>JAJKFL010000013.1:27733742-29160742 GCA_021186555.1 Reticulitermes speratus | reverse complement strand
TATTAGCATGGAAATAAGGAGAAGGTCCGAGCAAATATTTTAACTTTTGTATTCACAGTATCTCATGCATATTCCGACCAAGGACTGATGCCCCTCCGTCTCTCAGTCCGCCACCCACATGAACTTCAAATTTACAGTTTAACACCTGTCCAAGAGCTTTTTACTTACCCGAAAACAGAACGATAGCTCCTGTAATCACTTATAAACAGATCTACATTCCTAGATTATTTACACATGCTCGTTCTGAAAGTAAATAAGATTCCTTGTTAAGCAACTGACTTTTCCTGCTCTCTCAGTCCCCCCAGATTCACATGCCAGTTAGTATAGCCACTGCTCGCTTTCGATCTACTTACTGCTCTTTCTAATAAGAAGCAGATCCCTTAGCCGTGGACTGCCATGCTCGGCTAACTACAGCTACTTGGGTTACTACCACTGATGGATCCTTTGCTTTCAAGAGAGCTGAAGTCGAGAGAGAGATGGCTATACAAGTTCCCAGAGACAAAGGGGAGATACAGAGAAATATATTGGCAAAGTTGAGCAACAAATTGCTGAATCAGTTTGCTAATAAAAGACCAGCAAAGAGCAAAATAAACGTACCAGATGTGGCCATCGCACCAGCAGATATACTTTAGCTCGCCCGAAGAAACGAAACTTCCGAAGACGTCGAAATTTCTTTTCGTTGAATCCCATATTGTCTTTAGAAATCTTCACCAATCCAAGTCCAGGAAGTTCCAGTAACCACCCATTCAGTCCTCCTCACTCCAAAGTTACAGTTCTCCGCTCGGATCTTAGCTTGAACTAGTAAAGCATCCCATTTATTATCGACAATTATGCATCTTACTCCTTTTATGTTTCTAGACAATTGTAGGAAAGGAACTTCGCTGAAAGCAACTGAAGCACAAGAGTGTTCTCTCACATAAGTGGTTACAAGTCACAGGCACTGATACATGCTGTAATATCAGCAATCAGTAAAATAAGCAAAACGTTGAAAACGAATCGTAGCTCTTAAAACGTCAGAAAAATTATGCCTGCAGGACCTATTTTAGATTTACGTACTGTCACAAGTCCTTGTTTTTGTTAAGTCAAGTCACGCAAAACTATAAAACACGTCGCCCTTAAAGGCCACCTATTCTGTAATGGAAACAGCTCATCAACACAATGTACTCCGAATGGAACAGTCTGCTGTGCACAGAACTAATCACACACCATGAAGAATCACTACTGTTCTTCGTAACGTAAGTTAACAAAGTGCCCAACTGACTACGTCGAAACACAACACGTGCTCCTGTTACGACTCACCAGTGCAGCCCACTCTGTGCGCCCAGCTCCCCATCACTGACTGGCACGACCGACGCCGCTTCTCGCGCCCCGACGCCTGGTCTACGACGGCGCACACCTTCAAATGCGTCCCCCAACATCAGTGTTTCAGGTTAAACGCTGCGAATGGGATCTTATGGGACGTACTTTTTATGGCAGGGGTGATGCCCAAAAGACAATGAATGTTTGCATGGCATCACATGGGGAACTGAATGAATGTAGTTATACTCGAGCCGGTGCAATGGGGACCGGGTGGGTATTCTCCGCAAACAAAACTGAAAGGGGTGTGTCACACACACAGATGCATACACACACACACACACACACACAGTGGTCGCGCGGTCTAAGACGTGGGTCTGCGGCCGCTCGCTTGCTGGGATTGCGGGTTCGAATACCGCCGGGACCATGGATGTCTGTCTCTTGTAAGTGTTGTGTGTTGTCAGGTAGAGGTCTCTGCGACGGGTCGATCACTTGTCCAGAGGAGTCCTACCGAGTGTGATCGAGGAACAACACAGAGAAGGGCTAGGCCCAATAGGGCTGTCGAGCCATGAAAAAAAATGTATCTAAAACGGAAACCTACACTATAGTCATAAAATGCTGTTGACAAAGCTAATACGAACATTACAGTGTATAAGGGCATAAAGCCTGTTGGTGGCGAAACTAATTAACAATACACAAACTAATTAAAGTCTTCCAGCACTGTGAACAGTGTAAGTTCGTATTACGACAGTGTGCAGAGGAATAACTTATGTTTTCCTTGTTTCTTCGCAGATGCGCCTTTTAATTAACTGAGTTTTATTGGTCTTTCAAACTAATCAACAGTGCTGTACTATATTTATCTTAAGGGTGTAAGCCTTTAATCTCGAAGCAAGGGAAACACAGTTACTGCTAATGCAAACGACTCACAACCTGACGCCAAAAGTTTCAATACGTACGGTTTGCGTCATAATACGCGTATATAACGTGCATTAATAATTCTCGTCCCACATGAGCTGTCTTGCTTAGAAACACCCTTCATCTTGGTCTGAACTGGTTTGGTGTCTCAGCAGATCAGTAAAAGAAACGTGGAGACATGCAGCCAGCTATTCGTGGTTATAGTGGATGTATACCGACAGAAGAAGGTTTATTTAATTAAAAATCAGCAAGAAACACGTCAGGTTCTGTAGGTAAGTGACATTCTATCTTTCGCGTCTTGCATCCCACCGTTCCGTCTCCCGTTAGCACACGTCTACAATTACTGTATGTATTTTATTTCTGTGGCGCTACAGCCCAAATCAGGTCTACGCTGCCCTGTTTTTGAGGTTTCTTGATCACACACAACTAGACACATACACCCTGTAGGACGCCTCTGAATGAGTAACCAGCCAGTCGCAGAGGACGCTACCTGCTATGTACATTTTAGTATTATGTTATTATGCTAAAGATTAATGTAAGTTTTATGTTAGTCTCACCGTGCATTTTACGATTCGATGTTTAAAAAACCAACAGAATGCACTTCACTGTCACTTTAATATGTCTTAATTAACCCCTACATATGTTTCGGTTTACGTAAACCGTCCTCAGGGGTCACAACTACGTTACATCACCATAAAGATACCCTAACAGTACACAACGCAGCACTAAACAAACACGACAGAACAACGCAGGTACGTCATTCGAGTCAAACGCGTTAATTCACAAAATTATAAAACTTCATCTTTAGAAGCCACGTTTATAACAATTACACACTTCTTACACGTCACATTTACTAAATTGTTGCACCACAGTACACAAAACCAAGAGCCAAAAATAACCAGAGGTGTGCAGTAACTCAGCGATCCATTCTACTACATTTTATTATTTCGACATAAAATTCAACGAATTTTAAGGATTTTATACAACATTTTATACGTTTTTTAACTCTGATTTTACAGTGATTGTAATAACATGCAAGACATTGCACAATATTTAAATGTGTATTAACTTTGGATGTGATGTAACGTAGTTTTGACCCCCCTGAGGAAGGTTTACGTAAACCGAACATATGTAGGGGTTAATTAAGACATATTAAAGTGAAAGTGAAGTGCATTCTGTTGGTTTTTTAAACACCGATTAATGTAAGATTTTTTTCGAGCTATTACGTTCCGTCAAGTCTCACTGCTGTCGATAACACGGCAACGGCAGAAGGAAGTACATCTGAAGACAACAAATGCATTATTTGGTCTCTAAATTAAGTTCCCGACAGCGGTAAATAATATCCAAAACAGGAACATAATTTGAAGCACTTGTCTGCAAATATTTGAACAAAGAATTCGTAGGTTTTAGAAATACGTAAAAGGAACAGCAACTTAATTTGCTCCTGCAAATAACTGTCAGTCATGATTAGCCAGAACGACCAAAATTATTGATAATCGTTTTATTTCAGTTCGTTGGAAGTGTTACTACACATCTCACACAAAAGTTCCGTAACGTGGTGCTGAAGGACGCGACATGGACATCTGAAATGTGATCCTGAGTGTCAGGTTTCAAACGACTGGCAATGTATAATCACTCTCCTGCTATCAGCCTCTCAATGTCAGGACGTTTGTAATCATACGATTTTTGTACAGAGACCTAGACGGCATAAGCTAGTTGACAAGTGGATACCCAGGGCTGCACTTGTGGCCCGCAAGCTATGGGTTTATAAGCACACACAATATATCAGACACCTGTTCATAGTACACTTTCCACAGTGGATATATCTGTAATGTATTTAATATGTATTTTCCCTCACGAAGGAATCCGATATAATCGCTTCATCCCAACAAAAACTAGCAGCGCAATTGGTGCAGCACAAAGGCACATCTTTACCCACCTCTTCATCCTCCTCATGCTATTATTCAGTTCGGCATCATTTGTCTTACCGTCGACGATGAAAAGGAAAACATCAAAATATGCAGAATGTAATTGTACCCGCTGCGTAATACCGATGTGTAACTTGCTCTGTACGTTCATACATTGCAGAAGTTTGAGAACAGGGTACTAAAGAAAGAGGAAGTTAACAGGCGCTGAAGAGAGCTGCATAATCAAACGCTTCATAACTTTCTCTCCTGTATAATACTGTAGTTGGATAAACTGAGACAAGAGTGCATGCATATGAATATGAGAGACATACTGTTAAACAGTGTCTTCAAGTAATGTGTTGTCAGGATGCAAACCGGATGTATCGGACTCAGCACAGGGTCCAATGGCGGGCTCTTGTGTATACAATAAAAGTTTGGGACCCACAAAAGACGGAGAATCTTTTCAAAGTTGAATATTAGGTTCTCAAGAGAAACTCTGCTAACATCAAATCGCTTAGCTTCATCTTGCACAGACTGCGGACTCTGATAATTACGACCATACTGAGTGTCCTGTAGACAACTCTAAAACCGCGCGGTCTCCACACGTACCAACAGACTTAACACTAAAATTGCATGCTGTCCACATAACGTATTTACGTACTTCGTGTCATTCTCACAATAAACAGCTACCGCTTTCATGGCTCGTCTTTCTAACGGAAGCACACTGTGTTCTCTGTTAAGTATGAAATACATTTTCAGACTTTAAAGGATCAATTAAAAGTTTTACTAGACCAACATGTGCACTATATTCTTATAACCAAGTCAATCACCCCTACATATGTTTCGGCCTATAACAGGCGATCCTCAGGGGGTCAAAGTTTTTTACATGGACTTTACATCTGTTGTTCAATTTAAAAAAAAAACAGTCAGAACAACTACATTTTAAAATTGAACAACAGATGTAAAGTCTTATGTAAAAAACTTTGACCCCCTGAGGATGGCCTGTTATAGGCCGAAACACATGTAGGGGTGATTGACTTGGTTATAAGAATATAGTGCACATGTTGGTCTAGTAAAACTTTTAATTAGTTAACAAGATGCACGGTGAATACAACGTGATATTTTAAAGGATTAAGCTACTATTTCGGCATGCACCTGAAGAGACTGACGAACAGCACGAGCACCGTCACTCAGGACTAGCCATATTCGGTAAATGTAACTTCGTGTACAAGAGGAGAACACTGCGGTCATAAGAACCGTGAAGACAACAATAAATATGTAAGGGATGCAGGAAAAGCAGCAAGCAGCGGTACAGCACAGCCCTCAGGAAGAAGTGGAACATTCATCTGCCAGCAATAGCACAACTATCTAACTAACTAGATAGCTAGTGCAGCACACTCCTGATTCAGAAGCCAATAGTTCGTTAGTGACGAAATTACCCGCATTTTATGCAACCCGCAGGTTCATTACCGTGTTCACACGAAGCTATTATTTGTCAATATATTGAGCCAGATTAATCCAGCCCATGACCTTCCACCCTATTTCTATATTATTCTCCCATTTACGCCTAGGTCTTCAAGTGATCTTTTTCATTCAGGTTTCCCCTACCAAAATCCTGTATGCATTTCTCTTCTTCACCATACGTGCTACATGCCCCGCCTATCTCATTCTTCTTGATTTGATCAACCGAATAATATTTGGTGAGAAGTACGGATAATAAATATTCTCGTTATGTAGTTTTCTCCACTCCCTTGTTACCTCGTCCAACTTAGGCCCAAATTTCTTCCTCAGCACTCTATTCTCGAACACTCTCAATATGACAGACCAAGTTTCACAGACACATAAAACAACAGGCAAACTTATAGCTCTGTACATTTTAATATTTATCTTTTTAGCAACAAACGGGGGGGAAAAAAAGAGCTGGTCCGAACGGTAGCAAACATTCCATGAATTTAAACTGCTCTTAATTTCTTCATGCAAGGAATTTCGATTTGTTCGTGTCGTTCCAAACATTTGAAATTTGCCCCATTTTTAACGGATTAATTAGCTGTCTTTGGTTGTGATTTTGGGCTGCATCCTGTTCAAGAGACAAACGTACTGGCCATAGCGTAGCTACAGTGAAGTTGCCTCGTCGCGATTCACCCTATCAACTGTCAAAACAATTTGTTGGCCATAGTTTCGTCAATTACCTTCGGCGCGTTCGACTTCAGAAAGGAAGGGGAGAATGGGCGAATGGCGGACAGTTAAGGAAATATCGTTACTGCTCAGAAACCTTACATTGGAATTCAATGTAACACATATTATTAACAAGCTTGACATTTCTGCTTTCCAAATAACCTGTGTTAATTAGCACTGGAAATGAAATATAGTGTGTAGGAGTGAAACAAAAATACACTGTTTTGACCAGCATTCCCCATCTGTTCGGTACATACTGGTCACAGACGCAGTCGTACAGTCCACGTAAATACATGCCACTGTGTCAATCTCTGTAAGTCTCTTAATATTGAAAATACAATTTTACAGTACACTAAGCATGGGATGATGTGCACAGGCAATAAAATGTAACAATATGACAAGTACAAAGGCCACCTTCTGTTATGAAAGTTTAAATTTCTTGCTCCCTCTAACTCTCTGTTAATGTGTCTGTAAACAGATGTTATTAAGACAGGTATTCCTAACACACCAACTTCAAGTGGACAGTAACCCTGTTCAGAGATGTGCCAGCAAAAGAAATTCAAGAACTCGGCAACTACAGAAAAAAAAATTACAAGAGGAATGTCACAGCCTTACATTTCCTTGGTCACTTCGGTAAATATAAGCAGACATCACAAAACTGCCATACAGAATTAAATTACAATAGAAAATAAAGTATCAGCAACAAAATAATCCAATATTAAATTTTATCAATACAAAAAATTTTAGGAAGCTAGGGCGTCTTAAAGCAAAAGTCACACAAGTGGTGATCAGGAGAGTCACGCCAGCTGCACTCCCCATGCACCCAAATTCCAGGCCATCTGCAAAATCATTCAGTGCAGTTGCAAGGAAAATAATTCTGGCCCTGGTTTTAGCAAACGCTGGGAGCAGTACCCGGTCATGGCGAACAGCTGACCGCCATCACCAACAACACACAACCTACTAAGGAAGCAACGTGGTTAAAACATAACACATAGTTGTCGGTAATTACTGTATCTGGCTAGTCATAATATTTCATACTTCATCTTTATGTACGTCTACATAATACTGTGTGTGGAAGTCATATCTGTGTACTTACCTCAATTTTCTGAAGAGGATTCTTAACATCAAAACTGTGAATATCTTTCTGTTATCCTCACGTGACAACCCCACACAAAGGAACAGCATGGCTGACTGTAGCAGCTTACTGTGCGAAATGCTAGGTAGCCGCACTTGCAGAAACTTTTTATCACATACCGTTTATGAAATATTAACTGACCGCCATTACCCACAGTCCTCCATTCCCCCATTCTCCCCTATACTGTACTTTAAACATGGATTTTAAATCAGTCAGCCTTCATGCAACTCGCTGCATCTCGATTTTTGAAATTATTTACTACAGACCATGAAACAAACCAGTTTATCATAAAACACATATGACCCCCCCCTCCCAGTGACTCATTCTGTCACCCAGATGACAGTACTGTCATTCTGTCTGTTTACTACACACTCATGCTTTCAGCACAAGGGCCACCATCACTCGTCACTGCCGCCATTACAGTCTGGTCAACCAGGCTCTCAGCTTGACGCCCCCCCCCCCCCCGCTGCGCTCATTTCACTCTGCCGACACCTAAAAATATGGCGCCAACAACAACACAGACTGCGCTGAGGAAGCAGAGAAAACAAGCAATTATCTGCCATCACTATTATAAACCAACAATAACATAACGTCTCACTTTCATCTAAGACAATAGCGTTCATTAAAGGGCTGTGGCCGCTGATGCTCTAATACCAGTACGGTCTGCAGACTGTGGCCTAAGGCAAACACAGACTTTGCACAGGATCTGTGTAATTACCTTTCAGATTGACTTACCGTCGCTATATAAACTGGTCACAACTAACGGCGGTTAGATCCAATTACCGGAAACATGCGGTATGTCTGCAGGTGACAAGTTAACGGCACGTGAAGTTGGAGGTGCAACGTATGTCCTGCGACTGTTTGCTGCGCCAGCATAGGACAGGGTGAGGGACCAGCTGGCGGGTTCAAAGCACGCACTTGTGACCGTGTGAAAGGGATCTGCCAGACAGAATTTAGTTACAAAAAAGACGTTATGATGAAGGCTCAAATAAGTTAATTTGTGTAATCATAAGGCACAAAAACAGTTTTGTTTACATAGTACTTCACCTCACACAACACCGCTTCCTCCAAATGAAATTCCAGATACGCTGCTGACGTTGAAGCTGTGTGCCCTAAGACACGTCAGACAAGTAAGAACTTTCATTACGTAACTTTAGTTTCTTCGTCTCTTCAAATAAGAAGGCCCAGAGAGGTCGAGCATGTAGTACGAACGGAAAAACAAGACGGTAGGTGCACAAAATGTCATACACGTGGCACTGTCGCTCAAATCACAAAATATCGTGCGTCCACCATATTGTTATTGCCGATTATAGGAAATTTGAACAGTCACACGAAAAGGTGGCTTTTAATGGTATAGCGCTTATGAACACTTTGAAGGCTAAATCCAAGTGCCTGTCAAAGTAATTTTACAATTTACGGTCGGTCAGTCTGTCTTGATCGCGTTCGTGACCGTATTTCTAGTTTAAACCTGTGGACTACTTCGTCTGCATTACCTTTAAATAGTTAGTACCTCACAGAGAACACAATTTGCTTCCGTTAGAAAGGCCAACCAATTAACGCCGCATACGGAAATGCAAGATTCAACACTTACATTCGGGAGGTAGGCGGTCTGGCCTTTACCGAAATATCGGCCGTCAATAGCAAATACCGGGTTAATGTTAGGCCACGGCCTTCCAGTTCCAAACCCTTACCTACTCACCACTCCGTCTATTCCCATTTGACACTTTAGAACCTCTGCAGTGGATACAGCGTTTCTAAAACGCTACACATCGCTGGAAACAAAACTGTGGTGTGTTGCGCTATCTTACTGCACGCTCACTGATATCCACAACAAAACTGTGGTGTGTTGCGCTATCTTACTCCACGCTCGCTGATATCCACAACAAAACTGTGGTGTGTTGCGCTATCTTACTGCACGCTCACTGATATCCACAACAAAACTGTGGTGTGTTGCGCTATCTTACTCCACGCTCGCTGATATCCACAACAAAACTGTGGTGTGTTGCGCTATCTTACTCCACGCTCGCTGATATCCACAACAAAACTGTGGTGTGTTGCGCTATCTTACTCCACGCTCGCTGATATCCACAACAAAATTGTGGTGTGTTGCGCTATCTTACTGCACGCTCGCTGATATCCACAACAAAACTGTGGTGCGTTGCGCTATCTTACTGCACGCTCGCTGATATCCACAACAAAACTGTAGTGTGTTGCGCTATCTTACTGCACGCTCGCTGATATCCACAACAAAACTGTGGTGTGTTGCGCTATCTTACTGCACGCTCGCTGATATCCACAACAAAACTGTGGTGTGTTGCGCTATCTTACTCCACGCTCGCTGATATCCACAACAAAACTGTGGTGTGTTGCGCTATCTTACTCCACGCTCGCTGATATCCACAACAAAACTGTGGTGTGTTGCGCTATCTTACTGCACGCTCGCTGATATCCACAACAAAACTGTGGTGTGTTGCGCTATCTTACTCCACGCTCGCTGATATCCACAACAAAACTGTGGTGTGTTGCGCTATCTTACTGCACGCTCACTGATATCCACAACAAAACTGTGGTGTGTTGCGCTATCTTACTCCACGCTCGCTGATATCCACAACAAAACTGTGGTGTGTTGCGCTATCTTACTGCACGCTCGCTGATATCCACAACAAAACTGTGGTGTGTTGCGCTATCTTACTCCACGCTCGCTGATATCCACAACAAAACTGTGGTGTGTTGCGCTATCTTACTCCACGCTCGCTGATATCCACAACAAAACTGTGGTGTGTTGCGCTATCTTACTCCACGCTCGCTGATATCCACAACAAAACTGTGGTGCGTTGCGCTATCTTACTCCACGCTCGCTGATATCCACAACAAAACTGTGGTGTGTTGCGCTATCTTACTGCACGCTCGCTGATATCCACAACAAAACTGTGGTGTGTTGCGCTATCTTACTCCACGCTCGCTGATATCCACAACAAAACTTTGGTGTGTTGCGCTATCTTACTCCACGCTCGCTGATATCCACAACAAAACTGTGGTGTGTTGCGCTATCTTACTCCACGCTCGCTGATATCCACAACAAAACTGTGGTGTGTTGCGCTATCTTACTGCACGCTCGCTGATATCCACAACAAACTGTGGTGTGTTGCGCTATCTTACTGCACGCTCGCTGATATCCACAACAAAACTGTGGTGTGTTGCGCTATCTTACTGCACGCTCGCTGATATCCACAACAAAACTGTGGTGTGTTGCGCTATCTTACTCCACGCTCGCTGATATCCACAACAATAAATAATGTTCTGGACATTTTACGAGTAAAATAAAACATCATAAATCATGTACAAATTGACTTAGTTTGAAACGCGTTGCGAATTCCGATAGAGTGGTTACGAACATATCCACTAGGAGAACATAAATCAATTTCCAATATGGCTAAGGTTACAAAAGTTTAATTTTTGTCGTCACGGGATGAAATGCGAATTTGTACATATACTGAGCTAAAACGGAATCTTGACATTCTTAAGGCAACTGTAACAGGAGGAAAAGCTATACTGAACTACAAGCAATTCTTATACTCCGCGTGTTTTAAGGACACAGGACAGTGTTAGCACAGTAAGTCACCTACACTGGACGACGCGGCACAAGTCGTTTCCCCGTCTGACTGTTCGTAAACTCGACTTGAAAACATTTCTAACTGAATGTTCCAAGGCCAAAGACAGGCTAGATTTGATGGTGCAAACAGAACTGATTTAGGTGAAGGTCGAAATGAAACTGCTGCTAACTAATGTTAAATGATTGACAAACTGGGAAATGTAAAAACAACTGTACAATTTGTACAGATAAACAATGCATGCAGCATAAAATCACACGTTTTATTATACACGACGTACAGAAACACTGTACAGGATATGCCTTGGCTAACTGACAATTGTACACTACAATTCTTAGACAATGGTGTAACATGCGAGATATCACTGTTGCGTATTTGGACGTTTTCCATCGTCACTGATTACACAAATACGACGTTTCGAAAGCAGACTGCTTTCGTCTTCAGGTGCACTGGATTATTACTTTTTCTCAAGATTTGAGTGCACATGAAGACGAAAGCAGTCTGCTTTCGAAACGTCGTGTTTGTGTAATCAGTGACGATGGAAAAAGTCCAAATACACATCAGTGATTACTGATAATTATTAAATATAGTGAAATTAAGTTATGGAAATAGGTTCATCGAATTTTATAACGGGATAACAGGAGTCCGCCACTGAAAAATATCATAGTCAATGTATTCCGGCTACCCTCATACATTTGTTGGCGCATTTCAGCCCATAATGCATGGTCATTTCCGCGCAGGGATACTGTTAATGTCCCCAACAGTGAAGGGGCTAACGCAAGGGGCAGCAAATGTGTTTCAGTTGACCTGTGTAACAGTAGCACACACACTACCTAGTTAATACCACCATTATGAGGCTTAAAGTAAAGTGAACTACAACGCTGAGCCGAGCATGATTTTTTAATCAAGACTCATGAATTTAACAATATGGTATCAGGACATTTTACGACCTGCATGCCCTTTATATCCGGCAAATACACACAAAGATAAATCTTATTTAAGTAGGATCACACAGATGGCAGTGGGATCCAAAACATGGCGTTAGATTCAAACACAAATGTCACTTCAGAAGCAACGAACTCCACCGGCTGACCACACGGTCACACGGCTGTACCGATACTATACCAGCTACGCTTCGTAAGGTACTCTGCAAGAGCGCGACACAAATTCACTCGGAAAGCAGCAACGCTGCTTCTTCATCCTCCTCTACCTTGCGTATAGGCAAGTGGGGGGGGGGGGGGGGGGGGGTTAAATAACCGCTCTACATAACCATGACTTCAAATGTGAAACTGACCATACGTATTTTTATTAGATTTTTTTATTTCTAATGAAACCTGTTTTGTTTCTTGGGTGGGATATTATTTTATTATAATGATTTGCTTTACTTATTGACGGCATTCCCCTTGGTAATGGGATATGAAATGTTCAGCCGATTCTGACACGTAACATACCACGCTACAGGATGAGACCGACGTAGGTCAACTATATGATTGTATACATGGCCTATAGCCAGTTAAACATTTTTTAGAAAACTATTACATGTTTTAAACGTCTAGGTTGAATCATGTAAAAATATTTGTATATAATTTTTACTCTGTGTTATATGGCGTATTACCTTATAACTACTGATTAAGTCACACGCATTATTGCTCTTAATGTTTGGTTTTATGGCTATATGCATCTTTTTCATTTTAATATTGTGAGCGGCATGAGTGCTTCCAATGTAATGTCAAATGTGTATCTTGATGCCAAAGTTGCTTGTGATTCTTTGATGAACGCCCCCTGAGGATGGCAAATTGATTGCCGAAACGTCTGTAGGGGCTATAAATACATCTTACTCTGTTAATAATCTTGTGCAGTAGAGGATCTGTCCCTTTCTTAAACAAGGCAGGTCACATTGCCATCTGATATTCCACATTCTAACGCTCTACGACCCTATCTCAAGAACTATCTGCATATAGGTTACATACTGCGTTCAAAGAACGCATCTTAAAACTGTACTCGAAACTAGAAAACGCCCTTTTATAATTCAGATCTACAGCGCTCTGACGATGGTACACTATACTGTCGATCGCCCGGTTTCTGGACTTGTCCATCGCCTCGTGTTCAAAAAAAGAACAAAACGTTTCGGGAACTCAGCTGTTACCGCCCGCATGTGAAAGGGAACAGATCCAGTTTCTGAAATGTTGTGTTATTTTTGAATATGAGATGATGGACGAACCCCAGAAACTAAGTAACCTTGTATTTGTTATTTCTCGTGACGAATTCCGAACTTCGTAGTCAGTCTACTGCTGTGACGTGCTGGAAGAACGAAGCACCCGTCTGACTCGTGCACGTTCACGACTGCCAAGCACTATGTCATGCACGTCTGCATGCCTCTTGCACAAACGGCAGGCTACGTGCTTCCACACAACTTCATCACATAGCGTAACAGCGTTTTACCAGCGACGGCACCTTATTAAACATATGTTACAGTTTCCTATGACTGCATCTTAACAAATAACCACACTTCTTGAAGATGAGACCCTACCATCGTACTAGTTCACATTCGTAATGTCAATTTCCTTAACTAAACCAGAAGACATGCATGCAGATGAGGAGTTACACAGAGCGACGAAAAGGACGAAGCAAGCAAATAGAGCTAATAAACATGCCTACCATTTTACACACGCTCGTGCAACGATTTAAAAGACTGCGATACTCTTCGACTCTTCACCTAGACCATTTTTTTTTGCGTGGTGAAGGGCCCCGCAGCAGATGCTACGGACGCACCGCAGCCTTAAGGCTTCTTGTGCAACCCCTGTGATGAAGATGAGCAGTTTTTGTTACCAAGTTTTACAAATAATGGAGCACCAGTGGAATGAAATTGACAGGGGAAAACCGACTACTCGAAGAAAAACCTGTTCCAGTGCCACTTTGTCCACCACAAATCTCACCTGAACTGACCCGGGATCGAACCCGGGCCTCCGCGGTGAGATGCCGGCGACTAACCGCCTGAGCCATGGCCATGGCACGGCCTAGACCATTTTACTGACAAATCAAAATAGTGGGGCATCAAGTGTAGGGCCAACCCAAGAAAAGTGTCAAATATAACCGTATGTTTCGTAGGTAATATTCACTACTACTGCAAAATACGTAGACATGTTTACGGATCAAATGTTGGTCTATAATAATTGTTTTTGTAGTGGTCCAATGACAACAGGCCATGCATGCTAGCAGCGGTACTTCTTTGCATGAAAACACATACCCTCATTTGCATGACACAGAACGGAACTGCATGTGATAGGGTGGGGGGGGGGCATTTTAATAGCACATTCATAATTTCATGTATGAGTTTCTCAGCTTAACGTGCAAATTAATACCCGGACAAACCCGGAACACCGACCAGAAAATGAGGTTGTGGTTACCTGCTGAGAGACTTGTCGTCCCTTTATTGGCACTTTGGGAGAGAGAATTCTGGAACTGACAACGGTACTGAATATACGAGAACAAAAGCTTCTATGCCAATGATTATCAACGTGTTACCCGAAACCATGGGGGCTTTGTGAGAAGTAATTATCAGTCATGTGAATAAATCTCTGCATCTGTACATTTCGAATGCGTGATGTTGACCATTCACCACCATCTAGTGACACGGCTAAGAATGACTGGAGCTACACCTCTGCTCCACCTATATACCTTCACAACGTGGACAGGGGCAAATATGTGTATTTTGAATGATCGTCTGAAGCAAAGCCTCAATCAACTTTCCGAATAACGTACACAGCAAAACGTGCGGTGCGAACCACCCAGAACTGCTCGTGTGGCCACAAGCTAACTGAGCGTTCGAACAGCTCACTAAGACGTATTCACGATGATGGTCATAAGCATCCTGGAACACTGTGGTGGACACTAGGCTCCTCCAAACAGTCGGTAACGTAACCATTTCCATGTCGACATGGCGCAGCATACCAAAGTCTTTGATCTTCATTAACACAAGCGCCAGAACCTAAAATCTCACTACATACGTAAATACTATTGTATATTATCTTCGCCCTGCGAATTAAAGGCACTGTGCGATAGGAGAAACAGCAAGAAAAACAGCTCCTGAACCCTACTGAGATTGACCGAACTACAGAATGTAAATCTGTTATACGAAATCCTACCGTCGCCCCCGTTGCCTCCCTATCTGTTGGCCTAGCTGTTGCAGACCATATGTCGTATAATGAATAAAGGAATTCGCGTTCAGTGCCGTTTCGCCGGTGGACACCTACATGCATGTGATCGCCCTCGACAGTAACAGAAAAACGTGTCTGATGTATCTCCTTCCGATTTTATAACCAGAGTTGTAGGATACGTTAAATTATAACAATTCAGAATTTGTCACTTGCAGTTCAGTAGCTTTCATTGGTCACGTACAAGGTCAAAATGGCTTCTTATTTTTTAAACAATCTACGAAGTATCGAAACGCACACAAAATTTGTTTTCAGAAGAGCCCAGGCAATATAAATCGATAGTTCAGCTGGAATCAGACAAAAATATGAGCCACTGACATCTGAGAGACAGTGATGCGTGTGGAGGTGGGATTCTATTTAG
This sequence comes from Reticulitermes speratus, assembly GCA_021186555.1. Classification (NCBI taxonomy): domain Eukaryota; kingdom Metazoa; phylum Arthropoda; class Insecta; order Blattodea; family Rhinotermitidae; genus Reticulitermes; species Reticulitermes speratus. The sequence continues at coordinate 29,145,128 of JAJKFL010000013.1, read as the reverse complement.
CCCACGCCATAATGCGCCACTTGGAGTTACATCTCACCGACCCAAAATTTACTAAATGGTATGTGCCTGAATTCCATTTACCTCGCACCAAGCTATTCCACCCCATCCCTCTCCTAGCACAGAACAAATCACGTACGTGCATTTGGGGTGGTCAGACATACTCCACGTGGCATAGCGTGGAATGGCGTGGGGAAAATGGAATTCCACTTAACAATTATTTGACGTGTGTTACTGTCGCATCAATCAGTACTTCAGAAGTACAATGGCAAGGCTACATTTCATAGCTCAGCATTTCCTTCTTCTTGGAACGAGAGCGAGATGTGAATCAATCTTTCACTGTTCAAGTCTACCGAACTCCAATCGATGAAGTGTAAAGAGTCGCAATGCACGTTCCTCGAGGGTTAGCAAATCGAATCCTGCTGAGTGGAAAAGTAATCACGATAAATCAACATTGATGAAAACCGTGTACAAGACGCCAGATGTTAGACGTGCTGTTTGGGCACAACACAGCGTGTAAAGTTTTACGAGTGTCTGCGCAAACCGTTCTTCTCTAACGCCGCATTAGAGGAGCTGTCCGCGGAAGCAGCTTGCATGATTGACTCCACCGAAGGGCACATTATCTGATTTCAAAATACGTAAATAAAATAAATTCCACGACTTCAAAATAAATGTCTCCATTTCTTTGACAACTTCTCTAGGCAAAGTACAGCTCTTGACCTATAAGGAAAATGTTGAGTTTCATTGGCCATATTCCGGAGGAGACAAAACATAAATTTCTTGGAATGTTTAACGCCTAGCGGAAGTCGAAGTATATAAAAGGGTGAACTAGGCAGGACTACACATTACATTTTTTTAAAATGACGCAACAGCCCCTAGTGGGCCAGAGCCTCCTCAATATCGAGGCTTCACGATCACACTGAGACACACCACACTCGGTAGGACTCCTCTGGACGAGTGATCGGTCCGACGCAGAGACCTCTACCTGACAACAACAACAACACTCACAAGAGACAGGCATCCATGCCCTCGGCGGGAATCGAACCCGCAATCCCAGCAAGCGAGCGGCCGCAGACCTGCGCCTTGGACCGCGCGGCGACTGCGATCGGCATACATTATATTTACCCAGGAGATAAATTCTGCAAAATAAACCTACTGGCCAACAAAATGTAATCCGTCCTGAACTCAGACTCGTAACTTCCATTGAGAGCAGAACAAGCCACAAGGCCTGATCACTGAATCTCATGATTACGAAGAAATCCGAACAAACGTCCACTTCTGAAACCCACTCAGCAATATAATCAACCCAGACTGATAACGGAACCAAATGCAGCTAACATGAAACAGTACAGTATTTAAATGGTTAACGGGCGTGTTAGTATAACAGACAGTTTAGTCACCCCCAAATATTCACAACCTATCGTCCTAATATCAATTTCAGTACACTATTAACACGTGGGTCTCCTGGGTTTCAATAAAGTAATTGGGGCCGTGTCATGGCCCAGACCACGTAACGTGAGATTTATGGTGGATAAAGTGGCACTGGGACAGGTTTACCTCCGAGTAACTCGGTTTCCGTATGTCACAGTCACCTCCCAACGATTCATACTCATTCACTCACGTATCACCGACGCTACACAATCTCAGTAACACACTTAACGGAAAATACGAAGTAACTGTAATAATTTATACTATCTAATACACACAGTGTTAAGTGTAACTTACAGTGTTACCAACATGAACAAAAATTAATTCAGTAGCAAACGTATAAAAACTAACTCTCAGTCATTCGAGGCAAACAGAAGGAAAACTGTGTCAGTAGGGGCCTATTAATACAGACCTACCAGTCTCCTTGTCCTGTAAGAAGCGACGTCTTAAAATGTTTCAGTGAAACAAAAATATAGAATGTACGCAGATAATAACACGTGGACATTTGAACGCACTTTTTAAAATGATAACATGTGAACCCAGTACTCAAGTACACGCTCACCTGGAAAAAAACATTAAACTCAAAATAATGCTTCACTTAAGCACTGCCAAAAAAAAAAAAAGGACAGGTCTGTCAGTCTTTCAAAGTAGGTCAACATATATAACGCCTATTAATTACATTTTTACACGAGCAAGCCACAAACATGAGAGGGATTTTTTTTTATTCTACTGCCCGAATGACACACATAAAGCACTGAAGTATTATAATTCATTTGCAGTAGTCCACATTTTGCCCACGGGACGTCGTTTTCACAATTAAATGAGAACTTGTTAATAGACACATTTATTTACCGATGCAAAACCAAATGGAATAATGAACGCTCTATTCATATTATAATTATTTTCGAGTTCTCTGCATCGCCCTGTATGACGCTGCCATACAATTTTCAGAACACGGTTTAGCAAATGAACTAATGGATTTAATGTCTGTGCACAAAGTCGCAGGCCTGCATACGTCAGCTACACACAGCCGCCATACAAAACTCCATTAACGAAGTGACAGTCTTGTACACCAGCTTCGTCGATTCACAGCTCTCTGCTTAACTATCCAACTCTTGTACTTCTCTACCAACCCATCTACACGTCTATCCAACTAACTACCGAGGAGGGTGTGGCAGTGTTCACGTTTGTTTCGGTTTGAATCCCAGCCCAGGTTACCGGCTACACGTGTCGAGGTATTTGTGTATTTGTCCTCCTTCCCTGCAGGTGAGTGCGAAAACAGGACCTTGTAAGAGACCAAGGCCGCATCCTTCCAAATACCTACCCACTCACCAAGTGGGCTGGGATAGCGTAGACAGTACAGCGACTGCCTACGGGCTGGACGGTCCAAGGATCAAATCCCGGTGGGGGCGAGATTTTCCGCACTCCTCCAGACCGACACTGGGCCCACCCAGCCTCCTATACAAGGGATACCGGGGTTTCTTTCCCGGGGGTAAAGCGTCTGGGCGTGGTGTTAACCACCCACAAGAAAGAGTACAGCTATACCTCTACTCCTCCTCTGTGCCTTCATGGCAAAATGGTGAACTTTACCTTTAGCCACTCACCAAACTAAAGCTCTATATTTTGAGACAAAACAATTATTTCAGTAGGTTATTGTCTTTACTACGCTCGATAAGACAGACTGAAAATCACAAGGCAGCAAACAAGCAACGAAACATGCAAAGTGTTTCCCATACCTTAAAATTATGTGGGCTACGTTATCATATCATACGTTTAGGAGCTTAGCCACGCGGTGAAGTGTATGAATTGTGAGATATGATGTACTTATGGGGGAGAAAATCACGAGTACGGCTTTATGGGGAGCGCCGTATAATGTTGTAGATAAGTACCAACGTTTCGGATGTCACTACTATTTCCATCTTCATGGTAGAAGAGTTTAAATTGTACTCGGAAGTTACCTGGCACGAGTAGCAGCTAAGGGACCTGCAATATTGAGAACATCGTCTTTACTCAGGCCCTCCATGCGAACTCCTTGAAACAGACCAGCGTACATAATACTCATCATATCAGACACCAAATACGAACCAGTCGATACGAAATAATTAAATAACGACAAAGTGTATCGACACTCCCCGCCTTACGCAATTTCAAGTTATGCTACTTCAAACAAGTAAATGAAATAATGATTAAATTTTAAAACGCGCGCAATGTTACGAAAGAAGGTGGCGGAAGAATACTGATGGGCGATAACACAGGAGGTGGGACAGTCATGCTGTGGCCGATCAGGTTCCAGTGTGTTGTAGTTCTGATTTCGACTGGACTCCTGTCTATATACATACAAAGTTAGCCATGTCTATACTCAATTCCGACCTGCTCTGGATCTTCCGGAACGTAACTATTGCCTAATTCGGGGTGTGTTTGTAGTTGCAGTCATGACTTTAAATTTGGACTTCACTGTGTGTAGCTGACAGACTGAACATGTGACAAAACGCGTTAGTTACTTCCATTTATCGCATACAGACATTAGGCGTCCAGCACTGATTCTGGACAGAGTCTCTTCTTTCAGCCCAATCCGTAAGAGCATTGTTCGTCCACCAAGAAACAAAAGAACGTTACAGATGTAAGCCTACTCACATGTGCCCAGCTTGTAGCCAGTCCTCAAGCACTGATTTAGGAGCACGAGCGCTAACCCGGCTATCAGAATTGTGCGTGCTTTCACACGAAACACACAAACAATTGCACCCACACGACACTAACCCCATTTACAGCAGTGCCGGTAATATATTTTCCGCACAACCACGAACAGAAGTGCTACTGGGATGTTTAGTGGTTTCGTTTCGCTCACTTACCTTCTCACAATACGCACACTACGGCCATTTGTGTCCGATTTAGCAGAGAATTAACGATGTTGAGAAAATAACTGACCGCATTTTCTACACAAGGATTATAAAAGTCAGGCTTCATTTTCTGTAGCGTTCTCCAAGTGACAACCTACGAATTACATCACGTAACAAATGTTAAAAGGGAATTAATTAATTGAATTCTAAAATTCTAAAGAGAATTAATTACTGAAGCGGCTTCGTTATGGCTACAATCAGGTTCGATATAAAAACGGAAGCACATATTTATCGATTATCCAAGTGTAGTAGCTCCTACTGTAATTAATCAAACACACACACACACAAGCAACAAATTCAGAATTTGACAGAATTTTCTATGAGTGAAGAATCTCAAAAATTTAATTTCCAAAAAGTTCACTCCTGTTTTAAGAGGCAACGTTGTTTTTAAACATCAGACATAACTATTCAATTTCAGTGCTAGAACTAACTGCGCGCGTAATCATACCGAATCGTTAGGAAACAAAACCTGTCTTTACATCAGCGTCCTGACATAACGCTGTAGTGATTAACACCCCTATTCCCTATTCGGGAGCCCCTGAGTTTCGTTCTTCGTACTGAAACTTCTTGTCGTTTGGTCAGCCTTTAAAGAACAACTTACAACACAACGTGACCGCTTCAGTTCCCAGACGTCCTGCCATTCGACGTTATGAAACGTATGCAGCCGAAAGAAGCCGTTAAAAACAAACAAACATAAATACATACATACTGCAGCATCACTACTTCATATGGGGACTTCCCACAGGCCTACAAGTATATCACTTTAATTTCATTTTCCAGTTTCTATTAGTTCAAGACAGGGAACTGTTGTTTAGAACAGTAAACTTCTGTGATACAAGACGACTTTAAAGAAAAACTGCTGCTCATATGGTCTGTTGCCATTCAGAATCAACACATAAACAATGTGTTATTTTAGATATTCAGTAGAATTCTTTGGTTGGGGGATCAGAACAACGCAAGCAGTGTAGCCAACTATACAGAACAGAATACAAAAATCCATGAATTATGAGCAAAAGTTAACGGACCAAAAGAATCTCCATAAGTTGAAAAATACGGATTGTATGTTCTTTAAGTTTCAGTATATTAATTCATTTTTTTATATTTCATTATATTCCTAAATTCAAGCAGGTATCAGTTTTGTACAGTGGGTACACAAAACTAAACCTGGGTTTGAAATGGCGTGTCTCCTGACAAAGAGGCAGTAGATTTATTTCTCTGGTACTGAAGACACGAAAAATGTGCTGACAGTACAGACAATATGACAACCTGTCGGGTCTACGATCTACAAAAGTGATTCCCAAGTACGGGCATGAGAAACTTCTATGAACAATAGACTAGACTAGACATTTAGCATCCCATACAGTTTTGGACCAACATTAACATTTCATCTTTGTACAACGAATAAACTCAACACTATTAACGTCCGGTGATTGATACTAATTAAAATGTTTGAAACGTCCACATCAGAATTGTATTTCGCCTACAAATGATTGCGGACATGACAAATGAGAACTACTGATCTAGCATGCGTGGTGTCCAATCCATGAGGTTTAAATAAAACCCATCGCCTATTAAATTAGCTTATGATTCTCAAAACATCAGTTCAATTAAATATATCCTACCTAATAGAAGGAGCTGAATTTACGATAACAAATTAATTAAATATGTTTAGTAAACGCCTTGCGAACCATGCCAGTTCTTGTGACTGAATGAAAAGCTAAACAGATTACATTTTGTAAAACTGATTATACTTTACGGGCTACATCACACAACTGAAATAACCATGTTCATTCAAACAGAATATCCCTCTGTTGTCTGGTTGATGTTTATGCTACGGTGGATCACTGAATACTGTGACAGTGGCATAAACACCAACCAGACAAGACAGGGAAATTCCCTTTGAATAAAGATGACAAAAAAATGACATAGATGTTTGTCGGCAATGGAGGATAAAATACTGTTCTGTATTGTAAAAATATTTGTTAATCGATTTATATTTTAAACATTTTTCGTGATTTTAATTGATAATATTGTATTATAACTCTACCCATCCCGGTGGCCGCGCGCGGTCTAAGGCGTGGCTCTACGGCCGCTCGCTTGCTGGGATTGCGGGTTCCAATCCTGCCGGGGGCATGGATGCCTCTCTTTTGTAAGTGTTGTGTGTTGTCAGGTAGAGGTCTCTGCGACGGATCGATCACTCCTCCAGAGTGGTCCTACCGAGTGTCGTGTGTCTAACTGAATGTGATCTCGGAACCTCAAAGAAGAGGCCTAGGCCCACTAGGGACTGTTCCGCCATGGAAAAAAACTGTATCTTAACTCTACACACGCACATCTTTGACAGAATTTGCTATACTTGTATGCCTTTATATATACGTCCCTGATGATGACCTTGTAGAGGTCGAAACATGTAGCAGGACGTGTGACAAGTGATTATTTATTACTGATCGTGAAATTTGTTGGATCAATGGCTCAAATGGTGTATAATCAAACTACTACAAGGAGTATGGATTACGTTAAATGGCACTGGAAATGGAATACTATAGAAAGTACATACAATATGATTCCGAAAGGATTTTCAATGTCAGGCGGAGTTGGGAGTGTTTAAAATTCAGGACAACATCAAAACTGTAACACTGGCTTCTTGTTGAAATGCCTGGAGGGCGAGGCTTTGCAAATTATTTCCAACAAGATTCTAAATAAGTGGCGTAATGACAGGTGGCACTGTACCTGCACAGCATCTGGATGCGCTGAGTGAGGTCTACGGACGAAGTGCAGAGACTTACCTGAAAAGAAGAAACAGAGTCTTACTTCGTACACAGTCAACGGCGAGATAACATATCAATGACAACAAAACAGGAGACAGAACAAAATATGCCGAAATGCAGTAATATTCCCACACGGGGAGGTAGCGAGCGTCTTGAATAAGGGACTGATGACAAAATACGATGCAATAATGCGCCTTAAAGCGAGCAGCTAGTAAAATTGGCGCTCACGTTTAATGTACCTTACTTTAAATTACAAGACTTCGCTAGGGAAGTCGCATTTCTTCACCCCTCGTAAGTCCATTTCTTTCTTATTCTCGCCATCCGCCACACAAAGCTTACTCAAGTGCCTCACTCACACTCACACTATAGGCCTGTCAGTGGAGAAGATTCTTCAGCAAGTGTCACCAGTGCAGATCATTTATCAGGACATGTAACGCTCCGGTAACTTCAATTCTTATCCTATACGTGTAGCTCAGTCATTAGACGCCGAGTTCTGAGGCCGGGAGTTTCAATGCGAACTGACAGCTGCACACCACAAGATCTCGCATTTACAAAGATATCATAATGGAAAAACTCGAGTCGTTAGCAGGCGGAATTACTTCTTCCTTGGCAAGTGACAAGAACACTTCAAACTGCACAGTAGGCATGGAAGCCAACTTATATCGGCTTCAATACAGCCGCTCAACCACAGAAAAAAAAAATCTTTGCATTAAAGAATGCGCAACACAGTATAAGCTTACCGTTTGAAACTACTGACTGGATCAACGTGCAACACGGCTTACCGTTTGAAACTACTGACTGGATCAACGTGCAACACGGCTTACCGTTTGAAACTACTGACTGGATCAACGTGCAACACGGCTTACCGTTTGAAACTACTGACTGGATCAACGTGCAACACGGCTTACCGTTTGAAACTACTGACTGGATCAACGTGCAACACGGCTCACCGTTTGAAACTACTGACTGGATCAACGTGCAACACGGCTTACCGTTTGAAACTACTGATTGGATCAACGTGCAACACGGCTTACCGTTTGAAACTACTGACTGGATCAACGTGCAACACGGCATACTCGTGCTGTTTGAAACTACTGACTAGATGAACGACTCTACGCTCAGCTGTTTGCTGTTCAGTTCGTCAAAACATTCCCTACATTTATAAAAGCCAGGCGCACATCGCCGTGTCCACAGAAGCCCGCAATCTGTATATCTGGTGAGACACTTCAGTCTTCACAACCTCTTTATCTTGGATTCCACATAATATTAAGCTACGTATCTCCCAAACAAGTAGTATGCAGTCTCTTTCCTTCAGGTTTCCCGATCACACATTAGTATTTATTTTTTGTTTGTCCTACATGTGTTCCATATAAGGCCCAACTCACAGTCCTTCATTCTGTCGCCCCGACAACAGCCGATGATAGTACGTCAGTTGACAGGTACAAATTTTAAGCTCCCATTATGTAACCTACTATACTCAACTGCTACTCACAGAAGCAGAAACAAACACACGAAGAAATCATCCCTTGGGGATAACCGAAATTAACGGTGACCGTCTTCACGTTCTACAACTGTCGACCATTCCAGGCTTCTCCATTTAAATGTTCCCCCAACGCTTTACAAATTCCATTCGGCTATCTTGTTTTTGTACCCGCTTTTACGTAATGAATATTAAAAAACCCGTCAAGATGGACGTTCAATATCCCACATTTTATAACAAAATGTACATTACAGGTTTTGATCACTTCCGCCTTTTACGTTGACCAATTTGTGTCTCGCGAATTAGTTGTTTCGTGCATCCATGTTGTACCATTATTTCCAAACCACCGCCACCTCCTTTTATACATTATTTAGGCCTACAGTCCTAGCAGTACTACAATAACACTGTGTTACATTATATAGGCATACAGTCCTAGCAGTGCAACAATAACACTGTGTTACATTATATAGGCCTACAGTCCTAGCAGTGCAACAATAACACTGTGTTACATTATATAGGCCTACAGTCCTAGCAGTGCAACAATAACACTGTGTCACATTATATAGGCCTACAGTCCTAGCAGTGCAACAACAACACTGTGTCACATTATATAGACCTACAGTCACAGCAGTGCAACAACAACACTGTGTCACATTATATAGGCCTACAGTCCTAGCAGTGCAACAATAACACTGTGTTACATTATATAGGCCTACAGTCCTAGCAGTGCAACAATAACACTGTGTTACATTATTTAGGCCTACAGTCCTAGCAGTACTACAATAACACTGTGTTACATTATATAGGCATACAGTCCTAGCAGTGCAACAATAACACTGTGTTACATTATATAGGCCTACAGTCCTAGCAGTGCAACAATAACACTGTGTTACATTATATAGGCCTACAGTCCTAGCAGTGCAACAATAACACTGTGTCACATTATATAGGCCTACAGTCCTAGCAGTGCAACAACAACACTGTGTCACATTATATAGGCCTACAGTCCTAGCAGTGCAACAATAACACTGTGTCACATTATATAGGCCTACAGTCCTAGCAGTGCAACAATAACACTGTGTTACATTATATAGGCCTACAGTCCTAGCAGTGCAACAATAACACTGTGTCACATTATATAGGCCTACAGTCCTAGCAGTGCAACAACAACACTGTGTCACATTATATAGGCCTACAGTCCTAGCAGTGCAACAATAACACTGTGTTACATTATATAGGCCTACAGTCCTAGCAGTGCAACAACAACACTGTGTCACATTATATAGGCCTACAGTCCTAGCAGTGCAACAATAACACTGTGTTACATTATATAGGCCTACAGTCCTAGCAGTGCAACAATAACACTGTGTTACATTATATAGGCCTACAGTCCTAGCAGTGCAACAATAACACTGTGTCACATTATATAGGCCTACAGTCCTAGCAGTGCAACAACAACACTGTGTCACATTATATAGGCCTACAGTCCTAGCAGTGCAACAATAACACTGTGTTACATTATATAGGCCTACAGTCCTAGCAGTGCAACAATAACACTGTGTTACATTATATAGGCCTACAGTCCTAGCAGTGCAACAATAACACTGTGTCACATTATATAGGCCTACAGTCCTAGCAGTGCAACAACAACACTGTGTCACATTATATAGACCTACAGTCACAGCAGTGCAACAACAACACTGTGTCACATTATATAGGCCTACAGTCCTAGCAGTGCAACAACAACACTGTGTCACATTATATAGACCTACAGTCACAGCAGTGCAACAACAACACTGTGTCACATTATATAGACCTACAGTCACAGCAGTGCAACAACAACACTGTGTCACATTATATAGACCTACAGTCACAGCAGTGCAACAACAACACTGTGTCACATTATATAGACCTACAGTCACAGCAGTGCAACAACAACACTGTGTCACATTATATAGACCTACAGTCCTAGCAGTGCAACAACAACACTGTGTCACATTATATAGACCTACAGTCACAGCAGTGCAACAACAACACTGTGTCACATTATATAGACCTACAGTCACAGCAGTGCAACAACAACACTGTGTCAGAGTCCACTAAACAACTCTTAGGTTCTGGCACAACCAACGACGAACAAACATTAATATCTATGTTATCTGCTACACCGACTGAAAAGAAGAATATTTTCCTTAATCCAAACTCTTAAATGTAGGCCTAACTGTAGGCCTATTTTCATTCACTATGCGCACACAGACATGTGCTTATGATTAGAGGTAGGAAGGGAAGTTGGCTCCGAGGTCCAGTGTCAGAAATCTGATATCTTTCCAACGGTATGATCATCTTGTAAGAATTCAATATTCTGTCACCGACATGCATACTGAGATTCAAACAGGTCAGTGGCTCCTTGTCGAAGTCCGGTTATTATAAAACACGATAAGGTGAAAAGTTGTTCCAAGTCAATAAATAAATAAATCCTGAATTGACAACTTTTCTGCTCCCTGATACTGACCACAACAATGACTGCATTTCTGAATGACAGGTTTTTAACTCGGCTCACAATAAATAAAACGAAATCGAAATGCGAGAACTGTTTTACAGCCACATATAAAACTGTCACTCCAAACGAATATCAAACAAAAACCAATAAGAACGTGTGTCTAGCGAAGGCGTTACACAGGCTTAATTATTGCTACCAAGTTCGCAGAGAGACATTATGCAGATGTTTTTCGTAACTTCACTACTGAACTTAGAGTAAAATTCTCCCCACCATAAACCATTAAAACTGCACGAAATTCCGACGTTTCAGAAGAATCTTCAACGTCCATTAGCCACGACAAAAGAAAAACGTGTCTCAACGTCTTAATATTCAACAACGACATGGCTTATACAAAAACAAGATATATTGAACTGTCTCTCCGCGATTCTGCAGCCAATAAGTTTCAGTTCAGACGATGGCAAAATTGTTAGGCTTTGTGTTACCGGAATCCACAACAGCCACAAGCGGAAAATGAAGTGTGAGAACTGACGCATCACATTTAGCCATTACAACACATGCAGATTATTTCCTTTGTACTGCTATCCATAATGCACGTCATTCATGACAAATGCACTCCTGGCACTGAAGAAATCATTTCTGTTTTCGGAAAGGGATGGCATCAGTGCAACAGCAGAATCATTGGAAACACTATTGGTTGACAAAGGTATCCGATAACATGGCCCCTGAGGCCAGTTGTTATTTTGAATGGTATACATGCAAAGCACAATGGAAACTGAGAAGCATTATGTATTCATGATGCTGATGGAATATGTTGTATTAGGTCTGGTTATAACAGGCTTTTGGTGAAGTTCATGCAGAGTGAGTGAGCCTATCTATAATTAGGTCTATTGTTACTTAACGTACAGAACAAAAACAGCATCACTATAGCAATGTTTAAATATCTGAAACTCCTAGGCGTAAAACAAAACATTGACAGCAGCTTTATCAGGAAGAGCTGACACTTCTACCTGAGCCCACCCCCAAAAAACGCACTGTATAAATATTTCTATACACAAATAAATTAACAGGACGGTGTCACTTAGGGGGTCATGCATTTCATGACCTCATGTGAAAGTAACGTGCATTTAGCATTTAGGCTAACGTGTATACTTACACGCACAACAAAAACTAACACACACGAATGATATAGGCTTAGCACCTACAGCGCAAACCCCTCATGATTTATGTATGATTTAACTCGTCCCCCATTCGATGATGGATGCAATGATTAATACCATAGCTTGGGAACTGCAGGTTCAAATATTGACTCAGAGACTGGCTACACAAGATTACTCGGACGTACATGTTCGAAAGCAAAGACAAAAAGCAAAGAATGCAGTATCTGTTACATAAACCCGCGGCGGACTCGTCTTATCTGGACGTTTAGGTTTTCCTCTGTCGATTACCTTTCCACCCATGCTCCATATTCATTCATGTGTCATCCGGAGGAAGGATAATAGACCCACTAGAGGCCGCTGTTTCAAGAGACACGGTCTCCCTCCACGCAATAAAAAATACCATTGAGTAAGACTTTAATGGCAGCAGCCGGAACTAGCAAGAACTCTTTCTGTAGCTTCATTCTGAGGAAGCAGGAACAGCCTGTTAAGCACAGCACTACACCTGACAAGATGTGTGACACACGACAGTAATATGACAAAAATTAGAAGAATACAGCCGCGTTCAGCAATGCTAGATGCTAAGTTGCTTTCTGCACTGTAATTATGCAGTACGAACTTGCATGTAGCTTTTATATTATTTAATTACAAGAAAAATTGAAATACTTAATTAAATTTGCCCACACACTAAGCACAAACTAGTACAGTAAAAATTTAATACAACAGGCTTAGGCGCAAAAGCACCGCAAATAAAGCACCTCGCAGTGAATCTGTTCTCTTTTGGGCAGCAGGCGCTTGTCTGCGAGCCGACACATCACCGCAGAAGCTGATATTGCTGAGTTGGATGGTCAGAATACTTCAGACCGGAATTTACACAATTACGTCTACTTGTTCCGGATGGAATTTATTCTATCATACAACATTGTTGATCGAGTCTTATACGATCGTAAGATCGATAGTCGGCTTATTTAATGACGCGTTTTCACCTACATACTCGTAGATTACGTAGCGCCTAAAATCAGATCGTCGTCAATGTGGTCATGAGTTTGGTGGGAAGTAAAAGGAAACGACCATGGCCTACTCTACGGTATAATTACAGAATTAGCTTGGACAGGCTGTGAAAACCATTATAAAATTCAAGCAGAGTATCCGGTCTCTGATTCTCACTATGACACTCAGGTCTAAAATTTAGTAATTTAATAATAAAGCATCTTTCACAAATGGAATAAAGTCGCACATCCCAGGCCAAAAAAACTCGCAAAGGTTCCACTCAAGTACAACAAGGGAGTGCGAAGAATACATATTTGTTAGAGAATTTTATGTTGCGGCATATTGAACACATCTATTGTAAAGTATAACTTGTTCATGTTTGTTTAATTTATATATACACAATTCATGAGAGATGGATGCATTATTTTCATTTCATGAACGACTGCAATGACCAAACGGGCAAAACAATCACTGTGTAAACATGATTCCAATTCTACCAATGATCTCGTTAATAGTGTCTCCACGTTTTGAAGGGCTGTACTCGTCAGATAACTGGGCTACAATGGTCCGCATGACCAATAAATGAACACAACAACGCCAAAGATATATGTGAAATAACAAGGGAAAATAATTCATGGCTAGGCATCTCAGTAAATTTGAAAAAAAAAACACAGTATACATGTAACTCAGTGTCAAAAGCTGAAATGGATTCCATCATGAATACCGTACACAGTATCTGGAAGTTTCAAGTATTCGTGCAACCTAATTAAAATGACTTCCAGCTCAAAATGGGGAACGACAACTGCCATATGAATGGATAAACAGATTTTTATCAGAACGGATACACTTGAATCAGGGCCGACTGAACATCGAAGCTAATAAAGTATGACAGAAAAAAAGCATTCAGATAATACGTTTACTCTACTTTCGAGTAGGCCTTTCAACTCTTGTTATCGTAACCAGGTGCATTTTCCCCCCTGCTGAGACTGTCTGGAGCCGGTACAAACATGTCACAAGTTCCTCACAGACCTTTCTGAAGTGTCTTCAACGAAAATAACCGAGAACAGAAATATCAAACGGAAGGGTAATTAGGGAAGCTACAGACAAAGAAATGTACATAAGAAGAAAGAACAGGAAACAAGAGACAAATTAAAACAGTTTCGTAAAATACAGAACTTGGGTAAAGTCGAAATATAATGGGAACAGGAACAAAATGCAGATTAAGAAAGATAATTAAGATATGCAAATATAAAAATAATTGGAATATAATAAAAGGGAAATGGGACAGAAGGAAAAAAAATATCGGAACATTCAGCATAAGAAGTTGACAATGTCATGATGTGTAGGTAAAGGAAAACGCGACGGACAGGCGTAAGCTTGAATGTATGAAAACGAAAACGGAGGCTTGGAGCAACAGTCGGCATTAGATAAACGCTTCCCCTGCCTTTGCCCCTGAAAAAATTCCATCGATATTAATGGACAAGAGGCTGGATGGCTCCTAGAGCAACCAAGCACATGCTATCAAAGCGAAATAATGTACCAATGTCATATTATTGCGTACTGTTATAGGATTAAAATACGTAACAGTAATATTCATACTGTCAACGCAATATTAATTTTCTAACCTTATTTAATACCGGGCTTGTTGCCATCGCGCCATCTTCAGGGCTCGAAATATGAAATATATATAAACACACCACTGCATCTACCGATAATCGCATCTACTTCATTCACAGCTCATCCATCTAGATTTACTTATTATGACGACTATTAGGCCTACTGTTCCATGGGTTACTGAATCTTCACATAGATCTGTGTGACGACATAAGACAACAGCCAGATATATTTTCTGTAAGACAAAAGGCAGGTCTACGTATTTATTTCACTCACACAGTAATTCGGAGCACAATGCTCATAGGTCAAGAGAATCACGTACGGGATATGATCCAATTACCTGCAACGCAATGATAAAATACTTCCATCACTCAAACTTATTGCTTGATCGGCGCTACGTGTGGCACATTTAATATCAGACTTGGAATAAAAAGTTTGTGGACCGGTGATTTAGTGGGGATTGGGGGTACAAGATGACTGACCACACATTCCTTAGCAGACCTCTGAACTTTGAACTGTAGGCCTACTGCCGAGACAACGTACTCACATTTCACGGGGATTCTGGAATCAAGATTGGTTTTGGCTAAGAACCGCACATACTGATAAATGGACAGGGACGGTAAATCAGGAGACCAGTGCGTGGACTAAGGACGGCATCGAATAGAAAAGTTTTGGGTGGTAACGTTATAATGAATGGTCCATTTGTTGACTAGAATCCGCTTAAAAGCGTTTAGATTTATAGAGCGCAAGCAGCCATGCATGTTGCTGTTGTAGAAAGATGTACAAGCCGTGAATTGTAGGGCTTGGTGCTAGAAGGACGTAAATAAATTTTTATAAAATTTTGAAGAAGCAACTAACAAACGAGAAAATTTTGGGGACGAGAGTAACAAACATAAATCACATTTACAAAAATTTAAGACTTTAACTGTGGATAATTTTCGTCTGCATTCTGTTCAGCATCTTTCATCACCCCTTCTGCTTTCTGAATACCTAAATACTCTAATGCAAAACGCTGTAAATTTACCTGTTTGATTATGTAGGTCTGGGGCACGCGGTGATGCAGTTGGCTGAGGCACTGTGTTACAAGCCGGAAGGTCGCGGGTTCGATTCCCGATGGGGTCATTTGGATTTTTCATTGACTTAATCCTTGCGGCCGCACTATAGCCCTGGGATCGACTGACTCTCTAACAGAAATAAGTAGCACGGGTATCTCCTGGTGGGTAAAGGCGGCCGGTGCGTAGGGCTGAATATCTCGCCATCTTCACGTACCGATTGTCTAGAAATTATGGGAGCCTCATTCTCCTGGAGCCATAAGGGCCTAGCTTTATTATGTAAATCTGAAACATACTCTGTTGATTTGTGGTTCATTTAACGATACACTGCAGCAGTGCAGTCTATACAACGTCGATTGTTTGTGTGAAATTTCGCCTTCCAGGTTAAGGGACGATGTCTGTGAACGAAGTACCGAGCGGGTATCTGAACCTATAAAACAGGCTGTAACACAAGGTGACACGTTGTAACTTATATTCATCAAAATAATACAAGTGCGACCAAGTTAAGGATAATAAGATGCCTGCTGTGTGTAGGATGCACGGTAGGAGGAGATATGTGTTAGAAATTTTAGTTGGAAAACCGAAAGGCAAGATATCATTCGAAAGACTTCAGCAGACGGACCTCAAAGAAAGAGGGAATGAAGACGTGTAATAGGATTTCACAAAAGTCAGGGAATTTCCTCGCCCGCTGTACGACAATCCGCCTGCTAAAACTAAATCTACATGGGCACAGACAGTGAGGGGAATCAAATAACTTAAGAACTGTGTGACGTATTATTAGGCACAGACAGTGAGGGGACTCAAATAACTTAAGAACTGTGTGACGTATTATTAGGCACAGACAGTGAGGGGACTCAATTAAGTTAAGAACTGTGTGACGTATTATTAGGCACAGACAGTGAGGGGACTCAAGTAAGTTAAGAACTGTGTGACGTATTATTAGGCACAGACAGTGAGGGGACTCAATTAAGTTAAGAACTGTGTGACGTATTATTAGGCACAGACATTGAGGGAACTCAATTAAGTTAAGAACTGTGTGACGTATTATTAGGCACAGACAGTGAGGGGACTCAAGTAAGTTAAGAACTGTGTGACGTATTATTACGCACAGACAGTGAGGGGACTCAAGCAAGTTAAGAACTGTGTGACGTATTATTAGGCACAGACAGTGAGGGGACTCAAGCAAGTTAAGAACTGTGTGACGTATTATTAGGCACAGACAGTGAGGGGACTCAAGCAAGTTAAGAACTGTGTGACATATTATTAGGCACAGACAGTGAGGGGACTCAAGCAAGTTAAGAACTGTGTGACGTATTATTAGGCACAGACAGTGAGAGGACTCAAATAACTTAAGAACTGTGTGACGTATTATTAGGCACAGACAGTGAGGGGACACAAGTAAGTTAAGAACTGTGTGACGTTTTATTAGGCACAGACAGTGAGGGGACTCAAGCAAGTTAAGAACTGTGTGACGTATTATTAGGCACAGACAGTAAGGGGACTCAAGCAAGTTAAGAGCTGTGTGACGTATTATTAGGCACAGACAGTGAGGGGACTCAAGCAAATTAAGAACTGTGTGACGTATTATTAGGCACAGACAGTGAGGGGACTCAATTAAGTTAAGAACTGTGTGACGTATTATTAGGCACAGACAGTGAGGGGACTCAAGTAAGTTAAGAACTGTGTGACGTATTATTAGGCACAGACAGTGAGGGGACTCAAGCAAGTTAAGAACTGTGTGACGTATTATTAGGCACAGACAGTGAGGGGACTCAAGCAAGTTAAGAACTGTGTGACGTATTATTAGGCACAGACAGTGAGGGGACTCAAGCAAGTTAAGAACTGTGTGACATATTATTAGGCACAGACAGTGAGGGGACTCAATTAAGTTAAGAACTGTGTGACGTATTATTAGGCACAGACAGTGAGGGGACTCAATTAAGTTAAGAACTGTGTGACGTATTATTAGGCACAGACAGTGAGGGGACTCAATTAAGTTAAGAACTGTGTGACGTTTTATTAGGCACAGACAGTGAGGGGACTCAAGTAAGTTAAGAACTGTGTGACGTATTATTAGGCACAGACAGTGAGGGGACTCAAGCAAGTTAAGAACTGTGTAACGTATTATTAGGCACAGACAGTGAGGGGACTCAAGCAAGTTAAGAACTGTGTGACGTATTATTAGGCACAGACAGTGAGGGGACTCAAGCAAGTTAAGAACTGTGTGACATATTATTAGGCACAGACAGTGAGGGGACTCAAGTAAGTTAAGAACTGTGTGACGTATTATTAGGCACAGACAGTGAGAGGACTCAAATAACTTAAGAACTGTGTGACGTATTATTAGGCACAGACAGTGAGGGGACTCAAGTAAGTTAAGAACTGTGTGACGTATTATTAGGCACAGACAGTGAGGGGCCTCAAGTAAGTTAAGAACTGTGTGACGTATTATTAGGCACAGACAGTGAGGGGACTCAAGTAAGTTAAGAACTGTGTGACGTATTATTAGGCACAGACAGTGAGGGGACTCAAGCAAGTTAAGAACTGTGTGACGTATTATTAGGCACAGACAGTAAGGGGACTCAAGCAAGTTAAGAGCTGTGTGACGTATTATTAGGCACAGACAGTGAGGGGACTCAAGCAAATTAAGAACTGTGTGACGTATTATTAGGCACAGACAGTGAGGGGACTCAATTAAGTTAAGAACTGTGTGACGTATTATTAGGCACAGACAGTGAGGGGACTCAAGTAAGTTAAGAACTGTGTGACGTATTATTAGGCACAGACAGTGAGGGGACTCAAGTAAGTGAAGAACTGTGTGACGTATTATTAGGCACAGACAGTGAGGGGACTCAAGTAAGTTAAGAACTGTGTGACGTATTATTAGGCACAGACAGTGAGGGGACTCAAGTAAGTTAAGAACTGTGTGACGTATTATTAGGCACAGACAGTGAGGGGACTCAAATAACTTAAGAACTGTGTGACGTATTATTAGGCACAGACAGTGAGGGACTCAAGTAAGTTAAGAACTGTGTGACGTATTATTAGGCACAGACAGTGAGGGGACTCAAGTAAGTGAAGAACTGTGTGACGTATTATTAGGCACAGACAGTGAGGGGACTCAAATAACTTAAGAACTGTGTGACGTATTATTAGGCACAGACAGTGAGGGGACTCAAGTAAGTTAAGAACTGTGTGACGTATTATTAGGCACAGACAGTGAGGGGACTCAAGTAAGTGAAGAACTGTGTGACGTATTATTAGGCACAGACAGTGAGGGGACTCAAGTAAGTTAAGAACTGTGTGACGTATTATTAGGCACAGACAGTGAGGGGACTCAAGTAAGTTAAGAACTGTGTGACGTATTATTAGGCACAGACAGTGAGGGGACTCAAGTAAGTTAAGAACTGTGTGACGTATTATTAGGCACAGACAGTAAGGGGACTCAAGCAAGTTAAGAGCTGTGTGACGTATTATTAGGCACAGACAGTGAGGGGACTCAAGCAAATTAAGAACTGTGTGACGTATTATTAGGCACAGACAGTGAGGGGACTCAATTAAGTTAAGAACTGTGTGACGTATTATTAGGCACAGACAGTGAGGGGACTCAATTAAGTTAAGAACTGTGTGACGTATTATTAGGCACAGACAGTGAGGGGACTCAAGTAAGTGAAGAATTGTGTGACGTATTATTAGGCACAGACAGTGAGGGGACTCAAGTAAGTTAAGAACTGTGTGACGTATTATTAGGCACAGACAGTGAGGGGACTCAAGTAAGTTAAGAACTGTGTGACGTATTATTAGGCACAGACAGTGAGGGGACTCAAGTAAGTTAAGAACTGTGTGACGTATTATTAGGCACAGACAGTAAGGGGACTCAAGCAAGTTAAGAGCTGTGTGACGTATTATTAGGCACAGACAGTGAGGGGACTCAAGCAAATTAAGAACTGTGTGACGTATTATTAGGCACAGACAGTGAGGGGACTCAATTAAGTTAAGAACTGTGTGACGTATTATTAGGCACAGACAGTGAGGGGACTCAATTAAGTTAAGAACTGTGTGACGTATTATTAGGCACAGACAGTGAGGGGACTCAAGTAAGTGAAGAATTGTGTGACGTATTATTAGGCACAGACAGTGAGGGGACTCAAGTAAGTTAAGAACTGTGTGACGTATTATTAGGCACAGACAGTGAGGGGACTCAAGTAATTAAGAACTGTGTGACGTATTATTAGGCACAGACAGTGAGGGGACTCAAATAACTTAAGAACTGTGTGACGTATTATTAGGTTCGCAATTGCTCTAAATGAATTTACTTGTGTTAATATTTTACTAAAATTTACGATGTTATAATACAGAACACTATCGAATTTCGTTTGGTGTTACACCCTTTATGCACCAAACCTTTTAATAAATATCAAAACATTATAAGATGTTTTTACCGTAACTTAACGCAGTCCTGGTAGGATAAACGAAATGAGTTTGAACAGCATTAAATCGAGCAGTTGACGAGTCTGTATTAAATTTCAGATGTAGAAATGTTGATACGTACACTGAAGGCTTAACCGTTTAAAGCCCTGTGGCAAATTTATACACTAACCAGCTGTAACGTTAGGAACACTTTTGTCACACAGCGCATATAAGCCTATGTGTTTTGTATAATTCTCACAATAAATACCAGTAATTCCCCTAAACATCATCAACCGATTGGTCTTTACAATGGGCATGAAAGGCTGTGTTCTCTGTGTCACATGAAATTTTCATAGCTGATTTGCATAAAAGTCAGTCTTCAGAGGATTAATTTATTAAAGCACTGTATTACTTCTTCTTCATTGACATACGGTCCTTACAGTTTAAACAGTGCCTCCTTCAGAATGATAGCCCATACAGATCTGTCTTCTGCTTTCTTCCGTCATCTCTTGACACCCATCGCTTTCAAATCATTCTCAATACAATCTAACCACCTTTAACATTATGATCCGTCCGGCCATCTTTTTTTGGTTTCTAAATCAATGTTATTTTTTCAGGTATGTGGGTGATTAGCCCCCAGCCCTAGGACAGTTGGTGTAGCTCACTTTAAGAGCCCCTTCTGCCCTATCGTTGTGGGACACACTTCGTCTGGCTCCTCGGTTGGGACCTGTCTGGCACTGGTGACCCTACAGCATCAACTGTTCTCACTTCCGCCAGTTCGCACGGCTCTCACGCTGACATATGTAGCTATCCCTGTACAATGCCTGGACAGGACCTTAGGGCTCCATGAGGTTGAGGCTCCCAGAATTTCTAGACAATCGGCACATGAAGGTGGCAAGGTTTCAGACCTACGCATCGGCCACCTTTACCCCCCACGAGACACCCCTGGTACTCATTTCTGTTAGAGGCTGAGTCAACCCCAGGGCCATAGTGCGACCGGAAGGATTATGTCAATGAAAAATGCTGACATATTAAGCTTAAGAAGTAAATATTAGCAAGGCGAGGGGCCGCCAATAGCACGATATTTGTACCCACGTTTCACTAAATGGGCGAGTTATATTCATAATACTGACACCCATAAGGGAAATGGCGAACAGATGATATTTAAGAACGCTGTCAGTTGCTAAGATTACATAGCGTCAGTCACAGCCCAGTGAGTGGGTATGCAGTATTGTTGGAAAGGCAATGACAAAGGACAATTGAAGTACTCGGGGAAAAAACCTGTCCCAGTGTCACTCTGTCCACCACAAACCCTTCACAGACAGCCTGGGGTCAAACCCGGGTCTCCGCGATGAGAGGCCGGAACCTTCACATGTATCACCAAACGATTCCGAATAAAGGATTCAATTTGGGGGGGGGGGGGACTGCGCATAATTCAATAAATACAGGTGGTTTTGGAACGGGAACACCAAACTACGTTACAGTCAGTATTTCAAAGATCTGGCAGAATTTTGATATAAGAATAAAACAATTGTCTCGACCACTTCACCGCTCACTCACTGCTGCTTGTGTTCCAACTTCATACTTGGCAGAAATATATATATCTGTGTGTGTCGGTGTGTGTATGTGAAAAAGGTTTCTGAAGAAGATCAGAAATTAGTTTAAGGAGACGTAAAAGGAACGAAGGTTTGGCTCATCATTTTTACATAACTTTAAAAATACGAATCAGGCGAGGCAGGCACGAGGACGTACGTACAGTTCAAGTCCAATCAGTCGCAAGCGCAGCACACGAAGCAGCGTCGCAAACTATGACTGTCTACTAAGAGCACGAAACAAATTAAAGAAGACGGTTGCAAGGCTGTGCTCATTTTATTCAGCGGCTCTCAAAATGGGATAAAAATCAAAGAAATAAAAGCAGCTGTTAATAAAAAAGGAATATAGCGTCTGTGACTTTCTGTTCGTGACGACGGTGTGTTAGTGTGTTATTAAGGTAACATATATATATACTTTGTCCATTGCGACGTTTGTGAAAATCACACAACATTTAACCTTCCTTCCACATCCCTCGCAATTCATTATTCACTGTCATCCAAACACTTGACGGTATCCTCGTATAGTTTCAGCCAGCGGTTCTCAATCATTTTTCTGCCGTAACACGCTTGAAGAATGACGTCCACACATGCGACACACGTGAGTAATGACGTTCACATGCGCGACACACGTGAAGAATGACCACATGCGCGACACACTTGAGGAATGACATCCATGCGCGACACACTTGAAGAATGACGTCCATACACGCGACACACGTGAAGAATGACGTTCACACGCGCGACACACTTGAAGAATGACGCCCATATGCGCGACACACTTGAAGAAAGACGTCCACAGACGCGACACACGTGAAGAATGACGTTCAAATGCGCGACACGCTTGAAGAATGACGTTGAAATGTGCAACACGCTTGAAGAATGACGTCCACATGCGCGACACACTTGAAGAATGACACCCACATGCGCGACACACTCCAAGAATGACGTCCACATACGCGACACGCTTGAAGAATGACAGCCACATGCGCGATACGCGATCATAGGAATACCAAAACTTTAATGAAATAATAAGAATTAAGCGTAAATGAAACATTTTTTTAATTAAAAATTGTCATACGTTCAATTTCCAGATGAATTATGCTTAATATGAATAGTACATATACTTCGAACGAATCTAAAAAATGGGAGATACGAAACTGACATAATTCACATAGTTTTTCAATACAAGCGCGAATGGTAGAGAGACGCGCGTCTCACTATCGACATCACGAAGTGTCGACCGATTCTCTGTCCTGACGGTACAACGTTCGCAGTGCCACAATACTTTTAGTATTTAGCTACTGAATCGCGTTGTGGATGATCAGATTTATCGCAACACACATAACAACCGCTCATAACACATCAGTTGTCGAGACACAGTTTTGGAGGGCTGGTCTGAGCTATTGTCAAGCCGTTAAATAAGCCACAACAGCAGGCATTAACAGAGAACACCAAACACATCTCAAGCAGTCTGATGTACACCTAAGCACAGTAAAGGCCCCATTTATACATATATACAGACAAACGTGTCACCAGTAGCTCCTACACTGACCCACCGCCACCTTTCATGGCCAGTTTTACCGTGTATAGATCCCAACTGAAATTAAATATAAAGTTATCCCTACGCTTAATTAAGCGTAATGCCTTGAAGGCACATGTGGGAGTG
Organism: Reticulitermes speratus; assembly: GCA_021186555.1. Classification (NCBI taxonomy): domain Eukaryota; kingdom Metazoa; phylum Arthropoda; class Insecta; order Blattodea; family Rhinotermitidae; genus Reticulitermes; species Reticulitermes speratus. The sequence goes on along the minus strand of JAJKFL010000013.1, from coordinate 29,121,583 downwards.
GAAGTATAGCTCCACGAATTTTTCACCTACGCACTAGATGGACGTGATGGTCAGCTTCACGCTTCGGCCACTTTACTGCTTCACACACACACATTGAACGGTAGGCGGGGTGGATCCCAAAGCCGGTCTGGACGCTGTGAAAATTACCCCCCCTCCCACCGGAAATCAAACCCCTATTCTCAGTCGTCCAGTCTGTGGCCTAGTCACTATACTGACTGAGCTATCGCGTCACCAGATTCCAATTGCAGCGGAAGCAAAACACCACACATACCTAGAGATCTGAAAAGAGCAGTTTAAATACGGCGCGACTTCTTTCCCGCCACTAAGGGATGACGAAGGGCATTAGTATATCGATACTGGTACTTACTTGTTTTTGTTTTTGCACTTTCACACACTGTATCTTAAGTCAAATAAAAAGGTAAAGGTAAAGTTCGCCCTAGAACAGGCCATAAAGGCCCAGAGGGGGGAGTAGAGGTATAGCTCTACTCTTTCTTTAACCTCGGCGCTAGAAGGAGGTGGGTGGTCAACGCCACGCCCCTGCCGCTTTAACCCCGGGAATGACCCGGTACCCATTGTACAGGTGGCTGGGTAGGCCCCAGGACCGGTCTGGACGGGTGCATCTTAACTCCAATTACAAAACTAATCTTACACGCAAATGATCACTATTTTTCGTCATCTAAATATTCCGAATTGTAATAAGGAAAGCGTGTTACTGAGGGAGCTCAAGGTTAGTATCTTCTTTTGCTGGAAGATACTTTAGAGAGAAAGGCGCAAACACCTGCTGTAAACGGCCGCAGCATTCTATCGTGCTTTATGTTTCTGACTTCGAAAACTCAGGTTTGGTACAGTACGTGTATTCAAATCCACAGAGCATCCATTTATTCGTACGGTAATTGAGGGTCTAGCTACGCACTGTGGTATGCATATTAAATATTTGTGTAAAATAATTACTTCCATGAATATCTGATTGTCAGCTTACACTTCATGTTCTGTGAAATTGAAATGCTAATTTCTGTCATTTCATTACACAAGCACACAAAACTCCACACGGTAAGCCGCATCGGACAACAGAATCTGCAAGCCGCAAGATGAGAACTGTCTTGAAAGGAGACTCAGCCATAGACAATAGTCCTATAGGCCTAGGCCTATCGCAATGTATGTGGGAAATATAAAATGACCTTTCACTTTGAAAACACGAAGATTGCGACCACTTGGCAAACCTGCACGTAGGTGGATAATACAAAGGTCTAAAAAATAGGACGATTCCACCGACTCACCACAGACGCCAGCAGCGTACTGTTGTGAACATTCCAACAGCCATCAAAGGTCCACACAAGGCGATACATTTCTAGACTATCAAGGAAAATGCTTCGTTGAGTTAAGTGGCAAAGAAAGCAGGAAGGATACAGGTCGAAAGCGTGTTCGACTCTCTCGTCAGGATATGCATACTTACCCGCGATGTTTTGTTGCTGCTGCCTTTACGCCGAGACCTTGACAGGGCCCGATTCACCACCAACGAGCCCTACCATTTGAAGGAACTAGTACAGAGGAGGCAGTAAATGGGCTGGCTAGCACATGGACGGTCGGGCTTCGCTTGTCACTAGTAACAGAGAACTGTCTCTTCGCCGCCACATTCAGACTGGCTCTGGGCCCTATTCAGTGTGTGAAGTGGGACCATTTCTCGGAACTAAGCGATAAAAGCGTGAAGATGACCACGCACATCCATGTATACGCGCCAACTGTCTTCACATTACGGTATTTGAGCGCAGGGACAACGCAACCTGAAGAGGTCACAGCGGCGCTGATGACGATTCTAGTCTTCTGGAATGTTACGCCGTGTCTACTGGTACACAGTTACCAGTTACCGAAGTTTAGAAGGGACGTAGTGCCTTATATTTTAATTTTGTTATGTTCGATAGTCTATTTCCCGTATTTAAGTGACTTCAATTGACGTCTCCGTTCTTCGGGGATGTGATGCCGCGTCATTGGGTGACTGACGCCGACGACTCGAGATAACGTGCTGGTCTCATATTCAAGTGTCGACATGTCCAATGAAGTTCTGACCCTTGAAGATGAGACTACCATGCTATCTCGAAACGTCGGACACCAATGACCCAGTGCCGCGGCGCCACATCCCAGAAGAACGGAGCCTAAAAAGCTCGACTTCAGATATTCCTTAAATTAATTTCGAATTCCTATGACTTAACTATCCTAAGGTAAAGGTGTGATGAAATAAAGGAGACGTTTGTAATTAACTTAAAATAATGCAAATGTAAGAAAACATGCAAAAGTATATTTTGCTCTTTTCAGTAGTACACTCAAAACCAACACACACACTTGCAACACGTGATCAGGCTACCGGTTTCAGCTCAAAGAGCCAGCATCAGGCCTATGGCAGAAAACCATGAAAATCAAACTCCATCGCTACAGAAACTTGAAAAGAAAACTCTATAACTGCAATGCAAACACAAATGTACGGAGTTTGATTTTCATGGTTTTCTGTCATAGGCCTGATGATGCCTCTTTGAGCTGAAACCGGTAGCCTCATCACGTGTCGCAAGTGTGTTTTGGTTTTGACTGTACTACTGAAAAGAGTAAAATATACTTTTGCGTGTACATAGCAACGGGGATGTCTAATATTAAAAAAAAAAGTACGAAAACATTCCTGTAAGCAGGCAAAATCAGTTACAAATGACATTCAGGTTTAACGGGTGATGATGAGGCAAATCCTATTAAAACAGAACACAATATTTTAAGCGACACATTTACAAATTTGCAACGTCTCTCTTAATTCAAACTAACTCTGTATACGAACAATGTTAACTGTTATCTGGGTTCATGTCAAAATGTACTTATGGAAACAAGCTGTTACGAACAATACCAGACTGCTTGGATTCAAAACAATGCAAGAAGCACAGTAGTCTAAACAAGAGACGTTCTGTTGCTGAAATCTCGTAAGCTGTGTAAACTGGCTATTGTTTGCTTTCTCAGACACGCCACAAGTGGAAGAAGACACCGACACATGTGTCCGCACACAGGGTGACAGACACTATGATGAAAAGCAGATTCAAGCTAGAATTCAGTGTCCGACTGGTTTAAGGAGTCATAGATTTTAGTTCGCAGCATTAGTGTTCCAGATGCCTGTCTTCTGGGTCTTACCATTGATGCATTTCATTCCCCTAATTACTCCAGCGTCTTAACTGCCCCCCCTCACCCCCATACTTTAACTGGACCTCATATAACTAACTAACTCCACGGAGCACAGTCCTTCTTGAGAAGCTAGCAGGTCCTCAGCTAATTAAGAAATTCCCCGCGTTTTATGAAACCCGAAGGTTCATTACCGCATTCACAAGAGCCCACCACCTGTCCCTATCCTGAGCCATATCAATCCAGTCCATGACCCCCATCGCACTTCTTGAAGATCCATTTTAATAGTATCCTCCCATCTACGCCTGGGTCTTCCAAATGGTCTCCTTCCCTCAGGTCTCCCCACCAAAATCCTGTATGCACCTCTCCCCTCACCCATACGTGCTACATGCCCCGCCCACCTCATTCTTCTTGATTTGATCACCCGGATATTTGGTGATGAGTACACCAAATATGGACCTCATATCAAACTGAAAATTAAGTGTTGTGGGCTAAAGTAATCAGAGGGTCGGGCTACGGGCTCGGCGTTTCGGAGTTCGTTCCCCGGTGGAGGGGACGAGATTTTCAGCACCGGTCCAGACCGACCCTGGGGCCCACCCAGCCTCCTATACAATGGGTACCGGGTCTTTCCTGAGTGGAGCTATAATACTACTTCCCGCATGTGCCTTCGCAGCATGTTATAGGGTGAAATTTACCTTTCGTAAAGAAACCACGACCATAAAGAAATTGAAATCTATATTATTTCTTTTACGCACTTCTGCACAGAGCAATTAAAGTAAACGCATGATGCTAAGGTCACGTTTGTACATCCTCATGTTCCATCTACCAAAAGACTAGAACATTTTTCACGTAATTTAGTATAAAAGTTATACACTATAAATTAACTCGCGAATTTCATTTTGGTCCGTACATTCTACTGTAAATGTTACTTCGCAAATATAACATACAGTTAGGCCTACGTTTAAAAAAAAACAGACCGCAGTAAGCCTTTATTTGTGAAATGGATCATGCTAAGACGCACTTTTTTCAAACAATAACAAAGGCGAAGAAATGTGTGACTAGAGACATTCTGGAACTAAATGCGTGAACGTGAAAGACCACAGAAAACTAAAACAATATATTACATCAGACTACCCCAGCTCAACAAGGCGCTAAAAGCCGTTTCTCCATTCCCTCCTCCTGGTTTCATCTTTCCATATATTTATACTCTTCCCTCCTACGTCTTACGTCTTTGCACAGCTTCGGTTACATACATTCCATCAGTTTATCAACATTAATTTCCGTCTCATGAAAGCACAATGAGAAAGAGGACAATTACATTCGTATTTTCATTACACCATCTTGAGGTGCAGTTCGTGCTGTCTGGCAGCGACACAACGTTACATACGAGCGAGGCACTGAACAAGCACGAACAACATGTCTGAAATGAATCACCCACAAGCGGAGCGTAAGTATAGTGCTGCTATAGTTATTATTAACATGAAGGAAATATAGGCGTAGATGAAAGAATTATATCAAAACGGATCTTACGGATATATAAGCAAATGGACTGGATTCATCTGGCACATGATAGAAATCAGCAATCAACTTCTCTATGATCCACTTTAACATGTATACTGGGAGCCGGGATAGCGTAGTCAGTATAGTGATTACGCTACCTGCTAGACGGTCCGGGGTTCAAAACCCGGAAGGCACAAGAAATGTTCCTCTTCTCCAAAACGTCCACACCGGCCCTGAGGCACACCCAACCTCCTATTCAACGTGTACCGAGGTTCTTTCGCGGGGATAAAGCGGCCAGGACGCGATGTTGACCACTCACCTCCATCTACCGCAAAGATTAAGAATGTGTGGAGCTATACCTCTACTCCCCCTATATGCCTTCATGGCGCAGAGAGGGACAACGTTACCTTAACAATTTTTATATTAGATTTCAGGTTCCCTCGACGGTGTATATTTTATAAGATTGCAGTCTTCTGAGATATGGCGCCGTGCAGTCTGGTAGGGATGGGCGTGCTGACCCAGTCTTCAGAAATGTGGCAAGGTGGTGACACGATAAACTAGCGGTGTTAAGAATCACCTCCACATCTTTGTGTCTGACGAATTATCCGTCTACAGGGACAGAATATTGGCAATCAAAGAATGTAACAAGTAAAGTTTTCCTTGTTCTTATTTAATAAGCAATATGCCACGAAGGCTTCAAACAGAATGGATGTATGGCTCCATAGATTAACCTCAAAACCACGTGGAGATGAGTGATCACCTTAACGTCCCAGCCGCTTTAACCCTGAGGAAACAGCTTCCGGTACCCACCGTATACAAGGCTGGTTGGCATCAGAGCGAGTAAGAATATCTGCACCTTTCGGGAGTCGAACCTAGGTCGTCATTCCCGTATCCAGGTCACAATACTGACGAACCTAACCTCGGTTCATACTGTCACTGAACATCTCGTCCCATCTTCGATGCAACACAAAAAGAAGTTTCACTTTTATTCAGATAGAAAGAAATCAACATTTCTTTTCCACAAGTCTGTGGCTTTTTATCCTTCTCGCCCTTAAAGAAAAGCGAGGATATTGAATTCCGGAACCAGCGGAACTCCTGTCCCCCGTAACTCAAACTCCGCCTCCTCTCACTCCACAACACACTTTTATATAAGCTTTATACATTTTTCTTCGTAATCCCCCTACCCACACTCTCCACAATCTCTTCCAACGGACAAGAATTCAGACAACAATCCCGCACGTTGAACGAAGCAGATGCGACCTGGAAGATGAGGTAGGCTACACTGCCGTACACGTCAAGTACAATGCACTTCTATGGAAGTTACGTAGCAGCCGCTCAATTTGGAATTTTCATATGAGTATGAGGCAGGCTACGAACTAGCTTTTGCTTAAGCTGAGTGTGTTTTCGTGTTGAATTAGCATGTAATAGCGAATTTCTCCACAGTAGCAGCTGAGTGATTCTGAGGCAAGGAACCGAGACACAGGCTGTATCACAGCACAGGAGCTTACAGTCTTCTCAGACCGGAAACTGCAGTTCAGTCTCGGAACAATTTTTGTGGGATTTATGGCGGACAAACGAGATAAAACTAGCGGCCACATCATGCCGACAGTCCGAGGTACGTACATAATAATAGTCACGGTTACACGAACTAACCTGATGGCAGACTCATAAAATAAGTTAGGGTAATGTAAAGTTCACCCTAGAACAGGCCACGAAGGCCCAGAGGGGGAGCAGAGGTATAGCTCTACTCTTTCTTTAACCTCGGCGCTAGATGGGGGTGCGTGGTCAACGCCACGCCCCGGTCGCTTTACCCCCGGAAAGAGACCCGGTACCCATTGTACAGGAGGCTGGATGGGCACCGGGGCCGGTCTGGACGGATGCGGAAAATCTCGCCCCTACCGGGATTCGATCCCCGGACCGTCCAGCTCGTAGCGAGTCGCTATACCGACTACGCTATAAAAATGAACTAACTCTACGGAGGAGTGACCTCCCTCAGAGGCTAACAGGCGCTCGGCTAGAGAAGAAATTCCAATTCATGTTAAGAAGACACAAGGTTAACTGCCGTGTTCACAGGGGTCCGTCACTGGTCCCAATCTCTAGCCAGATGAATCCAGTACACGACATCGTAACTTATAAGAACCAATCCTTCTGGAGTTTAATGTTGACACAAAATGCACCATGAGAACCGGGACAGCACAGTGGGTGTAGCGACTCGCTACGGGCGTCCAGGTCCGAGGTTCGAATCTGGGCAGGGGCAAGAGATTTTGTCTTGTCTCAAAACCGTACACACCGGCACCGTGGCCCACTGAATGGGCACCGGGGTTCTTTCCCGGGGGGTACAGCAAACGGGGCGTGAAACTGACCACTCATCTCCATCTAGTGCCGAGGCTAAGAAAGCTAGGAAAAATACCTCTCTCTGCTCCCACTATATGACTTCATGGCGTGGACAGAGACAACTTTATCTTTTTCCAAAACGCTCCGTAACTTGATACTTTAGTCGTGTGTTGGCATCAAAAAGTAACACTACAACGCAGGAATTTTGTCTGAAGTGCAAGGCAAGACGCGACAGGAATGGAAAATAATTCGCCGATCAGTAACCGGTTATACGAGTCTACTAAAAACGGAACCTTGGCAAAGCTTTATAGGATTACTAATTTCGACCGATGTCTCCATTTACCAACCGCAACCGCAACACTTCGCTATGACCTCCGTCTTCATTTGTGACTTGATCATTGACCCGCCACTTGAATTCAGAATAACAAAGTTTCAGTTTAGACAGCCACATTATATGACATGATACGGACTTCTCAGTGTGGTACTGACACACACACACACACACACACACACGGACGGACATTCAAATCTACACGACACGAAGAGGAAATATGTCAGATTGGTACAGGTCCTTGTCAAAATCAAAGAACCAACTTCTTTCTCTAGAGCTACCCTTTAGAAAATATACATGCTGATTACAAATTATTGAAATACTGCCTTCACACACATAAAATACTGTAATAAATTACTGAAAGAGTTGAGTATGAAGTAACTGTCACTAACCGAACATGAGCAACCACGCAATGTCACTTCTACGCACTCCGACGCAGTTCGTCAGCTTAATTTCCGCCTCTGTTTTTACCGAATAAATAAGTGTTGGGGATTGCAAGGGTTTGTGAATGTGATTATGAAGAATGGAACACCAGCACCCTTGCAGGGGCCGAAATTTCGGATGTCCCTTCAACAGACAGCTTAACATGAACTTCAAAAGAAACAATGTTCTAAGAAATGACGTAATTACTTACTCTGATTATACTAATTTTATTTTTAAGTGTGTACGACAGAACAGATATTTCACATGCAACCACCAATTTCTTCATAAAATTTAACCCACGAAACAAACAAAACAGAAAAGAGCATGAAATTACATGCGTAGCGGTATAAATAATCCTTCATGTGGACGAACGGGGTAGCCTCAAAATTAGCTGTGATAGTCACTTTCACCCCAACACAACGACGTCATACATTCAAAATAAGCCATGGGTAGAGAAATTTGTTTTGGCTTCACAATTACGAGTATAACCCAGTCATAAGTGATGGAAAATCATGAACTGAAGTTCTGATTGGCGCCTGTTTGTGAATGCCCGTGTATTAAACAAAAAATCGTGAAAAAAGTAGTACAAATATAATTGACATGTGGTTCTGAGCGTAAGCAGACAAGGTGGTCGGTGAGAGGCGTACGAACTTAAACTGATGCAGGCTTACACACACTTCTTTTCTGAGCAAGAACAAATTTAGACAAACATATAGAAAATTCGTACTCCATAATGGAGTGCATCTTTCCAATCTTGTTATATTTGAAACCAGAACCACTTTCTTTCCTTCGGTGGCGTATAACTAATATATCACGTAAATCTATTTGGCTCAGGACTGCAGCCGCCTGGGAAGAAAATGCTGCAATCTTTGTTCGAATTGACGGAGGAATCTCCGGAAGAAAAGAAAGCACTCAACCGGGGATAAAAAATACAAATGATGCACACGTTCCAAATTTCGTACGTGACCAAACTACTCTATATTTTGGCAAACCAATCAGACATACAGGAGAGATACTACATCACCGATCGAGAACGGTTACTAAACTTATTTGGAGGGGGCAGGGGGGGGGCGAATTATCCACCCTCTCTCCTTCGAGGAGTGCAAAGTGTCTGAATTATTGTAGAACATAATGTCGTACCTGAACAACATAGCGTGTAAATAAATGTGATGCCCAAACAGTACAACAATATTACTCTCAGTTGTGGTATTTTTCTGCTACATGTTTCGGCTGCAAAGAGCCATCCTCAGGCACTCTACTAATTAAATATAAATTATAACCTTTGTGCAGTGCCAACATGTAAATGTACTCATTTACATAGACCCCATAATTAACTGACTACTTGAGGATAGCTGTTTTGAGACGAAAAAAAGTATCAGAAAAACAGAAAAAATGAAATTATACTGTTGTGCCGACGGTACATTTGTTATATTCATGTAGTCATAGCACAACGGGAATGACTGAATTGAAAGAAGCTAACACACATCAGTGCAACTGCACACTCCTCGGTGTGTCAAGAGTCGCCCGGCGGACTGTATTCAGTGGACACTGGAGAAGTATCAACAGTTGAACAAGAAAACATTCAGCATTACGACCAATTACTAGCAAGCACAGCTGCAATAACACACAAAAAAATATCTTCTACATTGTCAGGGCGCAGCGTGGGAATTCGTTTCGAGTTCTTCTGTCCTGTTTAGTTCGCCACGTCGCACTGAATGTTCTCTAAACACCATAAAACGAACGACAGCGTCGTCGTCATTCGCACAGTTTTGGAAAGGCACCAGACGCTGCCTGCCATTAAGTCACACCACGTTTATCTCGACTGGAAACAGGCAGCCACTCGACTAAATTTCCATTAAGAGACGGAGGTTTGTCACTATGTATTTCTTTCTGGAAATTTAATGCATTTAGAACGTGAAATAGCGAGCATTAAGACCAGCTAAGTAAAAAACAAGTCTATGTTATTTACAAACTACAATAACCTCAGTACTGTGAGTTTCGACGCCGTACTCGCCTCTCTTGTGTGCTACATTTGAATTTTAAAATTTAAAGGAAGAAAGTTTAAAAGACTTCAAGAGAGAAGGGGATGCAAAACCCTGACACTTTATGATATTTAGTCTCATAAAATTCCACTCTCAAACGTTATGCAGGCTGGACACTGTTAAGGTGCGAATAAGGAACTGTAAGTTGCATTTTTTCAAGAAATATTTAGGAACACCCAACACATGACCGCCAAATATGCGTGTCTAGAAACAGAACGAGGGTGTCTGAGAGTTACGTTACCCCCCCCCCCCCCCCAATCGCGCAACAGTCACTAGTAGGCCAGGGCCTCATTATTGACGCTTCACGATCACACACATTAGACACATCACACTCGGTAGGACTTCTCTGGACAAGTGACCAGCCCGTCGCAGAGACCTCTACCTGACAACACACAACACTCACAACAGACAGACATTCATGCCACCGGCGGGATTCGAACCCGCAATCCCAGCAAGCGAGCGGCCGCAGACCCACGCCTTAGACCGCGCGGCCATTGGGATCGGCACAGAGTTTCTTTATCAAGAACCATTATCTGTAGGATCATTACTAGCCTATCATAACAGTCAAGGTCAGTATCAATTATCCTGCGATATGAGACAGAATAGCTTCGGAGGAACTAGCTTGCAAATGCGCTCCTTTCGGTTCTGCACCCTCCAAGGACACTGCTTACACATATAGCTACAAGGCAGCGTGTGTAATTGCATGCATATTGTATACTCTTGCTGTACAAACGACAATCGCAGTCAGACCCTTCTTGAGGAGCTAATCAACTGAATATACCTATCAGTAAATTTTTCCTTTCTAGCACCAAGCAGTGCACTTTTTTGACAAGCAGACAGTTGCTCAGGCAGTCAAGAACGTCTCAGCTTTACGGAAACCGAAGGTTCATTACTCTGTTTATTGAAGCCGGTCACTGGACCGTATCCTGGGCCATGACGCATCTAGGACACATTCTCACATACTACTTCTATAAATTCCCTTTATTATTATCCTCCCATCTGTGTCTATGTCTCCCAAGTGTTTTCTTCTCCACAGGTTTTTTACTTAAGTTTTTTATGCATTGCTTATCTTCATATGCGAGCTAGATGCCCGCCCATCCTTTTTTTATTGTCCCAATAATGACTCAATACGTTCATACTTTCAGTTGATTACATTTACACTATATTTAAATGTCATTATATTTGAAGTTACACACCTTAATGGATCTACTTTTTTGTGGCAGTTCAATTTCAACTCAGTGCAGAGTATGAGTTAAACTGGTAGACGATCAACACAAACAGACTATAATTCAATCGTTAACTTCCAGTACATGCTCCCAGTACCGAACTTCACCGACTGCACTTAGGACACGCGCGATCTGGAAGATGCAAACTGCGCGTGGCCTCCAACCACGACTCATTCTATGAGCCTGTTGTAAGCAGCAGACGCACAAAATACGCCCCTTTTCTCCTTGTCAAGATAAACCGCGTAGAGCAATGTCATTTTCCTTCGGATGTGTCATTACACCTCGGAATGGAAGGACGAACATTTACCTACTGTGAATAAAGCCGAAGCTACGCCTCACCTCCTCCTTTGTTGTCCTCCTGTGCGTACACATACACGTATCTCTCTCCCTGATGCACTCACTGGGGTCTGTAAGCACGGCGAGCTAACAAACACATAACATCAGCACACCAAATATAACACAAACAATTACCGTAATTTGTTATAACATGTCTTGAAAAGAACCAAATTCTTACATACAAGATGACAATACAATAACACACAAAATATACTGTAAAATAACAAGACGAGACAAGCCGCAGACAACCACAACAGGAACGACTCAAGGAACCTCCGCTCACAAAATAACCACACATGGCCCTGCCATAGTAACCAAAAGAAAACACAATATCACAAAAACCTATGACAGCGCCAGGAGCTCAGTGATCGCTAACTACTAGTACCTGCGGCGAAACGTAATTCAGTAGCACCCCCTCCCCCCAAACAAGTTTCAAAGAAGCTCCGGCCACAAAGTCCCAGACCCCTAACCAACGTCAAACCACCCCAGCACACCCGAAAGTGAAAGGAATACGTAAACCGGAAAGACAGGGGAGAGGAGAAGAACTAGAAGCTACGAGCTAAGACAGGGAAGTCGGTGGCAGCACGTCACATCCGATGAAACTGTGCCTAACACGACACACGGACAAACTACAACTAATTACAACCATAATGCAACAGAAGTCGTTAGGCATTTCAACTAGGGTTAAATTCTAACCCATCGCAGTTTTCATACACACCGTGTTACAGATGCTGCGTTTACTTCATCTAGCTTAACACTTAACGAGGTGTGTGGTAGGGCCAAGGGCGCATGGTTGCACAGTGCGGCTCTTGGCTCTTAACAGCCTACAGATTAAGATGCTGTTTGTTGTCGCCATCACCTTCATACATGCGAAGACTTAGGCTGTCATGATGCCTGTTGCCTCTGGACAGATTTATCATTCACACTGGGAGAGAATTGGAATTCAAGTCATGACGTCATTCTTCTACCTGCATGGAACAGTGTGTCCGCAGAACTGTTCATCCGCATAAAACAGGTGGAAAGCACCTCAATCCACAAATAAACACGAAGAGACTGAAAAGCATACGAAATTACGCAGAGTTTGAGATACAATATGAAGGACGTTTATGACGCTAAATTAGATTATCCTGCACAAGAGCCCTTGTCTCCCGTGATAAATTGATTCAAGACGCGTATAAAAAGGATGCGTAAATTGCAAAATGAAACGTGTTACATCCCTCGTCCGCAGAGTAACTTTTCATGTGAACTTCAGCGCTGTCCCTGCTTCAATACCCGCGCAACAGCACGGTAACAACTGTGTTTGTGAGGAGGCTCTGCGATTCGTTATCTTAGCGTGCTTAGAATTTCTGTTGGTTCGTTCTTCCTAACGCTGATTACAAACTACGCCGTTCATCATGTTCGAGTACGGTGCTCCAACTTCTGTGCACTCTGAAAATACCGTATGTAAATGGTCACACATTTTAATAGTACCGTTCTTCTGCTGACGATCAGCATCCTGCCGATTGTTCTGAGGACACAGAAGGCACACAAAGAAGTTCCATGATCGACTTGTTCTCATTCTCATCCTCTAGTGTAATTCACTGTATTACATTCCCCTTTCTAATATCTAGTCACCGTTTACAGATTGCTGCAATGATTACTACTCGCCTAGCGGCACGCACTTTGCTAGTGATTTAGCAAAGGGGAATTGAAGGAGGGGTGGATGAGGCGGCCGTTTGCCTCAACACCTCTAGTGCGTTCCTGTATTATCGCTTGCCCGGCCCAGCTTTTCGAATGGATTGTCCCGGCGGATGCGGGCATTATGCGATATAACTGCTGCGCTCGGGCACGCACTTGGTAGGTTTAGCAAACACTGACCTGTAACACAGGGCCGGAACTTCCTTGGGATCCCTTTGCGTAAAGCCCTGAATCATCTTAGTCTATGGTCCCTTAATCCTAAATGCAGATATTTCCCCAATCCCCTTCATACAGACGGTACAGTTTCTTAGCTGATGAACATAAGAAAACGCCTTAAAACGTTCACGCTCCTTCGGGATCGCAGTACGAACGCTGTTTACAAATAACTGTACACTGCGACAGATGGTGTGCGCAACAACCAGGCTGGGTGCATCACGCAAATCCTGGAAATTATGTAAGACATAACAGAAATGCTACGATCGGTTGAATTCATACGCATTTCTACACATTTAACAATAAAATTTAGTTCTAGAACTGTTATACTGTCCAGCCTAATTTTATTATTTCATAGGACTGAAGTGCTGTTTCGTGAAACTGATACCAACTCCATACTTTTAACACGTCATGTACCTCACATGCTGCGATTTCTCAGAATACTATTCACAGTCATAATCTGATCTATCGTTCATTAGATGTTATATAACACATTATCTTAAATATTAAACGTACAGAAGCTAGAAAGATAAACTGTTTATACATTATACACTCTCATGGTGTGGCGCGGGAGAGAGAGGGGACTCACACAATGCACACCAAGATGCAGGCAGTTCCTGACGACAGTTCGGAAGCGACATTTCATACGGCGAATCGCCATTTCCGACGACAGCAACGTTACAGTTGTGGGTTACGTTCCCGGAGGGGCGAAACATAACATCAAAATTAATATCACAATTTCATTGCCTCAAATTAAAAATTCGGGCAGCGGAAACAGATTATTACACATCCTATATAAACAGAAGAGATGTTTCGTAAGCAAAATTCAGCGGCCATTTCTCACCCAAGTCTCCTGATTGACTGCTAGATGGCTCTGGCAGTCATATCACGATGAGTAGAACTTGTGCAGTCAGTGGACTGGTCACTCACTACAGAATGCACACCTCCAGACCAAGAAACCTCTGAAAGGAGGCCCAATGCTCCGCAAGGAGCGACAGGAGGAAATAAAAAATAATATAAACAGAAAAAGCTAACAGAAACGTAAGTCCTGTAAACAACAAAGGAAAATAATCACTTTTCTTACTTCACCTTTTTTATCTTGGCTTATACGATTTTAGGGAAACGATTTTTTTTTTCGGAAGACTTCGGAACAGCGATTTTGGGTTCAGTCGACCAGCCAAGCGCAGAGTATTTGCTTCATGATATTGGAAAAGTTACTATGAGTGACGTTCCGTAAAGCCGATCTTCGTCAAGCGGGGACTGACTGTAAAACTGTGAAGTATACGGCTTTAGTGACCTATCGCTGTCACACGGAGTCAACGCATTCGTTACAACCGCAGCACTCGACAGGCAACGTAATTTCTCACTGCCGTTAAACCAGACACACACAACAATTGCAGGCACTATCTGTGTCAAAGCTTCACACAGTTGGCACTGCTTCAAGCTGCAACAAGTCTACGCACACGATATAACAATGGAATCAAGTTGCACGACTCTGAGATGAGGACGGTAAAGTATCATAAATGAGAAGTAATATTATTCTAGTAAGAAGTCCGGCTAGACACTTCCTCCTTCAGCAGAGACGATAAATGGAGCATAAATTACGTTCCAATGCTTAAGTTCGCGACTGCCAACTTAACAACGAAAAAAAGCTTCTTGGCATAATGAACACACAGTTTTGTGAACTTGGAACGTATGCTCACACGTTAAGTAACTGACACCCACCCACGGTTTCCTTAAGTGGATTTTTTTTGCCTGTTCCCTTTCTTAAGGAGAGAAAGCAGGCACGAGACTACCACGCTGTGTGTTTATCTCTCTGTGCATCCCAATCTCATTTTTAAATTACTTGAACCGATTTCTACGAAATTTCAAATGTACGTCGTGACACTAGAGGCTATCCCAAAGTGGTAATTTAGAATTCCTTACAATCAGTAAAAACAAGAAGCGCGAACTTGTGAGATGAGGGCAACATCAGCGACACTTCGTTTATGATACTGACAGCACAAGCGGTGGTAGCCTTTCCTTAACCTCTATCGGCCGAACGGGCCACCCATTTTCACGTTAAATTTAACTGTTCATGGAAGACAGGGAAAAACGCTGTTCTGCGCAGGTGCTGGCACTGACATTTAAAAACTAAAATAACTCCGGCCGTCAGCAGCTACACTGCGATTTAAAGGCCGGAGATTAAAGGTGAAGGTAATATTCGTAAAACAGAAAATAACAACATGGCTTACAAAACTTGTCGCCAGACTTCAATTCTGATGGCAACTAAGAGACCGCTGGAAATATGCGTGTGTACTGTGGTAGGCCTACGGCGTAAAATCACATAATATCTAAATATCACGTATGTAATGTTATTCATAAGTCAATGGGGAGGGGTGTTTGAAACTCTGTGGCTGAAGTGAAATTTTTAAGCTATCTTATGCCTTATATGCGCAAGAAATGGAAAAAAGATTAGATACAAGGGGACAACTGCAGTACCCAAGCTGAACACAAATATGAAAGGATATGGAAATGAGTGGAAGTGCCAATTATCACGAGTCGAGGGCAAGTGAACAAGTCTAAACAAGTAGAACTGGCAGAGAGAGAGAGAGAGAGGATGAACTTAGAAAAGGATGGGATAATCAGTTACGAACTTTAAACATCTTAACGACTGAAGGTGAAGCTGCGATCAAATTGCGTACGTGAGCTATCGGTATATTTACAGATACAAAGGACGAAACGCGCAGGATATCATAAATTACAATCTACAGACTCAAAAAACTTGGGTGTATTAAATCATTTTGAAGACCCAACAAACAGACAGAATTACGTGTCCATTATTTCCTCTCAGTTTTCCTCTGATGTGTCTAGAATGCCTAAAACAAGGCGCAGATTCAGCAATGTTCACTGAACCTTGGCGCAGGTTCGCTGGAGACATTACGATGTTATGCGCGTGGTTACTGGTTACTGGTTACTGAACGAACAAGCAGTAGAGAATATACGTAGTGAAGGATAAGCCGTACCTATGCATAAGCAGCACGCCATAAAAGGTATTGTGGAAGAAAGGCGAAGCTCCACAAATTCTTGACATCGACCGTATACAGAGGTGAGTAATGAATTTCACGCTCAGGCCGCTTTATTCCCGGCATCTCCGAATAGGATGCTGGCTGGTGTTCTAATATGTGTACTTGTATTTACTGTATGTATTTTGTTTTGTATGTGTATGGGTGTTTTTGTAAGGTGTGGATGTATTTGTAAGGTGTGGATGTTTTTGTAAGGTGTGGATGTATTTGTAAGGTGTGGATGTTTTTGTAAGGTGTGGAAGTATTTGTAAGGTGTGGATGTTTTTGTAAGGTGTGGATGTATTTGTAAGGTGTGGATGTTTTTGTAAGGTGTGATGCTTTTGTAAGGAGTGGATGCTTTTGTAAGGTGTGGATGTTTTTGTAAGGTGTGGATGTATTTGTAAGGTGTGGATGTTTTTGTAAGGTGTGATGCTTTTGTAAGGAGTGGATGCTTTTGTAAGGTGTGGATGTTTCTGTAATGTGTGTGTACGGTGTTCTAATGTTTGTACTTGTATTTACTGTATGTATTTTGTTTTGTAATTGTGTATAGTTTGTTTTGTATTGTTATTTTTATGTATATTATATGTCAATTTGTATTGTGTGTACTAGTGTAAGGACTACTGCCACCGGTGAAAACCCAATTGCAGTAAATAATAATAATAATAATAATAATAATAATAATAAAAATCCGTCCGGAAGTGGTGTTGAAGAAAAAATCGGGGTAGGTAGTGTCGGAGTCACTACCGCTGAGGTTTTTGGCGGAAAACGTCTTACCCAGGCGGTGTTGTCGGGGCGGGGTGTTTGTAGGGTTGGTAAGAAAGAAATGAGCGCAAGGAACTTGCATTTCTTTTATTTTATTTATTTCTGACAATGCTGACTAATTTGTAAAATTTTGTTGAAGACAGGACAATGGTACGAGTAGTACGATATGTAAGACTTACATGCTACACTCATATCTCTACAGAACGTTAAGTCTATCGTGGTATTCTTTAAAGTTGTGAAGTCAGTTGGATCCGTGGCCAACACCAATCCGAACTTGTCGTTCAGAAACTGTTTCAGACGATCGCTCGACGCCTCAATGTTAAAGTCCCCGGTGAGCAGAAGCGGTATGTTGGGATCGCAGGGCCAGTCGCAAACTATTGTTCTGACATGCTCTGTGTAGTAAAGCATTAGGTGAAAGAGAAACATCCATTGCCTGTGAACTTGCGTCAGGCGTTGCGGCGTCCGCGCGACTGGTGCTCGCCTCAACTTGTCGACGCTGCCTCATCCTCCGCATTCGTTCTGCTGCTGTCATAGGGGCGTTTTTGGATTCCTCATTTATTCTTCTTTCACTTTGTAATCGTTTACGATAGGCATTTACCTTCTTGTTTTCAAGATATTTCGACATTTCTGAAAGTTTAGGGAAAATTTGTCCAAGTTCAACACTTTCTCACTGTATATTTTTTCAAGTTCTTTCACTATTGTCACTATTAGTGTTTTATTTTATAGTACTCGTCGAGCTCTGTTAAACGACACCTCACACAACGTCCTATGCGTACGCGTTCCCGAGCTATACTAATTTTGCCGCGCGGCGAACCGGTAATTTTCCACTCCAAATTGGCGACCATCTTGTGGCGGCGTGTGACGTCACGCGCTCAAGGTTAATGTCGCGTAACATTCTTTCATCCTTGCTCTTTTAAACCGTGTATTGCTTATTTGGATATGCGTTATAGTTTTAAAGTTATTAAGATTTGTGTGGTATACACAAAATCGTAACATCGACTTTCGCATAGTTTCCCCCCATACTGGACCCGCGGTGTAAGACGTTTTCCGTCAAAAAATTCCTTTTCCTGCCGGGACTGTCCGTTCATCCACCCCGCATTCCAGAAATTACCCACTGGGCAGCTATGTTCCTAGCATACGAACAAATCCATTCTAAACACTTTTCAGGCTGCAAGTTAAAGTGGTAGATTGACGATATGAAATACATTCCTTCTACATACAGGAAGTCGAAAGCAACGATTTCGCTAAAGAAAAAAAATAGTAGCAAGTCAAGAGGATGGCGAAAACCGTAGAAAGCTACAGAGACGGAGATATATGAAAACTGTTAGCGTCTAAAAGAAGGAAGACAGCAGTAACAGAAGGAAAGAAATGCGGTAAGATGTATAAATCCCAGATACAAAGAACTGCACAAACTGGGATCGACGATAAAATTTTGATTCTTTTCCATCCGGATTACCCTGCACCCTCGAATTCGTGACCCAAGTTTGACTACAGTCGCAGTTTCTCGCGTCATATAAAGGTTACGACGAAAGTCGCTCAAGACTGAGATGCCGAACTAGATTATCAGTCTGGGTTGGTAGCTGAACTCTACGTGAATTTTTAATGGCACAATCCGTGGCCAGTGAAACACGTCAGCATAAACGTAAGCACTGGTATTCACTTCATCTCTCAAACCACAGTCGACTTAGGGTAAATTTCATATGCAGTAAGTTGTAATACAACTGTAATCTTTATCAGTATCGATCAACCACAAACTGCTATTTACATGAAAATGAAATGGAGCATTATAACCTATCTGAAGGAAACAGCTCACTTTACGAATAACGGTACATGCTACGATGTCTGCGGTAGGCTCCTCCAGTTTGTTAGTTGTTTTGCAAACCAAGGACTTCTGTAGAGTGCAGACAGTGTTTAAGCGTTCTCAGTCGCAAATTCATAGGTCTCCTCCACTTTTCCATTAAAATCTATAGAAAAGAACAATAAACAACACGACGACAGTTCCTGGTTTTTAAGCAGGCGTGGAGAGTTGTGGGCGTCCGATTGAATGCCATCTAGGAGAACTTCTGTAAACTACGTTGTGACGCGCTGTAAGCTCTGTCGGTAGCCGCTGTACGCTACCATAACAGCCCATTTCTACTTCGTACCGCATGGATAAGAATATCCTGTCTATAAGGTAAAGTAAGGTAAAGTTCTCCCTAGAACGGGCCATGACGGCCCTGACGGGGAGTAGAGGTATAGCTCTACTCTTTCTTTAACCCTGGCACTAGATGAGGGTGGATGGTCAACTCCACGCTCCGGACGCTTTAACCCCGGGAAAGAGACCCAGTACCCACTGTATAGGAGGCTAGGTGGGCCGGTCTGGACGGGTGGGGAAAATCTCACTCCCACCGGAATTCGATCCCCGGACCGTCCAGCCCGTAGCGAGTAGCTATACCGGCCCTTTCCTGTCTGTAAGCAGAGCTAACTGAAACACGACGGGCAATGTACGTACAAGGTCACATTGTGGTGCGTTCGCGTAACCACTGCTGCCACGGAAACGCAACAATATGTTCTCTTCATAGTGTTGACACACACGTCGCCGTCAAGCATGTAATATTGATAGCGTTGCTCTAGAAACGCAACAATGCGCTATATTTATTGTTGCACTACACATGTCGCTACCAGCAACGTGGAACACATCTACGTCTTCATGTAACGTGCCCGACATTTTGTGTCCAACGTGGAACACATCTACGTCTTCATGTAACGTGCCCGACATTTTTGTGTCCAACGTGGAACACATCTACGTCTTCATGTAACGTGCCCGACATTTTGTGTCCAACGTGGAACACATCTACGTCTTCATGTAACGTGCCCGACATTTTTGTGTCCAACGTGGAACACATCTACGTCTTCATGTAACGTGCCCGACATTTTTGTGTCCAACGTGGAACACATCTACGTCTTCATGTAACGTGCCCGACATTTTTGTGTCCAACGTGGAACACATCTACGTCTTCATGTAACGTGCCCGACATTTTTGTGTCCAACGTGGAACACATCTACGTCTTCATGTAACGTGCCCGAAATTTTTGTCCAAATTTAAGAAAATTTGGATTTTCTCGACAGATTCTCATAAAAGTGTTCAATATCAAATTTCACGAAAATCCGTCCACTGGGAACCGTGATGACATGCGGACAGACGACGGACGGACTGACGTAACGATCCTAAAAGTCGCTTTTCGCGAATTTGCGAACGCGCCTAGAAATAACTTCGCACTGATTACGATGCTAGTGTTACGGTATATCCTGCTGTCTACACTCCAACACGATGCACTGGAATCATTCTCGAGAAACTAACAGTTGCCGAAGGTTCATTACCCTATTCACAACAGCACAATACCGACTCTAACCTGGGCCACACTCATGAAGTCCACAGCCTCCTACCATATTTATTGACCTTACACTCCTGTCTCAGCCTAGGTCGTCCAGGCGGTCTGTTTCCATCAAGTGTTCCGACCGAAAACACGTACGCAGTTCTGATCGGTCTCATTCACGCTACACGTTCGGCCCATTTTTTTCCATGGCGCAACAGCCCCTAGTGGGCCTGAGCCTCCTCATTATCGAGGCTTCAAGATCACACTCTGTCAGACACACCACACTCGGTAGGACTCCTCTGGACGAGTGATCAGCCCGTCGCAGAGACCTCTACCTGACGACACACAACACTCACAACAGACAAACATCCATTATTCGAACCCGCAATCCCAGTAAGCGAGTGGTCGCAGACCTACGCCTTAGACCGCACGGCCACTGGGATCGGTGTTCGGCACATCCGTGATCAGTTATTTGGACGTTACGATATTTCGTGAAGGGCACACTACAAAGACATCTCGTTATTTCCTCCCTCCTTAGGTATAAAATTTTCTTCAGCACCCTGTTTCTTAAACACCCCTGATCCATGTTTTTCCTTTAATGTGGAAGACCAAGTGTCACACTCATACCAAACAACACGTAAAACTTCGGTTTGGTGTATTTCAATCTTCACATTTTGAGAGAGGAGAAAGGAAGACAAAAATTCTGAACCGAACGGTACGAAGTATTCCCCGGATGTAATCTGAAAACAATTCCTTCGTGAACAAAATTTTATCTACTTTATAAATTCATATCCACTCACGTAAACTTACACGACCTTTCAACACAAATAAAAAGAAAACAAGAAGCATTTAAAATCACGAGCTCACGGTTAACTAAAATCTGTATTAAATGCAACTTATTTCACTGATCGTGTTTAAATACGTCATAATCGGAAACGATATCCCACGCGTGTGTGTAATACAGTCTGCAAATATACTGCAAATTGTTGAATACAACACATAACGATACTTTAGCAGAACAGAACGGCATTGAAATGCATATGTGAGATCGAATCGGAGGACTCCAGTCATGATTCACCACGCCATGTCGTATTAACAATTTTGTACTGCGACATTTTCAGGAGCTCTTCGGTTAATTTCAATGACAACTATAAGGACGTATTAATGAGTCACGTGTTACAGAACATCTCATACAAAAGACAAGCGGCAGGACGCCAACACGTAAAACAAACGATGCTGCTATATCAAAGTCTCAAACGTGAGGAATAGAGCTGTCCTGTTTATTTACATACGTCCGAGGTCACCTGCCATTGTTACACTGTCACCTAAATAGAATATCAAATCAGACAACGCTCAAAGGAGGTATATATTGCAACGAGAGACAACACGAGGTGCTGGTTATACGTTCTGTGACGTCACAAGCGCTGGTTATACGTTTCTATGGGGTAACAAAAGCTTAATAGCTTCCTTTGAGACGACGTTCCAGAAAACTTTTTCTCTAGAATGGAAAGAGAAATTACCTGGGCAAGGTAAGGCTTCATTAGGCCTGTCATTTCAGCCACAGAAAAAGAGACTGCGACGAAGTAATTAAACATCCCGTGCCACACGAAGAGCAGAGTCACCTAGCAATCCAAGTCATTAGCATTTACCTCATCACTTACAGTACAGTACAGAATCACTTATGCATGTGTATTTCCTAAGTACCGTTTAATCTACATACAATAAAAGCAACAAATAATTAGTTCTGGCGTTCAAAAAATAGCAGGGGAGGTTACTGTGACACCCATTGCTAATCGTAATAGAATGCAGAGCGGACCAGGCGAGATACAGGCAAAATTTCCTTATTCTGAATTTTGTGTACAAACGTGAATAGGAACTTGTTACAAGAGAATGAACACGGTTTGCCAGTAGATTGCCACTCTCGGAAAAACTGGCTGCTTAGTGCCATGGTTGACGCTGTGAAAACAGCCGTTGGAAATTGTGAAATAACTGGAACTCTTAAAATAGCTCTAAAAATGGAAACCGTATGTATATACAGGGCATACACAAAAGAATGGTGCGGTTTCAAAAGTGAATAAAAAATTTATTTCTCACCTTACACGGGCACAACATAACCGTCAGCGGCGGCAACTGTCCAAGTTTCTCATTTGGTAATTACAATCCTTCAATGTGTGCACCCTGGGTCACACGACACACATCCACACGGTAATCAAACTCATCCCAGACCCGGTGTAGCATGTCCGCTGTATTGGCCTGCAGTGCATGCGTTATCCGATCACGAATTTCATGGATGGACGTGGGCAATGGTGGTACATAAACGCTGTCTTTAACGAACCCCCAAAGAAAGAAATCGCACGGTGTAAGATCTGGCAAATGGGGTGGCCATCTGGACACCTCAAAACGGAGCACACAGAAAGCCTTCTCCTGCTGCAACGCCATCTTTGAAACTGGCCCCGCGGCCACGCAGTAAGCATGAGAAGCGAACTGCTGGTAACGCATGAGAAACTTGGACAGTTGCCGCCGCTGACGGTGTACGTTGTGCCCGTGTAATGTGAGACATAAATTTTTTATTCACTTTTGAAACAGCACCATTCTTTTGTGTATGCCCTGTATATGTATATATATATATATATGAGGAAGGATTTTGACAGCTGATAGGATGGTTTTGGAATTAACTTTTGAATACATAGCGTAGTCGGTATAGCGACTCGTTACGCGCTGGACGGTCTGGGAATCGAATCCCGGTGGGGGTGAGATTTTCCACATCCCTTCAGACCGGCCCTGGGGCCCACCCAGCCTCCTGTACAATGCGTACCGGGTCTCTTCCCCGGGGGTAAAGTGGCCGGGGCGTGGCGTTGATCACCCACCCCCATCTAGCTCCGAGGTTAAAAAATGAGTACAGCTATACCTCTACTCCCCCTCTGGGCCTTCAGGGCCTGTTCTAGGGTGAACTTCATACATTCCGTATACGAACATGTAATGGGCCATTCTATACCTCACTGCTTATTGTCGGAGTGGGACGGAATACGCATCTTAAATCTGAATAATATCAACGTTTTACGTAGGCCTACTGTTTGCTGGGAAGCCCGGTAGTTGGCATGTTCTTTTTTGGTTTCGGGTAATCAGGGTTGCTAGTTCTTACTACGGAAAAAGACATACAGATGTAACAAGACGTGCTTACCCTGCTGGCTGTCCCCGAGTTGCACTCGGATATCGAGAAGGTGTCGACCACAGAATCGAAGCGGACCAACTTCTTCGGGAAAGGTTTCTTGCGGGGACAAAGCGAGCACATGGCTCTGGGGGGCATAGCGGCCCACACTCGGTAGTATATCCACTGTTACACTACTTCGATGTTTTAATGTCTTGGAGCTAACGGTGTTTCGATTTGCAGTCCTCATACAAGACACTTAATTTGCCAGAAATATTTCGTTTGTTGTACAGTCTTACAGACACAATATGCAACAGCGTTTTACTGTGAGTCAGTGCTTCTTCTGACGTAGCCACTACACGATTTGGTGCTTGACAGAGTGCGAGCGACGAGAACTTCACGTTGTAATACGTACAAACAGCTACAGGCACATGGCGCACTGGGTGTTCCCTCAACGTTACGGCTCTGAATGATACATTCTCTCGAACTGTCGAAAAGGCATAATAAAATTCCTGAATTTCAAACTATACAGTGGTTCGTTTCTAACAGAACAGAACTGAAATTCAAACATGTAACACAAAAAGAACCGAAACATGTCGTGCCAATTACCTCGCACGACATTCACAAAATACAATTACCTCAATTTCTTGTATATATAACACTTCTTGTTACATAACCTGATATATTTGTGACAGCCAAGAATAAGAATATGTAGGAGAAAGACTGAATGCATTAACGATAACTAAATACACGAATGCCTGTTTTTTCCCGACAGACTTAAACTGCATTAATCCAAATAACTGAAATTGTTATGCCACATAATTACTGCCACATTACGGTCCTTAGGTTTCAGTGGCTTCATTCTATTGTGCACTTTCGTCTTTCGGGCTTTAGCCGCGTTGTACAGTCAGCATGGTATGGAACATTCACACAGTTATGCTACGTCCTGTTAAAACTTAGGGTTGTCTATTAATAACCACACCCTGAGACCACAATCACTGAATTTTGATAGAAGATCCTTCTTAATAAAACTGTACAACAACGAAGAATGTTGAACGTGGGACCCCCAATGACAAGCCAGCAAGAACAACGTGGGACCACGAATGACAAGTCAACAAGAACGTGGGACCACGAATGACGAGTCAACAAGAACAACGTGGGACCACGAATGGCAATCAGCAAGAACAACGTGGGACCACGAATTATGTCAGCAACAACGTCAGACCACGAATGACAAGTCAGCAAGAACAACGCCAGACCACGAATGGCAAGTCAGCAAAAACGTCAGACCATGAATGACAAGTCAGCAAGAACAATGTGGGACCACGAATGGCAAGTCAGCAAGAACGTCAGACCACGAATGACAAGTCAGCAAGAACGTCAGACCACGAATGGCAAGTCAGCAAGAACAACGCCAGACCACGAATGGCAAGTCAGCAACAACGCCAGACCACGAATGGCAAGTCAGCAAGAACAACGCCAGACCACGAATTGCAAGTCCGCAAGAACGTCAGACCACGAATGACAAGTCAGCAAGAACGCCAGACCACGAATGGAAAGTCAGCAAGAACGTCAGACCACGAATGGTAAGTCAGCAAGAACAACGCCAGACCATGAATGGCAAGTCAGCAACAACGCCAGACCACGAATGGCAAGTCAGCAAGAACAACGCCAGACCATGAATGGCAAGTCAGCAACAACGCCAGACCACGAATGGCAAGTCAGCAAGAACAACGCCAGACCATGAATGGCAAGTCAGCAACAACGCCAGACCACGAATGGCAAGTCAGCAAGAACAACTTCCCTACAAGCGCCACACGTGTTTTATTTTCACAGATACTGCTGCAGTATTAACTTCGTAACAAGTTAGGTCACTAACCTTTTAATTACTTCTCTGTCAAGTACCGTCGAAATTATTTTTCTCTTCTCCTGTAACATAAGACTGAAAAGTCTAAAATCTTTTCCCAAGCAGTCTGTACACACCAACAATCTTCACATGTGCTCCATACAAACTGTAGTAGATTTAGAAATATTCACAGTTTTTTTGTAGCCGATTATCAAATAACGTATGGAATCAGCTCTGCAGTTAGACCAATGGATGCTGCCGGAACTATAATGTCTCTGACACTAGAGATCACAGATGTCAGGCCGCAGGCTCTACGGAACAGCGTATTCTATCGGCAACGTTAGGAACTTCAACTGCATAACACGTAGGGCATACAGAAATTTTGTAAAGATTTACCATGTCCGTTAATTGCGACTTCGCAAACCAAATAGTCATACACTCGTAAATATTCAGTCTCATCATAATTTCAATAAAACAGATGCATAAATATGTACAGTGTTCAAGCACAGTGACTGCAAACAACGCAACTGTCGACATTACATAACTGGGACGATAACACAGAATATAAAAGACTACGTAGTTCTGTTTTACTTTTCGTTACACCCAGCTGCAGAACGCAACACATCCTAATGACGTCACTGCTTCATTTCATTAACGATAAATACACTTTAGGCGCGTTCGCATCCCTGCGGAGTCATGTTGAGGACCGTATAACGAGCACTGGTCTACATGACTGAATTCCTGACAGGACGCCGGGCCACAACACGCATTGCTGCAGCTGCACGAATGGGCTCTACGGAACGACGAATACCCATGCCGCCTTTTGCTGATAGTCACTCTGATAATCGATCCTTCTCGTTACTGACGTTTGGACAGATGCCAAAGGCGCAAATGCCAGTCAACTCCGGAAACCGGTGGAGCGCATCGTCTGATCTTCACTCGCGCCACCCCTTAAAAAAACAAGTTCACTGATGGGGTACGCTTTTTGTCTCCCCCCGTTCCTATACAAATATATGCTCACACGGATATTAAGCAATTTGACTGGGCTTTTAAATGTAAGGAAGCGTTGTAGTGTGTTGCCCATTCACTATACGTAGCTACGCAGTACACGTGCGCACCCAGAATTTTTCAATGATAAGAGGGGGGGGGGGGGGCCTGACGCTGAGGCTATATATAATTTACGTTTGAAATTACGTTATAAAAATCATATCATACATATAACCGTAACATAACACTGTTTGCAACTGCATTTATATACATAAAATTATAACTACATGTTCTATGCCTCACTCACCTAATTTAAATCACGTCTAATCTTCTTGTTTTTTAAATTTAATCTGAGACTCATAAGTTTTTTATTTTATTTTTCAAAATTCTAATGTGCTAGTCATCATCCGATTTCAGTGTCTGATTTCGGCTGCACGATATGTCACGTAAAACGCTTGATGTCATCGTGTCTACCAAATCTGTGGTTTTTTAATTTCGATTTGGGGGAAGGGAGCTGCAGCCAGGCAGCACCCCCCCCCCCTTCGGCGTGCCCTTGACGCAGTACATATGCTGTCATGTGGTAGATTTATTCTTGGTTTATTTAACGGGAAAGGCCTTCAAAGAGACGGGATGATCGGTTCAATTAAGCATGAAGTCGAAAAAGACAAAAGCGGCCTATGTATTACGGCTGATTACTATTGAATGATTCTGTTTCAGCTGAGTAGAGTAAACTGGGAGGAAGCAAAGAACGGGGAGGACACAGGGAACTGCAAGGAGGCCATCGCGGCCTGCTTCAAGGAAATAAATCTGCAATAGCACTGTAAGACTTAAGGAAAGTCACGACTACACTCACACACAAATGAGACTCCTACAATATTTACTGGATATTATAAACCATACCATCAGTAAAATACAGACACTAGAAAGAAAACGCGGTGAACATTTTCTGCTGAAATGAAGATTATCAGAAGAATCGGCTGCCACACAATCAGTAAGTATAATATAAACCAGTGGTTCCCAAACTTTTTCGGTCCACCAACCCCTTGGCTCCATATACACACCCACAGCGCCCCCTACCTTTTTTGTTTAAAAACCTTAAATGCGCTTTTGTTTCCACTTTTATTTTATATTTAAAAAATCGTTTAAATAAAATTGTAAGAGTTAAACTTAATGTTTTATGTGTTAATTAATAAATTAAAATTTATTATATTTTTATGATTAACAATAATTCATCTAGCAATGGTTTATTAAAAAAATAATATGTGCTTGAATAAGATTCATAAATTAAAATACTAAGAAATTTTGTTCATTTTTTATTTGTAACACAAAAATTGCTTTATTTTAATTTTATTATACAAATAAATGCACTACTTGTCTACTAGCGTCCCCCTGTGATAATAACAGCGCTCCCTTCCACCTCTCGTACCTATTAGCGCCCACCTCGGTAATCCCACCTCCCCCCAGGGGACGGTACCGCCCACTTTGGGAACCACTGATATAAACGAAAGAGAGCTGGGATAAAAGCCACAAGCCTTGTGGCGAAGAAATCACGGAAAACTAGAGAGAGAGAGAGAGAGAGAGGAAAAGAGAGAGAGAACACAACATTTAGAAAGGATCGAGCAGTAATGTTGGACACTGCGCAGTTAATGGTGATGACGAAGTTTAGCACCTGCATCTCTTTACGTTACGTTCTCTAAGGTACAGCGAACCAAAGCTGTTCTTTGTTGCACCACGCTGACTGGTCGACTGCACATAACATTCCTCCACCAAACTTCAACTCAAGCTCTTTGTAGCGGCCATTTAAAGCCACGCCATTCAGTGTAACTCACGATGGCGATAAGAGATAGCCAATAATTTTAAGTACGTAATTCCCTCTCATTTCCAACACCTTCTTAAATTAACTGCTGCAGTCAACAGATAATACAAGAGAAACGGGACGGAGAATACTGCCCAAGCAGCAAGTACGTATTACCGCACCCAAGAAAGCCTGGAGACACGTGTCGTAGTTTATAACATCAGGGGAATACATACAAATATACACACGTTTCATCCATCATCATCATCATCATCATCATCATCATCATCTCAGCACAGAATAAACCCTTGTCCTATACCTGTCTCAAAAATTAGAATTCTGACATCCTCAACTCTTCAGATCAGACTGACACTGTACGTTCGGAATTTGGCATCCAACCTACATGCTGAAAGACTTACTGGACATAGACGTCACCACAAATATTAGCGCGTAAGGCCTGTGTCGGAGGTTTCGAACTTCTCAGGCATTCAAAAGCAAGTCTGAGAGGAGGCAGGCCTGAAGATTGACAGACACTTCGTTTCAAAGCAACGAGTTCAGTTCAACATGCATAATACTGTTCTATAGATCGGGCAAGTTTAGTCAAAACCAAAAGAGGGTCGCAGCAAAAAGAGATACCTGGAAAGTACTGCTTAACTCACTAACATGCACTGTAGGAGTATACACCTTTGGACATACAAATCGATCTGCGAATAACAAAGCCGTATTTTCACTACATTCGGCAATGCTGGTCAACACCTTGTTTTTGTTTGCCGACATCATGCGAAGATATGCAGCACAGGTCGATCAACATATTTTGCCGAATGGCACACATCGCCCTGCAAACTGACGATGCCAGTCAACATCCTTTTGTGTCTGCCGACATCAGACGCTGAACTGCAGCAAAGGCCGATCAGCATATCTTGCCGAAAGATAAAGATCGCTCTGCGCACCGACACTACTTTCGGCTTTGCCGACTCACAATGCCGGTCAACATCCTTTTGTGTTCGCCGACACGAGGAGGTGAACTGCAGCACAGGCCGATCGGCATATCTTGCCGAAAGACGTATATCACCTGCGTACCTCCAATGGCTTCGGCAATGCTGGTTGCAGAGACGGTTCCTGTTGTGTCTTTTCTTTTCCCCGAACCGCAGCAACTACCACTCGCTCCGCAACAACATTTATTCCGCCCACACCAACATGAATCGATCTGCTTACAAACAGACGTATTTCCCAGATGTCTTCACACCCACATTTTCTAGTCTGCCCTCGGTCCTGGCTGTCCTGCCCTGAGAAAAGTAGGTCTATCGAGTGTGCGAGCGACGTGTGGCCTTGGACGGCCGGGGAACATTGCAATCGATACGACGAGCGTGCCCCGGGGCTGCCCACAGAAACGGTCCGATTTCATGCATCTTATACGAGGCTATACTATCCAAAATATAATTCACACAAAAGAGGCACTATACATATAGAACAGAATTAACAGAAAACAGAGTTTGAAAAAAGTTCTCTATGAAATCAAAGGTCTGTCATATCCGAGAAAGAAACAAAGCACTGCTACAAAATGACCCATTCCACCACATATAAGATAAGCAGTAAAAAAACACACAATGAAAATATATGTGGAATATTGCATATCACACTACAACAAAAGCAGGTACGTAAAGAACTGTAATCATGTCACCTAATCCTTCACACGACACAATATGTACAAGAAGAAGCAAAAAAGGCAACTTAAACAGAAGCAACACGAATTCCGCAGTAGCGCTTATTTGGTTTTACGCTAGCCAATTGCGTATATCGTCTGAGATTTTTATTGTAATTACGTGTTGCAGCAAATGAAGCATTTCGTTTCGAAAAGGGATTACTGCTAACCCATGTTATGTTATTAATGAAGCATTACAACAGAGAACTGAATTTTGTGATGCACTTGTGAAATAACTAATAAGTTCACGACTTTCAAAGTATTTCAGTCGACCTTAACCACTCCAGCCTATGTCAGGCAAGTCTTCTCAGACTTTATTTACAAGTATTTACAAACCTTTACTCCCGATCACCTTGAAATCTCAACATTCTTTATTCTAAGCAATATGCATTACTGATAATTTTAGCGTGAGTATAATATGCATTAGTGTGCGATTTGTGTCTTTCACACCACCATGTTATGTCACGTGACTGACAGAAAATACAACGGCCACAGAAAGGCAAGGCAAAGCACTGCACCGAAGATAATCATGCATGATATGTACGCAGGGAAAAGGAGCCAGATCCACGGATACTAAGCTACGAGTACTCGTTTCAGTCATAGGAACTATTATTGACCGCACTGATGCAGCATTCCTATATTTTCTTACTTTTAATACAGATAAATTTCAGTTGCAATCCACGCTAAGTAATAGAATTTTACTGAGAAATTTTAAAATGGACGTTCGGCCTTTAGTAAACAGAATATGCGGTAAGTATGGATTTTTGGTATTCACTCTCCTTATACATGCTTGCGCCATGTCTGATAACGTTCCTGGATGATCTGTTTACATAGTGTCTCTACGATCACGTATTTTAGTTGGTAACAATGTCAGCAACTCTGTTACCTTAAAATGTCCTTCACTGCAAGGCTACTTTCATGTCAACAAGTGAGGTACATAGGTACCATTATATTAAGGCAGCAAGTTCTGAACGTGTTTCTATTACAATAGTAACGACTTCATGAGGTGTTTGTGAATGTACAGCGGTAGTACAGAGCTAACCAGTTCCGCAAAACAATGCATAAAATTGCCCTACCTATGCTACTACATTAGTTGCACTTAGAAATCGTCGGAATACATCTAGGAGTGAAGTTCCTCGAAGTTGCGACCTATTTAAACTCGTAATTATGACATGGTGTAAAAACGCACGCTGTCAGTAACTCTGAAGCTGAAAATATAATCACATGGTGTCTTGAGAACAACTGACACTCGATGCAGGCGCGTGCGGAGAGCTCGTGTGGAAGCTACATGAACGTAGACAGAAGAAATGAGCATCGCGTTGCCAGGGTGACAAGGAACGCTTCCGCCAGATAACGAACTGCACTTGGCCACTGATAACGTAAATTAACATTAATGACAAGCTGTGGTTACGAACAACACACTAACTTATTTAACCCCCCTAATTAGTGCCTTATCATAGCGTACTATTACACATCTCAGCCACAACTGAATTACTGCTTCAGATCCGTACATCCTAATTATAAACCAATAAACACTATTCAGTATATGCACAGACGTTTGTTTTGTGAACAATAATGACACTGGGCGATGAGGACTTTCTACTGCCAGACAATCTAACTTCAAACTGTATTTGCGTAGCATCCAACTACAAACTACAGGAACACTGTAACGCATTCATGTTTTCAAACCGTTACGTAAATACGATGTATATTCATCGCGAGTTTCGATGTGCTACGTTTGTGAACTACGACACCGCGCGACAAAGAGTGGGCACTAAACACAAGCCATGTGTCAGAGCAAGTACGTCACGCCGACCCACCGAGACGAGGCAAAGCGTACTACAATGCGATAGAGCTAATGCAACTCAGCCTTCCCACCCCAACCGCGAGATGCCACCACAATCGCTTTTCATTCTCCGTCCTAGGTTACACACGATTCATCACATCCTCCGTAAATATACCACAATTCATTCAGGGACAGATAAAACTAACAGGTCATGAATTGAATTGTATCGAAACGCTATTCATTTATTCTTTTTCTATTTTGCGACGGGTACAGCAGCTCAGACTGTATGGCGTCATACAGTTGAATAATTAATGAGTAATCGTGGCTGCCGGAAATTTATTTTCTGACTTATATTCTTCATCTCCACTGCATTCTTTCAGTCTACCGACCTACTCGGAAGGGGTGGAAAGATTCACACGAGCTATAAAATTAACCACTGCAAGATCTCTTCTCGTGATCTCTTTGATTTTCCCTGCGGAACTGTTACAAAAGTTTTTAATGACAAATACACAGTTACATACGAATATAACGGTCTATGTGTCATTTATGTTATATATGATAGGTGCAGAGAAGGTTTATAAAACCGAGAAATTTGTACTTTTCAGGACTAATACACGTATGTGGCACCATACAGGTGACGAAACTTAAAAGTTTAACTCGAGACATAACACATCACTTCTGTGTCAGATTTCATGTTCTTGAGGCGGCAAGTTTTCACACTGCGACTGTCTTGGTGTTTACACCTTAGTGTATGTACAAGACTAAACGACGTTACACCTCAAAGAACCACACTGCGACTATCACAGTCTATTACTAGCAGAAAAAAGAAAGTGGCTGAAACTCAGAGAGTTTAAAACAAACAGCAGCTAACTGTATGATAACGCTGGCATACGAGTATAGTAATTCCAGAAAAAAATATAGGGCAATTTGGAAAAGACAGAAATATAAAGAAATGTAACTAAACAGAATATTTACACGTATAACTACTTTAACTTTTTGTGTATTGCAGGCTCACAGAAAATCCCTCTATTTCTAAGGTAAAAGCACGTAAGGTTACTACGTGTCCCTCTCAATATGATCAGACAGTGACTTCAATCTGTCTTACTGAGTAACTGATACCAAAACGTGCACAAAATTTTACACTTCTCGAACACGACCTGGTAAAGTAAACAGGTCTACGTAATTTCACTTTGAATGGCCAAGGGGTCCCTGCGCGTACTATTACAGACCACGTCAATACAGAGTTTGTGTATTCGAATCCCGCTTAGGGAAGGATATTTGTCCGTGACCACCATGTTGTCTGTTTTCATATCAGTAAACTGTACGTCCCTTTCAAACATAAACATTACATGACATTTGAGGTTCTCACGGCGGTGACTATGAAGAACACTGCCACGCGGCTTATTCGTCTACTCTGGCGACACAGAAAGCACGTTCCTTTGCAGCTTCGGTAGACATAAACCAGACTACACATTGCTACTTCCCAGAGGACAGGTGTTACAATGATGCAGGAAGTGTTGTGTCGCACCTCTCGAGTCTGCACAGCCCACATGTTGATGCTGCTAATAATACATGAAATTTTAAAAACAGTGCTAAGATGTAGGTCTCTAAAAGAATTACATTCTGTTTCACAAAGACAGACAGACAGAGAGACAGAGACAGACGAAAGGACGGATACAAGCAACAGGGGTTGTAAAAAAACCCGTTCCCTCGGAACACTAGTTAATACGTCAAAGAGTGGGCAAAGAAATAATAAAAACATACTCGACTTTGAGGATGTAAAGTACATGTGACATGCAGTGTTAGGGCAGACAATTTCTGCGTTCCGGAACCTGAACATACATGATGTCAAAGTCTTCACACTTTGCAGTTACTTCACGCGAGAACGCATGAACGCACGAGAAACCAAGAATATCGCATGAGTTGGAAAGAAAATGTTTGGGTAAGCAAAACGAAAGAAAGAAATGGTAAAGGGAACGGAGAAAAAGAATAGTGCAAATGGGGTGGAAAGAATTAGATATGGCACGCTGACAAGAATTTCATAATAAAGCAGTTAAATGCAGGACGAGTACAACAAAAGAGTTACAGGGATTGTTACAGTTTATATCCCGTAGCAACTTAGTAACTGCAGTTGCACGTATCAGAGACTCTGTGAAGTCAGCTAAGAAACTGTGGGCCTGACAGGGCTTGCAAATAATGATATAACTAATGTTTCTTCAAGTGGATTAGTATAAACTGCAAACAAGAGCAGCTTAGCGTTTCTTCTTAGCTGTGTTCTTAAATGTAACCTGTTTCTTTGTTCCACGCTTTTCTTACGTGGAGTAGGATTTAGGGTGCTGTCTGCATCTTAAACTTTACAGCGCCTTCCATGGATCTTGCTCGAAATTTATTTGTCCATGATATATTTTATCATATCTGGAGAGTATTAAGATTTTGTTACCAGCAGGCACCATATAAACCATATGGATTGGAAGCCAACACTGAGAATTTAATGAAGAGGACGGAAAATGTGCTGCCTTCATAAAGGATAAATGGCAGTAGGTTCGTCTGAAACGTCGGCACATCTACCAGACTATACGGGTCCCATTCCTAAAGACAGTCATCTTCATAGTCATCTCTGTCAAAACGTCATATGTTACTTAAAAGCAACCTGCTTATAGTGCAGTCCTGCAACATCAGATTATCACGGCAACCAAAGCGAGCAAAAGACCTCACAGGAGAGGAGGCGAAAACAATATTGAATTACGCGTCATTCCAAACTGCCTTCAAACTTCGACATAAACCCTAAAAATCGACGGGAAAAGAGTACAAAACATAGGCTAACTTCGGTAAACCTAACGACAGAGGAGTTAAAATGTTCTTCCCTGAAACAGAAGCAATGGAAAACGTGAACACTACATGCACAGGATGCAAGCAACTGGAGGGCTCGTGAGGTGCCTGAATCCTGACGTAGGACTCTCCAGATCACTCAAACAAGTGAAGGCACACAGTCTTTCACGTAGTTCGGCTGGTTAATTACTTACGCCGTACAGCCCCCGCAACTCATCGCACTGACGTGCTTCACTGACAGCCTAAACACAGGCGTAACCTGCAGCGACTTCGCTGTTTCATAACCCAGCAGCGCAAATCCGAAACGTGGGGTTGAGCGCCAATACAATTATCTTTAATATGATACGTTGTCGTGCTGTATTTACATTAACAGAAGATATTTGAGCCCTAAGGGGAAAGAAGCAACAGGAAACTGGAGATAAATGCAAAATGAAGAGCTTCATGATTTGTACTCCTCACCAAATATTATTCGGATAATCCAATCACGGAGAATGAGACGGACGGGCCACGTGGCACGTATGGGGGGGGGGGAGAGAAATGCATACAGAATTTTGGTGGGGAAACCTGCAGGAAGATACAACGTGGAAGTTATAGACATAGATGGGAAAATTTTAAAAGAGACATTCATGGAACAGAATGGACTGGACTGGACTGAACTGGCTCGGGATACGGACAAGTGGCGGGCTCTTGTGAACATGGTAATGAACCTGCGGGTTCCATAACTTCAGGGAAGCTCTTGAGTACATGAGGAAGTACTGGCTTCTCAAGAGGCAAGAAGTTCCGTGAATCAGTTAGTTGCTTAGTTGGTTAACACGTTAGTTCGCATTAATAAATGTCGCCATGCTTTCTGTTAAGAAGACTAAAGTCTTCTCTTCTGGGAGTTAAGCGTGTCGACGTGTAGAATTACTGACGTTCACAGGAACCGCAAGGCCTCCAACTTCAGGATCAAGCAGGCCAACAAGGAATGTTCTATGCAGCTAGTTATCACATGAACGAGTATTCGAAAGTTGTACAGAAGTCTCCAGTGGGGACAATACTGCTCCATTAACAAAGAAATTATAATACATTTGTAACAAATGTCTTTTAAACAACACAGAATGGGATTTTCCATCACAAACAGACTTATTCACACCGGATAGAACCTCTGACAGCCTTCCTCCTGTTTTCGACGTCACGGTAGCTTCTGTGTCACATGTGTACGGTGCGTAATCATGGGATCCATCCGTTAAGAATTTAGAATAACAGGATGTAAGAGTTGAAGTGTCCTTCATTTACATTTTAAATCTGGAAGGAACGAGTTGTTTTCTCCGCTCTGCAGCTCACTGTTACAACGAGTGTGACACCACATGCAACTGACAACACTTGTTATATTCTACTGCTGTTTTCTTGAAATTAAATTAAAAGCAGTCAGACACAAGCTTTTTACAGCGGAGCCTGCTCTTCAATTCCGGGTGACTTCAAGTGAGACAGACCAGTGACACTACATCAGATTCTTCTGCAAGTCTTTTTGGGTTTCCCTGCTAATCACAATTGTCCTACTTCTACGTACTCATTTATCACCGAAACATGACGCGTGAGACAGCCTAGCACAGGCAGCACAAAAACGCCATCGCTCTTAAGCTAACGGCTTCATCTTCATCTGGCACTTGGATGGTCATGGCTGAAGGAAGTGTTTTTAAAAGAAATGAACTCGAATCACGTCCTTAGCCTTTAGCTGTCACGTAATCACACAGACTCCCGTCCGCGCGCGTGCATGACTAGTCTGGGCAGCTGCTCATTTTCGAATTCTTACATTTATCATCGACACAGCAGAAAAGGCGAAAGGTGGGCAAAGAATGTGAGAATTAACAAGAAAGATGGCCCAGAAACTGGAAATTAATTTCTGAATACCATAGGCGGAGAATCGATAGCGATATCGATATTAATGAACATTATAATGAAAATTAGTGAGTGTAAAAGAAAAAGCCAAATATTACAGATGGCGTGGAAAACACACGGCCATGTTGGTAAAAGGTAAAGGTACAGTTCACCCTGTAACCTGTTATGAAGGCACAGAGGGGGAGCAGAGGTATAGTTCAACTCTTTCTTTAACCTCGGCGCTAAATGAGGGTGGGTGGTTAACGCCACGTCCCGGCCGCTTTACCTCCGGTAATGACGTGGCACACAGTGTATAGGAGGCTTAGTGGGCTCCAGGGCCGGTCGATTATGTTGGTACGTACATGGATAGCGAATGATAAATAAAACTCTATAACAGTAACAATAATAACAATAATGTTGTAAGTGCTCACAGAAAAAAGTCAATAACTCTGCAAAATTAAATCTGTCAAACGGGAAGGTATCTAGTTCCCTCGAAAAATCTTCACGGAGCCCTTGAGCTCCACGCATGACAGTTTGAGAACCAGGGCTCTACAGCAAAAAACGCCGCCAGAGTAAAGGGCTGTAAACCCCTGTTCAGAACTAAGTAAGCGACAAAAATATTTCCGCACATGTTACTTGGTCAACATGTGAAAAACAAACCCGCTTAAAAATAGAAGGAAGACATACATGAAATATGTTGCAAAACAGATCCATCTTGCATTGCATCGAGCATGCTGACGTCAAAGCAAGACGGCGGCCTGCCACAATGATAAAGGACTACTTTGCTGTACGCCGCACAGCACACCGAATCAATGCTAGCTGTCCTGGACTTCGAGTACCCCAGCTTGTTCTGCTACACGCCAAACACAACCAGAGCTGTCACGCAGCTTCAGACAGACACAACGGCACAGATGCATTTTAATTACTACAGCGCGCGAACGCAAACACTCTGTGGATTTACGCCTATGACAGCTTCAACCGCTACTTCGTAGAACCTTTTGTCCTTAAAACCATTTTAGAAGCAACAGAACTTACCGTATTTGGGTTACATTAGAATACACAAACTGTTTAAAGTGTATCAGCAGTCTACGTCGAAACGTCTTCCACCGCTCGGACACTGGGATCATGGGTTAGAATCCTAGCAGCTGCATCGATGTTCGTCTCTGTTTCTGTTGTGTTTGTGTCGTATAGTGTAGGGGCAGGTCTTGCGAAGGGCCAACTCCCCTTCAAGGAGGCCCTGAAATGTCTATAAACAGATTAAAAACGCAAAAAATAGGAGACCTTGGGCCCCACTGGCATGTACGTACCAATGAGGAGAAACACGAAAGCGTGTGAAGGTACGTGTTACGTTACTTCTGCCTGTCTATCTCTCACACACAGAGCCTGGCCATTACGACCGTCCCTTCCTATCCCACTTACACTTACACCGCTGCGTATTTTCACTTCAAGCGTGCTGTTCGGCCATGACATATAGCACTCGTCACGTGATCGACCTGTCACTAAGCACCCGTGTTGCTGTTACAAGAACGTAACCGGTTACAGGCGACTCTCGTTATAACGCGGTCTTCCGATCTCCTCGTCTTCGCACATCTGCTGATTTATTTCAGCTTTCCGTGTACATCTGCGCCATTACAGTCATCTAATATTCTGACCCCAGTGTCCCAATAACTCCTCCAGCAGGCCGTCTTAAAGAAAGACCTAGCCAAATTCACAATTACGATTTATTAGTTTGAATTTACACACTGTCTTCGTTTTCGAAACTTGTATTTGTATGGATTATTTAATTTTGCATTCATTTTTTTGTTAGTTTTGGGTTTTACGTACTTTTTCATTAGTCTTGTGTCTTAGGGTGTATGACAAGTATTAGTGTTTAATTTAGATGCGAGTGGTCGAAATCGTGCGGACTCAGGAACCATGTCTTTCACAGTTCCCGTTTTATGCGTTTTTAACACACAATACACGGCGATTTCAGAAAAACAACTGCGGCGTATAACGAGAGTCACCTGTAAAACACTAAGGCCGTAACTTGATACATTATTCACAGTCGGTCCTTGTCTCAGTTGTTCTTAAAGTAAATTTCCCTGACAATTTAGCTCCCTTAAAGCTCTCTTAAAAGTATACTTTCGTGCTACTGAATTCCTAACTACCTGTAATTGACTAACTAAGTAACCAACTAACCAACCAACCAACCAATCAAACAACAAACCAACCAAATCACTTCATGGAGCAGAGTCCTGGTCAAGAAATTTCCCGCACTTAGCGCTTTCACAAGCGCCCACCGTCTGTCCCTATCCTCAGCCAGATTAATCCAGCCCTCGCCCTCCCATCCTATGTTCTTACCAACCATCTGAATGTTATCCTCCCAAATACGTCAAGGCCTTCAAAGTGGTTCTTTCTTTCACGATTCCCCACCAAAACGCTGTACGTACAGTCGAAATCGGTTATAACGTCATGAATGGGACTAAATATTTTGTGTTGTTATAACCGAGGAGTATAATGTTATAATTAACAGTGAGGAATTAATTGGTACCACAGAATATATTGACTCTATAAGCAAGGTGTCGTATAAACCGATGTCGCTATAACCGGGTTCGATTCTCTTCTTCCCCACACGCGCCATATTCCCGCCTATTTGAAAATTCTTGATTTTTATCACACGTATAATACTTGGTGAGGAGTACAAATTATAAAGCTCTAACAGGAAATTTTGCATTTTATGTGCTTTGTTATAAATTATTACTTAGCCTATTACAACTCACAGAGTAGCCAGGGTAGCGAATAGTGATCAGCCTATAACCAGCCTATAACGTGGCTGTATTCACAGGAGGAGCAGGGCTTCCTTCTCTATTCCAAAGCGTCCAGATCGGCTGTTGAACCCACCAAGCTTCCTATGCAATGGGTACTGGGGGTAGTTTTCCAGGGGATAAGGAAACCGAGGCGTGAAGCTGACCACTCATTTCCACCTAGCACCGAGGTTAAGAATGCGTGGAGCTATACTTCTACTCCCACAAATGCCTTCATGGCATGTAGAGTGACAACATTCAGCTTCACCTGTATCACCTCTCGCAGCCTTCACAGTAGGCTACATTTTGCTTCTCAAATTACCTATCATCTTCGTTACTTTACACACTTGACACGATGTCCAGTTATTGTCTGCTTGTTTCTTTTATCTTTATCTTTTTCTTTCTTCCTATCTTCATATATTTCAGTCTATGCTGCTGTATTTAATTCTTTCTCTCTTTGTTGCCACATCACTTCCTTTCTTACTCTACTTTTCTCTCTTCTCGGTGTAATATATTAACACGTTGCAGTTCGTTACGCGCTGCAGGACACATTTATTAACACGTTGCAGTTCGTTGCGCGCTGCAGGACACACTTATTAACATGTTGCAGTTCGTTACGCGCTGCAGGACACATTTATTAACACGTTGCAGTTCGTTACGCGCTGCAGGACACATTTATTAACACGTTGCAGTTCGTTACGCGCTGCAGGACACATTTATTAACACGTTGCAGTTCGTTACGCGCAGCAGGACAAATTTATCAACACGTTGCAGTTCGTTACGCGCTGCAGGACACATTTATTAACACGTTGCAGTTAGTTACGCGCAGCAGGACAAATTTATCAACACGTTGCAGTTCGTTACGCGCTGCAGGACACATTTAATTTTACTGAGACCTTATACGTCAGATATGGCAAACGGTCAAACGAGTTAAGATACATGTTCTTAGTTGTAGGGTTACAGTGAGCAAGATTCGTGATGTATTTTTTAAAGACATCGCCTTATAATAAATAAGTCCTGAGCTTTGTGCTGAAGGCCCAGTACATCAGTTTCCGTAACATCAGCCCAGGAATCTAATGTACAGCGATTTACGGAATTATTCTCAATAATTTCCTCAGTGGCTCAAAGCATTTTCTACTCGTATGTAAGCTTGCTTTCACTTATGGTGAAATTGTACAATCGATAACTCGAATATGTGCACCTGCCCCGCTGAAAGCAGCCCACGCATATTTACCCTACAGTCGATAAACTGAAGCGGCGTCGCAGTGAGATCTGTACAATAATGTTTTGCAATTCACAAAATCCAGATGAAAGTAATGAGGTGATATGAACGTCTGTAGTTAGGACAGACACAGAGAGATAGACAGCCATGCTTCTGGAAAGGCCCAGAGAATATTTGAGCGATATTATGATTTCTCATTCCTTACAGGAAATCTAGTTAGAAATACGCACGTGCCAATATTCTAACGTAATATCTACCATGTAAGATAATATTCAGTGATTTTTCAGTCATGCACCAATATGTTACTGGAGATTTATAAGTGGTGGATGAAGTAACCTACACAACACATAATTCAGTCGCTTCTTCTCATCCAAAAGCACTGTCAGGCCAGTATGCAGTAATACCACCGCAATCAAACCCGCCAAGACCAAGTGCGTATACAAATTTGTAGAGATGCCTTCGAAGTGTAATACGAGTAATACTGCATTCCTCGTTTCATATGATAATGGGTGAAATTCGTTTGTACACACAATTTCTTCACAAAGCTAGAAGAAAGCAGCATATCACGAAGACGCCGCTGACTTGAGATCGAGGCCGAGTTCCGGAAACAGGGTAAAGTCGGACTGCAGGAAACGTGAAGGAGTAAAACGGAGGAAAGAAACGAAAGTTAAGGAGAATGGGAAAATATATTGCTAAGACATTCTTTATTCGTTCTTTTGTTTCTGCGGCTGTCCGGAGCAAGCAGTGAACTTGGCAGAGTTTCAAGTGCTCTGATGGCAGGCAGATGAAAGGAGTATCTTTGGTCGAGAATCTGGGCACACGATACAAGAAGCCTTTCACAGTTGTACAAGTCGACAGTGTAACAATTCTTCTTTTCTTAACTTTTTTTTTATATTTCAATCTCTTCCTTAATCTCCTTCCTCTTTCTTACGATTATTTTATTTCTCTCTGCTCATGCATTACTTGTGTCTCTGTTGTCCTAATTTGTTCTTTCGTTACTTATTACTTTCTTCTGTTTATAATTTGAATATTCAGCTAATTCATTCCTTGAAAGTCAGATTTTCATTGTTTCTCCTACTCCTTCAAATAATACTACATAAAATTAAACTTCTATTTTCTTAATCTTAAAACCAATTATCACTCTGCAGTGGATCGCGCTAAACACAAGTCTTACTGAACGACGTACGGATGGTGGGCGTGTTACGATAACTGCTGCACTTGCAAAGACTTAAAGGATTA
Organism: Reticulitermes speratus; assembly: GCA_021186555.1. NCBI lineage: Eukaryota > Metazoa > Arthropoda > Insecta > Blattodea > Rhinotermitidae > Reticulitermes > Reticulitermes speratus. The sequence goes on along the minus strand of JAJKFL010000013.1, from coordinate 29,079,998 downwards.
TTTCAATTGCTTAAATTTGGGGCGGGCGAGTAGAATTCTTTTCCCCCAACTTTGCTAATCACCTTGCGGAAATTCAGTGCGCTTGACCAGACGGCCAGACGGCAGACGTCGAAGACAGTGAAAGCGGGGCTCCAGAGAACTGTGAAGACGATATATTGGAAAAAGTTCGATTCTCAGTGTGGTAGTAAGTTAAGGTAATGTACTTCGACTCTTGTGTAAGAATTTGGGCTCTGTCCAACAGGATTTGCTGTACGCTTGTCCTACGTATTGGAACAGATACAGCGAAACTTAGGCGCTTCTATTATTGCGGTGCGAAATATGTATATAAAAGTGCTTTATGTTACTGAGCTATGAAGTTGGAAAGAAGTGCAGTAATTCAGAAAATTGGGTCGTGTATGTTTCCTGCATTTCAGAAGGAGGTATTATAAGCAGCCAGCAAACGTTTGCATTACAGACATCCTACGAAGGCAGACACTGCCAAGTAAGAAATTCAGGGAAAAGCGGAACACGTCTGGATTCCCTGATAAAAGTTGTTATGAGGTAAAGAGTCAGAATAATTACAAAATTCTTACATAACTTCGTGATGTACTTCCTGTTCAAGATGCACTTGAACGTTATTAGACACTTTTTCAAAAGCAGACACTACACGCATAGCTTAATAAACAACAGCATCATTCGTACAGACTTCGCACACGCACAATTTATTATAGACATATATAATCATACAAAATATAAGTTATCACTGTCAAACAGATACGAATACAGCATTTGCTTTCTCTCCAAGTTATTATTTTATGCTTTAAACGAAACCTCCTGTAACGAAAGCTGCTCGTTTCTATACGTGTCGCGTCACATTTCAAGAAGCCGAAATAGCGTAGTCGGTATAGTGACTAGGCTACGGGTTGGATGATCCGGGGTTCGAATCCCGGCAGACGCAAGAAGTTTCTCTTCTCCAAAACACCCAGACCGACTCTGGAGCCCACCACAGTGCCCCAGTCAACTAGCAAAAGAGGCTCTTTCCCCGGAGTTAAAGCGGCCGGGGCGTGAAACCGATAACTCACTAACATATATTGCTGTAGTTAAAAATGAGATCCAGGACTTACGCTCTCCCATATGCCTTCATGGTATGCACAGGGGCGACTGTACACATGCGCGCGCGCGCGCGCTCGTCAGTTCTGGCGTGGTGCTAAATGAACGCAGCACAGCGACTTGTCGTAACCCACCGACACACAATTTTACAGGAGACAGAAAATACGTGACAGATCACTACTAGACCAACACTTAAGCATGTTACGTTTTTACGAAAATATAAGGAGAAGCAATATTTTGTGAACACAACATTTTGACAGAAGGTGTGTCTGTAACCCAACTCTCCAGTAATGCGGGAATCTCAGTTTGACAAAATGTGTGGGTTACGACAAATTGCCGTTTCAAGAGCGATTTACTTCTTGACATAGAGACTAATAATCTTGTTCAGTCACACACACTACGGCATGGTATAATGCAGGCGTGTCAGTGACTTCGAACTGTTTTAAAACCAGCATAATTCCATATCACGTACGCCAGTTGGCATCACATAAACAGGAAAACTAGGGCATGTTACATTCAAAACTTAATTTTAATAGGAATAAAACGTATACATAAATTAGAAAACGACAAATAATTTATTTAAATCACAACAATGTATAATATTGAAATGGATACTGATTAAATGGAGCGTGAGAGCGTGAAATGAATTCACGTGACTCAGCATAGGGTCCAGTGGCGAGGTACTTTGAATACGGAAACGAACGTTCGTGTTCCGTAACGGGCAAGCAGTTCTTTGACTGGCTGAACGAAAAGGAGTTAGTTCATGTTGAAATAAATAAGAGCACCTTCAAAGTTTGCGTTAGCACCGTAACGCTGTTAGAAAGACGTCCGCGAACGGTCTGTTAGATTCCACAGTCGTCCGTTTTTACGGAAGTCGCTTTTGAGAAAACTGCTGTCAAAAAAAAAAAGAATATCCTATTTGCTGTTGCACGCCAATGCGTCTCGATGTCAGCGTTCCTTGACGTCATAAACAACTAGAGGGATATCGTCCAGTCCCGAACAAAATTTAATGGGACTCCCAGGTTAGAACTCAGCAGCCTAGAAGACAGACGAGGGAAACTGATGTCAATAATGCCGTCAATTGACGTTTTATATTTCGTGCGGAAAAAACATGGATCATGCGCGAAGCTGCCATCTTGTCCCGTACTGCGCTTGTGTGGAGCACGCATCCAGCCCACGAGACAGGCCTACTTAAGACACAAAGCGACATGTTACTCAAGTCAACGTCACTTAAGCATATGTCGCTAATTATAAAATATAAGCTTTTAGGCGCGTTTACAAAATTGCGAAAACAGCGCCTGTTAACTTCGTCATGTCTGTCTGACCGCATGGACCAACTGGACTCCCAATAAACGGATTTTCATGAAATATAATACTTGAGGATTTTTCGAAACTTGTCGAGAAAATTCAAGTTCCATTAAAATTTGACAACAATAACGGTACTTTACATGAAGACCTACGTACATTTATGATATCTCGCTGAATTCTTCTTAGGAGAAATGTTTCAGACAAAAGCTGTAGAGAATATCAAAACACAAATTTTGTATACACTAACTTTTTTCCGAAAAAAAACGTGCCGTTTATGAGATAATGTGGAAATATATGGCAGAACCGGACAGGCCACGGATGATAATATAACACGAAGCATGCGCATTACATGCTGGATACCGGAGGCTATAAACACACACTCAGAATATGTAATACTGTTGCTGTTACACGGCAACAGTGGTTACACGAACCCGCCTCAATGTTAGGTCTATACATACATTGCCTGTCTTGTTGAAACTAGGCACACACAGCCCAGAATTGCAACGGATTTACAGCTGGAATATTAAAGGGAGATACAAGTTCAATAACTATTTTATTAGTAGTTTATTTAACGATGCTGTTAGTAACTCACGACTACGTAGCCTGCAGCGCCGAATGATTGGATGGTAATGGACAAGGAACTGGATGGATAATAAAAAGCGGTAATGGTCTAACTTAAGGCACTATGCCGGATTAAGCCTGCAGGGACTGGGGAACATCCAAAAAGACCTCGGTATACTGAGTTCCCCGCCTAAGATCTGATCCTACCACCTCCCACACACAAGTCAGAAGAGGTACTAATCGAGCAAACGTTCCCGGTATGTAAGTAAGAGGATCTCGTGATGACCAAAAGTGATAACCTCTCGGGCGAAGATCGGCGTCAATCCGTAGCAGAAGCTCCAATGTTTCGGACACTGCCGCTGTCTCAGTATTCAGGGAATGACGCGACGGGTTATCACTGTTGGTCGGTTTATACCAACTAGACAAAGACTGTACGCGACACGCTGAACTTCCGCTCCGGACTGATGCAGCTGGTCATCCGCCAAGATTGTATGTTTCATCTCCGTGTATAAGTTGTAAACGTGATCCTACCCACCAAATATTTATAGTGTCACTGCGTAGGTGTTCGTAAGATCATTTGAATCCATGACTGTACTAATGGAGACAACTTTATAGGTGACCAATATTAGAGGGAGATAATACCGCCGAATACTCAGATGATTAAAAGCTAGAGCGCAGTGGTGGGATGGAACAAACAATATTAAACAGAAGCTACTTGTCTTAAAGTGGTGTTGCTAAAATAGAAAAACACAGCCTACGGTAAATATGGAATAGATATGTGGATATTTAAGGAAAAAAAATAAAGTTACTTTCGTTATCTCGAAACAAACGACGGTAACTTACACATTTTTAACACGAAGAGATATCAATTTCTGAGCCTACCTGATATTCCGGATGAGGAAGAAACTATGTCATTGATTTTATGTCATGCACTGTGAGAAGAAGCAAACAATCGTTACACTTACCGCTGTTTAAACCACACTCAAGAAATAGATACTGCAACACGTTTAACTGTTTACTTTCCCAGACACTACTGTGACAGCTTGCTGCTCTGAAGAGTTTGGAATTTACCAGAATTATAAACAGGAAAAACCGCGGGATACATATTTGTTTATTTCCAACAACAGACAACTGCAGAAAGATGGTTCATTTCTGTTCACCAGGCACAGCGCACAGTACACTACGCACGACTCGGAATGTTGTTTAATTTACAAAAATATTTAACATCTACGTGCGGTAACAGATGAATTCGGGATATATAATCCACGAACACATACTGGAATCACTAAAACAATAAACACGATTACAGAATAAACCCGTGTTTAACTTCCATTATGGAGAACCTAAACTCGCTATTGTGTGGGAGTGGATGTTGCAGAATAATTAATCCTTAAGTTATTTAATTAAGCTGTGTCAACTGTTGTGGTTGTTTAGCGTGGAATGAGACGTTTAGGGTTATGTGCGGTGTGCGGGGAAAGGCTGTGGAGGAAGTGGCAGTGAAAGTTGCAAGTTACAGTTGCTGACTTCGCCTAGAACAGAGGATACATGCGACACCAAAGTCACGGTTTCCGCTATCGCGGCTAGGAATTGGAGAAGAGAAGTGCTAGGAACATACTTGAGAGTCAGTGGGTCACAATGAAACCGAAAAACAGAAACTGGAAGAAAGGCTTACGTTAAAATTCAGGCGAAATAATACAAGGCTGATAGGTGATATTAAAGACTATAAATAGATACATGGATCTCAAATTCAAGCATCGCTGACCGTGAACTTTACGTAATTCTACGACAAAGAACACTAGCAGTGCACAACATGTTGTGGAAAAAAAAACGTATGTTTTATTCTTCCTACATTTTTCGGCCAGCTGGTTTACCATATGGGAGAACACGTAAAACACGATGCAGAAATTACTTAAGTTCCACATTAAAAACTGTAATGGACAAGCTGACTTGGAGCAATAGTTTTTAAAGCGAAACGTAAGTAACTCCTCTTTTGTGTCGTGTATGTTCTCCCTGACAATGGCTCAGCCTGGCCGAAACATGCATACCGTTTGTCTGCAGTACTTATTGTGTGCAGTTGCATGTCTTCGTTGTACGACACAGAAATATCCGACACAACGGATTACATTTTCGGGACATATTGAACAACGCTGGCATGTTTATATACACGTAGATCTATTACACGTCAACTAGGCGAAAAGCCTCGTTGAAATTCAGAGGGGAATAATTTATTTCGTCTATTAAGTCTTCATCATTTTCTGCCATCTCTTTATCCCTTCAGTGCCTTTATCTCCTTCTCTCTTTTCACAGTCAAAACATTTAATCAAACTACATCTTTGTCGTTCTGATAGCATACTTCTGAATCTAGAGCTGATGCCTATTATGCATATGTATGTACACGTATATAATATGAAGGGACTATAAGGATTGTCTATATTAGTCAGTTATGTCGTTCTCCTACCGTAGACTAGCACTTTTCACGTACTAACATCTGTCTGTGCACAGAAAGAGAGCGTCGCTCGGCCACCGACATACATTCCATGCATCGCCTGATTAATATAGAATCAGCTTCATACTCGTTCGACATCCAGAAAGAGCTGAGTAAATTTATTCTGCATACACCACTACCACCACCACTACTACTACTACTACTACTACTACTACACCCTTTTCTTCTTATTTAGGATCTTAGGATCTGTAGTCACAAGCTCGAAACTCATGTTTCCACCGTCGTCTGGGTCACGGTACACAAACTCTTCCTCTCAAGGTGTAAATGTGTAAGCATATGATCTTCATTCACTCTAGCAGTGAGCTAACTCAATTGTAAGAATAAAGTAGGTTAAACACTGCCGACACCAAAGCCGGCAATTTATTCAGTTTTAATAACCTTCTACTTCTCTCAAAATATAATTTACCTTGGACGTATTCCAAAATGTACTATACTCCCCCACACAGTCACCGCGCAAGGTGACTTACAGATCTCACCTTAACTACCGCTGGCCTTTATTTGCTTTTATTTTCTAAAACTACGGAATCGTAACATAGTTCTGCAAACTATGCCACATGCCAAACAGCCCGTTTGCTTTGTTGTACTGTCATTATTCTCAGCGCCAAATATTTTCCCATTCCAACACCCTCCTCATTAAACATTTACGTATGGCAGATTTATTACGCTATAATGACAGTCCTTCTATTTGAAGAACAGTGAATTAATGGTTTTAATTTAACGTGTGGTGTAATATGAACGCAGTGACGCAGCTGCTACCTCATTATAAGAGAAAGCAGAGAGATTGGAGAAGGGAAGCTTAATGGCTTGGAGAGGGGGAAAACAGCAAAGATACTGGCGTCATCTCGACTCAAAAGCAAGTTGAAACGTGTCATATGACTATAACGAGGCGCAAATACGCGGGGCGGCAGGACTCACTGTAACGTCGGTATTTAGCCTAATAATATATTATACGTTGAGAAGGTAGGCAGTTTAACGTGAGAGCGCAGCTGTTCCTACCTGCTTATGTCCGTCTCTGAGGATGACATGCTGGGCCGCAGTCTCTGTGAGGATCCTCTCTGTGGATGAGGGCCGTGGTACACCGTCTAGTGTTGAAACCTCCTTTAGCTGTGGCGGAGACGGAGGTGGAGGCAGTTCTTCCTCCGCAGAGTATCGCGTTTTCTGCAACACCAACAATAAACGCTTACTGTCGCCCGCACATCTATTGGAAAAAAAAATGCTCATTTTCATATTATTATGGAGTTAATATCGAGTGGGAGGGCTATCTGTAACGCGTCTGTCCCGAGGTTTCGAAGGTATGTGGTTCGAATCCCAGTAACAGACACGATGTATTTTCTCAGTTTGTCTATGCAAACGAGAGTACACAATGTACAGCTACGTCACTAATTCTGCCTTCATCATGGCTCCTTATCGATCATTCTTCATCTTCCAGTCACATCTGCTTTCACGCTGCGTAAGGGAAGTTAACGAAGCGAATTAAAACAAGAGAACAGAAAATGGAAAACGGTAGAGTTAAAAGCTGCAGTATATGATACGTAATGCGCACAAACCGCTTACAATGATCCACATTCATTTCTGAAGCAAAATGTTATCAAATGAAGGTCCACTGAATGCATTTTTGGGACCTTTCTTCCTATACTCCACCTGCGTGTGGTTTGAATGCACTGCTCTTCTAATGCAATACACTACAGACACACACGTTAATATTGTAGTAATGTACTAAAATTGGTCTTTAGGCCCCTACTGAAGGGAAGGTTAGACATTACTTCCGTACAACGGTGTTGGCTGTGCCGGGTGGCCCTACTGGCTCACTACACTACTGAACTTATGACTAGTTCACACCTGAATTTACAATGACTTCCAGCTACCGTCCTCTAATTCTGACAGTTCTAACTACACCCCAGTACACCACTAACACTGATAAATTTACAGGGTGAATAGTAAGAGCGAAACCAACGACAAACTAAAAGCAGACGTTTGTGGCTGATTATGCTGAAGTCTAGTCGTTAATCAAAAAGTCATCACACTGATACATATACACAAACTCACTTGGTGGGCCTACTACGTGCGGTGTGTGTATGTGTGAGTGCGTTGTGTATTTAGTGATGATGTCACTATCTAAACAATACGTGTGTATATGTACATAGGAGTATATACAGGGTATACACAAAAGAATGGTGCGGTTTCCCTTTATGCACCATTGAAACTGCACCATTATTTTGTGTATACCCTGTATAAGTACATAGTGTCTATGGTAGATTAATGACGATGAGTATGGAGCAGCGGTAGAACGATAATAGCAGGAAAACCCCAAGTACTTGGAGGAAAACCTGTCAAAGAACCACTCAGTACATCATAAATCCCACATGGACTGCCCTTGGATCAACCCGGGTCTCCGTTACGATAAGCCAGCAACAAACAGTCTGAGCAATGACAGCCGCCAGAATGGTTCATTTTTTATTTGTTCTTGGTTTATTTAGCGATGGCCTCACCAGACAGTTCATGCTATATAGGGTAACAATCGCTGTTTATTTAGCGACGGTCTCACCAGACAGTTCATGCTGTATAGGGTAACAATCGCTGTTTATTTAGCGACGGTCTCACCAGACAGTTCATGCTGTATAGGGTAACAATCGCTGTTTATTTAGCGACGGTCTCACCAGACAGTTCATGCTATATAGGGTAACAATCGCTGTTTATTTAGCGACGGTCTCACCAGACAGTTCATGCTGTATAGGGTAACAATCGCTGTTTATTTAGCGACGGTCTCACCAGACAGTTCATGCTATATAGGGTAACAATCGCTGTTTATTTAGCGATGGCCTCACCAGACAGTTCATGCTATATAGGGTAACAATCGCTGTTTATTTAGCGACGGTCTCACCAGACAGTTCATGCTATATAGGGTAACAATCGCTGTTTATTTAGCGACGGTCTCACCAGACAGTTCATGCTGTATAGGGTAACAATCGCTGTTTATTTAGCGACGGTCTCACCAGACAGTTCATACTGTATAGGGTAACAATCGCTGTTTATTTAGCGACGGCCTCACCAGACAGTTCATGCTATATAGGGTAACAATCGCTGTTTATTTAGCGATGGCCTCACCAGACAGTTCATGCTATATAGGGTAACAATCGCTGTTTATTTAGCGACGGTCTCACCAGACAGTTCATGCTATATAGGGTAACAATCGCTGTTTATTTAGCGACGGTCTCACCAGACAGTTCATGCTGTATAGGGTAACAATCGCTGTTTATTTAGCGACGGTCTCACCAGACAGTTCATGCTGTATAGGGTAACATTCGCTGTTTATTTAGCGACGGCTTCACCAGACAGTTAATGCTGTATAGGGTAACAATCGCTGTTTATTTAGCGATGGCCTCACCAGACAGTTCATGCTATATAGGGTAACAATCGCTGTTTATTTAGCGATGGCCTTACAAGACAGTTCATGCTATATAGGGTAACAATCGCTGTTTATTTAGCGACGGCCTCACCAGACAGTTAATGCTGTATAGGCAACAATCGCTGTTTATTTAGCGACGGCCTCACCAGACAGTTCATGCTATATAGGGTAACATCGCTGTTTATTTAGCGATGGCCTCACCAGACAGTTCATGCTATATAGGGTAACAATCGCTGTTTATTTAGCGATGGCCTCACCAGACAGTTCATGCTATATAGGGTAACAATCGCTGTTTGTTTAGCGACGGCCTCACCAGACAGTTAATGCTGTATAGGCAACAATCGCTGTTTATTTAGCGATGGCCTCACCAGACAGTTCATGCTATATAGGGTAACAATCGCTGTTTATTTAGCGATGGCCTCACCAGACAGTTCATGCTATATAGGGTAACAATCGCTGTTTATTTAGCGACGGCCTCACCAGACAGTTAATGCTGTATAGGCAACAATCGCTGTTTATTTAGCGACGGCCTCACCAGACAGTTAATGCTGTACAGGCAACAATCGCTGTTTATTTAGCGACGGCCTCACCAGACAGTTAATGCTGTATAGGCAACAATCGCTGTTTATTTAGCGACGGCTTCACCAGACAGTTAATACTGTATAGGCAACAATCGCTGTTTATTTAGCGACGGCCTCACCAGAAAGTTAATGCTGTATAGGCAACAATCGCTGTTTATTTAGCGACGGCCTCACGAGACAGTTAATGCTGTATAGGCAACAATCGCTGTTTATTTAGCGACGGCCTCACCGGACAGTTAATGCTGTACAGGGCAACAATCGCTGTTCATTGTAGGAAATAACGTAACCAATAAATAAATTCTGCAGTAAAACTGAGATTCTTCATATCAAAGCAGGTGGTATATATGGTAACCACTGGGCTTAAAATAATTAATTTTCCACAAGGTACCGGAATTCTTCATTCTACTGACATATGGCCTTGTAAATTAGCTCTATGTTGAAAGAAAAAGATATTTCTTGGCACACCATACAGGCACATAAAGTATTGGAGATACAACGCCACGCATTCTTAATTTTGACACTGAACTGAGGTGAGCGGTCAGCTTCATGCCTATGCCGCTCTACTGCGGGAAACAGCACCAGATACCCACTTAGCAGAAGGCTGTTTGGGCCCCACAGCAGGTCTGGACGTTTTGGAGAAAAGTTTCTCGCCCCTTCAGGGAATCGAAAGACGATCCCTAGTCATTCAACCCATATCGCAGTAACTATTCTGACTGAGCTATTCCGGCCCCTGTAGCATGTTATCTGTCAGTAATTTTATATCTGTGTAAATGTGACTGCTGCCATTTTTCTTCTCCACAAGCTACCGGCAAAATAACAACTTGATCTAAAAGAAGGGATGTTAAACTCACTTGAAGTTCTCATGATCCAAGGAACACATTGCTATTCACTAAAGGTTAATGGTACTTACACTAAGTATAAAGCAGACGTATCAGCCAACCTTGAGTATCACTGCAGGGCAATAACTCCAGTAACTTAAGTGTCAATCTACGTATTTCGGTTAAAATTACTACGTAACGAACACAGCTCAAGTTACTGACTTGCAAACTGCAAATTAACACCACCGTGAGTACCAAAAATTAATTTTCACAGTTTTCAGTTTCACTACCTTCATTTCAGTCCCTATTTCCTTTTTTCTTAAGGTCCAAGTCATTATTCTAACAATGTTACGCGATTCCTTTGATGGATTAATTGACCACTGCAAAGCCACTCCAGTCACAGAATAACACACCAATGAGCTGAGTGGTATTCGACGTCGCGACCCTAATGTTTATGCGAGCTAAGACCGCGCACCCATTAAATACTGTAATGGCTGTTTCAGCATTTTGTTAAGAAACCATCAATAATTATCGTAACAAAGCATTCATACAAACGGGACAAAAGGCGAGGTGGCGCAAATTGTAGTAATATCATATACCGGCGTCTGAAAAAGCAGCTGCGAGGAATTGTTGCGGAATACGAAATTCACCACAAGTAACGTGTGTGCAGGTGGACAGATTATAAAACCAGAAATACTTCGGTAAGTCAGTCACTTAACCAATCGTGATAATCCAGTAATAAATTAGTCTACAGCCTGATGCAAATTCTAACCGAAGATTGGCACGAAGTGGACTATCAGACACGCTCCAGCAATAACCAAATGGCAAGTGACCGACGTATGGCTGGTCTATCAAACACAAAAATCAGATGGAATGAACCATCATCACATCTAGCAAGTTACATGCTTGTGAGTTACAAAACATTTGAACAAAATCTGTGGTCTATGTATGCTGCAATTTTAGGCCACAACGCAGGAACAAAGCTCGATACCGAACTGAAAGGCTTTAGGTAAAAATCAAGAAAAATAAAACCCAATGCACTGAAGGGCCATAAATACTACATTTGTTAAAATATATTAAGTTACAAAAATCCGCATGTAAACTTTGTAACAATACAAAGCAAGATACGAAGGGGGAAAAACAAATACATATACAAACAGAGCAAATTAGTTTCTGCTGCTCAAAGAAACCCATGAGAAAAAAAAACCAGGAAAAGGAACTGAATTTGGAATTCGTAGCGTATTGCGTAAATCTGTCATATGGGAGGAGACAAATACGGATAAAGAACATACACGTATGCATCTTACATGAGATACGAAAGACACTTACTTGGGTAGTCGAAAGGGAGACACAGAGAAACACACATCAAACACATATTAAAAAGAAAATAATACGCGAGAATTAAACAAGGCAATTCTTGAAAAAAATAAAGAAAGGTCGCAAACCAGGCATTATTTTCATACACTAAAGGTAAAATGTCTTTCAATAATTCCAGAAACCATAAAAATAAATTTGAGGTATGAAATAGGGTAATACCAACCCAACCTGAAGTAAAAACCAAGCCAAATTTATTCATGATTTAGGTTTGGATTCAGAATTTAGAATATAATGAATTATAAATGATGTGGAAGCGGTCGTGGCCTAACTAAAGGCACTCATGCGTAATTTGCTCCGAGAGGTCGCATGAAATCATAGACACCTCAGCCAGCAAAGTCGGCATCACAGCCGAGATCCGACACGGATACCTCCCGACTGCAAGTCAGGAGTGTTACCGACTGAGACAGCTTGTCCCTGAATACCAACGTCACGCCACTCACAAAACTGACATTCGTGTTTTCAGTTGCAGCAGCACGTCGCACGACTCAACTCCACCGCTTTACACACGGCAGTTTTTGGTTATATATGGATGAAGGAAAGGCAGCAATGCAGCAACTACGTGAGCAAACAGCGCAAAGACATCTGTTTTCTTGCAGGCCTGGCGACTGTAATCTATCGACTTGCAAATGTAAATATTTCCTCACCGCGTTTACTGTTGGTGAAATTACTTCGGTTGTCTTTACAGAACACGTGGATCCAGTGACTTGGCACGTACATTCACTACAGAAATAAACAAATCACAGCTATTTATTTAAACTTCTAACATACACAGATTCTCATTACATTAAACAAAACAAGAAACACCAGATTTTATTGCGCAGCATAACAACGCTGTATAAATAATATTACACTGGTCCTTTTACCGCAGTATTGATTTAGAAATCATTTTGTAAGAAGAAATAAAAATGGGATTTTAATACATCGCGTGGGGTTTGAATTCCTAAACTCCTCCTCTGAATTTGGCCCCGATTTAAGCCTTTTTTTTCGCACAGACTATACACGGCACCAACAGGGTTCCTACGAAGGAAGTGATAAAAAGGCACCGGAAGAGATTCACATATATTATGAACAGAATGCTAATTTCAAAACAACTTAACTTTATAATGCAGTATACGTGTTTACAGATGCGACACAACACCGAATACAGTACAATACCAAGAATATTCCTTCACAATAAAAACGATCTACTAGCAAAATAATTCGCTACAATGAAAATTACTTGCACAACAGTAACACTCATCTTGCGCGATTACGAAGCCGTACTGCCGTCAGTCACGACACGCTAAACAGCATATAAGTACACGCTTGCCACCACTTAAGTTTGCGTAATATATGGAACAGGGTTTTAACATTTCTTTCTTGTACAGTAGTGTTTCACTGACGCTCGGTCCTACATGGTCGCTTGAAAATTCTGCGAAAGCAGTCTAGTCAATTCTGTGTGAGAGCCAAGCCTGTCAAGAGAGCGATTTGCGAGTTGCTAGTAGCGCGATATGGGTTAAAACTTCGGCTACAAAGTTACCATACGGCTGTGCTTCAAGTGGCGAATTCACTAGCAGGGTCTAGAATAAAGAGTAATGCGATAATTAGTGTCCATACCGTGCGTGGAAATGTCATCACAAGACAGCAACACTTTCAGGTACTTGTCTATTGAACATACAGTTATACAGGATTATACCCAGCCGTACATCATGACGCAGAAAGAGGCTCGAATACATCAAGTACAAAAATAAACGATACACATATATACGTTATTTATACAGGCAGTTAATGGTTAAATTACTACAAGTTATTTGAAAAACGTAAAACGAATATTAAACTTTCTACCAACATGGCTCGACAAAACACCCCTTCCTAGCCGAGGCATTATTGCTTTTTTTGTTTGTTTTTATTGCCACTACTGATCGACAGACTCAGCCTCTAACAAAAATGAGTACCAGGAATATTTCCTGGGGGGTAGAGGCGGCCGGTGCGTAGGGCTGACAACCTTACCACCTTCATGTGTCGATTGTCTAGAAATCTGGGAGCCTAAACCTCCTGGAACCCTAAGGGCCTGTCCAGGCCTGTAATGGGATTGCTTTACCTTTACTGATCGACAGAAACCGGGATAGCTCAGTCGGTATAATGAATGCGCTATGGCTGGCCTACCGAGCAATCGTGGTTCGACCGGCAGGGGCCAGAGGTTTGTCTCTTCTTCGAAACGTCCAGACGGGCTCTAGGAACCACCCAGCCTCCTAAACAATAGCTACCGGGGTAAAGCGGCCGGGGCCTTAAGATGACCACTCACTGCCATCTAGTGCCGAGGTTAAGAATGAGTGCCGCTCTATCTCCACTCCCCTCCATGCCCGCATGGTATGCACAGCGACAACTCTACCTTAAGCTCCATATATCAACAAAATAAGCAGTTCGTCTCTAGCTCTGCACTCTTGCATTACGTGAATTTAAACTGTGTCTAGAAAAGTGCTCTTTTAAATACATTCGGATGTTCTTAGATCGCCGAGACTGACAGACTGCAGTTTCAAGTCTCGCGTTCTTCAGTTCTGTCTCGCGATGGATCAGGGCACGATTGTTCCTTCCAATGGACAGGACCCTGCTGCCACTGCCGTGCTAGTAGGGATGTTAAAACCTCGCACAGCTCATGTGGGCTTGGCAAGAAACTGACTGCAGTGACAAAACTGACAGGATGAAGAAATGGATAAACCGTATGGATCAAATATTGCGTATATGGCTTTCTTCAGAAAGAAAAAAGAAACAATCGAACGTGGCAAACCTTAGGGGGACAAAAACAATGACTGAGGTCAGAAATCAACTAGCGGAATGACACAATAAAGTGAGAGAACAAACACTAAGCTGGTGCACAAAATCACAGCACTGCTTGCCTTCAGACTCCTCACGTCCCCTGTAACGCTATAAAACGTATTCGGCTTGAAGGGTTAAGCGAAGGTGAAGTAGAGAGCAAACAATCGTGCCGACACGTCCTTAAGTTGGGAGATTTTGAACGTACTCACGCCAGAACACCATGGTAGTCTAAAGCTTGAAGTCAATATTGACGCCGTGCCATGCGAAGTTTTAAATGAGATGGGGAAATAGCCGAGCTGTTTGGGAATAGAACCAACACAGTGATTATTGGATGTGAACTTGCGCGCGCATACACACTCACACATTTAAACATACACTCATTCTCTCACACACTAACACATACATATACTCACGCACTCACATACTCACGTTCACACAAACATACATAATCTCACAGTCACAATCACACATTCATTCAAAACACTCTCTCACACTCACACATACACACACAAGCTGGGGAGTATATACAATACTTTCATCCACAATTTTAATTAGAAATCGACTACATGGATCGTAAAGAAACTCCCAGACCCAGCCCGAAATTAACAAGACCAGGAATTTTATATTATATGTATCGTGCATTTTGTCACACGTTTAACTTAAACTTAAGACCAGGAATTGTTTACCACATCCTCCGCTTCAGCGAACGCCTCTTCAGTTACCTCACTAATTAGTACAGTTGTGAGGAATAACACAGTATCAGGGGCTGGGAAGGAGCAGTCTCTGTCTATTCCTACCGTTATAATTAACACTATCATTTCACTGTAATCCTAATTATCAGCCCAAATATCTTGGCCTTCACACGTCTCGTGAGTAATTATTACCCAGTTCGAAGTAAGAACGAACAGTGTCTCATTTTTTGTCCGGCTCGTCCGACCAATTATTGTGCCTCACAACAGCACTGCCAGATGTTCTTGAATTACAAGAGATGAAACAGAAAACTGTGAACTCACTGTTTCGCTGCTGACAGAAATGATTTGGGCGACGGAGCGTCGAACTAACGCCACTTATATTTTATGCGACTATTCATAGGTTTAGCCCTCAAACAGATGACTGACGACAGTTCGTGTACACTTGTCATGAAACAGGGGGTGGAGAGGCCATTCAAAACCGATGACACATACTTCCTGACACCAATGTTTGCCAGGGGAGTTAATCAATGACGTTACTGCTGCCGGTGTCTCTGATTCAAGCATCAACGAACAACTGAGTCAACGCACCTGACTTTATTCATTCCAATCCCAAAGTAATAGGTTGTCTATAGTAGTTAAAAATCTGAGTATGAATGCGAAGGAGGATCCACTTGGTTTCAGGCACCGGATGCCACCAGTTGGCGGTATCTGATTGGCTGGTACGAGTTAAATATGCCGAGAAGCAGCTATTCCTTAAACCTGCACCAAACATTACGTCACCCTAAGTGCGCTCGTAACTGACATTGAATTGTACGTACGTACAGACGGACAAGCCACAGCTTAAATGCTTCTCAGGTAACACAGTGAACATTTATCTACAGAGCAGATTTTTGTAACGGAGATTGTTTCCTGTGAGACTGGAACTAATTTTTAATTTTTTACATAAAAATCGTGCGTCTGAAGGTTAACAAGATAGGGCACTCTCGTTTCTACATTATTTAGTCACGTTAAATTAAAATATCGTTTGTGAATATTTTATCTGCTGCTAAGTTAATTCTATCTGCGAGATTTGAGGTTCTCTCAGCGGCGTTGTTGAAGAATCAAGGCTCTTTTACATGTTACGCAGTTTCGACTGGTAGATATTTAGTTCTATCTCAACTTTATCTTCTTTGTTAATTTCTAAGGAGTTCAAACCTGTATTATGCTGATTGAGTAAATTAGGTGTTGCAGTTATTGTTGGTATGTTCACTTACGATTTATTTTGTGATGTGGAGGGAGTTCAGGATTTTTGGAGAAGTGATTAACCTCTCGACGCAGCAGGAATCGAACTACGACTATTACCGACTACATCTCAGATAATGTAATTAAAACAAACATATCTCATAATACAAAATGAGTATGAAAGCGATATGAAACCCCCTGATTTAAACAGGAAAGCAATTGAAATCACCGTCTGTAAATACTACTGCACTACTGGTTTCCTCAGTACTCAGTGTTCTCCCCATGACGAACCCCAAGATATTACTTCTGACCTCTCAAAGATAGGCTTACAAGCCTATTCTGGCTTCGGTACAACATTATGAAATCTACCAATACTCCTCCTTTCACGCTGATGGTAATTAACCTCCTATGGCCTAGTGGTTACTATATGTACCGCCAGGTTTAACACAAAAAATCTGAAATTTGCTTACACAGTTTATTTATATAGTCGCAATGTATGATTCTTACAACAACACTCACTGGTTGGTTTTTCTAATGGCCACGGACTGTGTTCTCTGTGAGGTAGAACTGAATATATACAACGTACATCCATTTCAATCGCCGGTTTCTCACCGCCGAGGCTTGGGTTCGATCTCCGGTCAGCCCATATGACATTTAGGGTAAACAAAGTGGCACTGGGCAGGTTTTCTCCAGAGCATTTCGGCTTTCCTGTCGGTGTCACTCCACCAACGCACCGTACTCATCTTCATCCATATGTTGCTCTTACAGAAGGACAAACGGACGACGGCTGCAAACCTTCCATAAAGCAATGCCTCAGGTGGACAGTCGCCGGACCCTCACCGCGGAGGCCTGGCTCCGATTCCGGGCCAGTCCATGTAAGATTTGTGGTGTCAATGGGACAGGTCTGTCTCCGAGTACTTCGCTTTTCCCATGTCAGTATCATTACACACATTCTCCATACACACGTTCACCGTAATTCTACTCTTATCAAAAGGACAGGCGATCGAAGCTTGGTACTCTTCAAACAAAGCAATGCCCTTTCGATATGGGGAAGCGCTGGACCCAGAAAGCACCTGTATATGTTTTTAGTCTTCCAACTGTTAACCCTCTGAAGACTGACGTCCATCTAAACAGTACATAAGCATTCAGGTCCTACCACACAGCGACAACAGTCAATATCCACTGTAAAAAGGCAGTTAGTGCTGCATAGGGACATTATCGTTGTTTGCTATTAGAATCATATGAAAAACGTAAATACACTGTGGCCAAAATGCAAAGTTTGCTGCTGTTACAGTAGGTGGTACATACAGTTATCACTAGTCTTAACAGGCTGTACCGGCACAAAACAGCACACCGGAAAATTCATGGACCACGCTGCCAATAATTTACGAATTACATAACAGAATGTATTTTAGTATAATATAATATAATGTTTTACTATTTTTTTAGCATTTTAACAATACTACTATTGTACAATTTTATACAAAGTAATAACAACGAAAATGGTAACAATATTACCATACACAACCCCAACTGTTTTGATGTAACTCAAGAACATTGGTCTATGTAAAAACTCCAACGATCCCCCTGATAATGGCAATGTAAAAGTGCCGAAATGCGTATTGGGGTAATCTTTTAGTAAAGAAATCAATGACAAAACTTGATTTGGTGCATTTGCTGGTGTGAATTAATCAAATATATCTTACTTTGTTAATAATTCTAGAACATTACACATGAGTTACAATTCAACGGCATTTATAAACATATTCCATTAAGAGGTAAGTCTATATCACATCAGGCGCGGGGCAACTTTCTGCTACGCATTAATTAACTTCTTATGCAAATGGATGTCTCGTATTAGCTTGTTCGTAGCTGGGATTTTGGGTCGATAAGCACCCTTGACGCACCAAAGACGGGCACCGTTAAAAAGACGAACTCAACGCCATCTGCCGTACGTGTTAAACACTAACTAGAGCGCCAAAGCTCGTACTCACCACAGAGACGTGCTCTTCATTATTAATATACTTATTTATGAGCATCATAACCACCGATTAGCTGCTCTGCTCTACGTCTGTGTTTACTCTTTATTAACTTAGCGCTTGGTGAACTAATTTGATCAACTGTACGCTAAAACTTCTGGATAAAACGTCAGTCAATTATGATATAATCCTTTAATCAGGATGCCTGTGAAGGATGTGAAGACTGAAGCAGCAGTGGCAGGATTTGTTACGGAACTTCCCTGATGGAACAACGGAAAGCAATAAAAAATATTACCGAGGAAGGTCCGTGGCCCGCGTAACAATCGCACAGAGTAACGCGAATACAAAACCTCGTGAGTTAAGGTTGCATTGCAACTACTGAATGTAAGATCTAAAAGTCTAAATTAATTATTTTGGAATACATAATCACATATTCTACAAAAAAGTGAAACGAAGTTGAGGAAACGGCTTCCAGATACAGACACTCGCGGATTTACGCAATTTCTCCGTTTAGTAATTTAAAAAAGAAAAAAAAATTGAAACAACGACTTTTTTAAATGCGCACCGAATTTTACCTTGTGTGAATAAAAACGTAATCAGACGAAGGTGGCAGAAGAATACCGCTGGGCGATTGCGCAGGTGGCGCGGCGGTCAATCAGGTTGCAGTGTGTGGGAGTTTGGATATTTACACAGGACTATATATACACAGGATGTAGGTTGACCATATGTATATTCAACTCTGACTTGCGCAAAATTCGACTTGCACCGGACCTTCCGGAACGGTAGTCTAATAATGCGTAAGGCCGGGGAAGTCTGTATGTAAGGCAGCTACGAATGTACTCAAGAAGCAGTCGCGGACACCAGACAGGGGGTGGTCTGGACAGGGACTAAAACTCATGACGGTAAAAATACATCATATTGCGAAATGTTACACGGAACTTTCGACTGCCACCGTACTCAGGAATGTCAATGTCCTCGTTATGTAAAGCTGCAGCCTGTTTTCCTTTTCTGCAAATTTCAACAATTGCTACTTTATTTTTGTGCTTAAGAACAATCCGTGTGATGTCAAAACGATAGTGAATTCCTTGGTATAGATTTCACTCATGACCTGCCTAGACACATAACATGTTTAAGTGGATAGTTTCGGGCATACAGGCCTAAATACATGTGGCATATCAAATATAATTTAAGCTGAAAGGGTGAACACCCGTAAGCAACATGCATTAACTTACTCTGTGCACCCAGCAACAGCCTCCGCAGAAGGGGGCGCCACCACCGGGACCTGGATCGATGCGCTGACCTATGCCCAGACGTTTCGGACGTCGCTTCTTTCGCACTTTGCTAGGTACGGCATACATGTAGTTGGAGAAGCGACGCCTGGAATGCCGCACTATTGACACCCAGTCAATCATTGTTCACTATTTTATATCCTCTTTGGTCGGGACGGAGAAAACCTTCACCAAACTTCCAGAATTTGCAACATTCTTTCATACAGCATTGTTAATAAAGTACTATATAATCACCAGCAATGACATTTGTTCAAGTATATAACTTAAATGTTCAATTAGTACAATATATATCACAGAATATCGTACATATCCCACTCTTGCGTACATTTAAATGTTGCGACAAAACTAAAACACACATCGAGGTTTACAAAAGCTCGCGCAAGTTGCGGTTTTCCAAGCAGTTGACAGCATATTTCAATAAGGCACACAATTTGAGTCCAGCACTTCTCAAAATAGTCATGAAATGCACTTTATGTAGGAACTGCAAAAACAGCGAACATCGTAACATGCTGATTTCATTACCAGACACCATTTTAATATACTGAAGAACTTTTCTGAAGTCTAAACACAATGCATCACACAGCAGCACAATTTACATATGCTATCGCTTACAAGAATTTATTTTGTATTGCCCCACAAATTCCGTTTAGTGATCCCTTCGTCAGGAAATTAAAATTGTTCGTTATGAGAATCGCTTGCTTAGTTAGGTCTTTCAAAACTTAACTTGCTTAGCTTGCAGACTAAGGGTATGATAACGTGCTGCCTTGCCGACACTGACACACCGCAGGGAGAGGTGACCTGAAAGTATGGAGCAATGGTGGAATAATAACTAGCAGCGAAAGACTGAAGGAACTCGGAGAAAAGCCTGCCCAGTGCCACTTCGTCTATCATGAATCTCACACGAATTCTGTCCGGGCTTGAAGCCAAGGCTCCGCTGCGACAAGCCACCGTCTAAGTGCCTCAGCCTGCCTACAGATGTAATACGTGTAAATTGCACCTGTAATGTCGTCATTGCTGACCCTTAAAACAATACGAATATACAGTGTAACACGCAAAATGTTCCTTCTTACGTCGCTATATGTTTAGGAAACCTATGGCCGTCATTCTCACGTGGCACAAAATGTGGAATAAAACAGGAGACCCAAAATATTAAAACACTAGTCATTAAATATATAACCTTATCGGCTTTAGGAGTACACGTAATTGTAAGTGTATACACCATAAGGGCGTAGAAATGTGGTTCACTAAGTATGCTAACATACGTCTTTCTGGCATACTCAAAGTGGCCTAGAAATCTCACTAAAAACTCCTGTCGAAATAAGTGTTTAATTTAATATATTACCACAGTCGACAGAACTGTTCTTTATTAGAAAACAATACTTTTTATAGCCGCTACATATTTCAACTGCATGCAGTTGAAGTGATAGTGGCTTTTTAAAAAACCCCTGATGATAATCCGAGGATCGAAACACGTGTAGGGGTGACAATTTACAATAAAAACTACAAAAAAGTGGTTTTACGTGTGCATTAGTTGGTGTAAAATAAATTGAATTAGTGAAAATGTTTTAACTACCACCCTTTTTTACAATTTTATACTTTCTCACCTTATGATAGCCCTTTAGGTTTGAAACATATGGCGATTATAAAAACAAGTATTATTTTTATAATAAAGAATAGTTATGTCGACTGTATTAAGTTAATATATTGAGTTAATGGAACACACAGTGTGCTCGGTTAAAACATATGGTTAATTCTACCCTCTAAGAAGAAGCCCAGACAAAAAAGAGCGCGAGTCCATTTACGTGTTCAAGAATTGTAACTAGTAATGTAACACGAGCGAAATTATGTTTGTCTCTGAGACACCAAGTACAGTGGTACGACTGGACGGACATAGCAACACAGGTTGGGAATTCCAGGTAAGGATAAAAACGGGATGAACTGAAAGCATACCAATTACATGGGAAGATGGGCTGACCAAAATATTGTTCAACTAGAATATATGACGCGTCTAACCCAGACGTTCACCAAATTGAGAGAAAAAACAAGTTTATAGTAACTTCATGTTGGCGTTGGACATTTATAAAAAGAACCTGTACTATTTTTTTTTTTTATTTTTCAAAGATTTGTACAAAGCCAGGAGCATAAAGCAAGGGCGGTATAGACATATTTCTCAAAATCGATCACACACAACATATAAGATAGGATAAAACAAGCAACATGTTTCGGCTGATTAAGCCATCGACAGGCCCTTGTCAAGAATATTAAAAATATTTTTTTATTCACAGATACATTACAGCGTACTATCACATTGTAAAGGTGGAGATCTCGCGCCTATTGCAGTGTCAAGTATCTTTTTATTTTTCTTGATACGGGCCTGACGATCGCTTAATCAGCCGAACATGTCGCCTGTTTTATTCCATTTTATGTGCTGTGTGTGACTGATTTTGAGAAATATGTCTGTAACTGAAAACACAACGGGGATGTGTCATCTCAAAATAAGGGCGGTAGTATCGCTCCCGGTTCTGACATTTACGCGGTCGCTACGTTGATGTTAGCAATAGCGGACGTTTGGTTGACACTAATGACATGATGTTCTTGTACGAAAATACATGCACTGGTTTCAGTTATTAGAGAAAACAGACACAGGAGCATTCGAATATGATCACACGGTAGGCATGACCTTCTTTAGAGACCAAGAAAATGGAGCTAAAAATGTACTACATTACAAACGTAACTAGTAATTGTAGAATTACACTGACGAAGTCTGCTTTTTGCCAACACGGTGAATTTATCGGTTTCGCATGCGTCTTGAAATAAACGGCGATTATATCCCCACACAGAATTAACAAACTGGTCTCGTAAAAATACAGTGAATGCAGTGACGTCGTTATTAAACGTTTAAATATGATTTTGATGAGTTTCAGGACTTTCGATTTTGATTGCGGATAAGCACGCCTCTCTTCTCACAAAGCATAATGCGTAAAACCCGAAGTGCCTTATTAGTGTGCATTTAAAGATACTTTGGAGTTAGAGAAGTCAAGCGTGAAGGAAGTCACTAGAAGGAAAAAGCGTACAGGCACCGAACATTTGATATTATCCTGTCAAAACTGTTTCTACTCATAAAAGTTGCCAGATAAATCAAGACACGTATCATGTGCTGGAGAGCAATTGTTTTGAAGTATTTAAGGTACGAAGCAAATGCAATCGAAAGACGGGAAGCTAAATGAAAATATCAGGCTACATTCTTAAACAGTAAGACGGGGTAGCCGTGACACTTGATTTTATACATTCGGGAGGTAGGAGGTTCAAATTTCGACAGGGTTACCTTCGACCCTCGCTGTGTTCATGCTTTTGCTCATTCCGTCCAAGCGAATTCTGAGACAGCAATTTCATACGATCACAAATGCCTTCTTCCAAATCCTGACTTATTCGCCATTCATGATGGAATTCTCTCTCAGTACCCGACATTCTATAACCTCTACAGTTGAGATCGTGTCATGACGCGGCACAAGGACCAAACAGTGTATCACCAGTGCTCCGCTCAATGTGATTAAGTGCTGTACAACACGTGATTAAAACAAAACAGGCTACCTTTGGTGCTCGCTCGCTACAGAGTCAGTTACGAAAGGCAATACGAAATAAAGGAGGATGGAACTCTCTTACAAAGACGAGCAGAGACAGACAGAAGAAGTAAATATGCAAAAGAAACTTAAATGTCTTGCGTATAAGTGAGTTATTTATAAGTAAAGTAAGGGAAGGCAGAATTCACTCTGTTGAAACTCAATTCAAGATTACACAACGTCGTATATAAACAACAGGAACTTAAATAAAGAGTACATCAAAGTGTATAATGTACGTGCAGATCAGACGCATACGGTCTAATGAAAGAACCGAAGAATTAACAATAAACTCTTCGTATTACAGACGTCATGATACAACTTCAAAGCAACGGGTTACTGGAGTTCAGGGAAGTGAATACGATATCTTTCCTGTGCGCCGATCCCAGTGGCCGTGCGGTCTAAGGCGTGGGTCTTCGGCCGCTCGCTTACTAGGATCGTGGGTTCGAATCCCACCGGGGGCATGGATGTCTGTCTCTTGTGAGTGTTGTGTGTTGTCAGGTAGAGGTCTCTGCGACGAGCTGGTTCCTCGTCCAGAGGAGAACTACCGACTGTGGTGTGTCTCAAATGTGTATGACCATGAAACCTCGACGAAACGAGGAGGCCCAGGCCCATATAAGGCTGTCGAGCCATAGAAAAAAAAATCTTTCCTGGGCGAATGCCCCACTATACAGCAAGAAAGGCTTTACAGAGTACAGTTCCTACCCAGCACACCGAAACCCGCAGTCACGATCTACAGAGCGCCACACGTGTGATAGTGTATCTACGTAGGTCTAACCCAAACATGCTACAAGTTGTCGAGACCTTCTCAACGTTAATGAACAGCGCTACTGTTCTGCGCGCGTAACAAATTCAGACGGCTGCCTTGTTGGTACGGCGGATAATCGGGAGCTAAGTTATCTTGACATTAATTAATGCCTTGCGTAAACACGAGCAGCATGAATGTCAGCACATGTGAAGGAAGCGTAGAAATTATCATACGCTACATTACATTCCACTGTACTTATCGTAAAATACGTTACGTGGCTGACACGTAACTTTATAATCACACGTACACATACATATGGGCCTGTCCCGCTGTCAATCAGTGAGTTGTCCCAAGCATTGAAAGAACTGAACTCTATTATTATTATTATTATTATTATTATCATCATCATCATCACACCACCACCACCATCACCACCACCACCATCACCACCACCACCATCAAAGAGCCCGGCCCAAGCAAACTGTTCGCGGATTGTTCTGGGCGAACAAAAAGAGCGCATTACAACAGTCCCCCATGAGGACTGAGGCACAGATAATGCTGACATACCAGGTGAATGGTCCCGTCCGCAAAGGACACCATGGGCTACTGCTAGCACCACTGCGGCTATGACGTCTTCGTCCAACCCTAATTTATGGCCATTAGATTCGAACCGGACACCCCTCGAATAAAAGTCTCGAAGGTTAAGCTACACCAAGTTGCTCGGTAACTCAATATATAATCTCTGTTTATACACAGGACTTGAAGATTATATATGACAATATTTACTTCAAACACACGTGTGCCTGTTTTATGTAACTGTTGGCATAGCTGCGTGACTCGGGTTTTGTTAAGGACAAGATGTCTGAAGAACAATATTTAGTGAAATGAACCGATAATTACAGTAACTTTGACCTAAGATGCGTCTTCATTTAGCAAATACTGAGAAATACATGTGCTAGCAGTTATTACACGTCTAAACAGAGGACACCCAAAACACTAAACAGAATAACAACCAGTTTCCTTCGATTTATTGACAGGTAACGAAAGCTGATACGTTTGCCTTCTCCCCAACCATCGGCAGTCGAAGTACCGATTTGTACTTCGATACGGAGACGGTGGACCGGCGCCCGAAACTCTCCTCCGGCTTCCAGACTGTACAACCAGACCAACAGGAGGTCCTGACAAAGATCCGGAAGCCTGTCAATATTCGGTCGGTTTTTCGGCCTTGTTATTATTACTCTTTATTTCGCATGTAGATATACACTGATAAACATCAAAGGCTAAGAGGATGGAAACAGTTGTTCCAATAACCAACTGCCTATGGAAACTAGGTATCGGATCGATCATCCAACCGATACGTACAATGGAAAAAAAACAACCTCTTTGTAACTGTAGTGAAAAATCTACATAAAAACACTACCTATTGAATTATGTCTAATTATAACAAGACATGTTTAGGTCTTTTATGCATGTAGCGTTTGTACATGATGTGCAAGTCAGACTTCTCGTATTAACCGTATAAGTAAACGGAAAGGGGTGTACTCCAATGGCATAATGTTGACACAAGTTTTCGCGAAAATTGGTCAACTGATTCAAGAAGTTGAAACGGGAGTTACATTATCACAAAGAGCACTGTAATCTCAGCAGCCCGAATTCTATACTTTTTAGGAAGGAAAGTATGCTAAACTTTCAACATAAAATACAGTTTTTTTTTGTCAGCAGAACACAGTTTCTTGCTACAGAATTACTTCTGTTCCCGATAGCACTTACTGATATAAGAAGAGCATCGTTCAGTACTTTAGTTATACGCTCTAATAATGCCTGAATAAACTGCGTTTTACACGCGTTCGCATCCCCGCGGAGAGACAATTAAAACAGATGTCCCTCTGTTCATATGAAACAACTCAAGAACGGATAATGGAATTTTGAATGAACATGATATTCGACAATTTTATTAAAAATCCTCGTTTCATTTCTGTTTCTGTTCACAGGACAATTTAATGACAATTTTACATGAAGATATATATGTGCTCACAACACTCTGTCCAACAAAATGCACTATATTGTTCCCAGATATTTTATATTACAATATCACTTTGAACATTCCTACATGTTTCGATCCCTTATGGGATCATCATCAGGGAATGACATTAAAATAACACTTCACAAAACGAAACTAGCAATCCAGGTACACAATAAAAACATGTAAAAGGGTCAACCGGTTACAATGTAGGCAGTCTCCAAAACACAGTATACCAGGATCCATTGTACAACAAACGCTCACATTTTCAATGGTTGACATTTTACGTCTTTTTGTTGTGTGCATGGATTGCTAGTTCGGTTTTGTGAAGTGTCACTTTAGTGTGATTCCCTGATGATGATCCCATAAGAGATCGAAACATGTAGGAATGTTCAACGCGATATTGTAATATAAAATATCCGGGTACAATATAGTGCATTTTGTTGGACTGAGTGTAGTGAGTTGATTATCGATAGTGCACGGAATGAACAATATAAAATTTATATGTGCATTTCGACGGTATCTCGCTACATATTTATTGGAGGGAAAATGTTTCTAACAAGAGCTGTAGAGAAATACGAAACGCACATATGATGACAATACACCTTCTCCGCAAATCCTACTGTTTTCCAGAGATAAGCGAACTACAATTCCCAAACCAGCAGCAATCAGCGGACCACTTGTTGATAACTCTGCTCCACAGTACAGTAGTAATGCAGGCGGAAATCGATGGTGGTTCTACGATCCTTGGGCCTCTGTGTACACAGACGTGCGCTGTCATCCAAAGTGGCTGACCATCTGCAGTGTCAAAACAACCACGTGTCCTGCTGGACAAGCAATAGACACACACGTGTCACAATCACGTGTTCTCCTGGGCAACAAGCACCCAGGATTCACAGTAATTACGTATCTACAATGTCACAAATATGTGTCCTGGACAACAAGCACCTGGCAAGCATGTAACTGATAATTAGCAGTGTCACAACCACGTGTTCATCTGAACAAGGAACTGGCAAGTATGCATCACAGTAAGATGTCTTTCTTTTATATGCCCTGGCCAAACTTGCCGAAATGAAGCTATACATTTAACTGTCCGAAACTGCACTTTCCCTGAGCCAAATCTTCGAAAGGTAGAATCAAGGTAATGCAAAAAAGGAAACGCATGGAAAAATAATTACGTAAACAATTATGCAAGACCACACAACTTCATGCCGCAAGGATTACCGCAAATCTGTTGAACCAACGTCACTGAATCTTTGTGGGCATACTTCATGACACGTTACCAAGAGGACTCATCGAAACCATGCAGCTCTGACGCTGGATCAGATTGCTAACCGAAATATAAACACTGCAACTGCTCTCTTCCAGTCTAAAAACACCTATGAATCTCAAAGAATGTTACACAAGATTTGGATAACTTCCTCTGAGAATACATGGAGGTAAATCTCTTTCAAATCCGACAAAAAGAATAGATATTTATTTATGAAGCAATTTTCGCTGACGTTCTACGAAGACAGTCCGAACTAAGCTATTGTGAAGTGTAGTAAGTTGTAACCGATTGTCAACAAACTGCACCGGACAACACACGCAGTAACCGTGAAGCACACATTGTCATTTCCACATTCCAACTTGACCGAACCACAAGGCACAAAGTAGGACGTCATATGAGTTTCGACCGAGCCCTTACACCGCCACTGTACGTCCCAGCACGGTCCTTTACACTCACTGCTAGCGGCGCACGGCATGCCCGAGAGCTTGGTCAGGGACAAATCTAATTTGGTACTCGCTGAGTCGGAACCCCTCAGCGATCAGCCTGCCACTGGCCAGCTGTACGCATGCCCAAACATACAGCAATAGCAACAATGCAAAAGTAGTATGATGCCAGGAATGGCGGAATTATTTCCATCAATGATACTCTCACTCTCACCGCCATTGTGAGGGCAGTGCACAGTGGAAACACGTGAACAGTGGTGCCAATCCCACGGCAGAACTCGGTTCATTGTTGGGACCTGACAGCACTTCAGTTCTTTTAAAGGGGCACAGGAAAATCTGTCTGGAAACAAACGTCAACTTGAAATAAGTTTAAATTCACTATTCATTG
Source organism: Reticulitermes speratus (assembly GCA_021186555.1). Taxonomy (NCBI): domain Eukaryota; kingdom Metazoa; phylum Arthropoda; class Insecta; order Blattodea; family Rhinotermitidae; genus Reticulitermes; species Reticulitermes speratus. Next base: position 29,051,889 of record JAJKFL010000013.1, on the reverse strand, counting down.
CAGAATCAGAACGCGTAGGGCTTTACACCACTGGTACTAACAGTGCATCTGTTCGCGATATATCTTCATATACACTTCACTTGAAGGCTATTCATCCGTTATCTCCACTACAGTAAGTAGCCACGGTATTATTTTTGTACTTCTCTTAAAATTATGTTTGCAAATGTTCCATGATTTTCAAGTCAGTGGCCGCCATACATAATTTCAGGGTCATATAAAAATGCCGCTAATAGATCCTAGTATTTTCACCTCTTATATTCAGATTGACAGTATAATGGACATGGAGTTATAAGGTACCAATATCGAAAGGTCCGCAACGGTGTAATTTTCACGCCAGACGTAAAAATACCGGTGTAGTTATGTTTGTACCTGATCACGAAAGAGAGTGACAGAAGGAGACACACTCGCAAATCATTAATAGCCATCTGAAAAAGTAACTTTGTTTCCTCTAGGACAGTGGTATTCAACCTTTTTTTTTGTACCCCCAGATATAATTTCTCTTCAACTTTGTACCCCCAAAGTTGTTGGTGCATAATTCAAGTTATACATAGTCTATCATCTACATCTAAAATAAACTAAATAAACAGTATTAGCGAAAACGTTAATCCCTCCCAATAGTGTTCAGTCACATTCCAACGCACTATGTGGAATAAAATGAAACTAGGCGCCCATATAAGAATCGAATAAAGGAGTGTGTGTGAGAGAGAGAGAGAGAGAGAGAAATGGCGCTCCAAAATCGCATGTCCTTACGTCCGGGTCTCTTGTGGCTAACCCTAAATCTGGCCCTGATTATTCAGTGTTTATCATGAAATAATATACTTTTTTTTTAATTTTACGTACCCCCTAAGATGTCTTCGCGTACCCCCGGGGGCACGCGTACCCCAGGTTGAATACCACTGCTCTAGGACACTGTTTCCCAGTTTAATTTAGCCATGAAACCCTTTCCGACTCAAAAACTTCAGCGGAACCCCTAATAAAATTCCTATAATGAAACCAAAAAGGTAGGTCACAAATAAGTCGGCATAATAATAATCAAATGTTACAGAAGGATGTGAGAGCAACATGTTATTTAGTTTCACATGTTTAGACATTTCCTGTATGCGAAAAATCAACCTTGAAACCAATATGGGTATTGTACTTATTGCAGTAATGTAACAAATCGGGAACACTTGAACGAAAGGATCACCGTCAAATAAAAATGAAAATTATTTTAAGCGAAGTTTACAATAGCAATAAAGTATAATTCTATATCACTAAGGAATTTTGTTGCTGAACACTAATTTTCAGTTCTTCGAGATTCGCGGAATATTACTGGGACAACACTGACTTAGGTGAAAAATTTCGACCATTAAAAAAAACTTACGTTCTAGCGTCGATGAGTGAAAAGAAAAATTCTTAGTATTTAGAGGACAAAGGTTTGACAGAGGTTTTATGAATATCAGCACACCGTCTCCTCTAAATTAATAACCTATATACAGTGACATAAACTTATTTTTAAATTGGAAGACTTAATCGGTAAAGTCCCACAGTACAGCTTTAAATTATTTGAAGTTTAGAACGTTAGACTGTGGCAGTGTAAGAGAATAACATTCTGGATGTTAGAGCAAATACTGCTGCGGAAGACAGATTGGTCTTGGAGAAATTAATTAACAAGGACTGGAAAAAACCAAAACTGGCTTCATGGTTACGATAAAGCCTTTTCGTGACAAAATTTCAACAGAGAAGTAGGTCGAATGGTTGAACTTTTTGCAGATAAAATAAATTAATAGGCTGCACTTGTCAGACAAAAATCATTAGAGAGCTCGTGCCACCACATAAACTGCTGAATGAAGACAGTCAAGCTATACTGTTAAGACGAAAGCAGCTGTCAAGCAACTAAAACATATCGAGGTACAAACAATCATCCCAATCTTAAAAAATACCCAACAAACCTACCTACCCGCCCTTAAGTAAGCAAAACAGACGCCCCCCCCCCCCCAACCTAACGTAGGCGTTCCAGATAGACTTCTCACATGCACATTGTCGTGGCCAGTTTTTAAAGTAAGATTAAAAATAAATTGGCTAGTAGGCCTACAGACCGCCATTATAAGTTAGTCTAACTCAGTCAGCTGACTTGAGATTAAAGCACAGGAACAAGACAAACAGTATGGCATGGTCCAATTATTATTATTATTATTATTGCTCCAAACATCGTCAAAAAAACCCAAACCCTGGCAAACAAACCAAATTTCAAACTTAACTGCTGTAATCTTGCATGACCACTAGTTAATTTTGGGAAAAGAATGAGCCAAAAAAAGTCCTAAGGCGAGAGTAGTGCCACCGCACACAGTCACTAACGTAACTATTCCATAATCATTAAAAAAGCAGAAAATTACGTTGCAGTGGAAAGTTCCTTTAACATCTTACAAGTAAATTCCGTAGGCCAGTGTGACTTTCGTGTCATCGCTATAGAATATCGCGACGTGACGTTTATATGCGTCGCCTGTTGCATTAAATTTAATGGTGTCCATTTGTCTACCCACCATGGGACACAATACCCCAATTACAGTCCACGAAATCTGGTAGCTGTAACAGCAGACGTTGTAAGGTACAGGATCAATAACAAGTCTATAGCCGACAGCTGTGTTTAACGCACAGGCCTACAGAGGCCTAACACAACCATGACCCCAATGGAGTGTCAAATGCTTCCTTCTTTTCTTCATTTCTTCTCATCTTCCTTTCCTTTCACATCACGACTCAACGTACGACATGTAAACAAATCTGTTTCGGTTCTACTCGTTTCTACTTTACGTAAGCGGACAAAATAGACCGTACATCCCATAAGAAATCATTTATGGTATGCAGAACCAAACAGGAAGGACTTCAAAGAACGAGAATATCAGAGACTGTTACAATTTCATCAGGCGAGAACAGAATGCTGACGGAAGTCAAGTGCGTTTGTTGATATGATGTCCCTAAAATTTGGAAATACATATCTCAATTGCCAGCTACAGATGTGCCAACCGTTGGCTTCAATTATCGGTGATTTCCATTTTGTACCAAATTCTGCCGAATGCACTATATGGTCATATGTATCCACGGTTTGTAATGTTTATACACAAGACAAAATTATGTGGCTTCTCGAACTACCTGGTGTTCGGAATATAGGGCAGAAGTACGACAATACGTCACCCAAGGACATCTAGTTTGCCTCATGTGCCAGCTTTACTGCTTAACTGCAGCATTCCCGCACATTCAACTAGAACGTGTCAACCGCTGCTGTACTCGGTAAACCCTATCCGCAAAAACAATTCGCTTATGTGCGCCTAGGAAAGATGTTGCTTAACTAGTTTACGGACTTCCTTTACATGTAATTGAAATAAAAATTATGGCTAATGGACATCAAAAGAGCGTCTGCGTTAAAAACTGGTACGTCTTGCCTGCACTCAGCCAAGCAATGTTATTTTCTTTCTTGGCGTAGTCACCAGGCTACGAAAGAGGGTACCGAACAACAGTGGTTCGATTCTCTGTCTCGGCAGGAGCATGAGATTTTTTGTCCGAACTGGCTCTGAGGCCCACATACCCTACTATAGCATGGGTACCGGTACTATTTCCCGGGGTTAAAGCGGCCAAGGTGTGAAGCTGATCACTCACCTCCATCTAGTGCCGAAGTTAGGAATGGGTGGAGGTATAAACCCACATCCAATCCTCCATACGACTTCATGGCGCGCACTTAAATCCTGTCACAGTCCAAATGTCGCATTACTAGCACAGGTACATCGAGAATAATAGTGAGGTAAAACGAATAAGCCATTAAATCGTATCGCTCTAAGCGTGATAAGACGAATGCCCGGAGTTCCCATCCATCATCGTCACAAAGAAAGCTCGACAATGGAATGCGTCCTTAAGACAACTCGCGCTACTGCGGCTTATACTGTGCACCATTTCAAATAAAGGAGGGAGAAAGAAAAAGAACAAAGTAGAAGAATTATACAGAAGACTGAGGGTCTAGATATTAAGCAAATGTTGCATTCTACAAGAACGGGAAGTTGTAATCTAATTTGCAATAAAATATATATTCCGAATGTGTTACTTCCAACTTTGTATACCTCACCCACATCGATATTTGCTTATTACAAATATAAATCTACTGGAGCTCAACTCAGCTTATCAAAACAGGCCTGCACAGTGAATCCTCTCTTCAACGGAATCTGGATAGAACGTAATCCTGTCTTTAGCGGAAAACTTTCACAGTCCCGAGTACCTTAAATTTAACTTCACGTACCTGTATTAAACGAAACCCGCCTGTAACAGAAAAAAACCTGGTCCCTTGCGGTTCCATTACAGGCAAGTTTTACTGTAGTTCTCATGTTCTTTGTTCAAATGTTACTGGTATTTGTATTTTGTTCGAAAGTATTTCAAACGGAAATTGTATATTTTAATGCAATTTACATTTTGCTACGTAACAGTAATTACAGACTTCAACCTCATTTTCAGTGGCCACGTAAAGCCAATACGAGCCATAATTAATTCGTCCGATAACATTTCGTGTAGGGCCATGCTACGAAGTGCCAACGCAAACTACTCAGCTGTTTCTGAGACGAAACGTGGACCGACGGAGGTACGCCTTCTCCACCACGTGCTTATTTTATGTACATTATGTAACTAATGCTTTAACAACAATTCTTCTTGGACTGCTTGATCCTGAAGATGAGGCACTGCAATCCTTCGAAACGCCGGGGAACTATTTACCCAAGGCACAGAGTAACATCTAAGAAAACTTGAATTTTCAGCAACACCTCTGTGAGAAATTCAGTCTCGCAATGCTTTAACATCGGCAGCCTGCTGAAAGTTGGTTCAGATATCTTCCATACCACAAGGACCTCGCAGTGCGCTTCAAGGCTTTCGACTGTTTAAAACGTGTCCGTCCACTACAGAAAAGACTGATTGGCCTCCCCAGTTGGTTTCAAAATGCAATAATTCACTAGGAGTTCGGTATATCTTCTTAGAACTACGTCAAGGGACCCTTTCCCAGTGTTCGAGGGAGCGGCGGGGCATTACGGTACAGAGCAAATGTCTTTGGCTCTTTCCGCCATCTTAACTTTCATTACGCTTCTACAGCCGGCGCCACCATAATTGTCGGCGCATGACAGACTGAGCAGTGTTGCCAACCAGGAGGTAATACACACTCAAACACAGAGTTAGACGGTCTAACCTACGTCACTTAAAAGCTACGAAATAAAAAAGTTTCGACTTTTCGGTTACTAGTTTTCATTAGTGTTAAGAAAAGTAGGCCGTACATAAACACAGGACATGACAATGACAAGTAGGAAGTAAATCTTCTTAAGTTACGGCGTGTTCAAATTGAAGTCCATCGTGAGACGATACTGCACATCGCAAATGGGAAGAGCAGAGGCGGAACATACTGCATTATGACAGAAGGCGACGAATCAAAGACAGTTAGTAGTGAAATGTGTTCTTGCAGCGTGCTTCAGAACTGCAGTGGACAAGTCCGGAGTGTCACCTTGTTCTCACTTACGTAACTTCGTGGAAAAATGGACGATACATTCGCCACATGTCTGAAGTTCGTAGGGAGGTTATGCACTCACGAAAGAAAACCAACTCTGAAAACCAAAATGGCGGCTTAGCAGTGCAGAACGAAAGACTGGGACTTAACACGGTCAAAATATATCTTTTATGTGTTAATACAATAAACGTTGCCAGCAGGTGAACGACATTTGCCTCCAATGAAGCGTTAGGCCGGTGCTATACCATTTATTATTTTTGTATGCAAGTTGAAAGAAGCAGCACAGAGAAGTTGGTAAAGGCTGGCGCCCAGTGTAGAACAGACGAAGCGAGCGTAAACAAAGAGAGTAGAGCCAACTGTGTTCTCGAGCTGAGGCTAAAAATATCCTTCCACTCATTCTCCGCAGAGTCGCTGAAACCGAACAAGACTCTCTGTCTCTCTTGCATACGCAAAGGTTCATGAAACGTCGGAACCTTACCACCTCACATATAAAAGGCTCTGAAAAGCTGGAATTGAAACTCCAAGAAGAAAGTGAATATACACACAACAATCGCCCGCCAAGAGTTCTTTCCATTTGTGTCTATTTTTACCGGCAGCTGTATTAAACTTTATATATGCGCGATTTGTATTCCTGAACCGACGGAATAAACCTTTGACGGCCTTGAGCTGTCAATAACACAGTATTTTAAAAAGAAAACAAATTAAATAAATTCTTAGACTTCCCATCAGGCCCTACCGCAGTGTTGTTGAGTACCGCAACACCTGCGACTAGCGAAGAATCGCTTGGAGAACAGCTTTTATTCTTTCGGATTAATTTATAACATATAAATTAAAGTAATACTTCAAATTAATGCTGTTACACATGCATTCGTCTACATAATTGTATATAGTGGGACATTATGTTGTCTGACAACTAGCATCATTACTTCAAGTAGACCCTTCGCGACGGCAGGATCACCAGCGCTCGTCGCTATTCCACTTAGCAGTGAGTAAGGGTCCATGCATTTCAGTTCAACGCATTGCAATTAATGTCAGTGTTTACTTGCCATATTTAAATTCCTTCGGCTCGCAGACGTGCAACAAATTTAATACACATGAATATTTATTGTCGATTATCAAATTTTAGTTACACATCACGTACAGCGACAAATGTGATTAATCATCATCAGATATGGTCAGAAACTAGTTCGAAGACTTCCTCACGCTGGAATAAACCCCGCATGTATCAAACTATCATGTCACACTTTCCCTACGTAACTATGTTCGAAAGAAATCTGGTACTTCATTATGCAAAAGGATGATTTGGGAGGATGAGCTAGAGAAGGGAGACGATTTAATGAATGATACAGTATGCGTTTTTTTTCAATGGCTCGACAGCCCCTTGGGGGCCTAGACCGCCTCATTTTTTTCGAGGCTTCACAATCACACTTTAGACACACCACACTCGGTAGGACTCCTCTGCGACGAGGGACCAGCTCGTCGCAGAGACCTCTACCTGACAACACACAACACTCACAAGAGACAGATATCCATGCCCACGGCGGGATTCGAACCCACAATCCCAGTAAGCGAGCGGCCACAGACCCACGCGTTAGACCGCGCGGCCACTGAGATCGGCACAGTGTGTGTATAGAGTACCTAAACACCCTGAGTACAGAAGGAAATGAATTATTTTGAAAGCACTCATGAATCCGCTGTGACAATGGAAACAAATGGACAGGAAGCCAGAGTTAATTTCAGTGTACTCTTAACACAAGCCAGACAAAACACGCAGCCATAGCTATCGAGGTAAAAACATAGGCCCACTGTCTGGAAACAAGCCTCGTGTTTTAATTACCTTGGACGCGACACGTTTTGTAACATGACTGTTATAAAAATGACTTTATACAGTTGGGTGCGGGACCATACCTTAACGGCATGTCACGATATAGATTGCTCAACACGAAACAGGCAAGAAAACCTGCAGATTAGTACGTGGGATTCGTTCCATAAATATGTTTGCTTCGTTCAAAAAACGATTCCGACACACAAGATGTGAAATTAGCCGTTCCTGACTGACAGAGACTTTCATATTGGCGCTGCAGTTGTACAATCAGACGGAAGACTAGAGACTGTGCACTAGGCTTGAAACAATCGTTCTTCTGGAATAAGCTTGCGAGGACTTTGTAGGAGAGATAAAAAACGCCTCCGTTCGTAGACTTCGACGTCATTAATCGTAATTTAGAGTGGTGCAGTTTTGGAAGAAGATAAGAATGAAGTCCCCCCCCCCCCCTTTCTTCATGCAAGCACTAGAAGAAGCAGTCTGAAACGTTGTTCCAAGAGAAGTGGCCTCGTTAAGACCTTCAATATTCGTCTACACAAATCTATATCAGCATTACGAAAGGGTCGCAAAAACACGTTAGAGAAAAGCGAAAATGAATTAACGTATTCAAACGGAAAGGGAAGTCATGAATGCAAATAAGTATCTGCATGTTTCTTATGTGATCAGATACGCGTCCAGTACAGGATCCTCACGCAAGGACTACTTTAATATTGGAGTATTTCTGTAGGCACTTTTATTCGGACACTGGTACGCTAGCGCAAATTAATGCTGGCTGTTCAGTTCAACATCACTGATTCTGAATACGGCATCCTATCACAGAACAGACGGCACGGAACAAATGGGCCTATAAAGAAAGATAGAAGATAAAACCAGAAAATTCAAACGTTGAACTCGTATGTTCGTCAAGACCCCGGAAACGAAACCTGATGAACACTATCAGCTAATGCTCCATGAAACGTGGCTTCCCATCAAGCGTTTCGACGCACACGTCATATAAATGTTCAGGTTTTACTCTCCATGTCTCTCTTTTATAAAGGGTATAGGCTACGTCCACAGATCTGATAAAGTTATCTTGCAGATTCGTGTAAAACAGAAGTTTTAGGATACCTAAAACCCACAATCAAAATTTAATCTGAATTCATAAGTGGACTTTGAGACGGAAAGCTGCAAAGTCAGATGGGCAAAAGTGTTTGAATTCTACACTGAAAATGCAGGCAACAGATTACTTCAGTACGACTACAGACTGTAGTATGCCAGACTACACGGTGTCACATAAGACGGCAGTCTTTAACATTCACAGATGTAAGAATCTGAAATCGCATGAAGAGTAACGAGTGCCAAAAGTGCAGAACAAGGACCACGAAGTCAGCGGGTTATTGAAACGCATTTATAAATATCGCATTCCTCTCCGAAAGCGACGCCTGGTAAGACGGCGGTAGACACGAGACGACAATAAGCAGTAATCTGGCATACCAGAGGGCAACTGTTCACAGCGTGGACAGCTTGCATCTGATTTAGAATATATTCCAATAAAGTATTTTGGGTTGGCGACGTTGAAACTTTGGCTTTCAACAAGAAAATGAGACAAGACGATCCTCAAGAATAATTTGTTTGGCATGTGGAAATAATTATTTGTAAAGAAGATGCGAAGTGTAGAAAGATAAGACAGATATGTCTCAATTCATAACAGTATTCTAGACTAATGACTTTACTCTTCTGCATGTTTATATGAACTGTTACACAGAACATCATAACTTCAAATCCGTATGTACATGTGCTCATAACTTACTAACTTTGATGTAAGTCTCGCAAATAAATTGGAGGAAGCGTAGGCCGTGTTATTACTGTGGCTTGTCATGTTTGTTTGTGGATGAGATAATGATACGTCTGTGAAAGGCTTTATTACAGGAAGCTCTAAAATACAGACTTGAGGTGATCCTCTCGTCACTTCGTATTGTTTAAATAAATCCACCTGTACAGACAGATGGCCAGAGATCGTGCAGGTCAAGTGCCTTCATGTTTCTACAAGCACATCTGAAACCTCTTGCTTTAATGGGGTTCCAATTGCGATCTCGGTGGGCTCCGGTAGTACAGCACAACACATTTTCACATTTTTTGTTTCGATTACATGCAGGAGCCGGCATAGCGTAGTAGGTACAGCGACTGGGCTATGGGCCGGACGGCTGAGAAATCGTGCTTCGATTCCCGGAAAGGGTCCACCCAGTCTCCAATGCTATGGGCACGGGAAGCTCTTTCCCCGGGAGGTAAAGCTGCCGTGGCGTGAAGCTAAAAATTCACCCCCACTTTGTACCGAAGTTAAAAATGAATGGAGCTATAGCCTACGTATACCCTCCCATACGTGTTCATGGCGTGCACAGGGACATATTTACATGTTGCCCTCCATTTGTTCCGTGCATGCTAGGCCTATGAATGCACATACCAATTATTACGCAATCTGAAATAATCGTGTTATTTATATGACTATAAACCACAGTCTCGCCGATCCCAGTGGCCGTGCGGTCTAAGACGTGGGTCTTCGGCCGCTCGCTTACTAGGATCGTGGGTTCGAATCCCACCGGGGGCATGGATGTCTGTCTCTTGTGAGTGTTGTGTGTTGTCAGGTAAGAGGTCTCTGCGACGGGCTGGTCCCTCTTCCAGAGGAGTCATACCGAGTGTGGTGTGTCTCAACTGTGTGTGACCATGAAACCTCGACGAAACGAGGAGGCCTAGGCCCCCGAGGGGCTGTCGAGCCATTGGGGGGGGGGAATTACCGTAACTTCAGGGCACAAGTTCCTTTGATTTTATTGGCACCTGTAACACTCAGGACCTAAGCGACACGCTGAGTCGTCGTCTCAGTGACCATACAATGCTTTGGCTGGTGGCCTTCGATGGAGTTTGGTGTTCCAAAAATCAGCCTAGAATACATCTGCACCCTAAATACGGAGGCAGCATGTTGTGCCGAAAAGTCAGTAACCACTCAACAGACCGCATGATGTCATAACCCAGAAAACTACAACCCAAATATTCAGCGCTGCGGAAACCTCAAATCTTGTATTGGAGTTTGAAGCATAATTTAAAAATTTCATTATTCGTTTACATTTCAATAAACGCCCCTTCAATATGACAACTCCCACAAGGCAATGGAAAACCCTACAATTTATCAGGAGTTCGTGTGGAGTGGGCAGCCGTACTCTTCAACATCTGGTTCGGACACAACAAAGCCCTGGATTGCACGTTGATGTGCACTGCGTTACGCATATCACGCATATCGGGCTGTACTAGAGTACAACAGAAGGTACTTTCATACAGATAAAACACACAGTGCCCACTCATACCGATAGCACAGCATTGCTACAGCGGGCCTTGCAACAGCCGACCAGGCGCCTCATCCGGCCACACAACCTGACTCGAGGCAACATACGTATTAAGATTGCAACAAAACATATTCCAACTACGCAGATTATAGGCGTGCTTATATTTATAATTTAACTGTTGGTTACCTATGTACCACCAGCTGTACCGTACAAAATTTCTGCAGTCTGCCTACACAGTATACATTTGTGTGTTTTGTACGATTATTAGAATAAGCAGCGGTATTGCCCTAAGCAGCAATAACAGACTGGTCTTTATCATCTTCTCTGTGAGGTACGAACTGAATTCATAAATGCTATTAAAACTCCTGCTTTCATTGAGTTACCAAGATGGGCAATGTACGTATAAATTAACACTGTGGCACGTTCGCGTAACCATTGTTGCAACGGAAACGCAACAATGCATTCTGTGTTTTTCCACATTATATCACAAGCAGCATGATTTTCGAAAAGAAAGCACTGAACATAAAATGTGCGAGTTCACTTTCTCTACAACTTTTGTCTGAAACATTTCTCATTCTAAGACGAATTCAGCGAGATACAAATTTATACAGGTTTTCGTGTTAAGTACCAGTTATTCTTGTCAACAGCTTAATGAAACTTGAATTTTCTCAACAGAATTTCGAAAAATACTCAAATATAAAATTTCATGAAAATCCGTCCAGTGGGAGCCGAGTTGTTGCATGCGGACGGGAAGACATGACGAATTATGCAGTATTTGATCCAACAAATTGCACAATCAATAATAAATAAACATTTGTCACGTTCCTCGTACATGTTCCGACCTCTTCAAGGTCGTATCCTTTGTGTACATCTCCCTGTTGATGACTTGCATAATCAATCTCCGCACGGAATACTGATTATGTTAAACAGACATGATGTAGCAAACAGTCGCTTTTCGCAGTGTTGCGAAGGCGCCCAAGAAGTCGCGAGGTTAGAATAAAGGTATAGAAAACAACACTTCTCAACTACATTTCACTCTAGTGAGTTCAAACCTTCTTAAGCTCGTATCAATATGTGGGACCACATTCTATTTGCAAACGGGATAAATGATTTAGAATTTTTGATCGCAAAGGAACAGTCGCAAGGAAAGTGCACCAAAGGTGGTGATCTGGCGAGCAAGTCATAATTACTGGAAAAGGGAAATGACACGTGTGGGTAACTTCACGCAAGTATTTTTGATTTTAGAATTCAGACTGTATGTAAATGTATTATATGTATGCATCAACACAATACATTCGTGTACTGTCAGTTCTGCAATTATGTGTGTTTCGTTAACGCTGATTGGCTATAAAACGATTGATGAATAGGTGAACGCTGTCTGTATAACGCGAACTTGCGCATACGCGTGTTAGCTATTACGCGATTTCAGCGACCAGTGTAAAGACATCAGGTTGGGTGACGGGCCAAATGTTTTCTGATCTGACCCGATCTTTATTACGCGAGTTTCTATAACACGAGGTCTACAAGAGTGCAACAGTCGCGTCACAGCAGAACTGATCGTACTAGGAAAGTCCAACAGTGTTGCCGTAAAATCATTGCGATTACGATCGATCAATCAATCAGTCAATCAATCAAACACGTCTTTCTCCAGACTACGTACCGGCTGCATTTCGTCCATTCCATTACTTGGACACTACTGTCCCCCTAGTAGGCACTTGTCAAGAAATGCCCCCACACCTCCTTACAGGAGAAATATGTGTATTGCAGACAGCGAACGGTATGATGTGACTCAAAACTGCGGTGCTGTTGTTAACATTCTTTCTGTTATTTGGGTCTAATCGCGGCTGGCAAAGTGGCCAACCTAAAGACATTCCAAGTGTCAGCCAGGCTCTTTAGACAAGTGCCGGAGCAGTACCTGCTTCCTCGAGATGCATAGCCAGGCTCTTTAGACAAGTGCCGGAGCAGTACCTGCTTCCTCGAGATGCATAGCCAGGCTCTTTAGACAAGTACCGGAGCAGTACCTGCTTCCTCGAGATGCATAGCCAGGCTCTTTAGACAAGTACCGGAGCAGTACCTGCTTCCTCGAGATGCATAGCCAGGCTCTTTAGACAAGTGCCGGAGCAGTACCTGCTTCCTCGAGATGCATAGCCAGGCTCTTTAGACAAGTGCCGGAGCAGTACCTGCTTCCTCGAGATGCATAGCCAGGCTCTTTAGACAAGTACCGGAGCAGTACCTGCTTCCTCGAGATGCATAGCCAGGCTCTTTAGACAAGTACCGGAGCAGTACCTGCTTCCTCGAGATGCATAGCCAGGCTCTTTAGACAAGTGCCGGAGCAGTACCTGCTTCCTCGAGATGCATAGCCAGGCTCTTTAGACAAGTACCGGAGCAGTACCTGCTTCCTCGAGATGCATAGCCAGGCTCTTTAGACAAGTACCGGAGCAGTACCTGCTTCCTCGAGATGCATAGCCAGGCTCTTTAGACAAGTACCGGAGCAGTACCTGCTTCCTCGAGATGCATAGCCAGGCTCATTAGACAAGTGCCGGAGCAGTACCTGCTTCCTCGAGATGCATAGCCAGGCTCTCACCTCAACACTGTATGACAAATGTATAGTTGCAACTCCACTACAGAAGGCGATAGGCACTCGGTTAATCATGAAACTGCCTATCTCTGATGCCATACAGCGGCTTATTACAGCCCGCAACTGGATCCCATCCTCAGACCAATTAATTCAGTCCGCATTCTCAAACCGCATTTTCAAGATTTACTTCAATGGGTAGCATGGTAACAAATGATGCAAGGTGTACACGTGAAATTAAATCCAGAAGTGCCATGGCAAAAGCAGCATTCAACAAGAAGACTCTATTCACAAGCAAACTGGACTTAAATTTAAGGAAGAAACTAGTAAAGTGCTACATTTGGAGCATAGCTTTGTATGGTGCTGAAACGTGGACACTTCGGAAAGTAAGTCAGAAGTATCTGGAAAGTTTTGAAACGTGGTGCTGAAGAAGAATGAAGAAGATCAGTTGGACAGATCGTGTGAGAAATGAAGAAGTATTACACAGAGTCAAGGAGAGGAATATCCTACATAAAATAAAAAGAAGAAAGGTTAACTGGATTGGTCACATCTTGCGTAGAAACTGCCTTCTGAAACACGTGATTGAAGGAAAGATAGAAGGAAGGGTAGAAATGACGGGAAGACGAGGGAGAAGACGTAACCAGCTACTGGATGACCTTAAGGAAAAGAGAAGATACTGGAAATTGAAACAGGAACACTAGATCGCACCCTGTGGAGAACTCGCTTTGGAAGAGGCTACGTACCTGCCGTAAGACAGACTGCAGAATGAATGAACTTCAATATCATCCTTCCATCTTCGCCTGTATCTCACAAGCGGTTTCTTACCGTCAAGTTGTCCGATTAAAAGTCTATATGCTTACATTTTTCTCATTTCACGTGTACTACATGTCCAGCCGAAATAATCTGGCTTGATATTTTAGGTAAATGTACGAATTGTGAAGTTCCTTACTGTGCAGTTCTGTCACGGCTCCTATAACTTCCTGCCTGTCAGGCAAAGGTGCTGAGGAGGTTAGTTGACCTTCCCAGAGCGTTTGTTGGTAAACCACAAATGACACTTGACAAGGGCGAGACGGGTTTTCAGATCTGCTGTGGCTGTGGTGACGAACAGAGCAGATCACACGTTCCCTCCCTACTCGACGTCAAACCTCGTTGCCTAGTCTTGAGCCCCCCCTCCCCAATTTACCGCTAGTGATCACGCTTACGTTTCGAATCTCGAACTCTCAACTTCAGTGTGTTCCACGGACACACTGTTAAGTTTCAGTCCTAACACATTACACACGACGATAGTTTATTTAGACAGTAAAAAACACAACGGGCGGGCCTGTGCGTTGCACGAACGTCTAAACATCAGTATGTCTTTGGATGTAGTTTCTGTAAAACCACAGGGCGGTAAGTTCCAAATTACATATGCACGTGTGTTTTCTTATCTGTTCATTATTCTAAACACGTTAAAATAACGGTGCGACCACGGCGACTCTAACATTTAAAGTAGTAAAAGTGTAAATTACGAAGAAACACCTTCAAGGTACATATTCCAGTTTTACATATCATTTATCAGTAAATGTCTATTCGACAAGTACCTTTCAGTAGTTTAAGAGGAGGCTAGTGAAGTTAGTCTGTCAGGCTTCTGAGGGTCTTTAGCGTCAATACATACTGCTATGACACCAGAATTTGGAGTGACACTCCATGTGGTATCTGCAGTGAACAAAGTGACATTGAAGCAGGCGTCTCTCTCCGTACTTCGAGGAATCCCTGTTGGTTACCATTTTACCAGCATTCCATACTCATATTCATTCACCTAAAATCGACACTGTTTACTCCAGATGCAGACAGCGTCACTAAATAAACCACTTTACTATTTGTTTGCACTCGTATTTAAATACTAAACATGCACAAGATAAACAGTGGCCGATGTACCAAATAAAGTTGTTGCCGATAATGTGGCAGCACTCAGACGTGTGTGTACGACAAAATGAATTACTGGTGTAATAACTGGTAGGGTTTCGCCGTTGTGCTTTCCGCTGCAATACGGAAACAGCGAATGAAATCGGATGAGGCTTAGTTGCCGGGAGCGTGGTACTGCGTAGTCTGTTAAACGGTTAATGACCTATCGGAAGATCATACTGCTTCCATCCTCAGGGCATAAGTGACATGATTTCCGGAAATTTTGTTTCGAATCACGCAAAAGGAATTGTTACCAAAGGAACAGTCTATAGGGAATACCTAATTTTCTTATATACGAGGTATACTGTAGGATACGGGAAATCACTCTCTTCCTTGCGGTGTTGCCAGTTTTATACAGACTGTTCAGTAGCTGTTTCAACAAACACACATGAAGAACATAAATGGTAGCCTCCTTGGGTGTGATAAAGTGTTGTTTCCTTGGTACATTGAAAACATTCGGAAGTACAACCTGCCTGCACCTTCAGCTGCGATAGTTACTGCGTTTGCAAATCGTAACCAACCAACCAACCTACCAACTAAACAAATAACTATGGTAAAGTAATAGGATTCCAAAATTTGCCGCAATTAAAACAGCACAGCTCGCCAATCACATATCCTTCAGATTCGCTTCATTTCGAACTTCAAACGAGAGTTTATCCAAACTTTTGTATACATTTCTTGTTTACTTTAATTGAGCTAAATGCCAATCATACCACAACCACCTTTATTTGACAAGAGTAATAATATGTGCGCTATACAAACCACAAAGTTGCAGCAGCCATTTCATTAATCTCACTTAGGCCGAAGTATTTTCCTGGACACTAGACACGTGTACAGTGTTATAATCTTGAAAATCAATATATATAAAGAGGGCTTCAAAAACTAAAACGCGCGATGACACTGGACTACATACGTATATCGGAAAACATGCAGCTAGTGGAAGGATAGCAAAGTGATGACACTGCCCCTTCCTACAAGGACACTGCAGTTAACAGACTGTGCGCCACACACCGTTGTGCCCCGACTCACGATTTCTGTGTAACATAATGAACTACTATTAACACTGCCTACAATCTGCCATTCATTTCATCACTCAACTGCCTCCAGTTTAATTACTTTATTGATCTATCGTCTCACAAATACGCACGTCTACTTTAACGATCAATGTCATAATTCGTTTGATAAATTAGCAAAGACAAATACAATTAAAGTTATTAAACAGAGCGATTTGTTGCCTCTCTACCGAACAGGTGACCTAATATTTACACAACAGCTGTTATATTCATCAGAGATCGTAAAACAGCAGAGGAATGGAGACAACGTCATAATGAAGTGTTTAACAAATGATGCTCTTAATGGAGTATTATTAGTTTTATTACATGGTGTACATTGTGATGGGCGGGGTAACTAGCACGCGTGGAGGACGGCTTACGTGGATACTTTTTGTTTTAACACCTTACGCAGGACCACTTTGGGCGAGATTTTCAGCACCCGTCCAGACCGGCCCCGGGGCCCACCCAGCCTCCTGTACAATGGATACCGGGTCTCTTTCCTCGGGGTAAAGCGGCCGGGGCGTGGAGTTGACCATCCACCCTCATCTAGTGCCAGGTTAAAGAAAGAGTAGAGCTATACCTCTACTCCCCCTCTGGGCCTTGATGGCCCGTTATAGGGAGAACTTTACCTTTACCTTTACGGAGGACCACTTTAGATACTGAGAGAAAGACATCAGAATGGTTTGTTTGAAGGAAAATGTGCGACAGAAGTGTATAATGATT
The DNA here is from genome assembly GCA_021186555.1 of Reticulitermes speratus. NCBI lineage: Eukaryota > Metazoa > Arthropoda > Insecta > Blattodea > Rhinotermitidae > Reticulitermes > Reticulitermes speratus. The sequence goes on along the minus strand of JAJKFL010000013.1, from coordinate 29,034,953 downwards.
CAGAATACGGTACAGTGGAGAGAACTCGGCAATTCGAGGTCAGAAGCTTCACAGCTGATTCGTCACTAACCTCAGTACAGTGCCAGACCTTAAGAAGTTACACTGAATGACGTTCATTTACAGCAGCCCCCAAATACCACAAGCTGCAAGAATTCCTGCGTGGCTATTAGGGGTTTTAAGTTAAATCCAGACATGCACTACATAATTATTTCCTGATCATTCAAAGCAGATACTAACAGGACTTATAGTTTTACCTCTCAAACGTATCGTAATAAACTCATGCACAAGGCTCTACACTTAATATTGTCATAAATGGGAACCCTGGTAGACATTCGCATGGGCTAGGCACTTGCGACTGGGTTTAAGACATAAATTATTTTCATCCTACCATGCCTGAACACAAAGACAAATGTTGCCACTAGTAACAATGACTTTGCTCACAAATATGTTGACATTCTAAACTTATTTTAACATATTTGTTATTTATATTTTAATATAAATGACTGTTCCAATTCCAAAACTGCAGGCCTACTTATGACACTGACCAGACACATGAACAAATCTGACATATAAGCAAACTAAAAATTCATACGTGAACATTCCTTGATATTACCAAATTATTTATAATCCTAAAGACCGCCGCATTAAAGTCTTTGAACCTTGTACCTCACAGGCCGCCCACGGCAATGCTCAGTCAGTCAGTAGTCCTCTCATCAGATCAGAAGTAACAACCGACCTGCAACTGCACTTTAAATACGTCACAACAGCGAAACCCTACTTGCACACGAACTTCAGGCCCTGAAACACAGCCACACAATCGCCATCTCCAACCGTCTCACAAAAATACGGAACAGAAACAACCACTCCGCCGTTTTACTGCAGTTATTGTTAGTTTTCAAAGCAAAGACTGATACAAAGAATGGGACACGTAAAATAAATTCTGCAAAGAAAAAAGGAGAGACCAAAGTCCGCATTACAAAGGTGTCTACATGTAGTAACATCACTAACAAACCCACTAAGTACGTAGACACCCACACAGCTAACGAACTGTTTTGTAAGAGGCCTTGTAGACTCAACAGCGCCTCTCCTCGGACATGATTCCGGACAAGTTCCATCCGTCTTGCGTTCCGACAACTTGGCCTCCCTAAAATCCTACCGCATCTTACCTTACCACTTCTTCTTGGCCTTATAAATATCACCTTCCAACAGGTTACCCAGTCTAAATGACGTATTTCGTGTATTCCCACCCGATGTGAGTGATCAGCCCAACGAAATAAACCCACTATCATTATCCTAATAACACAGGATAATCTATATAAAATACCGAAAATAAGTCTGTTGAATAGTGTCCTAGAAATGGTCATTTATTCCATTCATATTACATCCTAAAATTCTTCAATCACTCTTGTTTATTAGTGTTACAAAAATTATAGTGTGCTCCTTTGCAGAAATGTGCTTACGTTCTGCGCATGCGGACGCCTGACTTGCAAGATGTCAACAGAATTTAAGCCGGACAAACAGTAAGACGTGTAGACACACTTGGATTTCGGCAATAACATTAAGCGAGTGCGCAAGAAACAATCTGGAAAAGGCGTGTAAAATATCCTGAGAGGCATGGTCGAAATTCATTTGCAGTAGACACGACCGTGACTAAAACATGGACTTAAGAAATAACACCTCACATTCTCCGTTAAAAATTTTTAGATGATAAGAAAATAAGTTACGCTTCGACATAATTTAGTTATAAAGGAAACACTGTGTGACAACGGACCACAACGGATAATGCCATTTATTTGTGAATCGATGTATAAAACTGTAGATTATCTCAACATATTTAAGAAAATATCCCTATAAATTACATCGCATGCGCGTGTTCTTAAGTACCCCCAACATTTTAAAATGACTGACTAAATAACTAACCAACTAACCAACCCACCAACCGATCAACTAACCAAATAACTAACACCATGGAGCAGAGTAATTATTGAGAAGCTAATGGTCGGTTAGCAGGTCAAGGAATTCCCCACCTTTTATGGAACACAAAAGCTCATTACCAAATTAACAATGATCCACCACCGGTCCGAATCACGCACCACAAAATCCAGTCCACACATTACTCAGTACGATATAATTCTCCCTTCTATGCCTTGGTTCCCCAATTAGTGTCTTACTTTCAGGTTTTCCGACTAAGACTTTGTGTACGTTGTAATGTATCTTGCTAGATGTACCTTATAAAGTTTCCACTTTAATCGCGTGTAGAGTGCGTTGACACTAGGTTAAAAAAAGGAAGACATCAACTGTTTGGCCAGTAGTACTTCCTACCGGCGGCAGATAGCGCTGTCAGCTATAAACAATCGTGAGAGCAGCTGTTTCGTGGTCTGACGACAGCTTTAAGTTTTCGAAGTACCAATGAACATCTACGCCGGAGAAGAAGCGCTGAAAGAACCCCACTTTATGTCAACAAAATGTGCAACATTACTGTCCCATACCTTCCGTTTCAGAAATAGCGACAATAGCGAACTGACGAGTTGCCATACGGGCCGTCACATGTTCCACTCACCACACAGAAATCGCTTCTCTGACACCACTTCAAAAGAATTAATAGGCCATGGTAACACAAAGCACAAAGACGAAACAAGTGAAAGAACGAGCGTCCTTCTGCAACGAGACGCGCCAACCAACGCCGAGGTTGTTTTAGCTTACAGAACCTCGACTCGACGCTCGTTACCATGGTGACCAGTACAAGCCGTTTCTTCCCGCCAACCAATCTTCAGCAGTAACAGTACTACCCTACACAAAAACATCAACAAACATGCACCTGAATACCCTACGTGTAGTTTGGGTTCATAGCTAAGCGTCTCGAGTGTATCATTCACATATTAACAATTAAACAAACAGAGATGACTGAGGGCGACATCACTCTTCCTGTCTGGATTCCATCGTTCGAAGGGGGATGGTAGCTCCTTGAAGACGCAGATCTTCGAAGATAAGACGCCATGTAGATTGGTATATAGTACCAACGTTTCGGAGGATCTTGCTATCACCATCTTCAGGGTAGCCCAAGAAGACTGGATTCACCGTAAGATGGAGCCAACAAGTTCCTCCGGAACGCTGATACCTACAGCCCTCCATCTCCACGGACTCTGCGCTACTAAATAAATACAACACCACGCAGTCCCGCACGTGTTAGAGAATCCAGCTGTCTCCAGCGCTGGAATAGTTTGCGCTCTTCATCCGTATTCCATAGGTTCCATGTGCGAATGCTGACCCGGAAAACGGATATGCAGAAAAACATCTTGGGTCTTTGTCAGTCACTCCATGCTGGGGCATAACTTTAAAACAAGCCACAATCGTTTCCTCTCGCATCTTCCATATTCATAAAATATCATGAAACGGGCTAAGAGTCGAACAAGTTTCAGGCGAAACGAAAAAGAGAAGTACACTGACACAGGGCGAGGAATGGCAGAACTCCAAGAAGAAACGGCAGGGTCAGTTCGAGAAATCCGCCCTGGAACAGTTTCGTTCACCCCAGCGGCAGTCAACAACATATAACTGCTTGTTAGAAAGTCTGTTGCGATGTCGAGATATCTCGATTTGAGGCAGCGGCGCATAACAGCTGGACCGGATTATACTCGCAACACACATACGGCGGGCCACTACCACGCTAACGGCGAGGAACTCCGGTTTCTGTATAAGTGTCCTAAAAGGATTGGTGTCACAGAGAATCGAGCGACGGCTTGCAAAACATGCCAAAAGAAAACATTGGAATATAACTCACCCTTAACCCGAATGCCACAGAAAACCGTGACCTTGAGCTTTGCGCCTGCCCTTGTATAGCCTCTTTATTTTCACATAAAATCGACACAGTGATAACACTGAGACTCAGCGCTTGTGGGTTATAAGATAATCTTTACATTTCTAAAGAAATTCCGAATCATTAAATTACTTAATGCCCATTACTTCAAATAAGTGAACAGCATCCATAATTACCTAAACCGATTATCCCATTGTGTTCTCAAAGTTTACTGTCTCAGTGGTTTTGATAATTCTGTGAAAATGTATTACTGCCGAACAGACATTAGCACCTGTGGACATACAGAGACGTCACTCCTACTTCCTTACTTCGTGTCATGTTATACACACACTAAGTACAGTTGTCTGTCTGTCACATTATTTTCAAGAATAACGTCGCTCATGCAAGCATGCCGAAAACCAGCATGGCTACGTTCGTCTGAAATCGACTGACATCCGTGACGGTGCGGCAACTTCTCCACCACGCCTGTGGTGCGGGTAGTCTGATACACTGTACCTTACATGCCGTGTCAATTTCCCTGACCGGTAATTAACACGTCAAGCATTTCCTCCTGTCAAAGTGATTTACCAAGTCAACATAGCATACGGATTTACTAAGACTCCGAATTACTCAGCTGGAAATTGAAGTTTCATCAGATCGTAAAGCTACGTGAAGAAAGTTACAAACCATTTCAATCAACTTTCCCTTATAGCAAAATACACAAAGTCCTCCATCAACGTTGGGAATGTGATCGTGAAGATCACAAAGAACAGCGAAAAAAGTAAAACGGAACCTTTTGCCCTATCACAATTAATTACGCAAGCATTAATTATGATACCCGAAACCACGTCAATGCGAGTCCGGTAAACGTTCACAGAATCTTTGTCACTAAGATCTGTCAACGTTAAAGAGCAACAAAGTTGCTCAAGCCAACGTGGACCACGAACGCATGTATAAGCCTGTCACGTCCGCGTATCTGGGTGCCTGTCCTCTACAGTGACTGGGTATTCAGGTCACAGTACGAACATTACGCCAAAAGAGGTCGAACTACTTTTGTGTATGTTAATTTCATACCATCAACAATACCAAGGTGGCGAACTTACGAGGTGAGAATAATACTACACTCCAACGACCAGCAGAAAATCCCCGCTTGCGATTCATGCGCATGCGCAAGATTTCCAGTAAATAACGAGCTGCTACTAGTCACTCCCAAAAATAGCAGCCTTGTTGCCCAACACTCTCCCGCTCTTCCGGGATGTTACGCAGCGTAGATTGGGAATTAGTTACCGATGTTTCGGGAGGTTGTCGCGAAACTTCGGTAACTACCAATCTACGTAATATCCCAGAAGAGCGAAGATCTCATTTACACTGCGGCGGAAGCCTGAAATAACATTCCCCGCACCGCACCAGAGCATCCCCCCACCGAAAGGTCGGTGGACAGCAGTGTCACATAATTTATTGCCCGAAACTCTGGAATTATTTTAGAGAAATGCGACACTTCTCTCGATGTCATATTCACGTACAGTACAAAACAACAATAGGGTGCGTCCGAAATCAAAGTCTTTTTAGACCTGAAGGCGACATGTCATGGGCCACTGGAGTTGGTCACGTGATATTTCTAATGGTAACATGTACATTTATACAAGTACGAATTACAAACAAGGCGACATTTCGAGGTTATTTACCGTTCTGAGTTCCTTGTACAAAGCATACGTACTGCATGGTTAATGGGGCGGTTGAGTCAAACTGTCAACGTGCGTCATCTCTTAAACTAGTAACGGCACAAAAATTTCGACGAAATTCGGTTATGCTGGTGGGGGGAGGGGGGGGGTACGATAAAATACTCTATGAAGTTCAATTTTGGTTCCTGCTAGTGCAATACAGAACCTACTTTACATGAACCTCAACTGAAACTTCATCTGCACGTTTAAATGAATGGGGTAATCGCACCAGCAAACACTGTATTTCAAGAAACCTATATTTAATTAAGATTTACATCTTAAATTTGAAACACTGTCGAGTGTACTGAACATACCGTACAGAAGTCGCATTATTTCCCGTGGCTGGAGGAAAAAAAGGCCAGGCCCTAATGTCCAGCTGTATCTCCGTATTTTACTGGAGGGACTGAACAAAACCTCGAAAAACCTTCATGGAGATAGTCGGTCTCTGGCAAGAGATTTGAACCCGAGACCTTCAGGAGTGTGACGCACTCGGTTATGATGTTCGATTATTTTCAAAACTACTTTTAAAAAGAAGCCTGACAAAGACGATAAACATGTCCAAGAACGTGAAACCGGTGATGTAAGTATAACACTGCCAAGCACGTGTAACTAGCAAAACAGGTCACTGATTATGACGCAAATTAAGCGTCGAAGTGCGAAAGACTCGTGATTGGTTACAAGATGTAGAGAGGCTGCTGTTAAATCCAAAGAACTTGTATTAGTTCAAACCCGCACTTAGAAACGCGGGTGGACAATCTACATGAGGGTTAAGATCATCATAAAACGTCTACCGTGACAGGAAAATGCGGACAAGTATGCACGTCGCAAGCGGGATTCGAACACTGCTGTCAGTATTCCAGTGGCCCAAGGCTGTGGATGATCTCAAGGTCAACCCCGCCGCAATCAACACACACGGACTGCATGAAAATTAAATAACGTTAAATTAGCTGCAGTGTGGTTTCGCGATGAAATGAAAAGCTGGATCCGATACCTTCCCAAAAAGCCACATACAAACAACCGAGGTTCATGTGGGATGTTCACGGAAATCGATATTACCTGAATTTCCATGCCACACTAACATGAAACACTCAATCGGCCGGAGCTGAATTTATATTTCATCACTTAAATTATTTAGTGCATTCGGAAATCAATCAGACGAGAACCACAAGTGCGGTTGGTGCTAAGTACGTTCTGAAATAATTAAAAACCACGAAAAAACATAAAACCCACGTAGTACCTTACCGAATGTATGATGAAGACATACCCACATATACCTCCTGTCATTCAAATTGCATGAAGGTAACGACTACTAGCATCGTAGTGCCTCCATCTTCAACGTAACGAGGCCAATTTTTTAAATTTTAACATTGAAGAACTTCCCTTTCACACACGAAGAACAGGACAACATTTTTAATACTTTAATATAATACACACTTATTATATTTAACATTCTAATACACAACCTTGACTTTTATCTAGTTTCGGCTTACACAACTCCAATATTTGCAAAGCTGAGATCTCAGCTATCTGGAAAAGTAGCATTCTAATGGGTTGTATTTAAATTAGCTTTCTTTAAGTACTTTTTAATCGTTTAATGGTGACTTTTCATAAAAGCCGAAACACGTAGGAAGCAGTGAAACTGATATAAATATAGTTGTGATGGACAATGCCCTTTTTCCTGTAACGAGTCTAGTTTTCTTGGACTGGGTGATCATGAAGACAGGTCACTAGGGTTCTCCCAACATCAGCAAATATATCCCAGTCGACACGCCATAACTTTCCTGAGGATACGAACGTCACATCCCAGTGCTGTTTGTGGAAAGTAATATCGCCACTATATCACGACTTTCTTTTAAATTTAATTCTCATTACTGATGGATGATTGCAGGAAAAACGTCAACTTACTTGCTTTCAATCCACTTAGCTGTTAATGTGAAATAATCGTCGGAAGTTTTCGTAGCAGACTTGCAGTAGGCGAAAGTTCATATACTCCTCGCTAAACGAACGAAAAGACAGCAAAGCAAAGTACGTAACAAATTCCAGTATCTAAACCTGAGGACTCTTATTTCAAACCCCCTTCTGTGCTGTTAAGCCTTAGCACAATTCAGATAACGGACTGTACAACATTTGTGACCGGAATCATAACGCCATTTACACGACATTCTGAAATTAAAGTCTTGGAAATAAAGAACACAAAACACACTTGCCGCCTGGAAGATGTCGTCTTAGCTGACAGATTATATCACTGTCAGCACTACGTTCTAATGGTGGGTACTGTTGTTTAGTCATTTCAAGGACAGTCGACAGTGCAAAATAAACCATCTGTTTTAACACTACTTAGTCGGTTAGTCTAACTCTTTCGGGGGAGGAAGAAGAAGTAGAAAAAGATGATTATAATGATGAAAATGTGAAGGAATGTGAAGAGGGAAAAAGGCTGAAATGTACAGTAGAGACTTGATCAATTACATGTGCTACTGATCGATGCACGCCTATTACTGAATGAAGCACTGCCCTCTGCTCATCCCGTGAAACTAAACTACAAACAAGGGCCACATGCAAGCCGTACATTCGGTAGTTGGTTCACGCACTTACGCCACTTGGACTCGGATATTCAGAATGGCTACAACTGCTCAATGTCAGAGTCTCTTGGCACTCAGTTCACCAATGTCTGTTCTTCTCTGGATCATCGTAAATATCGAAGCCGATATTTAATCTCAGTTACTGAAAGTGTACGTAAAAATGTGTACACAAGACAGTGCGAAAGTGCTTTCAATTTCTTTAACTGTATCTCTGAGTAATATGAAGAAATGCATCTGCATCTCGATGTCTTTCACGTTCATCTCCGCAACGAAAACATCCTTATAGGCCTAGGCATAGAAACAGACATCCTGGCTCCTTGTAATACACACACACACACACACATATATATATTTCTGGAGATCAGTAATAAAGTATGAGATATACATCTCTTCGTTTTGAAAATAACACTTAATCTTTACGACTAGCAGCGGATCCATTAAGGTGGCATTAAATGTGTGACAGCTACAAATAATACTCAAAATATCTGTGTTCGTGTCCTGACAATTCGAAGACAAAGACATCTTGCAGTCTTCATGTCGTAACTGCAGGCAATAAAAGGCAACCATCCTTCCTTGACTTCCCCATATTTTCAGATCCGTAAGTGCATTGTTCCTTCCATTTGCATAATCCACATAAACTACTAAACCCGGTTGAATCATGCCCATAATAGTAGCTTAGTTCTCACATAAATTACTGTCTTAAATTGCAGTTAAATGTAATTTGTGTCAAGGTTCATGTGAATAATTTCAAATACGCCCACAAATCGACAGATGGAAATTCCGTCATAAATTATTACCACGTAAAAGACGAAATATTTCACAGTTCAAAATCAATAAACCAAGTGGCTCGATTCAACTAGTACTGTCGCACACGCTGATATTATCGGACAGGCGCACGTATTTATATCAAAGGTATACAAAATCAGTCTTAACAAATGCAACCTGGTCCCTTCTATGCATCTCTCAAAGTATAAACATAATGGCGAGATGACGTCCCTCCGTCCTGTTTTAACTGCTTTACGACTTTTCATACAATGTGGTATAGGAAGTCTAAAATAAAAATGAAATATTATATCTTCCCTATTCTTAATTAGACACAACGCCACGAAAACGTACGGAGAAATGCAGGTACAGCTCCAAGCATTTATCTCGGCAAAGATACACGTGATTGACCAAATTCAACTACTGGACAAGATTCCGGGGTACGCATCAGACAGGAGGTTTGTCGGCGAAACAGTTGGAAAGTATGCGGTACCCACAACAAAGACCCTTGCATCTACTGGAAACAAAGCCTCTAAACTGACGTCTTCCGGGTATCTGCATTAAACGTTCGACGTCTGCTGAGTATCACTTTCAGTTCTCGCCGTATTGCACAAGATCAATTTGAACACATCGGGAAATGCAAGCGTAGCGTGACAATTCTGGTGCATTCGCTCCCCTTGGTTAAACTATCTCTAACAATTGTACTGTGTATAAATTATTTAATTTTTCTCTACAACTTTTGTTCGAAAAAAATATGATCGATAAGTATTTAGCAATTTACAAGCGAGATGCGCGCAGAAACGCACGTAGGTCTTAGTGCAAAATGTCTGTTTGTGTTGTTCGAATTTGACAGAAGCTGGACGTGAGACAAAGACGCGTAGAACTGCGATATGCTGCACGTAATGAACAGCCTGTCAGTGGTTCTGAAGTCGATATAAGCGAACAGACATGAAGACAGACATGGCGAAGCTAACCGGCGCACAAGTATAACTTCTCGTTGCTGTCACGGTAAACGTAACTGGTCATACAACAATAAATAGTCTAAACATGCACAATGTACATCCCTAAATGCTGGTATATAAAAAACTATATAACATGATGACTGACGACAGGTACGGAGGCAGGAGGAGGAATTTTCGTATTGAGCACCACATAAAGACCGCCTGTGGGGTCCAATCAGTCCCCTGTTGAATAAGTACCAGGAACTTCTTTCCCTGGGGTGAAGTTTGAAGCATGTATCTGACCAGTCACCGCAATGTAGTGACCTCACTAATCGCGCGCGGAGTTAATCCCTTCAATGCTCCACACGTTTTCACGGTGTGGTGCTTAACTATGTACGCACAGGAACAGCGGTCACCTTTACACACGTCCACATACACACACACACACACACACTTGATCAGTTTTCCTCGTAACAAAATACATTACCACTACGCAGTGTTGTGGCCCATTTCCCCCCAGAAACACTCCTGTTAACAACACATTTATACAGTTAACATACCCCAATTCGTAACATTTATTTTGTGGCACGACATTTATTTCGCCTTGAATGGAGCCATCTACGGAGAAATGTTCAAACGAATTCCAAAACGCATACATAATTTAGTGAAAAATGTAGTGCCGTGTCATGCAGTAAGGTACGTCACTAAAGTGGATATGTTTACCCTATAAATTATGCAACAGATGTACTCAAAAAGAACAAAGATGGATGCAAAAATTAATAAAAAGATGTCTTGGAACACCTGTGTTCTTCACAACCGACGATGAACTCTAGTAGTCTACACTGCTTAGTGATTTAAAAAAAAATAAAAGACGGATATCGGACAAAGAAAGAAATAAGCTGCTCGAAAATTGATGTCGGTGAGTCGTCGCCAGTCTCATAAAGTGGCTCAAATATTGTGGGCTGAATGCAACTCAGTGGGATGTTCTGCCGATCTGTATGTTATGATTCTCAGTCCTGAGAAATCCACACGGCGTCACATGCCTCAAGAACATCAATTATTCGACCGTGGAACCGAGCAGGGCAGCACAGAGGTATCATTTGGCTTCTATGCCGATAAGCACTAGGTTTGGCCCTCAGCAGAAGACAAGTATATTCTAACTAATCTTCTCGTACATTACGTTACCAGCTGTACAATAATTCCGCGGAAAGAACTTCGAGCAGACAACTGCTTCCTTCGAAATCTTCCCTAGTACTAGGCACATAAATATTCCATCTCCTTTAACGCTGTTTGGCATAACCTACATATGTAATAAAATAATATAAAAAAATCAAGTGGAAAAATAGAAATTAGCAAAGGCGCTGGCAATTATAAGATATGTATCTGCATAAGTAATTCATTGGAATTACATTTAAACTACATGGGACGTGACAGTCCGTATGAAGGTTACTGTGATTAAAACAAAATGCAGAGAAATCAAGGGAGGTGCCGGACGATAACAGCAAAGACAAAATGACACAGGAACAAACAAAAGTACGATTTGTAAACCCGACAGTGCTTGCCACACTTCTATGTGAAAGCGAAACTTGCACTAAGAAGTACGAGTGTCATGATGAGTGATATGAGGTTCTCAAAGTTTTGTTCATGAAGATCACAGTCTTACGGGATATGACACCGTGTTGATTGGCAAATTTATTACCAGACTTCCAGGGTCCTGCTTCCATTTCACGATAGTCACAGAAAAGTGGACATCTGAAAACACCGTGAAACCGAAACCGCAAGCTCCTCCGAAAGGTTACCGATCATGTTCGAGAAGACTGTGATCTTCAAATAGGCCTACAATTATGCTTCTAAAATTCTAGAACAGTAGATGAAGAGTTAAGAATTATCAAGCGATTAATCAAATTAGACAAGAAAAAGAAAAAAGGAACTAAGTACTTACCCAGCAGAAAAGAGTTGTTAGGAAACAGACACAAACTGTTACCTCTCCATAAGTAATTGCATTAACAACAGTATTACAAAACTACACGTGTCTCTTTCGAATGCACACAAAAAAGACAGATAAAGAAAGACTATTCAAGGGCTGTCCATAGAAACCGAACAGGCTTGGGCCTATTCTAGGGCGGGGAGAGGGGGTCAGTAAACGAAAATTGGTAAAAATTTAACTTCAATTTTTGGAGGGATTAAAAGAAATAAACAGAAAAATATAAAATTGGCGTCATATCCTGAGTATGATTAAAAGTCGAGTCAGCGTCACTAAAGGATCTACAAATCCCTTTAGTGTAATTTAGTGCTACTCTAACACATAATAAAATATTTAAATGACATAATTATGTAATTTTCAGTGTCAATCGAACAATATTAAAGCAAATGTCTTCTTTTGGGTGTCTGCACCGCGTAGTGGCCAATGTTCCGAGTTTCGGCGGACCGTACGTTTTCCAGCTTCAAGGAGACAAAAATTGGTTACAGTGGATGATGACGTGATATGGAGAAAGAAATGTGTCGGTTACACATAGGACGGTTGATGGGTGTTTGGTCAATTACAGGTATAAATGGCGAGCAGAGGGAATAGGACTGTACCGACTCAATGAGAGTTACATATTTCTTTCTCCATATCACCTCACCATCCACTTGAGCAAATTCAGTTACCCTCAGGACGGAGGCAGTAAGTTCCTCCGAAACGTCGGAACACTCAACAACTACACGGTGCAGAATTCCAAAAGAATACCGCAGTTTGATGAACAGCTGCACTGAACACCTGAAACAATATAAGTACTTCGTTCTTTATTTAAGCGAAAATAAACTGGCCTATCTGAACAGATGATTTATTAATAGTCACACAGTGTGATGCAAGTGAACTGAAATGTGTTTGTACGCATGCGCGTTGCCCGATGTCATGTGAAATGAATTGTAATCCCAGTACTCAGTCTGGAGTGCCAACCACACATGCGCAAGCCCGGGCCACCCAGTGCCCCAATCGATTGGCACTGCTTTCTGTTTTCGAGTTGAACAATCGAGACGTGTTACACAAACTGACGACTAATAACATTATACATTAAAGCAGGGTGAGAAAAATGCATTTCTAAACTTATCGTAATAAACTTAAAAATATACGTAATGACATCTACAATGCACATGGCTAATGACGAGTAAAGACGGACCGTAATGTCCACATGTGCGCCAATATCGTCTGCAACCCCCACCTCCCAAACAGCGATATTTTTTACTGCTAGACGTGTGAAGTAGAGTCCACTGAAAGTGCGTACTGTGAATACGAACACTCACATCAGCTTTACGCGTACACGCATCAACCGCAGGTTACAGGATTAACAATGAAGAGCACAGCACTCCGTCAATTTTATTGGAAAGCTGTCAGCCCGTGACAACCACCCGTCCTATGTCAGTCACATTTACAAGCTCCTGAAAAGCCGACAAAACGCACAGCCATATTTTTACAATTAGCTAAAAGCATCCGTCATGAAGTGCAGATAAATAATGTAACGCACAACATGCCACTGCGTAAATGCAATTTTTAAGTTACATCCCTTCCGCAAATTACGGTTACACGTAGAAGTTACCTAATAAGTAAAAGCAATCCCATTACAGGCCTGGACAGACCCTTAGGGTTCCAGGGGGTTGAGGCTCCCAGATTTCTAGACAATCGGCACATGAAGGTGGTAAGGTTGTCAGCTCTACGCACCGGCCGCCTTTACTCATTGTCAAAATTCAAACTCAACCTGACGACCAACATAATGCGAAGCAGAAACCTGCCCACTAAACGGTGGTCTTCTGTTACGCAGTTCCAACCCTTTCCGTGCTATCATACAGAAAAATCAATCATTCATTCATTCTGTAGTCTGTCTTACGACAGGTCCGTAGCCTCTTCCGAAGCGAGTTTTCCACAGGGTGCGACCTAGTGCTTCCTCTTTCAATTTCCAGTATCTTCTCTTTTCCTTAAGGTCATCCAGTAGCTGCTTACGCCTTCTTCCTCGTCTTCCCGTCATTTCTATCCTTCCTAACATTAATTCCCCTTTATTGACCGGCTTTAATATGTGAGATTATTAAGTCCAGTCAAAGGATTGAGTCAAGCCGCACATTTGTGTTTTTAAACTATGGAAAATATAAGTTCCCACGGAACGAACAAAAAAACTAACGTTAAAAGAGTATTCAGCATGAGAATAGTCAATGTTGGTAGTTCTCAAAACGTGCGTTTCGAACAATATGCACAAAAGGTATACTTTCGCAATCAAGGCAAATGCAGCCATCTTCTAAAACTCAAACAGCAGTAAGGAGAAACTAATGTAGCATGTTCCAGCAAATCCATGGAAACTTCAGTTCATTATTGACTGACCGCCACACTATTAGACCCAACACAGCCTGAGCTTCTGGCGGGATCACTGATGAATAAACCACAATAAACAAACAAATAAAGAAATAACACGGGACAAATCTGCAGCATCAGCAGCAGGCATACATGACTGACAATATGTTGGTACGAAGTACCCGAATTCACCCATGGCCGCAGAACAGAAGGAATTCACTCCAATAAACAGAAACAAAAACAAAAACATTACTGGACTGTGATAAACGTAAAAATTTAAAAGTTTCTGGTTACTAGTCCATTAGCGTGTTTGCATCCACTTTACGTGATTACGCCAACACGTAGAAGAGATAAAAATTAAAAATATATACAAAGGTTCACAGAAAGTCAATAAGTATAATATTTCCGGTTTCTGATGTTGAATATAAAGCGACGCGGATAGTGCTTGGGGGGGGGGGGGGAGGCGAGTTTTGAATTAGATTTTGGTACGAGTGAAACGTCTCGAAAGTTGTCCAAATTGTCTTTAGGTTCACAGAATCATCACAGATTATGTTAATTCGGCCAAAACACTTGATACACAGTCACGCAATGGACTCTATAACGAAATACGTACTGGAATCATACAAAAATTCACAAACCTTTCGATTGTCATCAAAACATATATGTAAGTTGGGCTACAATAATGGTTGATGCTTCTTACTGGATATGTCGTTCATCACAACACAGTAATATCAAGATACCAAAAAGATACACCAGTCGACGTCACAAACCTTCACAGAATCCTCACAATACGTGTTACTTTGGCCACGATGTTGGTGTATACTCGATACACCACGACACGCAATTTGACCCAACGATAACGCTTCTGGCTTGTATCTTGGAGGCGCCCATTTCAAATTTTGGCCGGGGAACCAACCACCGTAACTGAGGCATTGCATGATTTTCCTCAGTCACTCCAAGCAAACGCCGGAACAGTTCTTTAATTCAGGCCACGACCGTTCGCTATTCACTAATAATCCAACCATTCGAGCTCTAAGTGCGACATACTGACAAACCGCAAATAAATTACGTATATAAGACATGTACACCACGGTTGTTTATACCAACCACATTTCAGCCAAGAGCCAATGACACGCGTAACAAAACCTATTATACCGGTCCTTTCGTCCTTCTTTTTTTAAGAGAACCTGCACAGTTTTGGGGATGTCTGATTCTGACTGCCATGATCCGAGTAATACCTTTGGCTTGTAACAGTGTTACAGTGTCTGGGTCACACGCAGTGTTGTGTTATTGCACCTTCACATTAAGGCCATTTCACACTCACCACAGCCCACAGGTGAAGTAAATAAATAGATAAACAGGCAAATACCCAGTGAAAATTCAACTGAATGGCCTGTCTTAAGGGCGAATCTCGTAAAAAAAATCAAATATTCTACCCGAATCAAAAAAAAAACACGCCATACACTCTTTATAAACAACATTTCGTTGGTGATGTGTAACAGTAAAATCGCTGCGTGTTGTGACAAAGGCAACCTGTAAACAATACAGACTTCATGCAAGTTAAACATCTTGAATCAGTAATAAATACAGATTACGCTTATCGACGTTAGTACAACTACAACTAACCGTCCTCTGAATTAAGTAATGGCAGCACAGCACAATTTTCCCGCCGTCACTGAATACAGTAATTCCGTCGGGATAAAAGCAGTTGGGCTATCCAACGTTGCTGCACATACATCATCGTCGCAGTGACGCTGTCCATCACACGGTCGCGCGCGGATAAGCTCTCTTATACAACGCGGCAAGCCTGCCACTCGGAAGTTCAGTCTCAGAAAAGCAAATCCATTTTCATGCAAGCATCTAACAAGAAACTTACTCAGCGCTGTCAGTCACACTGTCGTACACTGGCCAAGTCTCAGTCTGTCAACTACCTACCGTCCAGTGGTACGAGATTACGAATGGTTCAGAGGGAGGGAGGTTTGTACATTACATGCTGGTCTTTCACTGCAAAATCGTTTCCAGTCCTAAATTCAAAACAGTTTGCTCAAGATTGTTCAGCAGATCAAACCACAGTCAGAGTTAAAGAAGTAATATACTGAAATTGAGGAAAATAGCACCAACACGAATCTCTTGAAGTCAGATATCTGTCCGAATGTCTTGAAGTCAGATATGTCCCAATCTGCCTACTGGTTGAACAACAATTAGCATCGAGTACCAGTGCTATTACCCCACCGAAGGTATCTCCACTTTGAAGTAGTGGTGGGCTTGCGTGGTCAAATGATCCTGAGAGCTATACCGGCGGTAGCATAGCTACTGGCAGGGTCTCCCAAGCCGGGCAGGTCAAGAGTGATGATCCGGGCAAAGAGAGGTACCCTGGTCTTCCAGGTTGGGGGTTGAGCGTAGGGTTAACATTTGTTACGGATACTTTACCACAGCCTCGGACCGAGAGGAATGGAGGCATGTGGTCAAGAAGGCCGAGGTCCTACATGGGCTTAGCGCCGACCAGAAGAATAACCAGTGCTATTACAATAGTACTGATAAAGACGGGCACACTTCTCAAAGTAGCAAGACGGAAATATACGAGTACATACTAAACCCAGCAACCATACATCATGCCGACATTAATTATTCTGTAATAGGCCCACAGTATTGAATGAAAGAAACTTACACCGAGTGCGACATAGGCAATTCCAACACGATGCATTAATTCAAAATTATAAAGAAACTAGTAAGTGAAAAGTTTGGAGCACTGCGCTAAGGCTTAAAACTGTGTGAAAATTGTATTATTTCATACGATTGTACATTTCACTCAGCACACTGGGGATACTGTAAGGAATAACAGCTTCTACAGCGGCATCTTCCGTTATATCGCAAATATCGCAAAGAAGAATATAAACGTTTGGTGTGTCCCAATCGCGGTTCCTTCTGCTTACAAAGTTCGGGGTTTTACCTTTTTTTTTAACAAGAAAAGCAATTTGCATACGGAAGTTCTGTCAGCTATGTATCAGATGAATATATGCACTTCAGTGCTGTGGTCGGGCAATCCTAACCTGCAGACACGCTACTGTTTGTAGTGCTCAGTTGACGACCGTCGGTCCTGTGCTCACCTGTGAGTAGGTTCGCTGCAGTTCATCGGGACTAGCGGAGCGGCGATCTTGAAGAGTCATGAGGGCCTGTGTGAGGGGCAGCAGAGACCCCGGGACCCGACCGTCGTGGCCGCCCTGAAACAAACAACATGACAACAGGGGATTGGCCGTGTGACTTTATTTAAGTGGTGTGACTTTCGGAACAACTTAAATAAAAGCAAGCCACATTCCCTTTGTCACATGGGCGCGTCACTTCCACACCCATGCTAGTGGTCTTCTCTCGTGCTAACTGTGCCCTGTAGGAGTTTGTTAAACAGAAAAAATGCCATCACAAGTTTTTTTGTTATGTATGTATTTAACTGACGTAACTTTGGCGACCTGTGCGTCAGCCAAAGCGTCCAGTTACACTACTCTGGCTGTGTTATGATTCATATATTTTATCAGGAACTTTTATGTTCCAATTCTGTCAATATTTATACGCCAGTTTTTACAACTATTACAGGCGAATATCAAAGTGTCGGGTCTATAGCTGTAATTTCTACGCAGTACTCGAATTTACATTATCATTTTTTATTGTATACTGAGGTCGCTATTACACGATTTTAAATGCAATGTAGTTTATTGTACTTCTCTGTGTCGCACTTCGTCTATTTATTGACTGAGTCCTGTCTTTGCTGTTAACATTTAGCGGCCGGACTTACTTCTCAGCTTTGCCCTTTAAATCGAGATAAGTGGCCTACTTTACGGCACAAGCCCTGTGTGATCGGGTCTGCGGTCCCCGCGTTGGCCGTTTAAACTTTTGCGCATTCGTTAGAAAAACTTTAATATTATTTTATCCGGAAGAGATAAAATGGTGGAATTACTTCCATTTTGTAGAAAATGGAACAGGCTTTTAGCAGAGCACTTTAGAAATTCAGCATGTATCCTTACTGCCTAAATAAACAATACAATTTCATATTCTTGTGAATTTGAATTTTATGTCGTCATGTTTGTGGCTGGTCGAGACATTCCTTTTACCGGATTCCTTTTTCTCGTTTTCATGAGTCACATTCGTGCCTATCGTTCAGCAGTAATCAGTTCTTATTAGTAACACTAAATGATAGCTGTTAGTCTAAACAATGTAAGGTTTGTTCAGCGTCATTACAAGATTGACCGAGAAGGGAAAAATCAGTCCACCTTACTAAGCAATAAACTCAACACCAAGAAAAGATGTTGCGACGACTCACTTCACTGTTACAGTGTTGCCTTTACTAACCAACACAACTCATAATGAATGCACACCCCAACTGAAATGGAACACTGTTTCAATAACACTTCGCTAGACCAAATACTACACATATTGGCTTCTATCCGGTACCAACAAATCTTAGAGAAAAACTGAACTAAACGCCGAAGGACTTTCTAACCCCACAAACAAACTTATACGCGTTTTTGAACCTAAAATGAAGGTTCAGAAAACAAAGAGAAGTTCTCGCCTTCAAGAAATTATTGAAGAGTGTTTTAAATTTACGAAAAATATCACTTAAAAAAATATAAAATATATGTTTGATGTTTTATTTGGAAAAAGACAGCACAGCTATAGTACACTTTTGCAGACGAGAGGAAACGTCGCCTGACATCATTTTCTTAGAACGAAATCCCATGCAACGCTTGCGATAATAAACAGAGACTAATTTATGGCTGTCGAAATTCCAGTAGAGCTTACAGTCACATAAGTTTGTTATTCTAGACCGCCTTATCTACAGAAATTGCTCTTTTCATTGGCTACGAGAAACAGAAAGTTGACAGGCGCTTGTCTACTCCACGTGTAGTGAAAGGGCCATTGTGTGGTGTCCCTTTGAAATATAAAGCCCGATTATATGAATCACTTAGCCTGTGGTCAATTTATGGCCAACACGATACTCAGTTGCAGACGGCAGGAAAAAAACTTCCAAGACAGTTCGCTTTGCTTATGAAGCTCAAAGCTGATAAAGCCTCTTCAATGTTACAGCCTGAGTTCCTGCCTGGGGTAAAGTGGTCGGAGCGTGAAGCAAACCAAACATTTCATCTAACGCGGAATTGGAGCTATACACGTTCCCTACATGTTTCTAAAGCTGTGGGAGCTCTCCTGAGCGGTCCTGGGCAGGAAAGGACGACTGACGGTTTAAAGGGCCGCACGGCCTCTAAAGGGGTCAACTACTGCTGCTGGTGTCAATTCGTTTCTCTTTTTTACAGCCCATCATTTGCTGTGCTTTACGTGCGTATATTATGTTTTATTGTAGTTGTGTTTCTTTGTTCCACTTGGTTATTTAAGCTCTTGTGATGTGGTTTGTTGCGGGCGAGCAACAGTCTGGTTGCCGGTAAACAGAGGTGTCTCTATATACTATCCTGTGAGATGAAATCAGTAGAAAGAGGTATTTAAAAGATTAGATTCATTTAAGTTACATAAAGCCGTGCTTCCTCCAAAAAATTTATACGGATAAAAAAAGTTGACTTCGTAAGAACATAAACGCAAGGACAATACAATATTCCTTCACTGAACACATTTCTTATAATAAAAAACAATAACATTTATATGGGCAAATATAAGTAATCAAATATTGTTCTTGCATTATATGAAATCGTGTTATGTAGATCAAAGCAAAGTTACGCTTTCCCTGTACCCCCAGTAAAATGCAAACACGCGAAGAAAAGTAAGCCCTATCCAAGCTGCTAGAAGGTGAAGTGGAATAAAATTTTTTCTGGGGGTATGGGGGTATGGGGGGAAAAATGAAACTCCTGGACAGGACTTTGGCACACTGCACACGGGAGGGAAGATTCAAGACTGCAGTGACACAGCACCTACAGCAGGCACAAAGGCTAGACACGGCAGAATCCCTAAACGGATTATTCACATGAAAGGTGGAGTAACAACACCTGCAGGTAGAAACTGCCTAACACGTGACCACAATACTTACAAAGGACGTTAATTTTATAAAGCAACTACAGTATACTCCGCACAACATATAACGCATATATACATACAATACCAAGCGTATTTCCTGGAAAAGTACAAATTATCTGCTAACAAAGTAATGCCCTATAGCGAACATTCTATGCCAAAAAGAAACACAGATCCTCCCTGTAATGCACTCAGTTACAAGACACTGGATAAAAGACGGTTGTCAAAGTCAACCAGTGTTCCCGCCACTGACGCAGAAGTTCCTGTATCCATTACGCCTTGCACACGGAGCGTAAGAGACTGTAAAGTTACGATTGTGTGACAGACAAGCAACATCCGGTGCATTATGTTCAATAACACACCAACTAATGCACATAAACTTTTTTCACAATAGTTTATGTGCATTAGTTGGTGTTTATTGAACATATCTCATTTGAAAATGCACGGTAAATACAATGTTAAATCCGGTGCATTATTGCTTTGATAGCTACTCTGAATATAGTGAGGAAATAATGGGTTAAGGCCTGCCACGTTTCAGGCCTCTCACCGCGAAGGCCCAGGTTCGATCCCGGGTCAGTCCATGTGGGATTTTTGGTGGACAAAGTGGCACTTGGACAGGTTTTTCCCCCGGTACTTCGGTTTTCCCTGTCAATTTCATTCCACCGGTGCTCCATTACTCGGAAAAATGAAAAAAAAACGAATCATCTTCATCACAGGGTTGCACAATAAGCCTCAAGGCTGCGGTGCATCCGTAGCATCTGCTGCGGGACCCTTCAGCACAAAAAAAATACTGGGTTAAGGATCGTGGTAGTTTTAACACAGCATCGCAATACACGCCGACCCTTAAGGAAGGAAGATGCCGAAGATGTTTCATCTATAAGAAGGAACGCTTATATTCATGTCACATAATAACTTCGTCACATCTCACATAACGTCTACAAGTAAATCTGACAGAACTCAAGTATATACTATTCCGCATTCATGTTCCATTTACAAGGCATTTCGAAGCCGCTAAATAATTTTCAAGAATGTGTTCGTAAACGAGTGTCCTCGAACATCGGCGTCCAAAATAAGTCCTAATCAACATCACACACTGACGACAGTGACCAAGGAAATGCAGGCCGAACAACTACAGTTTAGTGCTTGCATTCTGTATGAACATATTGCGCAAGTTTTGACATTCTATGGGAAGCCACAGCGACTTGAATAGGCAGCTGCTGCATCTATAAACATTATAAACCGTAGTGGAATAATTTTAGTGGTGAAAGCAATTCTGGTACGTTGAAGTGGGCAACACAGCTGAAGTCATAAATACTTCTGTAGTTGAAATGATCTGTGCAGTTCAGGGCAGGCACTAGGCTTGCAGCAGTAACCAGACCACACCTATAAACACGACAATGAATACACTGATCGCACTACTTCAGCCACGTTCATGAAAATGAGAGTTAGTTGAAACTGTATACTTGGAAGCCAAGAAACGACGTCAGCTGCAATATAATCTTCTGTCGCAAGATTATGATGAATTATTTTATAAATTTATTCCCTTCATTTCTATTCACAGGTTGAGACCTCGGAGTGCCAAGTTAGTTACATCGAAAATGCAGCTAGTGGACTTACATAAGCATCACATAATAAGGAAAGCAACACTGTAGAATAAGAGGAGACAGTGTTAGAATATGTGAGCACGGTCATTATTTAACGTTCCATAATATTATGGAAGGAGACGGCATTGTGAAGTAGGGAAAGATCTGAAACAGGCGTTCGAAGCCAGCCCAAAAATATATGACGTAATATGCTTGGTTAATGTCACGTCTAAATGTAATTACTTAGAACCAATAGTAGTTATAGGTCCCGAAGAGAGACTAGATTGGTAAAAATATCGATATACTCGTATGTTGAATACATTTAAATTACTCAGGAAAAAGAGTAAAAACGAAGTCATATTTAAACTCGGCATGACTCAGTCCTGAATCTTTGAACTTATGAACACTGAGCTAATAAATTGCACTTAATACTATACAATGAAGTAAACATATACGTATTTCAGAGCTCTTGGTGAAACGTCACAATGAAATCAGATTATATGAAATGTACAAAGCGAAACAAATTCAAACTTTAATAAACTTCCTACCGCACTGTATTTTAATGATATGATATAATGAAAATTACTCATAATTGCAAGAAAGTGTTAAAGGACGAATTTGAGCAGACCTACGTAACTACGTTACGTACCGTAACTACATTTTCAGCAGATATCTCTATACTCAATATTATAACGTGAAGTCCGCTAGCACAATAATGTTAAGTACCTGAATAGTCCGCTAGCACAATAATATGAAGTACCTGGATTGTCCGCTAGCACAATAATATGAAGTACCTGGATTGTCCGCTAGCACAATAATATGAAGTACCTGGATTGTCCGCTAGCACAATAATATGAAGTACCTGGATTGTCCGCTAGCACAATAATATGAAGTACCTGGATTGTCCGCTAGCACAATAATATGAAGTACCTGGATTGTCCGCTAGCACAATAATATGAAGTACCTGGATTGTCCGCTAGCACAATAATGTGAAGTACCTGAATAGTCCGCTAGCACAATAATGTGAAGTACCTGAATTGTCTGATAGTACAATAATGTGAAGTACCTGAATAGTCCGCTAGCACAATAATGTGAAGTACCTGAATTGTCTGATAGTACAATTATGTAAAGTACCTGAATTGTCTGCTAGTACAATAATGTGAAGTACTAAATTGTCTGCTAGTACAACACGTGAAGTACCTGAATTGTCTGCTAGGACAATAATATGAAGTACCGGAATTGTCTGCTAGTACAATAATGTGAAGTACCGGAATTGTCTGCTAGTACAGTATTTCCTCACACCTCTATTCACACACGAACTAGACCTGACCCTTGCGATCTGTCACGATACGCCGACTGAGCCATCCGAATGTCCCTTTACGTACTCGTCCTAAGTGTAAACTACATTTCCCCTCCTCCCCTTTCGGAAGTGCGGTCTTCCCGAAAAAGTGTGTTTGAACTTCATCTTACGCAAGTCGCTGGCCTGTCATCTGTCGCCATTTGTTGCTGACAGTAGTAACGGACGCCCCATCGTTCTCTCTCTCCCTCAGCGTTTTACAGTCACGTTTCATCCCTTGATACCTTCTGCATTTCCACCACTTGCAGGCCTAACCTTCCCTTCAGCGAGACCCTTTAATTTGAATAAAACACGAAGTGAAATGCGTTCACTCTAGCTCCCTAGAGATCAATCCCTTTCACTTCCCCACTGGGCCTACAGCCAAGTCCACCTCGCCGACGCCTACATCACGTTCTCTGGAACTAGAAGCAGGCTGCGGATACAAATGAGTTGGCTCAAACACCACCTAGCGACGACGCTCGGAAGTATTAGGGCTTTACGAAACTGCTTACTACCTCTGATAAAAACATAGGCCATTAGTACAGCTTCGATCCAAATGAGATTATGTTGCACGCCCAACTTTTTTAACTTCTTCTATGTGTAATTTAAATCAACGTGATGTTTCACTTCAACACTTTGAGCTACCAAACCCTTCGCACATTAATTTGATTTTATTGAAGACTTGTTTCGCTATTTAACTGATAACATCGTAACGGCCATTTTGTGTTCACCTTTAATAAGCTCAACAAGCACAGGATTCCTTTCACAAACCTTATGTACCTCCACGTGTCTCTTGGCTTCTCCTGATAAGCAACGGTTTCTTTGTTGCAATGGAACAGGAACTTTGTTCACCACCACAGTCACAATCGGCCTTCGAACCGTATTCTGAGCTAAAGAAACTCAGTTTAATCCTAAACAAATCTCTGCACCACCCAATTTAATTTTATTATCGAATATACGCTCGGTCATTCAAAGTTGTCTCTTACCTGCAGTTTTCCAAAAAAATGTCCCCCTCCTGTCACTCTTCCTGTTCCACATCGGCATTGCCATTGTATAGGGATTGTTCACAGATGGGTAAAGGCTACATACAGTAATGTCTTTCCACGTGGGCTGAACTACAAAATTACCAACCGAAGAGTATTACGTCCTGCCAAAAACAACTGTCGGTGTTGAAAGATATTTTGAAGTAATTTATTATAACCTGTTTGTACATGTATTGGGTGTAAGTGGTTAGTTCTACATTTTATGATTGAAACCTACAAGAGCTCACGTTTTTGTTACAAAGTCGCCCTTGAACACGTCGGGCTTGAAAGAAATGTGAATTTACGAGTGTTGTATGCAAATGGGTATTGTTTTAGTAAAAGGATATACATGTGTCTGCCTGCACGAGCATCAAACTAACAGCAACTGTGTGTACACAAGTTCGTAAGCTTGGCGTTAACAATTCTGGCGCGTTCTCTCCCTTTTGTTTAATTTATCTTGAAAGCCGTCGGACTTGAAGTAAAAATGTTTGCTGGACACAAAACGCGGGTTTCAGTATTCTCTGCTACATTTGATGGAAACATTTTTCGATCCAATAAATATTTATCCAGTTACGCTCGAAATACGCGCAGACACGCATGTAAAATGTCCGTCAGAGTTGCCTGATGCTACCTAATGCATCAGTATTTATCGATTTATATATACAATGAATTCGGGTCTCCAGCAAAGTAATGTTTCCACTATAGTATTAAATCCTATCCATTCCACAACTTTTCGTTACGAACTCCCAAAACAAAATGTAATTAAACATCTCAATTCAGAGTTACCGTGTTACATGCCCACAGACAGACAGACGGTGGTAGACAAGGAGATATTAAGAGGCTTTCATGGACCATCAGTGTTTTGAGTGGAGTCTAAAAAATGTACGCTCGGTTTTTTAAACATTACGTCACACGCTTCAGGCATACGAAACATTTTCAAATTCTACAGAGTCATTGAAAATAATAAATATATTAAAAATGCTAAAGCTTTGAATTTTGTGAAAAGAAACTTCTGCTCTACTTTCTTGTTTGTTATACTTCCAACTTCAATCGTTAAATTACAGATTTAGGGGCAGAAAAGGAAGATTTCATACAGAATGTTTAGTAAAGAGAAGAAATGTTACTGTCACGCTGCCAATCACTGCACAGACCGAAAACCATCTCAGAATCATCCACTTCGGGACAGTCAGTGCCTTCTAGGTTTAGACACGTCCGCTTTCGGATGTACTGGAGGCATCTACTGCATACGGATGTACTACTAACACAGGTCAAGAAGAAATTTAACAATCTGTATGCAGGCGGAAAGGCAATCAGAGACGCCCGATGGTGCCAGTAGATTGTCTTTTCCAGCCACTTAGTGTTTATGGTGATCAGGACTGATGCAGTACAGACAGCTGCTGCTCGAATAGTAGCCTTACGACACGCATTACCGTCATGTCGGGAATGAAAGAGATCGTTAATAAAGCCTCACTGAAAGAAACCGCAAGCCTGAAGAACTCACGGGACGTACTCATTGTGAAACATGTGAACAAATTAGAACCTAGGTTTATTCAAGGCGAAGCATTGCAAACAACAGAAGCCATATGCGACAAAAGGAACTCGTCACAGAGAAGCTCACACAAGCATAATTAATTTCACGGTAATTCAGGACGACTCACACAGCCTGAGTCTCACAGCGTCCATACTCAGCACATTGCACACTTATCTGCAGCGGCGCAGCCTCGGTCCTTGCAGTCTGACTGGCACCTTGATCATCTTGCTGTCTCGACAGCAGGTGCAGAAGTGATTCATATTCACTTGCTAGACGATGTTTGTACCAACAGCATAAAACAGATACACAGAACAACATTCACGCTTCTCCGTCCGTTTGTTTGGCCACAAAAACTATTCACCAGATTTAAACACAACTTGACATTTGTCTGGCGGAATTCATTTTAATCTGTGTCGTCTAGCATAATCTCTGCTTTATATATATAATCCAATTCCAACTTCGCCATGGCTCAGGCGGTTAGTTGGCGGTCTCTAACCGCAAACCCCGGGTTCACTACCAGGACAGTCCACGTGGGATTTATGATGGACAAAGTGGCACAGAGACCGGTGTTTCTCCCAGCATTTCGGTTCTTCTCTGCCAGCAGAATTCCATCAATGCCCCTCATTCATTCATTCATTCATTCATTCATAAATGCTTTGTAATCTTATTAACTGACAGCGTTGTTAAATAACGCACTTAAAAATCCCAACTTTTTAAAATTCCTCTCACAGCAACACCTCCACGCGAAAAGCAACTCTGCATTACATAACACAACACATTTTATTAAGAACAAGCGATAGCACATTTAATGCTGTCGCTTTTTCGCATACCGCCTTTGGCCTACGTATCTGTCTGCTGTTGCCTGCGCTGCCTGCATCGCAGTGCAGACATAGCAATGGTCTCGCATTCTTCATCCAAGGAGTCCCACTGCTTTTATGAAATGGGACTAGGAATTCTCGAAAATTATTCCTGGTTTATTTAACAGCAATACATCTGCTGCATCGTACAAAGATTTATGACAGAGCGACGAGTAACAGGGTGATTCCGGATAGCGAATTGTGGAAGATTTGGAAGGAAGCGATTCTACCTCGTTGCAAGAAATGTCCCCAGGGTTTCCTTAGACGGATGGAAGAAACCTATAAAATAATCAGTCACGACTACCTGCCTCCGGGCCGAGATTAGGAATGGGGATCTACAAAACATATGAACAAGTGCTAAACAGTCTTCAATAATGAGCACAGGAAGGGCGAAATTGGACAGTAACAACAACAACAAAAACAACAAATGGCCGTGTACATGTTGAATAATAAGCATTTAATGAACAGTAACACCCGATGCACGAAAAAAAAGGGTAATGTTCTACAGTGACCTGTAAGATTGAGTAGTTAAAATGGTGATGAAAATGTCTTACGAAAGCTCAGAACTGTACAGTGAATAGCCTATATCTATTACGACGCTAATTAAATTTGGTTAAGAAGTTCAGAGACGCCAAGGGACCTGTGTGTATAGTTACAAAGAGTGTAACAGTAGATGGTTAGAGTACTGCATTTGTCTCAAGGCAAACACACTGTCACTGACAACATCAGACGCACTTGCTCCTCTAGACAGACGCGCCCACTCTCAGATCCTTGGGGTACAGAGCCACAGTTAAGAAGTGCACGA
Source organism: Reticulitermes speratus (assembly GCA_021186555.1). Taxonomy (NCBI): domain Eukaryota; kingdom Metazoa; phylum Arthropoda; class Insecta; order Blattodea; family Rhinotermitidae; genus Reticulitermes; species Reticulitermes speratus. The sequence continues at coordinate 29,007,696 of JAJKFL010000013.1, read as the reverse complement.
GAACCCAGAACCTGGGTATGAAACGTGCACGTCATTACATACTGCGAGGAGAAGAATGATCTTCAGTTATTTAGAACGCTTAGCTGTCTAGCTTGAAGCAGCACGTGACGACACAAAAGAAAGCCTGTACGTTACATTACGTCACTTCCCATCAACCGAAGGACGTGAATTTAGCAAAAACTTACTATCGCATTGAAACCAAAAGTACTCCGTCTCTCATAACTAATGATACATTACTCTCGATGCTACAGTTAAGATCGAATCCTGGTCTGTCAAACTTAAAGGTGTTCCCTAAATCCTTATTAATACTTTCTGAATAGATTATTACGCCATCACAAGGTCTCCACCAACGCGGGACACGTGTATCCTGAGCTGCAGTCCACCGTGTGGTCGCAGTATGTAAGACAAATCCAGTGTTCACGTAACTTGCAGCTGAAAGCTAATCAAAATGTGCCATAAATAACATCCGACGATCAGTGTATTGTAGGAATTCATTAGCGTGAGTTTCGACGCTGCAGAGGACTGAGAACCCCATGTTGGAACCACAGAACAGTTTAAGTTTGGAGTAGATTAACATTTTCCATTGCGCACATATTTTCTACTAAAATGGAGACGTCACATTGTAGAGCCACAGGTGGCGTTTTCACACAAGGTACCTGAAGCTGAGAAATCTATCCGACTAATGGAGCAGTCAGTTCACGTCACTTCAAATGCTGAATCCAATGCATTCTAACTACCTCTGGTCCTGCACCAACGTACCACCTCCTTCCTTCCAAGGAGACCACCTAGCTTATGATTTTCAAGTAAAATTATCAACGTATGAAGTTTTCATGGTATTCCATAGTATTTCTCCAGAGCAAAAAAACGTCGAGATAAGTACGCACAAGCATACGCCAAATTGTACGTTTATTGCAAATAAAGAACAGAGAACATCCATTTCAGAATTGTACGTAAACAGCACAGAAACAGATAATAGGAAAAACGCATCGGAGTGGATACTATTAAACGCAGTGTGAAAAAAACATTTCACATACATCTGGTCGGTTCTATTGGATTACGTACCGTTATATTGGATTGAAATCAAGCGAAAGAGTGCTGTTTGTACGGTTCCACGTGCGGAACAGCCGCTGCATGTTCAACCGAATGACCAGACAACAAAGTACCAACTGCATTCAAGTACAAGCAAGTTCCACAGACGCCCGCATAGCCTCTGTACAACTGTACAGCTTCTGACACCTTTAGTCTCAGGTTACTCTTTGGGCTGTCTTGAAGATGGTGGCAGCAAGATCCTCGGAACGTATTTACCAATCGAAACAGTGTCATATCCCTCTGAGAACCTCAAATCTCGCAGTAATAATCTCATTGCCCATTGCGGTTTTCGGCTCTCAAACACTGAGATCATACGTTCGAAAGAACTGCGGGCCCTCGATATGTGAATGAGACCGTTATGCTTTGTTCTGTGTTGGATTCTCCATGCATGGATTTCTCGTCTGAATAAGGATTCAGAAGACAGCCTAACCAAAATTGGGGCGCCCAATAAGTGATCTTATTAAGGTCGAAGTAAAGTTGTTGCTCTACTTAATCAAGCATAGCGAAGGCGTGTTAGCACATTAATTGAATCAGTCAGCATTATACAGGAGCGCGTGGTGGCGCAGTTGGTTGAGGCACTACGCTAGAAATCGGAACGTCGCGGGTTCGATTCCCGATGGTGTCATTGGAATTTTTCCTTGACATAATCGTTTCGGTCGACTCAGCCTCTAACAGAAATGAGTACCAGGAATATTTCCTGGGGGGTAAAGGCGGCCGGTGCGTAGGGCTGACAACTTTACCACCTTCATGTGCCGATTGTCTAGAAATGTGGGAGCCCCAACCTCCTGGAACCCTAAGGGTCTGTCCAGGCCTGTAATGGGGGGATTGCAGCATTATACAACGCTTAAATATTAGAGTCAGGACATAATTCGGTCACGTTTTAACAAATTATTTTACGTAATACAATTAAGTTTCGGTTGGGGAGGGGGGGGGGCGGGTTGCGACTAGATACCGGCAGGGAAGCGGCATGTGTTTATAAATGGCAAGGCAAGGTCATTATATACTTATATACAACAAACTTGAACTACTGATACAGACAGACATGGAAATTTAGAACTCAACCTAAATAAGAGACTTTTAAATCGTCGGGGCGATACAGATTCAGTTACCGTCTCTGAGATGTGACGTCGGAGAAAACTGGTAACTCCATCTTCTGGGTACAAGAGCATAACTGCGCCAGTTTAATCCAGTTCGTGCCCTGACAATCTGTTTCCTTAAAATACCTACAGCTGCTTGATTCTCATCCTCGTCCTGGTCTTCGACATGACTATGTTCGACGACTGTCTTCCCTACGCGAGTTACAGGCAACATGTCAACATATAATGACTTTGATTTAACTGTTCTAGAAACACACGTGTAATCAACCATTTCCTAGTAAAGCAATTTCCTACAGTCTCCGATTACTTCAACTGTTTCACATCCAAATTATTTCTCTCAACTCTTTAAATTGCGTAAAAAAATTCTATCCAACACAGAGTAATCTATTCGGAGCGAACAGGAGCGTCAAGAACAGACTATCGACGGCAGTATTTAATGTACTGGATGCAGTTCGGTGGAGAATTAGAACAAATTATCACCTACAAATAGGAGCGTCAAAATTTATATTTTCAGTGCATTAATTAGATATAAGCTAGGTTTGTAGAATGGCATCTATCCAAACTCTAACTCAGCTGTTAACATGTATCTTGATAAACGGTGTAAGCCTAATACGGCTCATACCTTCTGCGGCTACAACTCTTTACATGAGCGCACAGCATCCTTTGCCGGCCGACAGAATTCGCCAAGGGTACTAAACGTACGTGTTAGACGATCACGAATCGTGGCTCGATTGCCGGCAGGGACGGAGATTTGTCTCCATTCCACAGCAGGCAGACCGGCTGTGGGGTCCAAGCAGCCTCCAATCAAATTCATTCAAGGGTCTGTTTCCTCTGGATTAAGGAGGCGGTACGTCAAGCTGACAACTCATCTACATCTCATGCTATTAGACATGCGTGGAACTAAACCTCCACTATCCCTTACATCTTCATGGCACAGTGCTTGATCAAAGGCGCAACTTCACTTTTATATCTGCGTTTATTCCTCCAGATACTCTCCCTGTCTTCACAAGCAGCAGAACGCAGTGACATCGGGTGAACAGGCTGACACGAAATTAGGCCTACATGTACATTTCCTTTTACACACGTGTTCAGACTAAATCTGTCAGTCCTCTTTTACGCGCACGTTTCTAGTCCTTTATTGTGTTACCTACAGAGCTTCTTGAAAATTTAATCTGAGCCATTCGTATTTAGTTCCCTTCCAGTTTGGAAGGCCGAAGAAGAAAATTAACTGCTAGGTGGCTGAAATTAAATTTTTACGTGCATTAGCCCTATTACATTTTAACGCTAACATCCTGTGAGAAACGACATACCGGGCAACCGGAACAACAAACAGTTCTTAAAAGAAAACTCATGAAAACAAAATACGCTTCTTCCCTTTGTGTTCAAATTCACAACGACTCATCTTGTGCCTGCAAGAAAATAGCAGAAAACTTCCACGCGAACAAACGATTTTCATAACGTAAGCACAAAAAAGGCATAGTTTTGAGTTTCGTGCAACATTTCTGATTTAGACGCGCATCAGTAAATAAAATCAACATAAAATATCGGTTCGTTATAGGAAGCTAAACAGGCAACGGACACTGCAGCCTGTGAACCGTGTAACGCTGAGCGAGGATCTGTAAATGTAATTATTAAAAAGCAATCCCATTACAGGCCTGAACAGGCCCTTAGGCTTCCAGGAGGTTGAGGCTCCCAGATTTCTAGACAATCGGCACATGAAGGTTTAAGGTTGTCAGCTCTACGCACCGGCCGCCTTTACCCCCCAGGAAAGATTCCTGATACTCATTTCTGTTAGAGGCTGAGTCGACCCCAGGGCCATAGTGCGACCGAAACGATTATGTCAATGAAAAATTCCAATGACACCATCGGGAATCGAACCCGCGACGTTCCGGCTTGTAGCGCAGTGCCTCAACCAACTGCGCCACCGCGTGCCCCCAAATGTAATTATTACACGCCGCATTTTGCAACGTGTCCAGTGAAAACTAAAACTGACGCAATGGTGCAAACGTGTATTCTGACCTGGAATAAGGACCACATGTTGTATCAATGCGCCGCTTGCAACTTTCTCTGCCTCGGTGCTTAATTTTAATTTATTACAGATCAAATCTGTTGTTGGAACACAGACCACCAAACATATAAAATCACGTAGATTATATACTCGTAGCCTTGTTGTAGGACTTTTTGTTTTATCAGCCCTTACCAATTTACGCCACTTCTTATGTTACGCCCGCTCATTTTCGGTTCGATGCTCTTTGGCTGCGGGGAGAATAAAAATATCACGGCGCAGAACAAAACTGGGAGGCTACGCGCTCTCACTGTAAATAGTCTGAAGTGAGATCCAAGGAAACTAGGTCTACTGCAAACAGATATAAATCACAACTAAATTAGTCCGAACAGCTTTTCATGTACGAGTATATCCGTGACGTCACGTATAAAAAAATATCACTATACCGTTTCTGTGACGAAACTTACAGAAAAACGGGCAGAAAAAACCATAATTGTGTTTTCGTTTATGCAAATGCGACAAAAAAAAACTTTCAAAAGACAGTTCAGTCGGCATACGACAAAGATACGGCCCGAAAACCAAGGAATCTGTTCCATTCACGGTAGGTACAAAATTCTCTCTCTCCTCCACCTCTCTTGGGCCCACCAAGCCTCCTATCCAATAAGCATCGGGCGCCCCCCGCACCGGGGTAAAGCGGCCGGGGCGTGAAGCTGACGACTTCCCTTCTTCTAGTGCACAAGTTAAGAGTGCGTGAACGTATACCTGCACCATACCATAATCATTCGAGGCGTGGTGTTTAAACGCAGAGCAACTTTTCATCAAACAAGACACAGCATTACGACACACACACACACACACACACACAAAATATGGTTTAAATCAGGCTCGTAACATCTCTATCTCCTGAATTTAATGAACGTTAATTAAATGGACGATGCTAATGGCCTCTCAGAACGGTGGAATGGTGTGCTGAAAAGCAAGACGTAGGTAATTGAAAAGCAGGTCAATTGCTGCCATGCCACAGCAGTCACACCCCGAGGGTGGGACGCTTGGAACTGCTTCTGTCATGGCACTGGGTAATGGTGCGTTTATGCGCTCGGAGTCTGGGCAGCCCGCGCTACAAATACGAACCACACTCAGCAGCAGGAGGCTGCACGCAGTATTCTAGAACTATACTCGTACACAAGAACACAGAGCGTCGTTTGTATTAAAATGTTCTCTTTCTAACTTCTAGACACAACGCGGCCATTTTATGCGTACAGGGGTTTCAGTAGTGAATGATTCGTATGCACACAACTCAGCGACGCTGTATCAACTGCCAAAGTTCATTTACCTTAAGATAACACGAAAATCATGCGCCACGGTGTAATGGTTAGTACTGCTGCTTCGTATTCAAAGGTCCCGGATTCGAACTTTGTTTTGGACCCGCTAGCCCAATTAAATCTTGCCGCCGGCCCCATTAGATCCTTCAAGCAAATACTAGAATAATGCCTTAAAACAGGCCACAGCCGCTTCCTTCCATATCACCTCAAATTCATTATCCACAAATCATTCTGCCCTCGACCCTACAGGACTGTAAATTTTGCCGCTGAAACTCGTCCGTAATGGAACCAATAATCAATCGCACAGAACACTGGGATCATTGCGTTCGGTTAACAGGAATGTGTGGGGAACGAAACAGGTTTTACCCAGGTCAACAGCTCGGACTTCGGTTGGAAGGCTTTACAGAAAACACAAGAAGCCCCACTTTAGGTTAGCTGGTTCATCGAACTGCAACGGATCACCTTAATAGCTGAGGCGACTAGCCCGATATCTTATCATTTTACATACTCGTACACAGTCAAGCCGCGGTACGGAGCCACTGTTCACCGCAACTTGTAGCGCCATATGGACACACTGTACTGTATAATAGGAATTTACGTACAGAGACTTTTATGGGTGCTAAGTGAGGGTGGCGCTATATCGGCGTTTAACTGTACATGGTTATCTTAATCGAAATTTACTACACTGTGTACATTGTAAGATTATTATTCAAGCTTACATTTCTGGCAAACTGGAAACCTCTTTATTTATAAGATTACTTTTAACGTACAGTCTCGATTATTGCTACCTAGAAACTAAATCCAGAGAGGTGGGCCGTGATAGAATAGTTAGTATAGCGATTCGTTAGGGGCTGGAGGTCCAGAAATCGAATCCCGGTGGGGGCTGTATTTTCCACACCCGTTCCCACCAGCCCTGGGGACACCCCCATCTAGCGCCGAGGTTAAAGAATGAGTAGAGCAATACCTTTAGTTCCCCTCTGGGCCTTCATAGCCTGTTACAGGGCCAACTTTAACTTTAACTTTTTAAATCTACAAAGTCTGTACCATCACTATGAAATAACATTAACGTTATTATTATTATTATTATTATATATCATCATCATCAGCAGCAGCAGCAGCAGCACTGCAATAACGATGTTAAAGGAAGGTTACTGGATTTTACTTAGAACACAACGAAGCATGGTCGTTGTGAAATCAAATAAATATTAGAAATGAGATTTTAGGCTCTCACGGCGGTGACTGTGAAGGCTACCGTATTCTTGGAAGTGACGCATTAAACTGTGGTAGGTTAAGTGCCGACGTCCTGGAGGAACCCGCTGCCTCTATGTTAATGGTAATAAGGATGGAGGAATTAGGTTCTTCCGAAACTATGGCGTCACATCCCAGAAGACCGTAATAAACATAAAATATAGAAAACAGCATAAGAAGATGCTTTAGATGAAAGGATATAGGAGTGGTCAACTGCATTTTGGAACCACTAAGTCCGTAATAAAGCAAACCAATAAGAAGCTTACATATACGTTTTCTGAGTTCCACCGAATAAGAACAAAGGTCAAGGTAGCCCAGCGGCAATGTTTCCGCATCTCGTAAACACAGAGTTAATAAAAGTCGGATTAATGGGCTGTAAAGGCTAAACGCAGTGAAGATACAATAAGACTGTTCAGCGCCACACTCCATTTGGGGAGCGATTGTTACGTACAGATTACTGCCCCTTGTGTCGACAAACGTACCATAAAACTTTTGAGCTGAAATAATGGCACTGAACCACGTTTATTACCTTATTTTTATTTCGCTTAGTTCCTGTGTAACTACCTCACCAACTAATCACCAGCATCGGAAACAGTTGCCACTGAGCCACAAGTTCAGTCCATAATTAACTAATTTTTCCCTACTTCGTAATTTATTTCCCTAAAACCATTAAAAGCATGTGATCAAACACGAACCTTGATGAGAAGCGCAATCATGAGGTTGTTTTCTTACAGACGTTTCTCCTTTTTTGTGTCATCTAACCCATCGTTACTTGAAATTCCCACAAATCAACACTGTATTCTACTTCATCTAAACATATGCCCCCTTCATTATAATGTACGATTTTTTTTGTGGTGAGGGGGCCCCGCAGCTGATGCTACGGACGCACCGCAGCCTTAAGGCTTATTGTGCAACCCCTGTGATGAAGATGAAGATGAGGATGAGCAGTTTTTTACCAAGTTTTACAAGTAATGGAGCACCAGTGGAATGAAATTGACAGGGGAAAACCGACAACTCGGAGAAAAACCTGTCCCAGTGCCACTTTGTCCACCACAAATCTCACATGGACTTGACCTGGGATCGAACCCGGGCCTCCGTGGTGAGAGGCCGGCGACTAACCGCCTGAGCCATGGCACGGCCTGTAATGTACGATTACTGTGAAACTCGCGTGAAATAAAGCCAATGTGAATGTCAAAAGGATTTAACAAGCCCGCTGAAAGAGGTACTTTTTATTTATTAACATAAAAATCAGGAGTTAAGATATGTAGCTACGCCCTGAATGCAGTGCAGGCTACTGGATGGGCGTCCGAGTAATCGTGGTTACATTACCGGCAGAGGCAAGAAACTTATCTGTCATCAAAAGAGCCCCGACATGTTCTGGAGTCCATCCAGCCTCCTTTTCAATGGGTACCGGTGGCTCGTTCCACACACTCTAGTGATGAGGTTAAAAATGAGTGAAGCTACAGGCCTACCTCCACTCCCCCATACGCATTTAGGGCGCGCACAAGAACACCTTTACCTGACCGAATGCAACGCGTAAGGTTCCATTTTACAATGTTTCAGACGTAAAAGCAAAGTTCTTAATGCTAATTATTCCTCCTCAACAATAATCGACATTTGCCCTGCAGTAGTTAACCTATATATTCCACAAAAGGCACGGACTTTCCTTGCTACCTGAGCAGGTATTACCGATAGCTTTGTCAGGGACTCTACTCTATGGATTTGCTACTGGGATTCGGGAACATTCTAAGTATTTTACTTGATATTATTATTATTATTATTATTATATTATTTCCCCTTCATTACAAGAATCTAAACTATTGGCGATGCACTTCGCGTATCTAGGGGCCGAGGTAGCTTAATGGATACGCTACATGATAAGTGGCTGAGCATGCAGAGACTTGTGATTATATTCCAGACGGAGACAGAGACTTCTCCGCCGCATCCAGACCGACCCTGAAGTCCACCCAGCCTCCTATCTAATGGGAAAAGGGGAGGGGGGTATTTCCCTGAAGGCAAAGCAACCGGGTCGTGAAACTACCAGTTACAGCTGGTGCGGAAGGTTAAGAAATAAAGGGACCACACGTGCAATCCGTCATACGTCTCCATGGCGTGACGCTTAACTAAGCATGGCGACGACACTACTTCACCACTTGTACTTTCGTTCCAGACGGACAGTTGGTATCCACCCGCTCGCTGTTCCCACAGGATCACTCTGTTCCTAACTTTCATCGCTACGGGTTTTGGTAACATATTTGGTACTGCCATTACTTACAAAATTCAAGCAGTTTCCAGAACTTCACCAAAGAATGTTCTTTTATCCTACTATCGTTCTTTCATAAAGCGAATAGTCTCACGGTATTATGCCCGTTTGTCAGTTCATCCGTCCACGTGTTTCTGTCCGATAATTACTTCTGAATCGCTTGACGAATTTTCATGAATCTTGGCACAAATATCATTCCGCTAGAGGTCCACAAACTGTGTACATTTTAACCTCTTTGGTCAGTAGTAACAACATGGGGCCCGTGTGATCTTGTGAGATGACCACCACAGTAGTCACTTAACAGAGGGTCTTGAAGCATCAAGTTGACACTCCCCCTAGTGTCGAGGTTACGGACATTCACACCACAATTTCAAACCCCGCACGTTTTTACGGCGTGATGCCTGAGTACAGAAACAATTTCATATCGAAATTATACATTAATAGAGCATGTGAGTCCCATCCTTCGTGTGAGTCTCACGTAGGTGTGTGTCATACTTCGTTGCCATGGTTACTGGGCTGTGACGTCATACCACACTCCGCATGTTTGACGGTTTCCGCTGTTACCATACGAAGAAATCTTTTAGTGTAAATCGAATTGAGTGATTATTAGGACGGTACTGCACAGGTTGGTTGTTGTACGTGAGAGTGCATCATTCATAGAAGTGGTTCAAATATTACACAGCTCATAATGTATGAAGCCAATTATGAAGAAAGGATCAACCAGTGACCAACCTATCGTGATGATACGTGCATGATGAGATTAGACAATCTCAGGTGTTTAAAAGGCAATAATAACTGAATAAGCATTACAGTAACGAGAACCAATTGTCTTCTGGACTTTGTCCATCGTCCGGATACAATACTAAAATATAATATAAAATCACGACGTTTCGGAAGCTGGTTCGTCTTCCGTCTTCAGGTGATGGGAGGGGAGACACCTACTCAGATGGGTCGAGATGGGTCCATCTGAGTAGGTGTCTCCCCTCCCATCACCTGAAGACGGAAGACGAACCAGCTTCCGAAACGTCGTGATTTTATATTATATTTTAGTATTGTATCCGGACGATGGACAAAGTCCAGAAGACAATTGGTTCTCAATATTACACACCATCGTCAGAACCTTTTAGAATTTATTAGAGTAACGAGTTCATAATTGAACTGTCACTTCCGTGCCGTCCGAATGCCTGAAGAAATTCAGTACCACACAATCATGCGTTATGACACGAAACATTTACATTGCACGTTCATGTGATCAGTAAACTACTTCGTCCTACTTAACTGTTTGTGTCCCCATACGTCACAACTGCATTCACGACACTTCGTCACATCAATTCATCCCTCCGGTGGGACTGAAGCACGAAGAGCGGGCGGCAAGCTCTCGGCCCAGCAGAATCACTCATTTTGCTTGTCCACAGAACTGGAGTTACACAGACAGGAGCCAATTAGATATATACAAAGGCCTAGCCGTCGTACCTTTGTAGTTAATTTAACAATGCTGTAACCACAGCAGAGACTGTTTATGCTTGGATAATTATGTAGGGTCTGCAGTGAACTTGAGAGGCCGGGCAAGGAAGCAGTCGTGATATCTATCAAAGTCGTAAGTTTATTATGTCACGCCACCGCATATGATCTGTGAACGCCGTTTACATACAGTAAGGTCAGCACAACGTGTGCCAAACTTCTGGATGCTATTATATGTGTTCACGTTGAGAAATAAATACTATATCAACATATGCCTGATTATCACGGGTACATCGCTACGAGCATTTTAACATTTCACGTTACTGTACGGTATCAGTTCTTACGAACCACCTTCACGCCTACTCCCACTTCTGGCGAACACTACTCCCTAGTACCTCGTACTTTCTTTGACTCACATGCCTGGCCTGCGAGGTCACCGGATCTCACGTCCCCTTGGCTACTTCTGTGGGGGCACATGAAGGACATGATCTACCAGCAAAAATCGCAGACAAGAGAATTATGGCAGCTACAGACACATCCAACAATTCTAATCCACACTAGTTTTATTTCCAACTACTACACAAAGCTTAGTTTTTGAACTCCTACATGTTTCGGCCACCTATTGCAGCCATCATCAGGGAGCTATGAAGACCCAACCAGCGTATCATATATCAGTAGGCCGTGCCATGGCTCAGGCGGTTAGTCGCCGGCCTCTCACCGCGGAGGCCCGGGTTCGATCCCGGATCAGTCTATGCGGGATTTGTAGTGGACAAAGTGGCACTGGGACAGGTTTTTCCCAGAGTACGGGTTAACACTTTTCGGGCCTCGAAAGAGAAATATTAATAAGCACAATTCTATAGAATTCGGTCAAATGATGAACATAATGTTTCGGAATACAGACACTAAAACAGAAGGAAAACTGCAAAAAGGAAACTTACGGAGTACAACGGAAGGTAAAATGTGAGTGCCTACAGGCCTAGCAGCAATAAATAAGCTCCGACCGACGTAGGAAACATTGGAAACTTCCGTTAGGTGCTTGGAAGGAGTCGATTTGGAAGGCCAAGCACGAGAAAAGCGAAAGACATTAGAGATAATGATGGGGTGCTAGTTAGGCCTACACTAACTAGTCTTCTAAACGCCTAAATCTTCTCGTGCTCCGGTGCCCATGGCCCTCAGGTATAACGTAAATTCAATTAAAGGATATCAGCAGGTCCAAGAGAGATACAGTATGCAGCATGAGTGACGTGTTTATTTCAGTGAAAGATATGGAGAGTCTAATATACCCTAATTACGAGTAAGTACTGAGAAGAAAAACAGGTGCTACTGTTTATGTGATAAGAAAACATACATAGTCGCTATTTATCGCAGTCGAGGTAAAGCATGTAGTTAAAACTACTGCACGTATGCATTTATTGCACAAGTAAAACACAATACTGTGTGGTCTTGGTAGTAGGGTGTAGCACGCTCATGGCCACCGGTAGGCATAGACAGAGACAACAAATTCCAGACAGAACCTCATGGATTGTGTGCAAAGCTCACTTACGTAATACAAATACCTCCATGGAAGCTCAGAGCACGGAAAACACTTCGGCACTCAGAGGTGTAGCGCAACTAGCACGTAGCCGTGGAAACAAGGTGTCAAGTTGGGAGGTGGATGAACGTGCCTCCAGTGGTTGGCTTTGGCATTACCGGTGACGACCTTCACGTCCTAATAGCATGTTTCCATTAATTTTATTTATGGTTGGTCAATTTAACAACTATGTCAGGAGCTCTGATTATATAACATCTAACGGCAGGACCACAAAACAATAACGAACTGCAAAGCATGTGGAATGAAGCACTCGTTTCCTACTTTGAGGATCTATACCAGCATTTGAATGGTGGGACTGAAGAAAACTATGACAATTTCACGCAGAAGAGCCGCACTGTGGTAGTTGCTATTTTCGACTCGCCTCACATCAAATTAATTGGGATTACTTGACAGTGACTAACCGGCTTTACCAAACAATATAGGTCACACGACTGTACCATAAGGGCAGTGGACCTGATTGGTTGAAGTGCGCAGAACGTAGATACGAAAGAGTGCCATTCATTACAGCTCGTAAAGCCGAGATATGTTAAACGAATTAGCAGGTTGCATGAAGTAATTACCGTACTTTCACTCACACAACTTACTAATACATTGCCTCGACAACATTTATTCACCCCCAGTAACTTCGGAAACATTTTGAAGCATGTCAGTGAAACAAACTTCCAAACGACGTGTAACTAGTTGGACAAACACCTGTCTTCATCTTGATTCTTCAGCCAATTACTGAAGCCAACCTTTATAATTAATTATAAGCTTAAAACTCTATACTAACTGTTCCACGGCCTACAAAGGTAATTTCAAACTCGGCAAGTGCTTACAATTATCTTACAGAATCAGCGTCCGCTTGACGGCGATAGAGTAGGCCAAGACTTAGACGCTCGCTCTGTATTCTCGGATGCACCTCAAGCTGCAAATTATTCATATCCCTTACGTGATTTGATTTAATAAGAAGACGGCATAATTAATTCGCAACAGACTTCTAAAAATGGGAAGATTTTTCTCTGAAATTTCCGTAACGCGCAGTTAGGCCTCTCGCTAGGAAGAACGATAATGGCGATGATAATGATGGTGGTAAGGACGTTAACTAAGATAATATTTGCTTGAAGCCTGATCATAACTCCATGAAGCGGAGTCCCTCCTGAAAAGCTGTTAGTCGCTCAGCAAGTCAAGAAATTTCCAACATTTGATGCAACCCGAAGGATCGTTTCAGGGCTCACGACAGCCCGCCACCAGTATCTGTCCTGAGCCAGGCGAATTCAGTCCACCCGTCCCATCCTGTTTCTTCGGTTGTGACCATCTGTAGGAAATCACCCACCATTCTTCTAAGTTTACAAGAGAGACTGAGATAAAACACGGAAGTCTTTGATCCAGAGAGTTTGTCTCTCAGCCGAAAGCTGATCTGGGGATCTCCCGAATACAAAGCAGCACGACCGCTATACCGCGGTGCTCGGCACTGTGTGTAATCTGATAAAGACAAGTAGTACATTCGTAAACCTGGGGGACTTCGAATTCGCAAACGTGCCAACCCATACCTAAGTGCTTCATTAGGCGAAAATTGTACGACGTAGGAATGTTAACAACCACAAACGAACATAAAACTGGTAGCATATACCAAGTATGGAGAAGTAAATAACATTAAAGAAGAGAACGCGTGGAAGTGCAGAATAAGTGCCACAAATATCAGTATGACAAGGAGAGAATCTTCTGGCTGTCTGCCATGCTAACAAACAACCAGACCTGACTAGTTGCTGACACAGACAACAGATGGTGTGATCTCCGTGGAAACTGGCCAAATCATACCCTGCATGTCTTTCCTACCACCACCCCGCCTGCAGAATTGCTTGCGTCGCCTGCCATCCCCAGTTTCGAACAAATTTATAGGAAGGACCGTCCATAATCTACTAAATGCGCACAACAATATTTTTCTACAGCCCTCCACCAGTTCAAGCTTACAAGCAGAAAAAATCGTTAAACTCTCGTCAGAATTCGATTAAAATTCAATCAACAGTAATCAGAGGCAGCCAAAAAAACGACAACCACACACAAAGACACACACACACACACAGCATTGAAGAGAAAATTACGGGAAACATTTCGTTCACAGAATTCATAGTTTTTAAAATAAACGAAAGCAAATGTTTGTATTTCGCTTTCCTCTATTCTTGACATTGCTTTCTTTTAGCAAAGCAACCCATACGCAGATGATGTTACCTTGATCACGTGACCTTGACCGCGTGATATAACGCACAGTACACTCAGCACTTGTACGCCTACACAGACGCTTTCTTTAGTCCATATACTAAACAGCGATTATTTTTTCAAAACCTTATTAAGAGTTTGATCCCTATAAATGAGATGCGCTGTGTTTATGAAGGAGGCAAGTCTGAGTCTGCAGCTACTATTTGGTACGGCTGTTGTCATACCTATCAGTGACGCATTAACTATTGCAATGAACATTCTTTGTTGCAATGAAAACGACCCACAAGGGCGATCAGAACACGAGGCCCGTGTGCACTAATAGACGACAGACATGTCAGTGCCCGCTGCGACCGCTCAGTTATCAGGTGCAGTAAAGCCGGGATTAGACGGCGCGTGGCTCGTCCAGTGACGTGACGTCACTTGCTCGGCCAACAGATCGGAACAGAAAAGACAATCTGGCTACACGACGCGGCGCAGCTCGGCAAATGGCGGACCAACGGCCTTGCTCGGGTAGGTTCGGCTCGGCTTGTGGAATAAGCCGTGTTGTTCTATGAACTTAAAAATGTCCTCGTTTGACCACTCCATTCTAGCCAATACCAATTGTGGGACAGAAACTTTCACTCTTCGAAGACCCCGACAGCAGAAAACAAAGACCAGACCTAAGTGTATACAGGCTTGGACGAGACTGGCTTGGCGCGTACACTGCAATCGCCGTGTAGCCGCTAAAGCTGCCCGCGCCGAGTCCCTTTGAGGATCGTGAAAAAACCGCTTCTGAGGCGATCCAACGAGCCTCGCTCCACCAGTCACAAGCCGCGCCGCGCCAGGTCGGTTACACGGCGCGTTTGAATACGATTCTTTGTCAATGACGTCAGTTATTACGTAAAACGAGCCGAGCCACGAGCCGTCTAATCCCGGCTTAACACATACTGTCGGCCATGAAGCCCACATACGCCGATTTCACACTTGCATAAGTACGGGGACAAGATAAATCTGCTCCTCATTTATACGAATCCAAAGAGCTAACAGAGCAATTTATTGGAACTGAATTAACTACAAGAAGTTCCACGCAGAATTAAAAAGACTGCTTTCCTGATGCGCAGATTTCTGGTTCTACGGGTTCTTTACTGTTACTGTTCTTATTTTTATGTTATTTTATTTGCGAAGATCTGATTAAGTGCAGATTTTGTATACGTTAAATTTTCCGGACACAGCCTCACCATCTCAGAGCCCTCGAGTGAGTGACACTAGAGAAGCTCCCACCTCAATAGTTCGCGCAACAGCAACGTTGTTGCTAATTATTTCCGACTATCAGCGATGCAAAATAGAAGGGGATATTTGTGGGCTCGAAGAATAAAAAGATGAGAGACACCGCGTTTGATGAACTACAAGTGACACTGAAGGACCAGCATTTAAAGCACTGACAAGAGAATTACTTTGAAATAACAAGAGGATAATCACGAGTCATTTACCGAAGAAGATATTAATGCGTGTAAAGTCATGGAATGAAAAAGTAATTACGAATTCGTCTTTTAACTCAAAGCGCGCACTTTTCCCAACAATTCGGGTGCTACTAGCGATGGGCATGGAGGGGGGGGGGGGGGCTACAAGGCTGCAGCCCCCCGAAACCTCCAAAAATCGAAATTTAAAAACACATTTTGTAGATACGATTATTCGAAACGTTTATCGTGATTCGCCCTTCAGCCGAATTCAGCCAGTGAAATCGGCAATGACTAGTACAGTACAATTTTGTAAAATAAATTAATAAAATAAAAAAACAAAAAGATAGGACACTGTGATCGAGTCATGGAACATGCAGTTATACTTACAACATTATTTAATAACACAGTTTTTCAAGTCAAACATAAATTATATATAGCCTCAGGGTCAGCCCCCCCCCCCCCCCAATGAAAAATTCTGGTACGACGCAGATGGAGACCGAGCGCTGCTGGACATTGATAAGAGACAACCCAGAGTAACTTACCAACAGGTAAATTATAAGACTTAAAGTTACGATTTATACTTTGACATGTTATTGCAACTATATTAATTGTTCTAAATTTAATTTCAGTTTCATTAAATATTGACGGCTGAGACAAATTTGAAAACTATTTTCGAACTAAGCGTTAAATACTCTATCAGATGCACCCAACGTTTACAAATTAGACGGAAAGCTAAAGGTCAGCTCATAAAATGCCACAAGAAGTACAGAGGGGGAGCAGCAGTGTAGCTCTACTCGTACTCACCCTCGGTGCTAGACGGGCGAGGGTGACCAACGCCATGTCCCGGCCGCTGTGCCCTAGGAAAAAAGCGCCGGCATCCATTGTAGGGGAGGATGGGTGGGCCTCAGAGCCGGTCTGGACTGGAATGAAAAAGAAGAAAACACGTGCCCACCGGGGTTCGAACCCCGGACCGTCCAACCCGTAGCGACTTGCTATACCGACTATGCTAACCCGGTCCCTAACAGTCACAGAAAACCCCTCTTTTGTCATACCATTAATAAGAGTTTTTTGAAGCACAACGCTGACAATTTACAAAGTTATCAGAATTTTAAAACGACGTAGACTGACGTTATTAGCGATCACACAACATAATGGATGTTTTTGAAAACTTCAAAGCGAAATTTCAAAGCTAAAAACAATACGCAATGGATTAATACATGGCGACTGCTGAACTCTCACAGAAGGCCATAAAATAATTATTAAGCTTCCATCGCAATATTTAAAATATTTACAGTATGGCACTGCACTCACTAAATTCCTTTTTCGACAACAGCACTACGTGTCTCTGACGATACTTAATTTTTGTGTTACATATATAAACCAGGTTTATGAAGCTGTTTACAAAGAGCAAAGGACGCCTTATGTGACGTAATTTCTGTCCGTCTTGACCTACTAACAGGGCACCAAGATTCAGATTTTCTTAAAACTGGATATAGGAGAAGTCCACTTAAATGTTGTAGGGAGATTACGATTTTCAACTAAATTGGTCAATATTCTTAATATTACACAATTTCACAGAATTTGTTAAAATTTTATAAGGGAAACGTATACCACACGTTGTTGTGTAACTGGTTCGTAGTAATGCCTAGTTGTGCGGTATGAAGGTGGGTCTGCGACCGCTCGCTTGCTGGGATCGCGGGTTCGAATTCCGCCGGGGGGCATGGCTGTCTGTCTCTTGTGAATGTTGTATGTTGTCAGGTAGAGGTATCTGCGACTTGCCGATCCCTCGTCCAGAGGGGTCTCTCCGAGTGTGGTGTGTCTGAGTGTGATCGTGAAGCCTCGATAATGAGGAGGCCCTGGAACACTAGGAACTATTGCGCCATGGAAAAAAATGCCTAGTTAGCATAAAGCTATAAATAATGTCCATGTATCTCATACCCCGCACACATATTCTGGTTAAATTCTATACAGGACACGAACTAATTTAAATTTCGTTATTTCCAGTTCGAGTTGGGATTAATAAAGTTAAAATTTTAGGCAATTTTGTGTATTAGTTATGAAGGTTATCCTTTCCAGTCTTGTTAGTTTACAGTAGCACTAAATTATTTCCAAGGACTAAGTAACCAACCAACCAACTAACTTCCTGGTAACAGAAGAAGTTCCAGCAACTATAGCACCCAAATTCGTCAATGCGTTCTCTACCATCCCACATCCCCCACTCGCCTTGACCGTCATTTACTGCAGACAAAAATGTATCGTTGTAACGCTAGTCGTACCTTACACATCACATTACAAGGAGACAGAAATGATTTACCTTAAACTGTATTAAATATTCACCATGTCAAAATGTCATCGTACTATGAACTATATATTAAAGAGAGGCTGTTTAAGAAACAATTATGCAATTATATTACTAAATGTAATTCGCCATCGAACATAACACTTTTTATTGCTTATGTTATGTTATATTATGTTATGTTCGGTGGCAAATTACCTGTAGTGATACTGAATCACGACATAACGGGATGAGCTCCATTAAAATTTATACAACTCTACTTGCCACCTGGGCTATACTGGACCGAAGCAAACCTAAACTATATTCACTCGCCCCTGAGGATGCACTCCCACAACGAGATTTCATCTAAATCTGGTCGGAATCCCGTACATGAAACATATGAATGGATGTAATACTTTTTTATGCGGACTGTGGAGATATTCAGACTAAAATCCAGTCTCCTTAAGGTGCACATGGCAGCTACGTACGCTATCGTAATGAAACAAAGAGAAACAGGGTCAGTGTTGCTGCAGGTGTCCAGCACCCTGAACACCGCACACTCCCTCCACCCGACTTTCCTCCCTATGAAACCACGCAGTAACTTCACATCATACACGTACTTCTGAGCGCTCTAACCATTCTATAGTCCGATTGGAGATCAAGCAAATGAAACTGGAAAACAGCACAAGTTAGTGCAACCACGCGGTCTTGTGGCCGCTCGAAATCTCTACCACTTGTACTGGACGAGTGGACAGGGAAAGCAAAAGCCGCAGTGACAAAAAGCATTACCATGAAGCTTAATTCTAGACCACATTCATTACATTTATTCTTCCATCCATCCTCTTCCTCTCCTCCTCCTCCTCTTCCTTAAACTTTACCGATTAAGCCCTTTAGCCCCTTCAGTTTCAGGACTAACTTCTGATAATGTGAAACGTTTTAGGTATTTGGTAGGACTCCTGGGGCAGGAGGTGGTCCATCGCAAAGCATCTACCTACAGAGGATAGCACAAATAGAAGGCCCGAGCAGGACTTGAACCCAAGATCCCAGTGTTCGAGCAGTCCGCAACAATTCTGTCCACACACTTAGTCGTATAGGTGCCTTTGTACTTTACAGTGACATACTGGGCGACAGAGGATGCGTGAGTGGCTTATATACTAGAGATGGGGCTACAGACTTTGAATGTTGGTCGACGTACCGGCTGTCTTGACAGGCGTTCGTTTAAGCTTTTCTTCACTGTGTCTGGGTGCATGCTGTGTAGTTCATTGCCTGGCTGAACTGCCAGTTTCAATGTCATATTCCCACAGCAAAGTCACTATTTCATTGCATTCTGAAATACTTGTAAAATAACGAACGCCTATCTTCTGTACAAGGTATGTAACAATACATTTCGTTTCAGTGTCAGGCAAGTTAAGCCAAAACCTTTCTTTCTTTATAAAATAGTGAGAATCATGCAAACGTCCTTCATCATTAAGTTCCCCACCTTTCTTGGAATCTGAAGCTCCAATGCCCGGCCCTCTACCCTCTTCTGAACCGCAATTTAATATCACATAACCCGATCAAAATTCTTATTTTCTACTTACGCCTAAGAAGAACTTCTTACAGATTGTTTCTAGGTTGAAAGTTTATGAAAACCGTAATACATTAATACAGTCGTGCAGCAGACTGGTTCTTATTGCATATTGCGTGTATTAGCCTTTCTATAAACGTCTTTCATCCATGCATGTTTTACTACAAATGGTCTCAATTTGTTAACTTCCTCCACAATTCCAGGCAGAAACCGCATACGCCAGTCGCAGCACAACTAAAATACTACGCAGCGATATCTCCTGCAAATTCCGGAAACACAGCAGTCATAGAATGAAGCCCAACAGTTCCCATATTCTCGGAACACACAGTACAACAGAACAAATTCCGGCAACACAGCAGTCATAGAATGAAGCCCAACAGTTCCCATATTCTCGGAACACATAGTACAACAGAACAAATTTCGGAAACACAGCAGTCATAGAATGAAGCCCAACAGTTCCCATATTCTCGGAACACACAGTACAACAGAACAAATTCCGGCAACACAGCAGTCACAGAATGAAGCCCAACAGTTCCCATATTCTCGGAACACACAGTACAACAGAACAAATTCCGGAAACACAGCAGTCATAGAATGAAGCCCAACAGTTCCCATATTCTCGGAACACACAATACAACAGAACAAATTCCGGAAACACGGCAGTCATAGAATGAAGCCCAACAGTTCCCATATTCTCGGAACACACAATACAACAGAACAAATTCCGGAAACACAGCAGTCATAGAATGAAGCCCAACAGTTCCCATATTCTCGGAACACACAGTACAACAGAACAAATCTCGGGGGATATCGGCTATCTGCGTTTTCGTTTATTACCTTACTTTCCTTGCAAAGTTGGAAATGAGATCGCCTGCTGTCTCTCTGTATGTATTCTTATGTCCCCTAATCTCAACTTTTTAACCAGTTCATCGATAATAACGAAACCTGGTATGAAAACTATGCCACTCGAGAACACACTAATTAGAGGAAAATGGGCAAAGTTGCCCCACTGGCCAATGATGCTCCACCATCAGTTACTTCGAAACCTTGGCTTCAGGAAGCTGCACATATTACGCAGCTAGATCTTCCAGTTGTGAGTCTGGTACTTGTGCAAGTCACAGTTGCTGTGTTTGTCTGAACGCCCTGACGTTGTTTTGTAAAGTAAGTAACGTGATTTGTGACGCTATATATTTCAGGAACTATTCTTTAATAATTTTCTGTTTGTTTATGCATATAGTAATTTTACCAACAGTTTGCGTGAAGGAAGATGGACTTCGTGTACTGTTTTATACTGTTACAAACTTCCGCAAGCCACGCCATAGTCACGTGATCAGCCAGGGCAACTTTGCTCAACATTTGGGTACAGTCGCCCATCTAAAAGATGGATAAAGATGCTCTACTGATATTTTAACTCGCTTGGTTGACCTATGTTCATACATCAAATTGTAAACTCCATTTTTATCGATATATTAATGAAAGACTACAACATTGTCGCCTACCTACTATAATATATTTTATTTACCCCTGTTACGTGTTAAAGAACGTATTAAAATGGTACGCCTTCACTCCTGCATCCGTCCATCCATCAACAAACATCCAGGCTTCTCAGGAAGAAAGGCTAACCAAACGTTTCATGGAATTATCAAACTCAGGGCCATCAAAGGTAACGAGAAGTCTCCATGGAGAGGTTCTCACTAGTTCGCCAATCATCTAGAAGAAGAAACTAAAAGTGAAACATATGAAGAATAATTTCAAGAAAATGGTTCACAATCCGAACTCGAGCAATTCTGACAAAAACGATGACAGTGACTGCTGCGAAGAATGTAAGGAGTACTGCTGTGTAGCAAAATAAGAATGCGACTGGATAAAATGCTCAGTCTATGAAAAGTGGCTGCTTGAAAACTGCACAATTTGCTCCAAAACCTGCATCGATTGTGGGCGTAATAATCGTTCTTAGAATCTTTAAAAAACGTAAGGAATCTACAAAGAAGTAAGAAGGATACAGAATATAATTATTTTATTTGATTACAATTTTGTTTACCACAAGTTCATTAGTTTGTATTGCATTATACGTGGGGGATCTTTCACCACGCATATGCCAAAGACGCCCTTCTGCTTACCTTTGTAATTTTTATTGCTGTTAGTCAACGAATTTAAATTTGCTATAAAGGAACTGACCGTTTTGTAGCAGAGACCCCACTATACCTGTTACACACCCAGATAAAACTTCTGTTGCTATACATAACTGTAAAAGTCTGTCAAAATAAAAAGCGGGGAATCATTGCCCATTTTACTCTACATACTTTTTTTAATTTCTTACAATCAGAAATAACAACATGGCGGACGCGTTAACTTGTGTGGCGGAAGCGACACTAGCGACATTTAATTACATTCGGAAATGATGAACGACAACAGAACAATGGAAAAACATGCAACTTCATTAAGACGGTGTTTTCGCGGGACACAAAACAACAATAAACGGGCCATGCGATAACTTTCTTTAACCTTCGTTATCATGGTAAGAAGTAATGAACGACTGGAGACAAGAACGTGAAATTGGGTACGGAGATGGATCACAAACGTACCAGCATATCAAAAGGTACGATATAGTCTTTGCAAGTTAACAATCACAAACGTGGCGACAATGATAAGCACTGAGATTACATGTGCCACACCTAAGGTACACAAAATGTGTAATTAAGCAATAAACTCTTCACAAAAACAAAACAAAAGAACAATAAAAATAAAAATACCAACAGATACGCAGAACACACTGAGTTGCGCTCGGAACTCCTTGTTCCTTCACGAAATTCCATCACCAGACTCTGTGGTACAAGATATGCCAATTTGTTAACTAAAATCATTACAGCATTCCATTGCTGAAACAAAGGTGGAACTACAATGAATACCTGAAGCTGAACAATATATACTGCAGCGTATTTACGTGCTGGTTCAGTCTGAGAGCGTTTGCTGTGGTAATGTTAGTACGTGGCGACTATACTGCGCCATATATCACTTCCAAGGTGGGGTGAGTGCCTACAGGGTGCAATCCAGCGACAGTCCAGGTAATTAGTGGCTAAATGTCTCACAACACGCAAATGCTCTCATCTGTTTTTTCTCTGTAACTTACACGGACGAACACCAACACCACACACAAAAAAGAACAGCACCCTATGTATTGCGTTATCGTCAAATTGCCTCTCTTCATCTGGCGGACGGCATGCCAGCGCGCTATACTATATTTAGACATCTCCGTATTTTAAGTTTGAATACCGCTGGCAGACCAGGACAAAGACAGAAGGACAGTATTAAACTGGTTTTAGTGAAATAAATTATGTGCATGTAAACGGGACTCAATTAGTCCAGGACTGTGAATAATGTCGGAATTGGGTATTAGAGATTCTAAACTATCAGGTTCGAACCTAGCAAGTTAACTGACTGGTTAATATGCTTAATACGCTTCAGCTGGTTAACGTGAATACCATACGGGGTTATGCCTGGAGGAAGTGAAAGTAGACTCAAATTTTTGTCTTCTTGGCTACACCATCGTACAGACTGGTATGTGGATACCAACGTCTTAAAGGCATACAAATTTCCTTCATCTTCACGACATAAGATGCAGAGTGTAGTTCCATCTACCAGACTACACGCTTTCTAGACACAGTATACCACAATATGAACCTTCACAGATGTGAAAGCCTGAAAGCTCACAAGTGAAGGCCAAGTGTCTCATATTCGGCACTGGATGTTCAGCTCACGTTCCGACTGTTTCACCCCCGGAGAAAGAGCTGCAGATAGTCACTGGACAGAAGGTGGGTAAGTCGCAGAGCTGGTCCGGACGTGGTGGCTAAAGGAACGATCCTTGCCAGTCTGTCATACACAGCCAGTCGATTTACTAAGTCAAACTGCCGCATTAAAATGCCCACAGATCGAAATATCGTCGGTAGTAGAAAATAACAATATAAACATACGTTCAAAATAAAGACTTCCTTCGTACAGAGTGATCATATGTGTTGGATCGTTTCTGCTAGTCACATTAAATTTGGACCCTATAAAACTATGTCTACAAATTTAAATAAAAATTTGACGCTTAACTCTGGTAAAAAAAATATGTTAAATACTTGGCACTGGAGCCAACTGCAACGAAACTTGTATACGATAAGCACGATCCCACCAACGTCTTTGATATAACACCTTGGAAATACGTAAAGTAATGCAGACGTCATCACATCTGGTCACTCCCTTTTGAGACTCTTAATAGAACACAGAATTTAACGTCAGAAAAGCGTGCTACTGATCTGAGTGACAAACATTTAGAACAGCTCTATTCCCGGTAGTAAAGCAGCCGGAGAATGGCGCTGACCTCCACTTAATACCGAAGTTAAGAATGCGTGGGGTTTTACCTCCACTGCTCCGCACCTCTTCATGGTGTGGAACTTAAAAACAACTAATGATGCACTTTATATTAACGTCTGATGTACTGTCTTCCGAACTGCAGCACCAGTATTAACTTACTCGGAATTTCTGTCTCTGCCGTATAGTTTCCTGCATTTTATCTGTCTGTCCCTCATAATTTTCCTGCGGTTGCGACCAACTATGCTTTAGAGGAACGTGATCTATGTGTAGCTGTGCATACAGAATATCTGTTCTGGACCTAGCAGAGGTGAAACTTCATGCAGAGTTCCAACAGTATACTGACCGCAGAACTGTTTTATCTAATGGCATTATGTGGTTCATACGCCATCAAGTAAAGGCCGCCTACGGAAGACAACGCATACTGGCACGTTGGATCCCACGCAGCATTACCGACCGGCCGTATGTTCCCGCAGCTTTCCAATTGCATGCATGATTAAATGCTGCAGAAGATATTTCGAAAGAGGTACACAGGGAATCAATGATGAACGTTCAGAAGGCACAAGCTGCAAATTAAGTTCAGTGACAAACGTTGCCACAGTTACTCCGCCGGGTTCAAAAGCACGAGCCAGAATCCTTGCAAAGATGGAGTGATACTTCTTACTTTCCTTTAGACAGAATCAGAGATAGTTACATTAATACACCATTAGCATATTCGAGACTGGAAACAAAGTGAAAACTCATGTGAATATTTAACGAGTATAAACAAGAAGTAGAAAGAAACGCATCGTCAGGGAAATTAAAGAATTCTTACAAAATGAGCAGCAAATACGGTAATTACATGAACAGGGAATAAATTTACAAGTTGATTTGTAACACAACGAATTAAAAAATAGTAACGATAGCAAAGAAAGATTAATGTAACTAGCATATCATACAATTCGGTGTCCCATGAACGTTAATCTTTTGTTGCTGCATGATACAACTTGCATCGATACAATACTTTCCTTACAAAGAGGCCGTCAATTAAAAGTTCCATTTTGACTGAGCTACACATACATAACTCGATGGTACGGAGCCCTTCCTCAGTACAACCAACACAGTCACTCAGCTACTCGAGTGATCGTCGCCTTCTGTGGAACCCGAATATTCGTAAGCAGTTCAGAACGGCTCGCCAAATCTTCAAACATGGCGAGCGTTCAGAAAAACTAAACTGTAACTAGAAAGCCTTCCCATTTCCTGTGTGTGCGAAGCATGCAGTTTATGACCACGGGAGCACTTGGGTCGTCTGTGTGTAAGTTACTGCGTCAGAACACATTGCGCGTGTTAAGGCGCTACTGTAATACTACCACAGAATTACCCAGGTAAAGGTAAAGATAGAGCTGTCCCTGTAAACGCAATGAAGGCACGTGAAATAGTGTAGGTATTGCTCCACTCGTTCTTAAGATCGGAATTACATGGCGATAAGGGGGCAGCTTCACGCCCCGGCCGTCTTAACCCAGCAGAAACAAGCCCTGGTATCCATATGCAAGGAGGCTGGGCGGGCCCCAAGCCGACCTGGACTTTTTTGAGAAAGGATAAATCTCTTACTGCTGACGGGAATCGAACATAATAGATCCAAGAAAAAAACAAAAAAAAGGGGGGGGGGCTTAATCAGAATGTCCAGAATCAATTTCGCTGTGCTAACCTGTTCCGATTATCATTTCTACGTTTAACAATGCTGCGATGTAAGACGGCCATCACGTCGGTCGGCTCTAGCAGACGGTCAGCTGCACAAGCATAAGCAGACAGACCAGCAGTAGACATTTGTGAAGCACGACGTGAAGGTAAGTCAATCTGTACGTCCAACTGCGATCTCTACAGCGCGACAAGCTGCCTCACACTGTCAGCGTACGCAGAGACCTTGAAACTGCATCTCAAAAGGCCTGAAGGAGGAAGTCTAACGACAAAACCAGTAATTTGGGGTGTCGTGACGTTTATCGTGAAGTAGTCTCTTATGATGAACATTCCACCGAGTACGTTTTCCCTACAGCCGTCTCTCCCTGACGACACTATGCGTTGGGGACATTTCCTTCAACATTAAATCTCACTCAACAGACTTTTGTGCATACATCCGGCCACCTACAAACACATTAATTCTGTCTGGATATGTATTATAAATTCTTTAGATCATGTCCATGTTCTTAAGATTACGGCGACGCTATGAAGCGCAGGACACTAAGTTTGGATTATTAAAGCCCACTACCATTAGTGTAGGTTATTAACAACCACAGGCGCTGTGCCAATCAGCACTAAGCTAGCACGTCGTATTAATCATTTTCGAAGCTTAGAGCGAGATATCTTCACACCACAAACACTACGGCCTACATCCCTGATGACAGCCACATTGTCACCAGCGTGAAATCCTCGAATCTCGCACAGTATGACCACGTAGTTTTGACACTGATAACTTCACTACAATACATACACGTTTGCAGGTCATCACGGTGGCTCCTAATCACATGATAATCTTCTGAGTCATGATGCCGTGTGGGATCAATGCCTGTATGGGCCAATCGACGGGTCATATACCTTGCAACATAGCTATATACGTAATATACATACTTTCTCCCTCACCACTTTAGTCTACCTGCACGTTTCTATCAACCTGAAGATGAAGGCTGCAAGTTCCTCCGAAACGTCAGTATCAATTTATGATCCTACATGACGTCAAAACTGAGAAAACTATAATTTGTACTTTATTAAGCACTTCCTTACTTCGGACAAACTTCATTCATTAACAGTCACAAAACCCATCAAAACTTCATTGTTAAAACACACTTCGCCAGAACCATCTACCCTCAATCTATAATAAACGACATCGTATATGTTTCTTTAATTCACAGTCGGCGGCTGAGTAATTTAACCTCGAATCAGCTGCAAATGACAATTTCTAATCTTCATTTTGTTCTGTAAGCCCAATAAACCCTATCTCTCATTTCGACATCACTTCTTACCATGACGCCTAAATTTCGTAAGCCTACAGCGCACATTATTATTATTATTATTATTATTATTATTATTATTAATGATCTCGAAACTGCAGAAAATGGGCGGAAACGTACCGTGCAGTTTTATCTCTTAATACATCCTCTAGCAGTACACCAGGATCACAAAACAGTTACCAACCCTATCTAGTGTTCCCACAGAATACCCTCCACTGATTCATTACTGTACAATAAATCAGGATTTCATGCAATATTGGAAAACTTAACAATATGCCCACCTCTAGCTATGGTTTACACGGATATCTCTCCCGCCGATTCACAATTACACATTATAACACAAGAGGGCACTTGACATCACGATGGTACAGTGTGTAACGCTCGTCAGTAGCACCGTCTGTTGCTGCTGTAGGTAATACCAAATGAAGAACGTACCTGGAACTTTTAAAATGACGAGGTGTTAGGACGCAATCGTGACCGAATTCGAGATAGTAAGCTTTTGTACACAGGCAACACAAGACTATCACACGCCTCAACGATAAGATGACACACACTGAAAATGACTCGTGGCTGAAATCGAATAAGGAACAGTACGTCTCCAGCAATGAGAGCTGGAAAGAACGTACTACCGACATTCTCCTTCAATGGAGCCCTAGCATCCGTGGGTATTGGTGAAATTTCAGAACTTTAGTGAATATAGCGGCGAAAGAAAAGCATTCCGCCCCTTCTACGAATCAAACCCTGGCCTTCAGTGTACAGTCCACCAATACACTCATTGCGATATATATATATTACTGATTTAGGTTTGTTCAATAACCAAGCCACTAGCTCAGACTGCATTAAGCCAAATAGTACATTTATTAATGAATAATAAATCCAGAAAGGTATGGAAACTATAATGCCCTAACTTGAGGCACGATCCCAAGGTTTGCTGCAGAGAGCGGGGCAAACCGCGAAAATCCTCAGTCAGAATTGTCGGTATCCTAGCCAATATTAGAAACCGCGAACTCCCAAAGATGAGGATAGCCGTGAATTTCCCGACTGTGAGATAAAGATGATGGCAACTGAAGCCCTCCGCACAAAAGTGCAAACATATTATTATTATTGTTATTATTATTATCATCATCATCATAACAATAAAAACGAAAGGAAAACGGAGGACGCCGGAAGAATATATTAATGCGTAACGAATGCATCAGAAATAGAGCCGGTCAACTACACAGGCAATGCACACAGAAATGTTGAGCAGTAGAAGTAAGTCAGCCATAGTTGGCAAGCCCAGAGAATTTTCTAGCGCCAGACAACAAAGTTTGTAGGCCCCGATATTGGAATATTGAACGTTGGCAATAAGTCGTATTACGGTAGACTAAACGCCACTATATGACGTCATGGCAATAAATATGGCTACCATGGAAATTGCTAGACATTGTCAATATACAATGAGTGATACATTTTATATTTCCAGTACTGATTATCTGCATTAATAAAGCAAATTCTATAACAGGATATGTACCAATTACCGGTGCCAGAACATCGATAGGCTACTAAATGCTCCAGAAGGGAAAAAATATTAGCCCCACGATGATCTCCCTCTAATTGCTGTCACGTGTCTCCCATAACGAGGTATATTAGGCTACCAGTAACGAATACAGCATGTGGAATACAACCTGATGTGACCTGGTAACAGGCGTTACCGATACTTATATGGTCCAACCTGTACCTAGGCACCGTTTCATTACTGCCACCCTCCACAGTTATCTACAGGCCTACACAGCAATGTCTCGCCAACAGCGGCTGTTTCATTCCTGAAAATCACCGCAGTTGTCTTAGGGGAAACCGTAGGAACCACAAGCACTGTTGACTTTCACCAAAACTTCTTCTTCTTCTTCTTCCATGGCGTTACAGCCCGGGGTGGGCCAAAGCCTCCTTCTTTTGGGATTTCATCCCGAAGGTTTCCTGGTCGGTAAGTGTGCATTCTGTAGTGAGTGACCGGATCACTGACCGCACAAGTTTTTGCTCGATCCTGATGAGACTGCCAGAGCCATCTGGCAGGCAGTCACGAGACTTGGGTGAGAAATGGCCGCTTGAATTTTTGCTTACGGACACTACTAGTTCTATTCATGCCCGAAGGTTCTTTTACATGCCGTAAATCTACGACATGGGACAGACGGCTTTACTTTCCCTCCGAAGAAAGTGGTGCTCTGGATTTTTATCACCCTCGGTCGGGATCGAACCCGCGAACCTTGGGTCCAGTGGCGAGCACGCTAACCACTAGTCCACCGAGGGCGACTTCACCAAAACTGAGGAGCTTGTAAATATTTTAGTCGGAAAACAGGAAGTAACAGATCACTTGGAAGATCTAGACACATATACGATGATAATATTACGACTTATCTTACAATAAACGGAATGTGAGGATGTAAACTGGACTAAACTGGCTATTACGACCCTACACAAATAAATGTGGACCGGATTCAACTGGCTATTACAGCTCTGCACCAACAAATGTGGACTCATTAGTATACGGAAGCCACGTAATTTTTTTTTCCGTGTGTACAGAAATTAAAAACCATGGACACATAAAATGATACTGCGCCTCTCGGTCTCTGATCTAGGTGGCTGGCGACTGTGACCGACTTTCGTAGTGCCAAGAGGTCTACACAGCAATGGGACACTACTCAATGGGAATAAATTACAAATGTATATTAATATCATATTTAACGTGAAGTCCCTGTGCATGTCCTGAAGGAATATGGGCGAGTGGAGGTATAGTTCCTCTCATTACGAATCTCGGCAGTATATGAGGATGAGTGGTTAGCTTCACGCCCCGGACGCTTTACTCCCGGTACCCATTAAATTGAAGGTTTTGTGGGCCCCAGAGCCGGTCTTGAGGTTTAGGAGAAGAGATAAATCTCCTGCCGCCGCCGGGAATTAAACAACTATTCCTCAGCCGTGCATCTTGTAGCCTAGGCACTATACTGACTGCGCTAACCCGGCTCCAAATATTGGCATAATAAATAAGAAATAATGTCAGTACAGCTTATTTTAAGAAGGAAACCGGACGAAGAATCGCTGTTTGCACTACTCGTAACACGAGGTTAAAAAATATCTGATGGAAGTGAAATTAAATAATCGTCAATTTGTGATTAAGCAACAAACCTATTAAGATAAACAGATCTTTGGAATTCCTTATGGAGACTCGTAAAACGAATTCGACACGGTACAGGTTAATCAGATTTTAATACTAACGATGGTACATTTAAACGTCGTATGCATGACAGGCCTGTTTGACGTCAGTGCACCGAAATATTTTAACATTTCTACTTAAAAGCTAATTATATAAATCTGTCGTACATTTAAAACCGTCGTGTCGCCGAAGGCCCGACCGGATTTGCCACAGCTTATCGCGACTCTTTGCAGTGTTTTTCAATCAACTTCTCACTTTTGAGATGGCAGAAGACTCCATTTCCCGTCAGATGGCAATTGTGTATCAAGTGGAGGGGAACTGCATTAGCTTAGGTCTGAAGGGATTGGATTTATAGTGGGGCCTGAAGTAGGAACCATGCGAGAAGTGATAGATGGTTCCGATGGCAAGCCATCCAAGTCCTGGGAAAATATCGAGTTTCATATATAAAACTTCCCAAGCCACTCATCCATCCCACAGGCCTGCTCTGCTCTGTCTCACAAACACTCTACATTTACACAAACCAAGGGTGAGCAAAATACGACCTGCAAACCGAATGGGATTACAGGAAGTGCAAATACACTGTAGGCTACGTGAATATTGTATTTACACTGCATCAATGCAAGGCACGGTTGCCAGTGCTGATTCCAGAGCTTCATACTCAGCCCTGAAACTAGGACTTTTTTCTGTTATGTTCTCGAATTCTTCCAGCATGGGTATGAGTTGAACGCACTGTACCTATCAACTCTACCTTCCCGGTCAGAAAGAAATCAACATGTTCTTCACCAGCCTCACTATAAACGGTGCACGTTAAACAAACAAACAAACTCATTAACTAAACTCAATAGGAAAACTATAAGCGAAGCTGTGCCTGGCTCTAAGTAACATGGCATCAAGATGTGTCAGGAGGAACTACATAAAGACAAATGCTCAGCTCCAAGGTCCGGCCCTTTTGCCTCTAGGGAAAGAACTCCAGTATCCACTAAACAGAAGGCTGGATGAGTTCCAAAGCTGGCCTGTAATTTGTAGCGAAAAATAAAAATAGCCTCTGAATTAATTACCAATTAGTACGAAACTAACAGTGTATTGTACAAATGCTGACGGGAAACACCATCTGTGGCAAGCTACATATTTTCTAATACCGAAGTCAACTCGTAAGCGCAAAGTGTTAATTTGTTTTTTTCTGCACAGAGGTGCTTAGAGTTTCGTAAACGTTTACTAATTCTAATTCAAATAACTAAGACGTTATCATTTTAAATAAAATAACACACTTCCTTCTTTTCTGGACTGTAGTTAGTCATCCTCCCACACCAGCGCAGTCTGAGTTCGAACTATCGTACAGCTGCGACCAATTTTCCCTCCACTACGAAGGCAAACTCACAAAACGAAGACGACATGCACTGTTACTGCCGACCAAAAACCTCAAACCTGTTATTGCAATAAACGTACAGGATACAGTATTTGATAACTGGACAAATGAACATCATAACAGTTACAAACGTGCACTGTGTTGTACGAAGAATGTAATTCTGATTAATTTACCGATAATACACAAAAGCACACAATTAATTCGAATTGGCGTACTTCAATGAGAATATCACGTATCGATCTGAAGGAACTTCAGTTGGCTAATGTGCGTCAACAGAGCTGAATTTGCATTAATTTTCGTAAATATAGAATTGCGTTTGCAATAATCAGGAATACACAGTACTGATTAACAGCCATGCAATATCCCTCATTCGAATACCTGAACTGAGCGAAATGGTTCTACAGTTGTTATAGCTACAGTTGAAATTATACGTCACATTAAACGAGTACATTTATTACAAAATGCTCATACACAATATATGATCGACTGGAACTTCTGGCCCGTTTCCTCAGTGATTTAATTTGTTGCTTATTCAGTCCTAGGTATTAAAAGCACCATGGACGAGGGAAATTCGATATTTAACTTAACACGATTTTTGAAACATCCAGCATAAGTAGATGACGTTTCTCCGTGCCTACCGTCTTCCACATAAAAAGTTCACCTTTTTCAAGTTATTTAAAGTTTTGACGTCGCGTAGAAGTGGAAAAGATATCCGACGTTGCGGAGAAACACGCCGCTTAGAGGAGAGAAGCTCCAGACAGCATGTTCATCGGAAACGGCTAGAATCTGTGCTACTTCTACACGGCACCAGAACCATAAACATAAAACCAAAAACTGTAAGCAGATGAACGTGAAAATCTAATCTTGTATCATGCTATGTGCGGAACATTCTGTCAGTCTAGTGCGCTATCGAATAAAATATTTCATTCTTATATGTCAACAAAAATATCCAGTAACTGCGCAGCGGTGCACTGAATATTGATGCTTGCTGACACATTTTAGAAACCCCCCCAAAAGAAGTGACAGATTTTTGCCATGACTTAACGGTACTCCCTTTAAGTGAGTGTCATGCGACTTTAGAGGAGGCTGAATTAATGCCTTTCGAATATGTATTTGTTGATACAACTGAGGAAAACAAGGCGACGACAGGTAAGGAACACCATTCCATTGTTATTATCCAGCAACATGACATACAAACCCTACAATGGAATAATAAATTCTGGAATTAGATTAACTAAATTTTAATTGTACGTTTCACCTATAATTGCAATGTGTTGCCCGTCGAAGGGGGCTATAGAGACTTAAAAACTCTATGAAAAATCGTAATTCTGTAAAGTTGTTTCACAAAACATTTACATTATTAACACTGTTCTTCGTGCTCCCACCATACAATCCTTCTTTCGTAAGATCTCAGGTTTTCTGAGCCGCGAATATCAAGATACGGTCTTCAGGAATGAGACACTGTATTTCGGTAGGTAGGTAGGTAGGTATCACTCTACCAGCGACACGACATCGTATTCCGGAATGCAGTGACATTTATTTTGTAATTAATTTTCACTAACAGTTCCTTCTCTGTGCCCTGCCAGGAAGCCAGCCTACTGAAGCGACGGGGATCGAAAATCCTAAGTAAGGTCATGAAGTCACTGGTACCCACGTCAGAATTTTCGTAGTCAGATACCATAATTCCAACTTCTCTGTGAATTCGATTTTTGTAACTGCATGACTGCCACTCCCTAGCCTAGCTCAGCTTGGCAGCGAAACGCCCAACCACCAATCACAAGTCTAATGGCGATGTAAGACTTCAATACAATGACATTAACATGGCCAGCCCACCTACTCCGCTGAAGTGGGCACTTACAAAGGAGTCATGAAACCCAATGGGGCGTACTTTTAGTGACATTTCAAAATTCATGATCCTGTACTGAGAATTACAGTGTTTCTGTCACAGTCAATTACCGGTTGTAAATCTAGATGGCACCACTGCATGCAACACAGAGCAGCCCTTAATTCGCGACGGCTTGCGGAATCTAAGAGCTCCTTATACTCGTCAGTTACAGCGTCGCCGAGATTTATGGCTACAGGTTTACTGGTTGCAGAGAGCGGTTTATGGCTCCTACGGACTCATCTGTTGCGGCACGTTGCACATGAAAGCCATCTTGAACTGGCCGAAGTTTATAATCCCTTTGTTACACAATCTTGTCAAAATTTTGCACTTACTGTCGTGTCGCTTGTACCTGTCGAACGTAGCTCCATGACAGCCATTCGACATCCACGCAGCTACATAACACTGCGCCCTTTCCTTAGTATTTATGTTTCCATCTTATTGTTAAAAATCGAGCCGAAGGGCAGGCACGATATCTGGCTGTTGTCAATGACTCGTGCCTTTAGTGGGCTACATGCATTACAGCTGTAGGCTAAAAATACAACTAATAAATTCTGTCAGCTACATTCGCGACACAAGACCAGCAGAAATCTGTCATTCATTACGGAGTTCTACAGCCACGAAACAAAAATGGGTCGGCTTAACTCTTTCAAGTTTATAAAAACGTCGGTACAGAATTACCACTATACGCTGCGTAATATCCCAGAAGGGCGCCGATATCATCTACATCGCGGCGGAAGCCTAAAATCACGCCTATCCAGTTTGATTTTTAAATGCCTTTTATGGGGGTTTCGCCTCTCGGTTTGTATGCCCTCTGACTGTAGATACACATGCATTGTACAGAGATCATTAACAGTATGACAACCGCAATGAGGCGTACCTTATTTCTTCCAAACGTAAAAAAAAACGTTTGAGATAAAAACTATGAAAAGGAATGAGATATGTCACGTCACTTAAAATATGCTGTACCTGAAAAATGAGACGCGTCAAATTTTAATTTAAGTAACAGTTTACCGACACGAATCAAAATAAAATTATCTAAAAATTTTCTAGTGCAACACCCCTAGGCCATTATTTAAAGAATATCCGCATTTCAGGAAACGAAACGTCCGGGCGGATAGGCAGCCGAATACACAAACAATTAGATTTTCTCAAGTCACAGTGAAAGATCTTCAGAAGATGCTCCGCCCCCGTGGGTTGCAACGTGTCATGCTTACGGTCTGCAAGCCCTGAGCAAGCAGAAGCGGAACACCTGCCAGGCTGCCGTGTTCGCTAATGAAAGCGGCGTGAAATGCGGATGCACGCGTCACAAGCCTGATTCATTACCAGTTCTTGTCAGCATGTGACAGACTTATCCGGTAACTGCTACATAATGCGCCGCATATGGCGGCGCATTTGATGCGCATTGCAGAAACTGCCACGGTTTACTTACATACTAAAGTTAATTGGCATGCACATGGGGTCACGAGCGGTCCCAGCCCTCGTATCTGCAGCGACCTGTTCTACACTTCCCACATCGACTATTATTTGTCGATCGTGTATCAGGACACGGATACTACTTCCCCCCGGAGGAGTATTGCTGACATACTGCAGCTTCTAGCAAGAAGCTTGGTGGGGGCGACTCTCGTGACGCACTACGGAGAGCACGCTTTGGCGGCAAAAGGTCCTCTGCTTTTCACACACGTACTGTACCACGACATGCATTACCCTTGTATCCGAAAAAAAGGTTGGCCACGTGGTGACGCTACTAATTTGTAACATGGAGGTAGCCAGACTCTCAGCTGGACATACAAAATACTGATATGTTGCGTGGTTTTCCTCAGTCACTCCAAGAAAATTCGTGGAGAGTGGGTCTACTTCAAGTTAGGTCACAACCACCCACTTACACAGCCTTTCCCATTCACTAGTCACTAGCCTATCATCCAGTCATTCGAAGCTATAATGTCTGAGTCACTAACGGCACGTTAAATAAAGTATAAATATATACATACGTAAATAAATAAATAGGTTATGACCATTTGGTCACGTAGAAATACAGCAGACCAGCCTTGTTCTTAATCGATATTGGTCTGGTAAACTGTAAGGGACTTAATAAAACAAAACATATGACTTATTCCCTTAAAAAGCAAAGGTAATCGCAATACTATACACAAGTATGAATCTACCTCACAGAGAAAATATCACCTTCTCTCAACTCGTGCCAAGCCATTACGTTTTCTCGTCCATTCTTGTTTGTTCGACGGCACTTATAAATGCAGTATTGTACCTTCAAACCTCACGCTGTGTGCGTTGCTGGCAATCATCGCCCAGTTCTGCCCACTTTACACGCTGAATTCAGTGCCTTACGAGAGCAATGTGCAGAAGTGTCAGGCGCGGACGGAAAGAGTCGACTACAAAAACATAACGCGCATGGGTTTACTTTATCAATTTTTGACATTCTGCAAATAACCTTCAGCGCTTCAGCACATTTCTGTATTACACGACCAAAGACATTGCTTCCAAAGCTGTACTCATTACTGCAAAGCAAACATAGATACAATGGCAGTCGCCCTGTGTAAACACTGCTGGGTGGGGGCGGAGGAATTCATCTCCGTTGCAATCTCCTGTGGCAGCGGCAGAGTAGGCCTACGGATGGGGAATGACGGAAATATTACATTGGGTAACAGTTGGTAACCCTGCATATGAATGTGTTGCTTCAACACACAGACACGCGGACCGAGATCTGTGGCTCCAGTGTTTTTTAATTTATTATGATGACTATGAACCTGGGGATTGAAACCAATTGCTTAAACCGCATACGATGTAAGAGCAGTGGGAATTTAAACAGGTATCACCCATATGTACACACACAGCACAATTGTTAATTACCTATTTACTTAGTACATGGGTTACCGTCGCTCTTGGAAAACTAACAGGGCTTCAGCTAGTCAAGACATTCCCCATAAGTTATGTAATTCAAAGGTTCATTACGGTATCATTGGTCCATATCCTAAACCAGATTAATCCAGTCCATACCCTCCCATTCTATTTCTGTAACATCTACTTTAATATTATCCCACCATCTACGCCTCGGTCTTCAAAGCAGTCTCCTTCCCTCAGGTTTTCCAACCAAAATTCTCTACGCACTTATCTCTGCGTGTAGAACATGCCCCGCCTAATCTCGTCAAGCCGATAATATTTTGTGACGATAAAGATCATGAAGCTCCTCATTATGCAGTCTGCTCTGGCCTCCTCTTATCTCCCCTCTCTTACGTTAGTTTCAAATATCTTCCTCAGCACCCTGTCCACGAACACTCCCAGACTATTTTCTACCCATAAACTAACACAGTAAGTTCCACACCCATACAAAAGAAGGAGATTCTTCATTGCTGACAGTAAAAATAAAGAGCATGTTCTAAGCCTACAATCAACTAAGAAGGTCCTATAAACATATGCTTGCAACAGCTTTGTAAGCGAGATATGGCAATGAAAGAACTGACTGCAGGGACCACTGGCAACGCGACAGACTAAGTGGTTTATAATTGATAGGGCTTCTGTTCATTTTACCCCCGACGATAAATAGCTAACGGACACACAATCGCCTGGATACACACTCACCAGATAGATGGAGACACCGAAACGAACCGGTTTTATGGCCTCCGCAATCGCCCGATCTCACTCCTGTGGGGTCATCTCAGGGCACAGCTTAATTCTTGGTGCCGCAGAGCTCAGTTACGCATTGAAATTAAGGACAGCATTTTCATGGAAATTTCAGACATGTCAACATTAAGACGCTGTTACCTAATATTAACTAATATTAGTCAAGAGTACTTGTATTGTTGTACATTGTTTTCTTATAAAATCTTGTACAGCCATTTGACGGCTTAATTAAAAGCCGAAACATGTAGCTGCCTTAGATTCTCTATATAAAATATATATTGCATTTGACGGATACTATTGGTTCTTCACACCATACATCCCTCCTTACTGTCTTAACCTCAACAAGAGAGAATACTCCATGTTCAGCGACTAAGATGCAGGAGACTGTGGGATGTTCTGCCAAACCCAAGACAAACCCTTTAAAGAAAGACGCCAAATTCTAGTTATTTGTTGCTGTATCGTTCAAAGACGTTGTCAGAATCTTATATTATTACGCACGCGATGTCGACAGATATTAAGATTGGTATACAATGATTTAGCAAGGATCTGCAAAAAAAGCGGTCTTGCCTTAATTTAGGTAAGCCTACATCTTTACCCCTTGCATGAAGAGAATGAATGGAGCCACGAAAAAATCGAAGTAGGGTTAGTCGGTGTCTCGGCCGAGACATGAAGCAGGCACCTCCCGAAGACAAGTGACAAGCCGTACCGCTCGAGAACCTGAAGAATATCTCAAATGCAGTATTTACAGAGGAAAATATTGGCTCACACTTAAACGGAATGCTGCCCGGGTAATCCAGCAGTGACGTGAAGATTAAGATTAAATAAGCTTCAGAGATACTGTTGAGGAATTTGAAATATGAAAGATAAAAATTCAATTTAAATCAGACGTAAAAGAGAAAAGAAAGGGCAAGCCAGTCGATAGTGGCATATAAAAATATGCGGCACACTTTGCAATAAGAAAGAGGGATAGGAGAATAGGAAGCCGGCAAAGGCGAACCGGACGTGAACAAAGCTACTGGTTTGCCTCATAAGAAGCAGAGCAAACTTTGATGTAATCTGTTTAATCTTCAGAAGCTGAATACCACTTCTTTCAGTGACATTCAAAGCTCTGGCTTCAAATAACAGTGAGCAAGCAAAAAAGTATCTGTAAAATAAGTTGAGTAAATCTACAGCATAAAACCGAGAAGGCAAAGAGTTCTGTGCAAAACCAGATACAGCTGGTAGAGGGAAATATACCCATAGGCCTTTCTTTGCACAAAGCGCTCTGAATTTTTCATAACTTCATCATAGTATATAACTAACAAAGCTTATGAACAACTTTCAAACTTACGTAAGAACCCCTGCGTCTGATTCCTTTACCCAGGAGATAATACACAATAGGAGTATGAGGGAGGGGTATTTAAATTGTGAAAGAAACCACACACAGTAACCAAATCTATAGGCACACGCACACTTGCTCAACCCCGAATGGGTAAACAAACGGCTCTTTATTCGAATAGGAAGGTTCATCACAAATGCGTGGTTCAAAAAACGCTTCGTTTGCGTCTACGACGGAATTCTGTAACTGACTTCGAACGAGCAATCCGCTACACTTCTGGTGTTCACTGTAATTCATTAATATTGACAGATTGTTTCACACATAATTAAACAACTCCAAAAATTCAGTTTCATGAGTAATGCGACATTTATTCGGGATTCATGGTTCAAATTTTGACCGGGCATCAATCAGTTAGGGGTTACCATCTGTGGAGTTTCTCAGTCCCCCCCCCCCAGACGAATGTCCGATACTAAGAATACAGTGGGGGGGGGGACAAGTCGATTTATTTATCACTAATTTATCCTATTATGCATAATTCGACACAGATTCCGGTTCGTGCAATAGTCGAATATAAAACATGGATTAAATATGTCTGCAACTAAAATTACTGTTTTGTAAATAGAGAAAAATTTTAACTTGAAATAATTTCGAAACATTCAAGACCGTGTTTATTTTTTTCAAACTGTATAACCGCTCTACACTGCACATGATTAACCAGTTGCAGTTGTGATATGCGTTTTTCATATTATTAATACGAGAGTCAAAGCTTCGAACCTTGTCTCCGCCTACAGACGTCACATTAACAAAGCCTCCCATTATGTGATCTTCTCCAGCCTCCTGGTTCGTTTTCTCTTAGGATCAAACATTTCCCGTTACGCTCTGTTTTCAAAAGCCCTAAATCTAACAGACATGTATTAATAACGTTAATATCGACACAAAGAACGCCTGAAGAGATACATAATCTGATCTCTCGAACACGCGGCGTGTTCATTTATTTTAGACGACGAACAACCAGTAACACGATCCCGAGGCTTCCAATCACCGCGGCTGCTCTCCCTTCCTCAGCTAAAAGCACAGCACCGTCGCTGACTGGGCTTGGGGCTGCACAGAGGCGCTGTCATCCCGCGCTACCAGCAAACAACAGGCCACATACTGACCTGCCTACAACGACAATCTCCTCAACTGTGAACAAGGTGTAGACTGCTGGCAAGATAGATGTGGAGTCTGTGATACACAATGTAGAAATAAAAACAACACTTTCCATGTTTGTCTCCAATTCTGCTTTCATTTAGAAATTCCCCACAGTTTCAGATTTGTCATTATTATCTATTGTGAAACACGTGAGTGACGCCCCACAACTACTCAGTACACTGGGGAAAGCCTTTGTGTTCGTATATATGTCATATTTTATCTTCTATTACCAGCTACCAAGAAATTAAAAAACACAATAGTAAACTGTAGTCAGTTTGTAATTACAGGTTAAAAAACACAGATAACACGCACGCCCGAATCCGCAAATTTGGTGTACGCCAGCCAAACTCAGTGCGCATCCTGAAGCTCGGGGCCATTTTTGTAGCCAACTTTAGATTCAATGTTTAGGACTACTTCATTGTTTGATAAAAACAATGTTTGAGGAAAACTAATCACCGCTTGAAACGCTTGTCTTCCAAATTTCCCAGTTTCAAATGAACGATCACAGCACTTTCGTTTCTATCCATTTCCTAGGAAAAGACTGACGTAACTACAGTATCCGTGACAATCTAAAGTTTTGCAGAGCTCCAAATAAGACGGATATCACTGAAAACAATTACGTAGTAGACAGGAACTTCGCACAGAACAAAATCCGTACTACTGTACTATATTAAATGGGGTCATTTTGTGCACGGTTAGGTTGGATTAGAATTTATGTTGGCACTCTAACTGCATTAGCACGCCAGCCAACTCAGGAGTCGTTTCTATGAGATGGTGTTCCTTCGAGACCACACGGCCATCTCTACAGAAACAAATGTTTCTTGCCTGGAAAACACGGCTTGAGCTAATCCAACGTGACAACAGTATTTGTTACCGTGAGTCCTCTTCCTCTTTACACCAATCGTGCACATCCAGTTCCTTTTTTAATATAACGATTTTAATACACAGAAGCGTTCACAACAAAGAAGTATTAAGATCCTTCACCTCTGTCTTTCACTGTATCTCTATATTACTCCGGTTTATTCGCCCTCCTTTTCATCCTTTCACTTTTCCCACCTTTCTTGCTCCTTTATTTTTCCTCTCTTCTTTTAAATACACAATTTCCTCCCTTTAAATCGAGGGTGTTCAATCACTTTTTTGGCAACGGGCCACTGTTGTTGCTGCTGCTGCTGCTGCAGCCGCGTGTATAAAAATCACAAGTGATATACCTAAGAGCCTAAATTACTGTGCAATTTACAAACGTGGCTGCGGGCCGCATGACAGCCTGGCTGGCCGCGCGCTTGCTTCCTTCTTTTAAATCCTTCCGTTCTTCTCTCCTTCTCTTCCTACCATCCTTCTCCCTTTTAAAGCCTTCCATCCTTCCCTTCTTTTGCTTACCTTCCTCCTATAATCGTCCAGTTCTTTCCCCCCTCTACTTCTTCCTTCTCCTTGTGTCTTTATTTCCTTTCCTACTTTCAAACTTCTTCCTCGTCCTTCGTTTAAATCTTCTGGTTATAATCTTCATCTAATCTACCTTTCTTCCTTCATAACTTGCTTTAATTCTTTTCTTTATTTCGTCTTTCACGTGTACTTTAAGTCTAGAACAAAATACGGTTCTACAAGATTTGGAAATGCTGTTTGTATAAGGCAAAGGCAAGACAGTTGTACAACACGGAATGCTCTGCTGGAACACCGAAGGAAGCTGCCAAGGTGGGGTTTCTGGTATCAGTACGAGTCGTAATCGGAGACCAGACGAGTCCAGACGAGGAAGGCAGATAGGGCTTCTTACTGAGGATCAATAACATTACTGATTCGGAGCATTTCAGACTACAGATGTTAGCTGGTGCGAACTTGGAAGGAACTGAGAAAAACGAGTCGATGCGGAAAGACAGAATGTTTGAAGATACAAAACAAGGGATGACCGAACGAAATTTTAATGGGGACAACACGCTACACGTACCACTTCCTGTAACATTCTGCCACACAGTATATTACGTGTTTCGCTACAGAGAACTAACCGGTGGGATTTGTAGTGGAGAAGGACTAAGTACCCTGTGAGGTAGGAGATGAAGTTCTATGCAAAATTTAGAGAAATGCCAGTCTTAAAAGTGTTAAGAAAAATGAATATATGACAAATACGCCGAATTTCGAGTTGGTGTAATCTCCCGTCCAACCGTACAGCTTCTCATTCACGTCAGGCCTCAGTTATTTTTAATATCATCACACAGTAATAGCGTCGTTCTTAGTTTAAACATCCCAGTAATAATATGAAATCATAAAAGTGTTTAACAGAACGAAAAATGATGGGAGGCCAAGGGCAATTGCAGACGAAAGCTGTCTGTGGTATCGAAGTGCGGGACAAACACCCCAAGCACTGGAAAGCAAGAACAACTGGGAAAACATTACCAATGGCGTTTCGAGGCGGTTGTCAGTTTTGCTGTTCTTACGGCAGTGACTATACATATTACGTAATATCTTCTCGGATGTAACACAGTTTAGTTTGACAGGAGGGTACCGACGTTTTGGAGGAAATACGCCAAATTAGAAAGTTTTTTCTACTCTGCAGATGGAGGCTGCAGTTTCATCCGAAAAGTTGGAATCTATTTACCAAACTGCACTGCATTATATGCCATAAGACGCCAGGGCCTAATTTTTCAACTGGTTCACTATATATTACAAACATACACAGGACGCTACATACGACGGGGAACGCTTCCTCGCTACTTCAGATTCTTACCGCTGTCTTTGTGCTGCAGACACACGGATTACACAGCTAAGAAGGAGCTCAACAAAAAGGAACATAAAATAAGAAATGGGGGACAATAACGCAAAGAGTGATTACACGCTGCAACACATGACGTAACCATGGCTGCAAGTGCGCACGGAATACGTAGTTTCTTGAGTCACTTCGGACTGGTGCTCGAATTCTGAACAGAAACTTCATAACGTGCGGGTACCATCATCATCATCCTGTTTCCACTGGGCCCTTGCACGTATCCTACTGTTTCTGTACGCTTCGATAAAACACTGAAACTGTGAAACGTGCCGAATGGAAAGGAAATGCATATCCAAGTGGAAACCAAACACAGACATCTTCCACCATCTCCGTTAAATTGTGTTCAATTCCACTACATGAAGAATGTTGCGTTACGTCGCAGCAGTTTCAAGCTCCACTTTTACCGTAGGCGGTATCGCCTGTGAGCCGTACTATCCGTGACGCATTGACGAACTGAACCACAGCAGATGGGGACTATCAATATTGTGGCAGCGGCAGGAAAGAGAGAAGCGATAAACACAGTGAGTTCCTTGTTACTGTGTCCAGTGCGTTTGAAATGCCGGTCCTCACA
Source organism: Reticulitermes speratus (assembly GCA_021186555.1). NCBI lineage: Eukaryota > Metazoa > Arthropoda > Insecta > Blattodea > Rhinotermitidae > Reticulitermes > Reticulitermes speratus. The sequence goes on along the minus strand of JAJKFL010000013.1, from coordinate 28,964,894 downwards.
ACACAGTTCTGGATCTAATGTGCAGCAAAACACTCCTCGGTGTCATTAACACGACAGGCTTCAATAATGTTCCACCAGCAAAACAAGGAGGATAGCTCACTCGACCAGAATCCAGCATATGTTGGATACAGGTCAGTTTTTGGGCGCGTTCGCATAGTCGTGAAAAGCACCCATTAGCTACGTCACGTCCGTCCGTCCGTCTACCCGCATGTATCAGACCGGCTCCCATTGGAGGGATATCCGTGAAATTTGATATGGGAGACTTTACTGAAAATCTGTCCAGAAAATCCAGATTTGGTTAAAATCGAGCAAAAATATCAGACACTGTACATGAAGACGTAAGTTTTATTGTTGTCGGAGACATTAAATTCGCCATAAAAGCGCTGTTGTGCAACACTCAGTATTGTGACTTTGTTGACAGTAACAACTAGCTCAACAATACATACAACGCACTGCTGCGTTTCCACTGCAACAACGGTTACGCGCACGCGTCGCAATGTTACGCTACATGTAAATTGCCCGTCTTGTTTACACATTGCCTCAGTCCTTGACGGCAAATGAAGATAAAGTAATACCGGGACTGGAACCTCAGCAGATAAGAATATATTTCAGACTGAGAGGTGACATGCTCCATAGGTTCCAGGAATTTAACTTCCAACCACATGAGTTACTAATGGCGCTATATCTACTACAGAAATTACTTTGCGTCGGATAGGATGTGAACATGACCGTTACAATTGTTTGCCTGCACACCGAGAAGCTCTGAGATGTCATAACAATCCTGTAATAAAACAAGCTACAAAAACAGTCGCCAGTTAAACAGACTCAGAGCTGTATTACGCGGAGAATCTCCAGTTTATCACTGAATTCCTCGTCGTTATACAGGTGCTTTGTATGATGTCTCAGTAATCTCAGATTTTAACCAAGCAGTGTTCACATGCGATACTAATTTAATCAGTCTCGTAAAATGTTATAGAAATTAGTGTGGAATGATATGCACTCCGAAGTAATTACGAACTTCAGGGATTGTCAGAGAATAACATGGCTCGTTTATTAGCTGCGTGGCAGGGATGGTGCAAGTGAGGCAAGTCTACATTAAGATATGTCTCACTTGCTTAAGCACGCCCGTCTCCGGCGGCGAGTACGCCAGTAACACGCGTGACAGCAGTCGCACAACCCCTGCCTCCGGTGCAAGCAACAGAGTAACTAAAACCGACACGTCTCTATTTTTTTTTTTAACTGTAGGCCTACATCTTACACGTTATTAGATATGTGTGTAGTTCCTTATTTTATATTAATTAACAACTAAATGTGTTAAATTAATTGCTGGCCGATCTCCGTGGACATGGTCTTCGGCTGCTGCACGCTCCAGTCGTTGATTCAATCCCCCCCCCCCCAAACGGCACGTGTTACTTACATTTTGCTGCACTTTGAAATGCTGATTCCCCCTGCAAGTTCTGTTCAAAGTGTTCCAAACAGGACAGAGTGTGTAATTCGTGGAAACAGAAGGAAAGGGGATGGGGAATGCGTTAATTGAACTAAATCCCCTTTTATTGTTTGTCTTGAGCTCAGACACAAAAACTAAGAAGAAGAAAAGGAGTAAGACCTTCAGAGTTTCACAAAATTTTATCGGACGTGAAAGTTTCTTGAACTCTTCACAACAGACGCACTTTACAATAAACCCAGCGCAGCTATTCATACCGGCACGCACTTCAATCTGCACACAAACACACAACATTTCAGTCTTTTATTCAACGACGCTGGCAATTACTGAGATTATACAGTGTCGACGGTAGACGAATGAAATGTGAGTCTGGGACATTGGCTCAATGACATAGTCAGGCGAAACCGACGTAGAAAAACCTGCCCCAGTGCCATTTTGTATACAACATATCTCATGTGGTCTGGCCTGGGATTGAACCCGGGCGTCTAGAGTGAGAAACAGGTGACTAACCACCTGAATTATGGCACAGCCCTTGCATATTTAAACGCCTTACATCAAATGCCGTGTATGGGGGGAGATTTCGGAAAGGAAACGTCACCAAAATGGTTCCCTTTCGGACATGCAGTTTATCCCATATTATTACTGTTACAGTCTACACTTTATGCCAAGACACCTACATACTAAGGTTATCTGGCGCGCGAACATTCGCTACGTGTTGCTAAGTTTTCTTGTTTCTTGTTCTTGTACGTGAAACACAAAGAACTACAGTCCCGCAGCCATTTTACATTCCTCGTATCACCCATCAGCACTGTTCGCCACAGAACAGTTTTGATGGACAACCATGTGCTTGCCAGGCGCACTGTCAACTGCGTGTGCTTTATGGTGGTTAATTCCACCCCAAGACAAACGCATGTACTGTAACACCTGCAAGTCCGGACTGAACGCCTCGACATTTGGAGCAGCAATGAAGATCTCACGACAACTCTTAATTCCAATCCCAGGACCAGGGGCCTTCATGTCAAGGTGGGGGCACAGTTTGCGGTACCGCCGTTCCCCGCAATAACCGCCGAACCTTTAAGCAGAAAGAATAGAATGTTTCGTAATACGTCATGCGGCCACCCGGGTCAGAGAAAGTATCGTGTTGCTGCGTTTGTGGCAGAACTAGGCACGAATTAGGCGAGCGAGTACTCAGCTATGAAGCTATTAGAAAGTTCTCCGCTGATGCTGAGTTAATGTACAGTGTCCTCTTTTATTAAATCTCCGCCCTAACCTGTAATTTCTCTTCCTCACGGCCACAAACATTTACAGTTAACTGTTCAGACATTGTACGGTTTTCTTCAGTGCTATGTACTTACCTCGTGCACAGTATGGACAATGACACGCAGGTGAGAAGTCTGATGTTTCGACTTTGCCTATGGCGCAAAAACGCCTTTGTCTTGTCTCTGGTTTCAGGTACCGATCACAGTTGATTGGTTCCTAGGATATTTAACATTACTGGATGAACTGTGTAGATTACTTTGTCTCAACAGGTGAGGGAAAGAATATGGATGGTAAAGTGCAAAGAATGTGAAAGGAAGAGGTCCCAGTACACTTGAAATACAATGGGACTGAGCCCGGACGGCGAATGGTGTGTTTCTCCACTTCAACCGCCTGTGAGCTAATACGAAGTCCCCCCCACGCTCATTATTCAGTCAGACAGTACTCTCTCGGTTTTTGAATGGGTGGAATGAAGGAACATATGGGCAGTCTCAGTGAAGATAACCTGGACCACAACGGTACAGTCTGGTACCACGTCGGACAGACACTCGGTAAACCATACGCTCCAACGAACACACAGTGGCACAAAAGTTGTCGAACATTCTCGCTAATTCCTCTTTGCGCAGAAAAATATGGTTCATTAATTCCAGAACAGTCCTAGATACTTCAAGGTTTTTTTTACAGTCATTTGTGGGGTAATAATTTGAAACATGATTTGTACACGTCACCAGTTTGGAAATATAATGTGTTTCTTTTCATACTTGACCGACAAGCGCCGGCTCGACGCTCTAGTGAGTTTTCATTATTGGTTATTATCACTGCGATAGTTTGCCTAGCTCCCGTGATCGACTGTTAAACCTCCCCGACACGCGGCGTACGACGCAACGCTGGCAGAGTCGGGTGGAGCGTTAGGCCGTACTAGTTGGAAAACTGATGTTATGCAACACAGCCGTAACAGCCACTGTCTGACGTCCATATTATTATGAACATTCGGAAAGGCAAGCTGAGAATGAAACGAAGTACACGCGACGCTAGCGATTGCGTCATTACAGCAAGACAAGTACGGACCACACGTGATAATCACGTCACACACAGGTCACGTCATTATCAGCAAGACAAGTACGGACCACACGTGATAATCACGTCACACACAGTCACGTCATTCAGCAACAAGTACGGACCACACGTGATAATCACGTCACACACAGTCACGTCATTATCAGCAAGACAAGTACGGACCCCACGTGATAATCACGTCACACACAGGTCACGTCATTATCAGCAAGACAAGTACGGACCACATGTGATAATCACGTCACACACAGGTCACGTCATTATCAGCAAGACAAGTACGGACCACATGTGATAATCACGTCACACACAGGTCACGTCATTATCAGCAAGACAAGTACGGACCACATGTGATAATCACGTCACACACAGGTCACGTCATTATCAGCAAGACAAGTACGGACCACAGTGATAATCACGTCACACACAGGTCACGTCATTATCAGCAAGACAAGTACGGACCACATGTGATAATCACGTCACACACAGGTCACGTCATTATCAGCAAGACAAGTACGGACCACATGTGATAATCACGTCACACACAGGTCACGTCATTATCAGCAAGACAAGTACGGACACAGTGATAATCACGTCACACACAGTCACGTCATTATCAGCAGACAAGTACGGACCACATGTGATAATCACGTCACACACAGTCACGTCATATCAGCAAGACAAGTACGGACCACATTGAATCACGTCACACACAGCCACGAATCAGCCATGCATTAGCTACACACTTCAGTTGCTTACAGACACGCCACTTTCTGTTACAGCATTACAAGTTCATAGATCCCAGCATGAAACAAAAAGTATGTTAAAGTGTTTTACATGCACTAAATCCTTGGACTTAGCAGGTCGTACATTTCCAAGTGGAACACTAGCTTTCAAGGCGTTTGCGTATTTATGCACTGATGCTCAACACAGCACTAAAAGCTCTCTCTCCTCCACATATTTTAAAGGTGCAGTATTAGAACGGTATTCAACTACGAGCTATAACGTTGGTGCGCTGTGTTATATGGGAGCAGAAGATATATGGCCACGTAATTAACCTGCCTGTAGGGCTGTAGGGACGTCGCTACTGGTCTGCCTGAACACAGCGACGTGCGCTGCCTACTGTGTGGAATTAACCCATCACGGGGCCTTCAGAGAGTTACCGAAACAATAGATCTGTGTTTTCCTGTCTAGACGCCTTTGTTCCGACACAACAGTGGTCTATGTTCTTCAGTCATGTCTGACGGCTATTGAATTCGTGACGGCATTCACTGGATTCATGAAGTTGCGACAGATTCTGATTTGAAATAAGCATGGATCGCCTTCCTGTCATTTAAAGGAAGTGTTACATGTGAATATATATAAAACGGGTTTCTTACACTTACATGAAAATCGAAGAGCCGCTTTTCATTCTGTGCTCTAAAATCGGGCCTATAGATTTTATAGATTATAGATAGGTTTATAGATCACACACAGATAGGGGAGTGTCGGGTAGTACCGGACAGCGGGTGGTATCGGACAGTGCAAGTTTCTCGCGATCTACAGTAGAGGGAAGCGCTTAACGGGCATTAATAGTTTGCTGTTTCCTGCCGTTGAAAGCGCCAGTCATTTGAAATTGCTACGTTGTACCGGTTGGCCGTTACACATACTTTTGTGAGTTTTGTGTCTATCTTGAACTCCGTAACTTATTTTCGGCAAGCGACTGCATGGATTTTAGTGAGTATATTTATTATGTCTTACTGCCTACTTATACATTAAGGACTTAAGTTTAAACTCTTAAAATGACAATGCTGGAAACTTTGTACAATAAGCACGACGGTTACATGTTTGTTACCTTGCTTTTCGGCTAGTATCGGACAAAAATTTTCGGTTAGTATCGGACAACATTCATAAAGATTTTTAAGGCAGCGCGTCTGCATGTGTTATTAAATTACTGGTGATAATAAATATACATGTTTCATTGTTGTGTTACTTTTATTTATGGGCCCTATGCAATAAAATCAAAACGGAGAAGAAAGGAAACACTGCAGGAAGACGAGGCCACTGGACGGAGGCGCAAATGAAAGCTGCTATTGATAATGTTCTGAGTAACAAGATGTCAGTGTCGACCTAGTGGTTAGCGTGCTCGCCACTGGACCCAAGGTTCGCGGGTTCGATCCCGACCGAGGTCGATGGATTTTTAAGGATGATAAAAATCCGGAGCACCACTTCCTTCGGATTTACGGCATGTAAAAGAACCTTACGGGCATGAATAAAAATGTTGCGTAAGCCAAATTGCCTCCATTTCTCATCCAAGTCTCCTGACTGCCTGCCAGATGGCTTTGGCGTGCACATCAGGATCGATAGAACACTAAGCGCGGCTAGCTGGCCGGTCACCAGCTGCCATGAATGCGCATGACTTAGTAACCTCGACAAGAGGAGGCAAGAGGAGGCCCAGGCCCATACAGGGCTGTTGAGCCAAGAATTATTATTATTATTAACAAGATGTCAGTAAGACAGGCAAGTGCAGCTTATTCAGTTCCTAAAAGTTTATTGCACGACAGATTGATGAAACTTACCAAAGGGAAAAATGTGATACTTGCGCCAGACATCGGTACATTCAGAAGGACGTTGTCTGATGAACACGAAGAAGAGTTGGTGGCTTACATTAAAGACGTGGACAGTAGGCTCATGCCACTGCCAGTTAAAGACGACTGCAATCCAGTGCTCAAGTAGATTCAAAGGCAGATAGGCCTAAAGAAACTGAGTGCATCATTTGTGGTGAATCTTTTGACGAGGACTGGATACAATGCAAATTTGTAATAACTGGGCTCATGAAAACTGCGCAGACAGAAGGAAACCCTTTTTTATATAAATGTGATATTTGCAAAGCTAAAATTAACATTTAACAGCTTTGCCATTTTAAAGAATATCGTGTCCGGTACTACCCGACATATTTCATCATGCTGCGAAAATAGACTTGTTTTTGTCATTATTATTTCCTTATCATAAAACAAAACTGTAGTGTTCAATTTACGTTTATGAGTAAAGAAACTCATATATTTTCATATACTGTTTGAATTTTGTTATTTTATCTCACCGAAAAAAAAAATTATCGACCAAATAGCTTAAGTGTCCGGTACTCCCGACTCTCCCCTACACACACACACCCGGTCGGATTCCTCTAAACGAGTGATCAGCTCGTCGCAGTGGCCGCTACCTACATAATACACAACAAACAGAAGAGACGAACATCCATACTCTCAGTAGGATTCGAACCCGCGATCCCAGCAAATAAACGGCTGCAGACCTACGCCTTAGACCGCACGGCCTTTAAGCTAAGCGCGCACGAGCGGTTTTAATCGCTGCGACAATAGTAGCAGCGATTAAAGACGCTGGCGATTTTTCGCGAGGCCGCGCTTTACAGCGACAATCTCCTCGCACTGATTCAGTTATATCACGGACTGCACGGATACAGCACTGGTGTGTGCTTTGTTGCTGCGAACGCGAAAAGTAAAGAAAAGAAAAAAGTTTTGGGTACATCCAATAACGAGTCAAAGATTACTCAAAGGAAAATTCTACTCCCTCTACGAAGACCTGAAGAGATATTCAAACAATCAAAAACCGATATTAAATATATCCAAACAAGTTTTTTTAGATATTTCAATTTCCGTAATTAGCACTTCACAGTCATACACTTCTTTGAAAGACATTTTAACGTAACGAAATTCTTGCCTTGGGATCACTCTACCGCAAGCAAAAGGCGTTGGTTTCACAGACAGAAAAGGAGGCGATAGTAGTCAGTGCGCGCGCACCCGTATGTTGCTTTGTGTTTCATTTGTAGAAGCAGCCGTCAAGCGAAATCGTGTCGCGCTTGAAATGGAACATGCTGCGACTTTTTCATCGCCACGATAAATAGTCGCCCGAGCGCGTGCTTCCGTATACAATCGTACGTTTCATTTGGCAGCACGATAGTCGCAGCGACTAAAACCGCTAGTGCGCGCTTAGCCTTAGTACGTATACAGGCAGCGATTTTCTAGTGCAGTCACCTGATATGTTCATGTTCTTTCTGTTTTCGTTAATTATACATATTAATGTCTATTAGTGAAACCCAAAAGTCATTTTTTCAGCTTCCTATTGGTCTCCTCCTAACTCTTCGTCCTGCAGGTTTGTATTTCATGTCATACTCGAGCACCTCTTGTCAGTTGTCCTACCTCCATGGACCTTCCGCCGCCTTTTCCTGGAGGAGGGGTTTGTGTACTGCATGCAGCTTGGCGGACAGGATAAGTCGAGGGGCATGATGAGTATGTCGCTAGTACTGTATGCTGTAGCATAATGTTGTACACACAGAAACTCATTTTTACCATATGTATCCTTTAAACACAACAAACACATGGATTTGAAGTTGTACATACCGTGCATGATTAAGATATTATTTACTATATACCAACATGTTGCACATAAACTCAGGCAGAGCCGAAACATATGTAGGGTTGACTTTTCAATTTATATTGTCATGTGCAACATGTTGGTATATAGTAAACAAACACATGGATGTTATTTGGAATTATAACTTTATACCTACTATGTGTCTTCAGAATAATACAATAATTCGGAGACTCCAAAACCTAATATATACTTGACATCAACAAACATCTGAGTAATAACAAGACATAGAAATAACAGAATCCAAAATTCTCAACAGCAAACAATGGTGCAGTTAATACGGACCATCTCTACAAAAAAAGTGCTTCAATAAAGCCGAAAGTGACGTTTCATACACTTTACCTTAATGCAATGTTCTGTGTATTTTCTTCCCTCGGTGTGCAAGGCGAAGTTTAATAAACAACCGAAATTGTAACAAATGAAATAAAAGATGCTGTTGTCAATGAAGGCCGCAAAGCCAATGGAATCACCAGAAACCCATCGAAAAGTTCATAAACAGTAGATATCCATTCAGGAAAGCACACGTCATACGGTTTATGTGCAGTAATAAAAACGAAATCATGAGAAAAACTAAACACAGTTCGATTTTAAATAGTCGTGTGGTGAAGAATTATAACTGCCTTTTCGTGGTACGTAAATCAAATCACAGTACGGCTCGCTCGCATTTTTACCAACTGGATGCGATCTGTTAATATGAACATAACCAGGATTTCGCCATGCTTTATTAAACCCTGTTACAGTTCATTAGAATCGTTATTATTCAGAGGACAGTAAAACACAAAATCCAGGAGTTATTATGCGGTCAAAGGTCAGCACACTCACTAAAAGAACAAGTACGCCGTTACTTCCAAACACAAAAATTCCATAAATTTCGATCAGTTGCCTCTATTTTATTATTACCATGTCCGTATGTCACTAACCCGTCTCGTCTGGGATTCTGATTGGTTGAACGAATTTAAATCATTTTGTTGTATTTGCGCTGACATACACGCAACAAGGTTACACTGAGTAGGCCATACAGAACTAAACATTCTTCTTGCCCACGAATAAACTTGTAATGGCGCTGTGATGTAACACCTGCTACAGGTACCTACAGAGGATGGCATTGGTAAAGTTGCCTGCATTACCCTACGAACCTCAGGGATAATGAGAGGAATGAGCGGCTGAAGAATCCTTGTACAGTGAAAGAACGTTTACTGGAGCGAAGAGCTATGAGAGAGAACTAAGAAAATAATTTCCGTAAATGACAGTAACGAAATAAACATTTTAGGCATGATCGTCCCTACTCTAAAGTACAAAAATGCCACTCCAGCACACAGACTAATAGATCACAGGACGTCCATATAAAGCAACTATTATTCTATACAATTTACACTAACAAATACAATTTACATTAATTTCGGGCTTCCGCCGCGATGTTGAAACATCTGCGTTCTTCTGGGATATTACACAGCGTCATGTGGCAATTGTTTACCGACGTTTCGAACAACGCATCGGTCCCATCTTCACTCTTGACCCGTGAAGATGGGACCGATACGTTGTCTCGAAACGTCGGTAAACAATTACCACACGACGCCGCGTAATATCCCAGAAGAACGCAGATCTCACACTTTACATTAAATCGGTCACATGTAACCCCAAACATTTGCATCACCCCCTTTCTTAGGGATGAGTTTACTGCCCTTTGCATGCTGATACGTAATGTAACTCACGTCATTGTTGCCATATGTGGGGGTGATCGGTCCGTCACTTGCCTCCCATTTATTCGCTATACGGATCGTCTCGGCAGTTTTCTGTTGGATGGACTTGGTGTCATCCAGAAGTGTCAGCTCGTAGAATTCCTGGATATCTGCAACACAAGTACGAAGGATACACTCACAACGGCGAAAAACAGTACACTAAGAACCCCCAGGTATTCGCTCCACGTCTGACCGACACTTTCCTTTCACAGGAAGCAATGAAGTGGCACTATCGGCGTCACAGTTCAAAAGTTCTGCTCCGATGCTTCGGAACTGATGTTTAGACGTCACTCGTTAGCGCTATGGATGTGAATATGTGAAAAATGGTTTTAACAGGCCGAATAAACGGAACAGGGACAAAAGGAGAGTCGTGCAAGCAAACCACAAGTCCGGCAAGCACAGCGGTAGCGTTCAGCTCATACATCATATTGCAATCGGGCTTGCACGATGTGTCGCGGCTGCCAATCACTCGATGAATTAATTTTATTCTGAGTTCACCGTGCATTTTTACTAATTAATGTTTTAACACCAACTAAACGCACTTTTATTTTAAAAAAGACCTAAGTAAGGTTTTCTTAAAACATTTGTATAACTCCTACATATGTTTCGGCTTCAAAGAAGCCATCCTCAGGGGGTGTCATACAGCTGCGTTTTATTTAAAAAACACGTCCATGCGTTCGTTCAATATTACGCACCATATAGTTCACTACTTTCACTTTCTCTTATTTACACTGTCACTTCTGCACCATTTGTTGGATGAGTATAAAGTAGATAATACTGTGCAATGCACAACAAATTCTTAACTACAGCACAACGAGAATATCTTCACCGACAGTGCATTCCACAATATTATCTACTTTATACTCATCCAACAAATGGTGCAGAAGTGACGGTGTAAATAAGAGAAGGTGAAAGTAGTGAACTGCATGATGTGTAACATTGAACGTACGCATGGGCGTATTTTTAAAATTCCAACATTTTAACTTAAAGTGAATAAAATACCATAACCCTTTTAATACAGGGCATACACAAAAGAATGGTGCGGTGATGTTGGAAAGCTGGTTGTTACCCCAACTGAATACCAATTATGACGATTACATTCTACAACTGGACGGAGCTCCCCCCCATTTTCACAGGAATGTACGAGTGCTTCTCAATCGTGTTCTTCCACAGCGCTGGATCGGACGTGCTGCTGCAAATGGAGACAAGAACCTTCTCCCTTGGCCACCCCGTTCGCCAGATCTTACACCGTGCGATTTCTTTCTTTGGGGGTTCGTTAAAGACAGCGTTTATGTACCACCATTGCCCACGTCCATCCATGAAATTCGTGATCGGATAACGCATGCACTGCAGGCCATTACAGCGGACATGCTACACCGGGTCTGGGATGAGTTTGATTACCGTGTGGATGTGTGTCGTGTGACCCAGGGTGCACACATTGAAGGATTGTAATTACCAAATGAGAAACTTGGACAGTTGCCGCCGCTGACGGTGTATGGTGTGCCCGTGTAAGGTGAGAAATAAATTTTTTATTCACTTTTGAAACCGCACCATTCTTTTGTGTATTCCCTGTATACTCAATCAGTTAAACTACGTGTACAAATTCCCAGCTGTAACTCAACGAGAATATCTTCACCAACAGTGCATCTCACAATTTTTATCTATTATACCCATCGTGCAGAAGTGACAGTGTAAATAAGAGAGAGTGAAAGTAGTGAACTATATGGTGCGTAATATTGAACGAACGCATGGACGTGTTTTTTAAATAAAACGCAGCTGTATGACACCCCCTGAAGATGGCTTCTTTGAAGCCGAAACATATGTAGGGGTTATACAAATGTTTTAAGAAAACCTTACTTAGGTCTTTTTTTAAATAAAAATGCATTTAGTTGGTGTTAAAACATTAATCGATGAATGAAGTTTAAATCTGGTCACGTCCATAACCACGAACTATCTAAAATACAGCCGCCTACTACATTAAACGTATTTCACCCTGCTCAGAAAGCTATTAAAATTCTACGATACACTATGCAGTTACGGTCATAACTGAGGATTTGGACGTTTTCAATCGTCTCAGATTAAAAACCCACGTTTCGGGGGCTGAATGTGTCTCCGTCTTCAGGTGAAAATATGAAAGGGGAGGACCTAATCTGGTGAGGAACTAGTCTCTGACTTCTTTCGACATTCCAAAAGTTGACAGAGCACCTCTTTGTATCAGACCATTCTGAATAACAAATTAATCTGAAAAACACTTTGCAGGCTAGCCACAAAAGAATTACAGACACGCTTTCCTTAATAACTTTATAGTTATAGGAGATGAAAAGACGAAACTTAACAACAAAATTTAAGGCTACATCATAGTTCCTCCCGTTTGTCTGGTTTTGTTTAACTTGTGCTAAGTGTGTAGTGCCTCAAATTAAGGAATTAACTTACAAGATTTCTCTGTAGTCACCCTGTGTTTAGAGATCATATTTGAGACGTCTGATAGTGTTCGATTTGATCTCAGAGGTTTCCGTATAACAAAGAAGACCAAATGAAATGCATTTACGGAGGCTTACAGGAATGATCAGAACGTCCTGTCCACATAGTACATCCTCGAAACCCGGGACGTGCTCAGTTACATACGGTTGGCAGGATACACACTAGAAGGTGTGGGTGTATGTGGTTCTCAGCGGTCAGTCCGCTGCACTGTTCTTCTTCATTCATTCTGTAGTCTGTCTTACGACAGGTCAGTAGCCTCTTCCAAAGCGAGTTCTCCACAGGGTGCGATCTAGTGCTTCCTCTTTCAATTTCCAGTATCTTTTCTTTTCCTTAAGGTCATCCAGTAGCTGCTTACGTCTTCTCCCTCGTCGTCCCGTCATTTCTATCCTTCCTTCTAACTTTCCTTCAATCACGTGTTTCAGAAGGCAGTTTCTACGCAAGATGTGACCAATCCAGTTAGCCTTTCTTCTTTTTATTGTATGTAGTATATTCCTCTCCTCCTTGACTCTGTGTAATACTTCTTCATTTCTCACACGATCGGTCCAACTGATCTTCTCCATTCTTCTCCAGCACCACATTTCAAAACTTTCCAGATACTTCTGATCTACTTTCCGAAGTGTCCACGTTTCAGCACCATACAAAGCTATGCTCCAAATGTAGCACTTTACTAGTTTATTCCTTAAATTTAATTCCAGTTTGCTGGTGAAAAGATTTTTCTTCTTGTTGAATGCTGTTTTTGCCATGGCAATTCTGGATTTAATTTCACGTGTACACCTTGCATCACTTGTTATCATGCTACCCAAATAATTGAAATATTCCACATTCTCCAATTGTTTTTGATCTATCATAATTTTCATTGGGGATGGTTGCCTTGGGATTTTCATTACTTTAGTTTTTCCCACATTCATTTCCATTCCATAGCGTCTTCCAATTTCAATTAGTCTATCAATCATGCCCTGTAGCACCTTTTCTTCTCTAGCCAGTAGCACAAGGTCATCTGCATATTTCACAGTGCGAATTACTTGTCCTCCTATTTTGAAGTCTCCAAACCCTTCAAGAGCTTCCTTGGTAAGGTACTCGCTGTATAAGTTGAACAGAATCGGTGACAAGCAGCAACCTTGTCTAACTCCTCTTCCAATCTTCACACTTCTCGTCTCCCCTTGGTCCAGTCGTATTTTGACACTCTGTTCCATGTACAATTTGCTGATTAATCTTCTTTCGCGCCAGTCTATATCCCAATTCCTTTTAGGATTTGCATTAATTTGGTCCAGTTGACACGGTCAAATGCCTTCTGCCAGTCTATGAAGCAAACACACAATTCCTCATCTATGACCAAGGTTCGTTCTGATATTATTCTCAGCATCCCAATTGCATCCCTAGTTCCTTTTCCTCTTCTAAATCCAAACTGATCTTCTCCAAGTGCATCTTCAATTTTCCTCTCAATCCTTCTTCTAAGTATCCTCGCTACTATCTTTGCTGCATGAGCGATGATGCTGATTGTGCGATGGTCGCTGCATTTTGTAGCTTTGGGCTTCTTCTTTAAGGCAATCATTGTAACTTCAATAAAATCTCTGGGCCATTCTCCAGTTACATACATGCTGTTGATCATCTGTGTCATTAGCCTTAGACCACCTTCTCCCAACAATTTGAGTACATCCCCAGGTATATCATCATCTCCTGTAGCCTTCTTATCCCTCATCTCCTTGATAGCTTTTTCCACTTCACTTTGCAAAATATAAGGGCCTTTCTCATCTTCATCTACTTCATCTTCAGGTTCGACGTCTAGATGTTCTGGTCGATTAGCTCGATCGTAGAGCTCTGTGATATAATTCTCCCAAATTTGCAATACTCGTCTCTGATTTATTATTATATTGCCTTGAGAGTCTTCGATGCCAATGTTTTGAATCCCATGGTTTTCTTTCCAACCTAGTTCCTTTGTCTTCATGTACATTAAATCATAACGTCCTATTCTTTGAAATTCTATGATCTCGTCGCATATGCTCTCCAGATATTCCTTCTTGGCGTTCTTCTACCTACATACAAACTGTACGCCACAAGCAAACTGCTTGGATTGTTACGCATAAACGAAAAGATTACGACCCTGTAGGTATGCGGTATTTTTATGCATCCTACACCCTCCTTCGCCAGATGATATACTACAGTAAGCACGAAATATTCTGTGTTCTAGAACGACCGCTACGAATGTATTTCTGCACCACCAAGCTTTGGCACCAAATAATGCACCCCTAGAATAAAATATCTATCCCACACTCCCACACCATCATTTCTGTTTCCTTATATCTTCACTTTCTGTGCGTTCTTTATTCAAAATCCTTTTAAAGCCTACTGCAATTTCGAATGTCTGCCATCCTGAAATGATATGTTGGGGCTGGGCATAATGTAGGGCCAAGTCGTGAGGCATGTGTCAGACTGCAGAATCCAATTCTGTTCTCATCTTTCAGAGACCCTTACTGCAGCGGGTAGCATGCTATGCACAGCAGCACTGGTGGATCGTTACAACTGAACTCATTAATTTAAGCAACGGTCTTTAGAGGAGGTTCCGGATAAAAAGTAATTTGAAAGTGAGCACCAATTCGCTGCTCCAGGTCAACAGACATGCACCTAACTAGCTAAGCACATAAACTCAGTAATGACATTAACTAGCTTACTATCTGATAAGGTTAAACAAGGCCGGCAATTAATCCCACCGCGAGACTCGATCCCGAGTCAGTTTAATCCGACTTACATCTTCATAGCTGAAAAAAGACATGTCCTTAAGACGTAGCCATGTTCGTGCCTATACCATTGCCATTCCGGAGCTTTTTGACTACTAAAAGTCACGTACATTTTACATAAGGATTCAGTCCATACGTGACAGATAGCAGTGTGCTTCCATTAGGAGCACCAATCGGCTAATATTCTGTAGTGAAATAATGGCTATTTGTTGTGAAAGCTATGCGGAACACATAAATAAACTACGTGTAGTTTTCCTTGTTAAACCCGGTGACGCATGCACTAACAACCAGGCTATAAATGTTTAATTAAACACGAATAGGCCACGACAAGTTTTTGCTGTAGAACTGCTGATTAAGAACGGTCTCAAGTGTTAAGGAAGACTCTCGGTGATGGCGGACCATTCTCCCTACGAATGAAGTAGCATGGCTCCCGCATGCACGCAATACACAAATTAAACGTGGCATTAACTAAAACTTACAGTTTAAACAAATCGGCTTAACGAGCATCAATTAAACAAATATCTATTCACAATTCGTGGGAACGAATCAGTACTCTGTACATGTAACTGGATCAGGTCATACAAGCGTGCATGTTGGGATAACTCATAACACAGCAAACCGGAGAACACATGTATTTTGCACTGCAAGGTACACTTGTTTGTGACTCACTGCTGTTTTCGATCAAGGACCTAAAAACTATGCACTATTATTACTGCTATTATTATTATATTATTGGCTTTACGGCCTTATGACTGCTGTGTTAGCACATTGACGCTATAGAATTAAACTGATTTATTATTACATTAATAATGATTAATTTGTTAACGTGCTTGGCAAGAACAATAAATTCAGTTACAGATAAGCATTACGAAAAAACTACAAATAAAAGTGAAACAAAGTTATAAAAAACACAAATAAAGTTTCACAGAAGATACAAATAAAGCTAAGTGTCTCAACAATCAAGCCTATTACACAGCGTAACTAAGTGCCAGCAGATATAACGAGATACTACTGAAGTTACAAACATCAACATAACCGCAAACACATCTGGCTGAAGAAGTTGTCCCTTGGATATTACACTGCTTTACAGGGTGTTTGTTGGTGATGGAACGCAGCAGTCCAGAAGAGCAGACATTTCAACTGCACTGCTTCGAAAGCCTGAGAACTCAAAAAGTCGTCCCTTATTAGGTTACAACATCCCTGCGTACGAGACGCATATTGGGAATGTGAAAATAGTGTCCTATACACTGTGTACTCGTAGTACAACACGGGTTGTGGTTACGCCAGCGAGGCTGTTAGTCTTGGTTCTCTGAGGGCCTTGGTGTGTCCAGGGTGACTGCTGCTACTGGTGGGAGGAATGGCGCATCCGGTAGTCATTTGTTTGGGAAGAATGAACTTTGGTTGGATGCAAGTCCGGGGTCTGAAGCCAGAAATTCCGTGACCATACTGGCTGAAGGGCCTACGCCATTTTCTGGAGACCACTTTGAAGGCCACGTGACTGGAAGATGCGAGCCGCGTTCCACTTTAACCATACTCTGCCACTTGCCTTACAACGTTAGTCAGCGCAGCCAAATAGTGTCAGACACCAACCGCCGGGCAGACTCAACTGGCGTCTGAAAACACCTGGCCTACATATAGGCCTAATATTTTAATTTCTGTCATATAGGCATAATTACTATCAACAGTCATCGAACGTCACTTTATCACCTGGCAGATTGCAAATTAGCATATGGAGTTAGATTTACAAACCTCACATGGTATTGCAACTGGGATTGGAATTGACGTGAAAACCGAGCACATCTATGCAGTTTCCATCGAAAACCTGCAGGCGTAATCAATTAAGAGGCCAATTAGTCATGCATTGACCACAAAATGTCATAATGCACGGCCTCGGGTTACCTGTTACTGATCTGTATGAACAAATATTTCTGGAGCCAGCAACTGAGAAATTTTTTGCCTTTATGACATGGCCATAGAGAGATATTGAACGAATTAACGTGAAGGGGTAGGCCTACCGTCCTTCCTGAGCAGCTAACAGTTGTGCAGATAATCAATAAATTCTCTTTTTATTAAACCCCAACCCAAAACTTGAGTGGACCTACCGCGTACCTCCTGTACTGGACAAGTAAAATAAATAAACAAATAAAAGATGAATGACTGTGACAGAAAACAATTCACAGACACACACACTTATACTCAGTTATGCAAAGTTTATGGTTACGAAAGGGAACTAAGTTATTTGATGTTGTTGGAATGGTAATTTGTAGAGCCAATATGTGGTATAAGCTACCTGTATCCCTCCAGTCATTAATTATGACCGGTGTAATTATTTATTGATTATTTGAGATTAAATCATACTACCTGCTTTGCCTGACTGTTTCAATCTGCAGACCTAATTAATTACCGACGAACAAAATAAAGCCGGCAAACTTTGTTGTTCTGAGTTTATTACACAGCCACGTAATTCCATATATTGCTGCAACTATGCGTTAGCGCGTTCAAAAGCGAAAGTTAAAAAAATGCAGCTATTAGCTTTGCCATGCTTGTCTACCCGGCTCTCTGCATGTAACAACAAGGGAACGGTTGAAAGGATTTTTATGGAATTTTTTTATACGGAACTTTAACGCTACTTGACCCGCACATCCCAATTTTGGTTAAAATCTGCCAACGGTAACGGGCACTTCGCATGGAGACCTGCATGCATTTCTGCGTGCGTCTCGGACGTCAGATGCTATAGCTAGTATTCGTCGCAGCGAAAGGTGATTCAAACGAAGTTGTAGTACAACTCCATAATGCTTTTGCTTTCATATATAATTAAATAAATGGAAGCCAACGCACCAAAGTTATGCGACATTTCATAAACTGTTCAATCCTGGTGAACTGCCCACGTGGGTTACACATATAGGCCTAATGACAGGTTGAGAATTGGCACATCAACAGTGGTCCGTTACAAGACATAACTCTGACTATCCTTACGGTGTTTAACGAGGCTGCTCCCAATAGAAAGGCAGGACTACGTACACAGAATTGAACTGAATCAGAAGACGGTCACGAAACATGAGGAAATAATGATTCGTTAGGCGGCCGCAGCCAATATTAAGGTATCAGGTATTACTCACGAATTCACCTTGAGAGACTAAGTGAATATATATATACATATATATACATATATACATACATGTGTGTGTACCGACGAACTTCGTATTTGGGTCGTCCTGGGTAACACCCACACCGACACAGGTTAGCCTAAGGGCCCTTCGTGGTTATCGCCAGTCCCTGCACACAAATTGCCAAATACTAACTAAAATTAGGTAACGATAGCTTCTTTACAAACCCTGTGAATTTCATAATTCACAAATCGCAATATAATTCCACGCTTATTCAGTCTCAGATACTGAAAGCATGAAACAATACATATAAAATAAAACGTCTTTACGGTCTAGCAGTTCTGCAAATCTTACAACTTTATTCCAGACCTTTATTGGTCAACGTAAGTGTGTGTATGTGTTTATGTATGTACGTATGTATGTATGTACGTATGTATGTATGTATGTATGTATGTATGTATGTACGTATGCATGTATTGTGCATTGACAAATGTAAATTAGAAAGATGTAGAAATGATGGCCAACTCTTAATTGGAACATGACCCAATAAAACATTTGCCATCATAACCTCTACTGATATTTTTGGTTCTCTACACTACATTCTACATCTTTATAATCTACATATGTAAACGCAAAATTGTTTTATATCATATGCAACACTGTACCTTTTTAACTTCCATGGAATTAATTGATTTTCGCTGATAATGGACCAGGAGGGGCCGAAAAATGTAGGAGGTAACATTTAGACAGGTAGGGGTTACTTCACAATATCTGTTGGTTTAATTACTAAGGTTGTATAAAATTACACAGTCATATGCAACGCTGTAAGTTTTCCTTATGTTATGCTGACACCACTACCGTGGTCAAAACACGTAGGCCAGATCACATATCATCCATTCAGTAAAGAGCTGAAAATAGCCTATACTTGACTGTAACAGTAGCATTTGATGGCTTTAATATTTAATGTATCTTATAACTTTCTTACCGCGTGCTGCATTGTGCCCAAAACTCACGTTACATTCTGCAGTACACCGCCATTCAGTCATACGAGAACAATCTACTGGTGACAACGAGCAGCCAGACACGACAGTAGTCACCAAGGTTTGGTGACAACGAGCAGCCAAACACGACAGTAGTCACCAAGGTTTGGTGACAACGAGCAGCCAGACACGACAGTAGTCACCAAGATTTGGTGACAACGAGCAGCCAGACACGACAGTAGTCACCAAGGTTTGGTGACAACGAGCAGCCAGACACGACAGTAGTCACCAAGGTTTGGTGACAACGAGCAGCCAGACACGACAGTAGTCACCAAGGTTTGATGACAACGAGCAGCCAGACACGACAGTAGTCACCAAGGTTTGGTGACAACGAGCAGCCAGACACGACAGTAGTCACCAAGGTTTGGTGACAACGAGCAGCCAGACACGACAGTAGTCACCAAGTTTTGGTGACAACGAGCAGTCAGACACGACAGTAGTCACCAAGGTTTGGTGACAACGAGCAGCCAGACACGACAGTAGTCACCAAGGTTTGGTGAAAACGAGCAGCCAAACACGACAGTAGTCACCAAGATTTGGTGACAACGAGCAGCCAGACACGACAGTAGTCACCAAGGTTTGGTGACAACGAGCAGCCAGGCACGACAGTAGAGTCACCAAGGTTTGCCCACTCTGCAACAGTTATTCAGGACGAAACGGGAAACATGTGATAAAAAAGTACTTTATTCCGGAAATTCAACCAGAAAATGAACTGGCTCATACAGAGCAAGAACGAACACGGAGCGAAACAGAAACGTTACTGAAGACGTGCAACGATACGGTGAAGTACTGTAGGCCTACTGTCTGTCGGCCTGTCCAACGGAGGGGGAATGAATGTCAGACCTGAGTCTCGTACCAATATCTCTCTTACACACACAAAAGGCAGACACATGCACTGACTCTACAGCATCAGTTTTTAAAGTTCAGTCTAGGGATGAAGATCAAATGCATGTATAATGAACTTCCATTTCACGTCATGAACATAAAGCATATTTAAAAATGTATTCCAAGCAATATAGCTTAAGGAAGAAAACACTACTCTAAGAGAAGAAGGCTGAGAGTGCTACTTATTCACTCTGTATGTTCCACAACATGCGATTTCTTCTGTCTCGCTCTCTCTTTGTGTGTAAAGAGGGGATGTAGGTTTAAAACGAACTTTCGTTGCCATGATGGTTTCGCAGTTTATGCGTAACCGTACGAACTGCACTGAACATCCATACCTTCCTCACTCAACTCCAGGCTAAAAGCAGAACTGGTGCTGACTGAGCACTGAAGGTGGATGGCACCTGCCAGCGTATCCGAACTAGTACAAAATTCCGTTGCGCCACTCTTCGGAACCGTCCGCCTCAAGTACTCACTCAGCCAGCAGACAGCAGTAATTCATCACTGTGGTATTAACAAGCAGTAATCAGCACGCAGCCACTTGTCAGTAGGTATCTGCTGCAGGTTATTGCAGCAATGGAATTCAACTGTTCTACTACACAAATCTAGCTATGCAATTATTTAGTATAACACAAAAACACAGTTTCGCCCAGGCTACAGGTGTGACAATAATTGTTGTTTGTAGTTGTTTTGAGCCACGCAGTACGTGACTGGATCCTGAGCTGCGATTTATCTTCACATGACAACAGCCCTCCTGTATGTGTTCCACCATCGCCACAGGCAGGTGGCCACAAAACAACAAACGCAAGAGGTTCACAGGTCAATGCTTCATGCAGTACTGACTGCTAATAATGTATCGGGATTTACAAATTCGGCCACAAGACCTCAGGTTGTATTTGTAAACACAGTAGTAACAAATATTAAACCTTCTTACTTCTCACCATGCATTCCTTATATTATAAATACACAAAAACCTTAACAGGAGGGTGTTAATGCTATAATACCAAACATCGTAGTGCTGTAGGGCATTATAGGGTCTACGGGCACTCGCTTGCTTGGATTTCGGGTTCGAATCCCGCCGGAGGCATGGATTATCTGTCTCTTGTGAGTATTGTGTGCTGTCAGGTACAGGTTTCTGCGTCGGGCCGATCACTCGTCCAGAGGAGTCCTACCGAGTGTGGTGTGTCTCAGTGTGATCGTGAAGCCTCGATAATGGGGAGGCCACGGCCCACTAGGGGCTGTTGCGCCACGGAAAAAAGGGCATGACAATATAGGCGTATTGTTTAAAACTGTTAAAATTCGACAACTCGAAAGCATTAACATATGTCACCAATATTCGCCATTAAGTCACGGGTAGAATAAATTCAGGAAATGCGCATATGAACAATTCAGAATGCCTCTATATTCATTATAAACCAACCTTTGCAGTCAACAAGAAAACAGAAAATTTCATATATCTATCGATTCTAACCTAGGTCCTCACGTAAACACCTCTGAACTCAGCATCCCAGCCCTCATACCCTTTGTTTACTTTTCCATGTTAATTTATGCATTAAATGTTCAAAACCAGAGATATATTTATTTGTGGATTATTTAACAAAGCTGTGAGTATCTAAACAATAAAAATTTAAAAAATTGAGTCTCCTGGCATGTGAAACTGTGTCGCACGGCGAATAGTGCCAAAGACAATGTATACTACAGCAAAGCATGCAAGACATTAAGAGCAGAGTAAATTCGTGGAAGGTTGCTACCATTCCGTTAAGAATCTTCTGTCTTTCCGTTTTCTATCTAAAAACATAAAGATTTAAACCACATGGAACTACAGTTTAGCCTGTCGTTCTTATGGCTGTGAAACTTGGTCTCTCACACTGAGGGAAGAACACAGGCTGAGTGTGTTCGAAAATAGGGCGCTGAGAAAGATAACTGGGCCTGAGAGGGCGGAAGTAACAGCACACTGGAGGACACTGCAAATGAGAAGCTTCACGATTCTAACCCCTCACCAAATATTATTTGGGTGATCAAATCAAGGAGGATGTGATGGGCGGGGCATGTGGCATGCACAGTGGTGAATAGAAACGCATACAGGGTTTTGGGTGGAAAACGTGAAGGAAAGATACCGCTTGGAATACCTACACGCAGAAGGGAGGATAATATTAAAATGACCTGAAGACATAGGATGGAGGTGTGTGGACTGAATTCATCTGGCTGAGGAGCGGGACAAGCGGAGGGGTCGAACCTTCGGGTTCCATAAAATGCGAGGGTTTTCTTGACTAAATGCGGACCTGTTAACTTCTCAGAAAGGAAGTTAGGTGTCATCATCTGCTAGGATGATTAAAGAATAGTGACTTGACAAGAATGTGGACGGAACTGCTGGTGGACTAATTGAAATACTATCCCACGAGTTGTCTGGAGGAACTGAGAAGAAGCCGAAAAACCCTGGGCCCCAGCAGGCAGAGATTCGAACAGGGCACTTAACCGATTAAAAGTACGAAGCGTTATAGCTGGAACCAACTTGCTCGCGCTGAGACATACAAGGAAACACTACAACACGGTGCATGAGTGCCTTACAACAAATGAAGTCCACTTGACGGCTTTGCAACGTACGAGTAAGTAAAGCAGCACAGAAACAAACTTCGCCGTTCCACGCGTTAATTCTGAGGTTTACATTCCCACCAGATTCGCCGGCCCACGGTGCAGGGAACTTAAGCTCATTGGTGGCTCTGTTTTTGGTGACCTGCTGTACGAAGGGAATTGTGGTTATCAAAACGAAACAAAGCCAAATGCAACACACAGGGAAGAAGACAATCCGTGCTTATGGTTGGCATTTGCATTGCAGACCAACGTTTCAGTGTTTTAAGTGACAACTTCAATTGCATGTTATGCAGAGGTGCCGAACCTGTGACCAGCCACGGATAAAAAAAACACACGCTCAATTCAAAAGCAGAAGTTTTTTGGAGGGTTGTAAAGCAACGAAACTGAAACTGAAATTGGCCTGCCATAGCCCAGGCTTCTAACAGCGGAGAGCCACGTTCGCTCCCAGGGCGGTCCATGTAAAATTTGTGGTGGATAAGTTGGGAATGGGAGAGGGTTTTCTACGAGCAATTCGGATTTTTCTTGTAACCTATAATTCCACCAATGCCACATATTCATTCGCCGATCATCCGAGGGATGGACAGTAGTCCCCAGTCAGAGATCGCATTTACAAGAGGACACTGTCTCACTCCACCCCAAAAATAAAAATGAAACCTCTTGGTTTATTTAACGATGCTCTGTGAATAAAACATCGTCAGTGACAGATGGCAGTGTATCAACTACGACGGACAGGTAAGATGTGGTCAGAAAAGGACACGGTTTACTCTACGCACTATCCCACAGTCTGAGTGGACGGACTAAGGAAAACCACGAAAACCCGACTAGGATGGCTGGCCTCCGGGCAGGGATTCGAAACAGCAGGCGACGTTTGCTGTCATCAAAAGGGCACATAACATCGCAGCAGGACCGGACACGTTCTGCAAGGAGACTTTTCTTCGTCGACACGTGGGGTCAATGGCGAAGACAGAGATCTTTTAATAATCTGCTTCTCCCAGCGCTTGTATAATGAAAGATTTACAACACGTACACCGGACTGCGACTGCAGCGCCAAGAAGCAAAATAAGATATGAACATAACGGCGGAAGTGAAGCATTCCATTACACGCACTATTAAGATCCTACGACGTGGTTACCCCTTCTATGTTGGGGGATGAAATATAGAAGTCTTATAACAGGAGGTTGTTTTGTCTTCATAACAAGTTCCAACAGAATAATTGTTAGACTAAGGCCGTGCCATGGCTCAGGCGGTTAGTCGCCGGCCTCTTACCGCTCCATTAAAATGGAAAAGCAGAAAAACCTCATCATATCATCACATCATCACAGGGTTGCACAATAAGCCTTCAAGACTGCGGTGCGTCCGTAGCATCTGCTGCGGGGTCCTTCAATAAAAAAATTGTTAGACTAGGCCACTTATATGACAATTGTTAGAACTGAAAATGACAGCAAATATGGAGGATTATACTAGACGTTCCCTATTTGATAACAAACGGTTTAATTGGTCCATGTAACGTGACGACGTAACAACTGCGTTTCTTCAGCTTGCCAAAGAACAAAGAGACATCCGTAGCCACGAAAGTGAGAACATGTGAGTTAGCAATCCTGAACCGTCAATAACGGCTATCAATGTCATCCGTGATGGGGCACTTTAAAGTGACTGTCTTCGCAGCTCCTACGAAAGGCTGGCAAAGAATGATATTAATATGGATCACAGGAAAAGGGTGCCAGTGAAGGAGAAGAGCTGACTTAGGATTGTGCCGAATGCTGCGCCATTTTTTCAGCTGTGGTGAATCTTACAATTCTACAAATTCTACACACATGTTCCTTCCAATTCACTATTCATCAATCATCTGAGCACTGGACGCCATGTAAACGGGTCTACTGAGTGCCGCTAAATAAATCATAAATAAACAACAGTAATTAGAGGATTGGTAAATACATTTAATATTATTTGGAAGGACGTGGTTGTGGCCTAATCGAGATATTATGGCGACATTTGCGTGGAATAACAGAGAAGCCAAAGATAAACCTCAGTCAGGATAGCTGGTGTCCCAATCAGGACTTCAACTGGCCCCCTCCGCATAAAAGTGACAAGTGCTACCGCTTTATCCGAATTCATTTGCAAACTGATAACATGCCTACTATTAAAACTATAACAATTTTATGTTGGACATTCTCCAATGTCCGAGATACGAGTATAACACAGCACTAATTACTTCTTAGATAAAGGGCATGATGCAAACAAGTTCATTACATTTTGTAACCCTGACGGCGTTTAAAATAATGCTGAGGAGAACGTCTAAGGCGGGGTCTGCGGCCGCTCGTTTGCTGGGATTGCGAGTTTGAATCCCGCCGGAGGCATGGCTGTCTGTCTATCTCTTGTGAATGTTGTGTGTTGTCAGGTAGAGGTCTCTGCGACAGGCCGATCCCTCGTCCAGAGAGTCCTACAGAGTGTGTGTCACTGAGTGTGATCAAGTGCAACAATAACCCCCTACACCTACAGTGAGTAGGTAGAAGACGTTAAGACTAAGAAAGAAAGAGACAGGAGCTAACAGTAGGTTGGCGAAAGGTACAATTTCGCAACTCAAACTCTTCACCAAACAGCCTGTCATTATGTTGACGAACTAAAGGCGAATGAAACTGATGAGGCACGTAGTACGCATAGGAACGAGAAATGAATTAGAGAAAGAAATAAAAACGTAGCTTCTAACTACAGAAATGATCACGAAGAAGCACTTGTTTGCCGTCAAAACAACTTTATTGATATTAAGTTAAATTAATGTTAATCAGTCATATTAATAAGGCAATATGTTTCAGCCAATCATGGTCATCTTCAGGTATTCAGTATCACAAAAAGTAAAAATATTACAATTACACAAAAATATGTGTTAGACCGAGATATCAATATTACAATTTACATAATACATGCTGCTTGTGATTCTAGTGCAACTAACAGAGACTGTTAATAAAATGTGACGTATTAGCTACAATGTTGAATAACGTCAAACAGAAACGATTTCTTTCCGGCATTGCCCGGTAATAATTTCTAAAGGCCCGATCGTGGTCTATTTTAAAGTACTCTACCAGCACTCTCATGAGCTACGGAAAACTATGCACAGCCTTGGCCAGTATATCTGGTAAGAGACTGCAATTTGTAACACTTTCCTGCCAAGATACGGAGCAAACCACTCGACCACACACCTTTCCAGCTTCAGCTTGCAGTTCCAGGTGTCATTACGTGTATGAACGACGCATCTGTCGCTACATATACACCTTCAACATGCAAGGAACGTCCGTTCTTTTCACTGCGTTACTTTCTTGTTGGACGTGGACAGTTAACGCTTGAAAGTCTATAGAGCTTATATACTGACAAACAGATCTGCACTGTACTTAGGTCAAGGTTCTGTGATACTGAAATCTTTTATATCACACAAAGTTTCAGTATCTTATTTATACGTATACTGTTTTTTTTTATTCGTCCTCTTCTACCTACTCCGGTTTCCCGTTTCAGTGTCGAGGCGTATACTGTATTACGTACACTATTTTGGGCAGACTAAATCAAGCAGCAGGACAATGCATTATCAATTTCGCCACCAGACGTCGTAATTTTTAAACCCTATGGCAACTGCTTATCAAGCAGTCGCATGGAAGTGGCTCAGAAAAGCGTCGGATAAGGTGGGGCTAAACTTTCCAGATAAGTGACAAGAAACGCAACAAACGCAATTATAGCAACCGATGAGGCAATTTCTCACAAGGGTAGATTCCAAAACAAATATGACACAGCAAACATATGGAAGATAGACACATAAGGTGGAACTCCTCAGCTGCACACTAAAAAACATTACAAGGTTTATTTTTATCTTTTTTTTTATTTTTTTTTTATTATATATAAATGGCTCGACAGCCTATATGGGCCTGGGCCTCCTCGTTTCGTCGAGGTTTCATGGTCACACACATTTTAGACACACCACAGTCCGGTAGGACTCCTCTGACGAGGAACCAGCTTGTCGCAGAGACCTCTACCCGACAACACACAACACTCACAACAGACAGACATCCATGCCTCCGGTGGGATTCGAACCCACGATCCTACTAAGCGAGCGGCCGAAGACCCACGCCTTAGACCGCACGGCCACTGGGATCGGCACATTACTATGTTACAGTACACAAAATTTGAAAGTGTTCTTTACTGTTTTAGGTCCCAATATGTCTGGATGTTCATTTATTGACAACATAAGAGACAGCTACCAACGGCCAAAACCACTACACATTCATAAATTCCTTGTTGATAAATGCAATGAACATTAAAGATATTACGCCGTACAGAAGCATGTTTCATGACGCCTACACCAATATTTTATGTGTATAATCACGTACCCATTTACATGACACTTAACAGAAATAAAATTTTATCTTAGTTTGAATTAAGGGTTGTACTGGACCAATGCAAAGTATAATTAAATTCGCAATACAGTCGGTTCAGCTACAGCGCCCAGCCACGTTCTTGTGAGACCTCACGTTACAGAAAATCGCGTAATAAAAATACAGTCGGATCAGAACAATATCTGGCCCGTCACCCAAACTGATGTCTTCACACTGGTCGCTGAAATCGCGTAATATCCAACACGCGTATGCGAAAGTTCGCGTTATACAAAGAGCTTTGCTCTATTCATCAATCCCTTTATAGCCAAAAAGCGTTAACGAAACACGCGTAATAGCGGGAATGACTGTGCCTTCATAAACAATACAGCCCCAGCCTTCAATACACAATACAGTCCCAAATTTCGCCAAAATCCAATGTATGATTTAGGGAAGAATCAAGCAGGCCTCTAAAACGGACACAGATACAGGCCTAATTAAACAGGGAGCTATGACCTCTCTATACACGTCTACTTTACGGATTTCATCCAGTGAACACAGAGAATACTTTGCCCACCTTCTGGCAGCCGAGCCTGATTAGCAACAAAAAACTCCTTTTCTAAACCAACCAAGCTTCTAATTTTACGATGAATTGTCATTGATTCCCGCCATAATTTCTGAGATTCCAGTTACGCCAGAATGCTCCTTTCAGAGCTCATTTATCACTCCGTCATGTATCCGGTTATTCTTGCACTCTAATTTCCTGTTCGCTCATTATCTGGTCCTTCTGTCAGCCCCTTCCCGCCAACTCATCTCGAAGCCTGAGGAACTCAAGTCAACTCGGCCCTGCTGTTTCAACCTTTCATTGCGTTGAAACGTGGCAGATGAAAGTTATCCTCTTCATGAAACAAAGAGGGTGCATTTGTGCCAAAGGGAAATACATGTGTATATTATTTACATATAAATTGGCAATCCTCCATTTTGAATCCTCCATTACTACAACCTGTCACAGAAGACAACAAAGTTTCGGAATACCTCGTATACCCTTGAAAAAACATTGAGATAAATTACTGTTCATAATCATCCGGAGCATGCATTTGCCTAAAATACGTGTAAGCTGAATGACGTGAGGTTAGTGTGTTGTCTGTCTTAAAATTCCATTCTTCTTGCACTGTCGACATATCGTACACATACCCTCCTCCCAATACATTTTTCTCACGTTGCTCATTAAATGATAACCGTCAGAGACAACCCTGACGCCAGCGCTGGCTTCGATTTATAGTTCTGTCGGGTAAAGGTCTTCTCGTAACATGCAATGAAGGAAAGAAAAGGAGCAGAGGTATTGCTCAAATTATTCTCAACCTCGGCGCTAGATGGGGTGAGTGGTCAACGCCACGCCCCAGCTTTACGCCCGCGAAACAGCCCCGGTACCCATTGTACAGGAAGCTGGGTGGGCCCCAGGGTCGGTCTGGATGGGTGTGGAGAAGAGAAAAGTCTCTTGCCCTAATGTGGGTTCGAACCCCGAGCCGTCCACCCTTTGGCAAGATAGGTGCAACTGCTTTTGCTTTCTCCAATCTCTTCTGCATTCTTGATACCGAAGACTGCACCAATGGCGTCAGTGGCCTGACGTTCTCAGACTTCGATACCTCCTGCGCATGTGTTTCTGATGGACCTTAATTTTTCATTACGTTGCTTAACAACAGGTAATTTTTTCTTATATGACTATTTTTCATAAATATTGGTAAGGGCCTGATGGGGTTAGGGTAGGTTAATCTGTTGGGTTAGATAAAGTTACGATTGGCAATACGTGAGGTTAATGCGCACACTATTTACCTTCAAACAATATTTACATTTTAGACACCACCAGGCTCCTATTCAGTGGGTAGCATGGGCTCTTTCCTGAGGGGTAGAGCGGCGGGGGGCGGGGGTGAAGCTGACCACTCATCTACATCTAATACGAAAGTTAGGACTTTGTGGAGCTTTACCTCAACTCCCCCATATCCTATGCCTTCATGGCGTGCACAGGCACGACTTTACCTTTCCCTCTTACCTGGCAAACACGGACGCTCTTTTCCATGTATTGCTATCATGGACTTTGTAACATATCTTATGGTCAACGTGGACACCACATTCGACGCCGGCGTTGGTTACGTATACTACGTACGTATAATATTACTTAGGTACGTAATTATGGGCGACAGTTTGCCTTCTACCGGTTGAATATGATGTGGAGGCCGCTACGTTGGTATCTGCAGTCACGGACACAAAGGCATGTTCAAGCTATGTTACACTCATGGACAACAACGAGGCTATTACCTCCCCAACGCGTGAAACAAGAGCAATGCAACTTTAATTGCATGTTCCGATTATAAATATCCCACTTTCAGGACACCTACATGTTTGCTAAGAAAGCACACAAAGGATTCGTATTATTAAAAATACTACATTTGTAGCCACCTGCATTCCTCGCAGTTACAACCTTCTCCCCTCTGTAATCACCACTTCCCCACGCCTTTTGGAGGAAAAAAGAAAAACTGCAAGGTAGAAATAATTTTCGCTCTCTCCTTTCACCTACTTTCTTCCCCGTCTGACTCAAACCAATTTACTACACTGCGCCGTTTCTCCCTTATGCTCCAATTCTCTCCTTTTCCCCTCATTCTCTGGGCCGTAATGGCACCGATAATTTCTGTGCACACCAGTGACGGGGATGGGGAAGTACTCAGCTGGCCTGACTTGACACCAGCTTAGCCGGCTATTTCGCACCAATGGTCAGTGGTGGCCAATCAAAATTTGATGATGAGCTGCAAACCGCAGGCAAAACAGGATTGCCAATGGGTACAACTACTTACGAGTCTTGATGCAAGAGCATACCAACATTTCAACCGAACGGAATCTAGCGGCCGCGGCCTTACTCGCGTGTACATATCGGCTGTTTCCATTTCGGTATCCCAGAAAAGCGATATGCAAAGAAGCGTAAACACATGCAAGTTGTGAACCACTTGTGAGCATGCATCAGAAATAACTTCCAAGACTGGAATTTAACATTTTACATCTGAGCGAATTTTGAGGTTTTCACAGCGGTATAATCTAGGATTCCGGTCTTCTGTGACGCTGCGTGTCTGGGTAAGCGGTTTCCGACGTTTCGAAGAAACGCGTCGCAATGTCACATCCCAAAAGACCGGAATCCTCACATCTAGTCGCTTTACTGCTTAGTCACTATGTTGTACTAGTCATGAATTCAGCACAGGCCCTATTACCGTATGCCAGAACCACCGGTATTGGGTACAAACATAAATAATTACAGTTAATCATGATTTGGTGAGAAGTGTTTTAATTAACAGATCGGATTAAAAAAGCAAAACCGCAGTAAGTGTAATTATACGAACCAAACGGAAAGTGATATTTACAAGTTGGAATCCTGAGAGGTAGGGAATAAGAAAGCAAAAATTAATGGCAGTAAAACATACAGCATAAAACACCGTACATGTATAGAGCGATAACTTACTTACATAAAACCACAGAAATTCTTGACCAGCCGAAAAACAATGAACTATTCAAACAGGTCCAGGCAGCATGGAATTATTCACTTGAGAAGTCAGTTCTATTTATAATTGACACGGAGGAGCTGATTTCGAATCCCTCCAACAGCAACGGGCACTTGCGTGGTGTGAATAAAATAAAGCAAAAAGTATAGAAATAACTATTTTTAGAATACGAGGTGTTTTACGAAAACTGACTGTGGATGCAACGTCCCAACTTGCGTTGATGCTGTAACGCAATACACTGCAACTAAGTACAAAGAATGTGGTGCGATGCAGGACAAGAGATGTACGATACGTACGAATCACGTCACGTACGTCTCGCAAACTAGCATCAATATGGCCATGAAACTGAAGTTGCTTTTACAAGTATACGTAAAACAGCCTTTATTAGATCGGATCATGCGTGGGGAGCTCTTCGCGTTCATCTTGAAGTCCCTTTGAGACGGACTGCTTCACTTGCACATGACTCAGAACTTTCAGTGAACAGTACAGAAGCTGAAGTTCCAGAAAGAAAGGGCCACGAAACACTGTTTTTAGACCGAGATATATGACGCTGACAACTCCAACCACAGCCGATGAAAGAAAGAATACATGAAATAAGGTAAGATGTATGCTGAATAGACGAGTGAACCACGCAATCTGCAGAACTGGGGGAAAGAAGACGTTATGAAAGCTGACAACAAAAGCATAGGCCAAGAAAGGGGTGGCGATGAGAAGATAGGAGCTAGACAATGAAAAGAAAATAATACAGCTTATAGAAGAAAAAGTCACTTGTGCTTGATAACCATTGGTGGAAGAAGTTTAAATTAAATATGTATGAGGCGATTGGTATACAACTTCCTTGCGTACAACAGAGTTATTGACAGTGAAAGAGGAAAAAGGAGTAATGAAGCAGAATAAAAATAGAACACACGACACACAAGCGCAAACTGGAAGGAAACGTCGTAGCGAGAATAAGGTAATGTGGAAGCTTCAGTATCATTATAAAAAAAATTGAATATAATTCTAGGACATCCAGCAGAGGTCGAAGAAAAATGGAATGGAGGGGCTTTCTCACAACTGTGAGATGGTTTAAATCTATTTTTCCTTTCCCAATTTGTTGTTCACATGATATCTGCCTGTCTACACACAAAATGTAATAACTATGCCAGCGGCAGCAGCAGCAAAAAACAACATGTATGTTATCACCACGGTCAATAATCATTTTACAACGTAGTAGTAGTAATCATTCCAGCAACTGACACTGAAGCTAGGCAATTGGGGGGGGGGGGGGGAGTCTCTTGCAACTGATATTATGCTACTAATGATCGCAGGTCTGTAATATCACTCGTTTTGATTATACCTTATCTCCCATGTAAGAGATACATAAAACTGCTGTGAACCGTAACACAGCCTGAGATTCGATGACAGTTCTCGTCTGTAGGCAATGAAGTTGGAATGTTCACATCTTCATTTTCCTCCTTTTGTCACGTAAATTAAAACTGGAACAAAAAAAACTTTGTAATCAACATTTCAAGTGTTTCAGTGCGACAGTAACATTCCAAACAAATTAATAATTTTATGGCACACTTGATGCAAAATTAGCTCTTATACATCTCTATCTGTACATGCAATGACGAGGTTCCAGCTAACAAATACAGCAGTTAAGCAAGGCAATTCATAATTCGTGAAATGTTATGTATATATGTATAAACTAAACTTCTTTGCTATGTAAAAATAAAAGCTGGGAACTTAATGACTTTTGCAGGAATCCTACTTTTGTTAAAGTTTTTGTACGACGAAGGTCAAATAAAAGCGCCCTGTAAAGTGGCTGTGTGGAAGATGAAGAGGGTGACTGAAAATACAACTGAAACGAATTTAGGAGGAAAACTTGTGTAATGACGGTGCTTTTCAGAATCATGCCTTGCGGGCTTAGAACGACATGAATACTTGGATAAATATGAGCATTTGGGGGCACTGAATTCTGGGCAATAAAAATTAAGTACAAGAAAAATTTAATTACCACCAGAATATACGATGTCTATGCAAAAAATACAGTTACAGCTACAACAAACTCTTATGTATTTACATGCACAAATCTATTTTTAATTGCTAGACTGGGGCGAGAAAAGAAAAACAGATCAATACTGTGCTCCAATATGCACAACTACAGGCCTATCGTAAATGTCGATATTCTTGTCACAATAAAATGTTTTTACGACGAACCTGCCTTTGAGAAAATTCGTGAAATTCTCCTTGAGCCCGAAGCAAAGTAAGGAATGTACTGGACCGACATTAAATTCGACGGCAAACTAGCACTGTAAACTTTCTTTCTTAGTATTGCCTCCTCTCAATTTAATGCCTCTTCTAACTAGTCACTGTAAGTGCAGAGGGTTATTGCTGCACTTGATCACACACACACACTTGGTAGGACTCCTCTGGACGAGGGATCGGCCCGTAGCAGAGACCTCTACCTGCATAACACACACCACTCACAAGAGGCAATCATCCACGCCCCTGGCGGGATTATATCCCGCAATCCCAGCCAGCGAGCGGCCGCAGACCTACGCCTTAGAACGCACGGCCACAGGGATCGGCGGTATAAACTTCCAATGGCAAATGTTATCGAAATCCAATGAGCAGAAAAAGAGGTGAGACGCACTAACGGCCGGATTCCATTTCCCAGTTATGCCTTTATAACGCACATTTCGTCCAAGAACAGCAAAACGAGAAAATTAATTCTGAATGAAAATCCAAGTCTTCTGCGATGCTGCGCCGTGACACTTGATGAATAGTTAACGTCTGGAAGGACTGCAGAACCTTCGAAACGTCGGTAACTATTTACCCTTCTACACGGCGTAACATGCCAGAAGACTCGAATCTTCAGCAAACGCCGTGAGAATAAAAAATGTTCCAGTTAACCTAAAGTTGCTCCTAAGCGCTCTTCAGGGATCTTTTTTTTACGGACTAAGCCACCTGGCTTTGAATACTTAATCTGTTTCTGAAACAGTCTTTCCTATTGGCATGACACAAACGTGTCATCCAGGGTCGCGACCCAAGCCTTTTGATGGTCCTGCCATCTGGGAATAAATATCAGTAACTTTTTAATGTTGTGCTACAAATCTGCGGTGATTTTCTGGGTTGCCGAACAGTTTCTGGTACTATTTCGGTGGCAAGTTCTATGTCATTTACGATTTTTGGCCGTGGACAAAAGGTTTGACAACCGATGGTCTAGACTTATATGGCATCATTCTATCAGCACTATTCAAAAGTTTTATAACGTATAAGTTTCTCCCACCTGAGTCATTCATTCGCCTATTCAAACTTGTTTCGTCGCTATAAGTAGACATGAACTCTAACGACTTCTACGTATGTCAATTACGGAACAATCAATCAATTAGGCTAATAACGTCCATTTATCAGCATGACATTAAGTCTCGGTGTACTTTTTGTTGCACCAGCATGCGAGGTTTGGACATCCCTTGTTCTGTGGGGAATAGGAAACCTGATAATAGTGAATGCATGGAGAGTCTCTTGTGTGTTTCGTGCGTGTTGCTGGCGGCCAAATCAAGTACAGACCACGAGGCAGCACGCAGTGTATTCAGCATACACTCGTGTCTCCCAGAATTGGTTTACTGTGAAATGAATTAACATGCATTGCAAAACGACCACCGCAAATTTACAACACGTACGATACAAACTTTCCCATCGTCTCTCCCAGTAATTGGATTTCCTTTCAAATGTATCCACTGTTACTTTTTTTTTTGTTTCAATTCTAAAGCATATGAAGTGGATCCTTTTCTGGAAAAGTTGTAAAGAGTTTCAATATAATCTATTTAGCGTGTTAGGTTCTGTATTTGACGACCTTCCTTCAGCTGTCGGCAACAGAGACGCAGTTCGTTCAACTAAGTTATGGTATTAAAAATGAGATAAATTAAATTCCATTAACTAAGGCAACGGCAGAGAACATCGTATCAAAATGCGTGGGTTTTCTGGACAACATGCAGACATCAATACGTGACGGCTGTTCTCAGACATTCGTCAGTGGCGCTCGCGGTCTGTAGTCAAACATTCGTACTGAAATCTTGGCAATCCTGAAAAGCGCCACGCCCTCTCGTGCTGTCCTTGCCAAACTAGACGACATGAACATACAGGGGCAAGATCGTGTCTGTATGCATGTTCTACCAAAGAAACTACCACCGATTTTGATGATATTATGATGGGCAGCTTGATGGGCCCCGAAGACGGACTACACCCTGCAGGGGAAAGAAAACTAGCCCTAGCAGGATCGTCCAGTCCGCATCTATTCGCTACACCGCCTGTGCTATTCCATCTCCCTCCTCACGATTATACGTGGGTGTGTATCTAATTTGCATCCATACCACACGTACACACCTTGTCATATCAAACACACACCTCACCCTCACATTTTATTTCGTTAATAAACTTATAATATAATCATCCTTTCTACGCACTCGCTTAAGTGGGCTCTTGCCTTTAGATTTTCGAAATATAATTACGCAATTATGTCTGACATGCGCTATATATATATCCCACAATTTTTCTCTCTTCATTTTAATCACGTTAATAAAATTTACGGCGAGAAAAATTGTGAACTTCCTCATTATGCAGTTTCATCCATCTTTTATGTCACTTACTCTCCTAGGTGTAAAAATTCCCCCCCCCCCCCCGCGCCCTTGTCTTCCCTACGGTTCACACCCCAAGTTTCGCACAACAAGCAAGGCACATTACGTACAGCGCTGCATTTTTCAATTTTTCATCGTGTCGATGAGCCTAAATAAAGAACACTCCAGGGTCCTAGCTTCCACTGAAGCAGCGCTGTTGTCGGTCGCGACTCACGAGTCGGCAAACCCACCATGTTTGTTTTACCGGTGGCAGATGATTAAACAGGACTGCAAATTACGTGTATGTTAAAGTACAGGTGTTGCGACACACGCGTCTATGTAATTTCGTTTACACCCGCAAGACAAATCAGGCCTTCCTTGCGCCAATTTTGACGAAACTCATCAATGATCGACAGAATTATGCGCATGACTCTTAAACCGATTCTAACCCACAACGGACAATATATGGAAACCTGTGACATCTTCTTTACCAAACTGTATCCAAATCTCACAAAAATATGTAGAAAATAGGAGTAACATTTCGTTTACGTCGTTAAGTAAAGTACTGGCTTTCACTGCATCGACTCTGACAAAACTCACACTCTCAGTGGCATTACATGCAGATCTGTATCGAATTTCAACCAAATCGGTAAACGAACATGGAAAATGCAAGTATAAATTCGTTTACACAATTACGCAAAGCAGACTTTCATAAGCCGACACTCACGGAACTCAAGCCTGCTCGACAAATTATTGTAAAAACTCCTACACCGACTTTCATAAAAATCCAACAAACGTTGTAGTCATTAAGGATAGATCACACACATACGAGTATACAGATGGACGGGCGTGGCCTCCACATCAGGCGTTCTTCCTTACTTCGTAAAGAACACCTAACGAGTGAAGATGGGTAAAATATGTACAAGTTTTACGCTATTTAATATAGCGTAAAACTTGTACATATTTTAGTGAAAATTTAATGTTATTAGAAATGGGACTTACACACATAAACACATGCACAAGCTTAAGCCTACAGGCACGTAAGCAAACATACAGCGAGCCAGTTATGACTTTGAGTTCCTCACAGTGGTGATGAAGACGATACCAGTCTTGTGGAAAGTTACAAGGTGTTGAGTGGTAAACACTTTGCGACGTTTCAAAGAGGGGGCCGCTTCGGACCATCTGTAACTATTTACCAGTCAACACGGTATAACATCACAGAAGACCTAAATCTGAGTTAGTTTTCCTTTATGAAGCAGTGAAAGAGGCCGAAAATGCGTCGTGATCCTACAGGTAATTTTATAGAGACACCAGAACTCTATACAAAGGATAAATTACAGCCGCAGTGTCCCGGACCCCAGAAGACAACTGTGCGTTCTTGCGGCAGGCTGCTCCAGACACTGTGGCCATAATGGTTACTAACACTCCCTTTGTATCAGTAGAAACATTGTTCTGGAACGGGAAACGCAACACATAATTTTGTAATGCTCAAAGCAAGGAAGTGACAGTAAAAGTGCCTTACGATGGTCTCACAAGAGTACGCTGCGCGCAAACTGTCAACTCTCAAAGCTAATGTCCGCAATTTACTGCAGCTATAAACAAACAGGAAAAGGGATATAAAGCCACCTGTATCTGGAAACAGAAGGTGGCTCTGTGCACGCGCTCCATGAATTGTACTCCTTGCGAAATATTATCAGTACATCAGATGAAGCATGATGAGATGGCAGGGCACGTGGCGAACAAGAAGAGAAATGCGTACAGAGTTTTGAATGGAAAACCTGAAGGACGCCGCTTGGAAGATTAGGCAATGATGGAAAGATAATATTAAAACGGACTGTCAAGAAGGAAGGGGGCAAGTGGCGGGCTATTCTGAAGACGGTAATAAGGCTTTCTGTTCCACAAACAGGGAAATTTCGTCACGTTCTGAGAAACTATCAGCTTCTCATTAAGGATCATTATCCACGCAGGTGCTCAGCATGCTACGTAACTTTTCATTATTTCGGTTCTCAAAATGATTAGTTCGAAACACAAGTCTTCAGGTTACTTTGTCAGTAAACATGCGTTTTCAACAGCACAGATTATGTGCCCTTCAATGACAACGATCCTGGCTAAATTTAAAATACTAGGAATGCAGATGTCAGGCCTATTTAAAGGGGAACAAAAGAGATAGGAACATCTTGATCAGGACAGCAGACAACTGGGCCGAAAGTGGAAACCAGGATTTCCAAAATAAGAAGAGATTACTAAATATTACACTGAGTTCCTGTTAGTTGTAGGTGACGATGTTTATGTCAAACATACTGCTTCGAGTCACAGAAACGTAATGTAACACGAAATTTATTATACCCATCAAATCTGCATAAAATCGCCCCTGTATCGTATTCTAGAGGTCCTCGATTAAAATCTCGGCAAGTAGCCAAGTTATTATAAGGTCTTACGTGATTTTCCTCAGTTCTCCAAGAAACTGTTTGAACACTACTTCAAATGAGGCCGTTACTATTTCCTCCCACATGATTTACAATTTCCACTGATACTACATCGTTGGACGTTATGCACTCTGAGCTACTGACAATTGAAATAAACAGCAGGTAAACAAAAGAACGTTGAAATGCATTTCAGTCAAGAGAGATCGAGGAAGACACGAAAAGTCAGTCTCGGAGTAGTAAATATGTCGACCGAGGCTCGAAACGGGCACCTCTTGACTAGAAGCTTACTTGCTCGGTGGAGGTAAGCGTAGATCTGGAAAACCGAATGGAATGAGTGACGAAGAAATTTATAAAGACGTTTAAAATTATTACAGTTTAACAACATTTGAACATATTTTCATGTTATTTATTACCAACCTGTCAATTTCGCTACTAAACCAAGTGTAACAAAATTCCTATTCCGACTGCAAGCACATTTGTTTTTTTCCCCTTCCTCATTTGAGAGCCAGAAATCTGACAAATCTCTCTCTGTCGGCTGAGTCAACAAAAGATGGGTCATAAGCAAACACTGCAATGGAACAACAGCCGAAACACTGCAGGGCGGAAACAAGTGGAACTTGCAGGCCGACAAGTTACGTAAATTTCCGACAGAAGTGACCTCTCAACCTTTCCTCTCATGACCCTTATGTTGTCCTAAATACATTTGTCTACTATAACAGGATTTACAAAATATGCATCATAAAAATTCCATGTATGTCCACACGTAAGCGAATTTTTGTACCGAGTCGGGGTTCTCAACAACGAAGAGACTGCGACTTATTCATAACGCAGTTGACCAGTAATTTACATTGTCAGTTTAGATATTAACTCTAATCACAGGGCTCATTATGGTCTACGTAGGCTGTTTCTATAGGCCCATTATTTCGATCCAGGATTTGGCTGTACTCTCGCATTCAAGCGACTAACTATATCACATATTTAATTTTTTACTGTCGAAGGAAGAAAGTCGACGGGATTGAACCCTTAAATATCTGTGGCCAACTGGCATCTATCTACCGTACATACATACATACACACATGTATACGTACATACATACATGCATACGTACAGACACATACACACATACATTACATATACATACACACATACATGTACATACATAACAAAACATACATACATACATACATACATACATACATGCATACGTACAGATACGTACACACATACATACACACATGCATCACACATACATCATACGTACAGATACGTACACAAATCATACATACATACATCATACACCACACAACAACTACAATACATACCAAATACATACCACACATACATACATACACAAATACATACCACACATACATACCTACATACCAACATACATACCTATATCATACATACATACCACAATACATACCAACATACATACATACATACATACTATACATACAACACACACACTAAATACATACCACACATACATACATACATACACAAATACATACCACACATACATACCATACATACATACCACACATAATACTACATACCAACATACATACATACATACATACCTATATATCATACATACATACTACACACACACACATAAATACATACCACACATACTAATACATACATACACAATACATACCACACATACATACCTACATACCATACATACATACATACACACATACATACCTACATACCATACATACATACATACATATACCTATATATCATACATACATACCACACATACATACCATACATACATACATACATACACACACACATAAATACATACCACACTACATACATACATACACAAATACATACCACACATACATACTACTCCCATACATACATACATACATACCTATATATCATACATACATACCTATATATCATACATACATACCACACATACATACCATACATACATTACATACTACATACATACATACATACATACATACAATTTGCGTTTCTATATTGCGCAGTGGAAGATGGGGCCGTGAGCTGCACGTTAACGAGCGGCTGGAATGTAACCAGCTCTTATGCTTCTCACACCACTGTTGCTGAAGTGCCGTGCCTTCCGTACCGGAAAAGTTACTTATCGGTACATATTTACCAGTGTACACGGCGTAATATCCCGGAAGACACAAATCTTGATCAGCTCTTAATCAAAACTCTATTCACCTGTAATGTTTTGACAAACTGTGGCCATTCCAACGCACTTGACATTCGTCATAATTATAATGGTTCTTATTCTGTGGCAGAGAGGAAGAATATTGGCTTCATTTGTTCTGCGTTTTTGATCCCGACCATCATCGTCATTAGCAAAGCTTTTGTGCTTTTTGTGCTTCCACCCAATAAATTAATATCACAAGCTTACATACGAGTACAGCTCGCATGTTACTGATGAGCTCTATTCAATTCCAGTCTTTCCTGCTTCTATTCAAACTCTCCTAGGGGCAAAGACCCATTCTGAAGTAAGGCAGACGAGCGACAGCAATAAATCGACCGCTTGCCTCGAAACACTTCGGACCTGGGAAGAGAACAAGAAAATAACAGAACCTACAACGAAATTAAATATTCGCTATTTAACCATTTAAAGCCTAGTGGTAACTATATGCACCCTTTCCTGTAACATTAATAAATTCTGCATTTTGGCCACATACTTAACTTGCGTGTTACAGGGGAGTGGAGAAGACTACATAATAAGGAGCTTTATGATTCGTTCTCACCAAATATTATTCAGGTAATCAAGTCAAGAAGAATTACATGGGCGGGGCGTGTAGCACGTATGGGAGAGAAGATGTGCATACAGGGTTTTGGTGGGTAAACCTTAGGGAAAAAGATCACTTGAAAAACCTAGGCGGAGATGGGAGGATAATATTAAATTTAATGTCAAAGAAGTGGGATAAAGGGTATGGCCTGGATTTATATGGCTCAGGATGGGCACAGGTGACGGGCTCTTGTGAAAGAGGTAATGAACCTCCGAGTTCCATAAAATGCGGGGAATTTCTTGACTACCTGAGAATCTGTTAGCTTCTCAAGAAGGACTCTGCTCCACGGACGGTTGGTTGGTTAGTGTACTTACGTGTTACGTATGAATCCCACAATAAACATGGATTCTTTCCCTAAACAGCACTGAACTACTGGTTTTTATAATGGAGACGGAGATCGATCTCTGTGATATAGATAATAAAGCGTTATACATTACTGTATGAGTGTCAGTCTTCAGAGGGTTAAGCATATTTTAATTCTTTTCCTGGAAATACAGAATTCATACACAGCAATGCGTAACACTTCTCTCCTTAGTGTTAGACGTCTTTTGTACTAACTGTTGATGCAGGCCCACAGAAGCACTACTTTAGTTTGCTGGGTTTCTGGACTTTCTCTACCGCCTCGATTTCAAACAAGGACACAAAGTTTTCGGCAACTGGATTTGTTCCCGTCCTCAGGTAAAAGTGTGGGGAGGAACCTACTGAGTTGGTACCGACAGAGAGACCAATCACCCAGTAACTTGTGTTGTTTTGAATACGAGACGAACAAGTCCTGAAACACAGAAATCCTCAGCGTAATTACCATCGTCAGAACCCTTTACAATGATACTCTATTACTGCTTGTTATTCTCTGTCTAGTATCGAATGACTGCAGACTCTCTGACCAATACTCGGTCTGTTAAGACAACTGTGGTTATTAATATAACTGTTATTACTATAATGATGTTACTTTAACAAAACACGTTATCATCATGTTACAGAAGAACTGGACAGAGCATGAAATGCACATGGGTACAGTAGCAATATATAAATATAAAAAAAATATATTAATATACACACATAAAACGAAAAAAAACAATTCATATCAAGTTTTCTAGTAAGTAAAATCAAATACTAACTATTGATGGCTACAAATCGGATGTTCTCTCAAAACAGTCCTGTCATGCAAATTCATTTCTTGTGCTGCTCCCTAAAACATGGTGACCTCGCTGCGTGTAGCTCAGTCCCGTCATTCTAGAATACAAAATGACAGATGTGTAAAGGTCACGTATTTGCTGAGAAAGGACGGGATATTTCTATACCGCCAATATCAAGCGTCCGAACATGATATGAAGGCTTTGGTCAGAATGTACAAAACAGCTTGAAAGTTTATAATGTCACATAACTTCATGCTCTTATTCTTTCCGTCTAAAAGGAAGACGGTGTAACAGCTTTGGGCGCGTCACTACAAATGATTTCAATGCACTCAGCTTCAACGAGCTTCAACATTATGAAACCAAAACAAATGAAGGGTTGCGAATAAAAATGACGCAGCTCCAGCCTCAAAACTGCAGGAAAAAGTGTAAAAAACTGATCTATGCAAATTTATATCATAATTGCATTCTCTCATGTCACAAAGGATTACACCCATGTTACTGTTGCACCAAAACGTTCTCCGTGGTTTCCTAAACCAAATAGAAAAATGAGTGTTCAACAACATGCCACTCTTCAACACGCAGAAAGAACCGAGGAGCACGATGCATTTTTCGAAACTTCTCCACGGTGTCGCCAGTGCAGACGAGAGGGGGGAGGGGAGGAAGCAGCTACAAATTACCGGCGCCCAGCCCTCCGGAAGGGGGCCCGGGGCCCGACTTTGTTGCATGTGTTTTTGTATTTTGTAGCATCATTATTTGCCGACTGTACAAATTAAAC
Source organism: Reticulitermes speratus (assembly GCA_021186555.1). Taxonomy (NCBI): domain Eukaryota; kingdom Metazoa; phylum Arthropoda; class Insecta; order Blattodea; family Rhinotermitidae; genus Reticulitermes; species Reticulitermes speratus. The sequence continues at coordinate 28,922,478 of JAJKFL010000013.1, read as the reverse complement.
CTTTCACATCACGCCCAAGTCACTCTGCAACTGGGAGTCGGTCTTTCCGATTTAGTGTAAAGATTTTAGCCGGTCCGCCCTTGCTGGGGGGGGGGGGGGGTCCAAAACATTTTTTCACCAGGGCCCGAACCTGCTCTCGGCGGCCCTGGCTGTCGCCTCACTTGAACATTACCAAGAGCATCAAGTTTCATCGCACGAGAACGCGTTTAACGATACCGTGCCTCAAGACACTGCCACCAAGTCTCTACACTTTCTGAGATAACATTTACCTTTATTTCTTAGATGACTATGTGAACGCTGACAGAGGATACATGGACGTCGTGTATTTTCACCACAAATCGGCCTAAGTACAACGATAAAACAATCCCAATTTCATTTCGAGACACCGTGACGAACTTCTGTTCCATGAAACTTTGCCAAAGAACAACACAACTGAACGTTCCGTTTAAATTCTGAAGCAAACTTCACTCTGAAAAGAACTAAACCAAACTAAGATAGCTTGACAAAATCTGTTGCATTGCCTGACTGCAGGAGTGGAGTGTGACTGAATGCCATAGTGCTGCGGCCTCATCTCGGTCTATTGCACCAGCCCGAAATTAGCTTACGACCGGAAAAGTTAATGCATCCTGCCAGTTCCTAATTCACACGTGCAAATATCAAAGGTAAATGAAGTAAGCTACGTTTTGTCTGATATAATTTTGTCAGCATAATGCAAAAGGAGAACCATTCATTTTCTCAAAAAACGTAAAAGAAATTCAAAGAAACATGAACGACCACCCACAATTCTAGGAACGTTTTCAGAGACCAAAGCTTAGCAATCTCTGCTCTGAATGACGCGATCAAGGGGATATTGCGTGCGTAAACTTCAAACACTGCTGGAAACAGCTGCACCATGGCGGTGAATATTAAAAAAAAACATTTCTTCAAACAAAAAAGCTCGATAAATTTGCCGTCTTCCAGTATAGTGTTTCTTTTTCAGACTGAAAACTACGGGAGTCTTTTATACACAAAGGTAAAGAAACCCTCATTTGGACTAAAATTTAATGGTTATTAGCTGTACATGAATAAGCATTGTATTATCTGTTACTTAAGTTTGCTCTCCGAGGTGGCGGAAGGTCTAGAAAAGGAAAGGGCGTATTGCCCTTAAACCGTGCCATCATTGGAGCCATTCATATTGTGTGTATTCGTATTTTTACAAAAGGAAGTGTGAATACAGGTTCTGTTGAACAACTGAAACATGTTGTTTTATGGCTTGCAGTATACGATCCAGATACTATTTAAAGGTTGCTCACAACGGTCCATTCATTCCGCCACAATTATGCTGTACGTTGTATGACTACTGTATGAGTCGTGTCACAGGCCTACCTTACGTTTCTGGAGTTAGCGCTGCTCCCACAGTCAGCAGATTGTTGTTATTATTCCAACAAACATTACATTATGTTATTATTTAGTCTAGGGACGACTGTGCTGCAGTGGATAGCACATATATTTACTACAAGCTTTCGGTGACCACAGATCAGGAGATGGCACTCGAACATACGTCCGCCCAGTTCGGAGGAGCTGACTCTGTTACTTATCATTACGTGACGCTCGCAAAAGGTCGGGAGAGACCGTCGGCAAGTAAACTAACACCGCTGAAGTTTCATATGGGGAAATTTGAACTCACGAAACTAAACGACATGGAAGTTAACAGTATCACGTTAAAGTCTCGAATACGTTTACAGCTCTAAAAATAATGGGATAATTATAATGGGAACATCAACGGGACTTGGAAAAATATTAGCAAGAATCCAGTAACTTCAGCCAGAGAGAGTTCAGGTATCATAAACTGAAGCTCTGTAAACAATGGTTTCTGTTTAAGAATATTACTTTTAGGCCAAAGAAAGCACGGGAAGTGACGGTGACTCGAGCCCAGCAAAAGTAACGGACGTAAGACATGAAACTTGTAGATATTTCAGGAACATAAGAGCGAATAACTGAAATACCAAATTAATGAGCTACAAACAAACAGTAAGAAGAAGTGTAGCAGAGACTGATGGGGAAAGAAAGTAGAAGGAGCTTGGTAGAGAAGGGTGAGATGCTTACGAATTACAATGGACTTTTTAATAGCTAGAAGAATCACTTCGCCGATCCCAGTGGCCGCGCGGTCTAAGGCGTGGGTCTACGGCCGCTCGCGTTACTGGGATTGTGGGTTCGAATCCCGCCTAGGGCATGGATGTCTGTTTCTTGTGGGTGTTGTGTGTTGTCAGGTAGAGGTCTCTGCGACGAGCTGGTCCCTCGTCCAGAGGAGTCCTACCGAGTTTGGTGTGTCTAAAGTGTGTGATCGTGAAGACTCGAAAAATGAGGCGGCCTAGGCCCCCAAGGGGCTGTCGAGCCATTGGAAAAAAAAAAAGAAGAATCACTTCTGTCACCTAATGAATGCATGTCGGGTTAATGATATTAGGCAGACTGAAATGCAAGTAACAGCCTAGTGCCTCTTGGCTTTCAAATTGCTATTGTAATGCTGAGAAGGTAAAAATTGATACAATTCTGGCAGAATCGATCCAATCAGGAGGTGAAAAATTACGCGTCCTGAGCTCGATATCGTTAATAATTCTGCGAGAAAGAATGGACAATTTCCTCATCAGTGAAAGGCGCTACTATTATGCATACTTTAACAAGGGTGATAAACGTGACCGTAGTATTTATCGACGCGTATCATTAATGTCAACGGCACAAAAACATTATCCAACGCTCTTCTGTCAAGGTCATCTACACATGTAAAAGAAATTACTGCGGATCGACAATGCGAATTTCAACGCAACACGTCGCTTAAAGGTAAAGTTCGCACCAGAACAGGCCTGAAGGCCCACAGGGGGAGTAGAGGTATAGCTCTACTCTTTCTTTAAGATCGGCGCTAGATGAAGGTGGGTGGTCAACGCAACGGCCCGACCGCTTTACCCACAGGAAAGAGACAGGTACCCGTCGTACAGGAGGTTCGGTGAGCCCCAGGGCCGGTCTGAATGGGTGGAAAAAATCTCGCCCCCACCAGAATTCGAACCCCGGAGCCCGTAGTGATTCGCTATAACGACTACGCTATCCCGCCCCACAACAGATCACTTACTGATCAGTTATTCGGCATTCGTCAGAAACTGAAAAAGAAAACAAACAATGGGACAACACATCCGCTGTGTATAGACCTGAGAATGTATAATTCATTCAGGAGGGAGGACTGGCTACATTATTCTCACTCAGTCTGGCCATCTTACTTTACATTCTACCAAAATATTACTTTAATAAAAGTTGCTTAAGATGTACTACCACATACTACTTCAGAACACTAATTAAGAAGCGCAAGTGTCGCTCCTGCCTCGTAAGTTCGCGTGCGACATGTTGTTATTACTGCTCCAGAAAATTAGAAACAACGATGATGGCTAGTCTTCTAGTAACACAACGCTCGTACCACGTTTTGTAAAACTCTAACAAGAGTTCAGTAACTGAAAAGGGGAGACAGAAATACAAATACACGGCACGGTGGTCTCCTACGTCTACTGTCTTCCTCTCTTGGAAGTACAGTACGAGAGAAATACAAATACAGTATAGATTTTGAATATTCTATCAAAAGCGAATGCCTACTTACAGTGTCTACCAGACAATTGTCACTACTACATCTGTCGACGACCTGCACTGTATTCGCAAATGTGACAAAATATAAATTAAAATGTGCTGCAAGCACCGTTACTCTAATGTGGCACTTGAAAGTTTGTTAATACTGATCAGAAGTTAAAAGAGTACAGACAGCTACGGCATAAATTTACGTACACATCTAGGCCTCTTCCCTTTGTCTTTCTTCGTTCTTTTCGCTCATCCTTTGTTTCTTAATCTTTTTCGTTCTTTCTTCCCTTTTTATAACCTCATTTTCTTGCAATTTACATTATATACAATAATCTTCCTCATTGCGTCTATATTTTGTACTTTATGTTTCTTCTTTCCCTCTGGTTGTATTTATTTATCTCCTCTACGTTTGTTTCTTTCCTCCTTTATTTTTATCCCTCTCATTTCTACCATCCGTCTTCTCTTCCTTCAAGTTGACATGCCACGCCCCTACTTTCCATGGTTCGTGTTCCAGAATGTTGGACCCTTCCTGTCCAGTTCACCCCACGTTCGTCTGCCACCGTTACCTACAGAGACCCTGAACAGTTGATGTCCCGTTCCTCTGCATACGTTGAAAGCCTACACAGCCTGACCCCACTTAATCCCATTAGGGTCAGCCGGAATATTACCTCCGTATCTTGAGTTTAGCTGCTTCCCTTCCCGCCTCGGGTTACAGACGTCATCTCTAGGGCTCGGTCAGTCTGTTTACTTAATTAGGCCAGCTTAGAGAGATTCACAACTGTGCGCACAGCCGGCGACACAGGACACAAAAATGAAGACCTCTGTTGTGCTAAGACGATCCACACACATATTTCTAGCTACGCTTTTGAGACATGTGCCTATGTCACGGAGATAATGCCCGTAAGGCCACTACCATTTTCTCCACAGTCCGTTACCGCGTTTTGCCATGGGACATTTTAATCCATTTTACCCGTAAATCTACGTAACAGCCAGCTTAATTAGATCTTTTAAATATTCTCTCTTCCTTTCAGCTTTTCGACCAACCTTTGCACGCACTCGTATTTCTCATTTTCTCAAGAATGCTGCATGCCCCACTCGTCTCAGCACCCCGTTAAAGAGATACAAGTGTTTTACTGTTATCTTAACATCTGCTAACTCCTACAATGTCACAGCAACACAAACACAGTCCCCAAAAGCGTGGGATAGATTTGGGGGCGTCATCTCATGTCCTGCGTCGCTGACGTGCGCACGGTTGTGTACTTCACCAAGCTGGCCACAGGAAGCAAGTTGGCCCGAGTCGTAAAGAGACTGTGTGTTGTGTGTGTGTGTGTGTGTGTGTTGTATGTAGGGGTGGGGAAGTAGCTAACTCAAGATAGGGAGGTAGTATTATGGCTGTCAGTAATGGGATTAATGCGGACCAAGCCGTTCAGACTTTCAACGTATGCAGGGCAACAGGACATCAGCAGTTTAGGTGCCATTTTATAAGTACATAGCGGCTGGCACAGGAATCTGGAAGCTGCATTAGACAGCAGTGGTCGAGCGTTCTAGAACACGTACTGTGGTAAGTAGGAACGTACATCAGCTGCACATAAAAGAGGAAGGAGAGAAAAATCGGAATGAGAAAAAGGAGGAACGAAATAACCAAAGAGCCAGTTAAATTGAACTGGAATTAAAGAAAAAGCAATGAAACAAAGAAAAAATATGCTTAAATATCATACATATATATTTACATAGATCTCATACTTTCTTATAGCGTGTGTATATGAATATATATACATACACGCACGTTATAAGAACGTAAAGACACCAAGAGAGAATTAGATAAAAAGAAACAACATAAAAAAGGAAATTAAAAAGAAGAGGCAAGAAAGAAAGGAGAATGAACTTAAAAAGGCAGACAGAAGAATCGGAGCTAAACGCACAGACAATTTTGGCTACAGCTATATATACTCCTTTAACCTACGTTCAGTACTAAAAAAGTCGCGGTAAAAATAACGGAACTGTTGTACAGCCACATTTAATTTATATTCTTCCACACTATAACGTTAAGTTATATTCAAAGACCCTGTAATTACAGGACAAAGACTTTGGTGATAAGTGGCTGATTGGCTCCGTAAAGATGAGCTTTTCAAAAAAAAAAAAATCAGACCAGCCGTTAATCCGTCGTATATGGATCGAAGTGTAAAGTGTGCAGATACACTGTCATGCGACGTATGCAAGTGACTACACGACAGGGCCCGCCGCCACAAAACGCGATCTGCGTTAATCTGGTCCTTTAAAATTTATACTCGTACCATTCATGATCTACATGCAAGAAAACTTCAATATGTGCCCGTCTTGCATTCAACGATAAGTAATTTCTGAAGCCACAATGGACGCTGTTGGTGTTCGGAACAATTGGATGCTTAGCTGTAGTGTTTGTTGTTTAACAAGCTCAGCACTGGATTCACACGAGGCAAGAAGACAGACTGAAACTTTTCACAAAAACCCGCCTTTGTGTATAAACTGCTCCAGAGGCGTAGGCTGAACAGGAAGTGAACTGTAATTATCATAGCGACACTGTATTTGATGTTCTGTAGTTTTTACTGTCGGCTCATGATACACCATATATAGCCTTGTATTATAAGCCTGTAGATAGAATCTGAGAACGAAGAATGAGATAAGAAGCTAAGAGGAATAATGTAATGTACAAGCAAACAGCACTCTGCCAATAACAGGACAGTGTCAATGTTCTTCCCACATCAACATCCCTTTGTGCAAGGTGTTTATAAAATGAACACGGCGATTCAAGAAACATTGGCAAAAATGTGTCTTCCATTCTGGAATACACAGGATTTACAAATTATTCTTGACCAGCGGCCAATGACGTATAAATGTATCTTGTTAATGGGAAATTCACGTTTGTTTACCAAAATACTCACTGTCAGGTTACAATACGTTACATGAGCCCTAACTCAGCGAACACTGACAGTTTCAAAACGGCAATGAAGCGCAACTGCTTGCATCAATGCATGTGGCAGAGACAATAAAGTTTTCAATATGCCCACACAGAGGTTGCAGGTACCTATGCAAGCTTACAAACAGTAGGATACTACACACAGTCATAATTTTCCCCCTATTTCGTTGACAATACACAAATATTTCAAATTACAGACCTTAGTGGTACATACATAGCTCACTTTTGTCCAAGGCACCATTTCTGAAAAGATTTCATAAGTATAATGTGAGAGCAAACTGACGTAATTGATAGGGGACAGAAAATAACAAGAAATTTGGCTAGTGGCATTCAGTGTACACGCCTCTCCAAGTTTAATAGGAATCCCTTATGGCATCTATGAGGTAGTGTGGACAAACAGATGAATCTAAACTCTCGATTATGCGTACATTTTGTGAATTGGGTGCACACGGACGAGTGCAGCTTCAGCAAAAGGGTCTGCAGATGGCTAATGCTTTCCAGTGAGGGAGGTCTGAATTGGTGTGACGACCCAAGCGACCAGCTGCTCCGCTAATAAGACTATGCTTAGAATCGGGGGTTAACGCTAGGTGGAGAACGAGGACGAAGGGAGGAGGATGAGAATTCGTGTGTGTGACATCATGTTTCGGCACGTTTCGTCTCAATTTCAACATACGATGTTGAAGCCTGTACTACGTAGTAGTACTTGGAAGTTACGCAGCACGGAACAACTGTTGTTTCGTAGCTGTTTGTCGGCCGAACGGCCCTTTCAAGAAAACAAAAAGGGAATGGAAGGCGAGGCTGATTGAATCGTTCATCTAAAGAAAAGTTTCTGACCCGGGAGTACTTGTAAAACCAGGGTTGACGAGCAGCCTTACTCACAAGAGACAGACATCCATGCCCCCGGCGGGATTCGAACCCGTAATCTCAGCAAGAGAAAGGCCGCAGACCCACGTCTTAAACCGCGCGGCCACTGGGATCGGCACTATATACATTACACAACTACATTAATTTAGCTACATGTTTCAACTCGTAATGCGTCATCGTCAGTTGTAACACATGCACTTGATCACACAAACCGTACGTCACAACGCGATACAGTAATAATATAAAATTAACTGCTTATATAGTCGAAATGCTGCAGTTACAATCACGATCACAATAAAATTAAATTATTTACTGGTAGGGTCTTGTATACCTGTTTTGTGTAAGTATGTATGTAAGTGTTCTACCAGTGTTACAATTTACAGACTGCACAGTTCTCTGCAGATGTCACTGTAATAAAAATGCTGTGTACAATGTGTGTACGTTCACATATTTATTTTACTAATGCAGTTTTAGGATATTATTTGATGAATATGATTAATATTTATTGCAAGAATACATTATATGTTCCACAATAGGTCTATGCATACATACATATACGTAGTATAGTCTATCCATTGGTAGCGTCTATTCTCCGTTATAAGAATACGGAGAATTGTGTGTAAAACTATACAGAATATCACAGATACACAATTTCGCTGTAATGTTACTAATGGAATAACTGTGCAGCATGGTAGCATGAGTTCGAATCCAGGGACTGCCATCCCCATATGAAAGGTGTAGTACTGAGTATATTGTGCGGACCTAAGTCTAATTCCTCTATAAGCTTTCTGGCGTGAGGGTCCTCAGCTTGCCACACAAACAATAGGCATACCGCGAGACCTGAGCAGGTACCCAAGATAACGAGACTTAGCTTAGCGCCGTGGAGGCAATCTGCGTTATGCGGAGCTCTTGGTACGTAGACCTCAACGAGTAAAGACAGAAATGTTCCTGGTCCGGAGTGGGACTGATTAAAAACCGAGCACGATAAAATTCCCTGAGTGGAGTTCGTATTTACCCAGAGATCATAACCGGTGCCTCGTTTCCACACATAACTATCACCGGCCTTGAGTGAACTTCTGACGGCCAACCCAGTTAAGTGTTAGCGGTTGTTGAGTGGAAGCGCGGTTACAAGTGTTTGTGAACACACGTATAATTATTCATTTACCGATTTTCGTGTATTATATCTTGCATTATCGACTGTAGATGAGAGGCGGGCTCCGTATTTATAATTTACTTCAGTCTCTTAGTTGCTTTTTGTTCGTGTTGTCAGTTCCAATGGCAGTACGCTTACGTAGGGCAAATTAAAAATTATAAGAAAATAGGAACCCAGGAACGCCGTTTATCAGTTTTACTTCTGAACAGCCCGGCTGCAGCGATGTGCTATCCTACTTGTATTTAAATTCAGTTTCTTATTCGTAGTTCTGAATTTGAAAACACAACCATTCGCTACAGTCGTCACGAATGTAATATTTGTTAATTTCATCATATTCATCATAATTTAGGCTCATGAAACATTATAAAGCAGCGAATAGCAATGTGTTACGTTATTTTACACAACTACAGTCAATATGTATGTAACCCGTTACACTGACTGCTGATGATAGTATTAGATGTTATTAATCAACGCCACCATGTAATTATTTGACTTCTATTTCCACTCCATGTGAGGACATGTCATTTGGTGCGGATGTGTGGGAGCAAGTACGGACTGAAATTGGGTTTCACAAACTATAAATAGCCTACGACTCGCATTGAATGTTTGGTATTTTGCGAGGCTCATGTGCTCGTGTCGTGGTCAATTATCGGTAGACTGTTCAAACAGACAGCCGACCCCATTGGCCGCGCGGTCTAAGGCGTGGGTCTGCGTCCGCTCGTTTGCTGGGATTGTGGGTTCGAATCCCGCCGGGTGTTATGGATGTCTGTGTCTTGGAAGTGTTGTGTGTTGCCAGGTAGAGGTCTCTGTGTCGGGCTGATCACTTCGTCCAGAGGAATCTTACCGAATGTGGTGTGTCTGAGTGTGATCGTGAAGCCTCGATAATGAGGAGGCCCTGGCCCACTAGCGGCTGTTGAGTCATGGGAAAAATTGAAAAAAACTTAAACAGAGAGGGTATGTATGATATATGATATATATATATATGATATATATGTATTATGTCCTCATATTGCGGATGGAGAAGCTGGCTGACGGACACGGACGGCAGCTGCGACAATACCGAACAAGCAGTCGCGGACAGCGGACAAAGCACTGCCATCCTAATACGGAGTAAGAGCAGCATGCTATGAAACGTTCACACGGCTCCAGACTTCGCCAGGGATGGGTTCTTGTGAACAAGAAATTAAGACGTCGGACTTCATAAAAGGCGAAGGATCTCTTCAGCAGTTGAATTACTGCAATACTTTCTCAAGAAGGACTCTGCTCCATGGCATTAATTATTTACGACCCTCTGCCTGATCTAGCTGCCAATTTATAGAAATTAAAAAATCGTATGTGGGATCGCATTGTAATACATGACAGTAAATTCCGGAAAGCCATTTTTTGTGTCCTTAAAATTCACGATTTACATACAACAAAAGCTGCATGCCTTGCAAGTATTTGTCTGAACAGAGACCTTACAAACCTTCCATGTCCTCTTCCCAAAGTCCCTTGCAAGCTGACAAATAGCCCAGCTGTCTACTATAACCCTTTAACAGTTTACACTATTTCATACAGTTGCACAAGACAACGTAAGCCGAGCAAATTACTTAAGAATATACATATGTGAACTCCTATGTGTATTTTGTCTTTGCTAGGAAGAGCTGTAAATGTCCTGTGTTTGCAACAGCTATGCAGATACTCTGTCTAAACGTCACGCGCAGTGGTTCTGATCCAGTAACAATCAGTGATGTTGAAACTAGTAGTGTGGGTCTACAGTCGAATTCTACAACAAAGTGAAATAAACACAGCAGACTGAAACAACGCTAATTTAATTTGCATGTAGGCCTACTGTTTCAACAACGACCTTAATAACATCCGAATAATAATTGCCAATCGAATGACAGAATTATTTCCAGGATATCTATCAATGTTGTTGCTCTTTCATTACATCAACAGCTAAAATGGTGCACTATGTTTTGTTCAAAATGCAACGGCAAAGTGTGTGTGTGTGTGTGTTTTAGCCACATTCAGGACCCGTGTTCATAATAGGCTCAATATTAGCCAAATTGGGTTAATGACGTTTGTTGTTACAAGTGCAATGTAATGTACAGCGCATCCCATGTTTGCTTTTTAAAAATGAACAATCATTAGAATCAGAGAAGCTGTCCACGTGCAAATCAAAACAACGACCATCACCGACTAGACTTTTCAGCTGAATTCAGAACACAACATGTTTTCAGTTCTCATGCACAGTGCTTTCGAAAATAACACGACAGAAAGCGATATATGTTACCGCCGGTACATCCGGACGTGGGTGTCGCTTGATGTCACTTGAGTCGAAGAAGGTTGTTCGCACTGTCTTCATCTTACCGGGACGATAAAGTCCTTGTTGTAGTCTGTCTTCATTAACGGCTTGTCACAATACTCATCAGAAAAGCTGCAGGACCGTGAACACCAAGGCAGAATTCGCGCTACAGCGAGAACAGGGCGAAGAAAACACTGGCGATGATACAACAAACAAGACAGACAATGTACGTATAACGTATAACTTCATGCAGGCACCGGCACAAACGTCATTCGTACTACGATAAACGTTAGGTCATACCAAGACATGCCTATGGAGGCACAAAGGGGAGGCTGAGGTATAGCTCTGACCCATTCGCTACCTCGGTGCCAGAAGGGAATGGGTGTTCACCGGCCACTGGTCAGCACCACACCTCGTCCGCTTTACTCCCGGGAAAGACGCGGTACCAGTAGTACAGGAGGTTCGGTGGGCTTCGGCGTCGGTCTGGACGGGCACGGGAAATCTTCCCCCACCGGGATTTGATCCACAAACCGTCCAGCCCCTAGCGAGTCGCTACACCGACTACGCTATCCCGGCCGTCACTGGAACTCCAATAGAAGCTAATAACTCCATGTCTTTCCCGAGAAGCTAACAGTCGCTCAGCTAGTAAATTAATTCCCCTCCATAAACGATCCCCTGAGGGTTCTTTACCGAAATCACAGCGGCCAGCCACAAGTCCCCGTCCTGAGCCAAATGGAATATTCTAGTGGAAAGCAGGAGGTCGGTCCTTAAATAAACATTTGTCGTTTCACTCTTAATTCCTTTCGACTCTCCTTAAATAATCGTCTGACCATCACTCATACATTTCCTTTGCATTTTATTAAGTTTCTTTCGAGTAATTCCACGGAGAAGAGTCCTTGAGAAACTTATATTCGCTCATCTTGTCCAAAAAACATACAGCGAAATCTCGAAGTTGATTATTATGAAGTATGCTGTCTTGGTTTAGTCGTACCGACATCAGCAGAACTTGCTGCTTCCATAAGCAGGGTTGATGATTACTCACGCAGCGTAATGATGTAGACAAACTAAGAGGAAGCAGTCAACGTCGGGAGCAGTTCAAATCGCACGTCCATTGCCCAGTCCACAACAGCCCGCCACTGGACCCCGCCCTCATACTCTGCCCTTTTACGATCAATTTCAATACAGGTCCTCGATATGCTAGGGTTATGTATCAGAAAAATGTGACTTATACCGAAACGCCGTATAAGGCAAAAATTTGCTACAGCAAGAATTTTATGTAAGGTACTTTGCGATAAAACGGAAGCCACTTAACGCTGAGCACTAGCTGCGCACCATGTGTGATAAAAACAGACTGGGTTGGAGAAGAATCATGCAGGAGGCTGCGAGGAGGGGTAAAGATGGCGCAGGGACGAAATGCGAATTTACAGTGTTACCAACTGAACTGAACAACGTAACGATGTCGACGTGAAATTTTTTAAGCCTAGTTCCCGAATGTTCATATCGGGGATCTCCTGTAACATCCTCCCATTTACGCTTTGTCTCCCAACTTGTCTCTTTCCGTCATGTTCTCAGACTAAGAGTTTTGTGTGGTATAAAATGTACACATACATTTGGAACAACTATACATTAACGAAGTCTTCCAATGGACTTTAAACACAAGGCGTATGTCACAAGGTATTCGGTCATACGCGTTTCGGTGCTCAAATCAGCGTCACAACCAGTGCCATCTATGCTACTGCAGGGTTTACATGTGTTTGGAAAACATTATTTCTCAACTGAATCGTTGTAGTGACAACAACGGCTCCATAATAAAATACACACCCACACACTAACACAGATGGCACCGTAGCGTTAATGTGGGTACCGAAACGCGTGTGACTGAGTAGCTTATGACATGTGTGTTATGTCTAAAGGCTGTTGGAAGTTTCAACAAAGTCTGATTACAGCAACGCGGTATGCAAAACACGATGGCCAGACATGCGGACTGAAAACGATATCCACATTAAAGTATATGAGTACTACCTACATTTCTTTCTCAAGGTAAGGCCAAATTCAGACGCAAGTAGGAAGTTCCAACGCACCGCCGAGCTTGAGATATCGAAACAGTATGTCCAGTCTAAACCGACACACTCGCAGAAAATCAAGTCCTCGCAGTCCTTTGACAACCGCAAATCCCTGACGGCCTACCCTGAGTAAAATGCGGTTCCTATGCGGCTGGTTGAACATTCATACGCTCAGTGCTTCAAAGTGGCACATCAACCCCCGAAGTGTCAAGATTTGTCAGCTTCGACACAGGCAACCAAACGTGTGGAACAGCAGAGACAGCAACATACCCCAGACAAGAGAAATTCTATGTTAACAGTGGGCGATGAGTTACTTTTGAGCGAGTTTAATAAGGCAGAAACCACACCGGCAGAGCCTACTATTTGGAAACATCTACATCGGAGAGTGGTTAGGCGAGAACCCTGTAGAATTTTATTCCGGAGGCAATCCGTTCGAATCTAGACAGGGCTACCACTTACCGGTAAGACTACGAATGTGTTTCGTGGTTTGATTCCGTATTTCAGCCTAACACCATTAACAGGGTGCAATGCGCTACGAGCCGGAAGGTTGTGGGTTCGAATCCAGATGGGGTCATTGCGATTTTTCATTAACTTAATCCTTCCGGCCGCACTATGGCCCTGGGATCGACTTAGCCTCTAACAGAAATGAGTACCAGGGGTATCTCCTGAGGAGTAAAGGCGGTCGGTGCATACGTCCGACAACCGTACCACCTTCATGTGCCGACTGTCTAGAAATTCTGGAAGCCTCAACCTCCTGAAGCCCTAAGGGCCTGTCCAGACCTGTAATGGGAAAGCTTTACGTTTTACCAAGACAGGGTATACTGCTACAACACAGGTCACAAAATAACACTACTATACAGGTCACAGATGTCTCCTTGCACATGTAATGTTTCACAGTGGAACCTGGGAGCAAAACATCAACAAACATACGCAAGCAGAAAACTGGATTCTAGGAAACCAAGTGTTGCTCTCGCAACAGGGTAATATCATACATATATATATATATATGTATATATATTCTAAAGCCATATTTACACTAACTTTTGACTACAGGAAAAAAATGTTCTACAAATTTTACCCTATAAACACAATACGCGACTAGGCAGTGTGAGGAGTTATCACAATGTTCGTATCGGCTTTCATTAACGAAATGCTAGGGGCACGCGATGCTGAATATTGTTGCACATTTAACAGTTTCCAATGAACCAGAAGGCATGCCCCGCTGTAACATAACGCCAACACCCACAGCACAACTCAAAAGTACTGCAGGCCAAATACGAATAACGGTTTTCGTGTTTTCTGAACTTATACTGTTGCTAATACAGCGTGTTTCATAAATCCATCCGGGATTTAGAGGCTTGGCCGTGCAGTAGCAAACCCACATATAAGAGATAAAATCATGCCAACGGATAGAGGAAATGTAAAAGTTTTTTCGTGACAGATGCGATGGCGTAGTTACCCGTTTCTCCGCTAGGAGGCAGTGGTGTGCAAACATGGCGTTTTCAGGTGAACAGAAAGCTTTTTGTGTCCTGCAATTTGCTAAAACCCAGTCAATTGTAACAGTGCAACGTGGTTTTCGAACCAAGTATCGTACAGAACCACCAACGGACAAAACAGTAAGAGACTGGTATAGAAAATTCGAGGAAACTGGCTGTTTGTGTGTCGCAAAACGAACAGGTAGGCCGGGACCATCGCCTGGGACTGTGGACCTCGTACGAGTCTGTACGTCTGTCGAGTCACCAAAGGGGGACATATTGAACATTTGTAAGGTACGTTCAAAACTTGGATATGTACTCTTTTCACTGACATGCTCTCATCCTCCGTGTGTGATTTGGCTCCTGAGCTACAGACCTCCGAAATCCCGGAGGGATTTATGAAACATCCTGTATATCTACGGTGGGTATGGTAAAGGTAAAGTTCACCCTAGAACAGGCCATGAAGGCCCAGAGGGGGAGTAGAGGTATAGCTCTACTCTTTCTTTAACCTCGACGCTAGATGGGGGTGGGTGGTTAACGCCACGCCCCGGCCGCTTTACCCGGGAATGACCCGGTACCCATTTTACGGGAGGCTGGGTAAACCCCAGGGCCGGCCTGGACGGGTGCTGAAAATCTCGCCCCCACCGGGATTCGATCCCTGGGCCGCCCAGCTCGTAGCGTACAAGACAGGCAATGTACGTATAACGTAACACTCAGGCGCGTTCGCATAACCACTGTTGCCGTGAAGGAGTAAGTATAAATATTATGAGTGTGTGCGCTTGTATTCTTGCCTTAGTTAACTGGCATACAACGCACATCTTTTCTTCGCAGAGATATGTTATCACCTGGGCCTGCATGGCTCTACCATACTTGTCCATACTGTCTCATAAACGGCATGACTTTCGGAAAACAATTATTGAGCACAAAATGTGTGTTCTGATTTTCTGTAGAATATTTGCCTGAAACATTTCTCATTCTAAGAAGAATTCAACGAGATATCACAAAGGTACACACGTCTTCATGTGAAGTGCCCGTTATTCTTGTCAGATTTTAAACAAACTTGAATTTTCTCGACAGACTTCCGATAAATCCTCAACTATAAATTTTCATGAAAATCCGTTCAGTGAGAGCCGAGTTGTTCCATGCGGACAGGCAGACATGGCGAAGCTAATAGTCGCTTTTCGCAATTTTGCGAAAGCGCCTAAAAACGCTGCATCAGTTGCAGCGGTTGGTTTACGTCACATGAAATGACAGGCTGTTATATATGTATGTACGTATGTATGTATGCATGTATGTGTAGCCACACACACACACACACAGAGCTGGAAACCAAGCGGCCGTGACATATTAAATTGTGCCTCCATTGCATTTGAAGGAAATTTCTGAAGAAAATAAGGGAGAAAACCGAGCGAAATACGACATTGTAGTACACAAGAAACCCAAGCACATTACGCTTGAGCTAACCTGCTCAATTTGAATTACAGCACTGCAACATGAACGACAGTCGTAAGACCTCGTTCCAAAATCGCGTGTTACATTGAGTCACAGTGTTGCAGCTGCGAATCTAGAATGTCAATTCGGCGGTACTGGAGGGGAAAAGGACCAACATCAAATAACAAAACCTATTATTTTATTACACAAATTCACATACTAGCCACTCTCCTGACAAAAAGTTGATACATAATCATCACGTACGCCCTATTTATTTTCTAACTACACTGTACTCTACAAACATATGCATTTCATTACACGTCTAAAGGTCTGTGTTGAAGTTGTGTTACTTAGGTGACAAAAACATTTGACTTTTTGTTAAAACACACAAGTTTCGGAAGACGGCTCTACTCCCGTCATGAGGCAAGTCACAAGAGTTATGACACCTACTCTGTTTCGTCCGTTTTGGGGAAGAGATTAACTCGAGAAGATGGACTACATCAGCTTCCACAATTCTATGTTTTACTTTGTGACGGAAGTAGAGCCAGTTACCGAAACATCGCGTCTGAACAAAAATGAGAGGTTGAAAAAAATCATATGTAGATATATAGAGGCCTATATCTGTTCCTTAATTTCCCGAGAAGGAAGTCCCCTACATCCGGTATATACAATCCCGCTGTAATTGATAATAACCTGCCCTGAAGATAACTATTGGCAAGTAGCTGAGTGCTAGGATATTTATGGCGTGTGCTGTACATATGACAGCCAAATGCAGCGTAGGGTCATAGAAACCTATACAGCAGAATAAAAAAATAAATAAAAATTACCTCATACATTTGCGGAGACCCACAGAGACACTGACGAATTAAGAGATAATTTGTGGAAACAGCTGGGGAATAGAATGACATGTTGCGAATGATTCTGATATACTGCCGCGCTACTAATCCGAAGGAGCCAGGTACTATCGCCAAACTTTCCTGCACCATAAACAGGACAGATATACCATCCAGCGAAATCTCATTTAAATTTTGAAAGCAGTATGCACTCGGCAGTGTCACACGAATTTATATCAGGGGCACTTTGACACAATGTTTCATGCATTATCAGGTTCATCTGGCCAAGCGAATCCCGCAGTGTGAAAGCGCTATGATAAAACTAACCTATGAAACGCGATGTTCTAGTTTTATTAAAACAAGAAATGTTTCCTCCTCCTTTCGAAACAAACATACCTACACATGTTTATTCCGGACAAGTTCGAAGTGTGAAGTGATCGTGTCTGCGTATTTTGTGATATGCAAAACAGGTCTTTAGCTAGAACCATTGCTAAGATACTGAGTCAACTACGCAGTTCAGGCACATCCACGCAATGGTCCACTCCCAGTACAGTACTGTGTGTGAGAATAGGCTACGGGATTCCCCGTGACCCTTTTACTAACCACTGAAACGATAAATTTCCAACTCCTGCACAGAACAGTGTTCAGGACCTCAACAAGCTTGAAGTATCACAACATAGGCGTCGCGAGTGCCTCTGCACACATCCGGAACAATATACAAGTCCTACCCACGCTTTTCGTAGCATGTCTGCAGCAGTCTTCCGAAATGCTTGCCGTTTGCGCACTTTTAAGTTCTGCGCCAGTCGTGTTGCTCGATTTGATAAACACACATAAAAGAAACGTAATGACTTTAGATTGGGTGATCTGGGGGGCCACGCAATTAGACCACTCCTGCCGAGCCACCTATCGGGAAATGTTTCATTCAAAAACTGTACAACGTGATCAATAATATGGCGTGGAGCACCACCCTGATGAAGACACATGGTGTCCAGCCTTCCGTCTGCTTGAGGAATTACGAACTGTTGGAACATGTCCAGGTAAGTGACGTCATTGATCATTTCTCACAGAACAAAAAAGGTCCGAACACTTGCCGCTGGCAACCTATACCACAACGGTCACCAGCTATAGTTTATGGTTCGAACGTCTTTGAGCTACGTGACAAATCTGCACGCACAATGGCACACATTCCTTAACGTATGATTTATCGACTTACGAAATCCCGTAGCTCTTTCTGAGACGCACTGTACGATGCAAGTCGCAACACTTTTGTTGTGAACAGTTCTGCGTAACCGCTGTTGTGCCAGCTTAACATTCTGCATGGCTTCTTTAATTTCCGTTCTTTCTCCCCGAGGCGGAATACTGATATTGTTCGTCTCCACAATGCAGATTATTGTACATCCCACTGTTTAAAGAATGGACTCTCTACTTTAACTTATTTTTAAGTTAAAATTGTAAACCAAACGTTACTAAAGAACAGTACGTTGTAACGATGTAACGTGTTTTTTATGCGTTGACATCTGAGAACAC
Source organism: Reticulitermes speratus (assembly GCA_021186555.1). Classification (NCBI taxonomy): domain Eukaryota; kingdom Metazoa; phylum Arthropoda; class Insecta; order Blattodea; family Rhinotermitidae; genus Reticulitermes; species Reticulitermes speratus. The sequence goes on along the minus strand of JAJKFL010000013.1, from coordinate 28,904,295 downwards.
AAGTATCATGGGATTACGTTGAGCGGCATAGGGGTGTCGTGGAGTTAAGTGCTTTCTGTCGCACGGGAGTCACAGGCTTATGCATGGGATGAGACACTGCGCTCGTGGGTGTAGATTATCGCGGAGTTTACTGACTTCTGAGGTGAGGGAAGTGTTTCTGTACACACTGCACGAGGGAGTAGGGTGTAGTGGAGGTAAGCACTGCTGTGTTTCTATACGGCGCCATCAGAAACATAGCGGGGGTTAGGCGTGGGGCAGTCACATATGGTGTTTTATTAAGCACAAGGACCTTTATCCACACACTTAACGGCGCTTTCGTGACTGTGTAAGATACTGAATTACGTACGACGTGCTGAGACTTGACGCCGTGCAGTTTCGTACGCCTGAACAGCTCGGAGAACCCCAGTAAAAATAAATGCGATAAAATGTGGATGTTTCGTTTTAATTTTATTCAAATAATTCCTGTTACGTTCATATGTACATGTGTACTAGGCTTTTCGCGTGGGTAAACGTTTTGCGGTCGCAGCCGTAAGACGCCAAAGACTACACTACAGGTGAGGACCGTCTGTATCTCCCATGTCGCAACTTCACAATCGCTGTACGAACGTCCTATTGTAAACGTTCTCGCGCCAATTCGATTTATATTCATTTCTGCGCGTAACTCGACGCGAGGAAATGTTGTAGAGAAAAACTATACACTTTTATGTCGAGGTATTAATTCCGTGAGTCTAGGCAATTCACAAATTCCCGAACGTGTACAGGCCTACTCAACAGTCAACAGTGACTTTCCGACCCCAAGCAAGCATTACGAAGTCTCTGCTTGTCGACAATACTTACACGAAGCTTCGTCCGTCATGCATTCACATGTCTACATATCCGCTATATGAACGTAGAACTACATGTGATTAAACCAAGGGTGTCTAACCTTTTTTTGACACAGGGCCACAACCGTTACTGTTGGCTGCATCGCGGGCTGCACGTGTAAATATCATAATAAAGTTGTATACCTAACCGCCTAAGTTGATGTGTAAGTCTTGAAAGTATATAATATATATATATATATATATATATTTACCTATATATATATATACACACGAGGTCTGTCCAAAAAGTATCCGACCTTGGGCCGGGATAAAAAAGTTTTGTATCTGGGTGGTTACAATACCTAATCCCCTTCAAAGTAGGCCCCTTGTGACTCCACACACTTAGCCCAGCGGTCCTTCCATCGCTGGAAGAAATTCTGGAAGGCTTGTTTTGGAATGGTGTGCAGCTGCGCCGTCGCGTTCTGTATGATGTCCTCGCGGCTGTCAAAACGGGAGCCTTTTAGCGGTGTCTTCAATCTCGGGAACAGCCAGAAATCACAAGGAGCCATGTCAGGAGAGTAGGGAGCCTGGCGAACCTGCGGAATGCCGTGCTTAGCCAGGAAACCCTGGATCAGGTGTGATGAATGAGCTGGGGCATTGTCATGATGCAGCTGCCAGTTGCGTGCGTCCCACAGCTCCGGTCTCTTGCGCCGAACTGCATCACGAAGATGACGGAGGACTTCTTGGTAGTACTCCTTATTAACAGTTTGGCCTAGTGGTGCGTACTCATGATGCACAACACCCCGGTAATCGAAGAAGACAGTCAGTATCACCTTCACATTGCTCCGAACGTGTCGTGCTTTTTTGGGCCTCGGGGATGTTGGATGCTTCCATTGTGACGACTGGACCTTGGTTTCCGGGTCATATCCGTACACCCACGACTCGTCACCAGTGATCACAGTCTTCAGGAACTCAGGATCCCTGTTGGCGCACTCCAGCATGTCCTGCGCGACCTCAAGGCGGAGTTGTTGCTGCTCCGGCGAAAGCAGCTTGGGCACAAATTTTGCCGCCACTCTTCGCATGCCCACATCCTCAGTTAAAATCGTGTTTGCGGAACCTCTGCTGATCCCAACCTCATCAGCAATTTCCCGGACGGTCAAACGACGGTCCTCCATGATCAATGTCCGCACTTTGTCAATGACATCAGCATTTCGGCTCGTTGACGGTCTCCCGGAACGCTGGTCACTGTCCGCCGACATGCGGCCATCTTTAAAGCGGTTGAACCACTCTTTAATTTGAGTGACCCCCATTGCATCATCACCGAAAGCCTGCTGAATTTTGCGGATTGTTTCCGCTTGGGTATCCCCAAGTTTCTGACAAAACTTGATGCAGTATCGCTGCTCCAAACATTCTGTCATCTTGAGCGAAACGAGAATGCGACGAACACGTGTTACACCACTTCGCTATCTGGCAGCGACAGACGCATCCGGCGGTGTTGCGAGGCAGCAAAAAATCACGTATGCGCATGAAAGTCCCTTCTACCACTACGCTCAGTTTCCCCACCCTTTCGCCATTACTTACCGCGGGAAAAAGTATAGTCGGATACTTTTTGGACAGCCCTCGTATATATATAGGTAAAGCAATCCCATTACAGGCCTGGACAGGCCCTTAGGGTTCCAGGAGGTTGAGGCTCCCAGATTTCTAGACACTCGGCACATGAAGGTGGTAAGGTTATCAGCCCTACGCACCGGCCGCCTTTAGCTCCCAGGAAATACTCCTGGTACTCATTTCTGTTAGAGGCTGAGTCAACCCCAGGGCCATAGTGCGACCGAAAGAATTATGTCAATGAAAAATTCCAATGACACCATCGGGAATCGAACCCGCGACCTTCCGGCTTGTAGCGCGGTGCCTCAACCAACTGCGCCACGGCGTACCCCATATATATATATATATATATATATATATATACTTTACAAATGTAGCCGCGGGTCGCACGACACCGATGGATTAAGTCTATGCAAGTAGATGTCGACTGCAGCAGCTGTGTTCTCTCATCCCTACCAACTTGCTCTGTGTACCTGCTGTAAGTCGCTTTCGCTGGCAGTCTGACCTTTTCAAAGCATGCAACGTACGACATGTCATCACGCGCAGGTGGCCATCTCTTGATGCCGATGTGGGAGCGGCTGTAGGCGGGAGGTGAAGCAGACATCGCCAGAGGTAAAGAAACGGTTAAGACGGCGCAAACCGGGATTTGGCGGCGATAGGGCGTCGGATGGGGTGGATTGGAGGAGTTGAGGGAAGCAGGCACACGCTACAGCAGCAGCGAGCTTCACGACGTCAAGGTCATCCACTTTGTAGTAGGTCACACACAGTGTAACTGGCAGGTCATTTGTGTCTGGTCATGTAAACATTACATGACGTGTTTACTCCAGCACCGCAACCACACCCTCTCCAACCCCCCTCCACAGCCTACTAGCATCACCGATCATTGCCACTGACGTTAGAGGCTTGCGATGCGGTAAAACAGGTCGACAAAATTCTCCATCTTAGGACTGATTATGAAATGGATACGAAAAAGTACTTCAGCCAGGAAAGAGCAAGCCCGCCCGAGACCTTCCTGAGTAGCTAAAATTCGCTCAGATGGTAAATGCACTCATCATATTGTGTGAAATCCAATCTTCACTTTAGTATGTCATGGGATAGACGAATCCAGTCCACAGTCTACCGTTCTATTTCCTTCAATACCCACTTTAATCTTATCATGTACGCCTGTCTCTCCAAAGAAGTCACTCATCATCATATCTGCGGACCAAAAACTTTGCAGACATATTTCCCCTTCCCCCCCCCCCCACTCTCCTAGTATTTGGTGACGTCTGCAACCGTCACAAAAACAGACCTACTTGTTATTTTTTTATTCAGTTTCAAAGTTTTCTTGTATTACACCTATTCGTCCTACGTATCTCAGCCCACATAATTTTCCAATAACAGTTTTGACGAAACGTCTGCTTTACATACAACCAGTTTAATAAAATGTCCGATCCTCTTAAATTCTAAATGCGGACCACAAAACCTTTACATTGTCAGTAATGCTGAAAGAAGTTGTGTATAAGATAAGATATAAGTACCATAACGTACTAACCCACACTCTTAACTTCGGACAACAATTGTAATTCCAATTTATAACTCATACACGCGCGGTTACATTATGTGCACAGAACACGTGCATGAATCTGTATCTGTTACATTTATCCCTCTAGTCCCAACGGATATCTTGCATGGTGGTGATTAATTAAACAATGGGACCTATACCCTCTACCTACCATAAATATCGCATTAATGTGTGACGGGAGAAATTGTTTAAATTTTTGACAGAATTAATATAAAGCTAATATACAGAGACCCTGGTACTGGAAACTTCTGCTGTCAGGGTGCTAAGCACAAGAGGTGTTATATGGAAAGCCCACAGCATGCTACGTGTTTCCGCATTTCAATGTGTACAATATAACAAGGGTAAAAAGCCGTCTCACTGCATCCAGACGAGATTGCTCTGAATGTATCAAGTTTCGTTTACATTTTACACCGCAATAAATGCAAGCGGTGGATATCAGCCCTTCTTCCTGATCGATCATTGTGTGCTATGTAAGCCCGTAGCGAACAGAATGGAGAATGATGTTTGAACAAAGAACATACTAGTTGAAATTCACACACGATTTTCGGTGCCTCCGTGTGTTGGAGTCGGCACTACTGAAGGCACTTTCACACAATCAACCTCAATAAACAAAAGTGAAATACTGAAATACAGATACCGTATGCTTGTACAATTAGTACTATGGATGGCTGATTGTCAGACACTCAGGTTCATGTGGTGAAAAGTCTGTAAAGTCCATTCGTCTGCAATACTCGTAATGTTTTTTTTTTCCCCCTACCGAGCGCAAGGATCGCTGTCGAAATTTCCGTCCCGTAAACGAAAGAAGAAAACTGGCCAGAGAGAGAGAACATTATTCAATGACCAGAATCTCTGTAAATGGTGAAGGTCACCTCATTACATGTCTATACAAGCACAGACGAGAAGCGGAGATATAGCTCCAACCCACTCGCAAACCGACAATAGGAGGTGAGTGGTCGGCACCAGGCTCCAGCCGCTTTACACCCGCAAAAGACCCGACATCCATTGTACAGGAAGCTGGGTGTGCCTCGGGGCCGCTCTGGACGGCACGGGAAATCCCCCCCCCCCGGGGATTCGATCCTTGGACCTCCAGCCCGTAGCGAGTCGCTATACCGACTACGCTATCCCGACCGCCCCAGAATCTCTATAATCTCTAGAATTAACAGAGTACTGTGGAAGAGTTAGTTCAAAACGAATACGAAGGGCTGAACATGTATCTGAGATAGGCGAAGAAGCAGTCAACGGGCTAGAAAATTACTTCCCTAGTTGGCACTCCTGCTTTTTTTCAAGCAGGACTCTGCGTCAAGCAGTTAGTGTATTTATGAACACGGAATAGAGAGGATGCTAGTAGGTGTTTAAATATTTAAAGAGATGTGTGTGTTTCCGTCCTGCCGTACTGAGTGACCCTATGCATCCACTCCCTCCGATGTCATCATGGCGTGCACAGGGACAAATGTGCCTGTACCGATCACTATATGCGTATTTCCAGTCACACTAGTGTAACGTCCCAACCATTTTCTATTTGGAACTTCAACAGAACAACTATAATGGCCAAGGTTAACAGACCGAATTAATTAAATGCGTTGGTCACGCGTATGCTGTAACTGTAACACGTACCTGGCTATACAAACTATGGGAAGTCGAGCTGCAGAACTCATGCAGCATTGTATACGGCTCCTTCAATCGCACTTACCTGAAACAAGACCGACAAGACTGCATACTGTGTGTGTGCGCACGAATTCCGTTATCATCAAAACGCAGTGTACAGAGTAATTGTTTCTATGCAATGCAATTCATACTGTGTTGAGTTTCATCTTTTTTACGTAGCTGCGTGAGACAGACGAAGAAAGCTGTTATGTGCCCAAGAAATGAAGATGTAGATGCGCTTGCCGGGAAGGGGAAGTGGAAGTAGAGTTTTTATACAAAAAGTTCCTGAATATGAACCTAGAACCAGCACATAAAATATAACAACTTGTAACGACAGAACACGTGTAAGGATCACAGAAAAATATTTAGACGAAGTTTGGCGCAAATGGAAAGACAAGGTAAAAAAATGTAACAATATCGAAGGGACTATACACTGCAAGTGTCTTGCAACAACATGTTGCGGTTTGCTGGTCTACACATCATCGCGTGTTCACTACGACTTACACAAATTATTTTGAAACTCACTGAGGACCCAGCCGCAGTGACAAACAAGTACACAAAACACACCAAGCACACTCGTACAACGGTTTAAAGTGCTGCCAAACGTACCTTCACAGTTGGACATACCAGACTAACGGTCCACAGCTGTTGACATAGTACAGGTTCAGTCAGTTACGACGTTTACATTGCACAGGTCGAATGAGGTGTGAAGGCGATCACAACTGACAGGAAGCTAAACTGTTGTAGACGTGTCCCATTTCAGATTGTTATCCCTGTACTTTTCCGTGTGGAAAACCACTGGAAACCACAGGCAAGATAAAGGCCCACAGACAACGAACTCGGTACTTTAAGAATACAAGTCCAGAACGATACCGGTAACGTCGGTTCTTCTCAGCAGCTCCCGGCAAACAAAACCATGCGACGCTGTATGTGCACAGGCCTACGTACGTACCCTTAGGTGACTACATATACCACATTTACATTATTCGTCATACATCTTCTTGCCTTCCATTTACATGTTTTTTAATAAATAAACATGAAAATATGGAAACGGCAATTCCATGGGGGGGGGGGGGGAGCAAAACGGCAGCACAGGCCGACGAGACGACAGAAGAGGACTGGTCAATATCTCACTGGCACTGCCACACGTGATAAAATATTGTTAATTATGTAGGACCCCGCACAAAATCGATATATCGCTGCAAAAACAGATTCACTTTGCGGCACACCGGTTGTACAACTCTGCTCGGTCACTGATGCTCGGCTTCAGAGGAAACTGCGACTGCTGCATTTAGTGTCGACTATTATAAATACAGAGTTCGTACGAAATAAAGCAGGGTACAGGTCTAGTCTACTGCTGACTTCAGTTTCAACCTCCACTCCACAGAATGATTTCAGCAGGGTTGTGGCAAACAGAACATTCAATATACAGAACAGTGTTGCGTCTACGCTGATAACCAAGACTTTTAGCGCCTTTGGCAACACAGCATTTCCAAGGCAGCACGCTCCTTCGAAACGTCGGCAACTATTTATCAGTCATCACGGCGTAACACCCCAAGAAGACTTGCATCCTCATCAAACAGCTGTGACAATGTCAGATCTCGCACATAAATGCGTCTCTGGGATGGGACGAATGCAGTGTCTGAATGTTAAATACAGTCACCACTGAGCTTTAAATGGTTAAGTTAAAGGTAAAGTTCTCCCTATAACAGGCCATGAAGGCCCACAGTGGGAGTAGAGGTATAGCTCTACTCTTTCTTTAACCCTGGCACTAGATGAGTGTGGGTGGTTACTTCCACGCCCCGGTCGCTTTACCCCCGGGAAAGAGACCCGGTACCCATTGTATAGGAGGCTGGGTGGGCCGCAGGGCCGGTCTGGACGGCTGCGGAAAATCTCGCCCCCCGGGATTCGATCCCCGGACCGTCCAGCCCGTAGCGAGTCGCTATACCGACTGAGCTATCCCGGCCCATAATGGTTGTTAAAACAGCCACGAAAAAGGACCGTAGGAGGGTCGACAGAAGTGGGTGAAAAAATCCGTCTCATAAATATTGTGCGACTAGCCACATGCAGCCCATCTGTACAACACGTACACGGCCATACATAATTGCATGCCTCCGCCGTCCGACAGACAGGTTCTGTATGACACTAACCAATAATAAAATCAGAAAAGTGTAAATACACGTACAAAATGTGTTTATTTTAAGAAGAAGAAGAACTTCCAGTCTCGTCATTTTGCTGTTACATGCACGGGTTTCGGTCAAATCAATTTTATTTCCCATTATGTTATGGAATTCCTGTTACATTTGACTAAAACCAACGCTCAGGGAAAATCAGCGTAGGCAATTTCAGTCACGCTCGGGTAAAAAACCCCCCAACGATTGATTAAACGGCGTGGCTAGGAAACGGGGGAAAGCACGAGGTACTCAGTGCAGATTCTCCGGCAAGGGCAAGCTAGTCTCCCGTAAAACATATGAAACTTCAGGAGTGAAATGCTGGTGCCTTTGTCTGAAGACAAGAACGAATTCTGATATTAAATTCGCGACGTGTTCCAATATTCCACTCTATTAACAACGGAACTGCAATGTTATATTCCGTACTGCAGTGTCATCAATTGTGCGCACGGTAGAGGAAGAGTGTCCGTCCGTCCGTTACGTACGTTTTCAGGCCTTGACGGTGCGTGCTGCTCAAATGACCGTACTCTGGGTTACTACACCGTGTACAATCACAGGCTGATTCCGACGTTTCGAGAGCACGTGGTTCCTCGATCTTCAGAGTGGTTGGATTAGACTCCGGCGGCTACCGACGTGGTTGTCTCATTTCGAACTCAGTTGGCTCGGCATAAGCTTTATACACTCCGCCCTTTCCGTGGATCTGAGTGAAGATAATTATTGTAAACCTATCCACATAATCGACCCATTTTCCCGTCCAAATCACTCAAACATTCAGAGGGATTTAATCCAGTCACCCTGAAGATGGAAGCAGAATTTCCCTCCGAAATGTCACTATCAACCTGTGGTAGCACAGAATATGATCATCTGCATGTCCGTTGTAGTTTTCAGCATTAAACAGCCACTGATTAGCATCCGTCTGCTGTAGGAATTGACTATTCTGAACATATTGTGGTAACCATGACGCAAGTTTAATACGACAAGGCACTCGGTTACAAAGGTTGGGCGTCTGATAAGGCTTTTAGCTTGAGCATCAGCTTCAAAGGCATAGTGCACCAAAATATCAACTGTTATGCGATAAACTATGCAGAAGGTACGAGTGCGTACAATTTTGTATGCCATGTGTGTGCTCCTCTGAAACCCAACTAATTACTCCACATATGTAAATTAATCACAAGGCACAGGTTTGCAAATCCGTCTGATATACTCCGTATACGTTACACAGCGCCATTAAGTCTTACAGCTACTGTCAGCTTACACACAATACTGCAGATACAATTCGGTGGCGTAGCAACGTAAAGTTATACGTCACATCCCGAGAGTCATCTTTCACCCATGCTGTAACCTGTACACGTCTCGTACAGCACAGACCCCGGCCTAATCACGCGGGTTCCGCTCGACAAGCTATGCTGGATTTGCGCCATATATTATTGTCTTTATCGAGTAGGTTAAGACAAGTGGTAGGCTATATCGGCGATGTTCTATTCCGACAGCAACATAAATCTAATCTCAACGGCAACACTTGCTCCTGTGAATAAGAATTTTGTTCTGTTTCTCAGTTTCTCCGGGCGAATGCATGTTGCAACAGGCAAGGCCAGTGCCTCCGCAAGGCAGTCCTCTTCACCTTACACAGCATTAGTTTCATGCTGACGCAACGAACATCTGCAGTTCATGCACAGTCGTTAAATGATTCTAAAACCAACTCTCATAGTTCCGTGCCCCTTTAAGGACACCTACTTTCATACTGTTTACTTTTACCACATTTGACGACTCTAAATGACTAAGAGTTGGTGCAATTCTACAGGGAACCGCTTAATCCCACGCCTTGCTTTTCTATTCACTTAAACCCTTTTAAAGCAATTACACTACATGTACCACCTGCTATAAAATTACAAAGACACTGCATTTTGCACACAGCGATTATTTCCTTAAAAGCGTTAATGGCCTTGTCCTTCTGACGCATAAACTAACATTTTATCTGCTTTCACACTGTTATCACCGTGCATTTCTATGAATCAAATTGAATAAATAGACCAACAAATGCACTATTTAACCACTTTAATGTAGTGTCCTTGTATCACCCTACACGTGTTTCGGACTCAAAGTCCATCTTCATGGGGTCTCAGTATTATTAAAAACTACTAAAACAAGCACATGTTTACACGAACGTACATCATTCGTATACCGCTATTGTGGTAGAGTTATCTGGGTAAAATTGTAGAACATAAATATGTATATATTTAGTAAAACCTTATTAAAATTATGAGATGTAAATATGAGTGTTCACTGGTGCGGAAATACTGGCTTTTGTGGATTGACGTCTCGTGGTACGTATTCTGTAAAGTAAATAAATCGTCATTAAGGGACTGAAGTATATATTTATTATCTGGTAAATGGCGGTTGTTCATATGAGCCAGAATATAAATTAAGATTATGATTATACGAATGGCTTACCTTACGTTGTGTGGGATTGTATTGCGGTGCTGTTTGTACCATCTATACGTAGCGGAGTGTGTGAGGAGACTGGCCTTGTGTCAAGCATCGGATGTAGGCGTTGGTAGGTGGGGTAAGTCTATTAGTTGGAAGAGCGGGTTTTCGGTGACATATTGTTCATCAATTAATATCCCTTGTTTATGGAAAATTTGTATGTAAAGATTCTCCATGGTAGTCATACTTCTACCTTTCTGCATGGTTTTAATAAATGCATGGTGTCTTGAATTGGTCCGTATTCGTGTTTATTATCTAATATGTGCAATGCATAAGCAGATTTGGGGTCGTTGTTTTTTATGTACCTAGTATGTTCCGAGAACCTTGCGGCCAGATTTCTTCCAGTCTGTCCAACATAATGGCGTTTGCATGTATTGCATTGGAGGCTGTAGATTCCACTATTGTTATACGTATTAGTGGTTTCGGGGTATGTTTTAAGGATGTTTTGGGTGGTATTGCATGGTCGAAAGGAGATTTTTAGATTTGTGTTTTTGAAGATGTTTGTTATTTTCCTTATTATGGGGTTGCTATATTCAAATATGGCCCATTTCTTGTTATTGTTGTTTGCATTGTCAGAAGGTTTTTTTTGTGTGGTTATTTTGTTTTTGATCTGAGTGTTGAGCCTGTTTATTAGTTTTATTGGATATCCATTGTTTTGTGCTATGTGTAAGATGAGTATTCATCTCTTGTTGTTTGTGTTCGTTTGACAATGGCAGGTTTAGTAGTTTTTAATAACACTGAGACCCCATGAAGATGGACTTTGAGTCCGAAACACGTGTAGGGTGATACAAGAAGGACACTACATTAAAGTAGTTAAATAGTGCATTTGTTGGTCTATTTATTTTATTTGATTTTATCTGCTGTTTATAAAGCACCGACGAAATGCACTTCACTTTATCACTTTTTTATTTCAATAGACCCCTACATATGTTTCGGTTTTTGCAACCTTGATGATGGTTTTTGCATAAACCGAAACATATGTAGGGGTCTATTGAAATAAAAAAGTGATAAAGTGAAGTGCATTTCGTCGGTGTTTTATAAACAGTGAACTGTGAAATATGCACGGTGAGACTAATATAAAATTTTATATGCTATTTAAATTAATTTCAAGCTTCAATGCCGTATAATATGATGCCTTATGGGTGTATAGTTCCTAACCTTAACAAATCTGTTACACCCTATTATTGACCATAGCCCTTATTTTTCTCACTCCCAATTACAGTACGGAATTGATGCGATACTTGTCAGCTGAAATGTAATGCTGCATTTAATAACTGAATGTATAATACTACAGACCAAAAATGCAGGGATGTACACCGCGGACAATTATTAATCTACACAACCTGATAGCCTCACCATATCGACAGGATTGTTTTAAGGAAAATGAGCGTTGTTAGGTTTTCCCAGAAGTTACTGAGTTACTACACTCATGCAGATCATAAGCTGACACTTCATGCGTGTATAACATTTGTGAAACGAGACGCAAATGCACTTCAGGCCGATAAATTAACTTTGTATTTCAGCAAGTTCACTGTTCTGGCCCGAATATGTAACATAAGTACATAAGAACACACAGATTTAGTTTACAGCTACTGTCTCTACAGTGTAGACTGCTACGTCAAGACGCGCGTGTAGTTCGTAGGCTAACTACTGTCATTAACACACTGCCACATTTACACCAGAACCGCCTCACATTATATAATAAAAGAAAACGTGTAACCTTAAGGAAATACACATTAAATCTCTCTCACATGACAACAAAACGAAATCCTATTGCAGATTTCTGACAAGCGCAAGACACCTACCGCAACCGCAACCACAGTAGCGGCCGTGTTGAGCGGGAAACGTGCGGTACAGGCGTATACGTGACTGGACAGTGGGCTCTAAGAGGTTATGGCGAGTGTTACAGCTTTAACGAGTTTCCATTTTACAACGTGTCCTGCGATGCGCAGTTTATCTCGCAGACGTTCGAATAACTTGGATAATTTGAATAACTTCAGAATCGTTTTTACTGTGTCCCCTGGGACTATAAAAACAGGTCCACCCGGTTAAGTTTTACTGCTTCTTGTGTAAAAATGCGATCGTGTACAATGACAAGGATTGTCAGAACAGCAGAAAAACTTTAAATATACATTACGTCCCTAGCTTTACTTCACCCCTTGTCTCTTCTCCTATATATATCTTTAGTTTGGCTGTCCTGTTCTCGTGTTGGCCGAAAAGAACCCCTAGCAGTAACACAGCAGTGACATCTCTTGAAGGGTAACAAAACCAGTCTTCTCTCTAGGGCCTTCTTAACAAAGATGGAAAACAAACAGCAACGTACAGCGTTTATCTAAGTGACTGTTTCGCCAAAGGAATCGGATACTTAGAAAAAAATGGAAATGAATATCTGAGTAATGTCAAATCAGTGACGCAATAAAATTAGGCATGATTATTTGTATTAATTTGTTCCTTTAGCCGGTTTTCTGTAGTCCAAGACAAACAAAGCTGCAAAGCGAACATCCGAGAGAGTGCCCACTGTCGCAGACACTACGGAGATAAGGAATGATTTACTTACGTTTACTGTTCCACCTTTCTCGAACTTTGCTTAAAGCTAAATCTAGAAACATGAAAACGAAAGAAGAGTTTCCATTGTTCATTTGAAGCACTGTGTGTACACATATAGCGGGAAAATACATCTTTACCCTTCTGAGAGATAAAACTGTTGTGTCAGCGACAAGCATCTTTACATTTGTGTACTTGTTAAGTAATTATTGGAACTCTTCCTTGTAAATATAACTTTTAGAAACAACTGGAACTTCCTCATTTGAAGCACAAAATTCAGCTAAATATATTTTTAGAGTTGAAGATCACTCGATGTGTAGTCAAATCCACTCGTCAGTCCCTGCAGACATTCAAGCAGTATCTGTGACACGAAGTCTCAAACTGCTTAACAGGAGACAACGTAATCTCCACTGTATTTAAATAATCAGTTCGTACCTCATAGAAAACACAGTATTCCCATTAAAACAACAATGGATCAACGCTGTTGGCTGTAAAACTCATACGGCACACATAAATACACTTTGTGGGCAAAATGCAGAATGTTTAGTGTTAGAGCTGGAGATGTAAGTAATAACCATAGGTTTTAAAGGGCTAATTAACAGCGTTTCCTCGTGCGCGGATTTTGTGATGTCAGAAAATGGAAACAAAAGAAAGAAATTAACAGGCAGCTGGATTTCTTTCTTGAGTTCTCAGGAAAACGTTTTTATTCCGCCGGTAACGGTGCACGAAGCAGCAGTTCAAAAGAAAAAGCACCACTTTTAAAGACAAAATGCCATCATGTTCTCTGTTAACAAGGGGCAGTTTAGATCGCCATAATCACAAAACAGCATATATGCAACCCATCCTATTGCGCCGAGTTTCAACGACCGAATCACTGTCAACGATATTTATCTGCTCCTTTTGTGAACTACAGAGTCGGAATTTATAGTCAGTACATGGTAACTGCGCTCCCACAGAATGCAAACTGACAGTGGATAGCTACATGAAAGCATCAAAGTAGCATCAGGTTTCTACAGCCCTCCCAAATGCCTCGCAATCATAACTCTGCAAAGGATATCTCAAAATAAGTCATCTGATGCAAAACGCTCCAATTCCGACGTAAAGAAACTGCCACATATACCGTTACACATATTTTAAATGCCAGGACATACATTTCCTGCAGCACACGCGGCAACAGAAGTAGCGCTATATCAAACAGGTCAGCCTTTATTGAAACTGGGAGAATGAGAAACTTTAAACAAGGTTTCAATTTCACGTTGCACGGACTGTTGATATAAATTTGAAATCTAATACAATAACCAATACACACATATGGGTACATACAAACACGCACACACACAAACCGAAGAGCCCGTTACTAGCGACCCAGGATATGTACGATACGGATGGTTTTTGAAATCATTGTGCAGGCCTACACAGCACAGACTCACTCTCTTCTGTCCATACCAACGTAAATTTAAACACATAAATTTCTTATATATGTTCAGATTTATACTGATGTATCAAGCGAATAAATTATATATGCTCTATAACTGTAAATTAAAACACACAAAGGATGCTGAAGTTGAAGTTTTTATGGTTGACTTCCTTGTGAAGATGACAATACAAGCCAATAGTAGTTGAAATTTCAAAGAATCGGCAACATTAAAACTCAGAAATTAAATTATACTCCTGTAACTTGAAAGACACACTGCGAACAGAGATTCGAATCGCATTCGAAGTCTCGAAATTCACTTTTCTCCGTCCTTAAATTACAACACAAATAGACATAAAAGGTAAAAAAAAGGTAAAGTCCCTCTGCAAGCCATGAAGGCACATACAGGGAGTACAGATATAGCACCAGTCATTCTTAAACTCGGCACTAGAAAAAAGGTGAGGGGTCAGCTGCACGCCCCGACCGATTTACACCAGGGATAAAGCCCCCCAGTACCCACTGAATAGGAAACTAGATGGGCCTTGTTTGTGAAATATTGTATTGGTGGCAAGGATTACGGTGCTGGAAAATGTGCGACACCGCCTAAAAGTTTTGACGTAAACAACAGCTGATGACAGCTGGCTGAAACAAAGGTCGACAGTTTTATAAACAATACGATGCTGAGCATCAACAAAACTTTTCCACGAATCTGTTTTAGCATATATAAATGGACATTGCTACATAATGTAACGTGTTTGTACTAAAACAATTATATAGCCATAAATTCATATTGCTGTTAGCGAGTCTGGCATAAATTTTAATCAAACCCCAAACATGTTTCATAAACTGAAAGGCACGACGTACTACGCACAGACATAGGCTAGGCAAAAGCAAGTACACAAATGGCAGATAAACATTTTATGCAGTGCACAGTGAGAAGCTCCGTGATCTGTACTCCTCACCAAATACAATCCGGGTGACCAAATCAAGAAGAATGAGAGAGGTGGGGCATGTGGCACGTATGATGGAGACAAGAGATAGGTACAGGGTTTAGGTGGGGAAACCTAGGAGTAGAAGGGAGGATAATACTAAAATGGATCTTAAAAAATCAGGTGGGAGGGCGTGGAATGGACAGATCTGGCGGCTCGGGATAAGAAGAGGTGCAGGATCTTGTGAACACGGTAATGAACCTTTCGGTTCAATAAAATGTGGGGAGTTTCTTGGATCTTCTGAGGAACTATTGGCTTATCAAGAAGGATTCTGCTCCACTGCGATAGTTAGCTACTTAGTTAAAACACTTATTCACAACTGACTCCTTCAAGCAGGGCATTTCTTGAGGAACCAATAGCCGTTGAGTTAGTAGACATTCTACGCCTGTTACGAAACTCTAAGATCTATCACCGCCCGCCTGCGCGCCCTGTTCTAAGTCAGAAGAATCCAATTCACAATCTGACACTCTACGTGTACAAGAAAATTTTAAGACAATTGCTCCATTACTCGCACGATAAGTATCATTTGCGGTATCTACGCTTCAGGTTTTACTACCAATAACTTTGAACATATTTCTCAGTTTGACAAAAAAATATGAGGTAGTTTCACAAGAAAGCTCTTCTAGGAATTAAAATCCCACTTATGTATTCTATCTGAGGCAGGTACATATTTACTCGTGTTGTGCTGTTTACTGCCAGCAACATGTTTTCCTTTCAAACGTCTCCAAGCAATTCAACAGAAAGAGCTAACAACGTCATTGCTATGGCAATGGAAGAGTGGCCCACTTGCAGCAGCATGGAAAATGCAGTGACATGATATTGCAAATTCAAAAATGCGTAAGCGTGCACCTGTCCAAACAAAGTTCATCTGCCGTGTACACAGTAGCTGTCAGGCTCTGCAAGGGGGTTAGCTGGGGCGGCGAGTTCTGTTTGTGTTCCAACAGGATGATCCAGGCTAATTATGACAACGAATGACAGGCCTGCAGATCTTACTGCGTGAATGCACTGCATCGGCAGTCGAAAACGTTTCATAAACTAACATCAGTACAAATTATACATAAAAATTCAGTTCATACCTCACACAGAAAACAGTCCGTCCCCATCAGTAAGACCAACAAGTTTATACTGCTGAGGGAAATGAGTGGCGTTTACTGCGAAAATGATATGAAGCACACAAATGCAAAGTCCAAAGTTTATTAATGTTACAACAAGTGACACACACAGAGTTACCACTGGGTGTTAAAGGGTAAGAAGAGTATTCATACATCAACACTAATATAAAGCCATTTATTCTATTCTAAATAAACACTTTTCGGCAGCCTATGTAATGAGGTCAGCTCAATACATTCTACCGTACGTTCTGTGGCGGAAACACATACATTTAACGTATGCTAATGAATTTTCTCTCTTGTAAAACGTCCAGAAGGCTCCACGGGCAAAACACGTACACGGGATGGTTTACGCGATACTGAGAAAAATATGCGAATCACGATCATTAACAGACTCCGTAACTCTAGTAACGATACGGTTGTTAGATTAAAATGGACGAAAATGGCGGGTTGCGTGGCGTCCCTTGGGAAACAAAAAATAAATAAGATTTTCTTATTGGAAAACCACACAGAGTAAGTGAGAGGGCAGGATAAGATTCGATGATGCTTACAGAAATTGGCGTGAAAAGGATCCAGCGACGACCTTTTGCTATGACAAAGATACATAATTGTCTGCCGCTTCAGGAAGACCTCTGCTGTGAAGTTGGTTGTACTATTTGTCTACATTACAGGTCTTGAGATTGCGTGTGAGCCTGGCACTTCTGTCAGGGGTTGAAGGATGATGTGCCAGGTAGACCCTGGGGGAGAGAATGCTACAGACGTCCCTTCAAAAAAGAAAAGTAGCATGTAGCTTGATACGTCAACGCGCAAGCCTCTGCTTCACAGGAAATTCATGAGGGACTCGTCAGTACTAGCTGCTTTATGTCTGCTGGGAAACGGAAGGCACAAGTGACTAAACCCTGGGCACTGGCAGCCTCACGCGGTTACAACGACGCTCAAATAACCGACCTTAAACTGTTTTAATTCTGCTCTTCATCACACAATACACACTTTGTGTATGTTTAATTTTTTTTTCAGAAAAAAATCCCACTGTTTACGTGTACGTAAACATATTATTTCTATTATTTTCGGGATTTTAGAGAAAACACATCATGTTAAGCATAATGCGTCATATTTGAAAACAAGCGACTTTAGAATTCAGTATGCGAGTACGCTCTACAGGGGAAGACGAGAAATTAAGGACACGGACAAGAGCTACAAGTAACTTGTATGTAAACACTAAAATGGTTGGCAGTAGAACACAATGACTCAACAAATACAACAGGCAATGAAAAATGAGCACCAGGACTACGTGAAATTAATGACCACGAGAGAGAAAAAACGTTAATATGGCGCGGAGGCGGTAGTCTGATCAAAGAAACACAACCGGAACACACTAAATTACGTCACATGCCACGAAGATGAAGATAAGCGAAACGGCCGCGAGCTCAGATTTCAGCTACAATGGTGGACGATTTTATAGAGTTCCTTAATTCCTCTAAACAAAAATTAGTACAGGATATGAAATAAAATGTACTCTTCATACCACCCTAACATTATTAATGCAATGACGCACAATGTCAGATAACGATAATGCACATTTTCATGCAACTAAGAAATAACACTCGATTGAACACAGGATGCACACCTACCTAATTTCATATTTGAACCCAACGTATCCGCAATTCAAGTCGTTAAAGTGTCGGCTGTCCGCAGCTGTCTGCTAAATGTATTCGTTGGGACAGAAACACACACAACGCACAATACCCTCAAAATAAACATTTGAAATTACTGAATTATGTTACTTCAAAGCGATAAGTGTGAGAGCAACTGCAGGGCCAAGTTTCTTTTTCCTTCTGAACCACAGCCACCTCACAGTAGTTACACACAATCCCAACTTGCTCGTCAGACTCCGACCACGCTTTTAGTACTACGGCTCTTCTTCCTGATGGTCGAAGAAGAAACTGGGTCTTAACAATATCCTGGAAAGGTGTCATAAAAACTCTGTAAAATCCTGCACCATACGAACGATGTTTGTGGAAGAACAAAAAATGTCTATGCGGTATACGAGAACAGTGAACCTGACGTAACTCTGGATTACAGCGGGGGTAAGAAATTTGAAATTTTTTATTAAAAATCATATGGTGGAAAATTTCCTAGCGCACCAAGCTAATTAAAGTTCCGCTTTGATACACGATGTCACATGCAAATGGTGTCAACTGTTACATTTATAATTACCAATACACCCTCGCATATAACAAAAGCTGGCCTTTGCCGTGTATGTGCAACTTTTCATGGCTCTGATTTCAAACAGCAAATTTAGCATACACGGATATATATGACGGCGAATTAGGTACCCTGCTGAACTGTATGATGTGACTGATAGAGTCATGGCTGTCGTAATCTATCCCTGTTTTATTTCATTATTAGATGCAACGGTCAACGGGCTGTGATTCACAGAGTACAATTTTACATACAAAGTTTATATACTGTACTATTTAATGATTAATAATCATGTAATATTTGTGTTACATTTGTTCCACAAACATTCAGGTTACGTATGCAGATTTTATTTAAAAACAACTGAGCAAAACTCCCATTCAGGTCTGAATTGATCATTAATCAAAAGGGGACGCCGAAACTTTGTCTATAGCGGGACTGAAACCTGATCAGCCACTCATCATTTGTAAACGTGACACACACACACACACACACACACATGTGTATATGTATATATACACACACACTAAGTAACAGTTACAGGTGTGTACGTGAAAATGTAAGCGCAACATGTGTCTATCATCCCCTACGCTTTGTTGTAAAGGCAGTTACATAATAATTATTATAGCTACTATCATCATCATCATCATCAATTAAAGTATATGTACGCTATATTATTATCATCGCCGTCGTCTACGTCGTTATCATTATCATCAGTTCTCTATGCAAAAGCTGACCTTCTGCGAGACGCATATCAGTAATGAACTCTGTTCGTAGAAATGCTAATACATTTACAGAATAAAATTGTTACTTTGAATCACATTTCATATCAGCATCAGCACATTTAATTCATTAAACTGCCTTCTCTGATTTGTTAGTGAACTGAATTGTTTTGCGTTGTTTTTCATGTGTTTTATTCTTTCCGTTTTTTGTTCTGTTTGTAAGCATGTATGCTATGGTTTGTGAATTTGTGTAAATTGTGTAATAGGTCATTAGGCTGTTCAGTCAGCAAATAAATAAAAATTGAAACGTATTATTATTATTATTATTAGTGATGGTGGTAGTAGTAGTAGCAGTAGCAGAAGCATCAGTAGTAGTAGCAGTAATACGAGTAGTAGTAACAGTCGTAGTTATTGTCATGTGACCAATCTGCTTGCCTGTCTTCAACATTCTGACTCTCCTAGTTTATATTTAACGTAATGCAGACGCCATTTATTTCGACTTCAGCAACCCTTTTGACTTCGTTCCGCATGCATTGTTGTTTCGCAGACTTTGTGGTTAGGGTCCATCTGCTACGTACGTAAACTAATTTCGTAGTTACCCGACCAACACGATGTGACATGTTTGTTACTTCGGGGCACTTCGCATCGTCTTTTCCGAGTGCTGTCTGGTGTGACGCACGGATCAGCTTCGGGCCCGTTACTTTTAAAAGTTTTTAACGACCACTTTAATGCAGTTACATTTCCTACACTTCTTCTTTCTGGTAACAACAATGTCCTTTTAGAGAAATAAACCCCCGCCTCCACATGATAGTTTTCTTTACCTCAGTCACATTTAAAATCTATTTGTGGTTGGCGCATGACGTTAGCATTAATAAAACCAAAGCTGTCTCTTCCTCAAGAGACAAAAATTTGCCGGTCCTGCAGCACAAACTTTTTTAATTCCGTATTAACTACACTGACTCTGTCAAAGATCTACAAGTACTCACTGATCCCAAACTTCATCACATATTTTCCCGATCCATTAGACTGTTGGAACTGTATCCCCTTCCTCTGCTTCTGTTGCCAATTTATGACGCTGTATTTTAGTTTAGTTAGATCGAGCTGAAATATGACTCTGTTGTGTAAATTTCAATTAAATCTACTGACGCCTATAAGCTTGAACCAATCCAACGTAATTCTTCGTCCCCGTGTCACAGTTTTCTTAATCACGTACAATACAACTTCACAAATGTTTTACATCACTTAAAGTTTCGTATGGCATGTGCTAACAGGCGTCACTTGGAGGCGTCTTTCGGCCCGTTCGCAAAATACTGCGAAAAGCAGCTATACCTTCGTCATGTCTGCCCGTCATTGCGTCTATCTGTCGGCATGGAATGAGCTGGTTCCCACGGGACGGATTTCCGTAAAACTTTTTATTCTGGGATTTGACTAAAATCTGTAGACAATGTTCAAGTTTCGTTAAAAATGACAAAACAGTACACAATTTACATGAAACCCTACGTACACCGTGCTAACATCTACCTACGTACACCGTGCTAACATCTACCTACGTACACCGTGCTAACATCTACCTACGTACACCGTGCTAGCATTTACCTACGTACACCGTGCTAACATCTACCTGCGTACACCGTGCTAACATCTACCTACGTACACCGTGCTAACATCTACCTGCTTACACCGTGCTAACATCTACCTACGTACACCGTGCTAACATCTACCTACGTACACCGTGCTAACATCTACCTACGTACACCGTGCTAACATCTCACCGTTTAAGACGTAAGTGCACGAACTATAACATCTCACCGTTTAAGACGTAAGTGCACGAACTATAACATCTCACCGTTTAATACGTAAGTGCACGAACTATAACATCTCACCGTTTAAGACGTAAGTGCACGAACTATAACATCTCACTGTTTAAGACTAAGTGCACGAACTATAACATCTCACTGTTTAAGACGTAAGTGCACGAACTATAACATCTCACTGTTTAAGACTAAGTGCACGAACTATAACATCTCACTGTTTAAGACTAAGTGCACGAACTATAACATCTCACTGTTTAAGAAGTAAGTGCACGAACTATAACATCTCACTGTTTAAGACTAAGTGCACGAACTATAACATCTCACCGTTTAAGACGTAAGTGCACGAACTATAACATCTCACTGTTTAAGACGTAAGTGCACGAACTATAACATCTCACAGTTTACGAGAGAAGTACAAGAAATCCGGCACTGCCAGAGAGGCCGAAGAAGCAGTTAACGAACTGAACATAATATGGTGCCACATAGATGCTGGGCAATCAGGGAAAACTAACGAACTTACGTTATACGTACATTTCCAATCTATCCCTTATTAACGTCTAGTGTGTTGAAATTCTGTTCTTTCCCTTTGCAGCATATCAGCTAATAATGCCGTCTACAGAAATTCAGGGGCAAACTATCTCCATTAATCATCTATTAAGTTAAGTAAACTAATAATAATCACGTTTGTTATTTAGTATATCTGACCCTTAATCTATTTTCTGCGTGTGTTCGTTTGTGGGTCGTTGTTATCTGAAGCATGCTGTTTTATGTTTGGTTCTGTCTCTGTAATTGGCGTTATGCCCCTTTTGAAAATACACCGATAATAAAGGAGAGATTTATTAGTATTGTTACTAGCATCGACTTCGTCATGATCATCATCATAATCTGCATCTGCATAACGAGACACTGAACAGACTGTATTACACCAACGATTCTGAAGCGCACCTAACAGCTATTTCATGCATTAAACAAGAAAGTCACAAGTAGAGTGCCTCCTGAATAAACCCGGTGTATAAATTTTATACGTACCGCGGCCGAAGCTCCCTACAGACACTGGAATATTAACATCAGAATACTATTTACAATTAAATGTGGACGCGGCAATATCATTAGTTAAAATGTAATCAAGAAACATCATCGTATGAAAATCGTTGAAATAGACACCGCGAAAGAAATTCGTATTTCAAAACTACAAGCAGTTAGAGTGCACAGAAACAGACCTGTCGTGTTCAAAAACTGCCATCATCGGCTCCTATCTTGAATTTGTCTTAATCACTAACTAGATTAAGAGAGCGGTATAAAATATTAAATCCTTATTAAGAAATTCTGCCAGCTGTCTCGTTATGTAATCTCTAGTAGATACGAACATCCTCTTCGGCACTTACCTTTCAAGTTCAAGGCACATTCTGAAAAACATTTCTATCCGCATCTTTGCAACGGAAGGCGCAGCTGTCACTGTGTAGGACAATTACATTTATTATTTACCTTCTATCTTTCTTTTGAGACTTCTCTTTCCGTAAAGAGAAAGTTGTTACAAGAATATGCACGTGGAGGATATATCGTATGATATACATCTGCCCTGGGTTCACTAAAAGAACAATTTAACAAGAACGTAGCCTACACATAACCCTATACTACATCAGAAGTGAACAACAGTACTGCATCTGGTATAATACACCAGCGCCCTATATTCTTCAAACAAATTGTTCGAATATCGGTAAGTAACCTGGAATGTGCCTCAGAAAATATGCAGTTTACATGAAGCATTTACACTATTGCAAGTATAAAGGCCACTGAAAATTTTTCCAGTATTGTCTACATAATTTTAATCTAAAGAGAAACCAACCTTCTAACTGTCTGTACGTATCAGGTACCCTCATTTAACACAATGATGCCCTCGTCCATTATGAGTGAAACATTTCGGCCGAAGAATAGAAAATCGTTAAATATATTCGTTAATATTAACTCCCGGTTTCTTTTTTTTTAATCCTTCACAGATGTCGGACCGTTGATGTGAACAGTGAAATCTTCTTTACACATTATCGGTATATAATAGAAGGGAGAGCAGGTCGGGTTTTAAAACATGATGTAAATTGCAAATATTATACAGTGTCTAAAACAAGTGCACAAAACATGAGTATACATGATCACATTTTTATCCAAATCGACACTAAGTAGTATACGTAGTTGACCCAGCGATGATAAATAACATAGAAGAAAACCAGCATTCATTCCTAAACAAGAAAGGCTTGAATCTTAGTAGAATTACCTTATAACTTCGAATTTTTCCCACAGAATAAGTTTATATGTTTCACATGATTCACACAATAAACAGTGATCCCACACAGCAGCCAACGACTGGTTTTTGTAATGGCAGCACACTGATCTTCGTGAGGTAAGAACTGAATGTTCACGCATAACGTATATTAATCTTAGCACTCAGATGGTTAATGGTCCATATCCGTGGCGTCTGATATAACGGCAGCAATCCCCGTCAACACTTATCACCGATATTGACTTTTAAACAACAGCTTTGCAAACACTTAGGCCGTCATCTGTGCTCACCAATACCAACAGGTCCTCGCCAACCTCCCCACCCACATCGTGCGCATTATTGCTACAGAATATTACGCTATTGAAGGAAAGATAGAAGGGACGAGAAGATAAAGAAGAAGTAGGCAGCTACTGGATGATCTTAAGGGGACGAGAAAATACTGGAATTTGAAACACGAAGCACTAGCTTGCACTCTCCGGAGAATGCGCTTTGGACAAGGATACGGACCTGTCGCAAGACAGACTACGCAGTGACTGGAAGTTTACCACAAATATGGGCTGAATATATTAAGGCCTAACTCTAAGATCATTAACCCTTTTTGATTTATCAAAGTCACGTACGAGTTAACTTCGTACATTGAAAACGACAAGGTCTGATAAATACTAGAAAAAAAAGGATTTCCCTACTTATGAGTCCACAGTAAGATGCGTACATGAACACCACGCATTAACACTAGCTAATCTGATTTCCATTGTTCCGCCTTTCTCTCTAGAGAAGTAACATGCGTTAATCATAAATTCGGACAATTTACTTGTTTCTTTGGAAATTCATAATCATGAGCAGTTAAGGACACAGTTAAGGACACCTGTATACTTGGAGATTATGACGTCTTAAAATAGGGCAAAAACAACACGAAATGACATTTTGCATACACATACGGTACTGATGCAGAAATCCGGAATAGAGAAGACCAGATGATTACAGTGCACGAAAAAGTAAAGTGTACTGCGTACAAGGCAGCAGGTTTCTGCTGCAACACGGAAACATTTTCAATTGTTACTTCTGCATTCTTTGTATTACAGTCGAGAACGTCGGAGCAACACCGTCAGAGTAGCTGAGTCTCATTTCTTGAGCCCCAGGTTAATTCCACGCAAGACAGGAGTTCCCTTTCCTTCCATGATCCTTTAAGGGAATATTGGGGTGGTTGCTACAGCGCTTATGCAAGACCACTCCCTCGTTCTCGACTTTAATAAAATAACTTCCATACCATTCACGGGTTAAGGTGTTTAATCAAGCACCGCAACATACATACGTAACGTACGGGGGTAGAGGTAGTCTATAGCCGCAAGTATTCTTAAGCTCGTCACTAAATATAGGACAGTGGCCAGATTCAAGCTGAGGCCGTTTCACCCCGCCGATGTTCAATTGACAGGAGGCCGCTTCTGTCCCACGGCCAGTACAGCGATATATTCGCGTGGGTAACGTTACGTGTAACGGAAGGTACAGGCCAGTGGTCAGAGATCCTGCTTCATGTCCCGCGCATCACTGTTTCGATTCGATATGGAAACCGCTTCTCCTGACTCAATTATTTCACAGCTTTTCAAAGTTGAGCGAATTTCTAGGATAGTACACAAAAATGGCCGCGACCACTTTCTTTCACATAAGCTCAGTTCATAACCAATCAACCCACTCCAACTCGAAGCTGTACAACTGAAACATTATACAAACCACTGACAGCACGAAGGAACACGGTCAGCCAACTTCGGAGTGTATCTGTAAGTCGCACATACCACACCAGCTCCGGGAATTCATTTACTCTTCATATGGCGACTATGAGCCTGGCTTCAGTCTCATGGAGCCAATAGAATACATATTTTTTAAGCATTCGTAACTGTCACCGCAATGAATTAGGGAGAGTGGACAGCATTTGGTTTATGCAGAAGTTCGTTTGAGAGACCGCAGGTTATCACATGGTCATGGGCCTTTCTAGAGGCGGAAATACAAGGTTCTACCATGTAAATTGCGGATATACGAATATAAGAGAGACTC
The DNA here is from genome assembly GCA_021186555.1 of Reticulitermes speratus. NCBI lineage: Eukaryota > Metazoa > Arthropoda > Insecta > Blattodea > Rhinotermitidae > Reticulitermes > Reticulitermes speratus. The sequence goes on along the minus strand of JAJKFL010000013.1, from coordinate 28,878,909 downwards.
ACACGCACAGCTCCTTTAGGGCTCACTCGTACTGCTATATGTAAAATTTTCGAGGGTCTCTCTTCTCCGTCCGTACTCCAGGGCGGTGAGATACAGGCTTTGTAAGCCTTCGCTTTCTCTCCGAAATCCATTTATTTGCATTCTCGCTTGCTGACACCGGTGGCTGCGAGGAGGGGGCATCGGCAAGAGACCTCGCGTTTGACAACTCGGCTCTGGAGAGCGGATAGTGCCGACAGGAGCACACTCTCCTTGCTAAAACATCCAAGTGTAAAACGTGTCTTCATCTTCCACTCGAGTCCAGGGAAGGGACTAGTCCATTCCGGACTTTAGAAACCTCTCAGCGGAGCCAGCGTGCCAGAAACTTAAATTTCTCCCGAGACTTTAAATTAAATATGCGGGAGACTCCGATGTACTTCTACTGATACTGACTGCCCTAAGCGTAGCGGTAAAAGAAGTTAATCCCAAGTAGTAAGCAATTTCTCTCACAAAAGGGGGAAATTCCGGGACAAGACAATGCAATACCATATTCTGTTAATGTGCTACTGTCGTATAATATCGCCAGTAAATTCGCAATGTCACACACGGGTGTTTTTTCATGTTAGTTACTCCATGTCTACGTCTGCTGTTCAATGAACAGCTGGCCGACATCCACCTCATCAATAAATTCACTGCTGTTACGTAACCCGAAGACTGATAACTTTCACCCCAAAGACTTGCCACTGGATCCCATCCGACAAGAGTTTATTGCTTCCATACGTTCACAAACAATTTCCCCAAGAATAGATTTCAATTATCCTTCCGCCTGCAAATAAGTCCCCTTATTGTTCGCTCCCATTGACGATTTAGGACCGGAATAAAACAAAAGCTAACTTGTTCAAAACTTAGACCATTATTTCTGGTACAGTAAAATAATGGCAAGGGGGTCTCCAGTAATGTCTGAGACGATATTAAACAAAGAAATGATTCTTTTAAAATAAGTACTCCTAGTGACGGTGCACAAATCCGGGCGCCAGGTCGCCGTGGCGATTAATTTTTTACTGCGGCGTTTAATGTCTGTGGATCGTCAGTATGGAACTGGCTTCACTTCACCATTCTGGCGCCTAGAATTCTGAGGTGGCTCCAACATTTTTGGAAAGTTTGTGCACCCCTGGGAGGGGGGGAGTTCAGAATATCAACGCACGATATTGCTTATGAATAAGCACCACGTCTAGAAGATAAAATGACTCACGACATTAGGTTCTCAACCTCGAAGGGGAGGCAAAGTTTCCAACACTTCTGCCGGGGTTCCTTTCCTTCCCAGGCCAAGTGCCTACTTCAAACACGCTAAGAGGATGTGAGCGATCGAATGCACGCTCCTGTGTTAATGCAGGGAACAGAGCGTCAAGTACACGAACTACGGAGCTGTTTTAGGAGTGGAAAAATATTCAGAACTTCTGCTAAGTACAAACCCCTGTACATTCATTCCAGAACTAATTGCCTTAGACGCTCAATCCTCACGGACCTGTTCCGCCTTAGAGTTTGACCTAAAGTAATTAACTATAATGACGTAAGATATGAATCCTTGCACGAGGTTGCAAGTCCATGGCAAGTAATGTCACCACAAGGTCACAGAAGCAAGATAAAAACTAGAAAAAATCCACCGTCACAGCGGGAGTCGAATCCACGAACCCCAGTCTACGCGCAGCAACCGAAGGACGTTGGCGATAACATTCCCAGACATAACACTTTTTTCCTACTCCTTAATTTCTCTTCTGCACATCTGGTGGGTTACGAAATTTTATGCTCACTTTTATTTAAATTTTTAATGACATGTCATTGCCCTAACTGCAAGAGGCTTCCTAAAAACTAAGCACACACGAAACAGCACAAACAAAATCTCAGGCAACTGGACATCAGGGCAATGGTTAATGCAAATTAAATGTATCAACTAAACTAGGTGGATCCATAATTCTTACAAAAGAATCCAGCTGTGTTTGAATTAAATAAGATGTACACGAGTGATCCAGGCACCACATAGGAAACATAACGAAAACATATGCAAATATATCATTTGACTGGGAAAATAAAATTTCGATCCTGATTGCAATAATGAAGGAATTAAATACTGTCAAACACAATTAATTAAGCACAACAATTAGTTGTTTGACGGTAATTAATTCCTTCGTTATTGCAATCAACACAACGGGATAACAAACATAGAAATTGCAATCCTGATTTGACTGACAATTGATGGATTGTGATATATTTGTTACTACCTACGTTGTATCACCTGCAGCATTTATAGAGTGTCGAATTAGACAAATACGTATGTAAATTTGTGCGGTGGGCAGGACAACATACAGAGTGCATCAGTAGTGGGACGTCTCAAGATACTACTCCGGTATTGACCTTGGTGTGCAGGGGAAGGTCTGTTAATTAACCAACAAAAGCCAGTTTCACGTGTGTCTGCGCTCGCAGACGACGCCGGCGTTACGAAAAACCGTTCCTATATTTGCAGTCCAAGAGGACCGTCTGACGGATGGCGTTAGGTGTCAAGCGAAATTAACTATTTTAACACAAAGTAGTGACAGGAAGGAAGGAGCAGAGGAATTACATTAGGAGGGAAAATAAATTAAAACGGAAAAAGAATATACGAGATACGGACATAGAGGTATGAATTTGACAAAGGAAAGGAAGAGTTGGGGTGATGGATAAAGATTCGAAATAAGTTTTCCTGGAAGATAACCTACGCATGTGGTAGGAAGTCACAACCGGATGATGAGAATTCGCTTTCAATTTTCGACGAGAATTACATTGGCAGAATATAAGCCCCTGATGAGCATGTCACAGATAAGGCTTCTCAGCGCTGAGACCAGAGTTCAATTCGACGGCTGTCCGTACGGGATTTGTGGTGGAGACAGTAGCACTGGGGTCACCGTATTTCCTACTACTTCGGTTTTATTAACCACAGTAATTTAACCACTGCTTCAGATATACCTAAAATCACCATCATTACAGCCTGGTCAAATAGACCTTAGGGATGCTGCAGTAACTCCGGGCTGCTGTGCACAGGCAAAGTAACAATCTGCCGTTTCTCTCCAGGTGACAAAGGCCAAGCTCTCCACTCACAAAAACGTGTTTGTGTTGGATAACTGTTCAGATCTTGATGGATATTATAGCACCACTAGGACTGAAATTTAGAAATTCTGCAGTTCTCCCTAAAGCGTATTTAGGCGTTACTTAATTTTTAGAATCAACAGCGATTATTTCCCTAAACAGCATTAACCGACTGGAGTTAGTAACGGAGACAACCTGTTATGTATAAAATAAGAACTGAATTTTTAGGTACGTTCGCAAAATTGCGAAAAGCTTCGTCATGGTTGTCTGTCTGTCCGTCCCCACGAACAAATCGGCTCCGACTAGACGGATTTTCATGAAATTTGATATTAGATGAGTTTTCGAAAATCTGTCGAGAATATTCAAGTTTTATTAAAACCTGACAAGAATAACGGATAGTTGACATCATGACCAATGCATATGTAATGACAGTATCTCGCTGAATTATTCTTAGAATGAGAAATGTTTCAAAAAAACGTTGTAGGGAAAAGCAAAACACATACTTTATGTTCAATAACGTTTGCCGAAAATCGTGCCGTTATGAGATAATGTGGAAAAATATGGTAGAGTCAGACAGGCCACAGATGACAGTATAATACGGCGCATGCGCTTTGCAAGCCGACTAACTAAGGCTACAGACGCACACTCAGTATATGTAATACTTATTGTTTTCACGGGAACAATGGTTACGCGAATACGCCTCAATGTTATTTTATAAGTACACTGCCTGTCTTGTCAACATTCAAACGGTTAATACTGTTATTTAATAATGCCGCAACGGACGTGTAAGAATGAAAAACGATGAGTCTGCAGAGCACTGAAAGAAATACCACGTTGGGTTTGTGATGAAAGTGGCATTGCAGACATTGCAGTGCGTTTATCTGAGAATGCTTCTGTTTCCCTCCAACGCTTCTTGACAGCAATCTCCCATCAACAGCAGTCAGCATGCGCATCCCAAGCCGCAGCACTAAGGATTCTCACGTCCCTATGCAGGCACACTATTATTCACGTTGGGCGCTTCGTTGGCAAAGATTCGAATCTGGAGCCTCCTGAATAATAAGCCAATCGTAATAAAGGTGAGTGAAATTATTGCTTCATTAAACAATACAGCATATGCATAAAACGTTGCTGTCTAATGTAATGCCTTAGAATTCAATTAAAATGCACAACGGCGAGTTCAGAATATTTTCCGAGTCCGGTCTGTTTGGAAGAACAGCTGACTCTCTGAATGTGGACACTGACGTGTGGGCTCGTGTTTGTTAGAACCGCTGCACAGCTCCTGAGCCCAGACAAGCAAGCAGGCACTCCACGCCCGAATCCCGCTACTGTGGGTCTGTCACTTCTGAAACAGGTGACGGGACAGCTGACCTATTTTCTGGGTGTTCGTATCTGCTGACGTACTGCCTCAACTGTTCTATGGCACGCTACCTCTTGCGGGCGGTTGGATGCCAGTACTGTGAGGAATCGTACGGCATATCAGCTTCTACCAGGCTCGTAACTCCAAACCCATAAGCCGTATGTGTCTCACGCTGACATTTTAAAATTATGGTTCAGAACAAAGGAAAGGATAGTCTATTAGCGAAGAAGACATCGTATAGAGGGGTTTGCACGCTACGTATGCACTCCGAAAAGACAAAATACGGTATGTTTTAAAACTTTCGCGGCGACATGATTTAATATAGTCTTCTCGGGCCATCAGCCGCCGCAGATGATTTAAAAGATACAACGTTTCGGGGACTGGCTCCGTCCCCCTCCTCAGGCAGAACTGATATAACCCAGCACTCGTACACAGGACAGACGAGTGATGGGTTATATCAGTTCTGCCTGAGGAGAGGGATGGAGCCAGTCCCCGAAACGTTGTATCTTTTCAATCATCTGACGCGGCTGATGGCCCGAGAAGACTATATTGAGACAAAATACGGTTTTCATTACACTGTTCCAAATATAAATGTACGTTCAATCACCCACACACACCAACACATGCACATCATTTATATATAATCACAAATCATCCATATACACGAACACTTCTACGTGTTTCAGCGATAAATAGCCATCCTCAGGGAGACATTAATACGGAGGAACGTAAAATTAATATAACCAATTTACATATACAGCGCTAAAAATAAATATGACGGCTATAATCATGCTATAATAAAGCTCCACAAGCACGAACAATCTACAAGTACAAGACTACAAAGGAAAAGCTTTAAAACTAATGCAACCATTTGGTTTAAAAAATATGCAAAATCAATAAATCTACTTCTAAATATGTACATGTAAATATTTCTCGCTGTCATTATTTATTTCTAATATTGCTTATGTAAATTGGTTGTATTAATTTTATATTCCATGAGAATGTCCGTTTATCGTTGAAACATGCAGGACAGTTCATGTATTGTATGATTTGTGATTTTACATAAAGTGTGTGTATTTGTTGGTGACTATAGTCACAACTGCCGGGACGAATAATATTAAATGCAAGAAGGTAGGTTATTCTTCTACTGTGTATAAATTACAATTTATACTATGTATATGTATCAGGCTACTTACAGGCGAGCCGAAAGTAAAAAATAATAACATAAAAAAACCCCATGAAAAACAAACTTCGGATTAAAAATACAACTTCCGCAAGTATCAAAAGGGCTTCTCGTAAAGGTTTATCAATAAACCTGTATCATTTAATCGGATAAAACAAGGATGCTCGCGTCCTTGCCGATACAGAATGAACAGAAGACTGAACTCTGTGTTATCGACTACCAGTTCTACAAAGTCCAGCCCAAGAGGCTACTTTGTGGTACGGAAAATCGTAAACATTTTCTAAAGTCAAACACTAGAATTCCATTCATTCTGAAAACCACATTTACCTCAGTTCTGTGGGACGGAGCAGACTGCTGTAGGGCTAATCGGAAGGAACAATTTCGAACTTCTTGCCAACTTGAATGTCTAAGGACGTCCCTGGTTGTTCCATCGTTTCTCCAGTCATATGTCGAGATATCTTGAAATAAGGCACGACGACTTCCTGCCAAATCCTGTCCTGCTCGCTTTTCACGATCGTACACGAATTTGGTTCGACACTAAATAACTTCCACAGCGCAGTTAAAGGAAATAATAAGCAAAAAACCCACTGACTAGGAGTTCACAATTATGCTGCTTTATCTGGTTGAACTCGAACTGCTGCCATGAAACCTCGAATTAATTTAAGTTTAAATATTACCTGCATTTCAACCGAAGTAGGTTTCAAAGAACTCTCTTTTTATGCTATAAAACCTACCGAACAATTTAATATACATAAAATATAATCATCAAAAAGAGAGGGTAAAATTTTTTTAAAGTAAAATCTCCAATTCAGCGCACAATAAATCCCAGAAGTTTAAGTACAGAACAACTGTCACGAGTATTTGAAATGCAGCGTTTCTTTTGAACCTGTTCATCGAAAGGTAAAATACGTCAGTAAAAATAAATATTTTGAGCAATGAAAAGAACGACAGAATGACAAACAAGAAAACAGTATAACCTGTTTTTTAAATAACGGCATTTTTACACGTGTGTAGGAAAATAAAACGTAGATTGCGAAGAACAAAATGTTACTACAGCTGAAGCCAACGAATGTAAGCGATGCACCGCCATATGAAACAAAATTAGAAACAAAAAACGAAGTAAACATTTATTCAGCAAATGGAAGGACAGAATATGTCTAGAGCAAATAGTTAATCTACTTGAAGGGACTGAATAACTTAGAGAGATTCTCGGAAGTTACATTTCATTACAAACCAAAAGGATAAAGGCACACTATTCAAACAGCTACGAAACAGAGGATACATATCATATCAGTATTCAAACCAGTCGCAAAATAAGCCAAGCTCGCCAGTGATTAGAGTGGTCACTTTGCCGCAAATATTCCATGTGTCACACACCAAGTCGTTGGCAAGACATGGCAGTAACCCCTCTCATGCAGAAAGTCGATGGTTAGAGGGATGGCAGTAACCTCTTCAGTTTCGGTTTGCGGCGGGGTTTTTCTTCGATTTTTTCTCTTCCTTTACCTACTTCTTCTTCACCCACCCTCTCCTTTGAAGAATACACTACAAGTCAGCTTCACTCATTCCATGGCTTGCTTTTTTGTCCTTGTGAACAGTAAATTAAATTTATAATGACTTCTCTTCTGGCATTCTGACCAACCTATATGCTCATTTTTGTGTGAACTGTGTGTTCTCTCCGGCAAATATAAGCTTGTACAAAACTGACGTAATTTCACAATTATTCTCCCTGTCCATTAATGTACATCCCACAAAATTTCTTAAAATAGCACTCAGGAAAACGAGGCCTACTATACGCTATCACGTCTTGTTAAAATGCAAGTTTTACTTCCATATAGTAAAACAGGATTAGAAGGGATAAACTACCAGCAGCTACGAAAACTTAATTTCGGCTTATTTATTTACCGTTAATTGACACTTTTTAAGTGCTCTATATCTTGATTAACACTTATACTTGTATTCGTTACGTCTTATCCACCTTCTAAAGACACCTTCGTCCAAACGATTACAAAGTAAACAAAGTAATATGAAAAAAGAAGGTCCTTTCTCAACTTGAAACCTGAACAACAACCAACTGAGACTTCGAGACCAAAGGCATGCTATGTTGTGACGATAAATGCACTTACTTACGAGTATGTTACTGTGAAGGATTATGACGACATTACATCGCACTTAGGATTAATTCGTTTCTGGAGTTAGCTATCGTCCAGTATTCGAACAGAATAACGCATTATAACCCGAATTTGTTTCGGAAACGTTGTGTTTCGTTCGGTATAACAGAACATGGAAAACCTCCAAAACCAATTAATCCTAAGCACTTATTTCTGACTTACTGAACACTGCTATCAATGCCTCAGATTGTACAGCGTCAACCCTCGCTACTGCTGTGAGCCTATGTCATAAAAAAAACAAAAGAACAGGTTGGAAGGAAAGAAAAAACTGCGCACATAGACTGCGGTTCAAAAGTCACGAAATATTTTCTCACTCTTTCCGTCTCAATAAGTTTTCACATTTCCCATGGCTGCATGATTCCCACAGTTTTCAGCAATTAATGTTCAGTCTGTACGGGTGTCAACCCAGAGCACAATCTCCACATGTGGGGAAGGACACGTGACGTTTGACTGACGACACTTGCGTGCCCTAGGCAAGCCTGACCACCTAATGCACACGATCTGGGGCACACTGTCATTGTAGCACTATTTAGTTAAAGTAACATGAAACACTGTACTACTTAATCAGATGTTCTTCGGGTAGTGTGTATTAAATTAATTTAGATAATTCACAATTACCCAACAATTTAACTTCGATTGATTTCACTGTCAAACTAAGCGCATTTTAAGAAAAAACACATTTCTAGAATCACGTCAACAAGATAAAAAATTCACGGGTTATGAATGAAATATTTGACACTATTTCAAGAACAGTGTGCAGGACACCTAACCATTATAAACCAAAATAACTGGAAAGGCTTCCTTAAAATATTGAATTCTTTACTTGCGGAGACATCTTGACAAGTTTCATGTGTTCTGCAACGCTTACCCAACTTTAAATTATAATCCTAAGGTTATATTTGAAATGTAACATCCTGTATTACTCTACGGTAGCTAATATTACAGTTGGCAAGTATCCATGGTGGAACCGCTGGAGGAAAATAAATTGCCGAATTTAATCCCTAAGCTCCCTCCTTTCCGTTCCTGAAGGTAATGATATTTCCTGACTGCATAATTTTCTATCTTTTATTTTGCATTAATCATTCACTGCAAAGAAATGGAAAGTGAGTTGCTAGAATCTTTCGTTTCTTCTACAAGCAGACAGGTCAGTCACTGGTGATCGTCAAAAGATTCGTCACTGCAAGTTGGTACAAGTACTGACGCTCCTGACTTTTATTTGGGAACCGCCCAGTTCGAATCTCGGCCAGGACACCTACAAACCTGAGACACTTAGTGGTTTTCTTAAGTGACCAGGAAAATGCCATGGCAATACCCTTAATCGGGTCATGGCTGATTGGACGCTTACGGTCTGTGTTACTGACGGAGTAGTTAAACCACAAACACGAATATAAGTTACTCTGCAAGTAGCGGACTGAATCGCACAGTCGCAAATAAAACGAAACTACCATACAATATCTAATGATGCGACTTCTTTAGTAAGTTTTTCGCCTTATGAGATAAACTGAGAGTTGGGGATAAAATTGTTCATGCTTGTCGTGTACTAAAAACAGTAAGTGTTCATTTATCGCACAAAGTTGTTCCAACGTAGAAAATATTTTACACAATGTGCGTCATTCTCAAATTTATATTTCTAAACTTAAATTTGCCGATCCCAGTGGCCGCGCGGTCTAAGGCGTGGGTCTGCCCCTGCTCGCTTACTGGGATTGTGGGTTCGAATCCCGCTGGGGGCATGGATGTCTGTCTGTTGTGAGTGTTGTGTGTTGTCAGGTAGAGGTCTCTGCGACGGGCTGGTCCCTCATCCAGAGGAGTCCTACCGAGTGTGGTGTGTCTAAAGTGTGATCGTGAAGCCTCGAAAAATGAGGCGGCCTAGGTCCCCAAGGGGCTGTCGAGCCATTGAAAAAAAAAACTTAAATTTTGTACTATTAATCGATAATAGGATTATTAATTTCATAGTTACTGTTTTACATAATGACAAATTATATAAACAGCTAATCACATTCCTCACTTCAGATAAAGCTCGGTACACACCGCAGGACATCATCCCGACAGCACGATTACATAACTTAATGGAAATGAGAAATTTAGTTTGTTTTTGTATGTTTCACTGAGTACCATAAGAAGTGTATTATTCATAATAATCTATGAGTTAAGTACTTAATATCTTAATCCCGGCAAATTGAATATTCAATGTGATTGTGACGCTTATAAATAAAAGCTAACAGGACAAAGCTTGCTTCGTTAAGTACAAACTATAAATAAGAACAGTGGAGACAATAAACTCTGGAATTAAGTGTGGAAGTCAGTATTATCATAGACACGACATAAAATAAGTGAAAGTTTCGAAATGTTATTCGCCTAGTTAAAAATTGTCACACCACATACAAGGTAAACACTCCACGCAGTATTCAGAAACTCAGGAGGAAGGGCCAGGAGATCAACAGAAATGGAAGGCACTCGTATCATAAGAACACATGATAATATGCTGAATAAATGTTGATAACACAAGCTAACCGTAAAACTACGCCTAATCAAGCGCTTGTACGGGTTACACCTGCCTGTTTACAGCAATGCTGCTGTCATGACTTCTTTCGTCAATACGCTTAGTGAGATGAGATTCGTGACGTGCTGCAACGCGACCTCCGAGGTAAGAAAGAAACGAGATGCACGGAGGACAGAATGAACAACCCTCCAGAGGAAAGCACGTATAGAAGGGACATAATGAGAGGATACAGAGCGCGGTTCTCCTGTGGGAAGACAGGGGCAGTTAACAGTTCCTGGAACACATGGATCAACACACCAGAACAGGAGGGCAAGTGCGTGTAGTATTTAACAATGCTGTCTCTATTTTCGACGTCATTTACTGCTGAATGTAATAATATGATACTGTAGGGCAAAACAGTGAGCTAGGGAGAGAAAGGCTTATTTAAAGATAGTGTACAGGTTTAAGATGATGGGACTAATGGAAGCCATGAGCCGATAGAGTCAGCCTCGACTCAGGCAGCTCTGAAACAGAAGCAGAGCATGGAAGGTCTAAAGTAAAACTGCTTGGTAGAAAAATACAGAACATCTGTTTAAATCGTAGGTAAAATGCACGAAATATGCAATGAGCTGTATCAAAATGACTTCAAATCCCCAAAAAACTGCATCAAACAATAACTGTTCTTGTCTCTGTGACAATGACGATAAATGTTCTAAAGTATATATAGGCCTACACATACTTCCGTGAGGGCGTGCTCTTCCTGCCATGCAAAACGGCATAAAATATCGCTTTTCTCATCTCATGTTTTGTCAGTAACCCATACTTATAGTTTGAAAACACGCTTGTATTCTACAGCACGAACGAACTGATTTTACTAATCTCATAAATGGGAACCAATCAATGAGAAACTGAGAACAAAGCAGAATCCGGCAGGCCTACATGCAAATCAGTCGGTATGAATCACTGCCACGTAGCGTGTGGCTGCATAAATGTGGCGTGACGATCGACAGTATACGTACTATGCAGTATTTATGTGGGATAGTCGAGATGTGCATTGGACTTTTGTTTGGATTGGGGAAACGACACACGAATACTGATTTGGTAAGGACGCCCCACAAGTGACCATTCGAGAACATGATCACACCACGAGACTACAGCACCAACATGTGTAACAGACAAAAAACAGCGTTTAACTGATATGTTTGGTTTTATACACGATTTGTGGGAAGCCAAATAAGACAATTATTTTAATCGCCAAAACACTCAATTTTGAGTTAACAGTTTCACCGCACGTATTCTGTTAAACTGTAAATAAATGCCTACGACACGATGGCTGATCAATTGTATAACGTTTCTAGACATCTGTACATGCACATGTTATCCAATTCAGCAACCACAAATCACTGAAAAATAACGAGATAACGGAAAAATGATGTACAAATACTGCCACGAATGACACAATCTGCGCTCATGATGTGAGCCGACAAAACGGAGTTCTCGACATGATATGCTTCCATTCCACTGGTCTGCTTCCTGTATGGGAAAATTGAAGGCGAACGAATGATGGAACGATGGGATATAGAACCTCGCCGATCATCTCCTTTACAAAATCGAGATGGAATGCGACGAAGGCAGATGCCAGGAAGATGACGCAGATGAAAGGCGAGATAAAAAGTCGGGGACGCACCTATCATCGTCAGGAGAAAAATTCTGATTGCATGAACGTTCAGTAATGTAATAGCCTATCCACTGTGGAGCCAGAGCACCGCACTGTGCGGTGAGAGCCGCTACAGTGCCACTGAAGAGCGGAACGCAAGGACTTTTGTTTCCGTTTCCTTTAGATCTAGATAAGAATGTGTGCCCAAATTATTTTGCATACCATCTGAATACGTTAACATGAATTACAAAATTCATTCATTCATATTTTCTTCCACTGTTACGTTTTCTCTTCAAGCCTCACAAATACATTTTAGCAGCTGCAGACCTACAATGTGTGTTTTCCCGTTGTACCAGTACCTTCCTCTCGCAGGCCTATTCTATTACAGAGGTTTCCCTAGACACATTCTATGGATTCAGGATAATATCAACGTAAAGCATGATTATCACAGCACAACACGGAAAAACGCCAACAAACACCCACGTTTCGAGTCGACTTCCAGCACGGACCACAATGTTCGAGCGTGGAGGGATTACATCAGGCGAGTGGAACATAAAACAAACTAAAAAACATTCCAGATACAAAATTAAATCTAATGTCAATACCTCACCGTCATGAAAGTAAAGGAGTAAATCCGTCAGGCGTAATTCGATACAGTAATGTTCAAAAGAAGCTAAACTTTTAGGACACTCCGGATAAAAGTAAAATAAAGCAAGCTGGTGGCATGTGATTTGCGGTGCATTATCTGGAATTCTAGAGGCCATACTGCTGTAAGATCGAGGTTAATGAAACCGCCGACCCGTCGCTACACGAAGCGTTGTCCGAGGAACGCTCACAACACGCACCTTCCTGACTGTGGGCTTTGTACCGCGCGAAACGATTGACGCTGAGGTAGTAGGCGCGGAGACTAAGACTCTCTCCCCCTGACTTTCTCTCTAAGCGCCCTGGGCAGAATACAGCTGTCTGCCTCATCCATGACACTGAACGAATCAAATTACGTATACAAAGGCAGGGATACTATGGCGCACGGGGAAACTCAGCCACGTCCAAGCCCCAAAACTCATGTTCCAAAATCTCCAAACTGAGCAGTTTACAACTCAAATAGTCTCACTCACACACACTCGTACTTAGAAGGGCTGATACACAATACAGTGTTTTACCGACACACAGTTAGTGTTACTTCAGAGTCACTTCTAGTCTGCCGATTACTGGTTTAATCACGATACCTTCACGAGATACATTCCACCTGCAGTAAACCAATATGTAAACTCGGACTTTCAATTTGCTGCGTACAGTCAAAGTAACCCGACGAAGGTGTGCGCCTGTCCTCCATGCACAACGCGAACAAAGTACAATGGCGCGTTCTCCATATAAGAAGCGGTCCCGGAACAATAGCGAGGCCTGGGACAAATATCTTTCGATGCTTTTTTCCCCATCTCCACCAGTTCTTTTAATTCAAAGTACGAATCAGAGTGGCTGAAATAAAGCGCCAATACAGGAACGTTTGCGGGGCGAAAAGACTAAATTGAAATTCTACCGGTCCCTTTGAAATCGCATCTCTTTCTACAGTCGCTTCTCTTTCTCTCTCACTTCATCTCTCCCTTCCGAAATGTTCGTGATTAACAACGACACAGGGTTCCCAACTAATCTTTAACTACTTCTCTATATAAGATTCACGTACAGTCAAATAAACTGGAACACAGATACACGTTCCTCATTTGCGTACCTGCATCGCTATGCCAGACCTCTGTTTAGTTTTGTTTAGTTTCATGTCTCAGGTGTGCCTCCTTCGTGGAATGGAACCAAGTGCGGGCTCTCTCACAGTAAACACTCGCTCAGTGAGGAAGACACGGACTTAGAGAGCGGCTGTTGCGATAAACGCGTGTTGAGTGAACTTAATACTGCACTGCATTAATGTGGATACGGGGAGCGGCTGTGGAAAGTCAGCAAATAGACAATGAAAACCAAGCATACCGTAATGATATCTACTTATGTACACGCAGTCTGTGAGGTGACGAGGGGTTAGAGAAGCGAGAGGAAGAAGCGCGTGATGACAGTTGAACTGAATATCGTCACTGTTACAAATGCTGCGTAAAAAAAACTCCCATTTGAATATACAAATACAATACATACGCTTTTAAAATCTACTGGCATTTTCCTGCGCTCCTATAGCGTATTTGGCAGACGGTGTATAACCAAATTTCCCGCGTCCGACAAATAACTGTTCTGTTTATTTTCACGCGTATAATCGAATCCACGTTTTAGAAGGGTTTACTTTATACCTTTGGATCCTTGAAGAAGACAGCACTACGTTGTCTCGAAAAGTCAGGAACCTAATACACAGTGACGCAAAGTCACATCCTAGACGAACGGATACCTCGTGTCTGCTTTATGTTTATGAGAACTGGCATCTCTTAAACCTACTGCAAATTTATAAGGAAGAAGTACAGTTCAACAAGGTACACACGGTTTACAACTGACTCTGTTGCAAATCAGTGCTATATCTAGAATAAGGCGTGATCTGACTGAAGTCTTAACTCTCGTGGTGGGTACTGGATGCCTGAATCAATACTCCCGCGGAGTGCACGCCAAACCGAGACATTAAATTGCCAACGTTCGCTGAGCGGTGCGCTGTGTAGCCTACTGCATCACACTAAACAGGGGGCTTTCGCTCATCCACACTACGTTCTGACTTCGAACCGACTTCAGAAGGCGCTTTCTTGTTTTATTGCGCTCCTTGACAAATCTGTAACAATCTCGTACGTACTCATTACAAACCGTGCACTGACAACATGCCTGCGATTAGGAATACACGATGTCACAACTGCTAATACGAAAACTGTGAAGGAATTTGGTGGGATGGGAAAAAGAGGTGCGATGGCCTATTTAAAAAATATCCAGCCATTCATGTGGGTGGAAGGGATGAAAAAACCAAAAATCGGGACGGTACGTTTCAGGTCAAAACTTGATTCAAACCTGAATCAGTACTCCTCGACCGTCAGAGCAAGGTACCGCTGTGCCAACCTGCCCGACGGAATGTAATAGGAACTTCATATACCCTCCTCGCGCGTCCGAGTTTCGTAAGAAATGTTTAAGAATTGCGATGTACTTGCTAGGTCTTGAAACGCATTTGACAGACGTCAGTTCGGTTCCAGAGGCTGGAGATCCGTACACCTGTGACGATCAAATGTAAGTTCTGGAACGGTGTAAGCTCTAAAAAATTTACGTAAACAGGAAAAGCAGTTACTGAGAAGCTACAGTCACTCAGCTGGTCAAGAAATTACCTGCCATTTACTAAAGCGGCAGGTTCATTACTACGTTCACACAGGCTCGCAACTATTCCCTATCCAGAGCCACATAAACACAGTATATTCCTCACAATTAATCAAACTCCCTTGTTCTCAGCGTTTAAATGATTACATTTTAATATCATATCCAGACGAATAACCATTAAAAACGTAATTACACTCCTTACGCACGGCTGGAAATATCGGGCGACTTTCATAACGTCACACTAATGACAGCAATAATTATTCTCCTTACGCCACGTCTATACGAGTATCGTCCATAATGCTTCACTGTCCTACAGACGGTATCATATGCTGCTATGAAAACACACACAATGCTTGATCGTTAATCGAAATCTGCTTTTAAGGTCGCCGTCACGAAGTCACTCAGTATTAAGGCTTGGGTTCCCTCCTCGTAAGACTGCAGCTACCGCTTATAAGCGAAGTATGAGAGAGGAAATCGTTAAATGACGACCATAAAAATGCTCTGATAGTGGACATTACGAAGCAATTTCCGACAAACGTAGGCTTCAAAGCATAAAAGAGACGACAGTCGTAAACGAAAAGAATGGGGGTAGGGTATAAGTTTTGAGTTATTGTAACAGTCTTATTGGCTAATGACAATACGATGACATCAACTGTTAGATATATTGACACTGGCAATTTAACGACGGAAGATAAAAACGGCTCGAATTACAGTACACGTTGGTTATTTCAACTCAGCAGAACGTATATCAGGCTCAAAACGAGAGGTGATGCCTCATAAATCGCGACAGGGTTAAGAGCGAGATCGTCATACGATGTTTGGAACTCGCCTAACGTAAGTTATTTGCAATGGTGCCATGTTGTTACGCCGAGAAAACATGATGCAGAGTCTGTTAAAGTGTCTCACACAGACATACAGGCTAAATGATGCCGGAGCTTCCACCGCCCTCACACACTAGATCAACATTCTGAGCAACCGCACGGATTGTGTCAGCAGCACAGAGGCAGTATGATAGACACTGTTCATCATACTGACGCTGTGATGCCTCATAAAATGGACAATGTCCACCGTATGCGGCACTTTTAATATCACGTTTTGAGAGTCGATTATAATTACGCCTTCAACTGACTAAAGGTCATTATCATTACATGCTATTCCAGACGCCAAACGTAGGAGACATCTCTCTCTGTTTTCACTGTCAGAATAGCGCTGCGTACAGCAGTCCCGCTTCACCAATTAGTGCTGGGGATAAAGCGACCGAAGCGTAAGGTGACCACTCGCATTGTCTCGAGACCAGGTGGTACTCAAGACACTGGGATACATTTACCTTATCTTGCTTTACCAAGTGCAATCCTGCGCGCAAGAAACGTACTTCAACTTTGTTTCCGGAATAGGAAAAAGGCTTATAAATGACTGTTTTTAATGTCTGAATGCAATAATAAAGTGCCAGTCACGACGTGATATACATTAAACTCTACCTGGAGTTCACATCACCGCCAAAGTTGTTTCTTTAATTCCACCAATCAATAAGATGAAACTAGCTTGTGCGTGGCAGTTTATATCGACGGAGAACTCATAGCATTCAGGAGAGTGCTACATACCTTCAGGCTTAAAACTAAATGATGCACAATGGACTTTTTGTAATCTGTAAAGCGCGGCGTTGCCACAGGTTATTAACACCTGTCAAACTCACATCGAATGCATTGTGCATCGACACAGAAAGTTTTCGTTATATGATGCTGCGCAAGCCCGGCGTTAGCAAGAACTATTCTAGGCCTGACATGTTTGACAAACATGTTCGCAGAGTCATATTTTGAAAACCTTGTGTATCAACATGATGACTATCACATCAATGGCCCACGAGGACTCATTTTCTGCTCTAGGCTGGGTCTTCCTCAGTCATAAGCAGAAAGTAAATTGCAATCTGAATTTCCGAGTTTCAAAATAACTCCGCCATCCCACGATTTTTAACCATTAAGCCTTCATTATTCAATTTGTTCTTCTATGAAAGCCTCCTTAGTCTTGAAATTAACAAATTAATTTAGTTGTAAAAAACTGGATTTATGTAAACTTCAATCACTATTCAATTTCGCAGAATTTCATACTCTTCCAATACCATAATGAAGAAATTTCGTAACTTCCATAAGCATTAATGGTTAATACATTCAAATGATTCTTCATACCGAACGGAGCAAGCGTGCGTGCACGCACGCACGCACGCACTCACAGTCGTTATACGTTCTGAAATGCATACAGGGTCTCAGTAGGGAAACCTAAAGGAAAGACACCGCTCAGAAGAACTAAGCCTAGAGAGAAAAAAATATCATCATATATTGTACAGAAATAGAACAGTAGGTTGTGGATTGGACTCATCAGGCGCAGAATAGGGCACGTGGCGGGCTCTTATGAACACGGTAATAAAGGCTGGTGTTCCATACAATTTCTTGACTGTCTCAAGAAGGACTCCTCTCCATGCAGTTAGTCATATATTCTGCCTGTTATGTGCTCTCTGCACAAAATCTATAAACGAATATGTAATGGCGAGCCTGTGTTCGTCACCGCTGATCTGCTCGCGTAATTTCCAAAACTGAGCCAAATGGTCGAACATCGATTAAACGTTGAAGAGGGGTGAGGTGGGGTGGGGACAACCACGGTAAAAGTTGTTGTAGTTCTTGTTAGTGAAATACAACCAGATGAACCTCTACTCAAACCTTTAAACATTTTCTCAAAAATGGTCCAACCTATAAAAATGAGTATTTTTTTTAAATACAGCTTTGATTAAGAGCGAGTTTTATTTTTTCCGCACGTGGTATTAACAACGTATAAGGGGAAATGACTTACCACTCGGTACACTAAACAGCTTTGCAACAAAGTTGCTTGAACTGAGTTCCATCAATAATTTCGTCCTTCAACTGTCCGGACCTTGCTTGCAGCATCCTGCAGCCAATTCCGTACAACTCCAGCTCAAAAAACGTGAAGAAAAAGACGCTGTTTCTATGGAAATACCAATTCATTTCTGAAATAGCAGACTTGTGGCAGCAGAAAAATAACATCGGGCAGCAGTTGGATGTTTTATGCAAAACCACCATAGAAAATGCTTTGTGAAGATGTATATTGATTATTGCACGGGCAGTAAAATTAAACGTCTTGGTCACTGCAAAACTGTGAGTTATAACTATTATAACTAGTTTCGTTTTGATACACACTGCACAACCTGGATACACCTCGGTACATGAGTCTTTATATCTGACACACCTGACAGTCTTCAGCTCGGTTATCAATACATATGGGGGAATTAATCTAACTTGAAACTGTGTCCCATAGCATAAAGTATTCAGCGAAGTAGTGGAGGATTTTCTTCTTGTACCCAAGTTAGGCCCGTATTGCTTACTGAGATGTGAGTTAATTAATATACAGCAACAAGTTTAAACTACAAGCACTCGAACTTCGAAACAGAAACATGCCTGGGAGACATCACGAAGGAAGCTTAAACGAGAACACGAAGAGTTTCCGAAGTGTAAAACTAAATTCATCCAATGAATCATGGCGCTAGGAGGATTAGCTACACCCGATCTACTACCGTCTTCGAAATCTCAGATACCTAGCACATCACAGTGGTAGTACATTTCTCATGATACAACGCCACCAACATCGAGATGTCTTATGCTAATAGTAAACTATTATTCTAACTAAAAAATAAAAAGAAAGCTACACAATGAAACACATCACGACGTCTATCTATGCTCCAGAAACGAATGAAAGCTGATTCTCATAAAAACCAGACAGTTTCTGGGACACAGGAAATACAATACCTCAGCAGCAGCGACTATATTAAAACTGTGTTTTATAACGGCGCAGTGGTGTTGAACATCAATTCAATATTTACTGAAGGAGTGTTGTATTTCACGGTCATTAAGAAATGAATCTACAGCCTGCTTACTTTGGCTACGACTGAGCAGTGGCATCCTTTCTGTACATCAGCAGAACAACAGGCGATAACCACTGTGAGCACATAACGATCCACTATCAGGAGTTACCAATCGACAGGTTTGTCGAGACAGCCACCCGCTGCTTTGATTTCTGAACGCATTTCTTCTCTTCCCCGTAAGGCATAAATGTTCACACTCCCCACATCTTGAAAAGACGTAAGTTATTTTTCCGTCACCCTTCTCTTCTTCTTCTTCTTATTCCTTCCAGTAGCAATGCATCAATTCTGAAAATGCAGTAGTAATAGGCAATCCCGTCCCTGCGCACGTCTACCAGTTAAATGGAGTGGAGGTAAAACTCCACTCAATCTTAACCTCTTCTGTATATGGTGGTCAGCAGGCAGCTTCACGCCCTGACCGCCTTCGCCACCGCCAAAAGAACGAGTTCCCCGGCACCCACTGAACAGAAGGCCAGGTGGGCCCCATAGCCGTTCTGGGCACTTAGGAGACTGGACTAAGAGGTAGCATAAATGTCCAAGAGAAGTACAGGCTTCGCCTTTGTTATGCTTTGAAACAACGTCTCGTATAAATCATCAACATTAATCCATGTTTTTCTTCAAATCAGTCACACATGTTGGCGTCTTCGCCTAACGTGGCATAAATCGAGCTGTACAGAAAAGTCACAGGACAACAAATACAAGAAAATTATGAACGATTGTACATGTGACAGCTGTAAGCTCACAACGCCTCTCGTTTCGGAATTCTAAAATTTTAAGCACTTGATTTGTGTTGAACAGAGTGTACTCGCGTCTGTGTTGCGACTACAGTGCTGTACATGTTTCGAGGCTGATCGAGGTTGAAAACATCTCTAATGGCGGAATCCTGAATAATGAAAAATGGCAGGAAAGTGATTTTACATGCAGCATTCGCGGGACAAAGCTATTAAAAATTTACTAAATATGACTCCCGGTAATAACGCGAAACATTATTTAAGTTCTTGGAAAAGCAAGCGGTAAAACAGCGTCGCAAAGCTGACTGTCAACACACCTTACTTCTTAATTACAGCATTAAGGGGAAGAAGGAAGAATAAGTAATTGGATTTTGATGCAATATAAGGCAAGTAACTGTAAGTACCATCTTAGTTTGGAAGTTTTAATGACTGAAGTAAACAATTACCTACAATAAGAAACAAAGAGAGAGAGAGAGAGAGGGAGAGAGAAAAGACGTAATACCCAATTAAAGAAGAAAGGAAGTCAATTTTGAAAATATGGTACACTTTACTTTGAGTCTATAAATATGTATAGAAATTTTATGATCCCAAAATTAAACTAAAACAGAACAAACATTAGTGTAGCAGTGTCAAGGAGGATGAGATTGAGGGATCAGGTAGCAGGCACTGGAGACCTGAATAATGCGTACAGAATTTTAGAAGGAACATCTTAAGGAAGCAGACAATCTGGGAGATTTGGGCGTAGATGTGGATAATACTAAAATAAACCTTAAAGACATAGAAAATGAGGGACTGGACTGTATTCGTCTGACATATGACATGAACCAGCTGTGGGCTCTTGAACTTGATAAGGAAGCTTCAGGTACCTTAAGACGCCAGGAATTTCTTCCCGAGAGAGAGAGACAACTCATTGCAATGACGACCGTTAGTACTAGAGGTGTTTCGTTTTATTGTTATGTGCACCAATTGTCTTGTTTGGCATTACTGATATTGAAGAAATATTAAAAGTAATGCCCCCCCCCCCAACGCAAATTGGTTTCGTCGAATACCATCTCCATTCCTATATGATTAACTGTTCCTGTAGACAGTATGGTGTACTCCATGACATTCTACACCTTACACTGCAGCAACCGTTTCAGTTAATACCGCACGACTCACCTCAAATTACGTTATGCATAACACAACCGAATCATTGGATATTCTGTCTATGTTATGATACAACAGCTTGCTGCCACATACAATGGCGAACAGCGTACTGTTCCACGAGGTATGATCCGTCGTCTTCGTTGTTATTCTTGAACTCAGTACGTATTAGTACCAACCACAAAATTATTGTTTCGGTTAATTAAATTTAATCCAACAAATGCACTAGACTTTCTTTCAATGATTTCTTGCCCCTACATATGTTTTGGCATACCTTGTGCCATCCTCAGGGGGGTCGTCGAGAGTTCACAATCTTCAATACATCTAATTGTTTTTCACTCACTTTTACAACACATGATTATTGTAAGCCACCAGCACTATATGTTACTTGTCTTTCTGTTGACAGTAATTAGCTTATCTTCTTTCGTGTTTTTTATTAAAAACGAATCATTAATTTTTAAAATTGAAGCTAATTGTAGCATAAATTTAATGGAATGTTAAGAAGATATTAAAATTGTGTTTGACAGCTGGCTATGTATACTAGTTGTTCGATTACATTCGATCTTGTGCCGTAAGAATATAAAATATAAATAAGCTACTATATGGATATATAGCAATTAACTCATGTAATAACGGACATGTAGTTTAACATACCTTTTGCTGTGCTTTGTTGGGCCGGGATAGCGACTCGCTACGAGCTGGACGGTCCGGGGATCGAATCCCGGTGGAGGCGAGATTTTCAGCACCCGTCCAGACCGGCCCTGGGGCCTACCCAGCCTCCTGTACAATGGATACCGGGTCATTCCCGGGGTAAAGCGGCCGAGGCGTGGCGTTGACTACCCACCCCCATCTAGCGCCGAGGTTACAGAAACAGTAGAGCTATACCTCTACTCCCCCTCTGGGCCTTCATGGCCTGTTCTAGGGAGAACTTTACCTTTACCTTACCGAGTTTAAGTCTCGGCTCTATGATCAGGTACCCTGACAAGTTTTCTGTTACCTTCCTCAGTCCCCCCAGACACATATTGGATTGGAACCCAAAATGAGGGCACAATGCTTCTTCGACGTCCTTTCTAATTCGTTTTTTACTAATAATTTAATAGCGCGACGATACACAATTAATCTGAGCTATGAAAACGACGTTAAATCAACTAAGCTTGAAACAGGCACTAAACAAAAAAAAACACTTGTACATATACTCTAACCTTAACACGGATGCAGCGTGTTCATCCAAAATATGCCCACGAACAGACTACACGGCGTCATAACCCAGAAGATAACACCGCCGTAGTTACCTCGAATCGCAAATAAAGAGTTAGCTCCATTTTCAAATCAAATACACGCGATACACGTCCCTGTCTGGGGGTTACATCAAACAGTGGGTTTCGAACTCGCAACTTTGTAATACGCAACTGTGAGAGGTTTTATAAAATTCCAGCGACTAATGCAACCCGTTTGCTCACTACAATATTAACGTGGAGTTGCCACCATTTGTTAACCCGCTAAAATAACTTCGTCTTCCCTAATGAAAATGAATGCTAATTAAGTTAAGGGTACGACCGCTTCAAATCCTGCCTGACACTTGAAGTGACGTCATGAGTGGGACAGAAGCATAAATCTGTCACAGCACAAGCGAATAAGACGCAACAGAGTCTACGTGTCAATTACAGGATGTTCAGAAATCCTTAATGCACAAGTTAACAAAGCGGTAACGCGTTTCACATTAACTGGTGAGTGAGGTGCCACTTCGAGTCTAAGATGGGGCATCCTCCGTCCCATTCTTTCCAGCGCTCCTTTACGTAAGTAAATGCGGCACAATGAAACTGGAAGCGATCGCTTCCTGCACAGTCGTTGCCACTTCACCGACCACAAGTATCTTCTACTCCCACTCGATGCTAAATAACCTGTGTAATCGATATACTTACTCATTGTTCCCACACCGCGCGCGAATTAACTACGACCCTGCAAGACCCCACGGACTGTTTGAACATGTGCTACTGCGCCGGCGCACGCAAGTTTCATACCAAACTATTTCCAATGGCACGGACGATCCGGACTTCGAATCCCGGCAGGGACAAAATAGTATATCTTCTTCAAATCGTCCAGACCAGCTGTGGGACCCACCCAGCTTTCTACTTAATAGGCACAGGACGCTCTTTAAAGCGACGTGGGCATGAGGATGACCACGCACCTCCAACTAGTGTCTATGTTATCAATGAGGGAAGCTATACCTCAGCTAGGGCCTATAGCGTGTAAGAATACAGGGGCAGCATTACCTTTTTTATAACCGGTTTGAGGTCAAACTGACTGACGGTCAGTCAAGCACATCTCACGTGTCTGTGCATAACTATGTGCCTCATAGCAGCTATTTGATATCACAGTTTATTGAACCCTGACACTGTTATTGAGCGACAAGCGATTAAACGAACAATGTAACCTGAAGAATTACTTGGCCTGTTAACATCCCATAAAGCAGCACAATGTGATACTGTGATACAGACAATCTGACAATAAAATACTGCCAACATTACCAAAACTAGAAGCGAAGAAACTGCACTCATACGCAAGCGAAGCTGTTTTGAACGCGCAGAAATCTATGCAATAAGAAACCACCACTCTGTCCCCAATGATTCCAACCACGAAAACCCGGAAAAGAACGGAAAAACCTACTGAAGCGTCCCGCACTTACGTCTAGCAAATTAAAGAACAAGGTAGGCGCTTTGATTCTGGTGAATATCTATTTGTGATCCAATATAAGGTGTGAGCCGGACGGGTCGATGTAGCTTAG
This sequence comes from Reticulitermes speratus, assembly GCA_021186555.1. Taxonomy (NCBI): domain Eukaryota; kingdom Metazoa; phylum Arthropoda; class Insecta; order Blattodea; family Rhinotermitidae; genus Reticulitermes; species Reticulitermes speratus. The sequence goes on along the minus strand of JAJKFL010000013.1, from coordinate 28,855,112 downwards.
GCTCGTACGGCGTACGGCGGTATATACTCGTTGTGTAACAGAGAAAACAGCGCCCACTGCGGTATTGCCTCGGCGAAACCTACAAGACATTAATTTACAAGGAAATAACCCCACTTTGAGGAAAACTGTAAGACTCTGATTCAAGTGGAAGAAAATCGCATCGTCTTGTGTTGAAAGGAATAAAACACGTGCGAGCAATCAGTTGACTCAGAATAGAGCCGTCCCATAATTCATGCAGACGAACCCCAAAGTCTGAGCTCACAATTGGGGAAGAAATCGTGAAGGCATAACAGCCTACTCCGAACATCTGGAAAGGGCAAAGCACAATTTTAGTATTCATGCCAGTGGATAAAATAGCTACGTTCCGCAACGCACTTTTTACGTGGAAGTCACCACGTCCTACTGCTGTTTACTATTACCACATAAACCAGTATAATCATGTGCGGTGGGCAAAACAAAAACTAATCCCAACCCTCCTCCCAAACTTTGTCGCAGTGTTGGATAACGCATCGCACCACAACGTGAAATTAAACAAACTCCGAGTACTCGGATTCTTGACCCGTGAAGATGGGACCGATACGCTGTCCCGAAACATCGGTAAACAATTACCACAAGACGCCGCGTAATACCCCAGAAGACCGCAGATTTCATCAACATCGCGGCGGAAGCCTGAAATCAAACAAACTCTCATCTCAAAGCCCACAAGAACATAAAGGAATTGGTTACAGCAGAAACAATTCCCCTCGGTGACGATATGCTCAAACCAAAACGACACGCCCTTACAAAACGTTTCACCATGAGCGAAGTCAGGACAGTCACTGTTTAGCAAATCAGACAGATATCTTATTCTGACTGTACTCGTATTATACGTAAATATGGTACTTAAAGTGCATCAGATTTGTGCAGATTTCAACTGTTCTTTTGTAATTTTTTAACCTTTCGTTTTAAAGGTACATTCTTTGAATTTCGGACTGAATAAAGCCCGGCTGCAGAAATTAGTTGCAGCTATACAAAAGCTAGGAAAACCCGTGATGTTTGTCAGAAGGGGTTTAGATACTGGTAGACAGGCAAGCTGATCATTAGCTACTGCACTGTGGGCAAGGCCACCTATCGCGCGCCACACCGTGCAGCTGGAGGCTCTTCTATTGCGTTCGTCACCACAAGCAATGTAATTACGCCTATCCAATCAGTGATGAGCTGAATAACACACGCCCGCAATATGCCAAATGCATGTTGCCGCACTACAAAAGACTAGCCTATTTTACTGTGCGTGGTTTCACAGCAGACCCACAAACGAGCTACACGTAACTAAATACTTGTAGATTTCTACGGTTCAACACTGCGAGTATCGGACTTCGCAACAGATGCGATGTGTCAAGTCACTTGTACTCCTGCTTCTTATTCCAAAGGTTCGGATTTCGATTCTCAGTTCGCAGGCCAGCTATTCTGATTGGCTTCCTTCAGCTCCAGCATGCAATTTCTGGGACAGTATTTAAACATATGGCACAACTCGCTGGATTTCGTCAGTCTTGATGTCCGTGTATTGCAGATACCGCGCTAAATACGGGGTAAAAGCAATGAGCGTTACCTTCGCCTTTACATGTGAAGTAATGTAATTAAAGCAAACGTTGAGCAAGGGAAATTCAGAAAACACTAGGAAATGTGTGTTGAATTTACACCTAGTTGTCTTCTACACAAACGTGACTCTAGGTAGCAAAGAGAATAACACAATGCCACGTACTGAATTTATATAACTACTGAAATCATATTGAAAGTTTCATAACAGCCGGCGATGTACTATGTGTAACTGCTCACACTCTCCTGCCGACTGACCCTCAGATAACACCCCATGATCCAAATTTCCAAAGAAAACAAATTTCGTTCTAAAGCTCAAAATCCTAGGCCTAAACGATCCAATTCATTAGGCAGAGAGACAGTTTCAATAAAAGTCCAACCACAAACATACCAGCTGTGACTTCTGGGTCCACTCGGCTCGAAAGTCTCCAGGCTCCTAGCCAATGCTAACAATCTTCAACAGTAAGGACACCGTCAGCTCCCTATTCTTCCTCCCTAACTCGAAAATAGACTTCAGACGTCGAACTGCAGGATTATCAGGTTACAATATCATACTGCAGAATGTAATACGTAAATTACATTCGTGACCAAGTTTATCGACAATACAGACACGGCACAGTAATCCACCAATCATATTTGCTGACAAAACTAAACAGAGCAATGGCCATTACATTGCATACACACACAAACAATGTCTCTTGTACTGCATTAAATATTTAACCCTTTGAAAAGTGACCTTCGGTTAAATTACGCAACTATAAACCTTCAGTTCTTACCTCAAAGAGAAGAAACTCAACGTCCATTACAAAGATTAACAGGTTAATGCTTCTTAGGGAAATAATCGCTGTTTATTGTAAAACTTTGACGAAACACAAAGGCATACTGTGGGCAAAATGCAATTTCAAGTGCTACATTAAACTTATAGTTATCACTGGGCTTGTAACAGTTGGCAACGCTGAAGTAGTATGTTGTATGAAAGTTACAGATCTTGAGTACTGTATTTTATTTTATGTACCAACAGTTTTGTATTAGGTCCAAGTGACGTCTTCAGCAAATACGAACAACATTTTACTTGATCTTTTTTTTTTTGGGGGGGGGGGGGGAAAGGAGGCCCTCTATTACAAGGACGAGGACAAGGACAAAATACGCCCATCAGCATGTAGCGCAAACACGCAATGTAGAATTACACCAAAATCCATTACATGCTCGGCAGATATAGCATACCATGTCCACTGTGCTTCCATTTCATGAATTTCGAACAAACAACATATAAAAATAAGGATAAGATACCGAAGTTATGAGACATACCTGGTTACAGCTGGATTGACAATTAGAATCATCTTGTCACTTCGTGTACAAGGCACAGCTACTACTTTCAAGCTTCCAACGGCGCAAGTACTTACCTGAAACAAAACAGACACATGAATGAACTGGAATCGGAGTTGTAAATGTAGGGCATGGGATGGGTGGGGAATTTAGTAAACATGGGGGATGAAAAACTGCATTAAAAATGTAATCGGATAAAAGGAACACGAGAGACCACTGCAGGGAACTAAGCGCAGAAGAAAGGGCAGGGCTAAATTAAGGTGGACTTTAAAGAAAAACGATGCGGACTGGATTCATGTGGCTCGGGGTAGAGTCCAGTGGTCAGCTGTTGCAAACACGGCAATGAACCTTTGAGGTCAACACAGGGAAGGAATTTCTTCACTAGCAGTCCACCGACCCACCCATCTTTCTTCAGTCCTTTCTTCTTCCTGCCTTTCGACACTTTTCATTTCATCCCGTCTGATGCATGGTCATTACACAGCACAATAATTGCATATTCTGCTCCACTTCACCCCATATTCGTACTGGACTTGTTCACACTGATGCCTGTTACTGTCAGCCGACAGGAATAGCCTGTCATTTTCTTGAAATACCCGACATGAACATACGTCAAACGAAACAACAACTCTGGGTACAAAGCTCGGATCTAACGCCACTCGAGTACGCTGCTTGACGTAAAGAGCTCCAGACACAATTATGCATCATGTTATCAATTAGCACCTCCACTGGGAAGTATTTAAAGTTTCCACAGTTCCTCCAACAGATGCCGCGAGTGAGACGGAACCCTTCCAGTTCAAATGGATTTTCATTGTTCTGCTTTAGCCTCGAGTGGAGTTTTGCAACGATAAATCCTTTGAAACGGTGTGATGTTTAGCGTTCTTGTTTCGAGCCACGTGTAAACTACGTGTACTGTACCGTACAATGAAGCACTGCACTGCGCTAGGGTGCGTGATAACAACACACAACTGCTCACAGTCTGACGTTCTTTGAACTGCTGCAATGGGCACAAGTTGAGAGACAGACTCATTCAAGAAGAGATCGAATATTGAGACTGGAAACGTAATGTTTTGTCAGCATAAGAAGTTATTTAGTTATATGAAGTCATAATTCTCAGATTTGAAAAATAAATCAGCAGAAACTACTCTCATTCACCCACAACCTTGACGGACTATTACACGCATTAATAATTATGCTTTACGACACCGATGGACTTACATGTGTCACTCCGGCCCTAACTGCATATCAGTCCGAGTGTATGCCACTGGCATTATTAGGCATCTGAAGTCCAAGTATATTTACCGAAAGGTTTAGCAGTCGATTGCTCTATAGTTCTTCCACACAGTGTATGGAGGTGATTCTAAAAGAAACAGCGAGCACTTCATTAAACAGCTTTAACCGACTGGTATTTATAATGGACACAGACTGTGTTCTCTGTGAGGTGCATACTGCTGTTTTATCTACATAATATAAAGTAGATGAAAGTCAGTGTTAATAGGATTAATGCATCCCACAGGTCGTACGGTTAGAACTGAACCACGGAACCAGGGCTGCATTTCGAGGCAGTGTTCATGGGTTCAAATCTGCCTTACCCATCGCGAAATGCAACAGACGATTCTACATTTTCTTCTTGATTAATGTAAGTTTACTTAGAAAACTGATGATAAAATGTCCAAATTTGTGTCAGCTGTAGTCTTGGTGAATCTATGTAATAAAACAGGCCCCGCGGTAATTTATTTTTCAAATCAACCGCAAGATGAAATTCCGTATATAGTCATATTATAACACCACGTTATTACAAAAATACTTTCTGGAGCATCCATCCAGTAGCTATGATAACGCAGAACTACGTACAAGTGGCAGGCCTTGCCAGACACACAGCACTACAAGCTCACAAGTCTTATATAAATTGTGCTTCCCAACATCAGCACTTTCCATTTGCGGTCTTTCTTCCAGAAAACACACGCGAAAGTTCTGGTTCATTGTCTGAATTGTCTCGGTTTTTCTAATAATACAGTAAAAGCATGGATAGGGGAAACCATAGATTCAAATGCAGCTGGGATCAGAACACTGGGAGGTTAATTCATAAAAGCCATTAACTCCTCCGCGGTAAGAGCAAATAAAATGGCATTTAAGTACACCAAATAATATCTTCGATGGCATAACAGGAATGAAGAACCAAATGAGAGTATGTTGGAATAAACAACTAATATGAACAGGCAGGATTCCTGTTACGGCTCTGACAGGACCGTTTCAGAGAGCTGCCAAGTGTCTTGAAAAAGATCACTGAAGAGGACATGCTTAATAATAATAATAATAATAATAATAATAATAATAACATGTTAAGAGAGAACTAGAATTCATAAAACGAAAATCTGATTACCAATTCGTTATCTCACTGTAGCTCAACTGCTTGGCGAACCACACAAGCAGACAATCATGCACATTCAAGGCAGACAAATGTGTCCCTTGCGGAGCGGTAACTAATTAGGAGAGGTCAGACCGACTCACCTTCCTTTGGTGGCACATAGCCGTGAACCTCACAGTAGGTGCCGCCCGGACCAGGGGTATCCAACGTATAAAACGTGGCTGCAGATGACGCCGACAAGTGGTCATCACTGGACTGCAAACTTTCTTGCCTTTGTTGTTGCTGTTGCTGCTGTTGTTGCTGCTGCTGTTGCTTTTGTTGCATTTCCTCGCGTCGACACTTGGCGCAGCGACGCATTTCGGCGCGCACGCGCAATAGCCACACCATCCCGAAGAGCGCCATCTTGATGCTGAACTCCTCGGATTTCAGCAGCATCGTCATCATAATGTTACATATACTAACCACGGTGCCCCACGTTTATTATCTTCATCATACATAGGATCATAACTAACCACGTGATACTGACGACACATGCCTTTCTCGCGTGACTCCTGCAATCTCTAAATCTTCGCACACATTTCCATCAGACGTCCCGTATCACAGGTGTGTGACGTCAACCGGACTGAGGAAACCTGAAAATTTGTTTGCAGACCAACTACGGAATATACAAACAGGAAAGTTCACTGGCGTTCATCTTTAAAACACTAAACATTCAAACGATGTGTAATGTATATATCTGTAAATATTCCGTCTTCAGTCAATTTCTCGATTATAACACCGTTTGTAAACATGTAACACACTGAATTTTAACAGTCACTGATCAATCACATACTTTGACTGCGATTTCACAATCTATGGTGGGAATAATAAAGTACCAATACAATAAAATGCAATTTCCAGTTAATTAAAATACATTTATGCACACGGCGAGCATTTTCGTGGATCATAAAAAAATGTCACGTTCATTTCCCGGTTTGTAAATACAAACGGCGTGTGCATTTTCAATGTACAGGCTTCCATAAATAACAAGATCCTTTGAAGGAAGAGTGGGAATATTTTATGAAACTGTTTCTGCAGAATTCTTTACAAAATGGGACAGCTACAAACATTCCGTGTCAGATGTACACCGAAGCTTTACAGCAGCGTTACTTCATAATTCAGAGCAGTCACGTTCTTTGTTCAGAGTCTGAGCACTTCTCTTAATGATTGTCACGAGGTCTAGATGCTCTCCCCACACTGTTTTTATACTGTTACGAAACCGGGAATGGTGTTCCAAGTTTGCTTTTAATGTTTATCGTATAAATTCAGCCAGGAATTCTCCAACACGTCGCTGGACATCCATATGCTGTAATGAGTGAAAATGGTTGGTCAACAGCACTTAACACTGCCCTGAACCGAAACACAGAACGTTACGTCTGCAATACATTATTTTACTAAAAGCACTTATACGTTCAATCTACAGCTCTTCCACAACTTTTCGATAATGTAAATAATATTACGAAGAAATTTCGTAAGTTTTATTTCGTTTTTGTTCTTACAGGGTTGCATAACATAACTGTTATCATTCCAAACCCAAACGAAGCTGTATAGTGATCAGAACTGCTGGTTTGTTTCCGGAAGATCTCCAGCAGGGACTGACGTTCAATGTAAGCCTACGCATACCAAGTACGTGTTCCAATCTACACATGCCAGTATCCCAACAACATTAGCATGATCTACACGCAGAAGTACTAATCTGAAAGTATAAATAGGCGTGCTAATTTGTGCAGGTCATTAACACGTTTAATGAACATACGTGGCACTTCAAGCCCCATTTATATATAGACGATAAGGGCTTTTATGGTCGCAGCTCGACACTCGATCCCCTACTCCCCTAGGACGGGCGATGCTGTTACACAGTACAGAAACAATAACTCTGCTACTGTTATTGGCAGTAGCGATTCTCTGTTCAACTAATGTCCAGTGAACCGTTACAACTGAAGAAGTAATATTTGTTCAAAACAGGAAGGACCGTTGTCAGTTTTCTTCATTATACTCGGTAACTGCCTAATTACACCATACAGGTTCTCACATTTCGGTTATTATTCGCAAATTAGGTGTACCTCGTCTAAGACGTGCGTGCTGCAAGTACGTTCAAATGTTAGGACGTACAGGCAGCCACAACTACACACAACTATAAGTAAACGGGCATATATGACGTAACAGACAAAACGGATTTATATCGAGAAACTCGGGTGTAATGTTTGGGAAAATGCTAGAAGACAGATTGCGAAATATGTTTTAGACGATCCTTCGCGCGGGGGGAATAGATATTGGTAGAACAAACAAAATTCAACTGACAACAAAACGTTATGGCATCTCACAAACAAACTGAAATAATTAATAAAACAAAGGCTGCCACTAAGGGTGAATGTTCGAACTCTGGTATTCGGTTCTCCGTTCTTGCTGTTGCTGGCAAAATTTCGTTTTACCGGACGAGTTACGAGGCAAGACGTACTGGAATCATAAATTCAGTTCTTTGGACACAGATATGGCATTTGTCAAACAACAGGCTGCCATAAACTCTTACAAACTTAAGTCACAATGCCTGTTGACTGTTTTAGAGAAAAAACTTAATGCTGTAAAATTCCTTTCATACATGCACAAATAACAGAAAAACAGTGTAATTTTGCCTTTTGCTATGATACTCTCGCTTTATTCGGTCTCAGAATCTGTGAAGTATTCCAATTAAGACAGTGTTTTGCTTCGCGGTGGGGGTTCGTTGTACTGCAGGATCCAAGTGTCGTCAAACACAACTTAGTCTATTCTAAAAGTCGGGTTCTTTAGAAATAGCACAGAAACTTTGTTACTTTGATAAACAAAGTAACAACAAAAGAACACCACGCCACTAAAACATTTAATATAACCACAGCCAACGCTAGATCCTAATGCCAGTGTCGACACAAAAGTGCTGCAACATGCTGCTAAGCGAACAGACAGGCGCCATGCCGCCAGTTCCTTCACAATACATCACTCCAGCTATTTAATTTTCAGGTCGTGTACAGCCTAGTCTTTAATGGCGTTAAGAAGAAGAAGATGACGACGAACGAGAAAAATAAGGAGGACGAGAAAGAGGATGAGAAAAAAAACCAGAAGACGTGAAATAGATTCTAAACCAGAGTTAAAATCGTGTCGTTATTATAGACCCATCTGCCTTGGTATATTCTTAGTTAGGGATAATTACGCCGAAAGCAATGTGTCATGAGGCAGTCGACAGGTGCCTGTGTTTCGCTCGGTAACGCAGTCTACACTTGCCGATAATCAGATATCACGGTAACAGCACCGCTAATTCAACCTGCCTTTCAAGAACGTTTCAAGTTCACGGCGTGCATGTCCAGTAAAGCTGTCATTTTACTATATAACTCGAGGGCCATAATGTATAAGGGTGGACCAATGGAAGGGTTGTTTACGGGAACCGCAGACGGAGATGTGAATCGTCAAATCCTACAATTAAAGTTTCAGTCAGTTTCATACTAGCACTTAACACAATGACTTACAGGCATATTTAACACAAATGAATCCTAAAATCGTTATAAGATAGAACTGCAGTGACATTATATCAAATTGAATGGAGAATGTGCCTGCCATATTGTCATATTCTAATACATACGACCTACTACAAAGGATTCCTTTCCTGCGCATATCAGAGAGGTTGAAGGATATTTCACGACACTTTGCCAACTACAGGCAATATTTAGCATGGAGAGAGAAGAGAATGACGACATTAAACACTAAGATGAAAGCAGCCGCTGCCCCACATTCGCAACGACGGACTAGTTACAACTTCAAGAAATTTCGAACAAAACAGTTAGTATCCTGCCCGAGATTCGAACGGGCTACATCCCATATACCAGCAAGATGTGTTAATGCTCCAGCCCAAAGCGACACTTCAAGTTACAGCAAAGCGGATTTATTAGCTAATCGCGCACTATACACTTGTTGCTCGAAAAGCTCGCGGAAGTACAAATTAATATGACGTCATTCTGTTCCAGTACTCTGTTCCGGTTGGTTCTGTAACTAGTTCTTACAGAAATATCACATTCTCTGCGCAATGCATGGAAGATATTTCGACACATCATGTCAGAATGCATTACGTAGGTACTCGTTTACTGCAATACGTCGTTAGGTTTGAATCATTAACGAAAGTATCATACTCATGCACTTTCAAATTGACTAAATTGTTTCTGGGCATTAACGTGCATAATGAAGACAACAATTAATACTCCTACCCGACCTTCAGTAAGGAGTTACAGCGGTATAATTATGTAAGTAAAATAATTCATGATTATTTGCAGCTTAGACGATTAAGATGGAGGCAGCAGCAAGTTCTTCTGAAAAGTCGAGAATTATTCACCAATCGCCGCTGCGTGAAATCCCAGCAGACTTGAATCTTCAGCACCACTGTAAGGAATATCGCAAATCAGATTACATACGCAGATCCAGTACGGTCATACAAATTTTTAATTAAAATCTATACGGAATATAAATCCCTTGATTCGTGTCAGGTTTCATAAAAGTTATATTTCCCTGACCGGATGATCACAGTTCTTCTTCCATCGATAAACAACACGGAGAGACATTGAAGCATTGAGCGAGATTGAAGCTCCAACTGCACAACAGGAGCGTCGCCACACGAAGCAAAGGCACGACAAATTGTACAGCCCGCACACAAGGTCGTTATTTTAAGTGTTATCGGTAAGCTGCAATAAACGTACAGAAATACAACAAAATATTGCGTCTTTGCCCAAACCCACCGTGTATTCATCTGACAAAGAACACAATTAATGACTGCGAAAAGCAGCATCTCTGCCGTCGGCTGGCTCTACCTACGTACCTGCAGCAAATGAACACGGAGAGCAAAAGCGGTATTTTAATCACAAAGAGCGCTTTCCAGCATTTTGTACACATTTGCGCTCTCGGCGGAATGCTATTCAAGATGAAGCTACAGGACAAGGTAGTGTCCAAACCATCGACCTCACTTGGGCGTGCTCCTGTTCTAATACCTGCAAAAGTTATAATTCACTTCATACTACACATATGATCGCTCGTAACAACTTCGTTACATTAGCTCGCTGTGAAGTTTCAGACCCTATAAATACGGAATTGTCCCTGGGTTGACCGCATCGACATGAAGGCGCACAGACAGCACAGACATAAACATACGTTCACGTGTCCTTAACTTCGGCATTACACTGAAATGACTATCAGCTTCAGACTCCGGTTGCTTTTGCTCCTACCTAGTAGGAACGATCACCCGACACCCACGGAACACATGGACATGTATACTCAAAAGCCTTGCTGGATATAACGATCCTGTGGATCGAGCACCGGCGGAAGACGCGAGTTTTAATTTTAATCACCACGACCCTCCTCAGGGTTAAAATAACCCCAGGGTAAACAGACTACTAAAGTCCATCTAGAGCCTCTAGAACAGTGTTTTTCAACTTAAGGGTCACGAAGCTATTCCGAGCCGGTCGCCAATTTCATGACTCTACTTGTTACTGAATCACACTACTTTGATAAGTGTACTAAAAGCAGTATTTGTTACATTAACACTTGTAGTGACACCGTAGCTGTGTCTGCTTGACCGTCATCCTATAAAAATGAAAAAGACCATTGACAACCAGTGTTCCCAGCCTCCCAAACAAAAATTATCTGTTCAACAAAATAAAATTACAGTATCGTTCTTTCTAAGACGTTATCGTACGGTTGGCAAAATTGTCCCAAATTTGAGGAATACCTCGCAAAACACGGGAAAAATTCAAATTTAGAAGATCACAAAGTCCAAGTGTTAGATATAGGAGCCATAAAAAGCAACCACAGTACTAAACGCACGCTCATGCAGACGAACATAAATGCATAGAAGTTTGTGTTTACCTTCATTTCATTAAATCATTAAGCTATCACATTCGTGACACCGATTCATGTTTTATACATATATTTAGTTCTGATCACTGGAATCGCGAGACAAAGCTATTGGCCTAATCTGGGACGCGGCTGAAAAGAGTTGAGAAAAACAAATCTAGAAAATGTTACCTGAACACCACCTATATGACGTCACGGAGAGTTACTAAAAACAAAATAACTGTGTCAATATGTTTCGTTCTGGCGAAAACCTTATATTCAGAGACACAAACAGGGAGAATGGTATGTCACGTGTCACCAGATGTCTGGATTAACGAAAGGAGTGAAAACATATACTCCACTTCGTCCCATATGCAATATTCGCTATTTTGCACCCATCGCTATTTCGTTAAGCCGTACGGATACTAAACTGGGTAATCAGAGATTTATGTGACAACAGGACTGACCATGACCAGTTCTATCAAATTGCACAGAAGCTGGAATTATTTTCTTTCACAGTGAAATATAATCCACTCTGAGAATGCTTCAAACAGCATTTTCAGGTTATTAATAATACCCACGATATCACCAAGTGCTTCTTTCAATAAAGAGGTGATTGTGGGAAATATTACGAATTTGGATTCGATTTTAATTTGAAGCATACTTGGGACCGACACTAAATCCGACGGACCTACTTTAGTCAAGATGCTCTGCAAACATTCTCATACAACACTACACGTGTTTTTGGAGATAAAGTACGTCCTGTACGAAGTTTCATCTAAATTCTGCACGTGCACTTGGATGTGAAACATAATGACGGCACTTGACATGCTCATTAAGTGTTCGTTTTATTCAGCCCGTACAAAGAACGCCTACGACATAATGCCGCACAGCAAGTCTTGCATGCTTCATCGTGACTTTAGATGCAGTAAACATCCACGGCGTTCTAGTTGGAATATGCAGAAAACTACAACAGAAATCTCCCATCTCTTCAGAAAACTTAACACGCGGAACAGTTATGGGCAACCATGAGTTCTAAATCCAATACGGAGAACATGTCATTAACATTAAACGTGCTCCAAACCACACACAAAAAAAAACGCCGGCATCATACAGTGCCAACACCATCATTCATCGTTTACGCACCGCGGCCTTTAGGTGTTAACATTCCAGTCATGTCGACAACAGAGTTAAAGGTCTCGGAATACAGCAATAACCACCCCATGATCACAAAGCACCATGGCATGCATCCGCCATTCCAGAAACTCCACTCTCACAATAGCTCACAAGCAACTGCCCAGCACAGCACTTTGTGTTGGCAAGAACAAGCCAATTGTGAAGTAAAGGCCAGTGCCACTTTGTACTTAAACCCCGCTCTATCAACTACAAGCGAATCCTTAGCATAACGTTAAACATACTCGAGTACTAAATTCATGGATCTACTGTCGTGAACAATTAAACAGTAATACACGACGCAGCTCCGAAAATTATGTGTATGCTTTCATAAGAGAATAATGCGCAAGCCTACTTCTGTTCATACGTCACTCAGTGAGCAGATTTCTTACCCGACACTAATTAAATTGAGCTCCATGGGACAACGGTAATTTTTTATACCAGTCCATTACAATCCCTACTCTAAGTGAAGTATAAATATATCGCCCTTATACAAAAACTGTCGTACCAAGAGTGTACAAAACATTAAACAAAAACATCCCTAGTGTTCACCGTCTATGTAAAAAGAAATACTCACAAGCAATGAATGACTAAGTCGGTATTTAACGTTGCATAGTACGTAGTATAAATAAATGCGCAAACGTTGTTGATTTTACTCGCTTCCCACAAATGTAGTCGTAAAAAATATATGGTGTCATGGAATGGATTGAAACGTATCAGCACGGATTCCGAATATGGCTCTTTTGACCTCCGAATTCCGTAAGAGTGGAGTATAACGTGAACAGATGAACAACTACGAATTTGCAAGAAATAATATCCTGTACAGATTAAATACGGAGGTACATGGCTAGTTTTTTGGCTCGAATAAATCACAAAAAGACCCTACACCCTTTAACACAAAATCCTTCTTTTTCAATACGAGGCGCCGGGAAGAAACGCATGATAATAACAATGCACGTGTTAACTTCCTACTAAAACGAAAGTCACTAACAAGCACTCGAATTTCGGTCTTCATCGATCGTTCGGTATTCCAACAGACAAAGAAATTAACACAGCAATTAGGAGAGTCTCCGTCTCCGTCCTTGGCTAAAATGGGTGCGGGAACACCTACTCAGCTGGGCGCGACAGATGACGCTATTCTCAACCGTATCGGGCTCAACTGAGCAGGTGTTCCCCCATCGCTTAAACCTGCAGATGAAGACAGAGCATGTCTCCGAAACACCGCGTTTATTATTTTGTTCTGTATTCTAAACACTGGTCGACGGTAAAGGTGAAGTTCACCCAAGAGCAGGCCATGAAGGCCTAGAGAAGGAGTAGAGGTATAGCTCTACTCTTTCTTTAACCTCGACGCTAGATGGGGGTGGGTGATCAACGCCACGCCTCGACCGCTTTACCCCCGGGAATGACCCGGTACCCATTGTATATGAGGCTGAGTAGGCCCCAGGGCGGCTCTGGACGGGTGCTGAAAATCTTGCCCCCACCGGGATTCGATCCCCGGACCGTCCAGCTCGTAGTTGGTCGACCTGACAAAGTCCAAACACTGGCCGGTGCTGAAGTTTTGACATAGCACCGTCAGAACGCTGCACAATCATGGCGGTGAGTTTGTCCATTCCACATACAGACCCGTTAACTTACGTAATAATCTTTTGATTTTACATTAATGCTGGTACTGTGCATTGCAGCACGCATGCTCTTATGTTTGGGCGACGAAAAGCAAACACGTCGGGGAATACGACGCCGTGTAATTCAGGAAATATTCGAACGTGAACATCAAAACCAAACGAACGAACGAAGCACCAACATTTACAAAAGCACTGCAACCTTTTCAAAACAGGCAATCGGCTCATGATTAAATACAACTATCTCTGTTGTATACACAGTTTCATTTGGTGTACTTCAGACAAGTAATGTGAACTGTTGATTCTCTAAAGGTTTGTGACAATGGTTTGTTGATTCATTATACAAGTATTACACTGATCATTGCCCACTACCTGAAGTGTATATATACGTTCTCCGCGCGTTGTATTAAATAGTTTCACAAATCAAATGCTGTTGACAAAAATGCTCATCTACTGATTACATTTTCCAAATTAAATTGTTAATAATAATAATAATAATAATAATAATAATAATAATATAACACAACGCTCTCATTACCAAACAAATAACGAACATTATCCGGCAGCACTGACAGAACAGGCACACATTAAGGGTAAGCATGGCCGGAATTAGGCCTACTTGGACAGAATCCCACAATGGCAAAGGAATCCTCGGTGTGTGTGGGGGGGGGGGCTTTAATGGTAGGCAACGGTCGTTCTCTTCGGATCGTCCGTTTTGACCATTCCTTATCAATTTATCCTTTCATTTCCTATGAACTTCCGGCATAAATGTAAAGAGGTGTCTGCATGATTAAGCAGAGAGCCAAGAACGCGTATGGGGGAAAGGAGGTACGTATTTGTAACCCTGTCAGTAAATGGAGGAGAGTGGCCACATTCACACTGCCATCATTTTACGCACGGAGGAAGAGCCTCTGGCACCCACTGGACAGTAGGCCTGGCGAGTCCCACAGCCAGTTTGGATGTGACTGCTGAATCCACTGAACTACCCTGATCAGAATAACCTCGGGTTCAACTTCGTAAAGGAACATTTCAATGTCGTAAGCAATGAAGGCCGATCCCGGTGGCCGCTCGATTTCTGGATTCGCGGGTACGAATACCGCTGAAGGCATGGATGTTCGTGTCTTGTGTTTGTTGTGTGTTGTGTAGTAGCGGCCTCTGCGATGGGCTGATCACTCGTTTAGAGTCCTACCGCGCGCGCGTGTGTCTAATTGTGTGGGATCTAGAAACCTCAACAATGAGACGTAGGACAGACTTGGGCTGTTTCGCCAAAGAAGAAGCAACGAAGGATACATCTATATAAAAACATACCACACCGTGTCGATTGCTCTTGTACAAATGTCTTCTTAAAATGAACTTCTATACTTTGTGTAACGCACATACTGGGTACTTTTCGGAATGTAATATTAGAATGTAATTAAATCACAGACATTCTGAAACCTCACAGCTGACTCGGTTATGTAATGGACGGAGGAGCAGGTGGACACTCGGTATGATGTTGCAAAGTCTCTCGTCACCTCTACGTCCAGATGGCACTGGGACTCCCCCGGCTTCGTGTCTAATGGATAGCAGCAATGGCGTTCCCGCGGGCACAGACGAGCAATACGTTACGCTGTCGCTGCTTATCCTTCACTTACACCTACATGCCTTCATGGAGTAACTCGCCACTCCATTCCTTTATCCTTCCCATTCAATTTCTGATTCCTGTTTGATCTCCGTTCCTTTCCTTTCTACTCTACTTTCCACTTCTCTCGTTTTTATCTTCCATTCCTTTCCTTTCTCGCTTCCATTTCTTCTCATTTGTTTCTAACTTCTGTTCCTTTTTTACCTTAACCTTTCTTCACAACTGCTTCTCTCGCCCTGTATTCCATTTTCTTTCCTCTCAATTCCATGACATCACAGTCTTTTCCTTATCCTTCCCTCGTCCGCATTTTCTATCTGTTGTACCTTTGTTCTTCGCATTTTCCATACCCCGATAATTTAATGCACGTTTCATAAAAGCTGTTTGAAAGGTCCACCTAGCTTACCCTGGTGTTATTAATGCCGTAGGTAACACAGCTGTTTGAACAGGCAGGTAACACAGGTAGGTAACACAGCTGTTTGAACAAGCAGGTAACACAGGCAGGTAACACAGCTGTTTGAACAGGCAGGACTTTCTCTGTGACGTTTACATGCAGAAAGATAAAACTTACGCAGTGAAACACTGTTTCATTAAGTCGCTTTAAATAGGATGCGATCCAAATAAACCCAAAAAAAATCTTTCTTCACAGTTAAAAGAACTGAACACAGTCTGATTCAGACACCCTCCTCTAAAATAAATCCTCTTTAACACCCCGTCTCCGAAGTATTATCGATTCTCTAAGTCTCAGACGTGACAACAATGGCGCAATTTCCTGTGTTGGAGGAGATGCGACTTCCGGAAGGAACTGCAGAATTGTGTGGCAGAAGAAATGGTACAGTGCTTGGGTGGATTCGTGGAGACAGGGTTGTGCGACGTGTCAGGGGTTAATTACAGCGATGGCAGGGTCAGCAAAGCCAACAGAACCGTAGGAAATTTTTAATCCCCAGTCAGCCCCACTACGCTGTGATATATGACGGCAGTCAAACTGTTCCAGAGACCATCCCCCCCCCCCCCCCCCCCCACAAAATGTTATTTCCGAGATTCCTACCTCCCCACACGAACTGAAACTGTGGTATTATGCAACACGGGGTTATTAATAACTGAGACCAAGGCATACGTCTCATTTTTACTGAGTTATTTAGCGTCGCTTTATCAGTGCATAATTACACAGTGTCGTGTGACAAATACAAAAGGACATTTGTAAGGAAGAGGAAAGAGGTCGTGCCGTGTTTGAAGCACTACCTCGGAGGAACTCAGAAAATCACAAGATCTCACTCAACACATCCACCCTCCAAGCACATATATGAAACTTCATGACAGAAGCGTAAATGTGACGTTGACACCCATATACAAAGTAGTGGGGATGTGACTCGGACTAGAATGTCCCATAAATTCCAAAGGAAAATGTCCGTTATCGCTGTTACAGGGAATGTTATATTACGGAGAATAACACCACCTGGTCAAGGAAGACTGGACCTGTGGCGTGGGTCAGACAGAAAATTCCAGAAAGCCATAACCCAAATCTCGCCTCATGACAAGTTATCTCGAAATCGTTCCCATCGCAGACAAAACTGCCACTGCAAGAAACAGGTACTGAAGCTACACTACAAAAATCTAAGACTACCAACGCAAAGTGCAAACACTGGCTACTTTGTTACAGTTGAAGAAAATTCAAACGGGAATTTAGGACAATCTTATATTGTGATAGCCACAGTAGAGTGAATTTTGGCCGAACCTCCTTTCCCAGACTAAATAACAGAGCACGACTTTACAATTTATCGGCTTCAGACAAACAGCCCCATGAATTACTGCAAACTGGAAGTGCTATATCTAACAGCCCTGGCCTGTGTCCAGCATTCTAGTAGGTAAGCTGTAAACAACTATAATTTTGACAGCAATGGAAAAAATTCTTTCTCCCTTCTCATGCGCTTGAAACACGCAGGAAGTTTGCTAGTGGCCACTACATTCGAAACTCTGATAGAAAAACTTTCATATTCGTTTCAGAGGATAATAGCTTTCCCTTATTTCAATACCGCTAAAATGTACTGTATAAACGGAGAACCATTTACTAAATTGAAACCAAGGCAGGTAGAATGCTACCGATATTCTGGAAGTCAATGCGGCGCATAAAAAAGGGATGCTTACCCTTGCCACTTAGCGACAGAAAGAGAGTTGAAAAATCTTCATATAAAGTCCTTCCTAATACTGTATTTTTCTTCTTACACCAGCTGGGATAGCTGAGTCTGTGGAGTGACTATGCTACAGTTTGGGCGACAAAGGAAGTAGGGTTCGAACATTGATCGAGATGTATCGAAAATGAATTGCGGGAGGGGGGGGGGAGTTAAGGGTGTTTGGACTCTTTAACACAGTGTCCGAGTATTCAGATACATGGTCTAACGGAAATTCTTAGTCCTTCTTTCACATTAGTCTCGACAAAGTTCGAAATTGGTACCTCTCAGTAGGTCGAATTTAAAAAAAAATCCTGCCATGTGTGGTAGTAGATCCGTGTTTTCTTCTGTTACCTGTCGTGTGAGGCAGGAGGTCCATAAACACAAAACAAACGAACAATCACAGACACAAACACACAACACAGGGCGGCCGCCATCATATTCACGCCCCACACTGCAGCCCGTTTCATCACTTCTTGGGTTTTAAGGATTCATTAAATCCTCTTGTCCAACTTTTAGGCGCGTTCGCAAAGTCGCGAAAAGCGCCTGTTACCTTCGTCACGTCTATCTGTCCGTATGTTCGCATGTATCATCTCGACTGCCACTGGACGGATTTTCGTAAACTTTTATATTGGAGACGTTTATTAAAATCTGTCGAGAAATTTCAAGTTGCTTACAATCGGACAAAATTACTGGACTCTTCACATGAAGGCCTAAGTACATTTGATACTGCCGACAGCGAAATGTGTAGCTCAACATCAATACAAAAGAGAACTCACTGTTGCGTTTCAGTGGCAAGAATGGTTACGCGAACGCGCTAGAAATGTTTCGCTCTTCGGACACATCCTACCATGTTCTTTTTTAAACAGAGGTTTAAAGCAGCGGCCACACAAGCAGAATCACAATCATTCAGCGTGTTTACTCGACCTGACCCACGAACAAAATAAAATATTGCATGTAATATTGAGTCGTCTAGGGAGAAGCATATTGCGCAATACAATACTGAGCAATAATATTGACCGTCTAGGGGCCGCTTAATATGACGGCAGGCATTCTGGATGCAATGGCATTCATACCCTCGATATTCGTGTACACAGACCTAACACGCTCACCGTGAACAGTCAGAACACTGACGAGGCACCTCTCAAAGAACTGCGACACAGGCGCCTACCAAAGAGCAGGAGCAAAAACAAGATCGGCGCATCGTCAAAAATGATTATCTGCTGTTGAGACAAAAGACAGTTGGATTCAGTCCGCCATTAATGACGAAGTGACTGCCCAGGCGAAAGTTTGACGCATTTGGAACATAAAGCAATATACAGCATACAGCACAGGCAAGCATATTTGAAACCGCTTCGATTTCAAAACATTCAACGTTTGAACTGTGACAGGAGCACACACATACCGATACACCCGCATTCGTGTAATGACGCAATGAATATGGAATGCGGCGCATCCGAGTCCTGTTAGAGGACCTCTCTGCAGTCTACCACCCTATCTGCCAGGTGGTCTCTTCCCTTTAGGTTCTCCGATTAGAATTGTATACTCATATCTCATCTCATGTCCAGCATATTGCGAAGGACTATGTGCATCACATATTGACCAATGAATAATTTAACTAGACAAGCACTCATATTTCTATTGTTTTAGGATACGTTAATGGTACACGTAACAATCCAAAATGATGTGGATAATCGGTTTAACCGACGCAAGCTATTTTCCCTTCTTCCACACTAAGTCGCACAAAACAACGCGGACAAAAGTGTATCATATCCTGAGAGCAATTTAGTGCTCAGTGTCCTCAGACAGCCGGCGGTACAGTAACACTCGAATACGTACATATGGAGGACTGTCAACTGAAGTGCACTGGCACGTACAAGAGCCGTGACCCGCAGTGCTGGAGAGCCCGACAGAAAACTGATCTGTGTGCAGACAATGACGTCCACTACAGAAGGCGTCTCGTCTATGATCTACAAGTACAGGCAATTAAAAAGTAGTCACAGCTTTCACATCAGGAGAGATGACGTTACAAATTTCAGACACACTCCGCGCCTGACATTAACAGTTCTATGTACAATGAAATCCGGTAAGCCAGATCTGCGATAACGAGCATACTCGCAACGCGAAGTAGTCGGAATGCCGATTTCTAAAAACTATTCTCACTGATTATCACGTGGTATTACTACAGACTATTCCATACATAGAACCATAAATAGCCAATGGTCGTTTGCTATCACAAGCCTGAACTCACATCCATGGAATCTTACCATATCATCCTCAACGCTACAGGACCTCAAGAGGTCATACAGCATTTTGATATAAGCACCCAAACAAACAAACTGATTATACTTAAAACTTCTACTCAACAGTTATATGACGAACTTCTGAAAAATTATGTTTTTAAAAAGTATAATATATTAAGTAAATTAAGTAAAAAAAGTACACTCAGTGGTAATGGTTAATTAACAGCGCAGAGGAAACGTATAATAACAATAAGTTATCATATGACAAAAGAAGCAACGTATGCATAAACGAAACATTGAGGCGGGTTCGCATAACCACTGTTGCCGTGAAAAAGTAATAAGTATGACATATTTCTCAGGGTGTGTCTGTAGCCTTTCCTTAGTTATCCAGCATGCAAAGCGCATGCGCCGTATTGTCATCTGTGGTGTGCCTGGCTCTACCATATTTTTCCACATTATCTCATAAACGGCACGATTTTCGAGAAAAAAATTATCGAATATAAAATGTGTGTATGTCACTACGACAACTGTCACGAAACTCATGCAGTTCGACAAATTTTACAACGAAAGTCTTATCGAATTTCATGAAAATCCATCAAACTGTCGCTGATACTAGGAAACAGACTAACGGACGAGGGACGTTGTTTGCAAATAGGACGTTAGCTTTCAATCCGCAAAACACCTGAACACTGTAACGTCGGAGCATTAAATGCCGTCAAAATTATTCCAATTCCAAAGTTTCGAATACCTCCGCTGTGCGAAGGCTTGTTGTAGGGCCAAACCATTCCAACTGCCACACTTCACGCCCACACTAGCATGTAATTGGTTGTATTTTTAAATTTACAGTAATTCATAAAAATGTTACATTTTGTTGAACCACGCATAGTTGCACCACTGCCACTTTCACTTCTGACTGATTCACATCACTGGAAACTCCGTCATGCAATGAGCCAATCCTTTGATAGGTATTTCAACAATTCCGCTCCATATTAAAGGGGAACATATATTCTGAAAACTGAAGACGTGATAAAATTGAGATTATGCTATAACGGACTCTCCCTTTTTTTAGTACTTAGCACAATAACACATTCAGGTGAACATAATAAAGTCAGACACACTCTTACGCATGATTCGAAACAGCTGGAAACCCGAATGAGCAGAGCGGCAAGAAAATAAACAAGCCAGCCGACTTAATCTTCGACTGTATGCGGAGAATTCTTCTATCGCTTCACAGTATTTTATCTTGCGCTTTCGCATCCCATAAAATGAATACTAAAACATAAACTACAATGATTTTCCTCTTCTATATGGATGTGAGACACCATCTCTGACACTATGAGAAAAACGTACATATAGAGCACGAGAGAACAAAGTTTTATGGAGAATATGTTAGGCCAACAGAAAGTAGCCTATCCCGGTGGCTGTGAGGTGCAGGGCATGTCTGCCGCCACTCGCTTGCTGGGATTGCGGGTTCGAGCCCCCGCGGGGGCACGGATGTCTGTCTCTTGTGAGTGTTGTGTGTTATCGGGCAGAGTTCTCTGCGTCGGGCCTATTCCTCGTCCAGAGGAGTCCAACCGAGTGTGATCAGGTGCAACAATCACCTTCCACACCTACAATGAGTAGGTAGAAAGAGGTCAGAATAGGAATGAAAGAAAAAAAGTAACTGGAGGACATAGGCAATTAAATAATGAGAAGTTTACTAATTTAATCTCGAAATACATTACTGGGGTTGATGATATCTAGGAGGATAGGATGCGCGAGGTACAAATTCCAAAGAGGAAAAACCCACTTGGTAGACCCAGTCATTGATCGGAGAATACCACATGAAAGGCTGTCAAAGAAACAGCGTGCAGGCATGCAATGACTTTCACTGACTCACTACAACAATCAGTGACAAGTTCTGACGAACATGGTAAATGAACGTGCGGGAACGGTAACGTATCCAGCCATTAATGCCTCAACAAAAACTCTGCTCGACAGCGTTATCGTACCATATACTGGCTCTACCACACAGCAGATACTGCAATAGGCCTATACAAGGCACAGGCACAGAAGGCAACAAACATTACTTTATTTAGAAGGCCTAAGAAAATCTGCCTACCTCGAATAGCGTTCAGAAAGTGCCACTCACTAAAAATATTTTATTTAACATCATGCTAAATTTGTGACGGAAGAATTTTACTCCTATTCCAGGAACATGGGTTGTTTTATATCACTAGGGCAATTTATTTGGTGGCAAGCAGCAGTTATGCTATGCGCTATCAGGACTAACATTTTATGGTTGCAATATAACAACAATATAAAATTGCAATTCCATGTAAATATATTACTCGTAAAAATATGTCACTAAAATGCATAGAAGAGCAATAACATGGATGCGGCAGCTTGTTTTATCTCCCTCGAACGCTTTACGCAACAAACAAAAAATCTCAACGGTAGGATAACAGTGAATCTCAAACGAGATGCAGCATAGATTAACAAGAACCAGTTCCACGTTCAGGCGAGCCAACTGCCAGCCAGTCCGGCCGTCAGTTGACAGAATCAGTTACTAATTAACAAGCTCATCCTGCGTAACACTGCTAATACTACCAAAACCACTATTAGGATCCTCAGCTGCCATTTGTCTGCCTGCCGACCCTCAACACTCATCCGAATGCTATCTTCCCATCACTTCCGTTCAAACCTCCAAATGATTTATTTCCAAGATAATTTGCCCAAAACGCTTTCCTTGCACTATTATTCCTATTACATCTACATGCCCACTCCATCAGAGTCTGATTTCGCTAACCTCCAGATCTTTAGAGGAATATTTCCTGGGGGGTAAAGGCGGCCGGTGCGTAGGGCTGACAACCTTACCACCTTCATGTGCCGATTGTCTACAAATCTGGGAGCCTCAACCTCCTGGACCCCTCAGGGCCTCTCTAGGCCTGTAATGGGGTTGCTTTACCTTTACCAGATCTTTAGACGAAATGTGTAAACCAGGAAGTAATACCGTACGCAATAGTAGAATTTAAAAATTACGAATTTCACGTTAAACCAGTCACGCTACAATTCTGCCGTTTATAGTAACAACACACAATGCGACACACACAGCAGATAAACCCGACAGGCAGTCGGAACTTTCACATAAAACTCAGGCGGTCAGTAAACGCATAACACAATATTTATTAACACAGTATATTGCGTATATATGAGTAGCACGGTATTCAATACACTTTCCTCTGTTTTGTAACTGCACACCAAAATGAACACGGTTACTTGTTCGTATCAAGTTCGGCACTGTATCCCACCCCTCCCCCCCCCCCCCCCAAAAAAAAATTATATATCAACAAGGTGCAGAATCAGTGATTTACGCACGAGCTTTGCATTAAAAAAGCCAGGCACCAAAACAATTCCAACATTAAATTACGTAATATTTGTAACATAGGCCATAAAATAAACAATCCATTAAAACAACAGGAAAATAATAATCGCATTTCATAATAATCATTTTAAGGAGTCACGCCTTCTTATTTATTATAACAATGGAGCTTAACTGCATTCAAATTCTGGGCGTTAAAACTGCTAAAAAAATTTACAAAAAGCCAATTTCATTAACGACATTCCAACGCTCTAGTTAAGCTAAAAAAATCGCGCAGCATGTAACGGATTGTTATACGAGTACAAAAATCTCTTCATAAGCGTTTTCCATATTTCCATACCACAAGCCTGTCGCCCTTTGGTTTATATTGCGTCAACTACACAAACACTCTGACTATCCTGCAATATGATAGACTCTGGCCTGCGCCAAAGGACGGAAGTTGAAGTAATGCGTGGTAGACGAAAGACAGACTGTTAGCTCACATGCTGGCAGCCAAACAATGCAAGGGCCAAGATTCAGGCTTTCGACCCTGCAAAGAATGTCCGCTTCGCAATACCTGGCATGTTAAAACACACGCTCGTTACAGGCCACATTAATGTTATGGAGAGCAGTAAATGTCATTAACACTGCCAGCTTTCTCAAAAGCACAATCGACAAAGAATCGTTTTTAAAGACAACTGATAACACCATTATGAATGGTGAAATCCGTGACTTAGTAAAAGGCGGTATTAAGATTTCATGGTACACACGTAAATATAACTTCATTTACGACCAACAGCAAAGTACGACCTTCCCTACCGCGATTTTCACGAAAATTCAGTTACCCAATACATTTTTGGGACCATCTCGTAATCGAATGTTATCAACATCGGGACAGAAATTGATAACATACTGGAAAACTTCAGTTACGACCCTTGATACAATATGGCTTTCACTGCACCCCGATGTTAAGTAAACTCGCAGTTACTCCTCAACTACTATATCGGCTTTGAACCAAATCAGTGAAAAAATATGGAAACTATACAGGTATAAAGTCATTCACGCCCGTACGTAAAGTATGGCTGTCACTGAGCCCATGTTCACCACAGTCATTCTCGCTCGACAGCATTTTGTAGAAAAGACATACCGAGTTTATACGCTGACACTGCGTCACGGACGGATGGACCGACGGAAGGGCGGACGTGATTGTCACATAAGGCCTTCTTTTTTATTCCGTAAGGAACGCCTAAGAACACGCACTTGTGTGTGTACTACTAATTCTTGCCGACAAAACGTGATAACACGTGGTGTGCATCGTTTCATCTGAAACTCGTGAGTCCGCAAATCCACAACTCGAGCAATACTGGCAAGTATAGCTACAGATACAAGAGACAAGTTCCACTTACAAACTGACCTGCTGGACAACTGCCGCGAATCACGTGCTGCTGCAGCACAGTGTTCCCACAGCTGACCTTACCTAGCAACGTACGATTTTGGACAGGCTCCCATTCCGAACAAATTATCGTGCGTTACATAAACAAAGTAATCAAAATTTTATATTGCTTTCACCGTGCATTTTCACTTAGTATTCAGTAACAAACAAATGCACAAACATAAACTACTTTATAGTTTTTATTAATATCGATGCATTCCCCTACACGTGTTTCGGTCCGTAGACCATCTTCAGGGGGTAACAAGCTACTACACTTCACATGCCGAAGAACACACTTGTCTTAAAAGTAAGTGATAAAAACACATTTGAATTTGTAAAATATATAAAACTGTATAATAACTTACAATTTTATCGTATAAGTTAAAGTCAAAAGTTAAAATAGCAATGTTGTCATTTGATGCACCGAATCATGGTATTGTATATGCTGGTGATTATAAGCGTGTTGTTACGCGTGCTGTTGTGTGCAGTGGTACAAGCTGAATGTAGAGGAATGCATCGATATTAATAAAAACTATAAAGTAGTTTATATTTGTGCATTTGTTGGTTACTGAATACAAAGTAATCAAAAGTCTGGACAGCGCTGGGAAGTAACAATGCGGACATACAATTTAACACACAAATATGAGCAACGTGAAAGTGGGCGTGGCTCTTTCACGCCGACTAGTGCTGAAGTCCAGTCAAATGCAACCATACGTCACTAGCTTCCAGCACCGCGCGGGTCACAATGGCTCGTTCAGGTCACATGATGATGTGGTGGTGGTGGTGAGGATGTGACGACGAAGAATACAGACCCCAACATCTGATAGATTACATATCTCGGGGGTAACTTCAGTTGACTTCCGGAGGAGCCAGCAGCCTACGTACTGATAACATCGCCCGATTTTGCAACATGGGAATGTATTGTCTTTTATTCGTAAACCTTTCTATCTTACGTCGATTTGACGTTCCTCTCACGCTTCATATGCAGCTACACACTGAAGAGCAGAGCATAACAGCGTCGAATACTGCAAGTAAATTTAAATTCAATTTGCAGTCGTTCAAGTGTCACCAAAAGGAAAAATAACACACTGAACATTAGGTACTTTGAAGTATTCTACCATAAACAGAAACGAATTTAGCCTAAAGGTGTGAGACGCTGCGAAGAGTTGAAAATCGTTGCAGGAATATACAGTTGATAACATGAGAAAATTCTTCAGTCACATTCTTTGAAAAGGCGCAACCGAGTTATGCAGCATTGTTTGTCTGAACTCACATACGAACAGGCCTAGACACACACATTCATGACTACTGTCCTGATATCTACGCAATCAGTACTTTCCACCTACAAAACTAGCCTCAGTGTGACAATAATGCCAGTAAAAATCTTCGGTGTTTCAAGCTACGACTGAACCGCAAATTGTACGTAAAACGTCACGCCGACAAGTTGAATGTTGGCGATCTTTTTCGAATTTTTTTCGGCCTCTGTGAACCCTCCTCTGCCTCCTTCTTCCGTTTTCGGTAGTTTTCTTGCTTTTGTGCGTTAGTTAGTCTCGGCATCGTGAACCTGTAAAAAACAGCGCCGAGGTGACCCACCTATGTGTAACGAAATGTAAGACGTTAGATGGTGAGAGTGTGAAAATCGTAGGTGATTTTGACATGGCCGCCATTTTGGCAGATTTCAAGATTTTTCGATGATTCTTTTTTCAGCGTGTAGGCATATTCCTTACCTTTCAAACTATGTATCGTTCACTGCTCTAGTCGAAGTAGGCGCGTAGCACTGGGAAGAAACGTAGGTAACGCGAAAGTCTGACACGGCGAGCGCCGAGGTGACCCACCTATGTGTACCGAAATGTAAGACGTTTTACGTCAAAATATGTGACAGTATGTTAGTCGTTTCTTCTCGCGAGTCAGAGTCAGGATGTCCTGCTTTCTTTAGGCCTTTCACTCATACAGTAACCACGATCGCGCCACTTTCTGTATTAACCACTTGTCAGTCACTGTACGACAAAATCGCATTAGTCTGCTACCAAGAAAACAGGATCCACATTTCCAAAATCACTACAGCCACACAGTGTAAAAAGCTTAAAATAATTTAAATGTGCAACTGTGCGACCACTGTTCGCCGACTGTATATATGAAGAACAGTCTTCTGAGATACGACGCCGTGTAGTCTGGTAAAAATTTACTGATGTTCTGGAGGAATATGAAGCCCCTCTCTGCAGGCTACCCTAAAGATACAGGCATCATTTTCCTCCGAAACGTCGATAAATTTCTACCAGACTACACGAATATATATCCCAGCAACACAATATTCTTGGCACTTACACTGACTGCAGATGTTGGAAGAGTCGAAGAATGGACAGCATGTGGACTTATCGTACTTGAAGGAACTTCCCGAACAAAAACGTACACGTACCGCCAAAATAAGAGAAACTGTGGGTCACGTAGGCGACATTCACAACAAGCAGCTTCAGGGATCAGCGGACCATGTTTATGCTGTCGGTATCAGTTGCGCGACTTATTTTTGTGAGTTCCCAACACAAAAAAATTCCCCTCAACTCAGGCCTGTTGAATCGTGGGGGTAGTCCAATATAAAATACACAACTTTTATTATTGCAGTGAGTTTTTAGAAACATGTAAAGTACAACAACATGGCGTTCGTGGGAAAATTATTGGTTTGATACGGAGAACAGGCGACTGACCGTTAACTGCGTACGGTAACAAGTGAGTTTACGTCTGTACTATCATTATCACGAGAGAAGTAAGATCATGTGATTCTCTGAGTTCTCTTGAATAATCTTTGCAGAAGAACGTTTGTACATACAGTGAAACCTGTCCTAAACGAAGCCTGGGAATAAAGGAAACCTGTCTTTAGCGGAAAAAATTTACAGGCCCAATGATCCAAATTTCAAGTACCTGTATTAAACGGAACCTTCCTGGAACGGAACAAAACTTCGGTCCCTAGCGGCTCCGTTATAGGCAGGTTTCACTGCATATGGTAACTACCTTATCACAAAGACTGACTTTGTGTGTCTATACGTGAGCCTGGTGAAATAACTGTTTCTATTCTCTGCATTCACACAGACGTTTCTCATGCACAACAAGCAAAATAATACAGTTTATTCTGTGAAACCTGCAAATCATTCCATTTTAAATGTACTTTATTTCGCGACGTAGCTGCTGTTGAGTCGGACATAGCAGCCGCAAGGGAAACACTAATACTGCATGTAAACATGTGACTGGGCAAACAAAGCGAAAAAAAGATCACAAACATTCCCACGAGCAACAAAGGAATGTTTGAACCGGAAAAACAACAGTGAAAACATGCATACAAAACTGCTAAAACATCACAATGCAGTCACTAAAACAAACTGCAACTCTTTACAAAAATAAATTATTCGTCGTTACGCTGTAATTGGATTTTCAGGCGAGGGAGACGCAATTAGATTTTCAAAACGCGGCCCAAATCGACGACACGACAACAGCAAGGTGCGGACAAGCTATTCCGAGACAGAAATGCTACTTCAGACACGATCGCATGGAGTATCCTTAACAGCTGTCCTCAACTGACACCCAAAACGACATAACTGCAACTTTCATCACCACGACCACAGAAGGGCGTACGAGATCTCCTAAGCTGACTTATATGATAGCATATCAGGGGGAAAAACGCATAATATAAGAGCCTCAACTACCACCTTAATTTGGCGCACCAGTAGCTCACAAATGGTGCTCTGCATACTGAATTATGGTTCCACAAGCAACAACTGGACGGTTTTCCACGTTCAGATTAATTTGGGTTATTTACGGCCGGAAAATTTCATGAGCGGACAGCTCCATGTAACAATAACTTCCGAGTCGACTGTAAGCAAAGCAAGCAAACAACCTTCTTCACTGTGGCAGTAGCTTTAAGTAGGTATCACAAATCTCGAAATTTAGCTGTTTGTTAATTTCTCTGTTTCTCAGGGTGCTGCTCTCGAAGTGTCGAAGTTAAATTAACACGTTTCAGTCTTTAGTAATTTATACTGTGTTCACATTCTTCCGCAACGCACACAACAATTGATAAAAGGTGTTCATTACAAGGGGCGACTCTTTACAGTACGCTTCGAAACTTGTGTACAGGAAAGACGGCTCCTAGCCAATTAAAGCATGAACCACTTAGCCAGTACAACTGAGCGATGTCCATATCAGACAGTAAACGTCAAACCGTTGCTCTACAGATCCCAGAGGAGGCAAACTACAGATGGCTGATCACACAGGTCAGTGCGTATTACTACACAATTGAGATAACGAATGAGCGTTTGAAAATATCGCACGCATTTTTACAAATAAAGGCAATAAAATATTTCTTTCAGGCGTAAAGTTATCTTAGAACAAATCTTGATAGAGGATGGCACAAATTTCTTTGCAATCTGTTGAAATGTGCATCTCCATTGCAGTTCCACAAGTTAATAAATTAAAACGGGAACACTGCACCAAACAGTTTCAATCAATATTACTGACAGAGACAGGTATAACGAAACAGAAATTTAAAACGCAGAGTTGGAAGACGACAGTTTCAAAGGCGATAATATTTTGGGGAAACGAGGCTGAATGAGAGGTGTATAGAGAAGGTGGCTGTCCACGACACGTCTGCCAAACTTGAGACGGTTACACACGGGCTCATTTTTAGTGAAAACATTATACCAACTGGGATCGAAATCATAACCGTTACGTAGTTACCGCCTTTTCTCTGTGCATGAGAAGAAGTAAGTCAGGATGGATACGCAGTCCACAAATGAACAGTATGCAGACATCCATTTTGTTTACGGACTCTGTGATGAGGATGCATGGACAGTGGCTGTAGAATGCGCAACCAAAGCAAAGCGACATTCAACAAGACAAATCAGTGGTTGTGCGATACAGGATCACATATTGTATGAGCCAGGGACTGCGTCGGAACTTTCGCAGTATCGCTTCTGGGTTATGAATGCGTTGTCGAACACCATGCTCCCTGAACCGAGTAAGGTTTTAATAAGGCAATATGCACTGAACGTATACCTAGACCTACAGGATGGGGGGAAGGGGGGGGCGTTGGCCTAGGAGTGTTTCATACGTTTCTGGCTTGAATGTGTTTAACGACGCCCTATAAACAACAAAGATTATACACGGATGAAGGGAGGCCGAGCCAAATCCCGACAGACCGTGTATATCAAACAGATTGCGTAAACACCACACACAGCCGCAATGACAATCACACAGAAATAATGCCCGTGGACTTCCAAACTGTGTCAGACGTGACATGCAGTGAGGTGCTTCTCCAGTGAAATATGAACTGCAACTACGAATGCATTTACAGCGAGTAATTATACATCGTTTGTGCCTGTACAACAAAAATGTACAGTCCTTTGTGCTGTAATGAAAACAGCATACACAGATCGCCGCGAAACCCTAAATATTAGACCTAAGAAGGTCCATTTTTAATTCGAAGGGGAGTAGTTGCATAATTGTCACGCTACAAGTAACCAGTAACAGGACCACAGGACCGTAAATTTGCTATCGACCTTCTTAAATCGTACATACTATAAGCCACCCCAGCTTCAAATAAGTCTACGATGCATAACTCGATTAACGCTTCATAATATACGCGACGACTGCACTCATGTCTACACATACAAGAATTATACTGGTCTCAACAGGACACACAACAATTAACACACGGATACCTAGCAGTACTTTCACTGCCAGATTTAACACCAGCAATCCCGCATTCTAGCGCACGTGTGTGTCCAATATAATTCTTACAATAAACAGCGATTGTTTCCCTACAGCGCATTAAATGGTAGGTCTTTGTAATGGAAGCACACTGTTCTCTGTTAGGTACGAACTGAATAATTACTTAGTAATGGATTTTTACTTCAAGACATTGGGAATTGCTCCTGAAGTACATATGGGAGACATGCAGACAAAATGCGGATGGCTGCAACAAAAACCGGCAACGTAGCGGTGGAATGAATACGAAAAACCGATGCATCACACCTGTCTAATGGAACTGTGTATACTGTACGAGTTCTACGCCTTTTTACCAGGAATTACGACGAATGGAACATCTGTAATGTTCCATATAAAACGCTGAACTACTGCTGCACTTGATACTCCACTACTAAACGTACTCCAGCCACTAGCGCTGCACTGCTGCTAACCACACCATCAACACTGCTACTGCCACTAGAGTGGCACCTATGCTGCTCCTGCCACTAACACTACTGCTGTTAGCACTGCTCACGGTCGAACAGACATAATTGCACAGTACTGCAGATTTGAGTTCTTGGACATGGCATCGGACTTCAGTTCTCCCTTACTGGTAACAAGTCAATAACTACTGCTGAGCGCCGTGGGTGTTAGACGTTGCGTTTAAGTGGATGTGTCACTCGGCTACTAACACAGTTACCCACGCTGCCTCTAGGTATAGGCCTGCTGTATATGTACACGTACGACTACACAACATAACCATCTTCTGCTAGAAAAGGGTTGGTATGTCTCACTGTTCATTCATGAATGATATAAAAAACGCTTTCTTCAGTATCATCAGTCTCGCACAATACTATAGCCATTCACTCAAAGGACTAAAGAGAGTCTTATTACAAGGAAAAGGACCTTTACAAAAATCCGTGTACTTACAAATCCCGGGGAAAAGGAGTATAAAGCCAGGTTTCAACAGAGTAGGCAAGAAATGTTACATCATAACAATAATTCTGCAAAAATAAAAAGCGAATACTAAAAGCTCTTTAGGTTTACGCATCTGAAACAATTCACTGGATGAAGAAACGAAAGGGAATTCTCCCGGGAATTCTTTTATCCTCGCACCCTTCCTTTTTAGCATACGGTCTCGAGCTTCAAAACTGCTGACGCAAAGAGAATTATTAAAAGCGGATTATAGTGAAGGCTACAGAGGAACTGTGCTATTACCGTACGTTTCCAGAAATACTCAGTTTGTCAGACTATGATCGGACAGACACAAGTCCTCACGACACATGATTTAATAGCAGTCGACAACTACTTTAAAGGCACTCTATTTGCTATGTTGTTTAAGACAGGTACTGTCTATCAACGATCAAAGGGTGAGTTCGTGGTTTCGAACCCTACCCGGCTCGTGTATGCATGTAGTGTCTGTGATGTCTTGTATAGGTTGAGATGGGCCGATCCACTGCCCCAGGGATCCCGCTGTTACAGTCATGCCTTCAAAAAGTTAATTAAGAACTGCAACAGGCCCGAGGGTCTAGTCTAAACACGATCGCAGTCGTCTCTGAAAATGCCTCTAGGAAGAGCAGTCTGTAACCATGAAGACAGTAAAGGTTCCTGACACGTTTACCCTAGTCCATCCTTGTAAACTGGAGCACAGTGGTTCGAAACTACTACAGAAAACTAACTACAGGCCTACTATAAATTAGGACAATTAACACTTCATATAAGCATTCTGAAACTATGATTTCTTAGACATTTGGTCTTGGTCAAAAAATGTACCATTGCAAGCTCTTCACCTACATAAAATCATACAAAGATGAGCAGGATTTCGACCCCCGACCTCAAGTGTTCCAGATGTCTATGGCGTACGAACCCTACATCGCACAGAAATGTCTTGACCAGTTGAATGACTACCAGCTTTCAAAGAAGGACTCTTGAGGTATAGTTCGTTGTTACCACCACCACCACGATCATCATCATCATCATCATCATCATCATCATAACTGTCCGAATGCTAAAGTTTATTTTAAAGTACACTTATGAAGTGTGTGCGCGTCTAGCTCTACCTGTACCTAAAAGGTAAAGGTAAAGCAACCCCATCACAGGCCTTGGCAGGCCCCTAGGGATCCAGGAGGTCGAGGCTCCCAGATTTTTTAGACAATCGGCACATGAAGGTGGCAAGGTTGTCAGCCCTACGCACCGGCCGCCTTTACCTCCCCAGGGCCATAGTGCGACCGGAACGATTATGTCAATAAAAATTCCAGTGACACCATCGGGAATCGAACCCGCGACGTTCCGGTTTGTAGCATAGTGCCTCAACCAACTGCGCCACCGCGTACCCCCTACCTGTACCTACACAAGAATTATTTGCCGGCGGTCAGTCGTTAGCTGGTACTCTGTCGACGTCATTTAACTGCATCAGCACCAGCCGTGTTGTGTGTCGCCACAGCGAACACGGCTCACCTCGAGTATGAACTCCGATTCATTGACTTTATCTCCCTGTGCTGTAAACTTCATGTGCACATTATTTGCGTAAGTGCGTGTGTGTGTGTTGGTAAAACTACAGAGTGGCACTGTGTTAGTACAAAACAGCCGTCATTGTGACTAGAGCACATCGCTTCAATTTACACGAGCTAAAGCATATTTTGGTTCTCGCTACGCAACTGGTTAATATATCTTGCGTTACCATGGGGAACTTTTACAATTACGTATTTGATTCTGTATGTATTAGAATCTACTTTGTACAGGATTATAAAGGATTACTATCAGTGAACGAATCTGCCAAATGTGTTTATAGATTAAACTCTCCTGCCGCACGCACGCATACACACGCACGCACACAAAGAGTAGTGTTAGTAGTACTCATTAAAATTTACTGAAAACTCGACACATTTCGGAATTGCCACCCATTAGTAGCATTCTCAATATAACACACGTTTCCAAAGATCGTAGAAATTAAATTGCAAGGCCTACATTAGGACTACAGGCCTAGAACCGCCATGTTTTCTGAAGGCTCCTTCTCATCATCATGCAGTCTGTCTTACGACAGGTCCATAGCCTCTTCCAAAGTGACCTCTCCACAGAGTGAGATCTAGTTCTTCCTCTTTAAATTTACAATATTCTCGTCTCCTTTAAGGTCATTCAGTAGCTGTTTACGTCTTATTCTTCGTCTTCCCGTCCCTTCCATTTTCCTTCAGTAAAGTGTTTTATAAGACACTTCCCACGAACGATGTAACCAATTCATTTAGCCTTCCCTCGTTTTATCGTATTTAGGATGTTCCTAAATGTTCCTTCTACAGAACATAATACGGCAGATCGTGTCTGTCCGTCCTGTTTCAATTATCGACATTAATACAGGCATTAATTGAAAGATTCGCTGCCAACAGCATGTCATCAGAGGCTTTGCTACGTTTCAGTTTCCTACCATTAACAACAGCAACATGGTGAGCAGGCGTACTTGTGAGTACCGTACATCACTAGCACCACTTACATATATAGGGTCTCTGTGATTACACTAATCAAAAGCCAGCAGACAGCAAAGCAACAACTGGCGTTCAGTGACGATCTGGTAAAACATAACGCGAAGATGCTCAACAAAAGAACAGACGTTACGCGACAGCATAACGCAGTTCACTGAGACGACCCACATTCTGTTTAAACAAACAAGCCGACACAGCTCCTATGGGGCGGATATTTTAATTGCATCATGCAACTTTCATGCTGCCACATTTAATTTAATTATGCTACTATTCAACATAGGCCTTCACGCTAAAGAGTACGAGGAACGGCTGCTATGAAATATAATTTGCTTTGGGGCTGAACAACATTAAGGTAATCTTATAACTATTAAGTAATTTCATTGTACAGAGTCTTGTGTAAGCAGAACATACTCATTCAGATGCTGCTCAAGAATGTCCTTGTTGCTATGAAACAGAGAAATTCAGCGCCAATAAAACCGCTGAATAATCAGTCGGACTTGCACAGTGATCTAAGGCAGCTTACCCGGATTCTCCCCTTTACATTTAATTCAGTTCACGAACATTCACTATTATCAGTGAATCTACAACCACGAAACTTCATCAATATGTTCAATACAACAGCTGTAACGCCTGTAAGTAATGTGTACATATAACCGTTGCTTTTCACTCAAGCGGTATGTGGTTCCAACCGGCTATTGTGACTGGCTCTTTCACAGGAATTCAAATGTCCGGATCGAAACTTGGCGAGGGACAATATCAACTCTTCCTATACATCTTCCATTCCGTCCTTCTTGAATATACCTAAATTACACGCCAGCATCTGCAGTGGCTAGAATTCTATTAAATGAAAAGCAACACATGCCCAAAGGACTATTCGTTTTCAACATTTAATAATCACTTAAAATCATGTATAGGTTTTATATTATTTTAAAGAAAAAATGTTCTGTTACTTATGGGAAAAATAAATATCATTCTCTATCCTGAGAAATAGAGTAGGCAGGGATGCGTAATGATTACGGAAGGTGTATGGTGGAGCTAGTCTCAGTGGAGCCATTATAATCTTAGCTGGTGTTTGTAGAAGTTATCGGGGCAAGATTCTTGCAAACAAACAAACCAACCAATGTTAAAGTGCTTTCTTATTGATTTGTGTTACGTCTTTTATTCTCCTTCAAATGGAATAGCAAAAACTAAATAGAACTCCTAGTCGACACAGAAAAAACTTGAAGTATGCGGTTTTGGCAACAAGCTAAGAATAGAGACAAGAACATTTTCACTCCACGACTCTTTTCTCCTTTTTTATACATAAAGCTTTATTTATGCAAAAAGTTTGGTAATAAATCCTCTGTTCATGACGCCTTTCGAGATCTCAAGTACCTACGAGTGAAAATGTATTATTAAAATCCTTCCTTCCCTAGTTACGATGCGCCTTGCCGTCCTTTTAAACATAACCTAGCTAAACTGCATTACTCTTCCATAACTGAGGTGTGATGCACCGGCAGGGGCTGTATTTCGAGGCGCAAAGTTGTGGTTCGATTAAGGACCGTACTAAGAAGAATAAGGAAGGCTCAGAGGGATCGGTGAAGGAAAGCAGGAACCTACCACAGGTACAAGGTCTCTTGGGAATAAAATGTAACAAACAGAATGATTTGCCGAATAGCTAATAGGTTATTTAAAAACGTGGAAAACAGATGCTATTTAATTTACGTTCAGAACAATATGCCTACGAAGAAGAAAGAAAGAAGAGACCGTCCTATTGCAGTGTGCGGTAATTAACAGCGCTATTCAGAAACTGACCCGAGAGCGTCAACGGTAGAAGAATAAAAAGTCTATCTGTCAGCATCACTCGGCAACTTTAAATATGAATAAGGCGCAAGACGCAGGACTGTTGTCAGTTGCGTAAAAAGTGGCTCACAAGCAGAGTGCCGGTAGCTAAACGTGCATGTTTGCAAACTCCTACGGCGGGCTACTTCATAAAATCAAAAATAAGCACACCGTCCATTAAAATAATAAATTATTTATTTTAGACGTACAGCATGGTAAATACAGTAGTGAAAAAGAACTGACCAGCTATCTACTAAGTACCTCTCAGATAATATTACATGAATTTCAGTCCCGTTACAACAAAAGCCTGTCATCGGATCAAATCTCAAAATGAAATTATTCTTTAGCAGAAGAAGCAGTTTACCGAAGAAATATTTGCAAGGGTAAACAAATCATACGAACATAATTCATGTGCAATCATAAAAGCAGGAAAAGGTAGAATTCTTAAGCTTATAATTTATGGAAAATATTCCCAGATAATTCTAGGATCCAAACGAACACCGTAAAACACATGCGTGATTTCAGGCTTCCGCCGCGATGTAGATGAGATCTGCGTTCTTCTGGGATATTACGCAGCGTTGGATGGTCGTTCTCTACCGACATTTCGGGACTACCTATCGGTTCTATCTTCCAGGGTCAAGAAACCCAAGGTTTGAAGTTCCAACATCTTTAACCCCGGGGAAAGGGCCCCTGGTACGCATTTAATACTGAGCTGGGTGGGTCCCAAAGGTGGTCTGGACGCTTCGGAGAAAAGAACAATTTATTACCCTGCTGGAAATACAACCACGATTCCTCTCACACTTAAACAAAAAGATCAAACCGAATATCTTAGAAATTCTGGCGCTAGAAACTGCTCGTAACCCGGGAACGGTTTTGCTTTTGGAAGTGTTTGGTACCGTCATATCAGATGACAACGTCAGTGTCTTACGAAAAACACCCCAGATTCTCTGCTCCCAACACACCTCCTGTAGCTGAAACTATCAGCCAACCCTCAACTCAGAACCGTAAGTCTCTTCAAAAATAACGTTCAGGGTTTCAAGATAAATGACAGCATCCCATGTACGCACGCACATGCGCGCGACTGATCACACACATTATAGATATAAGTCGGTACAAATCCAAGTGAACGTCGAAACGTATTTTTTAAATATGTGCCCACATCAAACACATGCATAGTATCTAACGTTGTCTACTTACATTGTGTTACCACTGAGGCAAATCTGAGTACCAACACCAGACTTGCAGCAAAACATCATTATAATTTTTGACTGATCTGGTCCTTTCCTGTTCAACGGATATACAATTACCGACAGAGCAGTGAAGCCCCCCCCCCCCCCATCTTGCCTACGTAATATCGGAACTAGTATAATTTTCCGTTGCTGTGTACAAGGAACACAAATACTCTCAAAGCAACTGCGTGGTGAGATTCACCAATAACCATATATGTACTTTAGTTTGTCAAAGCAACCTTCTTGTTGTAAAAGTCTCTCTTCCACCCGGCAGGAATTAAATAACTGTGAGAACGGTTAATCAAATCAGAGGAACAATGAACCTCAGCTGATGGAAACCAGAGAACATGTCGATATTATGTAAGGAAACTATGTGCTTTCGGATCAAATACACGTACACTGAATACATAATTGAAAGTTCTACCAACTATGAATTCAGACACCTATGAATAACACAGAATGAGCAATACATAACTTACTTGGATAACAAAATGAAGCGAAAAGCAATGCCGTCCTTCGCCACTGACATAGCCCACTTCAGAACTACAAGTACATACGTGAGAGTCATGAGGCTCGCACCTAGAGACTGAGATTCCAGACAGAAGCCAATACCTTTTGGTTCTCTTAAACCAAGAACCAAACAAATAATTCGATTTGACGTGGAGAGAAACAGAAGAAAATATACTGTCCAAGTTTGGGGGAAGAATATCGAAGCGTCTCAGAACAGTCCAGGAGAATATTTAGACTTAGGAGGGATAAATCAAACCACAAAGGCAGAATATCTGAAAACGAAAAACTTCGTGATTTATATAGGCCACCGATTATCGTTAGGATGTATGTCTCTAGGAGGTTATGATGGACCGGGCCTGTGGATAAGGTGATGGGAACAGCGAACTAATGCAGACGTTTATGGCAAAACATCTTGGCGAATGACAATTTTGGAGACCGTGAAGAAGATGGAAGGTTAATGTAATGTAGAGCAGAAAAATAAGTAGTGAGGATGGGATGTGCGTTTAACCTCCAGGCCAGCGACACACACGTAGATTCCCTGCAACAGAAATTCCGTTCGGAATCCAGCAGATATCGAGGCACTACGTCTTTCGGAATTTCCGCATTTGCAGAAGAATCTGTGGATGCTGCGCCTTTAATTTAGGTACGTACATTTCACAACAGTGTGTCGCACAGAACTGGAAATTTCCGTTGCGGAAAATTTGCAATGTGTGTCGCCGACCTAAAAAATAGGTATCGACAAAAGCTGGGGAAGCTGCTCACATGCAATAAATTAAATGCGATTTAGCAACCAGTTTAATTGAAATGACACTAAACTTAACTGCAGTAAATTTATTCTATACTCAATTAAATGTTATGACATCATGGCGCTGCCCGCACTGGTGCATGATTACGAAGTGTTGTCATTTTCTGTGTTTAACTGTAAAGGTCCTCGGATGAATTTATTTTGTACCGAAGAACTATTATCGTGTATCGAACACTCGATTCCTCAGAACAGTCTGATTCAAAAGAGGCCAGGGTGAAAGAAAAGCCAGAATGCCAGAAATTCAGAATAATATTGGCTAAGTCTGGAGGTTCCTTACGAAGGTATATTGATGTTTTGAATAGTGTCTATGGTCGAAACTTTTTCAAACCGCAACGTTTGC
Organism: Reticulitermes speratus; assembly: GCA_021186555.1. NCBI lineage: Eukaryota > Metazoa > Arthropoda > Insecta > Blattodea > Rhinotermitidae > Reticulitermes > Reticulitermes speratus. The sequence goes on along the minus strand of JAJKFL010000013.1, from coordinate 28,816,462 downwards.
GACACGACCTGAATCCTTGACGAGGTGACAGGATAAAGTAAAGGATCCTACTCCGGTGGGGCCTTTGGTAGTGTTGGCTTATAATGACTTAGTTAAAAGTCGTAGTCAGGAGCAAGCAAACGGATTTAACACATCATGGCAGTGTTAACAAATTAATGTCTACATTATAAAGTTCTTGACTTGTATTTAAACGTATCGTATTTTTAGTAATTCTTTGTACGGAATGTACACACACAGAAAACGCATGCTGGGGTCGTTATGCGGGCTTAATTGTTTTATCTCGCAATCGGCGTGTTTCGTCTCAAAAACCACTTTAACCATTTTTATGGCAATGGATGGGGTGGGGGTAGGGTTTGGTACAACAGATATCGAGCAAATGTAATTTCTTTTGGCAAATGTCTACTTAAAAAAAATCACTCACCACCAGACATTGCTGCAAAAATATTTGCGTAAAACGTACGTATATGTATATCTCAGTTTTTTATCTTACAGGAGGGATGCTTCAACGGTAGAACACAAAAAGAATAACATACGACTACGAGCATGCAATGACTTATCCGTACTGTTCACTAGCGTTTTTAATAATAGAATTCATGGCATTATGCGGCGTACCGTCTACTGCTAATTAAAAATAATTTATTTCACGAATACATGAAAGTCACTAAAGGAGGAAAAACTCGCAAAGGAAAGCATTTAGAAGCTCTTCCACTCATTTTAAAATAACAATACATGTAACGGTATTACATATGTAGCGCTAGAGAAACAAGTTACTCTTAATGTAAGAATGTCACCAGCAGCATATACAACATAAGAGACGTGGGCATACTCCGCCTACAACAACAATTCTTTCAATCTTTCAACTACAGTCCAAACGCTAATGCTCGTGTTTTCTGGATGAAAGGAACATTAATCTTTTACTTCGGAAAAAGGATTGCAGTTCACAGTAATTGATCCACGCACGCAGCGATGTGCCAACTTAGCAGCTGCGACCCATATATCTGACGACAATTTATGGAAAATTGAGAGAAAAAGGAGGCAGGAAAAGTTACAAATAATGTTATATATTTCGGAGAAACAACGAAGGCGCGAAATCCGACAGTCTGACTATTTGTCTACAGAAATAACGCATAAGCACGCACGAATACATACATGCACACACTAAAACACAGTCACTCCAAACTCCTGATATGACTTCATGACGGCATCAAACAAGAGAAAGTGTTCTAATGCCACAGCATTTACGGTGATATTCTACCAGTAAGTTACGCAACAATGTTATTATAAACAAACTACGTGGGTCAGTGCCAATTATTGGGGCATACAGCTCCTGTTTCCTTCAAAGTACAAACGCAATATTATAAAACATACCGCCTTCGGACGTATGTATATAAATCACGCTGTAGCCGGTGGACACTGTCCATAGCAATGTAATTACAATGTATCAATGACTGTTACACACCAAAGAGATTCGCCCATAATATTCACAAACGCGTAAGTTAAGAATAAATAGGGCTATTTGCGTAATCATTATCTTACATCTCGAGAACAGACGTATCTGTTTACCTTTAAATCATCAGAATTTACTGAAGGCTACCCTCGAAAATGAGATACAACAGAGCTAACTCGCTGGAGTGTCAGTCCACGTGACAGAAACACGTAGGATATTTGTTAAGACTTTCTTAAATTGAAAACTGTTTAGTTTTCTTTTACGGTCAGAAAAATCAAATTCCACACTTATCCTATATAAAACAGATTAAATTATATTTTTACATTTGACATTTAAGTTCGTGCAGGGGACAGAAAGTACGTGTTTATTTACACACGCACGCATGCGCATACTTGTTCCGAGGTTTATTTGTAAACGTTCCTCCACGGTTTATAATATAATTCCTGTGTTATTTTTTTAATGAATAAATTGCCAATACGTCTCTGATAGTACAGTCTAAACCCTATTTCATCCACCTCTGAGACTCACTACCTTCCAAGATCCATCTTAATATTACCGTCCGTCTCTTACCTAAGCTCTCTTCTTGGAGGCTTCTTTACAGAATTAATGTTGGCATCTGTAGTCTCTCACATATGGCCACATATGCAGCCCACAATTTCTATGATTTCACTACACCCAAAATACTGGATTACATGTAAACACCACACAAAGCCCCTCACTATTAGTACCATAAACTGCCTACTTCTTCTGGGTCAGGTCAAAACAAACTGGCACTCCAGCTTGGATGGGCTTCGTGCTAACGACCCTTCGCCACAAAAAAGCAGGCCATGGAATCATTACTACAGGCTGAGAACTGCATAAACATACAAATTTAAATAGCTCATGCTACGTAACTGAACCTCGTTAGGCGACTCACTGACCCGAATTTGGGAACCGTGCCATGCAAACTCATTCACACCAGAACATGTTTCCAGTTCGAGTCACATAACACTATTCCGCTCGTCCTTCCAAAACAATGTCTCTTTAAATCTTCCTCGTTGAATAAACGACATCATTAATTAAAGTGAATTCGGCTACTTAGAGCAAACACACCAGCGTTCCATTATAGGAGCTTAACCACACTGGTCGATGTCTTTCATTACAATATTTTTCAAAATAAGTGTTCCATAACAATCTTGAAAATTGGATAGTGTGGTAATGGGTGAGAGGAATGGGAAGCCACGTCATCAACTGTGTGCTTCAACGCACATCCTCATCAGAATATATGAACTGTGGTAATGGATGGCCCCAGAAGGAGAGGAGTCACCCTCTGAATTAAACCTGCCAAACCACAGTCGAGGGCAAAAGATGTAGCAACGCCAGAGTGCAGCAGCGACAATCATTATCATCACGTCTTTAAACCGAAATTAAAGACGGACCATAAAGAGGTAAACAAGTATTGTTCATAATCTTTACAAATATTTACCTCATTATTACTACCATCCTCATCATAACCAGTTTATTATCGATATCATGTCATCGTTGTCACAAACATATTTTAGGTTTGGCTCGTTCTAATCGTATGTATTCCCTAAATATACAAAGTCAGGAAACTGCACATCGCAGATTGCTGCCATAGGATAACAGACACAAACATTTATATTCAAAGCATGAATCAGTTCCTCACAAACGTCCGTCCTTCATTTATATATATCAATATCCGAAATGTTTCGGTCCTGGGAGCATCATCAGGGAAACCATAATTAACCCGCAATTAAGGGAAAGATAACAAAGGTTTTAAAAGTAAGGCTTACACTTACAAGAACCTTATCAAAACATCCGAAAAGTATAAGACAGACCAAAACACTCATATATTAAAAATGATCGAAGTTCAGTCGCTGTGGTCGTTTTGTAGCCCACCCTATAATGTTCTACATGTGCACTGTTACTGTTTTGTAGCCCACTCTGTAACCTTCTAGGTGTGCATTGTCACTGTTTTGTAGCCCACCCTGTAACGTTCTAGATGTGCACTGTCACTGTTTCGTAGCCCACCCTGTAACCTTCTAGGTGTGCATTGTCACTGTTTTGTAGCCCACCCTGTAACGTTCTAGATGTACACTGTCACTGTTTCGTAGCCCACCCTGTAACCTTCTAGGTGTGCATTGTCACTGTTTTGTAGCCCACCCTGTAACGTTCTACATGTGCACTGTCACTGTTTCGTAGCCCACCCTGTAACGTTCTAGATGTGCACTGTCACTGTTTCGTAGCCCACCCTGTAACCTTCTAGGTGTGCATTGTCACTGTTTTGTAGCCCACCCTGTAACGTTCTACATGTGCACTGTCACTGTTTCGTAGCCCACCCTGTAACCTTCTAGGTGTGCATTGTCACTGTTTTGTAGCCCATCCTGTAACGTTCTAGATGTGCACTGCTAATGTAAGGCTATTTCCCAATTGATGGTTGTAGTCTGTAGGACGTTCTCAGCTGTTTAACTTTATTATGAATGTTTTTTCACATAAGCCTACGGTTACATGAGCTACTTTAGAATTCCTTATTTCCTGGCCTTCGATTAACTAAAGTTGTTATTTGTCGTTGTTCCAGGCACGTGTTAGATATTGTATGGGAGCTGTCGGTAAGTACTGAAGTGTTCATGCACTGGACCTCAACACGTCAATCGTCTCCTGCCACTGTGCAGATGTTTTCAGCGCGATGGTTCTGTTAACTGCCTAATTCATGATTTACAGAACAACCGCAATGAATAAAATTTTTAATAAACTTTTATTAACGTTACAGCATTGAATATAAAACATTTTAATATATGAATATTTTAATATGTTTCATAGCACTGGACGTTTTGATGTATAACAGACTAAAAGCGTTTAAATATTTCAGTATTCTACCCCTTAACTGCAAACTAATTATAACTTCCGTAATGTTGGTCCTAGGACCGACACATGTGGGAAAGTGGTAAACAAACGACGGACGTTTCTTTGTGTACTATTACGTTATGTTATTAGATACAATAACCTAACAGTCGTTCAGTTGGTCACAATAGTTCTCGCCTTTCATGGGCCCCGGTGGATCACTACAGTGTTCACAACATCCGGATGTTCGACATGCTAATATTCATAATTCACAATGAAGAAATGGTTGAAAGAGGTACTCAAAATTAAATTCAAGTAATACAAGCATCCGGACACAAAAGGCACGTTCATTACACCTGAACACGTTTAGACCACGTCTGGCCACCATCAGGAGTAATTTCCTTAAAACATACAACCGTGTCAGCAACGTCATATACATTACACGACTCGAATATTATGTGGTCTTAAATAATTATGTATTGTCAGTTTCAAGCTCTTTGATCACGCCTCCGTAAATAACACGTAACCCAAACCCTATAGGATGTTACAAAAATAGCAATACTATGTACATGTGTATTATTTGCGACTTACATGAGTCACTGACATGAAGGTTTCTAGTTAACATACCAGCTGGAAGCAATCTGCACAACCACAAAACACATTCTGGAAACGGTCAGCCACAACCAAAGTCAACGCGCCCTTTTTATCTTCAATTCGGGGTTCATACGACACAAAAAAGCCTGTCTTCATACGAAGTCCAAAACAAACTGCCTAGCATGAAACGATGACACAGATACGTAAATGGATTTGTGAACAGGTGTTGGCGGTCGGGACGAAGGGTGGTGGAGAGCTTGATGAGAATGTCAAGGTGCGTCGCAGAGCAGTCACAGTGGCTCGCCCAGACCTAGCATATAATGTCCCACACGTCCCTTTCACGCTTGTTACTTCGAAACTACAAAACAGGTACCACTTCAGAGGTGACTACTTATCTTCTCACGTGGCACTGTCTACACACAGTACATACACCAGCAACTTGGAACACTTTCATTTTTGCAAAACACGCAGTATTAATAACACAACTTGTCAATATTACAGTAAGACACGAAACTTATTTCATGGCGCGCAATTCCCGTTACAACCTTCGGCAGCCATGTTACCAGCATTCATTGCGACTGTGACGTACGTGACAGTTGCGAAGATGAGTAAGGAATCATGCGCAGTATCGCTCGATCCTCCGTTAGAATCTTTGTCCAAGCCCAATATCTGCCAACAAAATAAAACGTCAAAACCTAATCTTAATGCAATCTGATCAACTTGCTGTTAACGACAACTGCACCGATCTGCTCGGCCACAGAATCAACAAGCATTTGCCTGGAGGAATTTATTAACAACTGAGACATCACTCTTGACAGAATCAGCACACGGGAATTTGAATCAAGGTCTTCCTGATACAACCGTACACACAGTATCGAAAGTGGAATGTTCCGAGTGTGCCCACGCCCCAGCACCTAATTGCTTTAGCTGACGTGTTGAGAAATGCGAAATGGATTTCAATCCTGATACTCGATCACCCACCACTGAAGCACCAAGTTGGAAGAACACTAACGAATGCTACTTATTTAGAAGACATCCAGTTCGAATCTCAGCTACATACAGATGTTTTACGAGAGTTTACTCAAGTCAATCCAAAAATGATGGGATGGTAACTTTTCTGATAGCGATGGCAGTGCGGATGAAGGGTGTGTGGTATTGGACACCTCGAACCATCAAATTCCGGATTCGAAGCTCGTCCGCGTGGAAAGGATACTTGTGTTTTTCTGCACAGTACTTTGTTGAAAGAGGCACTTCAGTAGGTTGACCCCCCATACCAGTAACCTCCCGTTTACTTTTATGGTAAGGTTTATAAAATGTCTGTATTACAGGAAACTAAACCTTGAACCCGGCTGCAGTGCCAATAAGAGGAGGGCTGTATCCAGACCACAATAACCTTTCTGATCCAGCGAGGAACGAGGTAAATCTGATAACGGAATCCAAGACGAAGGCTTGTCACGTGACATGACTCAGTAAGACGAACTTTGCAGAGTAGGAGCTACAAGTTCCCCATAATTTAGTAGGGGACAAATACGGCGAGCAGCCCGTCTGTTCAAGCCTGTATCATTAAGCCGCATGTTGTGCTTCAATCGATGCAATCTGTTCAGCTGCTGACTCCATTCTTTCACACAGAGAAACTCGTTTATTTCCCGAACATGAAAATATCTTGGAACGTAAATAACGTGCTCCCCACTGCACGCGCTACTTCTTTACGTCATACAGACTACACCAACACACGAACATATATCGCTTATAACGATTCATATTGTTCACATGTTACCCGAACACCTCGGACTGCAAGAAAACTTGGCTTAAATACGCTTTCCTTAGACTCCAGCTGCCGATTCAATATCCTGAAACAAAGTAACAAAACTGACGTTTTTCTTCATTATGACGCCAAACAGGCAGTGACATGGCTCAGGTTGTTACTAGCCGGCTTTTCACCGCTGAGGCATGGGTTCAGTCCTACGCCAGTGTACGTGGAATTTGTGGTGAACAAAGTGCCACTGGGACCAGTTTCTCTCCGAGTCCTTCAGCCAATGATCCACACGTATTCATTCATTCATTCATGAAACACCGGTACTATACAATCATAGCAACTGACAGCGTAGTTAAATAACACTAAGTGACATCATGTCAGCTGGTAGGTGATTACTGGAGTTTCCGAGGAATGTACTGTCTCTGTCTTCAGGGTAAAAGTCACTGATGCATGAGCAGTCTAGTAGGAGTAAATTTTTGACATCCAACTTTCAAAAGAATCGCCCCTGAAGTTTAACTTGCCAGTAATAACAGAATAGAATAGGATACAAGTAGGACGGGCACCACAGCGTTCCATGCACGTCGAACTAGTACTTGATGCTTTGTGCAGCCCTTGTATTCATGTGTTTAGCAGCCCCGCACTTTGAACAAAGTGCAGTATCCTGCTAATAGAGATGTCCTTAAAATCACCTGGATTCATAAAATAACGACCCAGGTGCCTGAATCTTAATGCGGCCAAGGCTTCAAAGTTGCAACGAACGCGTGAGGCCGTTTCAGATGCCTGTTTGCTTCCATCGCACTCGGGACTGTTTACCAGCCCCCAATTAAATAGGTGCCCTTTTAAGTGACAGTGTCCTGTTAGCAGCCCTATCAGTATTCTTAGCTGGTTTCTGCTCAAACTAAGTACTTCTCCAGCTCTTTTAGCAGAAGGTATTTTAAGAAAACCCTTAGCCTGTCTTTGTCCACGAACAGACTGCCAATATTCTGCATGTTTCCTATTCGTCCATCCCCTGATCACCTCCCTGGTAATCTTGGCAGATATGCCCAGGGCAGGCTCAGGTCCTATAAATGGTCATAGGGAGCCCTGTACAGCTAGCTAATCAGCCACTTCATTCCCATCCATTCCCATATGTCCCGGCACCCATATCAGTTGAAATCTGTTGTGTTCAGCCAGTCTCACCTGGGACTGATCGCAGGTCCAGACTAGTTTAGAGCTGATCTGGAAGTTGTTAAGGGTTTTGATGGCTGCTTGACTATCACAAAGAATATAGACTTTCCTACCTCTGTAGCCCTTTTCTATATTCTCCATTATGCATACCTTGATGGCTTATATTTCCGCCTGGAATACCGTAGTGTGGAGCCCGAGACTGAAGCTATGCCCCTTCCTCGAGCCCCATTTATACACCCCGGCACCAGTGCCCTCAATTGGTCTTGGACCAGTCCGTGTACCAGACCAGGCCTCCTTTATTATCTGGATTAAATCCATTCTGTCATTCGTACTCCTTAGAGAGATGAACCTTGAATGGCTTATGAAATACATATCTCGGTGTCATTCTGTCAGTCCCCATTAGAGGATGGGTTCTTGCTCCATGTCCCGAGACTTTTTAGTGTGACCATAGTACATATAGGTCTCCATTGCTGATTGCACAAAAGTCTGTAGCTCCACAAACTCCAAAAGAAAGATGGTAAAGATACGTGTGTTAGTATCGTATCGACTTTCAACTACAGTTACAATAGCATACTAATATTCAAGTTTCCAAGATCACTTTTGTTGGGTGAATTAATTAGAAGTTCTCATATACGAATAATACACTATCATGCCAAAGCTGACTTTCAGGGACTATTTTATCGCGCGAGTTAAGTGGAATCTGTATACACAGTACCACAGATTGCGACATGCCTATAAAAGAGAATAGCTGCTTCGATAACGCAGCACAGGCTGCAGTTCATAAACTGGACTGCAGATTAAATGGTTACACGTTATTTCACAATCATATCACACGTAGAATTGAATACTTTGCTAAATCTAACAGTCCAACAATATCAATGTATAATTCAAAATGACTGACGATTACTGTATTTCGGCAGTACAATTGCCCTTAACCCTCCCCCGCAAAAACATTCATCGAATCGTCCGACAGTGACACATAAAACACGAAAATTTAATTGCATATATATACGCTTAAATCAGCAAAACACAGATAACCTGAAAGCATGACACGAACATACACCACCCACATGATTCAATAGGCAAATGAAGTCTTGTCTCCTGTCGTTCCATTTCCCGCCACACATCTCGTGCATATTTACGTAAAGCTGTCAAAATACGCAATAAATACCGTGGCACATACTGCACTACTAAAACCCTAGCGTCCTTCGATGACATTATTTCGAATGGGTCTGTCTGTTTTCGCTCTCACTCCAGGCCATCTGCAAATATACGTTACACATACACTTTGTAAAATGAAATGCACTTAACAGGAAGCGGCATAACAAGAAATAGGTGACATAACATGCCAATTCAATTCTGATCCTGTCACAGCAATTTAATGTCATGTAACTTCAGGGTAAACACGTATAGCTCACAGGTAAGCACAATTGAGTTTGTCTGTCACATCGCACAACGGACAATTACCGATGCACTGTGCAGAGTAGGACAAAAGAAATGTAGAATTCCACAGCACACGTAGCATAACGATTTGGTGTCATCCTTTGCAACAGAACGAAAGCATGGTGCGGAAATCATTGCATAAAAAAATTGCGCATATGCTTGTGTTGCGTGCAGAATCCGATGCGATCAAGGCCGACATTTTATATACAAGGTTTTTAACCTTGGGACTACTCGATCCTCGTGGTATAAAGGGTTAACAAAATTACATTATATCCATATGTCCACATATTTCAACAGTGTATTTGAGGATGCACATTATTTTACGAGGTTATCGCTACCTCTAAATAGCGCCAAATGGTTTGATGATGGAGGAATTGTGAATTGGAAAGGAACTGAAACGAGCGGTCTTGCTCTAATTGACATCATATCCAATAACCTGCTTGGGAAAACGCAGGACAATCACGAAAAAACTGTCAGGATAGCCGGTGTCACGGTCGAGAGTCGAACGGAAACCTCAACTGAAGTATACAGCACGGGTTCTCAAACTTTTTCGCTGCACGTACCACTAAATGAAATTTAACAATTACAGTCTACCACCGATATGTATTTTGCATTTAAATAAAAAAGACTGAAAATTGGTATGACTGGCTGACAGAGTGAATGACATACTGTATAACGATGCCAGCAATTCTAGGTATTAGCAGATACATGTGGCGTATGTTCTATTTTTTAAAATTTTAATCCTTTTAGGCGAGTTCGCAAAACTGCGAAAAGCGACTATTAGCATCGTTATACCTGTCCGTCCGCATGTAATAACTCGGCTCCCACTGGACGGATTTTCATGATATTTGATATTTGGGTATTTTTCGACAATCTGTAGAGGAAAACCAAGTTTCACTAAAACTGGCAGGACTACAGGGGACTTTACATGAAAACCTATGTACATTCATGATAATATGTCGCTCAATTACTCTTAGAAAGAGAAATGTTTCAGACAAAGTTGCCGAGGGAATGAAAACACACAATGTATCTTCAATACCTTTTTTTTTTATGAGAATCGTGCCGTTTATGAGATAATGTGGAAAAATATGGCAGAGCCAGACAGGCCACAGATGACAACATAATACGGCGCATGCGCATTGAATGCTGGATAACTAAGACTACAGACACACAGTTAGAATACGAAATACTTACTGCTTTTCAACGGCAACAATAGTTACGCGAACGCGCCCATATCGACTTTTATTAAGGCCGCATACCAGTAAACCACGGTTGGCGTTTAGTGGTACACGTACCATAGTCAGATAAACCATGGTCTACTGCGTTACCGCTGCACCACGCACTCAATAGTCTCCCTACAATATCGCCGGCGTTAAATTTAAATACACTGAAAACGATAACTAGGCCTACTGCAACAAAACAAATGGTGACATAAAAGGTAGCCTACAGTTGTCCCTGCGCTTTACTTAAACAACACGCCATCAAGACTTATGAGGGAGTGTAGGTAGAGATCCACACATTCTTAACGTCGGCAACAGAAGGAGGGATTGGTCAGCTTTACTCCCCAGCCACTTTACGCCGAGAAGGAGCCAATGGCACCTACCGAACAGGAGGCCAGGTGTGCCCCGAAGCCGGATTGGACGCTCTGGGGAAGAGAAAGGTCTCTAGCCTCTGCCGGGGAGCACACACTGAATATGAAGGCAATAAGGAATTGTGACTCGGTATGGATTTGGGCGAATTCCGTCGTTTCTTTCCAGCAGATAATACTTTAAAATTTTCCTGAAAGGTCTAAGGAAGGACACGTGATAACCGCCTATCGAACGAAACTCTTCACTTGTGTTAATGTTTCTGTTTTCAGTCATGTAGATGTTATCGTACTAGTTAACTACAAAATTATTCAGACTATTCAGAGCCAAACTACCGTGGAAAATTCTGAAGTACAGCTGCAGAAGATTTGCTCACTAATCTAATTCTCTACTTCCTGAGCATGAAATATGATTCCATGCGGGTATAATTCATGTCAAACAGCATGCAGAACAACTACAGCGCTTTCTTCTTTCCTTTCACGTCACAAATTTTAAACTGTAATGCGATACCCTAGGCGAATGTAGCGGCAATTCCTACTGAGCTAATGTGAGTAATATCATACACACAAAGTGAGACTGTAGGTTGTGCTTCAAAGCTAACTTCATTGTGAATTCAAGTATACATCACCCATAGAAATAAATACTGGGTACTGCAAGGATTTGTGCAGCGTTAGGAAAAGAGAAAAGAAATCCGCAAGCAAAATTAAAATTCTGTTCATTTTACCGACTAAGCGTAGGGGATTCTGAAGCACAGTATTTCACTTGCAAGGTTAATTAACTTTTGAATATTTCATTCATGTACACCGTACGTCCAGCGTTCGCTCTGTTGATCTCCACGGAAGGTATAGACTCTATTTCCCATACACCTGAAATGATTTCAGCTATATCAATAAATTCACATGCTGAAGGCGGTCATACCGCTGTCAGACTGGAGCACGTGTTTCAGTTAATTTGCGCGGGATCAGGAACTGACAGTATTTCAATTTTGACGCGTTCTTGAGTGAAACGCCCAAAACAGATTTATAAATAAACATCACTAGCAGTCCTTGCGCGTGTTTAATCTCCGGAATTGCGTACTTAAATATTTAGAGTCAACGTTACACTGGAAACTAAACTAAGACATACGGCACAGTTAATTCTGGGACACTCAGATGCCACTCCACTCGCCATGTGATCACACTGCAATGGAACGGCTTTCTCAAAAACGGACCGGTCCATCAACTGGTCTAAGAGATTATATTTCCAAGAAAGAAAACAAAACACTAACTTCCTTAACATTAAGTGAAAGGCCGTGAATTGTAAGGAATATAATAATAAAAAATTAAACCTGAATACAGCTACCCTCTTTTTTTCATTTTTTATTTTCGTATTATGACACCGAATAGGTTATGTAATTATGACTGTCATCAGATCAGTAAAACCACTCCATGAAAATACATTCACTGCACTTGTGGCCTTAAACGATTGTTTTGCTAGTAGACAAATTATAATTTAACACTTTTCTGGTCAGACAGACAGAAGGTCTCTATGGTTGACCGTTCGGATCGTCCCAATGCCTTCGTCTATAGGGCACAACACAGGGAAACGAATATACTGATATTCGTAGCAGAAATAGGACGGATGCAGCCTCAGACCAAGCAGCGATCAGCAAACACCACAACTTAAGAACACTAAATAGCAGTAATTCGAAAGGAAAGTTACACTCTTACTTGTCCGCTCATAAAAGTTTGGTCATTTTAGATTGATGACGTATGTAATATCAAATATACGAGTATTAATAACATTAAAATAAGATCTGCGCTCTTCTGGGATACTACGCGGCGTCGTGTGGTAATTGTCCTACTCGGACTCTTGACCAGTGAAGATGGGATCGATACGTTGTCCCGAAACGTCGGTAAACAATTACCACACAACGCCGCGTAATATCCCAGAAGAGCGCAGATCTCATCAACATCGCGGCGGAAGCCTGAAATCAACATTACAATGTTCTGCACTTAACAGCGTCATGCGGAAAAAGTGTGTAGTGCATAAAACGTCAGTGCTGTATTTATGGAACATGACAAAAAAGTGAAAGTATAGGGGAAGGTGTGGATAAGATAAGTAAGCGAGACAGGGCGTGGGTGTGGGAATGGAGGGCTGGTGCAAAAAGAACAGCAACGCCGATACCGATTGGAACCGAAATCCTGAAATGTAAACACGCACTGGGACAACTCAGATTTCAATTGAAGGGACTGAAACAAACATATCTGTGTGACGTTATACCCTTAGTTGACGTCAGAGATGCTGTGAACTGACAAAAAGAGAGGGACGATTCGTACAGCCAGCTCAATTTTAGAAACTCACACCTTACAAATAATGGAAGCGGAGAAACATAACGAGAACGATAACTGAAAATATTAATAGAGAAATGTAACCAATGACTACATTTAAAAAAGTCGGCGGGGCTGTGCCATGCTGAGATAACATGCAATCAAAAGAAACCATTTTGCTCTATGCAAACACAGAAAAACAGAAAACGTGATTGAAGCACGTAGCATGTGAACGTCAGTCTACGTGCTACAGATGTCCTCACCGTTAGCCTATAATACCGTAGTCGGCCACATGGTTAACATTATGGACACGGGGAAGGCGGAGGGGTTAACATTCAACAAAGAAAAAAATAAATAAATAAATTTTACGAAATATAATGTTGTAAAATGTAAAGAGAATGAGAATTAAGAGCTTCGAAGACGACGGTGGATACACACGTCGTTGGGGGCGTATTAACTGTGCGCACATAACTGCATTCATTGTGAAGCTCGGCAGGTCTGTATATACGTGTGCGGAAAGCTCGACTCTGAATATATAACTACCGTATCTATCCGTGTCATGACTAGAACGATGTCCTACATATGTTAAACATTTCTGCATATCAGACAACAGAAAGTGTTTCATCAAGCGAATCGTACTTTCTGATGAAGGAAAACACACACATAACATACACGTTAATTGAATGTTCTAAGTTTTTTATTAGCAATATCCCTGTGCAATTATGAAAGGTATAATGTATATCTTAAACACATGCGTACTGTGCGCTGGTCATGTGACAATATCGGCGTGGACCTATCTGACAAAGAAATAAGAAAAACTCAAAGAAGTAGATATGTGTAATTAACAACATATAGTTTACGACGCATAATTCGCCCACACAAAAAACGAAGAATGAAGGCTGACACAGCCTGTTGCGACGACGGTCCAACGGAAGGCGCGAAAAGATGGTCTCAAGAGACATTGTGAGAGTCTGGAACGGATACTGTGCGAAATGTGTATCATCAGCATCATCATCATCATCATCATCATCATCATATATTTGCGACTAACGATATTTAGGCTGGCTTTCAATGTTTCGAAATTCTCTGTCAGTGAGAAAACAGGAGCACGCACTTATGTGTGGAAGCAGTTCGGATCGATACGTCAGTGTTCGATGTTACTGGCCGAAAGTGTGTTATCGAACTAGCGGAAATAACACGTAAAATCCAATTCATTAAAGCATTCACTCGTTAGCTATTGATCTCGTCGTTTCTAATGGAGTGGCGGTATGCACTCAGGTATACTGGACATGGCGGGCTAACAACAGTTGGAGAAGCAGACATCTTGCCTGCCAACGAGCCTTGCTGTTAAGACCCCATAAACCGTACCTTTCATTCAGAAATTTACGACTATTTACACTTATCTCAGAGCACATAGCTGAAAGAGGTGGGTACAGAGTTGTATGATTACGGATTAACATTTTATTTAAATAACTGTATTTCCTGTTCAAATGCATTTCGTGATTTTTTTCAGCTTCTCCAAGCGAATACCGAGACAATCCTAGAGTTTCATTCCTCACATCACGTCAAATTTGAAAAATATTCATCAGATTAAAGATATCAGAGTTATTAACCTAGATAATTGCCGGTATCTAATACGTAAAAACAGGAGTACAAGCAACACGCTTTAATTACTTTATACCACACAAATACGCTTACATGTGTATTAGAATTTATTGTGCACTCGTCCAGGTACAAAACCGTGCCGACCGGTAAATATTAACAGCATTCCCTTCTTCTTCAGCGTTTAAATTGGGATACTTTCCACAATTTGGGTACGGTGGATATGGTGATATGCCGGTAATTGGGGAAAACAATTATGGACACAGTTCATTCGCGTACCTCATTAGTGTTTTCTGATTATAAAGCCTCCTTACATAATGTTCAGTGGTTTAACCAGAGCTGCTTGAAATCTTTAACATTCACTTTCCGTAACCGCAGTACGGCAAGAAAACATATATTTGTGCGTTCTTAAGAATATTTGGCGTACCCCAGTTCAAGAACACAAACCTTACAACTAACTAACTAACTACTAACTAAGTAAGTAACTAACTAACTAACTCCATGAAGCAGAGTCCTTCTTGAGAAGCTAACAGATCGTCAGCTAGTCAAGAAATTCCCCGCGTTTTATGAAACCCAAAGGTTCATTAACGCATTCACAAGAGCCCGCCACCTGTCCCTATCCTGAGCCATATCAATCCAGGCCACGCCATCCCATCCCACTTCTTGAAGATCCATTTTAATATTATCCTCCCATCTACACCTGGGTATTCCAAGTGGTCTCCTTCCCTCAGGTCTCCCCACCAAAATCCTGTATGCACCTCTCCCCTCCCCCATACGTGCTACATTCCTCGCCCACCTCATTCTTCTTGATTTGATCACCCGAATAATACACAAACCTTACATCCACACTTAAATTTGTGACGAACATTAAAGCAAAATGTTACTGCTATTGGCAAGGTCAGTTCGCTTCTATCAAAGATAATTGCACAACGCTTCAGGCACGATGTACTTTTAATACAAATATATGCAGGTTCAGTTCATACCTCACAGTAAACACATACGTCTCACAAAGACCAACTGGTGAATTTTCTTTAAGTGAAATAATCGCCGTTTACTGTGAGAATCACATGAACCCACAAGCACGACTGTGTATGAAGAAACCGTTATGCTTCGATGTCTGCAGGGCTTCGTATTTAAATGTCCAAATTCGAGACACCTGAAGATCGTCTGTAAAATGAGGTTCTCAGATTCTTTGTATGGCCCATGCGTATCGGTCTGAATGCGGAATAAAGCTACCGTTAAAATAAACCCCACGGCGACCAACTTAATTCACATTTTGTATTGTAATTTTATTTATAACATTTTAATCCATGTAGATGGCACACAAAATGTAAAACAAACTACTACGTTTGAAACCTCTCAGGTTTTACCTGTGAGACGAAAGTTAAAAAAGAGGTCCAGGACATCCACACTGCCTCGATTGCTCACGCTGCCACGGTGGAAACAGGCGCAGTGTCCAAGCATCAATGCCCCCCCCCCCCCCCACAACCCCCAAAGCGCCAAAAGCAAGAACTATGAGGAGCGTATGCTGGTATGCGGGTGTTAATGCGAAGCAGGCTGCACGGACGGAGTTAGCACCGTCCAGATACAGATATAGTGTATCAGATAACTTGATACCTGAGCTCACCAACACTGCACACAGCTGTAGTCGTCACGGTCCGGCCGCTGCTTGGCTCTCGACGGCATGGCCAGGCAATGTTATACCTGTTCCAAAAACATCTACTCTGTTTGGCGTATGAGTACATTGTCTGTCGGAATGAAATCACTTATGTTAAGGTTAATTTACGTGTTTTATTAGAAGGCCCCCTGGAAGAAATTTCTGACACTCCACTTCGCTCCATTGCTTAAACGAAACTGCAGTCCTGCTAGTTATCAGACAATGTTTTTGAAATGGAGAGAAGACGGCTGGAGCTGCGTGCGCTGTGCTTCCCCCCTGACCAGCTTGCCTCTTCACCCTCCCGCTAACAGTGATCAAGTTATTTCAAGAGGATAGTAGCCGCTTTCAGCTGTTGAGCTGCAGATTGCGTGATGCTGAGATCAGCAGACTGCGCACACTACATGCCGCCACGAGCGAGGCAGCAGGTAGTAAAGCGGGCTGGAGTGTTCCCTCGCAAAGTATTGCTTGGATCAGAGTCTGCAGAGGCACACGAGTTTTTAGTTGTAAAATGCAGCTACAAAGAAAACATGTTTGTTTCGTCACAGCTAAAGAAAAGACTTCTTTGTAAGTTCGAAACCACCGCAGGTAAAGGTCACACACGAACAACCTTGGTCACATCAACCCGAAATCACTCAGTATCCTGAGCCAGATGAATTCAGCCAGCATCGTCATGTTTCTGTAAGATACATTTAATATTACCTACCCATCTAGTCTCAGTCTTCAAAGTCGTCTGTTCTCTTTAGGATTATCAAATGCAACTCCGCAAGCATGTCCCATCCCTCTTGCGCGTGCTACGTATCACTCCTATCACGTCTTCGTTGAGATGATCCCCCTAATAATACATGGCGAAGGGTTGTTACAAGTCATTAAGCTCCAGCGTATGCTGTTTTCTGCAGTCTTCTGTAACTTCCCCTCTTAAACTCAAACGCCTTACCAGATGTCAACAAGAAGGTATATAGACTGCTGCATCTTAAAACGTTCGAGTTCAATAAAATTAGTACGTATAAAAACAATTCTATTAAGAGGAAAAAGGTTGGAGACAGGCCTGTTGCAGCCTGCATCTGGTATATGCAGCTGTACTTTTTCAGTCTGAAAATTCATCTAGATGTCCTTTGATGTCGCAACCATCCAGTCATTAATGAAGTTAGGTTCCACTTGTTACGTGTGGTTAAACAAACATAAACTAGTGCGTTTGTTTCTGTGGTGAAGGCTCTTCGCACGCGTGAGGAAACTACACAGCTTAATGTAAAAGGGACCTAAGTGATAATTACAAAAATTACACAACTGCACAACAAACATGAAGCAGTTGATGTTGGGTAACACCCTTCTAAAATAAAGATATATTTTAACCGAGAGGAAATAAAGTGTTTAAAAGAAACCTGACCAGAACGTGAGACAGAACGATGTTAGACTACATTCAAGATTGGCCGTGCTACTGGCTCAATATGAATAATGCACAGTTACAGTCATTTAGTGTGTATGATGTGCATAAAACACACACATAATGGACAGACGATATCTGCCTATCTGTTTAATATGTACGCCAACGTATTACTGATATATTTTCGAAATTTAAACAATGTGTCAGTCCCTACAGCAGGTATAAACCGCATGCGCGTATCACTGCGACATATTTTACTGAATTACGTTTCGGACTTGAAATTAGGCGATGCTTCGGCAATCAATTAACAATAACTACATTTTCTTACACACAGGCCATGATACAGGCAAAAATGTTAATCATTTCATCAACATTCTTCTTCGCTCTCAGCATTTCAAGAACTCTCTTTATTGTGTCGTCACATTTTCTGACTGCCTGACGGTCGGAGAAACGAAGAGTTCAACTAATTGGATTTCACGTCCGTCTATCCGTAACCGAGAATCAGAGAAATATTCAGCAAACTGATTTCCACGTACAGCATTACTGGAAACTGTTATTAAAATGGAGGCATAGAACTACTCTTGCAGAAAATCCCGACGAATCGGGGCTGTTACCTAATACGGATGCCCTAATGAACTTTCATGCGTACCGCATTAAATGAAAAACCCCCACGGAGCAGACTAATTCTTCAGAAACCAATAATTCCTCATTCGTCAAGAAATATCCCATCTTTTATGGAAACCAAAGCTTCACTATCGTCTTCCAAGAGTCTGCCGCCAATCCTGAGCCACATGACTAACCATAGCATCTTTTTAAGATCCATGACTATAGGATGGCACTAACCTGTCATCAATAGTACAGGGTTATTCAAAATGATTGTCGGAGTTTTAACAACTTGTCATACACAACACACTTGAGATAGCAGTATATGTATTTTTTTATTTAATAGAACAACACTCCAAGTTTTTGTGACATACCTTACAGGTGCTCTATATGTGCACCCTTTGTGATTCTACAAACATCAACACGATAATCGAGTTCGTTCCAAACTTTTTCTAGCATGTCAGCGGTGATGGTTTCAATGGCGGTTCTGATTTGTACCTTCAGTTCCGGGATACTTGCGGGAAGAGGAGGAACATAAACCTGATCCTTGACGTAACCCCATACAAATAAATGACATGGGGTTGCATCTGGAGAAAGAGGTGGCCCAAGTTGTTAAAACCCCGACAATCATTTTGAATAACTCTGTATAATGACGCGACCAAGTGGGGTTAAGCGTTTTGCAGATTCATATTACTTATTTAGCTTTCATAAAGTATCTTTCTGTGATACAATCTGAATGTAAATATTTTCAGAACGGGAATGTTTCATGAGCGTTATAAAGGAAGTTCTGCGGCTATTGCCCGAAAAGTTAACTTTGAATGTCTATTGTCAAAAACAAAACCGCTTGCTCATACACGCTCAGCCTTGACCTGTTGTTTATATGTTGGCCACTGAAGTGTCTGCTTTTGTAGATGAGGTAAATTGGGCACATTTAGGTAGTTTGGATAATTAACTACAATTACAGCATGCGATTACTCGCAGAGAACTTATTACAGGCACTTTAAACTACAAGCTAAAAGTAAATCGATTCGAAATGTTTAAAAAATGTGAAGGCAAATATAAGTGACATAAGGTATAGTAATTTCACTCTTAGCTCAAAATTATTCCACAAATACATTTGAAAAAGACAGGACACGAGTTTTTAGAATTCAGGGATGTTTTTACATAGTAACTATACATGTAGCCGGAATATTATTTTGTTTTGTCCACTGACGCTGCCCCATCTGTATTTGTAATACAGCAGGACCAAGAGACAGAGAAAATGATAATCGTGTACGGGCCATCTTGGAACATAGTTTAAAGGAGGCAGCGACAAACCTTAGGAAATAACGCGCAAAGTAGTGTATCACCAAAAATAATTCGCGTAAAAGATCGCTAATTCTCCGTCATCCGGTTATTTTGCAAACTTGATGTAAATGAGGAGCATATGACAAGTGTGCAGGATGTGGCAAAGGTTTCTTTCTTTGGCTGAGTGTTCGAGATCTTTATATGCCACCTAGCGTATATATACAGTTTTAATATATTCGTATGGATCGCAGACAATTTCATTGACCACCCTTTCTAATCGGCAAGTTATGAAGAGACGCTGCCAACGAAGACCTGATGGACAGTATGCTAGCTACACCTGAGCCCCTCATTACCAGTATGAGACAGACTCCATAGCAGCCTAAACAATCGATTTCGACAGATGTCACTGAAGTTTTGTCCGGGGGAGGGGGGGGGGGGGGGTGTTAAATCCATGTCTGATAAATGTACACAAGCATCCGATAAACAAAGACAGGCACAATTTAAAAATTTGAAATAACTCTAGCTTTCATAAACAGTTACAATTATATCTAGTTAAAGCAACGCAGTTTCTTTTGTTTTCGCTATTGCTTTGCTGACGAAAATGAGAAGCTTCTATAAAGAATGCAAAAATATTAAAAACAGAAATACGACCAGCCCAAAAGAGCTACAGACCACTGTGGACAGGTCGATAACTGTGCATTACTTTACACTCTCCCAGATGAAATATCCAGTGATTAAGCTCGTGGCATCAGCCTCGTATGTTAATGACTCCAATCAAGACCCAGTTACTGCTGATGAAGGCGATGTTTCACTGCGACGACTGTAGAGTGTTTTGAATTAGATGTACTTTTTGCTTTCACAAAAACCTAAACAATACACACTTTTGTTTCAAACCTGAGGGGAAAAAGGTACAATGATAACACGTCGGATAAGGCCCATTTTTCATACTTGCTGAATGCAAAATGTTGAATGTAAATGCGTTTAACAGACTTAGAGACAAAGCTGATAAACAGTTTGTTTTCATAACCACACACACACAGACGTATAGTAGCCACAGGAGCTGAAGACTAGCTGTATCTGATACCAAAAATACATGTAGGTTTAGCAGTAGCTAATCTTGTTGAACAATGGCGTTGTCATAACTTCCCAGCATTGTTCTTCATTACGTTGCTTTCCGGAGACGTATCGGACAATCGTACGGTAATTGGCCTCTCACAGTGAAGGAGGAACATAGAGCTGGTTTCAGGACAGGGTGCCGAGGGAAAGATTTGGACCTAAGACGAATATAAAACAGGAGCCTAGAAAAAAAAATCTGCGTAACAGAGAGCAACGTAACTTCTTGTTATCCTTCCACAAACACGAGTACAATCAGGACGATGAAATCAACGAAGACGAAATGAAAGTGACATGTAGCTCGCAGTGGGGAGATGAGAAAGTCACACACAGTTTTAGTCAGAAACCCAAAAGGAAAGAGATAACTTGGGCGTGTTAGACGTAGACGAGAGAAGATGTTAAAGAAATGGAAATTGAGGTTCCGGATTTAATTCATGAGTTGCAGAATACAGACCAGCAGCGGGTTCTTTTGAGTAAGGCAAATTAGTGATAGGATTCCTTAAGAGGCAGGAAACGTCCTGAACAACTGAACGACTACTAGATTCTCTCTTTCGGGCTCGGCTAGGAGTTGTTTCGAGGAAATATACGACAACGATACAGATACGTATAGAGGGAAACACGGAGCGCAGAGGCAGACTGTTAACACTCCGTCACTCGGTGCGAGATGCATATGACGTCACGAATTCCTCATAGGAAAATAGTGATCGGACGAGGCGACGAAGTGACAATTCTATTACGTAATTCCCCAAATTAAAGCCAGTAGACCTTACAGTACCACTGCACCTCCCCATTGGTTTTCCATACCTCTGTCATGACGCCAATCCATATATCTCACTTGTGTTTACTGTACCGCCAATTTGAATAGCAAAGGTGTTATAAGCAGGATGGATTAAATGAGTACTACAAATTAATTTCAGGATCAATTCTCGAAAACATGTACAGGTTGAATAAAAATTCGCCGAAGTGTGTAGCTAATCCCAGTAATCTCTATGAAATGTCATGTTGTTGACACTCTGGACGCTATATTCGAAAACATTCATACAAAATGCAAACAATAGCCTATTTCACTCAGCTCCAACAAAACTCTTTTCTTGCAATTTCCCTCCGAAATGAAAATCACATTGGTTATAGAGTTTAAATATAACGTTACAAAGATGTGAAATTCTGCTCAGTTAAATCATAACATTCTATCACGAAACAATTTTTCTGGCCGGGCGATTTATGAGACTTGTTTGACACTGGTATCATAAATACGTGCATTTAATTACGAGTATGACTTTGCACGTATGTGGGAAAGGAAGAGCGTGGAGGGAGGGACATACAGCTCTACGCCTTCTTCACCGTGTCACTAGACGGTGGTATGTGGTTAGCTTCATGAGATAAACGCTTATGCACCCAATGGACTGCTGGGTGGGTTTCAGAGCAGGTCTGGACACGACGAGGAGAAGAAATGCTCCTACACCGGGCAGGAATCGAATCCCTGTCACCCAGCCCGTAGTCTATTCTACACAGACGGAGATATTTTGGCTGCTGTTAAATAGTGAAGGAACCCCACAGCTCCACAATTTCACGAGCAGGCACCTGCGACTGTCAAACTGCTGACGGAGAACGACATCGATATCTGGCTCCCTTTCAGCACCAAAAGGTCGGCAGCACTTGCGTTCCCAGAGAATTACGGTTTGCTACTAGATATATTTTAAAGTCCCTCAGTTTTGACATCAAGCACGACAATAGGCTAACCTTAATCCTTTAACCACTGCGAATTACGAAAACAGAAAACGTGCATATTTCAAGTTCCATTCCAGCATTTTACGGAGCCGACAGAAATTACGGAACGCATTACAGGCTTCAAAATTCTAACCAGCTGAATAAACGACACTTTTCGGTGAGAGAAGTTTCTATGTGAAACATGCTGCCTCCGAACAGATACCTCGCCGTTCTAAGTGTACTTGTACGTGTACAGACGAGAATTCCAGCTCAAGCACAAGCAACGTATCCCATACCCGACTAAGTGACCCAATAAATGCTTGTATTTCTCAACTCCAGCTGTTAAAAACACAAAACATCGATTTCTTAATGCAACACAACACCATAGAGACCCACAGGAACATGTCTAACCCCATCACTCGGTCGAAATGCGTGGTCACAGCTTGCTGCACAGGAAAGCGTCCCCCAGTAGCCAATGGAGAGGTGGTTGGGTGGACCGAGAACGGACCCGGATGTTGCGAGGAAGAGAACGAAATACTGAAGCATATAAAGTCTGCATTACTCGTATGTCGATGTACAGATGTGTACACACACAAAAGTGCGCGCGCGCCCACGTACGTCACCTGCCTGCCACTGGTACGGTTATAATACGAGTCTTTTATTTTCAACATTTCTTAGTCCAATGTATCATTTGTTACTAAAACAGTAGGTGGAGAGCTACTATGCTTCCAAATGTGTTCTTAATTAACAGGGGCCTATTTACAGTTTTAGTTGCAAATCATGTGCTTTTCAAAGCAGGCGTCTATGAAAAACGCTTGTATGGGATTTGAGATTTTCACGGAGGAGCAAATTTAGATCGTGGGGTTCTGCGTACTGGTACTGTGTATTCTGGGTACTGGTATTCTGCGTACTGGTACTGTGTATTCTCGACAGCAGTTATCGCGGTTTCGGAGCAAAACAATGTTCCATCTTCGGGGTACAACAAAGTACGCTGTCACATCCCTAAACATGAGAAACGAAATATTACTTGTTTCTATCACTCTTCATTGTATTTGATCTTGCAACAACCTGATATAGACACGACACTTGGACACACAAACACAGAAAACTGAGTCTCTTCAACAATTTCTAAACACACAGTAACGCTAGGCTCCCCCCTCCCCTTGCCAACAGCTGCTACCTCATCTCCAGAAAGCCACCAGCATATTACGAAGTTTTGACAGACCGAGTGCATATTTCCGGAGAAAGCGGTTCAATATCGTGCTGAGAAATACCGCACAGTTTCAATAAAACGAATGCCTGTACTGCTGTAGCATCCCAAAAATCTATATGTAAAAAAGACAGGTACAGGTAATCTAAAATTGTCACTGTGCTTAATTAGACAGTAGACGACGAGGGTATATATATGTATATATATATATATATATATAATATACTCGTATATACATACGCAGTAAAAAAGCAAAAAGACAGATGAAAACACTATAATAAATAAACAGAGAGTAACAACCGAAAGCCTCTCCTTCCTCTTCTTTGGACGCTCCTCACTTTCGTTGAAGAGTCATCAAGTTATCCTTTTATTTCACCTCCCTTCCACATTCGCGCTCCGACTCTTGCAGTAAATCACTATAACGGTATAGAGCTCAGCAGACATGTAAAGTACACACATAGGCATGCATGCACGCACGCACACACGCACATAAATGAGCAAAAAGAGACGTCAACGCCCACACATGTTGGGCGCTATGTGGAGGACACAAAGGTGCACAAGTCTAGAATTTCATATAATGTTGCAAAAATTCAATATACGTCGACGAGAGAAAGAAAGATTAAAGACGAGTGGCAAGGGAGTAGTAAGTAATATCTGAAAAATTCTTTGAGTCTAGAAGGCTACACGACTAGCAAAGGTTTTATTGTATTAATATATTCCACAATACTCATTTTTCCAATATCATAAAAATGGATTCCGTACACAGAAGTGAGGGTATGCTCTTGAAACTTATTTATGTCTTCACTTTATATTCACCGTGCATCTTTTTATAATTGAATTATTTGTACCAACAAATGCACTAAGACAGTTTTTTCACTGTTTTCTTTATTATAAGGATGCCCCAATACGCATTTCGGCAGTTATTCTGCCATCATCAGGGCGTATTTTAAGTGACTTTTTGTAAATAATAGCAGTTATCATAACCCTAATTCTATATATTTTTCAATATTTCAACAGATAACTGGAATACACGCTGAAAATAGGACCACGCTGCCATTAATTAATAATTATACTATAGAGGGTAGTATAATACACTACTTGTTTTTATTGTAATTTTTAAAATTTAATAACTTTTAGCAGCTTAACAATACCACTAATTTTACAAACTTTTATACGATGTGGTAACAAATACTGACTCACTGTTATGACTTAAAAAAAGAATTGGTCTATGTAAAAACTCACTTAAAATACCCCCTGATGATGGCAGAATAACTGCCGAAATGCGTATTGGGGCATCCTTATAATAAAGAAAACAGTGAAAAAACTGTCTTAGTGCATTTGTTGGTACAAATAATTCAATTATTTATGTCTGTTACACACGCTGCACCAGTGAATACAATTATTTTGCAAATTAAAAAAAATACTTTTCGCCACAGGAATTTTTTCGTTCATAGTTTATCAGTTTTGTTAATTAACAATGCAGGCGACACATTTTAATGTATAAAACATGTGGTTGGACTCCCTGGATGGGGTACTGAGCCCTCTCGATGCCTTTATCTCCAAAGAACACCACAGAAACATTGGTAGATAACAAGAGCACCACGAGAGAGACTCTAACCTGCACGCCATGTGTTTAATTGGCCCAGTACAGTACTGCACGGTGACTGGCAAATCATACAGCAACGACAGCTCATTTATGTAACATTTAAAAGTCTACTTACCATCTCACACAAACCCCTTGCACCTCTATTATAAAGACCAATTATTCAACGCAGTTTATACTGAGAATCATACAAAACCATAGACACAATGTGCGAGGAAAATACAAATTGAACGTCAAAGTCAGTGGTACCTGCCGTGCTCCAAAATGCTAAGTTACCTACTGGTCAGGAACAACATGTGATTTCAACGAGTGTCAGAAAATGCATAATTATACACGTGTATGTACATTGTAATGCGTCTTGTGCGAACTGCAGTCAAGGAGTTGTAAATCGCGTCTTACAAGGAAATTCAGAGCATCCATTGTTAAAGCACATATCTAGTGGTCATTTAAAAAAGCTCGGGGCAGCTTCAGAGATCTCGGTGAGGACAGACGGTTCCGAGAGTCTAAATGACATAGGTGAAATGAAGTGAAGCAAAGTGAAGTGAAGCAATGTGAAGTGAAGTGAAGATCTTTAGTGGAATGAGTGTAATTGTCACTGATTTATAGTTATGTAGCTCGTATGTAGGTTACTGTATATATGGACTCATTGCGATGCATTTTTTATTTTTATTCTTATTTTTTAATTATTTGCTTTACGACCTTTTAGCTCTTTGTTATACCTTAATGACTGTTTTATGTTTATATTTTATGTTTTATGTTTATGTCTTTTATTGTTCGTCTTATATATGTTTTCTTGTTTTGTATGTCTTGCCTTCTATTTTGTGTGCTCTGTGTTTTTGTATTGTTTTGTGTATCTGTCTCCTTATGTATATAGTTGTTTTCTTTCTCTCTATCTGTGTACACGTGTACTGACCGCTGCCACCTGGTGACAACCCAATCGCAGTTAATAAATATAATATCATAATATCACTAGACAATCAATGCAAAATTATCTGGTAGCGGTAACTGCAAGAAGTAGATACTTAGTATCCATAGGACCAGGAGGTACTTTCAGAGTAACATGCAAGTACTTACTGAGTACCTGCCAATGACAAGTACAGAGTTATATGCAAGTTCCATTAAGACCACATGAAGTTGACAGGTTTAATTTCGGTGTAGTGGTGCCGTAGCTGGTCCAAAGTTTCGTCTTCACCAAACTACAAGAAGAGTTAGAGGACCGGAAAACAACGTCGGAAGGGGCACGGAACTCAGAAGGGAGGGTTAAGGACGTTACGCGGAATAAATTTAATACATTTCAGCAGTCCACAAACAAGACAGGTCAGTTGCAGGAGTGTCTCTAGCAGTTTCAGTTACGAAATGCATTTAACACGAATGGTAGTGTCCTATTTGCGCCGATACAGTATTTAGCCCACTTTCCACGTACCATGATATCGTAACGTCCCTGTGACCGCCCGTATGCCTGTTACTGGTCTTTGTACATCTTGGTGTACCTTGCTGTCAGTACATGAACAGTATGCTGCAAAGGCCAACAAACCTTTATAATTTTCAACCTCAACTTCCACGTCGACAGCTGCACGGAAAATTAAGCTTGCCTGCAGAGCTGAGCTTGTCAACTTGTTAATGTTACTTGCAGCACTAATTCTTTCTCAATTAAACTCAAGTTTCGTCCAACAAATAGACAATTATTTAATATTCCAACTAAGAATGTATAGCTGTAAGTAAAACAATACTCTTAAATTATTTTTAAAAGGAGGTCTCGTAGATATGACAGCACCACAAAAGATTTTTGTGCGATGACAAGTACTGACTACAAGGTGTAAATAAAGAGCTGGGCTTTGAAAGTTCGTTCTTTACCAGTTCAAAACAGGGACTCACGCAGCGCTGCTGAAGAAGAAGGCACGTAGCAACGGTAAAATCTGAGGTGACTGAAAATGTGTTTGTGTAGTGACACTGTTAGTCTTAGAAAAAGTATTCACAAGCTGACATGAGCGAGCTAATAGAAAGCAGACTCATGTTTCTTTGTACAGAATGAAGAAGATAGCATCTGGATTAAATACTGACTTTCCGGAAGGAAGGCCGGTAAGTTCAATTAGTAAGGATTATTTGAATACTTTAAGATATACCTCGGAAATCATTTCTTTCTCCTACTGAACTGTTAGATGTAACGGAAACATGTTTCATTGAACGAATGAGATTGCAAACACAGGGCGATCAGACACAACATAAAATAGTCTTCGTTCATAGTGGCTGATTATTAATTCATCGCATAAATGCTTTTACTTTACGACTGAAATCTGTTCACGTATTTTCAAGGAGCCTGAATACCCGAGAAAACAACAGGATGGATGAAGGGAAAGGAGAATCAAACGGCACAGCGTTCCTCGAACAGAGCTGAAAGACAGCTACCAAAGTAAACCATAAGCGTCTCCTTCGTCGACTTCTACAATTTAAGTATTTCATACAAAAAGTTCGCTTCCGAGGGAGTAATAACAGAATAATTACACGCTTACCTCTGTGCACTTCTACCCAGATAAATTTGTCCTGCAATATTAGCCTTAAGCTCCAAATCGCACTTTGCTTCAGGGCACATGAGACTACTTTACCTCAATTGTACTATACGAGATTAATTCAGAAGGAAAATTAGCGAACGAGGTTTTAACGTTCTTCATATGCGCACAACGTATTTTACAATCCGGATGAAGCGGAGATGACAAAAGACACGTAACGAATATGAAAATCGCACAATAAATGGGCCAAAGAGAAATACAGAATCCACGGATAGCTCGAAAGAAGAAATGGTAAGATAAACCACCAACTCAAAAGAAGTATCAAAACAAAATAACTTACTCACGAGTACAGAGGAATCGAAGTAATTTCAATTCATTCATTCAATTTTAAGACTGCTCTGAACAAGCAATTTTAAAGCATAATTTGGAGATAACATTAGTCTGCAAAGAATGCTGACGTGCACCTGATGACACCGTGAATTCACAACGAAACACGTAGGTTTAATTTGAATATAAATTTCGATCAACTTTACTTGATGGTCTACTGGTTTATGAACTAATAACGGAGGAATTACAACACAGGATATAATGACTGTCTGGTACGTTACTGAGTAACCCTTTGCTCTTCAAATGCGACAGATCTTCAAGTGTACCTTAAACGACATAATTCTGTTCCGATTCCTCTATCTTGTCGCCGTCCAAACACGAGAAGGAAGATGCGTACTCTCTGCGATACACACATTTACCAAAAACGTTGTCAGATTATGTACACCGACTTAGGCTTTACGTTCATTTATTACAATACAAATGCATAGCTGCAGAGGTAATAGCATTACATACAGTCCTAAATAATTTATTCTGCGTTTAGCTAAACAAACACAGTTTGAAAACTTTTAAATGAATAGTTGTAAATATAAACTCAATCCGTGACTCACTTCCAATAAAATCGTCCACCTCGTAAAGTACCGAGCATAGTGAACACAGAAATCTACGGCAAAAAATAAATTGCCGGATAAAGCTTCGTTTAGAGCCCACAACATCGAATTTAATCAAAATCCATTGATAAGTATCGGGAAAATAACGATGACGGACGGACAGACTGATAGGAAATTCTCTAGAAAGTTACAGAACACAAACATTTGGAATAATGAAGCAATAAAAATGTTTTCCCTCATTAAAAAGTTTTGTTTCTGGATGTGCTAATGATGCCGAAACGTTTACGTATTTCTTTCTGTGGAAAGAATGCGCTACTTATGCAGACAGCATGAACAGAATGGTCTTAGTGCTGAAGAAGCAGTGTATTTCCTGTGAAGTAGAAAGAAGCTTTGTGTGTTATTTAGGTGGAATTCGTGCTTCGGAATGTTAACGGACAAAGTACGGCATAATAAACTAATGCCAAGTTCGCTAAAGAGAATTTACAGCGTGAAAATAACTCGTGTCATTACAGGAGAAATCCCAATCGTTTGTAATGTATGTACCTCTCTTATATTAGCAGGCCCCGCGTCACCGCTGCAATCTCTACAATGAAGCGCAAACCGACGAATCTTCAAACACCTGAACAACACAAAATAACGAAGATGTGCCGCAGACAGGGAAGTAATTTATAGGAACATACAAGTCCTGGAGCCTCTTGTGTCTGTCATTACGAATTACGATGTGCTATAAAATGCTGACTGGAGAGTTCCCTGCATTGTTGGTACGAATCGTATTGCACGTAACATCTGCAGAAGATGTGTTTAGTTTGTAACAATATATATGAGTTCCGATAGAGTAGGGGTGTTATTTCTACAGTCTGGATGTTATAAATAAAATAAAAATATCTTCTTCATAGCAAATATACTTTCAATCGCACTATCATGTACGAGCCATATGAACGTTTCTGTTGCTTTAAGCGAAAAGTTCCGGATGTCATAATATGCGGCTAACTGGATTGCCACTTCCCCCTATCTTCAGCCCACTGATTCCTGTCGACTGACCAAGAATACGGAATTTTATAGCGAGAACCAAAGTCTTCTAGGACATGACGAGTTAACTACTGAGCAGTCGACATGGCTTCATCGACACTGCTATGAGCACCTCAAATTTCGCAGTCTGTGTTCTCCGAATTTACAAACTTCCGTCAGTTTTGCAATTATTTGAAAATGTTGGTTCGCAGCTGCTGTTCTACCATAACAATTTCACTAGTAAGTTAACTGCGGCTCACGTTTCGTACTGTTATTATCATGAGTGCTTCTGTTCATAAATATTATGTACGCACCACGTACAAAACCTTTAGAAACACGGACATACATCGAGCTCGTTAAAGCGGGAACTACGATCTACGTACCTGAAACGATGGAAATGGCAAAAGCCACAAATGTTGTAAACAGAATCTCGTTACAAAATGATACTATAACATAATTATGCACTAATTACTTACTTAGCATTATAAATTCAGTCAAAATTTCGCTACACTATTCAAGAGTGGCTCGTTGGAACCACAGACGAAACAAAAACCTGACATCACCAAGATGATGAGAAAGCTCTTCCCATATTTACTCTAAAGAAATTATTTGGGTCCTGCGGTAAACAGAACATGATTGAACAGCAACAAAACAGTTACACAATTCCGACACAAGCGAACACAACACACAGAGCGCCTTCGGTTGTGCCTCCGCTGCGTGCAATTAGGAACTGAAACCACTTCCAAAAGGTGATGAATATTGGCTGTATCAAAGGAGCATAACAACCCAGCCTTACATCTCTCAGCAGAAACACATGTAGACCCCTGTATAACATTCCGAAGAAGTAGCCACTTAGTTACTTGGTTATGGTCTTTGTGGAATCTGAAAACCCATACCTTTGATGCTTGGTTGGAATGGACGTCACGATAGGGAACTAGTCATCTGCGAAATTACTGCGCAGAGCACAGCTGTTCGCTGATACGGTAACTTTGTCTCAGTTCATTGGAAAGATGGTGCGTGTTCGGTCAGGCGGAAACTGTGGTGCTGGAGTCTATAGTGAGACCAGAGAACTGCAGCAATATGAAATCAAGCCACTCCACTCGCGTCATGAAGTAATGGCAGTAATAAGAGAACAAGGCGTGGAACGAAGATCAGGAAGTTTCAGTTTCAAGAGAAATTCTTAGGTAACAGCTACGTCAAGCGGCATGGCTGCGGCAACCTCAACAAGAAGCTAAAAGTAATGTTTGTGATGTGAACAAACACTTGCTGACCACAGCTATCGCCCAACTTGCGCGTTCCAACACTGTGTCGCAGCGCTACCGACTGGAGCCCTCATTTTAGTGTGTTTCTGCACTGCCCCGTGTAGACCCTGCGACAGGCCAAACTTCTTATTCAAGAAGTCCTTGGAGTATGTAAATCTCTATACGACAAAAGAAGATAAACTACTGCACTCCTAAGGCCCTAGTCTGCATCAACGGCTGTCGCAGTATTATCGTTAAACATGCTCTGCAGTTTGCCGTTTTCATCACCGATATCAAGTACTACTCGCACTTGCACTCGAATGTTAGCTGCTAATTCACTGAAAAGTGATATGGGTATTTAAAACAGATCTGCATCAGCCAAAAATATTTTCAAACATGGAGTGCCGTAAGTTCCATAATACCGCAGAGTGGAATCCCGAAATCGACCTAATATCCCGGAACGGTAAAACGTCAACAGTACCATTACATACCTCAATGATATCTACAGAATAATTATATTCGGAATAAACTTCTGGTCCATTACTTGCTGAAATGCCTCCGGCGACACTGCAGACCACAAATTTGCACTGGAATAACGCAATTCAGTGCTGCATTCCTCGTACGTACCTCCACCTCCTACTCGCTCTCCTCCTCCTTGACCGCGGATTCAGGAACCGATGGAAACAAAGGTGAAATTACATACAGCCATTTTTACATTTTTACTGTTTTAATGCATTAGAATGCAAGTTAATCGCAACTATGGGTCATGCAAATACTTCAAATATTCAGCACGGCGGCCATTTACAACTTTGGTGAAACGGAGTTTGTTAAAGCTAACAGAAAACTACAAAGGTAAATTCTTATAAACCCACGTTAAAATGTTCCCGTTTGAAGTACCACAGTGGTCCCATCAAGATTTACCACACTTGTCTCCTTCCCATTCGCATTATCATGAAAGAGCGTGAAACACCGAGTGCCATTAATGCACTGTCTCCCATTCACTCAGCATCGTGTACGGCACTGTTGAAATCTAGAACCAGCTCATTATGAAGAGAAGCAATGCACGTATTACGTAACATTGAGGCGCGTTCGCGTAACCATTGTTGCCCTGCAAAAGCAAGAAATATTACATATTCCGCGTGTGTGTGTGTGATACTTAGTTATCCAGTATGCAAAGGGCATGCACCGTATTATATTGTCATCTGTGGCCTGTCCGGCTCTACGATATTTTTCCACATTATCTCATAAACGGCACGATTTTCGGGAAAAAGTTATTGACACAAAACGTGTGTGTTTTGATTCTCCCTACGACTTATGTCCGAAACATTTCTCATTCTAAGAATAATTGAGCGAGATATCATAAATGTACATGGGTCTTCACGTAAAGTACCCGTTACTTTTGTTAGTTTTAATGAGACTCGATTTTTCTCGATAGATTTTCGAAAAATACCGAAATATCAAATTTCATGAAAATCCGTCCAGTGGGAGCCGAGCTGTTCCATGCGGATGGACAGACAGACGGACAGATATGACAAAGCTAACAGTCGCTTTTCGCAATTTTGCGAACGCGCCTAAAAACGATTTAAGAACACAATATAAAGCAGTTCAAAGGACCAGAAACAATTCCTACTTTGCTTCCGTTACATGCCCGAATTTGAAGAAAGAAGTCCAGCCCGCCTCTTAATTACAATTAATTAGGACTATAAAAGCAACTGTTACAGACTGCAATAACAAAACTGTCACCCGCGGGTCTGACCTGGAAAATTCGCCGCATGTCCATGTTTGAAAACACCAACACGCAAAACAGTTTCGCAAAATATCTGACATTTTGACGGTAACTCACAATTTAACCTAACTGGCCGAAGTTCTACAACTTACGCTACACTAATAATTACTTGCACCAGTTGATTCATTGCACAGTAACTCGGAATTTCTAGCACGTGACGTGTTTATATAAACGGCCAATATGGACGTGGCCGAAGTTATTTAAAGAGATATCTGGTCTAGAACGGGTTAGCTGTGCGACATGACGGTTATATATGTTACCAATGTGCGCCTATGAGATAGGTAAGTATTCACCAGTCTGTTCTAAGGTATTGTACATAATATTCCCAAGAAATGAAAGAATCAAAAGAAAACGTAAGCCGCGCTACAAAGGAACCGTTAAAAACTAAACGGAAGGGTCTACAACAGTGTTAAAGAAATATACAATTAAAAAACATATTCTGTGGCAGGGTTAATAGCGTGTACTTGACTGCGAGGCTTCAGACACCGAGTAAGGTTACGGCACGGATGTATCGCAGTTGATGACACGTCACACTGGCACTCCTGAGTCTGACATATGATAAGTAACAGTACCGTAAGTCCGCGACAGCCTGTAGCAATCTGTTACAGTGCTGCTGTAGGGATTTTCGAGAAAACAAATCGAGCAACATCACAACGGTGGAAAGCGATTTTAAACCGGTAAAGACTAAAGCTAATCTAAAATTTATACAAAAACCGAGCCCATATCTCACAGACAGCACACTGTTCTTTAATTTGAAAGGCCAGTTGCTTAAAGTTGCATGGGAAATAATCGCCGTGTTTTTAAGAACCATGCGGAACGCTTAATACTGTGAGGACAAAGTGCAGAGAGTCTTAATGTTACAACAGGTGGTACGTATTGTTACCAGAGGGCTTTAAAAGTTTAAAGATGAGTTAATAATTTAATACGGCGAGGAACAGAACACTGCGAGCAACGTTCGTATACTCTCCACAGAGGAAAATACTGTGCGTTGTAAGGGAAAGTGGATACAGAGCGCACTTCAAGGGACGAGTTCGTAAAAGGGTCTTCCGATTTACAGGTGTGCAGTAGCAGAACAAATTACCACCTACTGCAGGGGGATGTAGCGTCAAAGATGAATGATGATAAATTATGTGTCAGAACGGCCAGGGGTGCAACCGGCTAACGCACATTTTGAAGGGTCACTCAATACTTCAGTTGCAGGGATAAAGTAACACGCAGACACATTAGTAAGCACGGTCTATCTGTAGTCGACAATCGAACCTGGAAACGACTTAAGATTCACATATGTTACCGCGGGGGTAAGCCTCTTCAGTACACTTGCGGACATACGGGACGAGCTTAGGAGTACAAGTAAGTCTACTGAGAAACTGGTAACTGCTATATGCCGACTTTAAAACGGATGTCAATTAGGCTAGGAGCTCTATGGATGTTATAATACAATTCGATTATATTCAACGAAATGAGAACGAAACAAATAACAATATAAACACAAAAGTAGCAGTAAATGAAAGGCACATACATCACTCATTTTATCGGGAATCGTTTATTCAATAAATATCTTAATACACGTAAAATTTATAAATATAAATAAAACGCTAGATTCATGTCGGACCGTGTAGTAAGAATTAAAGATTTAAATACGTTTTATATTACGCCGCGCGCACGTTTTCATTTACTCCACCACACGCAACAGTAACACGGCATCACAATTACACAGATACAAGAGACGGGTGGTACAACCGCGACAAGCGGTGAACACGGCATTTCAAGTTATTTTTTATACATCGGGATTTGACACGTACAGTACACTTCATACAGAATTAAGCACGTAGTCTGTATGATGATTACGGAAATTGCAATCATTGCTCACAGCTGTTAAACACATCCAGCAGTCTATGTTTTTCCTAAAAAAATTGGTCGAACAGAATAGTGTCTATAGAGTCACTGTACAAATTGTATTGTGTTCTAATGGCTGCTGAATGGAAGAGATCGAGTAGCGGCTCTTCTGAACACGGTGATAAATCTTGGCGTTTCTTAAAAGGAAGGGAAATTCTGGACCAGCTAAACGACTATCAGTTCCAGCAAGATTCCATTCCACTAAGTTAACTAGTAATCCACCCAACGGAGTCGAGAGCGAAGTTAATTTACGCCTAAACGTAGTGTATCATTTTCACTGTTAATTAACTTAATCTACTAGTGTAATTAATCAGACATCACTTTATATTATTTAAGGAAACGCTTCAGGTCCTACCACTTTGCAGCAGTTGACGTGAACATTCAAACCTCCACGAGCCAAGCAACAGAACGCGCACCGTACGAAGACTCGCAGGAATGCAGCAGCTCGACGTCCACAAGACGCAAAAAGCAAGCTGTAAAGCGCTACGTGAGCGAGCGGCACGTAGTTGGCCGCAGTCTGCATCAGCAACGTCACACACTGGCTACACTGAAACTGAACTGCCTGGTTCAGTGGCTAGCACTAGTGATCCGCTTTTACAGCGTCCCGACTTTCTGTACATTTCCTGATTTTCCTCAACTCTGCAGGAAAATTCTGAAGCATTACCTTAAAATACGCTATGATAGCCTCTATCTTGCCCATTTTCATTCACTTTCCGGGGAGGCTGAAACACCAAGCCTCAGTGAGGCTGCAGCGGCAAATAATTTCAGTCTTACACAATGCACTACACTTGTATGTTCCTGAATAACCAATCAGTTGACGATTTTTCCAGAAGACAGTAGTATTACAAAAGCAAAATTATAAACAACGCTTAGGAAATTAATATTTTAAAATAAAATGCGTTTATATAATATGACGGGCATGTAAATAAACGTTACACATTACATAGTTGCAAAGGACTGTAATAATTCAAATATAACCCGACGCAGTGAAAAAGGTTTAATGTTTCAAATACACATTAATGCAGTGAAACAGTTCATTAAAGGGTTCAGATGTTGGGATTTAGTACTAAGAAGTGTCTGAAGGAGTAACGAGCAGACATTTGAGCTCATCATTTCTTGAAGACACGTGGGCCTACTTGATGAGCAGGCCTAACTGTTATACCACCATATAGCACAACTAAATTCACAATGATGGCGTGCAGTGGCACATAACAACCCATTAAACCTACAATTCATCTAAATGAAGGTAAACACTTCACTTCCTGCCTCAAAGAAATCACTCTGACTCCACCACTTGGGAAAAATCCAGTTTTATAGTGTTAAAACAGGTGGTACATATAACAACGAATGCGCTTTAAACAAGTTAATGAAGAAAGAATGTACTTCATGCTTGCACACGATAGTCACACGTATTACAAACCCACATGCGACCACTTGCAGGAAGGAACATACTCTTAGCAAGGACACATTTCGGCCGTCACGTACCTGCCATATCCCATTCGGCCGAAAAAAATCAACTAATCGGCGGCCTATTACTCCATTCTACTCACACTGCACTGCAGCGAGACAGGGGTGCCTGTGGACTACGTAAACTGCTGGGACTGAGGACGGAAGGTTAACTCGAGTTCTAAGGCAGCCGGGTGAGAGGAAGAAATATGTGTCGATTCTTTCGTTGACTCAGCTACAGACAGTATTCAGTCGGACCGAAACAATTCCTACAATGACATCCCTTATCAGGCCTTTATACTGTGTCCATTACATGAGACGAACGACTGTATTACGTAACCGCCTACCACCCTTTGTTCAGTGTAAACTTCACAGACTACAAAGCTACTATTAGGCCACGAACTTCGCAGACAAAGATGAAAGCACCTTTAATTAGCGAACGTCGCGGCCAAGTAGGTAGTATTCCTGTTTCGTATTCGGAAGGTACCGGGTTAGAACATCGGCACAGAGACTGGATATTCTGAAGAAGATTGTTCATGTATTTCCTCAGTCCGTACATACAAAATGGACGTGCATTACGCCAAGACCTCTTCCTTCTACAACCTTACCCATTCCTTATTCACTGAT
Organism: Reticulitermes speratus; assembly: GCA_021186555.1. NCBI lineage: Eukaryota > Metazoa > Arthropoda > Insecta > Blattodea > Rhinotermitidae > Reticulitermes > Reticulitermes speratus. Next base: position 28,779,710 of record JAJKFL010000013.1, on the reverse strand, counting down.
CACGCTATCATTCTAAACAATGAATAAATACTGGTTTGCGTGTTACCTTCATAAATGGCCACAGTTTTGTATAAGCGCTATACAGACTAACCAGAACTGCAAACCTCGTTAAATAAACTACAAACAAAAACGTTTACATGTACCTTTGCAAGCAGTCACAATCTTGTTCATGTGTTCAGAGAAGAATATTTAGAAATTTCAGACAAAATTCAACATCAAATTGAACTACGCCTGTACTCGTATACGTGAAAACCATATCTCATTAAGGAAGACCCAGAGAAATCAATTACAGCAGTATTTCTGTTAAGATTCTAACACAGTAACTCCAAAAATCCGCGTTGTTTCTGCTTCGGTAATCAATTAATTATCATTCCTTTCCTTCATTCTTCTTTTGTTTGTTCTTTCTTTGGCTCTACTTCCACATACCAAAAGATTTAACTCCACTGAAATTCATGCAATTTGTATTTCGGAAGTATTCTGGTTATAGAGGCGGAAAAATGTTCTTTACTTCGCAGTTTTCATAGTTTTTTCAGTTCCTCCAGTAAACCGACAAAAAATTCCATAAAGCTTCATTTCCTACTCAATCCAATTATCCATTCACGATCTGGAATATCAGGATGAGAATACGGTCACGATTCGTTGGGTTTGTAGAAGGAAATAAGAGACTGCACTAAGACTGGTAATGAAGATTATAATTTACTTTATTATTTTGCCTCACCTAACATTTCTCCTTTAACCAACTGTTCTGAAGTATTTCATAAATTCGAGACGCTGCGAACAATGTTTACATGTATTGCTCCACCTGAACTAGCTGTTAGTAATGTACTACGGCAGTATTACGCGCAATATTGTACAGAGACAATTGCAATTCACAGAACTGACTGAAGGAAAACAGTACAGGTTCTGCTTACTCAAGATTTGTGCCCATTTCTACAAAGCAAAACAAACTATGTCTGAATATAGTTGCGTGGTATTAGGGCTGTGTGTTGCACTAATATTGTTCTGTAGCAAGGGAGAACTTGAAATTAAACCACTAAGCCTGAGATTGGAAATTTAGTATCAAAACAATACGGCTTTGGATTATGAAATTGTACATGTTTATCGTAACAACGTAATTTCGATATCACGTAGTGCACAATAATAAGTTCTTTTAACATAAGATGGTTTTATAGCGGTCATTTTATGTAAGTATAAGATAAACTCCACGCAGCGGAGTCCTTCAGCAGTTATATTCTCAGCCTTTGAAACGTTAGCATGTTCCCAACATTTCGCCATTCTATCATATCCTAAAACGAATCATTATCATCACCATCACCATCATCATCATCATCATCACCATCATCACCATCATCAACAGCTTTCACTTATGAATTCAATTAGAATAATAATTTTATACTGCTACCCATGCACTGCAGTAGTTAACACACTCTCAAGTCTAATAAATAAAATAATAGTTACCGACTTTTAAAAAATCGCTAAACACAACGATAAAACCACATTCGGCTATATTAATATAAAATAAAAATGCGAAGACTGGTTATGTTGGCACAAAGAGTACTGAATATAGGAGCAAAAAATATAATTTGTGCACCAAAAGACAAAGAGTACCTGATTTCACTGCCGGGATTTTGGCACGCCAATGTCCGTCCGTCCGTAAATTGGATTAGGTGCTGTCCAAATCGCCACACCCACACATCAGTCGTTCACTATCGCGTTAAAATGCCGAGAGGAGCCGCAAAAGCGTTCACGCTTCACACACTGTCGAGCCAACACAGGATTCAGATTTTTGACGGATCGTCAATAATCCACCACGCTGCTCAACTAAGGGTCCAGAAAATCAAAAACAAAGGCACGAGGCAAGCAGACTATGGACAATATCTGGTTAGTTACGTAATATTTATCTTCAGAATTACAGCAGCCTGTCGAGGGCCGTTTAACACAAAACTGCCTATTACAGCATGTCAGTATTATGCAACAAAGAGCGGATATACGATTTCTCACATTTTCTGTGCATATGAATACTGCTGGTTATATACGGTCTACATTCGAGTATTTACACTTGAGTAATCCGATATCCATGCACATGCCGGAAAATACGCCACAGTCAGCAGGAATTAGGAGATATCATGAGATATGAGTACTTTCAGCACTACCGACTTCATGATGTTTCGGAAAGGCCACTTACTTCAAACCTATTTTTTACATTCGACTATGCAGAGATCCGTGACAAACGTACAACAAGGAAGGTTACCGTCTCCTGACGTGCGTCGCCCGTGCAGTCTGATATAAACTTACCGGATTTCAAAGAAACCTGCTACCTCCATCTTCAGGACAGAACCATTCTTCTATACTGAAGATGGCGGTAGCAGGTTGCTTCGAAACGTAGTTACGTATCTACACACTTCACGGTGTCACAACCCAGAAGGCAGTAACGTTTATACCCACCGCTGTGTCAGCCTCTTTCTCACAACTTATAAACATCATCACCATGTAGCCTACCAAATACTGCTTCTTCGTGCTGCAAGTTTTTTTTATCAATTTTACATACATTATCCAGGTAAGGGTGGGGGGGGGGGGTGCGGGATAACAGCATTGCATAGCAATTTTATGCATATCTGCTTTTCTATAATACACTAATTCCTGCACAAGTAACATTAATGGCTCTTCCAAAAATCGCCACATAACTTCCATGTTAGTACTCTACCAATGAAAACTTAATTTTACAAACAGACACAAAAACATACTCATAGATGGACCTGTAACTAACCGTCGTACTGATCAATAGAAATGTTAAATGAATCTTCAGCGTGACAAAACAAATGTTGTAATTCCATGCTCTTGCTATACGCAAACAAACAAGAGTGCTTCAAAGGAGACTCGGCGGAAAACGAACTCTAAATGAATTAACGAAAGGCGGCAAATTAAATATCAGTCGATTTTGACGGTTTGTTTCCTTACAAACATGTAAAACTGTTCCTCGAAATTGTCATATTTATACACAATCAGATAAACAAAAGCTAGTTTCAATGATGCAGAAGTGATTCAACCGCCTGAGAATAGAATTTAGTCAGCTTTGGACATGCTGGCCTAGTGACAAATACACTTGTTGTACAAAGACGAAACACAGGAAGACCTGGCACACTGTATAATTAGCAATGGAATGTAAAAGTTAACTTCGAAATGCAGACACTCCCGGACTTACGCAATAGTTACTTTGCGGAAGGTCCGGAGCCAACCTAATTTTGCAAAAGTCGGAGTTGAGCGTACGCATGGTCTAATACATATGCATATACACGACAGTCCAGCTGAAATCCAAATTCCAGTACACTGGAACCTGATCGGCCACAGCATGACGGCCCCGTAGCTTGTGTTATCGCCCAGCAGTATTCTCATGCACCTTCATTTTACTATGCTTTCACATCCGCAGGAAAAAATTCGGGCCTCATTTCAAAACTATTTTAGTTAAATATTTACTTAAAAACTGCTAAGTCTGAAAGTTCGTAAGTGCTGAAAGTGTCTGCAAATCAAACCACACAATCTCTGCATCTATTACAGCAATACGTGACTCGCGACCCAACCACAACCGAAACAACATACGGTTAGCAAGAGCTAATATCCGTATACACATGGATCAGGATAAAATCTGGGGCACTACTGTATTGAAACATATTAGCATACTCGTATATTTAGGCATCATCATTCTACAGATTTGTGGCACATCCATTTTTCGCCTATCAGTAAATTTTGAGTCAATATAAATACAAAAGTGTTCCGTCTAACAAAACTATTCACTTTTATTGCAACACAGCTACATGTTTCGGTCTACTACCCGTGCTGGAATAAAGTGAATAGTTGTGTTAGACGTAAAGTTTGTGTATCTATATTGATATTTAAATACAACCATCAAATTAAATTCTGAGTCGCCAAAGTTTAGCATCTGTACTGACAACCTATCTTCCTGAACTTCAAGAAGGGCTTCAGTTCCACAGAATACGCAGGTATCAGTTCACGGCTAATTCCCAAGTAACACATCACGTCCATTCAGCGTGCTACTGGACACAGCTCTGCGCAACTTTAAACGAGTTCCTCTTCTGAGAAGTATTCCCTAAGATCAATTCCAACATCATCCTTTCTTGTGCCCAGTTTTCCCGTAAAATCTCCTAATCAAAATCCTCTACGAATTTTTTTTTGTCTTATCCATGTCCTATCCTTTTCAACATTTCCTCATTCATTATCACCCTAGATATTAATCGCCGAACTTTCACAGTCATCTTTTACTGCTCCCATTCAAGCTACTTGTCCAGTCATTTCTAACAGCCTGACTTCCTTACCGTAGCAGTATTAGTGCGATGTATACATTTCGAGGCTTCTTGTCGTGTAATATCTTAAGATGATTACATTAGTCACACTCTTGGATGTAAATATGGGAAAATGTATAAAAAGCGAATGTAAAACTTTAATTTTAAATCCAGCAACGACCAACTGTTGTGAGCACTGCGCAGGATTACAGTAATTTCGTCTTAAATACCATTACGATTATTAAGTTACAAGACATTAATTGCCCTGGCGTGTTTGAGCGAGGTAATTCTTATGACGTACGCATATCCAGCGTTTCTCTCACAAGTGAACTTAATAGATTGCAAGGACCTGGCTAAGGAAGGTTGTTATAATGAAGCCATGCAGCAAGTGGATTGTACCTCGACTCTGAGTTCCGTCGTATCTCCTGCTAGTGCAATGAGCCGTGAAAACTGAACTGGGAGTCCGCCGGTCCGGGCAAGAAGGAAGCTGAGAAGAGTTGGAGCTCCGTAGCTCGCAACATCCTACAGTGCATGCGTTGGGGCACGTATGGCTAGCAGCGTCTGAACTAGTTAGAACATTGCAATATCAGTACAGTACTTGTACGTTACTGATAGAGACTGCTGTCCTGTCGCCGCAGAGCGCCTGCGACGTCTCAGAACGACACTTCGCAAAAGTATTTACTGCTACTACTCCAATACACAGAGTCTTACTTATTACTTTATTACTTGACCATGACATACTAACATGAATAGTAATTGTAATAATAATAATAATAACAATAATAATAATAATACAGCACAGCGCATGTGGAATATAAAAACAAACCAGTAATAATGGGAGCAACTGGAACCATCTCAAAATCATTCAGAAAATACCTAGGCAACATACCGGGAAAGCATGAAATCAAGGAACTACAGAAAAGAGCCATATTGGGCACTGCACACATACTTCGGAAAGTACTAATGCAAAAGTACAAAACATTCAACATGGGAAATAACAGTACATGTACCATAAATTGTAACTACAGAATAGGTGCAACAATATACCCTAGAAATACAGTCTCTTTCAGGTGTGTAGTTGTAAATACCCTGCATAAAGGTGATAAATAATAATAATAATAATCAGTGACGAATTCCGATCTCCGGAGGTCAGGCCTAGCGGAAGGGTACACATGTCTCCCACTTACCCTTCCGCTGGACCTGATCTCCAGAGCAAGTTTTGTCACTGACGATGATGATGATGTCACTACTAGTAAAACTTCGATGTAACTTTTGACAGCCCATATATTGCGCTATTAAAGTAATTAAAACGACTGTTATCGTTATCGTAGACACTTAATTACGAATCTATTTTACTAATAACTGTTGTAATACGATTGCTGGTATCTCGTACGGAATTATATTTTGACTCTTTCCCGTAAATGCACGTATTTCTTAGATGATAAAACACTAATTTAACCCTCTTAACACCGCGAACGACAATCATTACTATAAAAGGGTCTCTTTTACATTTAATCCCCTTTATGTTCGCCAGATTCGATGGCATTTCCCCTCCTGTAATATTGAAATAAGATTCTGCAATATTTCACGAACCGCATACATTATCTATATCGTACACACAAAATTACACACTCAGCCATAAAGCGGAAAGATTAAGCAAGGGGTGTATCAGTTCGTGAAGTCTGCATTTCGACACCAGACAAAATGTTTAGTAGGCAACACCCTGCATTATCACTCGCTACACAGCAGTCTATCCATTAACACGGCAAGTGCAAGCTACTGATTATTCTGTATGCATAAAACGTATCGTCCAAGCATTAAGCAACTACAGCTTATAGACTGAACTACAAAGCAGCAAAGTCGTATCTTACTTAGCAATACGAACAGTTCAGGAGCGTCTAGTTACAACTGTCAGCAAGCCAACACTTAAGCCGCTTTGTTCAACTTAAGCTCCGATGGAATCAAGGCAGTATTAGAGTGAATGTATTTTCTTCACCGACTAACTGAACGACATTGATACTAAATATTTAAGAATATCTCTTCACAGAGAGACCACTGGGATAAGTTCAATAACGAATGAGCACTGGCCAGAAGGGACTCAGACGCGATTCAACTGGCCACTGAGCTTATCACGCCGACTGCACAAATCCGTAATTTCACTTCCAGCGCGAAACAGCTTGGTACATTACAATCATGTTTGTACAAGCAGGATATTGTTAGGAGGGCGTTTAGGCAACCTAGCTGACTTTCAGGGCGAAATACATTATGGACATACCGGTAAGAAAAACTTATATAATGTTTGTACGCTTACATTTATTCACCGAAACAGAATACAGGACCTGGTAATAGCGGAAAAACGGCCTGTTTCATTCACAGATGATGCGAAATTGTTATTGCTACTAAGGACACAACTGTATCGGAATAGTAACAAATAAAACGCCTCCTGAGGCACAAAATGTAAAGTTTGGATTCGATTAATAAATCGTTTCGCGGGTGGTTTTTAAGTTACTAATGTCTCATCCCATTAAGTGTTACCGCAGAATCAATTTTACATTTCGTAACTGAAATCTTAATGTTATTAGAATCGTTAATGATCTTCGCGTGCCTTGCAATTATGAAATGTAAAACTGATTATGTTAACAGCCCGTGGTAAGATAATCCATTAGCAGTTTAATAGTGTCCCAAAAAGACATCCCCCGCACCGTATACGGCAACCAAATCACACAGGATAATATCCATTATGGAGTATGATAACTATAGGTGTTCGTATGCCATCGATAAACTACGTATGTCAGCAAGCGAAATTCCTAATACGTACGCACCACTGTGCCGCATTCTGCAACATCAACAGGATCTGAATATCTGGTACGGCATAACAGGCCTATTGTTACAAATATATCACAAATAAATCAGCTGATGTATTCTACATTATAATGAAAAGTGATATGGTTATATGACGTCTCATCTTACTTACATGTTCTGGCTTCATTAGGTTTTAAATCATACATGTTTTATATGTTGCTCCCTGAAGACGGCGGTCGACCGCCGACACATGTAGGAGGGAAGACTGTATACTTCTTATATATACGAGTATATATATAATATATATACTTTATATGTGCAAATTGTCGGTTTTAATAAGAAACCCAAAAAGCTGATTCATTATTCGAATGATGGGTAAATAGTTTGTGTAATAGGCAACCCTTATATTGTGTGTCACAGATGGTCTCTTTGATTAGTACAATCTTATAGGGAGTCGGTACTAGGAGCATGTATTCAATCAAGATCAGAACACAAGTTAGCATACAGTTTTCAAGACACTCAATTGTTAAACTGTAAAACAATTAAATTAAACACCATATTTCTCTGACAGCCTGTATACACTTTAGAGAAACTGCTGACTTATGAGCTCTGTCAGTGCACATTACCACATTTACGCTAAGTACGCTCTCCGCTGTCTCGTCAGAACAACAACATTAACTGCAAGTAATATATGCCACCTGCCTTAACAACAGATCAGTGAAACATGAAAATAAGTGTAAAGGTTGTCCCCACGCTTAGTTAGGCACCACACCATGACGACCCATGCGTTTACTTCCCGGGTAACAGAGCTCACGGTAACCATTTGATAGCAGGCATCAGAGCCGATCTGGACGCGGCAGAGAACATAAAAACCTCTGAACCTACCGGGAATCGAACGACAGTGGTTCAGCCCGTAACCAGTCATTACATCCAAATGAGTTTCAGGGGAAATTAAACTGCGGACTGACTACTGGCAACAACGGCTTAAAGCACACGTCCCGTGACTAGTGGACCGACAGGCGCTTCATTCAAGCACAGCAACTCTCGCAAAACACATTTTCAGAATGCAGAGCGACTGATGATAAATGTGGCTCGTAACCGTTAAAACCCCAAATAACTTCAACACGTGGCTAGGACATATGACAAGTGTCTGTGAGCCTTCCAAGCTTTCGACACAAAGCTGGGCTATTTAGCAAAATAATGCTTCAGTGCCACAGTGCATTAGTTTCAACTTCTTAAGTTCTATTTTTCAGTGTCACCGCAGAAGTGAAACAATAAAATATACGCTAAAAGGTAAAGGGTAAAGCTGTCCTGTACACGCCATAACAGCCTATAATGGGATGGAGGAACTCTCGTAGCTCCACATAATCTTAACCTCGGCAATTAGACGCACAGAAGTGTCAGCCTCACGCCACGACCGAATTAACACTGGGGAAAGAGCCGCCGGTACTCACTGAAAAGGAAGCTGCGTGGCCCCGAGAGCCGGTCTCGGCGTTTTGGAGAAGAGCAAAACATCTTGTCACTGCCGGGGTTCGAACCCGGTTCAAAAGAACCGATAAAGATACACAAACACACACACATAAGTACGTAGGTACATACGAACACACATACTCGCATACACGCACACAAACATACATACATACATACCTGCATACATACGTACATACTTACATGCATATATACCTGTATACAAACATACATATACACACACACACACACACACAAATACACGCAAGCACGCGTATTCGTATTTCTTTTACAATAAATGAAGTTAAAGAGAAATTTTTAAATTATGACAATTAAACTACTAGTACTACTACTACTACTACTACTACTACTACTATAATAATAATAATAATATTACCTGCACCCCTACCACCATTATTCTACTTACCAGCCAAAATATACGACGCTCATAGGTAAGACGCAAACTCAACAGGTGAGCGCAATGTACGCAATGACAATGTCTGACCAGCACTCATTAAGAAGTGAACTTCAGCATTAAGGCACTCGTGAACTACATAAAAACAAGCCCTATATGAGCGCAGTAGTTAACCAAACGCAATTGGGCACGTCGCGCACGTTCCTTCGGTGTCGTTATTAGAACGCCGTCAGTTGTGATGCAGACCGACAGCGGCGGACAAGGAGGCGCGACACTGCGTCCCACCAGTGGATGGGTACGGCGTACACTGCACGTGATCAGAACTCCTGAACAGCCAGCCGATGGCGCAAAGCACAACTCGCCATCTACATACATCACACATCGAGACCAAGAATAGGGTGGTCTATGCCACGTGCAGCACATTAGTGACTGGTCGCAGAGCTGAAGGCAGTGCATCTAATGTGCTGCACGACAGCACTGAAGAAATTCATAAACCACAGGACTGGCCAATTTTCCAGTGTGACACTGGAATGAAGTAACTATAACAATGTCCGGCTCCATGCCTCACAATCCATTTTGAGCTTCTCGAATAATCATGAAATTCCCCGCATTGTATAAGACCTAAAGGTTCATCAGCACCAACGCAACGATATCAGGCGAATGAGAACTATAAGGTAATAGCTAAACTTCATTTAAAAATCACAAAATTCCGACAAAATAAACGTCAACGTGTGACAGTCCAGGGAAATAACATGTGACAGGAGGTTTATATGAATAACGGGTAGTTATATTCGATTACGTAGGAAAAGTAATTGTGACATAATGAAACAAAATTTCAAACAATGAAATCCATTAAACAGAGATTGCTATGGAAAACTGACGATCAGTGAGCAGGGGTCAATTGAATTTTATATAAAATACACAGTATAAGGCATGACCGAAATAAAAGAAATAAATCAGTAGCAATACGTACAGATCCCAGCATTACATCAGTACTACGTTTCATGTCCAATGTTAACGACAGAGCAAAGAAACTTAGAATAAACAGTGGCCCGTGAGTAAATATGTAAAACATAAATGCATAACACGCCTTCATAGCTGGAATCTACTACAAAATAATAACATAAAAGTTTAAAAAAACATTCTGCTTAGATCGACATTCAGAAATAGGATTTTGGAACAATGTTCTTGGCAAAATGTTTAAATATAGGAGAGATAAGTATTCAGTAACCAACAAATGCACAAACATAAACTACTTTATAGTTTTATTAGTATCACCGAATTCCCCTACATATGTTTCGGTCCGTAGACCATCTTCGGGGGGGGGGGGGGGGGGGTAACAAGCTACTACACTTCACATCGCATGTTTAATGTGCTGTAGAACAGTCTTGTCTCAGAAGTAAGTTGTAAAAACACATTTGAATTTGTAAAATTTGTAAAACTGTATAGTAACTTAAGATTTTACAAATTTTACAAATTCAAATGTGTTTTTACAACTTACTTCTGAGACAAGACTGTTTTACAGCACATTAAACATGCGATGTGAAGTGTAGTAGCTTGTTAACCCCCTGAAGATGGTCTACGGACCGAAACATATGTAGGGGAATTCGGTGATACTAATAAAACTATAAAATAGTTTGAGTGTGTGCATTTATTGGTTACTGAATACTAAGTGAAAATGCACGGTGAAAGCAATATCAAATTTATAAGAGAGATAAGTTAAAAGGTCATTTAACAAAGTCACACACGCTTCATACTTACTATTTTTCACGTAGCATAAATAGGGGGTCAAATAAGAAAGATGAGACGGGCTAGAAATACAGAGCGCACAGATAAAGAAGAATACACAACGCAGGTGATAGAAGGGCTTGAGAACAACATGTGGGTGTACAATGGGGTCTACGAGAAGACGGCAGTGAAGACACGAACTGGATTGACTTGGCTCAGGACAAAAGCCACTAGCGGGGCTCCGCGAAGAAGTTGACGAGACGTGCGACAGCACACAACGCGGATCGTCTTGATCAGTGATCAAGGCACAGCTTGTGCCACGGAACTTGTTAGTTGATTGGGTTTTGCGAATCTCTTTTACATGCTACAAGGCGAATATGATTAATCCTACAGAGTGGTTTCAGAGGACTGACGATAAACCGTAAGTTCCTACACAAAATACCGGCAAACAGTACGGGGAAAAGAAAATGCTCACACTCACACACACACAGTGGGATGATCCGTACGCTATTCCTCAGACAGTGAAAGCTTTCTGATATGTCCGGTTCCGTTTTCTCTGCACAGAGTACACGCTGAAGGCACGAAAGCCAAGGCAACTAAATGGATATCGATCTGTATGCGCGCACATTATCAGAGTACTATAACAGCAATATCACTGTAAGTAACATGCAAGTAAATAATTCTGTGCCTGGAAGTTACACCAGCACAACTTCCCTATCTCCTGGGACTTGGTACTATTTGGAATAGGATGGACAGAAAAGTAATTATCCTGCCAAATCACACAGATCACGCAGTTTGTCTTTGTGGATTTTAGGACAAGCAGGACGATTCGAAAACCAACCACTAGAAGTAACGGACAAAACAACGCTGAGGCACATTCGACAGCAGCTGCATTGTTTCACTTGGGATTATCATTCGTTCTGCCATTAACTTATTATTGTCACCTCACCGCAACAAAAAATAACAAAGTTTCACTCCAGTACGGTTCATATATTTCCGACACTTATTTACCTCAGTGTTTCCACTCTTATTTTAACCTACACTGATGAATACTCAGCACTGTTTTAATTAGGAAGAGTGATGACGCTAACAGTGAACAGGGGCGGGATGCTGACGAAGAAACTGAATGAGAAGCAACATCGATCGAGTCATCTTCTCTTGAATTTCCCACATCCCTCATTGCCTACTGCAGTCATTTTAGACGCGTTCGCAAAATTGCGAAAAGCGACTATTAGCTTTGTCATGTCTGTCTGTCCGTCCGTCCGTCCATCCGTATGGAACTCGGCTCCCACTGGACTAATTTTCATGAAATTTCATACTTGAGGATTTTTCGAAAATCTGTCGAGAAAATTCAAGTTTCATTCAAATGTGACAAGAATAACGGATACTTCACATAAATACCTATGCACATTTATGATATCTCGCTCGATTCTTCTTTGAATCAGAAATGTTTCAGGCAAAAGTGCAGAAAAAATCAAAACATATTTTATGTTCAACAACTTTTTTCCGAAAATCGTGTCGTTTATGAGGTAATGTTGAAAAATATGGTACAGCCAGACAGGCCACAGATGACAATATAACACGGCGCATGCGCTTTGCGTGCTGGATAACTAAGGTTACAGACACACACACAGAATATTTAATACTTATTACTTTTTCACGACAATGGTTATGCGAACGCTCCTCAGTGTTACATTATACATACATTGCCTGCCTTATTTGCTGAAAATCAATCCGTTCATTGGACTTGTGCCACTGATAGCGACCCGTACTTATCAATGTACTTAAACATGCCAATGATTTCAGTTACGTAACATTTTAAGCGGTAATATGTCTTGTTCAACACAGATCAGCAAGTCGTCTGAGGAGTCTCCTTTGTTGTGCTCCATATATTTTGAGAATAGTCTTTAAAGCAACATAAGGCCTACATACTTCAGAACTTCCTTTCGCAGGTACCTTATAAAGTCTTAACTGACGACTTATCGCCACATTCGTGCATAGTTTTATTCTTATTTAAAGACTGGACCACAGCAGCAGTTACCTCGTGTACAAAGCCCTGTGCCGTGTCCATGGTCGCGAGATGGTTCGTAGCGAGAGACAGAACACGATCGCTGTTGCAGTCAAAACCATTGTTGTGTGCATTTTACAACGCACATCTATATACTAAATACCATGAAATGTTAAGCTATGATGAGATAATTTTGTTTTACAGAAATTTAAAACTTCAGTTCTTACAATTACAATAATTTAAACAAAACCCCGTAAAGCCAGATCGTGATCCTACTGTCTTATTTTCATCAGTCATTTATTCGGACTACATTTAATTCCAAGCAGACCAAGTTACTCGCACTTTTTCGACAATAGGCAGGTCTCGAAAACAGTTTTTTTTCGATACACTATTAAAGTCTGACAATCAACTGAAAATAGAAAGGAAAGTGCGACGCAATGATCATAAACATTCGCTTCCATCATACCAGGAACGTATGATTTCTCATATAACGAAACAGTACAGTTTTCAATTGAAGGAATGAAGTAGGAGAGAATCAGTTATGATAAAAAACACGAACCTTCCCTTCTGTCACTAATTTCAGAACGCGTGCATGCGTGCAGTACTGAAAGGTGTGGCAAGAAAAAGCACGAGGCACCGTACGCTCGGGAGATAGCGGCCGGAAGACAGAGGCAACAGAACAAAAGAATATCCCTCCTGCAGACAAGTTCACGGATGGAGTGTGGCTCCATTTCCTCATCTGCCCTTATTCTCAACTTCACCCCTGCCGGAAATGAGAGAAGAAAGGAAACTATTTCTTGTCCTTTTACTTTCCTTCCGCTACCGCTTTTCTTCTCGTCTCTTTCACTAGTAGCCATTTTGTGTCGATAGAAGCACGCATCAGAGAAACATTTCACCGGTAATTCCGGGGGGATGGTATACACAGGCGGCAGCCAGATAAGAGATTGGTTTGCGTTTAGACAGGCATTCAGGATGACACGATGGCAACAAGCACTGACGTTAACACCAGAGCTGACTCTCTTCCAAAAGGCACGTGAGCCTAAGACTGTCCTGAGAAGTTCAGATACGTAGAATGTGACAGACATGAACCCAGGAGATGGAAGGATAACATCAAAATGAATGTTCGGCGATGTGGATGTGTAGATGTGAATTCGAGTAAACAGGTTTGAACTGACCTTTCCGATACTCGAAACTGTCATCGGGTGGAGATCTAAGACGTCTGGGTTCTGTTGCAGAACACTTAGTTGAGGAATGAATCAATATTCATAATGAATATAAATATTTAACATGACAGTTTCAATGAAGGCTTGCGTGCAGCGCATTCAGCTTGGAAGAACAGACGTTTATATATCCGAATAATCTACCACATACAAGTAATAATAATTATGACTTGTATCTGGTAGATTATTCACATGCGGCGGAATTATTCCGCCGCATGTGACAACACGTGATAGACGGAGCTAAGATTCTAACAGCTTTAGTCTGCTGGGTCTGTAGCGACACTGAAGTTTACAGAAATACGAAATCTTGTGTCTCTTGTTGTTAAAATTGGGCTATAGTGTAAGTAAATTTCGTAAATATGCTTACAGTGAATAATATCGAAAGAAGACAGACACTTTTAGAGAACAGACGCTGTAATTTCTATTAAGTAGTATCGGATATGTAGAATTACGTAACACGCAGCACGGATGAAAATCTGTGATAGTACCTACGATTTAACTTCTGAGAGTTACATTTGTTTGATGAATACACTGAGACATTCTACTTTCATAACATTGATTCATGAACCACTTACGATGATTCTATAAATGTTGGTTATAATTAGTAATCAAACTCGCATCTTATAAAATTCTGTCAGACAAGGAAAGTCCGCACTTCATGCCGCATGTTACAGAAAGAAGAGTTCCTTGTGACAATTCCCTCCAAACACAAGCCTGTTCGAAATTATGTACTATTTATCGTTTTAGTCCTACCCTGGATCAACATGGGTATCTTCCAGTAAGATAGGACATAAGTCATCACGGCAGGCCACGCTACGTTTTACGCTAATTGCATTGCCGTGTATAAATAAACGTATGAGCACAAAGACTTCCAATCCTTTAGTAGTGACGCACTGATTGGTCAAGGACGTCAAAAAAACAAGACAGTAATAATTACAACGGGGAAAGTGAGCAGAGTTTCACAAATTGTCACTACACAAATGATAACGGTCATCTTCAATTTCTAGGCACTGTACCCGCAGGGAGACCTGTCCCATAGGGCACTCAATGGACACAAGGCCTCTGTAACATGCGACCCGAGTCCTTCTGGATGTGGCGAACAGAAAGAATCCAATATCCCTAATGGGAATTAAATTCCGGCCCTGCAGCTCACATGCCGTCATCCACTGACTGAGCTGATGCGGCTCCTGCATTACAGCGAGACATCCGGCAACAGCACAGAGTTCTCCACAGCACAACCACCCACCCGGAACTGCACTCACTCACAAACATCACGTAGGACAGTGCATTAGGAACATTGTGACCACATGCAATGGTACGGCATAAACAGAGTGGAACAGATGTAATTCTTACGTGTTGAATTGTTGGCTGATATAGACGTTTCGCACCGATATTCTGCCTCAATTTTCAGTGTGACGAAATTACGTACAGGTAGATGCCGTAACTTTTCCACCTTAAAGGTGGAGGAGACACGTTCCTCTGACACGTCTGTGTAAAGGTACGATCCTACACGGTGTTAAAACGCCGATCAATATCCGTTGAGAAAGCCTGAAAACCCGTGTTAAGAATGAAACTTGACAGAAAATAAATAAGCAAAATAAATACCAGTACTTTATTGTTTGAGGCGAACGTTGCCCGTGTGGTGAAATTGGGTAGGACGGTATTACAATTTATGCCCAAACTACACATCATGTCTCTTGCACAGCTGCAGGGTTGTGCTAGTGACTAACCAACCAACCAACCAACCAACCAACCAACCAACCCCAAGTTCGACTGCGCAACAATCGCACAGCCGTGCAGTCAACAGCAGGCCCTGTAATATAAAACACTGCTGCGTCCCCGGCTCAACAGGGGGCCGTAACTCTCCGCGTGCTAAGTTACTACAAGTACCCCAGTAACAAGACCACTTGCCCTTTGGACGAACTTTTTCTTCCGTACTTTCGAACTGGTCAACCTTTACTTCGTTGCCAGAATGAGGCCGACTTGTACTGCAGTGAATGGAGCGCCCTTCAGGACACGTGTCTCTAAGAGCAGCAAATTAGATATCTGATATCTTTATATGGAGGATTACTGCATATACGACATCTGATACCTTCTTCACTCTCTTATCACCCTCACATTGCAATCCTCGCGTATCCAACTTATGTTGTAACTTTAACGTAAGAATTATAGCCAAAACACACAACATTAGGCAATCGTACTGTCAGTTTTTGTCACGTCTCGTACTAGTTTCACCAGAACGATGTACACAATTCTTGTATTCCAGTCGAAATGCAGTTTAAATGACACGGAACTCACAAAGATTTTCCGTCCCATTAGCGTGTGACTTTGACGCCAATTAGCTGTAGTTTTGTATTCCTTTCATAATCTAAATCATTCGACTGTAGTATTGACGTCGAGAAAGACCAACTTTCATGTTTAAATTCGTTTCTTTGCTGAATTGACAAGTGAGAAA
This sequence comes from Reticulitermes speratus, assembly GCA_021186555.1. Lineage (NCBI taxonomy): Eukaryota > Metazoa > Arthropoda > Insecta > Blattodea > Rhinotermitidae > Reticulitermes > Reticulitermes speratus. The sequence continues at coordinate 28,763,317 of JAJKFL010000013.1, read as the reverse complement.
TTATTTTTAATTACAAGTGGAGAATGGCGGAAGACTAATTTATTTCAGAAACTTTCCGAGAGGGAAAATGAATTTACAAGAGAGACAATGGCCAAGTTTCATTTCTCCTTCCTTTATTTGTGTAGTTTAGATATCAGCGGCAGGAATAATTTCAACAGCTACGTACAAGCGGCTTTTGTTTCGCTTTGAGATACAAATTTTTAAGTACTTCATTCTCGCAGCCTAGCAGAAATTAGAAAAAAGTATAAAATTAAACGAAGCTGATAAAAAGGCCAAAGAAAGTCGAACACAAATACAGACTCGGAGTCCGCCGATGAATTGACTGTCCCAGACGCCGAAATAACTGAATCATCTGAAACATGATGTTAGTCGCGAGCTTCGACGCGCCATAAAAACGGCCACAATGAACTGCACATCCCACACCTTTACTTATGATGCGTCCACATACAGTCCATGATGTTGCCTCATCTGGTAGCTGACCTGTTCACACCAAATTTCCCAACGAAGTTTCAGAGTCACGTGTAACAGCAATTTAATTACGTCTTCTTATGAAATCCTTTTTACGTACGGACGAAAATTTGCGAAAAGCAACTATTAGCTTCGTCATGTATGTCTGTCCGTCCGTCCATCCGCCTGCATGGAACGACTCTGCTCCCACTGGACGGATTTTCATAATGTTTGATATTCGAGGATTTTTCGAACATCTGTCGAGAACATTAAAGTTTGACTGCAATCTGACAAAACTAACGGCACTTTACAGGAAAACCTACGCAAATTTATGATAATATTTCGCTGAATTCTCAGAACGAGAAACGTTTCAGACAAAAGTTGTAGAGAAACTGAAAACACGATTTTACGTGCAACAACTTTTTCCCGAACGTCGTGTGCCATTTACGACCTAATGTGGAAAAACATGATACAGAGACGGACAGGCAACATTTGACAATTTGCGTGCTGGATAACTAAGGCTACAGACGCACTCGGAATACGTAATACATATTGCCTTTCCACAGCAACGACTGTTTGGCGAACGCGCCTCAATGTTAACGCTACACACACGTTGCCCGTCTCGTTTACATTTCACTAACTCGTTATCACTGCCACATGGCCAGCTTTGTAGTGATAGCCACAGTTTCTTGAATTGTAACTAATGTTGCTGCAACACAGCGAACGAGAAGTTACACCACTAATAATGCCCAGTGGGAGAGACCAGAATTTTCCAGCTTATGGTTCAACGGAAATGCGTATTTTTAAAACTGAAACTACTATTCAGCGCCAAATAAATCTCTCTTCGCTTCCTTTCAGCGTCTAGCACCCAATGCCCATCCCATCCCACCCCCAAAAAAGCTATACCCACACAAATAAAGCCTGAATTATAATGCTTTAATCCCACATCTCAAGTGCAACGCCAAGACAAATTAATTACATTTATTCTCCTAGAAGACTAACAATTTCTCAGAGGTATCATCTCCATTTCCTTATTTGACTCTTTCTCCCTCCCTCCCGCCCTCCAATTCCACGTAAAACTTTCCTTTTGAACGTTCAGCACATTTACGGAACTCCTGGAGTAATTTTAATTAGTGAACTGAACAAAAAGCAGCTATTGGACGCGTTTACTAATCACACAACTTCGAGATATTGCAGGGTGGCTGCTCGAAAGTCGAATCTCTTTCATTAACTCCTAACAGGAGGCCACGCAACCGCAGCCAGCAGTCACTTTTAAAGAAACCGTGTCACAAAGTTGTATTTTACAAAGTCGGCAGCAACCATTACGTTACACGTAGAGTGCTTCTTCTTTTTATTATTCTCCTTATTCTTCCTCAGCATCGTCTTCATATCATCACGATCATCATCACTACTTACACAGACGATTCCCTAAAAGTACTATTCCTATGGACGGATATAAAAAAATCTTCTCAGAAGGGGCATTCAGTCAAAGCTCACTATTTCATGATACTCTTTCCAGTTTCTTCTGCAGTGCTGTGCAAAACCTGTTGTGTGATGAAATCTGAAACTCTGTCACCATTCCTTTACTTAAGAAGGGTTGAAGAATGACCGCTCGCCTGCCATCTCAAATGCTCCTTCAACAATCTCGTGGCATTTACCCATCGCAGTCACACAGATAAAGCTTTTAAGGCCAAATCACAGCGGAGAAACCGTTGGAATAATGCTGGAAGAAATACCGGCACACCTGCTGTGGCCCAGTTTCATTAAGTTTATACAGTGGATTGGATGGGAGACGACATCTGGAAATCGCAAGAGGATAACCGGATGGTTTCTTATGGATAAAGCATTAGCAAAACACAAGGCAATACAGCTGTATTACGTGTGCGTAGGCCATTAATTCTTCTTAACTCTATTCTGCTCAGTTCGGGGATTGTGGTAATTATTCAAGTTGGAATCGTCAGAATACAACATCCGATCGACCACAATCATCCACAAGAGTGCTACTCTCAGTCACAGTACTATAACAACAACAACAACAACTACTACTACTACCACCACCACCATCAATACTAATACTACCATCAATAGTACTAATACCACCACTCTACTACTACCACAACAACTACCACTATGACGACTACTACTACCACTACTGCTACTACTACCACCACCACCACTATTGCTACTACTACTACTACTACTACTACTACTACTACTACTACTACTACTACACACCACCACCACGACCACCACTACTACTACTACTACTACTACCACCACCACTACTACTACTACTACTACCACCACCACGACCACCACCACTACCAGAAAGGCGATTGCAATATCAATTTAAAATGATTGCGAGTGTAAAAGTAATCATTGGATTTGTAGAACAAAGCCTATTAAGAAAAAAATTTCTGTGCACATGAAACAGCCATTGCCACTACAAAAAAAAGTTCTTTAAAATATGTAACATCAATAACCAATTAAATTAAATAAAAACATACGAAACGCCGTTTATTAAAATATAAAACACCAAGTGTAAGTCGCATCAAGGGCTTCCAACTTAACAGCACTAGCAGAGAACTTCAAAGCAAGCATCCGAAATTCGAATATATGTGTGTGAGCTTGTGAGTTATATGCGAGGGACTGCTTGACCCTTGAAGATGACAGAATGTTCTTTTGAAACGTCGAGAACCATTCACCCAACGACAAAGTATCACATTCCAGAAGGCTTGAATCGTCTTATATATTTCCGGTTTAAGTTTTTATACAACTAAAAAAACCTGAATTGTTGACATACTTATTCTTTGACTTCGATCCACTAACACGTTAAAATAAATGCAAATATTGACACGTTTTGAAGAAAAATGTGGATTCTGGGCTCTGTCATATCTGTGAAGGCCATAATTTTCATCAGAATTTCAGGAACACAGATGGGCGATTCGGCTTAAAATTAATGCACTTATTCATAACAAAAAACTGCTTTAAAATTCTTATCAGTCTGCTCGAAACAAAAAATGTACATCGTATTGTCCTATATATGGGTTTTTGTACTACATGTACACTGCATGGATAATACAGGCACGATACTGATGAAACACAAGGTAGAGAGACAATGAGATTTAAAAAAAAAAACTCCACATCACGTACAAACAGGGACTGGTGTTTCATTACATAACACAGTTACTAATTACGATAAGTTCGGAAATGTGCACATAACATATGTACTAGCTGAACACGAGGACGTAAATTTGCAGGGGTCTGAATAGAATGCATCGCAAATTATGAACACGTAGAGTGTTTCACAAACTACTGTTTTTCTACTAGTCATTCTTGTTATGATTAGTTTCCATTTTCATCAAAATGCAACTGCAAACGCTGAAACGTTCCGAAAGTCTGCCGCCAGACAAAGTATGAATTCAATAACCCTACCGCTGATAGTTCACGTCAGAGTCAACCAGTCTTCGGCTGCTAGACTCAAGACAAGGCACCACGATCCTTCGACACGTCGGGAAATAATTACCTGTAAATATGGCGTTATATTATACAGGCAGTTTACGGGTTACCTTATATGCGACTTACGTAAACATGGAATTAAGTAAAAAATTCTTATTAATTATTAATAGTATTAATTCATATTAATACAATATTCATATTATTAATTATTAATACTGTAATAATTGTGTATTTTACTTTGTTTCATATGAAAAACTGTAGAAATAATATTTTAAACATGTACACTGACATTGTAAAAACGTATGCATAACTATCACGTGTGATATATAAGTGGGGGTGGGGTCAGTTCCGACTTACGTAAATTTCGGGTACGTAAAAGTTCTAAGAACGCAAGCCTTACGCAAGTCGGAAACTGTACAACAATCCCCCAAATTACGCAGTCTCGACTTACGTCGTCCTGCATTTACGTCGTTTGCTCCCAGAGCCAAAATATTAAGCTAAGTGCGCAAATTCGTACATACGATGCTGAATGTGTGCTAAGCGCTACTGAACTCCCATGATCAGGAGCCCACTATCGACCATCCGGTTGAAAGTCGGAAGAAAAGCGTCCTTGAAGAATCCGAGGAAGCTGAGGAACCTGAGCCTGAGCCTAAACCTAAGGAGAGGATCATGGTGGTTTCAACGTTGAGTGCGGGGCTTGGACTCACTGAAGCTGGCAGCAAGGTCTTTGAGGTCAATGACTGAAACGAGCAGCGTGCAGCAACAACTAGACGAGGAATTATGAGGATTCTTGCTTGCTATGAGAGCTGATGAAGAAGAAGAAGGCGTGTTTGTCCCTCTAGACTTCAGTGCCTGATTTCTGCAAGTAATCTATCTTCAGGGACTCGTGCATCCCCACATGTACTGTTGGACAATGGATGCAGATCCAGATTACCGATCTGCAGTTCAAGAGGAAGTGCCTCCTCCTTAAATTGTCATTTGTTTGTTACTTCACACTGTTTGTAAATTTTTCGTACGTATGAATATACCTTTTTTAATGAACAAAACAGTCTGGAATCAGCCTCCATATTTTAACATTTCGTTTACGGCAAAATCTCTCTCTACTTACACGTCGTCTCGCCTAACGTGGCCGTTCTCGGAACCACCTACGGCGTAACTTTAGGGGATGATTGTCAAGGATTTGAATCTTCAGCAAACGGCTGTCAGAACATCAAATGTTGCAACCGTACCGTTGTGATTCGTAACTGCGTACGGCCACGATGTTACAAATGTTCATGATGGGAATTAAGAGCACAAGTGTTAGTGACTCGGGAAGTATAGCATCAAATGTACGATAATTAGTAGATAATGAATGAAAAGACGTAAGAGGAAGCGGCCTGAGGAAAACCAGTATAAACCTCGGTGAAGATAACCGGCCTCCCGGTCGAGATCCGAGCCGGGGTCTCCCAAATACAAGTCAGAAGCCACCTCAGCTAACTCGCTTTGTTGTTGTCGGTTTCAAATGGCGTGACGTTTCGATGTCGTGAAAACTGGTACATTTACAGACATACGTTGATGCGCATGTGTTTGTGGCATTCTGATTACTGAGATTTATATGAAAATATTATATCGAATTCAGGCGCGTGTTTCGACTTCCAGTTTCACCTTTTGTGTGTTTGTGGTTCTACAGTTCCTGACCTGGGTTTCTCTTCAACTTCACTGATACACTATTTAGGCGTAGGGGAGACCGGGTTTAGTTGGCTACACGGGTAAGTTGGCACAACGTTAATATCTCGCCTCTCCTTTGTAAGAGCGCACCACCTGTGAGGCAGTATGAAGAGCAACATCCTTCATTGCAGGGAAGTTACTTGGCAGTGTGCTCAGAGCTGTATCGGAAGCAAAATTTGGTTGTGAGTGTTTTGCACAGCGCCGAGTAATTTTACAACAGTTTGGTAAATACGTATTATTGAGAAGGCTGCTAGGGTTTTATCTGAACCAAAGGTATGTAATTATGCAGTATATATGTGGCAATGTGACTGATAAGTAACAGTCTTTCTTGTGCATTTAATCTCAGAGGAAACCAACCTCAAATCTGAAAGTTCGTGTTGGATCTAGCTGGCACATTTGCTATGGGGCAAGTTGGCTCACCGTGCCAGCTTACTGCGCGGTCAACAGTGCAGCATTCTGTACGTTTCTTGTTCTGTCATTTCAATTTTGTTGTAGAAAGCATAATTATACCCAGAACGTACAAAAGGAAAACTGAAAGGGCAAATATTGCCCCACATACAGTTCTTCGAGCAGTTAGGGCAGTCAGAATAGAAAACAGGTCGATTAGAAGTGTAGCAAGAGATTTTGGGATCCCGTTTCGCTCTCTGACGAGATATTGCAGCAGAGCTTCCGAGGATGACGTAAGGGGAATTTTACAGAATCCGACATTCAGTATTGGGTACAAGAAAACTCGCCAGGCATAAGTAGGGCTTCAAGTTTTAACAAGACTAATGTTAATGCCTTCTTTGATAATTTGAAAGAAGTGATTGATCGACTGCGGGTTGGGCCGAGCGACATATGGAACATGGACGAAACGGGCGTAACAACCGTGCAGACACCTGATAGAGTTATTGGGCGCCGTGGTTGCAAACAAATAGGGAGACTGGTGTGTCTGCTGAACGTGGAAAATTAGTAACTTTAGCCCTGGCCGTTTCAGCGACAGGAAACACAGTGCCGCCATTTTTCATTTTCCCCAGGGTGAACTTTCGTGCCCATTTCTTGAATGGTGCTCCTGCAGGTAGTGAAGGTGATGCTAATCCTACTGGATGGATGAAGGCGGAACATTTTTTGAAGTTTGTGAAACATTTTGTTTCCCACGTGAAACCTTCAAAAGAACGACCAGTAGTTCTTCTCTTGGACAATCATGATTCGCATTTGTCAATCGCTGCACTCGATTACTGCAAGGAAAACGGCGTGACAGTTCTGTCCTTCCCACCTCATTGTAGTCACAAGCTGCAGCCGCTTGATAGGAGTGTCTTTGTGCCACTAAAGACCTATGTCAATCGTGTATGTAACGCATGGATCACAAACCACCCAGGACAAACGATGACCATTTACGATTTACCAGGAGTTATCAACATGTCTCTCGACTCTGCAGCTACTCCTGCAAATATCAAGGCTGGATTCCTGGCCACTGGAATTTATCCCTACAACAGAGATGTGTTTGGTGATGAGGAATTTCTCTCTTCCTATGTAACAGACAGACCAGCGCCGACCACAGACTCTGCAGCATTGAATTATAGTAATGGAAACATTAAACACAACGAGTCTGCAGGACCAGGCACCTCAATAATTAATTCTCCCAAACCAGGTTCATCCAAAAGAATACCTGCAGAAACAAATCCTTCCTCAAGCATGTCCTTGACTCCTGAACTTGTCCGTCCTTGTCCTAAAGCTACAGGCAGGAAAGGAACAGCAAACGCTTCTAGAAAGAAAAGAGGTACACCAATCCTGACTGATACGCCAGTGAAAGCAGCCTTGCAAGACAAGCAGAAATCGAGACAAGTGGCAAAAGGAAAAGCACATCAGACGGGGAGTAGGAAGAGCCTTTTTAATAACCCTGCAAGAGATTCTAAGAAGAAGAAAATAGTGAGGAAAATTCAGACACACTGCTCAGACGAAAATGGTATGGAAACATTTTGTTTGGTTTGCATGGACAGATACTCAGAGTATAGCTGGGGAAAAATGGGTTCAATGTACCCAGTGCCAAATGTGGGCCCATGAAAAATGCACAGCTGGCGTTTCCTGGGGATATATTTGTTGCAACTGCAAGTCGGATGTATCAAATGAAGATTTCTGAAGTTTTGTGGACATATATTTCTGTACTGAGTATCATTTTCCAGTGTAATTTGTAATGTTTGTCCTTAGTTTTGTACGGCTTGTAAATCAGTTTCAGTATGTTGTTAGCATCATCTTAGCGTCATTTATGCTGTCCCAGAATATTTGTGACACTAATAATAAATCAGGCTCTACTATATGCCAACCTACCCCATGATATGTGCGAACCTACCCCGTATATGGGGCAAGTTGGCACAGGTGCAGAGGTTAGGAAAAGGTCCTTTTTTATGGTTTTATTATTGAAATAACGTCTTCAGTATATTTTCTTGCATAGTCCAAGAATGAAACTTGCCACCAGTACCATTATCTTTTCTGTGCCATTTGTATGAAAATTGTAAAAAATTAAAAGGTCCAAAGTGTGCCTACTAAACCCGGTCTCCCCTACTCCACGCACGCTCAGTCTCCTTAGTTTGACAGCTCTGCATATACCCATCGTGTGTCCTTGTTTTCACAGATTCATTCTGTGTGTGGGACAAATACACGGCGTTGCTGTTCCAACTTCTACTACGTCTCCTCTAATTTTCACTAACATTTACTACTGTATCCGCTGTATTGCACTCACCTCTGTTTCTTACGTAACTAACGCCTCTTAGATCCAAACGCTTACGTTCTTACAAAATTCCAATTTATGTTCCTCACACAAGACACTGGCTTTCACATCTTCAGAACGTAGACCTACTGTTGAGTCTAATCACTGTCCTTTAAAATCGTCTTAATATCGTCTTCAGAGACACTCGTCTCACGCGCCGTCTCTTTACGTGATGCTTCTACACACTTGTTTGTCTAATGCCTGCTACACGTTCCAGATCATTAGTATAACCTTCACAGTTGCAGCAAAGTCATTACGTGATCAAACAAGGAAAGAAAATGAACAGAGCATCTGTAATATCAATGCATATGATCAGCGTATCTTTCCATTTGTTTATGTTGTCTGCACTGCTTCACACATCAATACACTGACGTGCAGGAAGGGGGGTTTAGGAAGTACTTCTCTACTGTATTAAATTACGCGAAGACTACAGACATCTCGTAAAACTACAAGACTGTGTATCAAATATAAAGTTCATGTGTAGTAGTAAAGTACAGTAATGCAGTATTCAACACGAAACACGAGTCTGCGGAATTCTTCAGTGAACTTGGTCTTACATCACGGTCAACAAAAGCACGTTTTGTGATGTGGAACGTGACCACGTTGTGCTTCGCGACACAGGGCTGCTTTTTACTGTCCAACGAGAAACCGCTCTTGTTAGGAATGCTTACAAGATACCTCACGAGGCTTCCAACAGTGCCATTAAGTTCTGACTTTCATTTCGGTATGAAACTTTCAGTGCAGTCCTATGCGAAGAATTTAGCGTCTTATTCAACATGCCGTGCATTCGTACGGAACTGTCTGGTCTTGTTATAGCAGGCAATAAAATTCTTATGGCTTTGAGTAGGTGGTATACGTTATTCAAGGTAGGATAAAGGCAAGTAACTTGGCTGTATTATGGATATTAGAGTATTTCTTGTGTAGAAGCGGTTTTGATTATATTTGGGTAAGACTTTGTCTCAAACCTTCAAAAATAAAAACAATGACAGCTAGAGAAATAAGATTAAATTAATGCTGCTCTTGCTATATAGAAAGTAAAGCTCTGTCTAATGCTGACAAAATTAAAGCGATAGAAACATATACACTTGTATACTCACCAAAGTGATGCTTAAGCTTTAATAAGGACAGGAATTAAATAACATCAATCATAAGGAGTACGTAGCTCTTCTGCTTCACGCCCTTACAACATTTCCAAGACACAAAAATAAAAATAAAGTGTAAGATACTCCACCACTGTTGGGCTCCCACGTATTTACATAAATGACTTGACTCTCAGAATTCAAAACTACTAGCATATCATGCTTTCACTTCAGCTGTGAACCAAAATACATATTTCAACACATGAATCTGAAACTAAACAATACGTAAGAAACTAAATAAAAAAACAGCGGGAACGACAGCATTAGGAAGAATCGTCCATGCAATTAGAAGTGGCAAAGTATACATGTACGAAATGAAGCAGACGTGTTACATCCAACGACTACAAGAATAAGGACAGAGTTGGGGCAGCGTAAGGGTCGCACGGAAATGAGGACTGCCGAGCTACAGGTTTGGGCGTTATAAGAAGACTGAAAGAGAGTGTGGAGGAGGGATTAATAACATCTAACTGAAGAACGAGGACGAAAATCCTGAGAAAGAGGAAAGAAATCATTCAGTCCACAAACCATCCTCTATGACATAATCATATCAAATTATCTCAGCATTAGAAAGTTCCTACCAGTAAAATTTACGGAATTTTGGTAACAAGTGTAAATAATTAAGTTTTCCTTTTAAACAATACAAAGACACACACTTATTACATTTCAGAAATTTGTCACGGAATTTCATAAATCATACAAGAAGCAACTGGTGGATATACTAGTATTTATTTGGAACGTTACACTTATAAATTTAACTTTATTACAAGCACAGTCTCAGCTGCAGACAAATTGCAGCCTCCCATCTCCAGACTTCAATGCATGCAGTTACTACTTGTGGGGGACATTTGCAGATACTCGTACAATCTGTGCTAACAATCCACATTCTTTGCACAAATGAAAGACAATATTCAAAGAGAAACTGTTAATAGGTCAAGACAGAAGCTCCGTCGTTTGGGATAAATGTTTGCAGAAGATGGGAGGCCTACTTAGAGGCTGGAGATCGGCAATATGAGACCGTTCTACTGACGTAAAGTAGCTGAGCTGCAGGGAAAAGCGGTCTTTAAATTCCCGGCGGCTGCAGCTTCCAACATGATAAAGCTCCCGTGAGAGCTTCCGTTCTCAAGGAAGCGATTAAAGATACATTCTGCATTATTTTAGAAAGCCTGCGTCTTTCGAGTTCTCAGATATACAGCGGCGGTATCATACAAATCGTAAGCTAGCTAAATGCCGACATAAGACTTAAAAGTCGGCCAAGACGTTCGCCATCTTCCTTCCCTTTCATTAATCATAACTACCTTACAGAAACCCATTCAACGTGAAACAATGTCGTCATTCAAAGCATCTCTAGAGAATCTACGGGTCACATTTGGCTTACACGACACACGCTACAAAGCAACATTATCTGTTGTTTTCACAACAATGCCTGATGGTGGCAACACGAGGTAGAACACTGGCTATTATGAAGTGTACATGCAGTCTACATCTTGCAACATTAAACTCTGCTGACATCCAACCAGTTCCGCCAATTAGCTCGTAACGCCACCAAGTACTCGCCATCTTTCTGGGGGGGGGGGGGGGGGGGGGGGGAGGAAAAGGGAAAACTAGCGAGCTATATAACTGTATGAGTTATAATAAAATGGCGTGGATATAAGACGCCGTCCTTCATGCGAACAGCTTTGTGCAACGTTTTGTGACTTTTATCCTAAAAGAAGTGGGAACTTTTCTTTCCATTTTACGATGAATTGGCCTATATTTCCGCTTGCCTTGTTTTGCCCTATTTTATCGCAAAGGATGAGTATAAAAAGAAGAAAGAGCCCAGCGAAGAGCACAGCTTGCAGCGCCGCTAACAGACTCGTCCGTTTTCACTCAGCTCCTGTTCACTCAACAACAGAAAAAGTTGTGCTCTGTAGTGGCTTATATCAGAGAAACGACATAACTTCTACAAAACAAGAAAGAACAACAACATTGTCCCCATGACGATAGAAGATGACCTACATCACAACACAGCAAATGCAGTTCTCTCCGACAGGTCACCTCTTCGTTCCTTACAGATCTTATCGATCTATTCCTCTCTCTCTCTAGTGGCTCACCCTTTGTCTATTGAAATACATTTTACTCCCTTGTCTGGGTCAGCTTCACTAACGGCGTCCAAAAGTCTCTGCTGTATGACCGTATGTAAGTGAATCGCATAAAGCCAGGAATGTTATAGATCAGCCGTTCTTAACCTGGAGTACATGGCGGGTCCATCAACTTGGATGGGGAAAAAATTACAACTTTATTTGCTCTAACCTCTAACAATTTAGCTCTTCATTCAATAATGAACGTAGTAATTTATGGCTCTAGACTCCAAAAATGTTATAAATCTCACTACCTACAATTATTATAGCCTAAGAAGGGGGAACTAGAACACATTTGCTTTCGCAATGAAATGTCTTAAAAAAATAAATTTAATTTCAACTTGCCTATCTTTTATATTTATTTACCGTCGTGTTATTGATTTACTAGATTAGTAACGAAGCACATACATTACCATATTACATATATGTTATTTTATAATATTTTTAAAACTGTATTTGAGCATAATTGGTTTCCTTTGTACATTTTTTCGAGATGGAAACCGTAGGTTTCACCAGAATCTCAGAACGGTCCATGGCACAAAAAAGGTTAAGAACCCTCGACATATATCATGTGTAAGAATGTTACGCATACATCAATGTTTGAATGAATAACATTTTTATGAAAACGTTCAACTCATGGGTGTAATTCATACTGGTAGAAAACTGGTTCAGTGATGCTGTATGAAATGTATGCAATGCATTTGCAGAAATATAATTACTCGTATTATTTTTGTGACTATTATAATAGGCATGCAATAACTTAGTTTTTAAAATGTATCCATTATCCCATACTACCACGAGTGTTGGTACTTCCTAATATAATGGAACACATTTTCCGCCCCAGTCAAATGCTGTAGCATAACAGCACTACAGTGATAATGTGATTAGCTGAACTGCATTCTCCTGACGTTCTTAAAACTTCAGGCCTATAGACAGCCTAAGGATAAACACAGCACGTTGCGTGACATGCTTGGAGAAGCAAGCCGTAGCGTGATTTACCTTCTATAAGGAATTCCTTAACAGTGCTCGCAAGGCAAGTATAATTAAGATAACCAACAGTTCATGTGCTGTTTTAACGGTACATGTGTTATGTTACATCTGGTTTTTTAGGACCCAATTACATACTCATCACACACAGCCTAAGGCATTCTGTCATTGTAAACCCACAATTCTTATATTTTTAATTATACAGGTTTACTCCGAGTATGTCAGTCTTGAGTCGATTTCGGTTGCCGTCCGGTCTAAGGCGTAGGGCTGCGGCCGCTCGATTGCTGGCATCGCGGGTTCTAGTCCCGCTGACGGCATGGATGTTCTCTTACGTTTGCTGTGTGTCGTGTAGGTAGCGGTTTCCGTGACGAGCTGACCACTCGTTCAGAGGAGTCTTACCGTGTGTATGTGTGTGTGCGCGTAATTGTGTGTGATCTAGAAACCTCAACAGTGAGGCAGTCCAGGACCGAGTTGGGCTGTTGCAGCACAGAAAAAGAAAAAAACAAATGTCAGTCTCCTCGGAGTTCGACAGTACGCAGTCTTGTCTAATTTTGCTACGGGCGACATAACTGACCATTTCACCCCGAATTCTGATGCATATTAATGGCCTCTGACGCCGCCCGGCCTTAAAACATACTGCCAGAAATTCAATAACATAGACGGGGTCGTCTCGATTTAATACACACACACACACTCGCACGTACAGTCACACACATTGAACGCACTAACATTTACTAAACAGACTATTCAAGGGGGTGGTACTTCCTGCGTTCAAGTCAACAGTCGGAGAGACAAAAACGACCCGCCTACAGGCACGAGTACTGGACTTTGATAGAGTAAGGTTCTGTAAGGATAAGAGTGAACTAAATATTAAACCTCTCCATCTCACGCGTTCAGTGTGCAAAGCAAAGGCAATACAAATTGGTATAGTGTTTCGTACAAAAGGATGTATCTCTTCTTACTAGCAGATATCTTTCCATGTCTCCAAGAAGAAAAAAATACGTTCTAGGAAGCGAGAAACAAACGCACAGCTTTCTTGAATTAATTATATTTGCATAAAAAATCCCAACTTAGTAAAACACACGCGGTTCAAGTGAATTTAATATGTTTCAATTCAGGCTGTTATTTTTAACCCTACTCTCTTATCAGTCGCTCAGTACAAACATAATACGAAGGAAGAACATTACAAAAAAACATTCAGTGCTTCAATTCTTTTAATCGATTTCATTCAGGTAAATAAAGGCCGACAAATATAAAAGGAATTTAACACATCTAAACCCATTAAGCTACTGTTTAACCTTTTCAATTTACTTCCCATCTTCTCACGCTCACAAACAAAAGGCCTAATCAATTCGTTCCGTAGAACTCCAAACTCCACTTACCGACGTCTCTCAGTTTATCTACACGTGCTGTTCATTCTCTTAACTTCTCACGATTCTCCAGGTCTTCGCAGCAGAAGACGCAGAGACAGTGTTGTCTGACGTTAATACCCGTTCAAGTTAACTGTTATTGAGAAAGGGGCCGTTAAACACAATAACACTGTCACATGCACATGGCACCCTACAATGCATTTTAATTCAACAGTTCAGTTTCTGTGAGCAAATCAACAGAATTCAGAAAGTGGCAATCACCTTGCACAGTACGTCGCAATGAGACAAATAAAAGGTTTGTAAAAGTTGTAAAAGTTTTCCCTATAACAGGCCATGAAGGCCCAAAGGGGGAGTAGAGGTATAGCTCTACTCATTCTTGACCCCGGCGGTAGTTGGGGGTGGGTGGTCAGCACCACGCCCCGGCCGCTTTACCCCCGGGAAAGACCCGGTACCCATTGTATAGGAGGCTGGGTAGGCCCCAGGGCCGGTCTGGACGTATGCGAAAAATCTCGCCCCCACCGGGATTCGATCCCCGGACCGATAAAAGGTTTGTACGTACTGTATTTTTACAGCCAAGCAACGGGTACCCGTCTCAAATCACGATAATTTTAAACTCACATTAAAAGAGGAATATATAATGTGTCATTTTCCAAACTTTCTACGTTTTTCACTTTTGTTCAATGTCACGGAAGTCAGTAACGTGACCTAAACTGTTCAACGGTACACTGGGCAGGCGGTGAAATTAAATTGCGATTATGAAATAAGGTGAAAAAAAACTCCAACAGAATTCGAGTGTCAGCCGTTCGTAGTCACAATTACTAGCAAGGCCGGACTGATGCTGTAATTAAGTTTGCTCGTTGCCATATCATGCGTTATGTCGTACACACAGTAAGAAGTTAGCTCACTGTCATGTGTTATATCCTACGCACTGTACGAAGTTTCCGCTTGCTTTATAATGGAGTTCACATGTCGTCGTGACAGTCAATAGCAAATTCAGTAAAAAGGACTTGTACGTCCTAGATAATAACACATACGTTAGACCTACTCAGTGTTTGGAATATATATTTAAAGTCACAGATGCAGTTTGTTACGAATTAATCCTAACGCATTTAAAACTGTGTGATTTAATTACTCAGTTCAACCAGAGCTGCTGACAACAAAGCAAGTGTACCGTCGGTGCGCTGTAACATACTTTTCTTTACAGACGAGCCTGTTTTCCGCATGTCAGATTACTAGATCAGACAAAACAACGCTTCGGATTTTATTAACACCCTCGTGTTGTTGGGTACTGTACATCCAGTATCTGTAATTTTGTAGTCCTCATTCTACAGCATTAGTTTAATGTACTTTGAGCAATTACTATTTGCACCACCGGATGGCGAACGCAATGGGCTAAATATCTTACTACCCAGCGCGTTTTACATGCATTAAATCAGGGGTACACAAACACCGGGTGCCAGGTCGCCGTGGCGACTAAATTTTGTACCGTATCGCCTAATATTTGTGGCTCTTCAGTATGGAACTTCCTTCACGTAACCCTTTTTGCGCTCAGAATTTTGAGGTGGCACTTTGTGCACCCCTGCATGAAACAATTACGATCTGTACATGATCGACAACCAGTAGGCTAAGAGTGGTTCATTTAATAAAAATAATTATGTGTGTGTATGAGCGACAGAGTAGTAACTACGCACTTCACCATCACTAATGAAAATGTACGTAATTAGAGAAATTAAAGTTATCAGGCATTATAAACTATGGTTCGGGCACTAACGCACAACCCACTGGGCTGAATATGAAAACAGTGTATTTAAAAAGACTAGTCGTGCATAGTATCCGAAATGTTTTTCGCCTCAATATTCTAGTTACATGCAACCTACACACTTAACACCACACAGGCCTACTTTAAAACATCAAGTCTTATACAGATTTAAACAGCTGCTATCTGACAAATGGAATTTAGAGGGTACGATTAATTGAGAGGGTACGATTTACAGCTTCGGATCTTTGTTACTCTACCACGGAAAGAGAAAGAGAGAGAAAGAGTAGGCCTTAAGAAATAAAGTCGTAAAACAAAACAAACGTATTATATACCTTACGCGTTAACACTGTCTCGTTATTTGCCGTAATTATAAGACAAAAACGACAGTTCAAAAATGCATGCCGGCATTTCAAGCTTAAATCTCGTTACACAAGATAACAGGCGAACAGACCAACAACATATATTTTGGCTTACAGACGACGGTGCAGCCTTTCATTTGGCGTTCCCTGTTTCAACATCAGTCTCGGCGATGTTGCGATGTGCGTTGATATATATGAAAATAAGAGGAGGAGGGGCAGGAGATAAAGAAGAAGAAAAATAAGAGAATAAGGCTATCTGAACAAAGTCGTATTTCTGACGGGAACGTTTGACACGCCTGGGATTGTAGACAGTCACGTGTTCAATTGCGAGAAACTAGGCCACCCAACAAATACCTAGAATATGAAACACTAAAAAGGAGAATGCCTGTAAACGTACAAGAAAGGAAGTGGTAACAGGTCCGCCTTTCTCCAAAGAAAATACAATAGACAGTAACGCATGTTAGGACATGCCAGAAAATCACGCTTTCCTACCAAATGAAGGAAGTGCTATGTCATCTCTCGGCTGGATGTTTCAATGTCAAATTTCGGTAGCGCTGTAATTAAAGTAATGAATAAATAATCCAGCTTCCCAATACGCAGAGGAGTAAAGGAGAACCGACAGCTATACCGGACTGCCCGATCACCCCATTTCAACTCAGGAATTTTTTATGAACCCATAAGAAATAAATGTATTAACCCTGATTTCAGGCTTCCGCCACGATGTTGATGAGATCTGCGCTCTTCTGGGATATTACGCGGCGTCGTGTGGTAATTGTTTACCACACGACGCCGCGTAATATCCCAGAAAAGCGCAGACCTAAAAAAATTTGCACCTCAAAAATGACGTCGCTGAAGCGTTGAAAAGGAAGAAAATAGAAGCCATAGCTCCACTTATCTGTGGTAAGTTTGAGAGCTCGTAGTACAGTAAGAGGTTGGATTCCGGCTACAGAGACAGCGTATACTCGTATTGAATTAGTACATCCACAAACAGAAACGTGCAGTGTTGTCCACAAGTCAGCCGTTTCTCTGTCTAACTGCATCAATAAACACTTAAATTTTAAAAGCAGGAAATCTTTTATGGAAACCATTAATTTTACCTTCGTGGGAATATGGGTCTACATTTCGTATAAAAGTGAAATTATGTGGTGATGGGAGCGGGCTTCTAAACGCTGAAACCCCAAGAGATTCGAGCCGGAAGCAAATTAACTGTCTGGTACATAAGAAGCTTTAAACGAGAAGAAAAGAAGGCAATGTCGCTGCCAAGAGAAAGCTTAACTAGGCAAGATGGATGACGACGGAGGAGGAAGTTCCATGACACAGGGACTGCAGACTTTTTTATTTCTCTTCACTCAATCAAGTTTGTCTTCTAAGTAAAAGCAACGATGTAAAAACAAAAACAACAATAATAAAATCGGACAGAAACAAAGGTAATATTAGGCAGGCAGGAGAAAAAATAGTAGTAGTTAGAAAAGTGCAGTCATGTCAACTGAACACAGCCAAACAGAAGCATTCATCTGCACCACAAAGTATGAAGAGAAGGAAACACACCTCCGTATTGCTATAAAAATTATTCATACTCTGGATTAGGTTTCAATCGGACTTGGGCGGCAGTTTACACATCGGACATCCTATGATCACTCTGCACCAGCAACACGCCTTAAAACGCCTTGGTGTGATAAAACTGAAATCAGGACAACATACCGCCATCACTGCCATCAACACGTCAGCTATCAAGAGGACGGCCACCTCGTATTTGTAGAACATATGGCTCACATTTCAGCCAACAGACCAACATGGTTTTCCTTTGTTCCTACAGTAAGAATGCCGGAAGGGCCCGACTCATAAATCCTTGCTAAACGTTCAATCTTGCTCGTCGAATAAGACTTGGAGAAACTCAGATACAGTGGCATGAAGACATGTTCAACTTACGTGATCTCTTACGTGAAATGCGAACTTCCCTATCCTGATACCAGGTGGGCTCCACTACGGGACTTTTGTGATGCCAGAAAAAGGCATTCAGCTTCCATAGGCCTGACTGGGATTTCTCACTCATCAAGTATCTGCTCAACAAACAGGGCCGGACTAAGAGGCAGGCCAGCCAGGCAGCTGCCCGGGGTGCCAACCTATAAGATGCGCTAAGACTATACTGGAATAATCGGAAATATGGTGCTGGTAAACTCAGGTTTCCACACGCGAAAGAATTTCTCCAAAAATTATCCGAAGTTTGGGCACCCGCTCTCAGAAAGGTTCGCCAGCCCTGTCCTAGGTCGAAAAAGTTTAAAGAATATCGGTTTTCAGGGGTGCAAAATTATTAACGTGCATGGGGCGCCCACATGTCTCGGAGCGGCTCTGTCAACACAAACCAGCACAACATTCCAAGCAGTCAGCCAGGTTCACTTTATAGTTTCTTTAGACCTATCACGACAGGAACTTTTTAACAATACATCAAGAACATACTCCGAACTACGATACGTCTAGTGACACTACAAACTGCATGGTCACTCAGTCGCAGTCTTGGTGCTGTTGATATGTCGTTAAAACGTAAGACATCAGTGTGAACTCAAACAGCCTATCTACTCGTATAATTGTGTATTTTATACACGAACCACACACATCAATGACACAATATGCACAACGCATTCCAGCACACATTTTTAATCTTAAGGTGCTTACACATCGTTAAAAATCAAAACTCACAGTGAAATACCACCAAGAAGACAAACTACACATTATAGCCACGCATACCATGTCAATCATATTGAGCAATGAATCTACAAAATATTCTAACCGCACGGAGCAGAATCCTTCTTGGAAAGCCATTCATTGCTGACTTTGTCCACAAACTTTCTGCCTTTTATGCAGACCGAAGGTTCACATAGCCCACAGCCCACAACTGATGCTCATTCCTGACCAGGCGATCCCAGCCCATAACGTCCTACCCTGTTCCTGTTTCGCAATATTAGCCATCCTCCCATCGACGACTGCGTATTCAAAATTTTTCTTCTCCGCAGACTCTTACGACTGATATTTTGTAAAAAATGTTTTAGTTCTCCTATGCGTGCTACATGCTCCGCTCATCTTATCATCATTGATTTGAACACCGTAATATCTGAAGGGAATATTGTAAACCTACTCACACACTTGTCAATGAGCAACCTGTCTGTTACTTTGAGCCTCTTAGTCTGCTTGGAGACCCAATTTCATAAATACACAAAAGAGAGGATAAAATTACTATTGCAGTGTTTTATTTTTTACGTTCTTAGGTAGAAAGTCGTATGAGTAAATACTGTGAAGTTAATTATAGGAAATATCCCACATATTTAATATAGTCTTAATTTCTTCGAGAATGCACTTCCGATCGAAACCATTAATATTTAGAAAAAGGCAGTAGCGAGGGATTGGGCTGAAACGTAATCAGCATTACAGACATCAGACGTAGTAATCCGCAGTGGGGCAGAACACCATAACACAAGGTAAAATGGAACGGGTTTGTTGTGACCAGTTCTTGTGTTTTATTAACAACTGATCAATTTGACACACCATGAAGTACAATGGATGAGGTACTCTTGGTAACAGCAACAAACATTTACCACGTGGCTAATATACTAAGGTATGCAAGTAAAATTTCATTGGTAATTTTAGCGGGTAATAGTACGGTATAACACTACACGCACCTAAAGTTTCAAAATTATTTACTGAAACGCGCTGTGCAGAGAAGATAACATTACATATCGCAGATGGTTCAGAAAACACCTGCAGAAGTGGAATATTCCAAGATACAAAAACAATAAAGCAATATCTACAGTACTGATGTTTATGACCGATTAAAAGGGACAGATGGAAAGACGAGTACAGTTTATGAAAACAACAAAATGAAAGTCAAACTGAAATACTTAAAAAAAAGAAGAGCACCAATTCAGAAATAGTGTACTCTGTGTGACACGTACATCACTGTAAGCCTTCTACTACTACTGCTGTCTTGATTTCCCGACCATCGTGTCTACGACACAAATAACAAATGAACAAAGCGATCTAACAACTTCTCATTTGTCACAGCTTGCTAGTGAGATATGGAACGTGGAGGCAGTTTCCAGGACAATTCATCTTACTTTTTCAAGCTGTACACAACCTCAATGGATGTGAGCAATTCCTGCTACAATTAGATGGTACAGAACACGTCCTGATGTGCGAGTTTTGGTTTCAAATTAAAAAAAGGGCCTACCTGATGTCATCATTAATGGCCAAAGATAACTGCATAAACGTGTTTCGAATTTTAACAACTCAATCTTAATCCAGTTTCAACATTAAATATTTATTTGTCCCTCATGACGTCTTGTTTTCCTAGTCGGTTCGGTACCTCCATTACGAAATTCTACTTCCATTAATATTTATTTTAGACTGCAAATAACAATGTCTCACATAAACCTCTTACTTCTTGTTTCGCTAATTTATCCACTTGGTGTCAAGTGCCATAGTTGCACATACTGTAAATCTACACTATAGGTCTAATCTAAAACTACCTGTTATAGTACACTAGTTCGCATGATAGCCGAACTATACTGAAGTAAGAAAAAGAACAAACACAGGCTCTTCCACCCGTAAGCCTGGCACCTGACCGCCCTCTGTATACCAACCCCCACCCACAACTTTCGCTTGTCCCCTTGCTTTCTTTCCGCATACAGGCTTTTTCGCTTTCTTTCTTTATTTCTTTCTTTCTTATTTCTACCTATTCATTGTAGATGCAGAGGGTTATTGTTGCACCTGATCACACTCAATGACACACATACACACACACACTCGGTAGGACTCCTCTGGACGAGGGATCGGCCCGTCGCAGAGATCTCTACCTGATAACACACAACACTCACAACAGACGTCCGTGCCCCCGGCGGGATTCGAACCCGCCATCCAAGCAAGCGATCCACCGCAGACCCCGCCGTACGCCGCACGGCCAACGGGATCGGCCGTTTTGCTTACTTTGTATGTTACTAGTGGTGACGATGGAGAGGTGTACAATACAGGATGGGGTGAAAGAGGCGGCCGACTTGACCATTCATGTTCGTCCTTCCCCGACTCCATTATAGCTGTTATAAATATGATATTTATAGAATTTGAGCAAGAAGATGAAAAGACACATGAAATTTCATAAATACAGAAGTAACAGAAAAAAAAGCTATTTGCGGGCCTGTGTTTAATAATATACTATAAACATCGAGAATCTCAAATTCTAACTGGGTGAAATCGGGCACGGAAGGAAATAAAAACGCATAAACTCTCACATTTTATTTAAAGCAGCTTTTGCAACTGCAAAGGTTATGCGTAACAGTTTAGTAGGTAGCACTCACAGTGCTGGGTTCAATTCTGGACACCCAGACCGATTATCGTCCAGGCAAATTCTGGTACAGTACCATACATCGAGTTCGCTCCTTCCGTATCCTTTGCAATTCACAATGCAGACTCATGTAAAAGAGGGAATTTTGATGAACATGAAACATAAACCTTGTATCCATATGGACATACAGAAAGACAGGAAAACATGCGCAGCACAAAAAAACAATTTACTGGACTCTTGCAACATTATGTATAACATTGCTCTTTGTGTATTTGTGCACATCTCTGACAAAGGCTGCGTCCAAACATAATATTGGTAGGGCACAATTGATCAAACACTGTGACACAAATTTAGAGTGTACTTAATTTAATGGACACCAACTGCAGAATGTGAGAAGGGGAACGCCGAAACAAGGAATACGGCTATACGTCTGTATCAGGCAAACTGTCGTGACTTAGGCGTACATGAATGGGAAAAATACGAGGAAGTGACAACCCTAAGAAAAGGAAGCGACTGTCCTAATTCTACCGGTCGTCGGTTACTTAAGTCGGGCAATTTCCTTCCCCATGTTCCCATTTTATTACTATATAGTCAAGAAGAAAAATAACGCGCGAAAGTCTTCCGCTTATGCAGTGACAGATGTGTAAGGCCTGTATGGATTTACTAGTACTTGCAATATTTCAGACAGCGCATTAAGGGAACAAAAGGAAAATCTCCAAGATAGTGAGTTACCACATTAAAAGAGCTAACACGAATTCTTAAACAGCCATCGCCACCACATTAATATTCAATTTACATGTAAGAGGATACAGATGGGCCTATCACAGACACGCATTTTACTGACGACCAAACTATTAAAACACTGTCAATCTATAACAACATCATCACTACAATTTTTGGATTGAATCTTGATTTCAGGCTTCCGCCGCGATGTCGATGAGATCTGCGCCCTCTGGGACACTACGCGGCGTCGTGTGGTGATTGTTTACGGACGTTTCGGGATAACGTATCGGTCCCCTTGAATATGTGACCGATACGTTGTCCCGAAAGGTCGGTTAACAAGTACCACACGACGTCGCGTAATATCCCACAAGAGTGCAGATCTTTTGGATTGAATGTTTACAGAAAACATACAGGCGAACCCGACGAGACAGACTTTTGCACAGGACATATTACACATTCCTTATATAGTTTACGTTCGAAGAAACGTAGTGCCATCTCAGCCAAAAGTCATTTTAAAGGATTATAGCAATTTTTATGTTTTCGTCGTCCTACGCACCGCGATGTAGCCCGACATGATGTGACCCAAGCTGACCAAACTTTGTTAAACGTCTGTTTGAGCCCTACGTTTCTAGACGCACCCGTAAACGTAACCACTACATAAAACTACGTCCACGAAGCATTACATTCATACAAACATTAAAATGTTATTGCCTCATCCAGTATACTTTGTGCATAAAATGTTTGTATATGTTCTTCCAATAAAGTCGTAGTTATTTAGTGCAATATTTAAACTTAAGTTTTTACCGATGCACAGGCGGAACTACCGAACATTAAACTTTATTCGAACATATTATATGTAGATGTTACTTCCTAATAATTGGTGAACATGAAGATGTTTGAAATGTTTGACTGCCATACTCTTAACTCGGTTTATATGTCTGCAAGAAACACTATAAAAACTACAAGTACAAACACAGCAACAAACGGCTGAATTTTCTGTGTCAATGACAGTGAGAAAGCGAAACAACCGTCTCGTGATATACAGTTAGTGCAATATACCGTACAGCAAGGGAACACTCGGAATCTCCACTCTGTTACAAGCGGGTAGTACAGTAAGATTATCTTGCGAGATAGAAATTCTCACAGCGGTGTTAATAAATACTTTAGTCTTCTGGGATGTGACACCATACCGATTGCTATACAGTTGCCGACGTTTCGAAGGAGATTACTGCCTCCATATACATATTCTATAGAGTCAAAAAATAGAGTATCTTTACTGCTAAAGCTTCCACTAGCGACTTAATAGGCGAGACGTTCCGTAAATTTCAAAAGCTAAATTACGCCAAGGAAATAAACGATAGCGCCTCTCGTTTCAGTGTCTACCTAATTACCTCTTACACCAGATTACTGCAGAATTCGACACTTGGTAATTAATGGCGCACCACATCTCCTGACGACAGATGCAGTCTACTTTTATGCTCTTGTAGAAACATTACACTGCCCACAACAAAGGACAAACGAATTACGAGAAACAGAACACATCAGCAAACACGTAACTGAATGCAAACAACTAACACAGCGGGTTGGCTCGGATTTGAAGGTCCTTTTCCAGAGGAATCAGCTTCGAATCTTAGTCGAAGTATAATCTTTACTAACTACAGTCTCTTGTAGCATTCCGCAGTGCACGACGAATATGGGGAAGCACCTTTAATTATAATACCCCTTCCTCCACCGTTCTTTCTGTTCCCCTTGCAAGACAACCTCGCAATTTATGCTAAATTGGAGTGTTAGGCCTCATAAACTGCCAACAGGAAAGCAGTATTCAGATCCACACAGAATGTGCGGAAACACGTATCACACTATGTAGCTCTCCACTTCATGGTCCACGCACTTGCAGCGGACGTCCTGCGACGCAGTAAGGCTGCTGTGTGAAAGACTATAATAAGGAGCAACAATAAATGCATTTTCCCACGAAGAACGAAAGAATGAGAGCTACTCATGTCTGCGTGACATAAGCAAATCGTTTTAATAGACACGTAACTCGACGGCGTCACATTTCTGCCAAGAAGACAGATGTATGCAATATGTCTACAGTATGTCTAAAATATGTCTACAATAGGTCTACAGTATGTCCTCTCCATGCATGGCGGTCATGCGGACGATCTAATACAGGACATATCGGTGCGGAAAAACTCCATGCCAAAACGTCTTGAGGTGATAGGAGGGACCGAAACAAAGATTTATTGTCAAGCAACTATACGTCGGACGGCCGTTCTTGCAGTGCCACGGACCATCAAAGCGGATCTGACTAAGGTTAGAAATCAAGAAAAAGCACTGAAGCATTCTGAAGAAGTTGCATTTGTTACCAATTTTGAGCAATGTTCAAACGTACGGCCACTGACCTCAATACAACGCCGACAACGACGCAGCAGATTGCTGTGTGCGCTCAAATGTGCCAGGTTTTTGCCTGATGGTTGCCGCTGCCTCAAATATACGGGCAATAAGATGCTCTTCAGAATCAACTGGAGATGAGTAAATCAAGGTTTTCAAGTAGCCCGACAGGAACAAGTCCAATGGCGTGAGGTACGGTGACCTGGGAGGCCAAGCCACAGGCCAGTCCCGTTCAATCCAGCGATCTTCGTAAGTTGCGGCGAGATGTTCTCGGACCTGACGTGCGAAGTGAGCCGTAGCCCCGTCGTGGCTGAGCCACATGTTTCTCCTGGGTGACAAGGGGATTTCCTCCAGCAATTCTGGTAGCATTTCATCCAGAGGCACCCGGTAAATCTGTGCACTGAGCCGTGGGGTTAACAAGTAAGGCCCAATCAAAACGTCAGGCACAACGCCCGCCCAAACGTTCACTGCAAAGCGTTGCTGCTGGCAGTGAACAAATGCACCACTTTGATTGTCAGTGGCACTGAAGGACGCACGTCCGACATAGGCCTACAGTTGCTCGACAATAAATATTTGTTTCGGTCCCTCCTATCACCTCAAGAACTTTCGGCATGGGGATTTTCAGCATCCTGTATTACAGCAATTCAATTTAGTGTTTTACAATTTACGTCACACAGACTTGCTTCAGTGCATACACATACCTACTGGAAATACGTAGAAGTAGTTTTTGTTAAAATATCAAGTAATCACAACTCAATACATAGAAAGCGAGAGCTGTAGTGATTAATAGAGGTTATTGCTAAATGTTTCCCTGTAGACCCGTGATCTTCGTCATATAAATTAGTAGACAATGACACTAAACCTTTTAAGTGCTTTATTTTAAAATTGTTAAATACTACACGTGCTAAACTGTATCTAAGAGTCTACATTTAAATTTCCGTACTGATGTTTTCTAAAAAGCAAATATGGCCACAACTGACAATAAGTCCGACACTCTACTTACAGATTTATTAAAACGTTAGAAGTTCTTGAAATCCCCAAATTCGAGTTATAATCTGTAGTAAACCTGTAGTAAATATTTCTAACAGAAATTTTTTAATTTCCCTACATCAAACTTAGTTCTCTCTCGTATGATTGCATGATTTGCTGCTAATACGTTAGCCCTAAATCCAGAGAAAACAAACATAATGGAATTTCTAATGAATAATTCACCACTCTGTGCACTGACTATTGGTTATAAAGATAAGTATATAGAAGAAACGGTAAATACAAGACTTCTTGGCTTACAACTTCATAACCACCTAAACTTGAAGAATCATATTGATCAAATGACTACCAAATTAAGTGCAGCATGTTACGCAGTTGTGTCGATGTTCCATATCAGCAACAATAACACTCTCAAGTCAATTCATTTCGCGTATTTTCACTATTATACAGTACGGAATACTGTTTTGGGGTAATGCTTCCAACAGCAGGAAGATATTTACTTTACGAAAGAAGATCGTCAGAATTATAGTTGGTGCACGTCCTAGAACTCCACGTAGAAGTCTGTTTAAAAAATTAGAGATATGTACCGGTTCCATGCCAATATATATTTTCATTAATTAACTTCTTTGTTAATAATCTAGAAAATTTTCAAATAAATTCATCACTAAACAGTATTAATATAAGGAATAAGCATCATCTTCATAGACCAGTTGCCAACCTATCTTGTTTTCAAAATAGTGCATTCTATGCTGGCATCAGAATTTTCAACAGTTTACCACGTATGTCACAAATCTTAAGAATAAAAAGGCACAATTTAAAGTAGCACTAAGAAGATACTTAAATGCACACTCCTTTTACTCTATAGATGAAGTTTTTTGTGTACAGATGACCTACAATACTGACCTATAATACTGTATATAAAATGTTTATAATATTTTGCACTGTAAAATTCTGTATATTTATTTTATCTGTGTATGATTTATTCCACACCCTACTGTCTTGTGACAAACTTATGGATTCAAGGAATGTATGCATGTATGTATGAATGAATGAATGTATGTAGACCGTATAAGAACCGTCTCACAATTCAGGCACGCTTGTACGTTTTATATGTACATAACTTTTGTTACACCCTACAAGCGATACTGTTTATTTCGGAGTTACACATAGTTTGTGTGCGTAAAACAGTGGGCAAAGTCAGGCTGCCAATAGTTGCCTTGACTTATCAAATATTACAACAAATATTTGCCGTTGTCCATCATCACAAATCGTTAGTAAACTGTCACAATCAACCTGCAATAATCGATTTCACTGAGAACTTCATTACCTTGCGAGATATCGTATGTGCCAGTGCAAGCCCTATAACAAATTGCCTTCATTATACAGACCTACAGCGTGATATTTACAGGGGTGGCCGCAATGACAATGGAGAAGTGTCGATTACGAATACAAAGTAAAGTTCATTCAGTAAAACCCATTACACGCACGCGGAGTTTTAGTCAATACGCCATAAATTCGTGTTACCAACATGTGAACGCTGCAGATGAATGTTACCCAGCATAACGTCACAACCGACAAACCGACAGCTAAATGACGCAAATCTTAAAACGTCTCACGATTCTCGTTTTTTGTTGGTTTGTTCATTGCTAACTTAATAATTCTACAGAAAATAAAATGCAATTTAGAGACGAATACGATGACAGGATTATTTAGTAAAATTACATGACAAGGATGGGCAAAAAGTCTCTGTTGTTTCAACACATTATTCAGTTATTCGCCTGCAAGGAATGAGTCAGACCAAGAACACCAATGTCAGAATAATCGGTTGTCTGCTACATACAGAGTATCTACAGACTAAAGCACAACATGAGTACCGCTGTGTCTGCCTGCTCGCTCCCAGGTTTTGTTTCTAGCCGTAAGAAACGGTATGTGACCCTGAGCTGCACAGAAGAATAGGACCGCCCCGACTCATTTCTAATTCGGCCAATTCATTTATGCAGAAGAAGTTCTTTCCTCTTGCCGCAAACATGTTATTCAAAATATAATGTGACTTCAGACAAGACTTCTGTTTATGAGGGAAGATAGATTAGGACGAAACTACTGCTGTATTAGCAAAACGTAATCAGACTCTAATATCTACTAATAAATGCTTAGTGCGGACCAGTCACATAACAGTGAGCATTACTGGAAATGTACGAGTATATGGGATGTGAAGTGAATCTGGAATGATGCATGGTGATGAGGTGTGGGGCCCTGAGCGAGGGTGGGGAAAAATGACAAAAATCCACGGAATGTTTTGCAAGAAAATACTAAAAACACGCAGGTGTGCAGCAAATATGGTTACTGAATGGCAGTTAGGTTCAGACAGCACAAGAGGAAAGGCTTTATGCGTGACGGGAAAGTATTGGTTACCTTTGTTCCACGAGGATGTTCAGGATATAGTAAGGCATTTTTATGAACGGTAAGCAAATATTTTAAAGATTAATGGTTTGCAAGACACTAAAAGAAGAAACAGAAACATTAGAATTACCACATACTTGGTTCAATCAAAGAATAATATATAAACTGAGTACGTAAAATAATAAAAATGGAAGGATGCAGAACAACAGAATTTATCTGTCGACATTAGAAGTTTTTGTTGCTATATTATTGCGAACGGAAATATAAGAGAGGTGAAGATAATTACGTTGATAGCTGTAGAAGAAATAAAACAGAGAAATAGTATGGTTGAAAGCAGAGATTTGGATGTTAAGAGGGATTAGGGCAGTATTCAAGAGAGGAAGACGCCCCCTATGTTTGGGAAAGGGGGGTGCTGAACATATACGCCTATTATTAAAACGTTCAGAAAAGAAAAACTGGAGAGCATAATTTGTGCAGTAATGTTTGAGTATGAATGAGAATGTAGCCCATAAGAAAGTATTAAATTGTACAAATGTAATGGAGATTAAGAACACGGAGAGGTACCTGTTTAAAATTAGATGCAAACGAGAAAATAAAGTCAGTAAGACGCCGCCGTTACTGGGGGCTATAGAGAGACGAGAAACTAAATAAATTATTGGAGAGAAGAGGAAGGATTGTAATGGTAAGCGCACATAATAGCAGTAATGAAACAGAATGAGTATAAAATGAGAACAGGCAGTTGGAAAGATGCTGCGTTTAGGGAGTCTGTGCTCCGTAAAAACCGACGTTACACTGACACGGTTATGCAACGTAACGAAACACAACTCAATAAATGGCAAAATGTAAAGTTGCCGCTATACATGCCAAGAAGGCGACAGGGGATATGGAGGTATAGATCCACCCGTTCTTAACCTTGGCACAAGATTAAAGTGAGGTAGGTAAGGAGTTATTTTCGATTACACGATTCTTCATTATCAAACCCAAACACGTAAATATACAGAATTATTCAGAAGTCTTGCCATATAGCCCATGGTTTGGGGAATCTATAGTGAGATTAACTAACTAACTAACTAACTAACTAACTCCATGGAGCAGAGTCCTTCCTGAAAAGCTAGTCAAGAAATTACCCGCATTGTATGGAAACCGGGGGTTCATTACTCAGTTCACAAGCGCCCGCCACCTGTCCCTATCTTGAGCCAGATCTATCCAGACCATGCCTCCCCATCCCACTTTTTGAAGACCAATTTTAATGTTATCCTCCCATCTACGCCTAGGACTTCCAAGTGGTCTCTTTCCTCAGATCTCCCCACCAAAAGCCTATACTATCACGAGTTTCAGTGTTGCATGTGTTGTAGTTGAGCCATACAAACGACTGGCATCGACAACTAAGCTACACACTGAATGTCCAAATAAGTCCAATAACGCATGTTAGCATATCGCGCTAATTTAACGTAACAACGTTTCAGAAGAGACGGATGGACAGCTGCAGGCCGTCAGAATGGTCTGTGTTCAAACTGTCCGCCGTGTTCAGTCACCTTCAAGAACAGCACGTGATAGTTTCGGAGGTTTGCGATTATTGTCATCAAATATGCAGCGCCATTCGTTTTCGAAAAGACAGCTGGCAGCAACAGCATTGATGTTAGATGAAGAAGAGAAAAATGCCGCTCTCAGTGATAAAAAGAAGCGTATGTGGGTTCACAAGTGCTTGAGAAGCAAAAAATCAGAAGGCGAATACTGGACTCTGTACAAAGAATTAGCTGATGACGAAATTAAATTTTTATTTTTCTTTCCAGACACTGTCACTGTACGTATTTGACATACTCGTATCATATAATTCCACACATTTACGCACCAATTCTATTAATTTTTCATCCATTTTTGAAGACAAAAACAGACAGCACTCGTTGCAAGCAAACGCTGGAAGTGTAGTGGAGGAGACGGAAGACTGTTCACACTATCGGAATCCAGCAGGCACAGACAGGTCAGGGCCCGTTCCGTCACGTCAATCATTCTCGCTCAGCAACGGAGACGGGACGGAGACGTTCCTGCCAGTGTGACTCGGCCGTTAAACTAGCGCAGTGTGTCGTCCCCAGGACAGCCACTACAGGCTGGACGGTCCTCAGAGCATATCGGACGACGTAGTGAAAGTCAGATTCCATTCCACAGCGCCTTGTCTGTCACTGTGCGCATTCTGCATTATCGCCGCACAAAGGCACTGTCACGTTCCTTTCCTTCCGCTGGGGCCAGTCCCGTTCTGTGGGTGTTCTATCTCACATGACAGTGCACGCAGGAGCTTTCAAGTGGCGGCGACTGAAGCAGCCAACTGTAATGCTTCGAATTCCAATAGGGCTGTTTTTCTACTCGGAGAATATAAGTTGTTTTTCTGCCACAATCCACGCACTTTACATTGATTTATTTTCGTCGGCACTCCCAATTTCCATAACTCGAAAGTTTCAGTTATAAGAATTATCATTCTTTGCCCTTTTCCCCACAATATCTTACTGTGATTTCGCAAGTGTGATGAGGATATTTGACTGAAAACGGGGTATATTTAGATGAAGAAAATGTCATAACTTGAAGCTTCCTAGATATTCAAGTGTTCTGGGATATGACGCCGTGTCGTTATGCAAATAGTTCCCAATGTTTCGGAGGATCGTGGTGCCCTCTTTCTTCGGGTCAAGCAGTCCGAGAAGACTGAGTATTCCGCAAGAGCTCTGCCAGAACCTCAAATTTCTCAGTAAAATTTCTAATTTGTAACCTACCTTCACCAAAATGATTAGTCATTAAATCAGGAAAGTGGGATGAACGGAACAGGTAGCACACATGGGTGAGATCCGAAAGTTTGGCCCGAAAAGAGGTCAGACACAGACGCATACGAGAGAGTAATATTGAAGTGGCCCTAAACAAACAGGATGTGTACTGGATTCAGCTGGGTCAGGATACAATTCGCTGGCGGGCTCTTGTTAACACGGTATAATTAATCTCTGGGTTAGACATAACACGGAGAACACTTCTGTACTTCTCACTGACTTTACGCAGTTACGTATATTGGACTGTTATAATTCGAGGAGCGCATGCACAGTCAGTTTTAATAGTTCAAAACTCCTATGCCTCTCACCTCGAGGAAAGTACAATTTCTCATAAAACATTGTTACTTATGCAGATTATCTTCTACATAATCTAAATGTCAATATGCCTACATATACCCCTTTACAGAATTTTCGAATATTACCAATTACTTTCTGTAAAGTTTTATTACCTACTTTCTCGACTATCATGTAGGATTTTAAGCAGCATGCCTCCTAGTAATCAACTGAGTAGCCTTCTTCGGAAACACACACGCACACTCACACATACACACACACACACACACACACACACACAACTGCAAGGACGTAATCCCAATGCTCCTTCATTCGTGTTATGTGAATGCAGTGGCGTGTATTTGCAGTGGCATTTTACGATACTTTATTGCCATACCACTGTCATCTAAAGATTGTATAAAATTCCAATTTTATTCCCCAACACCGATGACATAGCTCCCCACGGGAATTCACTAAATGTCACCCAGCCACGACAAAAAAACAAATGAAAGTATCGAATTGGTTAACACTGGATAGCACTGGGGAACAGAAACAGAGAAAGGCTTACGATACAGGCCAGCTATTCTGCATATCAACAGACAGAAGTGAGACAGACAGATATACCGACACACGGTAGACAATAAATGGTGGTACATTCAAAGTTTATTGTAATATCCCTCGAATGAGGAACGATTCTATGGTGTTTTGTACAGGGACTAAAAGTGGCGATTGTGGTACGTTTAATGTAAAATTTCGATACTGGTCTGGGAAGAGCAGAATTCCGGTAAGTTACTGCGTGTTTCAAAACATTCAGGGTCCGATAAAAAAAATCAGCTTTTAAGCACGAGCACAATTATAAAAAATAATACGAATAAAAAAATAATGGGCATATTCAAGTGCATCATTCAATGTAAAACACTATACATTACCCCATGAAATATATGAAAAAAGGAGCAAAGAATTTCAATTCCCACAACCCTTCATATCCATCAGAGTTGTGAAAATCTCATCAATCAAAAACCTTAAAGTAAAACCTGAAGTCATCCATCAAACACAGGGACTTAGTGACATCAGCGCCAACACAGAGCAGGGACTGTGTCTTCACTACAGCTACACACACGCACATACACACGACATGCCGCCAAGGAACTTGTCACAGGTCACTTGTAACGCATACGCACAATGCAGGATATGACCCAGTTTTCACATTCACTTTGACACGACTACTGTATTTTAAAAATGTATCAGAAAAAGAGAATGTTGACTACCGTACTGATGACGGTAGGACCCGGCTACCCTATCGATCTTTTTCACGTTGTTTTTCTCAGTCCCTTCAGAGAAACGCTGGAACAGTGCCTTAAATCATGCCACGTCCGGTTACTTCCATATCATTCACGAACTGCCATATCAGTAGATGCCACTTAATCTCAGCAATGGAAAGCGTCATCAAATAAGCCAAGAACAAATACAACAAAAATAAAACAAGTTGTCACTTCTTACACCAAACTGCACCCACATCAGTTACGCCCCTAAGTAAGGCATGGCGTTCACAGCGCAGATTTTCATTAACTCCACAGTCACTAAATGTTTCTTGAGCATTTCCTACAGCGAATTTCATCCAAATCGGACAAAAAACGTAACAAATGCGGGAAAATTTGCATTTTCATCATTAAGCAAAGTATGCCTTTCACTGTATCGATTTTCACGACATTCACGACTGATCAGTGGCTTTTCACGAAGTCCTCAATATCGAATTTTATCCAAACAGGACGAAAAGTGTGCATAATACAGCCAACATTTCATTTACACCCTAAAGTGAAGTATGCCTGTCACTGCACTGGGTTTCACGAAAATCCACAGCTGCCTAACTGAATTAGGTGGAGCTCTTCTATGACGAATTTCACCAACATGAGTAAAAAAATATGAAAGTTACGTGCAGAAATTCATATACGACCCTGAGTAAAGCAAAACCGTGACTGTGCTGATTTTCACGAAATTTACGCTTGCTCGACAATTTTATATAAAAAAAACTCATACCAGATGGGAAAAGTTCCGCTTCAAGGTCGCACCGCTGGCGCGAGATACCACTGAACGCCTCTAACCTTCTCCACATTCATCACAACCATCACCACATACTCCTCCCCCCCCCTTCTTCCTCCTCCTCCTCCTCACAAAGCTTCCTTGCTGTCACCGAACGCCCGTTCTTGTACCTTGTTATAACAACAAAACTCTCGAAAAGATTCAGTTCAAATTTCCTTTCCTAAAATGCATTCCACACATTGCTGTGTAAATTTCTCGTCACCACTGTCTTTATGGTCTCCCTTTCAAACTTGTCCGGATGTCGTTCAATGAATGACGTCGTTTGGCTATCCTATGTCTACCCAACGCAGTTTTTTTTTTCTTTTTATCTATGCGGAGAACGGGGTTCAATCCCGAGTGACTGATTGTAAGATTCGTGCTGGAGAAGTGGAACTGGAGGAGGTTTCTCTTTAAGTGTCTTCGGTTTCTGCTGTTAATCATCATCCCACCCCTTCTCCATACTCATTTATCAACGCCCTCTGAGCTGCGTGGCAGCCCTGACCAGACAGCACATTACCATATCTTCTGTCTTCCCAGTTTGGGCCTTCATCTCTGACCCCACACGTGGCTGGTTACAGAGGCATAAAGTTGCACTTTTATCCTGCGCACAGCATTTTTACTTTTATTGTTTCCACAGTTCATTTCGCACCTGATTCAACATAGTCGTACACGTATCTTACCAAAGCGCTTTCGCTGACCGTTCTCTGTCTATTTAATACCCAGTACCCTGCCCCGCAACATACACACTGCTCGTACTTCAAAAAGATCGTTAGTCATTATGCAGGGCTTTATTCACGAAGGAACGCTCGTATAGCAGTGCTTTTCTGGATGTTATCAACTGTAATAAAATTAGCATAATATACTGAATAGAGAACGGAACAACGGCACAACTAACAACAATCTTTCATGGAACCACCCAATATGTTACGTATGTATTTAAAATTCTGTACTCGATGAGATTTTAGGTTGTCGCAACGATTGTTGTCCAGATTACGTCAGTGAATCCTGAAGATCGAGGCAGCAGATGTCTTCGAAACGTTTTACCTATCTACAAAACTACATGGCATCACAACCCAGAACACCGTAATCTTACGTTCATGAACTGTCATCGCATCTCAATAAACGTCTAATTTTTTATGCGAAATCGAAGTTTCCAAAAAAAAACTTTGGAAATATACTTACGCCACTTTCCTCACACTGCACTCCCACTTGTACAATACAGAGCACAATTTCTTCCCTGACGACAATAAGGGTGTTTCGTAAGTAATGCATAAAACACAACACCCTTTCAGGCTTCCTATTCACAACCTTATTCAATATACACATCGCAAAACACTTCATGTTCTCATGGTGGTATTTTAAAAAACGCTGTCATCAGGTACTCGAAGCCGTGTAGTGTGGTAGCTACTCACCAACGTTTCGGACAAATCGGCTGCCTTCAACTTCCGGGTCGCACGGTGGAAGACGGAGCAAGTAGGTTCGCCTGAAACCTTGGAAACCTGTAACCAGACTACACGGCCCACATTCCAGTAAAAGCTTCACGACTTTGTACCTGCATTCGGTTTCAAGTTTACTACATACCGATTACTCTTTTTAATCCAACAAAATCAGGTGGTACGAATTCGTTTTAGGAAAAAATTTACTCGCCATCCTTTCTACGTCCTTGTTGCTGATAAGGATCACAATCTGGCCTCATGAGACGAGAACTGATCGGGGAAGCGGTGTGGTGCATGATGCTGTAGCTCGCAATAGGCAGACTGATTGATTACCAACAGCCAATACACAGGAAACGGTCTGGTCTTTCCGCACACAACGATGCAGGCTACAGTCGTCACAAGAAATCAGAGGGCTGGAAGTTGCCAGAACACGAATATACCCGTCCTCTGCAGTTACTTCAGTGTTTGGGTGAAACTGCCTCCCTGCACTCTCTATATGCATGACACTAAAACTCAAACTGTACTGCGTTCATAAATTCGTAGTTAAAAGGGGACGTAAGTATTTACTGACGTTGCATGACTTAAACGATATATAAAATTAATGTCAGGTAATTCAGAAGAGACTGGGAAGTAAACCAGCTATAAATCAGAGTCCCGAAAAATATCTGGAAGGAAAGAGGAGAAGCTCGAAAGATATCAGAGTTCACACTCCCGGCCAGGGTTAGAAACGGTTATCTCCCTAAATCAAGCTAACGATTATTCCTTCAGTGCCTATTCCAGTGTTTCCCAACATTTTCTCTACGGAGGAACCCCTAAATACTTTTCATACCGCGAGGAACCCTTACCTACGAAAACGATTACAGGCAGTTAGTAGCGTACGGAGATTACTTCAGTATTTTCAACTGAGGGACAACAAATTCTCGCGATATTTCCAGCTATATCTGGAATTTTTCGCTGCATTTAGAAATTTGTATTTACTTATGTTACGATTTCTTGTGGAACCCCTAAGCTGTTCTGCGGAACTCTGGTTGGAAACACTGGTCTATTCCCTGTACCACTTACATAAACTTTGTGACAACCAATCAAATATCTTGCAAACAGAGATTTTTTAGGAAAAGTCAGTCGTGAATCGCTTCAAGATACTACCATGAAATTCGTTTGTAACGTCTGAGGGAAACATGCGAAGCATCTGTTGATAAGCTGATTTTCGAGCCCAGATTCGAACAGTGCCGTAACAGCGGCCGCGGAGATAATGGCAGAATAGTGTGGCAGAAGGGACGAAGCGACAGCGTTTGTTCCCAGTGTTAAGATTCCCTCCCTCAACCCCACAGTACTGGCTAGGAAATATTATGAACTTGGCGTTGCAGATGGAGACTGTAAAATGTCCGAAATGTCGGCAACACAGGTCGCCATCTCCCCAACACTGGAGCCACATTAGTTTTGAACGTTTCTATCATGAGAGATAACACAGGACACATCTAAAAGCGATCATGTCTCTGCTGACGCACCTGAATTTGTGTCCACAGCTGAATTTTCGGCGCCTACAACGAAAAGTGCAGATATTGGGCTAGTCACGAATTCTGAATAGTATAAAATCGAGCCGAAAGTGAGGTGGGTCTTTGGCTACGGCTCTGCGAACGAACGGTACCGACGACTGAAACATTCGCGTGCAGCCTAGAAGCGAGTAGCGCATGAACAATTAAGCAGCACGTTACGAAATGTCACAGACAGCGACGAAACTCTAATCATGTGCGAGTGGAGTATATTCATCTGGCTTAAAATATGGCCCAAAAAGGCTTTTGTGAACATGGTAATGATCCTTCACGTTTCATAAAAGGTGGAAAACGTTTTGACCACGTGAGCAACTATCAAGCTTCTCAAGGATTACATCTCCGGAGTTAGCTGAAGATGACGAAAACAGCCGTTGTCTGGCTTGCGAAACGGTGACGTTCTATGCCTCCAGGAAATAAGGGAAGTCACATAAACTTAAGCACAGCTATTCGAAAGATCACGACGGATTATAAACCTCTAGGATATGCTGTACGTAACCAAACTGGTAAAGACGAGAACTCATCGCTGTTCACCATTTCAGAAGATTTTTGCACGTAATTGGTATATGCAATGGGACAATACTAATTAATTTGGAAGGGATGAAAGTTCTGGCTTGCGGAGACTTGCTGAAGAGAAAACACAATGAATCATATCAATCTCCTTGAAATAAAACGAAAATGCCCCTTGCCCACGTAATGACGGAAAATATAATGTGTCCATTATTTGTGTCTTATTTCCTGATGCAAAAACATATATTTGAACAATACACACGCATATATATATGCTCGTACGGAGTTTAGAACGGATATTTCCGGTTGGGTGGTTAATCCCTTGATCCTTTTGAGGATTTAAATTCAAGTACATTGTATATAAAAGTTCAGTCCGTACCTCACGAAAAACAAACTCAGTCGCCATTATAAAGTCCAATGAGGTAATGCTCTTCTGGAAAACAATCACTCTTCCTGGACTGCCTGACCCTGAAGACGAAGGCACTCCCGATTCTTCCAAACGCCGTTAATTATTTACAAGTCGACAGCATGTTACAACCCAGAGAACAAGGTTATGCAGCAGCATTGCTGTATGGACCTCAAACTTCACAAACTGTGTTTGTCCCGACAGTCACAGGGAACAAGTAACACAATGTGTAGGCGAAATGCGAAGCGATGTACACAGTTGTCACCGGGCTTCAAACGGTTAAACGGCAAAGCTGATCTCATAGAATACAGGCCTGCATTGCATAATGTTAGCTCCAACCTCACAGAGAACACAAAACAAAATGTGAATTTAATTCGGCTAATGAATGTTCATGCCGATCCCAGTGGCTGCACGGTCTAAGGCATGGGTCTGCGGTCGCTCGCATACTGGGATTGTGGGTTCGAATCCCGCCCAGGGCATGGATGTCTGTCTCTTGTGAGTGTTGTGTGTTGTCAGGTAGAGGTCTCTGCGACGAGCTGGTCCCTCGTCCAGAGCAGTCCTACCGAGTGCGGTGTGTCTCAAGTATGTGATCGTGAAGCCTCGAACAACGAGGCGGCCTAGGACCCCAAGGGGCTGTCGAGCCATTGAAAAAAAATGAATGTTCTTGTAAATTATTGTTTATTCTGAGAAGCAACTGAAACTCTCTGGGCGAAATATCGAGGTCTGTGGCTTGAAACCAAGCAGCATATACTCTTATGAATACCACTGATGACTAACTCCGTATCAACTGCTGAAGTTACACAGTAAAGACAGATATGTGCTAGAATTGATATGATCAATGAATAAGAGGTGAATTCGGTTAGTCTGAGGAAGACCATAAAGGGCCCTCAAGACAAGTTGGCCCCCGGTCTCGACTGGCAGCACGTACTTTTGAAACCCGAGACCAATCAATCAATTAATTTTTCGGTAAAGTTGTACTTCACAATTAAGGGAAGTATGGTCTAATTTACTTGGGGTTGATATCATACAGTTATATTAAATTTCATGATCATGTTCAACACAGCTCATCTCTGCACCGCCAGTCATTAATGGTTCCCGAATGACTGACAAATAACAGTGGGACATACAAGCACAAGCAGACACCCAACTATACAACAGATACGTTACGACAAGCAAGCCAGGCGTACTTAACAGGGCAGCCGACCAACTTGTGCGACTTCTTTGGATCAATAACCTAACCACATTTTCGTAGAACATTTTTGTGCCACAGAAAGCTTAGTACTGGTGAATTGCAGTTAAATCTGACTGAACTCTTTGCCTAAGACACGACGGATATGGGTGGATCGTATCATGTGCTACGGAAAGAAACACCTATAGTGCTTCATGCGCCGGTTGCTGTTATCTAAGGAAAAGGAGACATTTTTAACACCACTGGACAGGAAGACGGGTGATCCCCAGTTCAGTGCAGTTGGACAATACGCCAAAGACACATACCTGCTAAGACCCTGTGTGTGCACCTATCAGCGTTATCACAGATCCTGCCAGGTCAGAATATCGCAGCTCGCGGTGACCGGTTCTATCTCAATCGCACCCGAGTCACACAACTTCCCGTTGCCACTTCGATGCGTCTAACTGTAACGGTACGGCACAGACAACGCTTCACCTAAGCGTCTGTTTAGGAAGCAAGATCGTCTTATTAGGCGCGCTCGCAGAATTGTGAAAAGCGACTATTACCTTCGTCATGTCTGTCTGTCTGTCTGTCTGTCTGTCCGCATGGAACAACTCGGCTCCCACTGGACAGACTTTCATGACACTTGACATTTGAGGACTTTTCGAAAATCTGTCAAGAAAATTCAAGTTTCATTAAAATCTGACAAGAATAACGGGTACTTTACATAAAGACCTATGTACATTTATGATAAACACTCGCTGAATTCTTCTTAGAATGAGAAATGTTTCAGACGATAGATGCAGAGAAAATCAAAACACATTTTAGGTTCAACAAATTTTTTTTTTTCCGAAATTCGTGTCGTTTATGAGATAAAGTGGAAAAATATGGTAAAGCGAAACAGGTCACAGATGACAATATAATAACCCACAGAAAAGATGCGATTTAATGCCGGATAACTAAGGCAAGAACACAGACACACACTCATAATATTTAGTCCTTATTGCATTTCCACGGCAACAACGGGTAAGCGAACGCGCCTCAATGTTATGTTATATGTACATTGCGTGTCTTGAATTTCCATTACTGTGAATACCGTATTAAACTACTTCAGGTAGAAGAGTCCTCTTTCAGACCCTGATAGCCGTACCCACTGTCACAAAATTATTCGCCTTCAGTGAAACGATAAAGGTTTATTACTGTGTTTGCAGCCGCCCACCAGCGGAACCTATCCTGAGCCAGATGAATTCACCCCACGTCCTCAATAAGTTTTAATATCCGTTCACCTACATTTAGATGTCACAACTAGTCTCCTTCGTGTTTTACGACTACAGCTGATATGTAGGATATTTCTCAAACCCAAATCGTGCTAAGCTAGATGTCCCGCCCACATCATCTTGACTTTCTGATAATATTTCGTGAAGAATGAACACAGTTTCTATTATGTGGGTCTATAATTCTCCCGGTATTTCCTGTGTCTTCAACGCAGATAGCCTCCTTAATACTTCGGTCTCTAACACCTTGACTCTATGTTCTTCACCTACGTTGACAGACCAAGTGTCACATCCTTACAAAACAACACACAAATTATGGTTTTGCATTCTTTAATATTCAAGAGTTCAGCTAACGGATAGTAAGGTAAAAAAATCTGAACTAAGGTATCCAGAGATACTCTACACAGTAACTTCATGCGGTCTCAACTTATGCATGAATGTAATTTTGATTTGTTACTGTCATTCCCACATACTTCAAACACTTCAGCATAATTTATTAGTTGACTTTATATTATGATTTTATCTTGCACTGTGGTAATGACAAATGAACATACACCTAATTTTCTAATCACTCAATTGTTCCAAACATCATCAATGACACCAATCTGTTACAATACCGCAGTTTTTAAACATCGTGCTATGACGTCAGTGCACGGGCAGGATCGTAAATCACGATATATGCCAATAGAGACAATGCGGCAGTAGAAGTATTAGTGCTGTATAGACACCGTGTTGAGACAGAATCGGAACACAAGAATCATTAAACTGACTGGGCTCTGCCGGTCCCAAAATTAATATACAATGAATATTTTAATTTCACGTACAATGAAAGGAGAAAAATTCATTACATCAGCTACAGGAAAAGTGGGGACAGACACAGGAAACCATGAAATTACTTCCATATACGAAGCATATACATCAGCACACACAGCGCTGTGTGAAGTGTAATGTATAATGAAGGGTTTCTGAGTTATTTAAATTAAAGCATCACTGCAGGAGGAATACAAAAGGCACACGAGGAAGGGGGTTTCTTTAAACACGAGAAGTTTATC
Source organism: Reticulitermes speratus (assembly GCA_021186555.1). NCBI lineage: Eukaryota > Metazoa > Arthropoda > Insecta > Blattodea > Rhinotermitidae > Reticulitermes > Reticulitermes speratus. The sequence continues at coordinate 28,722,836 of JAJKFL010000013.1, read as the reverse complement.
CACGTCGCAGAAACTTCTCTTGTATGTATAAGTTATGTCCCTTCCTTTCTCACAAGTTTAGTGATAACATAGTGTGAAAAAGAACGTCTTCCCAGGAGAAGGAAACTTCTGAACAGATAAAGCAGTAATTGTTTACCCTGGAATTGTGCCCAGTTCTAAGAACGATCTAATAATGTAAGTGAACTATGATTCATAGCACTCAGATCAAATCTCACTTTAAAGCCATCTTCATCACAAAAGAAAAATCATCACCAACAGAACAAACATTTCGTGTCTGATTTACTACAGGATATTCCCATTTAAAACATAAGAAGAATAAGAAGCCACAGTCTTCGCGTTACGAGTATTATAAGCTAGGTAGGTAATTAACCAAATAATTAACTAATTAATGCATTGCATTGGCACAAACGGGCGAGAAGAGAGATGCATGCAGGGCACTGGAGGAAAGAAACTACTTGGAAGGCCTATGCGTTGACGAGAGCATAACCTGACAACGGATCTTGAAGAAACAGGCTGGGAAGGCGTTGACCGGACACATCTGGTTCAGGACCGGGACAAGTGGCGGTTGTCTTATACTTGGTCTCCCAAGTGGTCGGTCTCGAAGCTGCATCCCCACCACAATGTCCTACGTACGAGCATTTTACGGCAGCAAACGTAAGTAAACATGACTGGAAAAACTCTACTCGGTCATGTAGTACACAAAACTATTCACGGCGTTCTTTGAAGATTATTAATTGCACTTGCAATGGAAATAATAAAACGCAAGTTCGTAGCAGGCTCCCACATCGAATTTCAACGTAATCTGTTAAAGGTCAGTGGGTAACCTGGTAAAGTTCACTTATGACCTTAAGTTAAACACGCTTTATTGCAAATCAACACGGACGAACATAAGCACCGCGCCCAACAACTTCCAGTATTAAACACAAGTATCTAATTGAAGCAATGTTCATGGAACTATGTATAAGATACATGGCAGAACAAATGTGTGCCCTTGCGTCAAAAATGCGCTGTATTGGGATTTTTGCAAGTCGAAAATACCCGACGACTTTTGATTGAAACCTCACATTAAGAAAATCTGGTAAACAGGAAATGTTAATTTAAGGTCTTACGTACTAGATTAGTAGTAGATTAGGGTGTTACACACCAATGTGGCGCAAAATCGGAATTGCCCGACTTTTAGTGGATTTCTCAAATGTCAGAACAAAAAAGTAATCCCCTAAACGGTATAGGAACTGATAATAAGTCACAGATAGACGGACAAACATGACCTGCACACAAGGCGTTACTGGTTTGCTTTGTAAAGAACGCGTCAAACCATTGGTAGACCATGAAATAGAGGCTTTATGATTGTATTAGTGTAACTTCGGGGACAGGTACACTGTGCATCTTGTGTTGTACCTGACATAAGAGTACAAGCACGTACACTACACTTAAATTGTCTTAGACAGTTTAGCTATAGTACTGATTTGCGGTGGGGGCGAGGAGGGTGGATCGACAAAACGTGACCTCTGCAAAGGACGCTAGTTTTCAAAAGAAGAACGGCCGTAGACCTGAATTAAAATACGAAAACGTTTCCAGTTATAAGATCAGGCTAAATGCTATAATCCACGATCATATTTATACGAAGCAAAGATCCACTTCAGAAGTTCTCAACATAAGAGCTAGGTTTAAAGACTCAAACATTCACAGCCACCGAGCGTTCAACTGTCGAAGGTACACCCTGTACAGCGTACTGCGACATGAAGATGTAGTTAATGCACTTTAAAACAAAAAAATCTGAAAGTACTTTTCTGGCCAATGCTCCCCGACATCCGAAAGAGCATTGCTTCGTTTGAAGGTTCCCAGGCTTCGTCTGCTTCTTCTTCTAAAACGGATATTTAGTATTAAGACGAAAGTCAGTATGAAGCGCTGATGGAATTAATATGGCAGGGGAAACCCGAAGTACTCTGAGAAAAGCCTGTCCCAGTAACACTTTGCCCACCACAAATCTCACACGGCCAGGCCCGTCATCGAACCTGGGACTCTGCCGTAAGATGAGTACTACAATCCCTACATGATGCAAAGACTCAGCCCGTCCCTCACGGAGAATACAGTGTGCTTCCATTAGAAAGTCCAATCGGTGAATGATGTTTAGGGAAACAAACGCTGTTTATTGCGATAATCATACGAACACACAAATACGCTATCGGACAACACGCAAAGCTTTTATTGTGAAACCTGGAGGAACATATACTAACCACTAAGCTTTGTTAAACCTCGCAGTACATATGCTAACCACTAGTATTTACAGGGTTAAATTCATTTGCATTTTGTGACTGCGAATGATTCGAGTGCAATTATTCTAACACCAGCTTAATATGAGCACATTAAATTGTATGTGGCGTGAAAGAACACCTACAAAATGGCTTCATATTATTATATCCTTTTAATTTGTCACATTAACTTCCAAAAACTACAATCATCATCGAATGCCAATGCATGGAAACAGGAGCAATCAGTTCCAATTTGAACAATTCAAACGAATATGCAGGCGGTACCTAAGACCAAACAATATCAATAACGCCAACTCAAGCACGTTCCTCCGAAATGTTAAAAGCCAACATCTGAGCACCGCAACGTTCAATTCAATAAACGCACTTAAAAATTACGTGCAAGATACAGATTTTACACTCAGATATAAACGTTTTTAATCGATGATATTATTACAATCGAAGTTCAAAGGTGACTGTATGTGACATCGGGCAAATGGATATTACAAAATGTCTCATAACGCAAATAATTTACTCCCTGCTAAACTAATTCTCATTTCTTCTGATGGCATGCTTTAGCAAAGATAGAGAAGAAACAAATATATGAAAATGTTGTAGCAGATGTTTTGCATTCTCCTCTTCCTTTTAATCCTCACAACCTGTTTTATACTTTCCAGATATTAATACACTTTCTTTGTTTTCTTAGTTGTCAGTTTCGAAGTATTTTTCTAACAAAATTCTGTACGCATTTTGTTTTCCTCCTTTCCACTTGTATGTCCTCCGTGTCCAACACAACTTCATGGAGAACAGTTACTCGTTGGGGCCGGGATAGCGTAGTCGGTATAGCGACTAGCTACGGGCTGGACGGTCCGGGGATCCAATCCCGGTGGGGGCGAGATTTTTCGCAGCCATCCAGACCGGCCCTGGGGTCCACCCAGCCTCCTGTAAATGGGTACCGGGTCTCTATCCCGGGGGTAAAGCGGCCGGGGCGTGGAGTTGACCACCCACCCTCATCTAGCATCGAGGTTAAAGAAAGAGTAGAGCTATACCTCTACTCCCCTCTTGAGCCTTCATGGCCTGTTCTAGGGAAAAATTTTACCTTTACCAGTCACTCGAGTACTCAAGAAAGGTTCACTGCAGTGCTCAACACCCTGTCACTGGCTTCTGTCCTCAGCTACCTGCATCCCATCATCATTATTGCAACTAGCGAGATCTGACGTTCTCACATCCGGCGTTGGTGGAGATCCAAGGCTTCTGGAAGGTTACGCCGCGTCGGCTGGTAGATAGTTACCGACGTTTCGGAGGATCATACTGTCATCTTCATGGCCTAAGACTGCTTCATCCTGAAGATACGATCTTTTGGAAAGCCGGTAACTATTTACCAGTCGACATGGGGTACACCTCCGAAGGCCTGAACATCCATCCCTACAACTCGTTACTAAAGAACATTTTAATATCATTCTCCCATCTCCTCAGATATCCGAAGTGTCCTTCTCCCTTCAGGTATTCTGTCTAAAAATGAATATGCACTTCATCTTTCCTATGCAATCTACATGCCCGCCCAGCTCAACCTCCTTGATTTTATCGCCCCTAATGTTATTTTGTGCAAATCAGAATCGAAAATGTAATCGAAAATTTTTGGGATGACGCCGTGTATACGGGGCAAGTCTACATGCCAGTCTGCACGTCGTCATACGCCAGAAGAAAGGAATATTCAACAGCACCGCTCTTCGGGAACGTCATCTCTGACAAAACATTAGGCCTCGTCACTTTTAGCGACCGTTCACAGATCTTACCAGCGGCATGCGCGGCTACAAACCGCCAGAAGCGTTGACGTACCCATGGTTTGTGCCCCCGGTGCCCAGTACTTTGAACAAATATTGTCGTACTGTTCACTCTTGTTACTACATCCATCACTAGGCGGAGCACAGTAGGAGAATAAAGAGGGCGGGACACCAGTACAGGATTACTAGAAAAAAAGGGAAAGTCTTGGGGGAAAAAAAATTATTTCGGCGAAGGGGAGTTTTGTTTGTATAAGAATAAAGAATTAGCGAGGTAAGTGGTAAAAAATAGTGGCTTCAGACAAGAATCCCGGATTTTTTTCCGTTTTTAATGGTAAAATGGATTAGGAAAATAATACAGCAATAAATTTCATTTTGACGAGTTTAAATTGGAAGGGTGGCATGAGAAGTGTACAGCAGCAACATGGAACTCTGTAACCATCTCGTCCTTTTCTTGAAGACAGAACAGCCAATAAGCCTGTATCGAGATGACTGTTCAGCGGCTAGCGGTCTGACAAACAAAACTGCCCAAGACCCCATACGGTATCCGCGTGCTCTTCTTTATTAATTGCTGCATTGAGCTCCATGCCTACAGCACATCCTACTGACTCGCTGGTTGGCGTAAAAGACAAAATCATAAATATACGTTGATTATAACAATACAGTGGTTACCACGTACGTATTCAAATCATCTTCTGCTGAGATGACAGTCATCGGCGTATAGTATGGGCTCTCAATTTAATCCGGTGTATGGATTAGCCTTGGTGCTGCCCACGGACTGGATCCTCCGTGATATCTACTGCAGTCAGACGGACAGACAGACGGCTGTACCTGACAACCGCCGTACATGTAAGCCAGATGGGTTTGATTTTATTTTATGCTGTACTGTAATAATGTGAACTAAACTTCCGCTGATTTAAAAATTGTCATGGGTAGTATTTTAATAAACCAGGCTACGAATTGTAGGTGACAAAATGATGCTTGTTTCTTGAATTACTTAAAAATGCTGCACCAATTGGGTAGGTGACAAATGAGAAAAAAACATGGTTATGGGCGGCGAGCGGAAAGGAACTAGTCAGAAACGGCGTATATTGCATGGTATGTCTGCATTCATATCGAGGGACTGAGGAACATCACGAAAATGTAAACAGATTCTGCGATACAAATTGGAAGGCACGTACAATATTTACGTTATTATTTCAGCTAACCTGCCTTGTTAGACCAGGCACGTAACTTTCGAATTACAATCTATAATATTCCTTCATTACACCATTTGAGCCGTATTGATGGTCCTACAGAAAAACAAAGTCCAGACTGAAGTGTAGGCAGTTTCGTCCCACCAACACGAAAGCGACCAAGACAAGAGGAAATACAACTTGGATTAAGAACGAAGTGTAACGTAGCCTAGCAACGGATTTCTTTTGATTTAGAAGCTTTAAGAAGTGACATTTAATCCATTCCGAGGACGGAAGCAAAAACCACTATTCAAAAGATTTTAAAAAGTGAAGGCTGATATAGATGAAGGTTTGTGACGCTCCGTGTACGTTACTGAATGTGACGCCTGAGGTCTCGGCGAGAACGGGGTGAAGAGGAACGGTATTCTACTGCAAAGTGATTGATTTCACAAGTCTCAAGTTCTTTTCATCCAAATATAGGCTTTATTCTTTCACTCTTGAGAAACAAGGATATAAAAGAAGCAAAAATAGGTAGCAAGAACGATGAAAGTTTTTAAAACATTTTTATAACAACGGTACTGAAGTGAACAAGCATTCAGTTTGCTTTCCGACAACGCTTTTGCACCTTCCTGACAGAACGGGGAAAACACATGATGTTTTCGTGCCACTGACAAATCCTCAGATGTAACACGGAATCGTGCTGTTCGATTGCGACAGGAAGCAAGGCGCCAGTAAGGATAAGAATGTATGGAAGAAATTCCAAAGAGTCGTTGTATTTTATTCCCACCTGTCTAAACTATGAGAAGCATGCTAGTATGAACCTACAAGTCACTTTTCAAAATTAGAAATCCATTACATAATGTTAACAACACTATTAATCTAACTGAAAGGTATAACATATACAGCTACAGAACTACAAATATGCACCAGAAATTATTCAATTCCCTGCTTCTTTGATTTGATAACCCCCATTTGGCACAATGAAGACTACTTAACAATTTAAGCACACTCAAGATTGCATCTAATTTAGCCACGTTATTCCAAGCAAAAACAACAGAAGTTCCTGTTACTACAGGAGTTATGACCATACATGAAAACATAAACACAGCAATGGTGTGGGTGCACTGTCAGAGACAAGCAATATTTGAGAATTACCGTAGAAACACTTGCACGTACGGGGCTGTAAAAACAAAATAAATTAGCAACTTCTCTCTGAAGTTAATATCTGAAATGAACCAGGTAATCTCTTAAAAACAAACGTTAGGAATCTTTAAAATCCTACAAAGACGAAAATTAACCTGAATTGCTTTTAAATATTTAGTTCGTAACGCGCAGTAAACCGTCTCGGTTACATAAACCAGTCTATTGATGTTTTATGGGGGAAATGATCACTCTTTGTTCTGACATTTATAAAATTCACAGAAATACACACTAAATAACAAATGTATCCGCAATGCAGTTTTGCATTTCCTGCAGAGACCTACAAAGACTTGACTGCGTTTCTCCAATCTTACATTCAGTTTTATTCCAGTGACGGTCGCGATGACACATTGGAAATGTGACGAATGAATATGCAATATGTATTTTCATGTAACTAACATAATTCATGCTTTAAGTGATACGAATTGTTGCGGTAAACCTTTTTGTGTTGTCTGGATATTTTTTGATACGCCTGTGGCTAAATGAGGCAATTTATGCCCCTGAAGCACAGAACTAACCTGAACTGTACTTAAAAATTCACTTCCGAAACTACACAAAATACAGGTAAAGACACTCAACTGTATCACTTGATTATCAGTAGGTCTTTCTTGCCAAAAGTTAAAGCAACATTATCACTAATATCCAGATCACTCTGGGCCTTAAAAAACTATAAGTACGGATAATACAAACAGGCGACTGTGACTTGCATAATCTATAGGTACATTTCGATCTTCTGGTCTTCGATAATGAAGTGCATGCGAACAGGCCTACAGAGGAATGACTAAGGAAGTGCCAGCGCATGTCAAAATGAAAATGCTTCAGAGCAAAGAAGAAGAGGCAGCTCTACGACGAAACATACAGCACCTTCCGCGTCTTCCACCTTGTCGCGATTACCGAATCTTGTTATTACAAGGAGACGTTGTAAGGAAAAAAAAACAAACAAGGAATGGCGGTGTCAGAAATAAGCACTCAAACCGATCGTGTTCTTTATTGGATTATTTTGCAATGCACTAAGCTTCAGATATCTAGACACTACAAAGCGACACATTCTCTTACCCAGGTACGCGTAACAGGGTGAGTTCGTTAAAATGTCAACGGCAACTCTAAAAATAAGCCTACATAAACAATGTGTTAGCGTCACAATGCCTTAACGGCCATCTCTTACATATTTATAAGTGACAGACGGAAAGTCACATAAAAGTGTGAACGTGTAAACGTGCAAGAAAATAAGTTTGCTTCAACAGACGAGAAACGTTAAACATTCACAGGATCAAAAAATGTTAAAATTACGGAAAAATAATGTGTGACCAAATGTACTGGTACTCTCTACACTACCCATCTTCAGAAGTCAGTGACGGAAGTTACGTATTTATTTGTTTTAACCAGCACAATTCGGGAAATTCAAATATGTTTCTGTGGCAAAACCACAAAAAAGAGGATTCTAAAAGGTTCTGACGATGGTATATAACATTGAGAACCACTTGTCTTTTGGACTTTGTCCATCGTCTGTAATGTGAATATAAAATATAAAAATCTAAAAGTCACTACGTTTCGGAAGAAGTCATCTTCCAAAACGTAGTGAATTTTAAATTTTATATTTTATATTCACATTACAGACGATGGACAAAGTCCAAAAGACAAGTGGTTCTCAACACAAAAAAGAGACTACGTTCAAGACCCAGGCGTAGATGGAGATAACATTAAAACAGATCTTAAAGAAACAGCATTGGTGTTCACTGGATTCATATGTCTCAGGACAGGTAAAAGTGGTTAATAAGGTAGCGAGCCTTCAGGTTCCATGAAATTCCTTGACTAGTTGCACAGATATAGTCTTCCCAAGACGGACTCACGGAGTTAAGGTAAAAACGAAGGGCAAATTGTCAGTTTAGAAGTTCAGAAGTGCTTCACATCGCCGGTTACATGCGCCTATCTTAAATTCATTAAAAGGGCCAAAATAAGGATCAGAATAAATAGAAGAAAGCTATGACTCTAAATTGCACGACAGAACTGCTGTGTTGTGCACTAGCACACACAATTCTAGTGTAACAGGTGATAAAAGATGACACGTTGTAGAGGGGCCTGTTACCACAGCCCAACATTCGTGCACATAAAACGGCGACAAAAGCACAGATATTTCTGTGGAGAAAAATACAAAACGTATTAAAGGAAAAATAGGCAAATAAATGTCGCAAGGCCCGTCTTCTGAGAAGTGACGTCGTACTTATTTTCCAGACTACACGGCCTCATACAGCATTTCTTCAACACTAAACTGTACAGTTCATCCAGAATCCCCAATCCACACACAAATTTCTCACTTATTCCGGCTACTTACTTCACAAACTGCAATATATAAAACCAATAATGCATATATATCACCAGCTTCCTGCAAAATATAATCGTCATCCAATCAGTATTTCACCTGAGTACCACAATTCTTATCTAAAAACTGCTTCAGAGAAATAAAATCTCCTATCTACTTTCCACAAATTCTACAACATAACCGACATCTATATACACATTTCAATATAAAATGGTTAATTGTAAAAATGAGACCTTGTTTAAATTCAAACAACTTATAGTGCTGGAATACTTCTTAGTATATTTTGATATATGTATTGCCTGACGATGGCCCATTTTTCCGAAACATGTTGTAAGCAAATTTCCCATATACATATACACATATGAACATCCTTAGTTGCCATCGACTGTGCCTTTTTTCTCTAACAAGGAGTAGCTTAAATTCTCCACGAGCTACAAAAGCTGTAGGCAGGATACTAGTAAACAGAACGCAATATGACATTTGATGAGACATAAATGAAGTGGAGGCATTCTGCCTCCCCACACTGCATAAACCGAAAGCCTCTTTTCTCCTATTTTCATCTTAAAAAGGAAAATGAGTTTTTATTTTCTTAAAGCTCAAGTCAGGCGAATGTCAAGTTTGTCGTCGGAAATGTGCCAGAATGTGGGAAACACACCATACAGCTACGAATTTTCTGATAACGAAATTCTACTCACAGACAAGGGAATATTCCCCACAGTCTACAACAGACAGTGTCAATTCTCGGGCTGTCACCAAGGGTGTTGCTCAAACGATAGTCATCTGGGTATTGGCATCGTGTAGATTCGTGGGTTGACAAAGACGTTTCGAGAGAAAGCGCTAACTCCATCTTCAGGGTAAGCATCATTACGTCCTGGTAGACGCTCCAGCCGAAGCCCATGCAAGCTACAAGCCCCGTATCTGATGACCCTAATACTAACAACACTTAGAATACAGTCAAGTTATGAAGACTTTCAGCACGCAGTTTGCCCCGTTGTCCGTAATTTCATCCCTCTCAGGTCCAATTACGGAGTCGGGATAGCATAGTTGGTATAGCGACTCGCTACGGGTTGGAACCCCGGTGGGTCCAAGAGATTTCCTTCTTTCCACACCCGTTCAGACCGGCCCTGGGACCCACCCAGCCTCCATTTACGGTGGGCAGCTGGGTTATTTCCCTGGGGTTAAGCGGCCGGGGCATGGCGTTAACCGCGCATCCCTATCTAGCGCCGAGGTTAAGAATGAGTACAGCTATACCTCTACCTCCCCTCAGTGCCTCTACTGGCACGTTACGGGGGTGACCGTTTGGTCCAAACATTCTTACTAACCTACACTCAGAAGCAGCGCGCTGTTTACGCCGGTAAGAATGTGTACCGAAACTGCGAGAACTGCCAATACTGGAGTATAATGCGACAAATGGAACAGAGTGGATCATGAAACATAAAACTGCTAGTAAACCAAACTAGAAAATTGCCATAACTAAAGAGCAGGCCGTTAAGGAAACGAATTTATAGCGTCTGCACACTCGTAGTGTGTCAAGTATGACAATTCTCAGCAAAAAACTAACGTTACCATTCCACCACAACATTAACAATGAGCAGACAGGGTTCAGACGCGGGTTGCTTTGTATGACACAGCAGCCAGCGCCCGTAAATATGTGGCAGTCGACCGTCGAGAGATACCAGGCAGAAAGCGGGGCCGGACGGACTGCGTCGTAAATCGCAACACTCACTCGTCGAAAGAAGCGCCGTGGGGAGGGCCGCGGATAAGAGAACAACACCAGCACTGTGCGACCCAAATTTTGCGCTATTGTTTAAGTAAAGTAAGTCAGCAGTCCCTGCCCTTGCCGCTGTTATTTGTGTAGAACAGCTCTATATATATATTACACGAAAGGGATTTACTCGAGCCTGTACTACAAAGCTGCGGTTTTCTATGCATCCAATCAAGCATACACCGAACAGTAACCAAAGCAAGATTCATGCAGGCTATATCCTGAAACAGAACATGAATTCAAAGTACAACGGCAGAAACAACAACTAATTAATAATTAACTCTGTAGTAAGCCTTAAAACGGCACGAAGTTTCAACACGATTACATCACAATCCGTCACTGAACATAAAGGGTATACCTAAGGTACGCTTTTATCTTATTTACTCTGATTATATTGGTAAACGAACAAAAGGCAGGAAGCGACAGAATGAAAATAACACGGGAACACGTCACAACACACATGAGGGCGGCAGCTTACTGTAGAATATAGTTCACTGAATAGCAGTTAATCCGTGGATCAGAGTCCTTCCTGACAAGCTGATAGTCGCTCACGTAGTCAACAAATTGTCCGCCTTTTATAAAACTCCGAGATTTATCGTCATGTCCACAGCAGCTCGCCAGTGTTCCTCGTCCTGTGCCAGATGAAACCAATCCATATCTTCTCTCTATTCATTTGAACCTTTAAAGCATAACGGCAACTTTTAAGCGTTTAACTATCGTTTTCAATGATTCTCAGAACAGAAGATGATTTTGCCTGTTTACCTAAACAGGTTTAACCTCGATCTTTGTAATCGAGACGCGGTGTCTTCTACGAAACAAGAACCTAGTTTTTAAATATTATTTGCATGAGCGCCATACCTCAAAGTGTCAAGAAAAGGTTCAATATCATTTTCTCATATAAGCCCACGCCTTCCAAGTTCTCTCTTCTTTTCAGGATTTACAATTAACATTCTGTAAGCATTTCCTGTACCATGCATACTATATGCCTCGTCCATTCACAGCCCTTCCTTTGATAAACTTTTGCAAACAAACAGTACAAATTATGAAACTTTCTACATCCGCCAGACACTTCCATCCTTTTATTTCCTAATATTCTCCCCAACACCCTGAATCATGACCAGCATAAATCACATTTCAAACGCAGCGAATATTCAACAGCTGAAGCTGAATCACCAGTCACTCAAGTTACCACCCATAAATCAGCTGATGTTGAAATGTTGTCCTGTTTCATTTCCACGCAGTCGTAAGAAATCTGCAAACACAGGATACAGTAACTACTCAACATAACGTGTTGGTTGCTCTCTGTTCTGCAAATGACATTTCAGTACACGCCAAAATTTTTTGTCTCAAACTTCTTTACAAAGTCCCGTAGACCAGCAACTCTGGTAATCGAGGATGCCAGTGTAGGAACTGTACAAATTAAGTGTATGAACTCTGAAGGCTATGTTGCTGCGGCAACTACGGCGCAGTGGAGTACGTGGAACCACGGCGATTTCAAAAGGCCACTGCAGCTTTGAACGTATACGGTTTCCTCTACGCACGAAGTTGAAATTGTTGCACAAGTTTAGCATGTACCCATTTGCTTTTCCTGCTTGTTAATTAATAAGGAATTAAAGAATTAGCCGACGTCCCAGCTAGTCAGAGGTATTTAATAGCGCGTGCAACACGGACTTGTCGAAACAGGTAAAAACATGTCCCTGTACATGCCATGAAGGCATATGAGGGAGTGAAGTTACAGATCCATTCATTCTTAACCTCGGCACTAGATGGAGGTGAGTGGTCGGCTTCACGACCTTTTCGTTTTACTCCGGGAGAAAGGGCCCCCGGTACTACTTGACTAGGAAGGTGGGTGGACCCCAGAGCCGGTCTGGAATTTTTCTGGTGAAGTAACACATATCTTGCCCCTGCCGGAAATACGGACACGATTCCTCGGACACTCATTCCGTAGTCCAGTTACTACGCCGACCACAGTATACTATTCCGACTCCCAACCATCACTGTACACTACACTATTCTTAAAACAGAAGGGCACAGGAATGACGGTTACCTGATGCCATACTTAAATTTGTATTAATAGAAGTTACGCTCATCAGTCTTCACTTTGGCGGGAACGTTATTTCATAACGAAAGATACCTTCATAACCACATCCGTGTGTTTATTCGTGTATTTGCATGTATGGAGGTCTAATCTTTCCAATAAGAGTCTGAAATATTGACTAATTTTTATGAATGCTGCTATAAAGATTGTGTCAATTTGGTCAAGCCACCTTTCATATGTGGTCTTCTGGGTTTTGATGCCGTGTAGTCTGGTTGGTGGGTACCGATATATCCCGAAGAAATATACATTCTCATCTTTAGTGTACAGATTCTGGTATGAATTCAAATACCTCCAGTAAAGATGAAAGCTAGTAACAGAAAATTAAGTGGTTGCATTGAGAATAAAGTTCTGGAGGTGTACTTTCGGTGTTAAATATGCGGATGTTATCACATTACTTGGCATATATTAAAATGTAATTTACGTTACATGAATGTTGCTTTCGTCACACGTTCTTAAGATCTTATCGTTCTAAACACCTCTTGACATCAGGTACCGTACTGCGTAAAGCAGGGTTACAAGACTCACCCCTTGGAAGCTAAAACCTGTCTAATACATGCGTCAGTTTCTAGCTCGGGAAAAACAATCCGTCTCAATTATCAACGCCAATCAGTTACAGCTGTCTGAGGAAAGGACTGTTCTAAAAATCATATATACAATATTTTAAGTGTTACAGCAGGTGGTACACATAGTTGCCACTGGTTTTAAACAGTTAAATGTTTAATTCTGATGCTTCCGTCCTCAGGTACATGACGCCGCGTCACTGGGTAATCGGGAGTTGCCCAGTGACGCGGCGTCATATCCCTGAAAAACAGAAACCTCTGCGAAAATCTAAAAATTCAATACTGACTTTCGGCATCACAGAATGGAGCGGTCTTGTGTAGTGGTAACGCTCTAGACTTGCAATCTGGCGGTTCGCGGCTCATTTCAGCCCAGAAACGAGCTATCCTGACAAAGGGTTTCCGTAGTGTCCATTTGTCCTCACAGGCTAACACAGGCATATACCCTAAATACGGAATCTTTCCTTCCGATCATTTACAATCCATCACTCACCAATCACCCTATCATCGCCGCTAAAGACTTTGAGACACTTAAACTGCCGAAAACAAACTACAAAGACATTACATAATTGATTCCACCAACCTGACAATTAAATAACACAACTAAACATCTCATGCTGCTGCGTTATTATCTGTCATTACGCCACCACGTTCGACCTTCTGTACACCCGCGTACAGCCTCGGCTAAGTGCATTGTATGTTCACTGTGCCGTGCAATACGTGAGTCCCAGAGCACGACTATCCGCCAAGCACTCTGCAGTGGGAGGAGAGAGTTTAATTACGACGGTTTGGAGTTCCCATTGACACCTACTGCGACAGCGACAGCCACCATTTTGGAAAGCGGCTTCAATGCGCAGAGAAACAATACGACATAACTGGACAGGCGAGAAGTTATGCTGATGAAACGCTATCTTTCAACGTCAAATTTGATGCCATATGCGACGGATTCTTTTTGGAATTTAATGTGTTGTGGCATTTAATAAAAATGAATAGATTCTGCAGAGTCGCCGGGCTTACTGACATGTAGCTCCTGCTCATGTAAACGTTTCAACCAGCTACACACGTCATTTGCTCTACTCATCACATTAGTGCTTCTGAACTCTTACGTTGTGCGAATTAGTGCACAACTGGCAGCTTTCTTTGTCAAATATTACCAGCACTTTGTGATGATCTCTGTAAGTTCACTTAATACCACAAAACAGTGTGCTATCATAAATTCATTTGTATATTTTCTCAATACCACTGCGTCCAAAGTTATACACTATTAACACATATTCATGAAATACATAAGGGACGATACTTAACAGTACTTAGTCCAAACAGTACTTTCACTTACTGGAGAATAATTCTCACACACGTAAATTAGAAATATCCCTCTCCAATAAACGGCAATGTTGTTATTCTTTCATTATCATCTTAAAATGCTGACCAAAGACAGGATCTTATAAAACGACGGAATGTCTCGACTATACCAGCAACTACAAGCGACTCAAGAAATTCTGTGCTCAGTGGAGTAATTAAATGACCACTGCCATTGAGGTTTGAGACGCCACATCAGTACGGCGGACGGAAAGAATCAGCCGACACGTCATAAAGAAAGACAGAAGAGGAGGTATAGCTCCATCCGTTCTTAACCTTTGTACCAGTTAGAAGTGGTCAGTTTCACGCCCCGGCAGCTTTATCCCACGAAAACAACCCCCCCCCCCTCACCCCATTGGGAGGAGAGAAAAGTTTCTTCTCATTGTTCAGAATCCAGCCCATGGGCCTAGTCACTACACCCATTACTCGTTACCGGCTCCAACTCGTATGTGACTACATGTAGCATGCAGGAGAACTGAACTACGCACCTGTTTATCTAAACATTACAGACCAACAAAAACGTGTGTCATGAGGCACTGCGAAGTGCAGAGACAGGAAATAAATCAGCCTGACGCACACAAAATTTGGCAAGGAACCGTAGAAAGAAAACTTAATTGAAAGATCAAGGTACAGGTGGCAAAATAACATTAAAAGTAACGGTAGAAAAACTGCATGTGGTGAATAGCTGGGCGTACTGTGTCAGCAGGAGGGGGGCACTGATAGTCTTGCGCTACGTCGTAAGGAGTGTCCATGACATCACTTCCGTTAAGTGCCAAAAAAGATCGCAGCTTGGGTTTGCCTGCGACTATGTGCAGGTTAATGTTCCGACTGATTTAGAATTCATCTCGTTTTCATAGCCAGACATTAAAGCAAGCAGGTAAACAGATCTGCTCAAACAGTACCATTAAAATGTGTAATATACATCAGCGGATGTTCCAGTCATCACCTGCATAAACGTTGTGCTTACTGACAAGCAAACACGTGAACATCAACCAATGTTCAGAACATTATGACATGTCGTACACTAAATAAAAACATAACACGGATATCTTTAATGCCCGCGAAGCACACGTTATTAACACAGGTCACATGTAGATGCATGGTAGAAACTTCTTGAAGACGCATAAAGACAGATGAGTGAGGAATGCACGTAATATTTTGTAAGAACCCGTCTCCTGCAGAAGCATTTGAAAGGAAGATAAAGCTTTTGAAACATGAAACTATGATGATTATACGTGTAGGTTTTAATGAAGTTTTCGTACATATTTTATGAATTTACTGATTGACATTCATATCAAGATTATTTAACGATGACAAAAAACGTGTTACAGTGTCCATTAAAAAAGTTGCGGTCAGCAGAAGTGGAAAATCAGGACTGCACGAGGGAACCATTAAAGGCTGTTCAAAACATTATCACATACTTGTAATTCTCTTACAAGGCGTAGGAATATTAGGAAGATGAAGACAACACAGCCTGTTCTGAGAGGGTTTCGAGCCGGACACTTCCGAACTACAGGCACCCGTACTAGCACAGTGAGCGTGCCAGTTTCAGCGTGCACAGCTTCTTCGGTTGCGTTACGCACGTACTACAGTAATCAAGCTATAACACGCACTGTGTTACAACAAAGAAGAGCCATGCTTTTGACCATTGCACAGAGCTGTCTCATTCGTTACACCGGTATGATAGATAAAACTGTTTGTGTGCGGTGTAGTGGTTGCTTCAGTCATACCTGCAACAGTTAAATGAGACAGCTGACTGTATCTTACATTACCACTCACAATCAGGGCGATATTTTACTTCCACCTCCTTTCAAATTACACTCTTGCTATTCTTGGTAAAACTTAGTCCGGCAGCCATTTGTCTTACTGCCTCGCCATTCTTGCACTCATGAAGTTTCCCCATTAATAAACAGCTACTTAGCTCCTCTACTTTCTTCGCTCTAACGCTGTAATTAAATTTGAATAAGGAGTTTATTTACAACAGGTGCACACAATTTTCTTATATTACTCCTTACGAGATTCGATAATCCATGAAAAGTTTTCGTCGCCACAGTAAGTTCTGGGTAACACAACGACACTAACAGTATTTCACTTTAAGAGCTGCTGTCTGTATAGCGAGGCTCGCAAGAACGCCATAATTTGGTTATGTATTTCGGAGCATAATCTCCATTAGTAGAGAATCCAGCTACGTCTATGCTTGCAATACCGTCATCGTACCTGTAAAAGTCATGTTTCGTCACAGGCATGCAGAAAAATTCATAATATCAACAGACAAATATCGTTCCAAAAATATTGCGAAGTTCAAGTATTTAGGTACAAACCTACATTCAACAATAATTTTAAAATATTAATTTTATAGAACGTTTTCTGCATGAAGGATCGTACTTTTTTTATTCATTCGTCCAAGGATTTTCCACTGTACAGTCATTTTTCTTCAGCCAAAACTGTCTCTAGTATCCTATTCTGTCTGTCCATGGTTAGTCATACTCAGTCTTATTCCATCCAACCATCCATCCATCCATCTTTCCTTGGGTCTTCCCTTCCTTCGTGTTCCCTCTGGTTGCCACTCTAGGATTCTCTGTGTCAGTCTACTTCCTGGCATTCTCTTTACATGTCCAAACCATCGTAACCGCTTTTGTTCCATGACTTATAATATATTCTTCCCTACACCCATAACTGCTCTGATGGTGTCATTTAGAACCTTTTCTTTCCCGATTTTATTATTTAGCATACAGGTTACACTTGAATATCAAAATACAATAAACCATAATATAACTTGACATTTTACACGAGTGTTAGACACGGACGTCCATCCTTGAGGAGATTACAGGTCGAGGGTGTTTGTGAACAAAGTGCTCAAGAAATAGCTCAGAAAGCGCATGCATACGGTCCCACTTTCAAATCTCTGCTCGAGAACCAGCTACACGCTACAGTGACTGAAGGTGTTGGCGGTTTCCTTCAGCTGCTTGAAGCAAAGGCGGGATGCATCTCGACTAAGGCCACGACCAACTCTTTCTGCATCCGTGTCTTCGTGTGTAGCAGCCGACGTGGAACATCTTCAGTTTACAAACACGTACTTGTAGGAATATAGACACACGCACTGATTTAAAAGTATACTTAGTTTCACACAGGCCTATTTCAGACGAAGTAATCTGATCGCGAAAGAGTTAACGTTGGTTTTGTACGAGTAAATTCAGCACACTGCTCTTTTCTATTTATTTATGTGTGAACCAATTAGTAGGATATTTTGTTTATATAATGAAAGACACTCAAAGAAAAATGAAATGCCCGTACAAGTAAGGGGAACATCAGTCAGTTTCACAGTAATACATAACACGGCCACAGAACTTCACGCCAATTACTGTTACAATAAAGGACTTTCTCCTTTTTTTCACCCTCTTTTCATCAAAGGCTTTCATCTAGAATTAAATCTATGAAAACGTTCGAGGATGCTGTCTAAACTTCACAGAAATTCTTACGTTTCAAAGTGCATGCGGGTCTATTACACATTATACAACAAAGCGAATGTCGCGGTACAGCTGCCAGTGCCTGTCCACACACGTCTTTCAGCTGAATGCGCATAGCTGTGCGCCATACAAATGCTACGAACATTCGTTTTTAAATTTTGAGTCATCCTTTACACCGAACTGACAACACATCATACAGGGACAAGATCCATAAGGGCTCGAAGACAAATTAGATGACTATATACACAGAAAAACTACAATATAGCAACATAAAACTTTTAAACTGTATTTAATGAAAACGGTGTAATAAATATTACTGTTTTATGCTTCTAATATATTACACTTTTATATATAATATTTTAATCAGTTTGTTTTACATTAGCTACAAGAACACTACAATATCAATTACTTTTGCAATGTATTACATATTAGCAAGTTTTAAATATTGGTGCAAATGACGCCGAAACATGTAGAAGCAATATAGATTGTATTTTTAAATATCAAATGTACATCTGTTAGTGTCACGAATGAACAATTTAATTCCTTTTAAAACTTTACCCCCGCACCACACCAAACAAATACAACTTCATGTCTACTTGGTTAACGAGATGCAAGAACGGTGTCTGTGAATTAGCTACCGCGAAGCACATACTGTGCGGCCAAGATTTGTGGAAATTGTTCCAGCCAATTTAATGAGTCAGTAATTCTTCATTATAAAATGTACATGTGGAACGAAACACAGCATTCGTAAAAAAAGAGGGACAAATGGAAATATAAATTAGCTTTTACGAAATGCGAGACAGACCAGCTCACATCAAGATGTCACATTATAAAGCAATATGGTTCAGTGAAAATTGCTTATAACTAGGAGCTCAATTTCACATCAATGCCAATATACTCTTTGTATTAAAAAAAATCCCGTCTGCAGCAATATTGAGACCCTGCGCGCTTTTTAAGTGAGATAAACCAATCCAATTACGTTCAGATCACAGAAGAGCGGCACGGTAAAGGTCTGAATCAATAGATGTACTGCACAGGAAAAACTTCACGTCTATGTACTTCGGAGTTCTGTGTTTACGTAGCAATACAGAGACGATCAACAAAAAATTAAAACGACATAATTATAGAACTTGTTCTAAAAACTCAAAACTTGTTCTTACACTAACAATATTCAATGACAGATATAATTCAAGAACTCAAAGTGAAATGACGTAAGTAATTTTATAATTGCTTATTACAGTGAATATTTGTTTACAGTCTAAAGCAGTTTGCTGTGAACATAGGAAAGGATAAAAATAGGACAACGATGGAAATGTCATGGGAAAGCGGAACAGAAGACACTGCATTAGAAACACAATGCCATAAATGACACATTCATATAAAAGCAGAAAATTGACGAGGCAAGATATTGCAGTTATTTTTAACACACCCGCAATATTAGCTAATTGTTCAGCACCTTGCCCGAACTGCTGCCTGTCGATATGACGAATGCTTAAAATATCTGATTTATGGCCTGCGTTTCCAAAATGTGGTGAAGAAGTGAGTTCCTGTTTGATTATTATCGAAACAAATATAATCCAGGCGAGATCGGACGACCTCACAGCGATGGCTATGAAGAATACAGTCTTAAAGAGATGAAACAGCATGTTAGTCGTGTGTAAATTTATACCGACGTTTCGGAGGAATACACTGCCTCTACGATGAGGGTAAATGGAAACATTAAGTTCCTCTGAAGCATGGGTACCTTTCTACGAGACAAGATGGAGTCATATCCTGAAGGACTGTTATCTTAAAGGTATACATACCTACACCGTTATTGCAGCGAGCTTCCTTGCTACATAACACGAAAGACGCAAAATCACCTTCTCATCCTACTCCCATGAAGCACATAGAACTAAAATTCGCAGCCTCGTAATTCTATTATCCACAGTAACCGAAACATATCCCATAAGACTATATAACATTATGCATTGGATACAGACGTATAAAGCAATCCAGTATAAAGTATATGCCGCATTTTTATCGGCGCTATAATAAAACAGAAGACTGTTTTACGATATGGGGAGAAATATCAATCTGGTGGAGCAATGCGATTGTCTGCAGTCGTAAAAGTATTCCTTATGGTAGAAGTTAGACACCGAACATTGCGTTCCAGAGTGTCCTATATATATTATATATAGGACAGGTTCGAGGTACAGTACGACAATGTGACAAGAAAAATGATGACAAGACATCGGCTGAAGGGCGATCTTCAAAGTTTGAAACACCCAAAGGCAAGTATTCAAAACTTATCAGAAATAAAATGTTGCAATGTCAGAGGACATCCTAATCCAAAACGGCTTGTGCTTAAACTGAAAAAGCATACGCAATATGCACTGATAATTACACTTCGTGTAACGTTACCCCATTTCAGTACGATTTGTCTTTTGATACCTCCACATCAGTATAACTTTTTTTATATTGTGCATTACCTTATTATATAAACCGTCCAAAGTAACGTTACATGCGACTTATTTCTGCTCGACATGTTAGAAATCTAAGGTCAGTATGAGGGCACTTATTAAGCATTTACACCAGTTACGGCGGTCTTACATTGCACAACATATAAATGGTCAACACTTTTAGAACATCATGTACAATCCTAAAAGGAAGCAAAATTAGGTCTAAAATTTGTAGGACATATATACTGGATTCACGTCGGCTACCTTCTAAACTTTAGGGTAACTTTACAATTAAATAAACAAACTGCCACATAACAAATCTGGAGTAGCGACTTGGCACTTTCAAATCGCATAGAACACAAGCAATACAGCCACGGAGTACATCGCCACCGTCGACGGCTGAATTCTAACTTGTTACCTTCCTCATAAGGAAGGTGAACGAATCAATGTATTTTCTGTAAGCAATGACATAAAATACATTATCATAAAAACGTCAAGCCTAGGATGCACGTTAAATATATTACCAGTTATTTTTGCTACAGAAAAATATGATTTCTCGCTATGGAGGAAGGACATAAATTACATGCACTTTAAAACATAGTTATAAGACGTGTCTTTGGGCCTGTGCGAGATGAAACATAAGTAATATGACGAGAAAAACTGAGATTTGGGTCTGTTCAGATTCCCTGGTACTGTTCGAATACTTAAAAAAAATACGGGAATACGGGACTAAATGTACCTCCTGTCCAACAAGAAAATAAAAAATGCACACACAATTTTCCTTCGAAATTTGAGAATACATCCCCTCTGAAGATAAAGAAAGGAACAAAAGGGCATTATTAAAATGTATCTTACAGAAATGGGCTGCGGTTATTTTCAACTACATCGAAGGATCAGTTCAGGATCAGGTGCACGATTGCCTTTAGTTACAGCGGCTTTGAATGTTGTAGATCAGCACGAGGCGCCGAACAGGCACGTAGGCCGTCCGTGTGCACTGGACTACACTTCTGATCAACAAAGAAGCGACGCTCCATGTCACCATAAATAAAAATCTTCTGGGTTATTCCACGTTTCAGAGGAATGTGTAGCCTCCATCTTCAGAGAGAATAACATAAGTTTAGGTGGATGCTGAAGTTCAGCCACCTGAACCTAATTCAGTCACACTGAAGATGGTGGCAGCACGTTCCCCCGAAACTTCGGAATGGACTTATCATTCCACACGGTGCAATAACACAGAACACTATCATTTTGAGAAACACCTGTCCTGAAAGCCAGAAAACCTATACTCGTCTCACCCAATGGCAGTACAAACAAAATGTCCGCTAAGCATTCACGGTTAACCCATGTAATTGCAATGACCACTAAACACAGATCGTGGTGGTCAGACTGTTCGCTGCTGGAGACTAATAGTTCCGTGGCGTTACTGCTGTTGAGCTGACATTTTCATAACAGTGACAACAGGCATAATCTAAAAATGATTACTCTGGAAAACAGTAGGCGATATGGCGCCCGGAATTTTTCGAGCACTGTTTCAGGGCCAGGGCTGAAAATATCCTTCCGTCACATGCACAGTTGTATGCAATTTGTAACTACTTTCATTTTTGAATACCGAAAGAAGGAAATTTCAATGTCAGAATGCTCAGAGTAAACAAATTTTGCTAATGACAAAAATCAAAATGTGAAGTTACTATATACCAAACAGATAAAAATATATGGAGTGCAGTTGTGGGATGTGTGGTTATTACGGACAAATAGAAAACGACATGCGAGTAAGATAGAAAACTTTGTAAAAAGTTGAAATTATTATACAAGTTTCCGAAAAATAAAAACTTACACTGCTACGAGTACTCTGTGATATAATATGTAGTGTTACAACGCACTATAGCAGTAGACCCCATCCGACCCACACAACAGTGTCATACGCACTACAGAAGTACACGCACAACGGCCGTCACGTGGGACTACAGAAACCATGTGCAGTACCCACAGTTACGTCATATAAACCAAAGCTGTAAATTTTAATGTTCAGAGCAAGCAATAAAAAGATGCGTAGCGGTTTAAGGTTTAATTGGCCATCTCTTCATGTTCCGGTAATTTGGAACAGTCCTCTACTTGACAAGCAGAGCCCCATTCTGGTAATTAACTGCAGAAACTGTTTTTAGGCGCGTTCCCAGAATTGCGAACAGCGACTACTAGCTTCGTCATGTCTATCCGTATGCAACAACTCGGCTCCCACTTGACGGACTTTCACGAAATTTTATATTTGAGGATTTTTCGAAAATCGGTCGAGGAAATTCAAGTTTCATTAAAATCTAACAAGAATAACGGCTACTTTACATGAAGAAGTATCTACATTTATGATATCTTGCTGAATTCTTCTTAGAATGAGAAATATTTCAGACATAAGTTGTAGAGAAAATCAAAACACACATTTTATGCTCAATAACCTTTTTCCGAAAATCGTGCCGTTTATGACATAATGTGGAAAAATATGGCAGATCCAGACAGGCCACATATGACAATATAATACGGCGCATGCGCTTTGCATGCCTGATAACTAAGGCTACAGACACTCAGAATATGTAATACGTATTGCTTTTCTACGGTAAGAACGGTTACGCGAACGCGCCTCAATGTTATGTTCATACATTGCCTGTCCTGTTACACGTAGTGACACAATTACACTGACTTCCTCACACAGAGAGCATAATGACAGCACGACCGAAATGAACCGAGACTTAGAAGTCACAAAGCCGATTATGATAAAGATGATCACAAAACATTATCTCGAAATTTTAAAAACTTTAAGTCACGATCTATTTCAAGCAATTTTTTTCAACAGTTTCAGATTCAGCGACCGACCTCTACCCTGTTTGCCTCACGTTGCACAAAACAATTAAAAACCAAAATTTTTGACATCAATTATACTCCGTCACACTAATACCAAAGTCCGCCACGGACACGACCTTTAGCCAGTGACCAATCCACTCGCCTTCTTTACGGTCTTCCAAAACAGGTTTTCCTACACGTCCTTCCCCCAAATTCTGCAAGCCATCTGAACACATGTCCACCTTACTACAGCCCCCCACATTTCAGTTTGCTAACATTACGAGTAACAGAAAACAAAGATTTCAGTCTTTGTGGATATCACGCCTCCTATACGTACCGACGTTTCGGACAATCTAGCGGCCTCTGTCTTCAGGGTCGTCCAACAACAGAATACGGAAATTTTCATTATCACAACTGTCAGAATCTCCAAACCATCTCGCACAGTACGAAACAAACGGGTAAAATTCACGAAGCTCTCCGTTATGTAATAATGTCAAAGTGCGGGTGGCTCAGCTCCCCAGCATCAATGGCCACGTGAACGCAACAGCTACAGTTCGCAGAGCACACACGGAACTACCGTCTTTCTGCAACGATGACTTGAATCACCTCCATGCATCAAGCAAGAGGAGACACCTCACACGTACCACGAAGTGATTCAGCTGGCTAAACAATATGAGTTTAGAAAATGAGTGCAAGCCCATCAAAACCGACAGATTTAGAACGTCGGACAGTTCAGTTTTAGCGCTGCCTTTCAATATGGCTGCCAAGTCACTGAAACAGATGACTTCAAACCCTCAATGCCGAATGACAAAGGACAATGCAGGGCTCATGTCGATGTTATACTTTCGCACGTGACACTAGAACTGCGGAGCCTGTTACGCCCCTACCCAAAGTGCCTCAATTAAAGAACTGATTTTATGTAAGAGTTTTCGTTGGTCTACACGCAGTCCGCGGACCAGCAGTTGCCCCACCATAATCTACACGGGTTACACGTGGAATATAACTATGCCCTAAACATCCGTGAATAACCAGAAAGCCTGAAGCATTCTGCACCTCACGTAAAGTATACTTATACCGCACAGTTATTTTCTTTACTCGCGGTTACAACCCGCGGCAGGCCCACACGTGACTACCAGGTCTTGATAAAATACAGTAGCCAAGTACGAAAGTATGTGTCCAATCGGACTAGGATCTCCATGGTACTTCATTAACAATGCCCATAATGGGAAACAGAGCAGCAGTCATAGTACAGCTGGGCGGGCAGTCAGTTAATACCTCCATTTGCATGGGGTTACACAGGCATTTATAGTGTTTCCAAGGGATCTGATAAAAGGGACTACACTGTTCTTGTTCGTAAGGGATCTATACTGCACACGCTTGGAATAATATTTCGATTAACTGCGCACACAAAGACCCCACATTTGATAGCAATAACGTCACAGCTGAAAAAGCACTATGGTTCTTCCCGTGTTATAGATTCATTAAAAGGTGCTATCCGAATAGGCACCTTTTTTAATAAGGTTACAAAAATACTCGGACGTTTTGCTCAACTAGCTGAATAGCTATCAAGAACTCATTCTACTTCCTAACTTCACCACCACACCTTGTTCCGTAATTTCGGAGTTCCGGTAATTTCGTGATATTTATGAGCAGACAATTCTTTTAATATTCAACAATACACGTTACAAGGTACACTGATAAAACAGAAATTTCTGTGGCAGTTTTGTACCTCTTACGGAACATTCCTTTCCCAAAAATCTTTACTGTCGGAGCGGACGGCAAAAGAATGAGCTGTAACTATGGCAGAGCTTTAAGAGAGCTCAGTATATATCTGCAAACACTGAGTGCCACGTGTTTGCTGCGCTGTAACACACCTGCCTTCTTTGTTCAGTTTTGTGGACAGGTGACTGCAACTGACTGTGGCAGTAATAAGGCTTGTTTATTTTCTCAGACAAACGTAAAATTAATGCCTAGTTAGGTAGGGAATACATAAGAAAAGATCACAAATGAGCGCGAATATAGTGTCTCTTCGTGCAGGTAACCACTACTTTAAATAAATTAAAAAAAAAATCAGTTTCAAAACAACAAATGAAAGTTTCAACTTATGGTCAGGTACGAAGGCACTTCAGATCACTGCGAGATGGCATTAACGGGCCTTCACCGTAAACATGCAATGTGCAAAACGAAGTACTACAGAAACTAACATTTGTTACACCTCGATATTGACAGAAGCGCGCATTACAGCAAATATACTGTACACGACGGAGATTTCATACATACTGCATGATTTGTGTATGCACATACCTTTGTTTGTTTATCGTTTGCATCTACGTAACGACGGTGTATTAAAGTACATAATACTGATAACTACAATTACTAGTTATAAATATACATA
This sequence comes from Reticulitermes speratus, assembly GCA_021186555.1. Classification (NCBI taxonomy): domain Eukaryota; kingdom Metazoa; phylum Arthropoda; class Insecta; order Blattodea; family Rhinotermitidae; genus Reticulitermes; species Reticulitermes speratus. The sequence continues at coordinate 28,697,200 of JAJKFL010000013.1, read as the reverse complement.
CTAAAATAAAGCATGAACTATATTACGTTTGAGACATGCAAACTAACTTCAACATTTTTCGTTGCCTTCCGTGCACAGTACCTATTTACTACAATTCCGACGGCAATATAGCAATTTTTTCGGGTAAAGGTAAAGGCTGTCCCGTGACATACCAGAAAGGCACAGAGGAAAGGTGGAGGTATAGCTCTAGTCATACTCGACCCCGGAGATAGAAAGAGGCGTGTGGTCAGCGCCACACCCTGGCCGTTTACCTCCGGGGGAAAAGACCCGGTACACATTGGATACGAGACTGGGTGGGCCTCTGGGCCGATCTGGACGAGTACGCAAAATCTCGCCCCTACTGGCGTTCGAACCCCGGACCGTCCTGGCCGTAGTGAACAAAATATCTTTAATTTTGATCAGTCATATACCATTTATCATAAATGCATCACAAACGTGTTAAATCTGCAGATATTATATTGCAACATTCAGATGCTAAAGGCTTATAAAGATTGGAATAACTACAAAATAATACTGAGACAGAAATCAGATGATCCTTTTTCAGCTGGTATTTATACGATACCACGCTGCGAATGTATGAAAGAGAGTCAGATTCGTCACTCACTGTGACTGCAATCCAAGGCAAGTAGCCGTTGACTTCACTCGAATGTCCTCGAAACACGACTTGCACAGCATAACGCCATGCGTCTTGTTGGAAGACATTCTGTAAGCCCACTTCATTCGTTCCCGAAATCCAATCAATAGCTATGATCACCAAGAAATGACAGTCTACGCAACATGCACTCAAAGGACTTGAAACTTTCCGTTGCTAAGCAACCACACAAGTGATGTGTCTAAGTGGCAAGTGTTCGTATTCTTGAAAGGACAGTGCGAGGGCTGAAGGCTGCTTCAGTGCAGACTGGTAGTTACTGCAGGATCTGCATTTCCAAATTCAGTAAACTGCTGATTATTTCAATGAACTGCCTGATGTCTTCAGCACAGGGAAATTAAAACTTCGAGCAAAATATCCATCGACAGGCACATTTTAGGATCCTGCAGCACTAATAAATACACCAGTCGTAGCTAACTGCCCTTATTTCACAAGAAACGGTACGGTACCATCATATCAGTGAGTCCATTACCCCTAAACTTTTCAACTACACGATTGCCATTAAATTTGAAACAACCATCATGCTCCCAAAAGCCAACGCATCCTACCTTAGTAATAGCAATATTTTAATGAAGGACATCTCGTTGTATTTGTATAACTGACTAATTAACAACCTGTTTCATATTGTATATAAAGCCCGATGAAGGCCCTCCTGGGCCGAAATATATACTTATTTTTAACAGAATATCGGTATGCACTAAATATAGTTCAGCTTGACCGTAATCTTACTAATTAGCCAGTTATAACAGTAACATGGAGCCTTGGGATTTACTGCGGTGGGGATGTCTTGTCTGTGGCAACAGGTAGCACGCAACTCTCTTTAAGGTACTTTTTTCATTCTGCCAGAATGTAAAGAGATATCATTATAGCGCAAAATGTACAAGACAGAAATACCTAATGCCTCATCGGGGCTGCGTATGTGAAATGTACTTATACATATCATAAACACACTTACATACTTATCACATACCAAACAGTTTATATACCGTTATAAAAATATGGTACGAAAATTTGAGCTTATGTCATAACAGGGCCATTGGTTAACAGTCGCTCATTTGGTCAATACACTCATCTCTAGAAACATTAATTACAAATAATAAGTTACCTGTAAACAGGAATTGTGCATTACAGGTGACGTTTGTTTATTCTGCGCCAAGTGCTCGAAGATGGAGATTTTGAAATGAAAAATAGCTTAATCACTTAAAGATCAAACTGTGGCTCGAGTAAATTCTCATTAAAATTTATACGCATACACGTAAGCTACAAGCAGGCCACGTTAATTGAACAGCTCACTCATGCGCGAAACCAGCTGTTAAACGAAGTAATTTGACGCATCAACTAATAGAATAAACTCACACACTTCAAATCACTCGCGAGTACGAGAAGGGGAGGGGAGGGGTTACCAGTACGATCCACAGTACGAGTGTGTGAATGTCGTGTCGCCGTTAACTATGCAGCTGTGATAAAATGATGCATCGCTCGCAATGTCAATTACATGACGTTACCCAGCGGTACACGCCACGAGTAATGATATTAAGTACTCAAATACTGATCACTTTCTGGATTCAAAACTACTGAACATCGGGCATACAGTATATACGCACTGTGCATTCAACATAAAAATTTTGGACGCACTTTGAGTTTCTTTCTTAGCTGTTAGCTAAATACAATACGCGATACTAATATAAGAGATATCAACTGTGTAACCAAGCACATCACAGGCCAGGCTGTTTTCCATGAGTATTTCACAAAATTAACTTCCTGAAGCCCTGATGTCTATTCAGCATTGTGAAGTTATTCAGAGGGTTACGAACTTCCCTGTCTGTACAGAAGCCGAAGTTTCCATATAAGGCTTGTGTATTTACAGATACGCCTACAAGATTCAAATCCATAAGAAATATACATCAGTGTCTCACATATTAATATCTGTAGTGCGCATTTACCTTCAACGAAACATATGAACAAACGTAAAATCGAGGAGTTCCGTCTTCCGGCACAGGGCGTCGTGCAAAACTGTAAATAGGCTCCACCACTTCCACTCATTCACTACCCTGAATGTGGAGGCAGTAAGCTCCTCCAAAGCGTCGATACCTACTTACCGCTCTACACTTTGTCTTTTTTCAGAAGACGGAACTCTTACATCACCATCCCTACGATAATCTCGAATCTCGTAAATATAAAACTGTATTAAGAGTGACAAAATGGAAAACTTTAACAAAAAGGGATACTAACATCAAAATTTAATCCACCCGAAAGCCAGTTACGATTAGTTTTTCAACCCAAAAGCACCTCTAAAGTGAGGCTAATAAAGAAATCAAAATCAGAAAGAAATCTGAAGACACTTTCGCAGTATTTTTCAGGGTGTACCAAACCTTAGTAATTATTTGCTGAGTCGAAATTAAAGTTTAAATATTTCTCAGCAGAATGGAACTAACACGCGCCACAACTTCGAGACTGATAGAATACCGGCATTATATATTTAAGTAGACCTGCACCTCCTAATTACTCAACTACGACAGAAGTTGGCACCAACATTCAAACTACGTACACACCACAAAACTAAATTGAAACTTCTAAGTTCTGGTGATGGACCATGAATTGAATTCCTATCCTACGTCGGTCACAATTCCATGTGTTTTCATGTTTTCCAGGTGTAACAATCAGTATCACAATACGCACAAATTAGTCATGGCCAATACGAATATTTACTCTAGTAGCAACATAGCAAGTCTGCAAAGTGACAGAGGGACGGATACTGTTCCAGTGTACCAGATACTTCGCGTCTAGGCAACCCCATGACCTCAATGCTACTAAAGAGATAATCGTCCTAACAACACATCTGCACTGCTACTATGTTAACAGTTTCGTAAAGCTGATAAAAGGGTACCCAATTAGAAGCATATTGTGAATTCCCCGTTACAAGAAACAAGTGTTAGAAATAAAAAAAGAAGGAACAAATTACTGCTCTTTTAAACGCAATAATGTCACCAGGGACAGCCCTACAACTTGCACGCTCTCTATCAGCCTTTCTCAACGCCCTCCAGTAGGCGTTGGCTACTCCTTGTCACCAAAGTGAAACTACAGTGGCGACCTCATTTCTACCTCACACTGCCCATTTATTGTACACTATAAATGCGACAAGATACAGAGAACTTTTCATTGTAAATAAACTTTTCCTTTATTTCAAGTACAGAAGACGTCGTACAAAGGGATTTTTTTGACCTCTGTCAACGTATGAAAAACATTTCGAAATTAAAAACTAAATCATAGGCGATACAGGGAAATATACCGTTACTCTTCCTTATTCAGTAATTATAAAATGCCGTAACGACTGATATAATTAAAGGAACAATATATCCAGTATCGTTAAAGAGTGAAAGATACAGACAGTAAATTAAGAAAAATCTAAGTAAACGAAATCAGCTGAGAACACCTGTGACCAAATGAGATTTGTACAAACAATCCTTACGCTGACGGATGATTAAAGCAACCAGGTCCTACCGAAATATCTGTAGGCTAGTCACAACATAAAACATACGAAAGTCATAAAATGCAGCTGGAAGTCAAACTGCTGTCGTTCCTCCTATATGTGTATTTCAACATCCGCCGGCTGCATTAAACTTCACATATAAAGTACTAAACAGGAAATAAATTTATAGCCATGCTACGCAGGAAGCATGGAATCACGATTTACAAGTGCACAGAATTTGTCCAAAGCGTGAGAGAACCGAGATATGTAAGGCGGCTTTTCATATTTATTTCTTATCTCTTAAAAAACAGCACTTCAACCCTAAGTGAAAGATATGGGAATAACGAGACAGTCTCTTATCTCAGGCATATGTGTTCTTCAAAATACGAAAACTGAAGATGAGGGAATTAACTGCACCTATCGACATAAATCAAATGAACAAACGTATCTAACAGATTATCTTTTGTCTAAATATTTACTGTTTGACAAGTAGAGCTGAAACTATAAAAATATTTTAAAAGTCGCATCACCCCTTCACATTCATCATCTCGAACGAACACAAAAATAGGACTATGAAATCTCTACATTCCTCAAGGCCACATCATCCATTCAAATATTCTGTGTAGAACGCACATATGCAAACTAATCTGCAGACATACACTTTCATCCAACGTGTCAGGCTACACTTCCACCTCTCAATCCGAATTAAATTTAACCGGTAATAATTCCGTAAAGATTTGCAATGCTGAATTAAGTTGGTAGCGGCAGTATTACATATGTACAGGCAGGCAGACATGCAAAATCATGTAGTTTACTTCAGGCACCATTGTAAAATGTGCCTAAAATAACGACGCATAGTTATTCCCCCAATTTAAAGTTTTGCAATTTCCTGTGACAATTGAATAGACAGCCCCGCGCAGCCACTTGCAGTCAAAAAAAAGTTCAGCTAGTTGTAAGCGAAACATGGAAACGGGAGGGGGGGGGGTGGGATAGCACTGTTTAATTTTGAAGTAAATTGAAGGCACACACAACCACCGCTAAGGCGCAGTCTCTCAACATGGCGTTCATGCAGCCTGACGACATACATTCCACCCTAAGGCGAATAATTTTCACTCAGAGAGAGATTTCTGCCGATTCCAGTGTCAGTGCGATGCAAGGAGAACACGTAATGTTGTAACCGAACATTATTGGAACACTTATATACTTAGTATTGCTTATACCGTGCATGTTTAACAATATAAAGTCACAAGTTTTACCAACGCATGCACTTTCACTATTAACAATCTATTAATTTTTAATAGTGAAAGTGCATGCGTTGGTAAAACTTGTGACTTTATATTATTGGAACAGTTCGGCTCTCCCTCCCCACTCTTATATATATAGTAAGAAGAAGAAAGGACCAGGTGTCCCGCGCCAGTTGGCGTTCAGTAAAGGAAAGGAATAGACGAATGGTATTGTGCTGACGTTTGTATTGTTATAATGGAGAAATAAAGTTAAACCATTGAAAAGAACAGTCTCGTAATTTGGTGTATACCAAATTAAAAAGTAACCAGCAACGATCGGTTATAATGTTGACGGTTCGGATTGTGCATAGAAAATGGCTATTTATTGCATTTCCCATCACAATCGCCTACTCATCGCGAGAACTCTACCCCCTTGCGAGATGTACCAGAAGCTAGTTCGTTAGGTAGACAAAAAGTAGCTTAAACCCCTAAAATAGCTAGGACTGAGGTAACTTCGGAGATACTAGAAAACACGATCTATGCCACATTGCAATATACATCAGATAATATAACATTCTATACAGAGTGGAAAAGCATAGTCCTACTACGAAGATTTCCTTCAAAACACTGAGGTCCACAACACTTCAAAAGGTGACACAAAGGTTTCAAAGCTAAGGACTTTCTCGGAACAAAAACCTGCACCTTAACAGCAATTGTTTCTTATGTAGCCATTACAATTAACGGGGAAATGAAAGAGGTGGAAAGAGACAGAAACAATGCAGCATGAAAAGACGAGGCCATTAGTACCTCCATTACGGCTTACACTTTAAAATAGCATTTGTTTCCATTCTCGCTAATACAGACATGATCTACAGATGTAGGGAGCAGTTTATGATAAGGATCTACAGTTTTACTCCAGATGAAAATATATTTTAACATTAAAACAAACAGTTCTGCGGAGTCAGTTCGATATGTTTGCAGTAAGAGAAAGAAAAAATGCGACATTCCGGAACTTACACCGCACAGCTTCCGAAGTAAAATCCGAACACACTTCGAAATGTGTAAAGTATTGGTAAAAACACAAAGTATAACAGCCTGTGTCACAATCACACATGAAATACGTTCCCGTGAACTCTCTTAATAAGCCTATCAAAAATGCATATTGCCGAATTCTTCCAAGTATGATTTTGTTCTCTTTACCGGCCTCCGTATTTCAATTAGTATCACAGTTGCACACCGACTGGCACCGTTAAGTAACTACTAGTATTACGTGACACATCTTCCAGCGATGTAGCCACTCGGCATGGCAGATTTGGACACAAATAATCCTGTTCGGTGCATGCGCGACTACCGTCATATAGGAAATAAATTTAATTTTACGTGCATGTTCATTTGATGGTAAAATACGTAAAGTCAATTATCCTACTGTTATTAGTTTTTAATGAGGTCACAATGACCTGTGTCTGTACACCGAAATCATTTTTAATAAAAGATGATCAATTTTCGTGAAATGTGCTATGCGGAAAGGATTAAAAATTTTCCACAATTTTTAATTTTCTGACAACATATTAATTTATCAGGAAAAAGCAACACCGGCAACATTTAATGCAGGGTTCTGAAAGTGTCTATAGCCATAGGGCGTCGAAAACTACGTAACTTTGCTAAGGAAAATGTTTATACAAAAAATGAACAACAACAATACGAAGACAGTGCAGAACTTACATTGATTCTGTTATTTTAGACACGTGATAAACATAAGTAAATTTATATGATTAGAAATCACGAAATTACATACAAAATCTTCGGAGCTCCGAAAAATAAATAATGAGAGGATGCAAGCAAAGTTACGTTCAACAACACTAACGCAGCCCGAATATTAATAGTACAAAATTACGCACGAAGATCACTTGCTCGTATCTACACAATACTGTTTCTCAAACTTTCTTCCACGGAGGAACCCCTAAGTAATTTTTCACACCCCCAGGAAAATGTTTAAAGACGACAAAACAAAATGGCAGTTGGTAGGGGACGGAGATAACCCCAGTATTGCCAACTGCCGGAAAAACATTCCCACAATATTTAGAAGGATATTTGGACTTTTTCGCGAAATGTTAACCTTTTTATGTGTTTATTCCACGATTTCTCGCGGAACCCATAAAGATGTACCGCGGAACCGTGGCTGGGAGATACTGATATTGTTATTAAGTCACAACTTAAAGCAGCATTTCTACATTGAAGAAAAGTTCTTAAAGAAAGGTACGGTTTAAAGAAATAAACTATTACATTTAACGAAAGCTATAGTCCGTGTTTCCGGCAGTTACCATCCGAATTATCATCACTGAACTAACTCTTCCATAACAAATCGGTAGCTAAATTTATGGTATCAGAAAACTCCGACTCTTGTACTTATGACCGCGAAAGTTACTGTTCGCAACGACCCGTACTGTCTTAACTCCCACATGTCACAATGCCTGCCTCGTATTTTCATAGTGTGTACTGGTTTCGCAGACGATGCGCTTGCGACCTTTTCATGACGGCGTAACAGTTACAACGTGTGTGAAGACATTTCCACTATCAATATTGCGGGGCTGGTTCGCGGGCCGCACGTGTACAAACCACAAGCCATATACCTAACCACCTAAATTACTGTGCAATTTTTGCAGTATATATATATTACTGACGATCCCAGTGACCGCGCGGTGTAAGGCGTGGGTCTGCGGTCGCTTGGTTGATGGGATTGCGGGTTCGAATCCCGCTGGTGGCATGGATGTCTGTCTCTTGTGAGTGTTGTGTGTTGTCAGGAAGAGGTCTCAGCGCCGAGCGAGCTGATCACTCGTTCAGGGGGGCCCTACCGAGTGCGGTGTTGTCTCAGTGTGATCGTGGAGCCTCGATAACAAGGAGACCCTGGCCCAATAGGGGCCATCGTGCCATGAAAAAAAAATTAATATATGATTTACAGATGTGGTCGCGGACCGTATAACACAAGCTGGCGGACCGGGGTTCGGAGATCCTGGTCTAGCTGACTTGTATGTGGAGATTTGTGGTTTATTTAACGACGCTGTCAGTTATTCAGATTAAATGCGTCGGTGAAATATGAATAAAAGAGTACGGCGTATCGGTGGAATTATGAGAGGGGAGAACCCAAATACTCGCAGTAGAACCTGTGCTAGTACCCGCTTCTAAACCATAAATCCTAAACGGACTTCCCTGAGATCGAACACGGGTCGTCGGTGAGAAGCCGGCGACTGTGCCACTTTGAAAATCTATGCGTATGTGGTTGGATAATCCTAAAGTGAATCATAAAGCAAAAGGGTGTGAGATTGTGCAGTGGGTTGCTGAGGCCCAGGACAGGGTGCAATGGTTGGCGTTTGTCAACACAGCGACAGACTTTAGGATTCCATAAAAGGAGAGAATGACCTGACTTGCTGACCGACTTGTAGTACTACAGGGCAGGCTCTGCTCCATCAACAGTCATGTACGTACTTACATTTAGGCACAATTATTACAATTAACTTTTCTATGAGCAAACAATGATGCTTATACAGCAGCTGCGTCTTCTGCGACACCAAATCAAACAGTTGTGATATCTGAATATGCTTTTTATTTACCGTGGAAACGAAAGTAAGAAAATTTAATCAATTTCAAGGACCCAAATGGCTATCCCAGGCACTTCCATGACTCCTCACTGCTTACACGAAAGCACTTCAAGACAAAAGAAACGTTGATTCCAGTAATGCACATTTCATGAAGAGGGTTCTATCAGTTCGACGAGCACTAAACCCACCAAACATGCGGATATGATTTCTATAATGAAAGAAGTTCATTTAGCAGCAGACACTTCAACAACCAAGTCTAGAGTTTAATCTTTATTTACCTCACAACCTACCTGCATAATGTATTACATGGCAATGGCATTTAAGATACGAATATGATACGATACGATAAAATATGAATTACCTGACAAATGGAATGTTCATTTCCGAGGAACTGCAGGCATCAATTAATTAGAACTATTACAACTTTCGACTGGTTTGCTAATTACTGACGGAGAGTACAAAGACAATTAGCGAAACAAAGAAGTGTAAATTAGTGGCAAAGATAGATAGTACAGAAGCTGGCAAACCTCCCTTCATGAAAGCAAGGTGGCCCGTATTACTGAAACCCTCAAATAGGACTGGCAATATGCGTTGGATTCTATACTTTGTGAAAATTACAATGGTAAGTCGACCCTTTGTCTCCATGCAACTGTGCGTCCTCACACCAAGAATGGAAAGGGCTTCCAGGTATGGAGGACAGCTGCGAATATATTCAATTGGCAGTTGGGGAAAGCCCGACAAGGGGTCTGTTGCAGCTTGGGGGTTGAGCGGGAATCTAAAAATTCCCTACTGTAAAAGAACTGCACGCAATTAAACTTTACACAGTCATCCGCTTGGAGGATGAAATGGGCGTCTCAAGTTGCGTGAATGGGACAGATGAGGCTATGTTTTGTTACAATTCCTTATTAAAGACGTCAGCTGAGAGACCTAGGCATATATGGGAAGATAAATGTGATCTTAAAAGACAAGGTGGAGGGTGTGGAGCGGAATTATCCAGATCAGGACTGGGTCCAATGGCGGGCTCTTGGGAATAAGACAGTGAAACTTCGGGTTGCTTGGAATGGACGGATTTCTGGAAAACACGATGAACCTTTGGGTGCCATAAAATGAATAACAGCCATCACCAGCTTCTCCTCATGCAGTCACCGCAACCTATAATGGACATTATTGCAAAAGGCGTGACACACAACACGGCTGTTCTTGTGGGCACATGCTGATACACCCTTTAGCCGTGTGGCATTAAAACGAGTGAGGTGTAACGGGAGTGTTTTGACGACATACTGCAGATACGCATCCCATGAACACCTACGTGGTATACCCCTGACAATCTCTTACGTACAGCAACATCGCAGTAACGTCCCGTGAATACGAATCGCAACAAAATAATTCATGCCATGGCTCAGGCGGTTAGTCGCCGGCCTCCCACCGCGGAGGCACGGATTCGATCCCGGGTCAGTCCATGTGGGATTTGTGGTGGACAGAGTGCCACTGGGACAGGTTTTTCCCCGAGTACTTCGGTTTTCTCCTGTCAGTTTCATTCCACCGGTGCTCCATTACTTGGAAAGTGAAAAAAACTGATCTTTCTCTTCATCTTCGTCACAGGGTTGCACAATAAGCCTCAAGGCTGCGGTGCGTCCGTAGCATCTGCTGCAGGGCCCTTCTTCACCCAAAAAATAGTTTACGTAGTATCACAGGTAATAAAAACTCTTTTCCTCTTACACCAAAGACAGTTTACCAACTGGGTGAATAAGATACTTATTCAGCCGATATTTATCCAACCGATCCGGAAACCGATTGATAGGATCTTAGGGTCCACCGGTATCATTACAAAACCTAGCAATTAGTTTCTACATTCAAGTAATAATACACTCCAGTCCATATATTGGCATCATATTTAGCGTTGCTTGGTCGACACAGTTCAGACACTTGATATGGTCACTTATTTCGTAATGTGTCTTTTTTTACCGCCAATGTTTTCACTGACATTTTCATCATACATGCTATATTACATTTTGTATTCTTGCGTAGTTTGGTGGTTCAGTTTCTTCACCTCTACAGGTGAACACAATCGATCTTAATTATGTCTTTCAGTGGATATGTCCGTATGGTGTATTTGTCGTTGTTTTGTTGCTTACTGAACTGAGGAGGCATTCAGGTTTTTATTCCTCTGTCAATCGTTCTTTCCATGTTTTGCAGTAGCACAAGCATCAGGCGGCGACATTTCTGTTCCAATTAAAATTTTGTTTCTGCGGTCGAGGATTGAACTTAGCTGTTCAATTTTCCGCAGAGCACTTATATCACCAGCAAAAAAGCCAGGATGCCAGCATAGTATTCACGAATACAGTGCCCCAGCCCACTGTTTCAAAAAATAAATCTGTATCAATTCCTGAAACGGTGTTATTGTTACCCAATGTGTCCCCAACTTAGGGAGCTAAAACTCCTCCATCTGCATTAAAGGATGCTATTAAATACTTATGCTAATAATGTTAAAGAACCACAGGTGGAACCTGTTGTGGCCATGAGAAACTACAGGTGCAGGCATTATCGAGTGTCCTCAGATAATCATGCAGGCTCTGGCAGGTTAACCAGAAGACCCACGTTCACTTATACTTCGGAACCTTCCAATTATCTTCACGTCTACCTTCCGCACTTCGCTATAGGTATGAAAGAAAAACCGTTATTCAACAAGCAAATGTATGACACGGCTATGCGCCAGTGTTAAGCCAAACCAAATTATAAAGGTTAGAAAAATCGAAGCATATTGAACACGTAAGGTTTGAATTTGGGGAAATTCATAAAAAAGACGGAACAGCAGCCCGGTCGTTTGCACTAACAGCTGGCTTCCTCAGCGAGCAGATAAGTCATTACGTAACACTACGTCCTCGACAGCTTTAGAATGAACGGTTACACGACAGGGCTCGTCATTTTTATGGCAAGAACTACAGACAAGATGCTAATGCCTTCATTCGAGTTTGTTAAGCGAAAAGAGAGGGAAAGCGTACGCCTGTGTTGCGCCATACGATGGTACGGGAATCCCGACATAGTTGGAACGGTTTCCATCATGCTGCTTATAACGTACAGTACAGGAATATCTATATTGCTCATTCACACCTAGGCCTTCATTTTATTTTCACTCGGAAAGCTTTCCAAATAAGTCGTACAGCAAAGTTGGTTATATCTCTCACACACTATATCACGAGGGCACTCCAAAGTTCAAAGGTCAAAAGTAGGTTGATGTTATATATCTGTCTGCCGAACAGCCTGTGGACAAACAGACAAGACAAGGGAGATGTCATTCCTCTGAAGTGGCACAACCAGGCTTTGGACGTGGAGAACAACTTGAACACTGATCCCAGCATGACATGAGAGCAGAATGGATGCACAAGTTACTTCACTACCACTTCCCACACAACTACAAATTATCACAATTCTTAAGCATGTCCCGCTTGTAAGGCATTGAAGAATCCAAGATAAGGCTTTGCACTGATGAAAGATAGGATACAGAAATACATATCCCATCCTCAACTAATGACACTCCTGTTTTTCACAGTTATTTAGATGCATACTTAAATACGCATTCGATAAATAAGTTGAACGCCCATAAATCTTCTAACTGATTCTACTGTTGTCACGGTCACGCTTGGCATAACGCAAAACAATTGTGCCATGCGAAATCCGCATTCAAACCTCCGGTTTGGTAGCGATAACAAATATACCTAAAATATTTGGTCTGGTTTGATGGGTTGAAAATCCCAAAAATATTGCGGCAGGGAGAAACTCTGAAGTTAACAAGAGAACTGGGCCAGTTTAACAAGTGAAAATCTGTGCTAGAGGAAAATGTGTACAGAAATGTTATCAGCAATGAATTGAAGCATCTGAAGGAACGAGAATTTCTGGTTACGATTACACCGACATGTCATTACAAACATAAAGCAGACAAAAAGGGACTATGTGAAAACGTACAAGATAATTCTACACTCGCGTACAAAAATGAGAATTCTGAGAAAAAGTGTCCAAACAAGCAACTTCGTCAGTTAGCGGGATCAGTCATTAAGTCTGCAGTCTCACAGGACTATAGAATACAACACCTCCTTTTTGGAAAGCACCACTTTCGTCGAAGTACTTTCCAAAATGGACGAAACCACTTGAGGGCTATTATATATATCATATCATGAGTGACTTTTAAAGTACAGCATCTAATAAAACGATATAAAGATGCTGGAATGAGTCCAAATACAGGCTGTCTTAGATGCGACGATATAGAGGAAGAGTCTGTACCGTGTTCTGTCACAGCAAATGAGTGTTAGTTGTTCAAATGAGCAAACACTGGAGTACTTGACAGTAACTATGCACGATACACAAATTTTCTGATTTTCACTAAGAAAATGGCGCACTTTGAGTTTTCATATGGGATAGTCGATAGGTAAAAGAAGATGGTTTGCCGAGTTACATTTTGTATAATCTACAGAATGAATAAAATACAGCAAGGGAAAAGCATTTCAGGTAGTGAAGATCGATAATGGACGAGAAAAGAACAAAAGTCAACGGATCCTGGGGGCTACATTATCAATTGCAGGTCTGGGCATATCTGTTCGCCTTTCTCACTGTTATCCTGTGTTGCCTTACGGCGACTCGGGCAACAGGGTCGAGTGACTCCTATTACGTAGTTGTGGGGCGTGTCTAAAGACTCTTCGTCCCAGAAATAATGCAAAGTCGTAACAGGCCACACAAGTAGGGAGTCGCGGACAATAATATTAAGATAATGATGATACAAATTACAATTTATAAAATCCAGCTTGTTGAGTTTTATACCGAAAGCGAAGACTCATTAAATTATATTAAAGCAGACACCGATATAGCTGACCACACAGCATAGCATACCAGAAGGCTTGACTGTTAACTTCAGATGTCAGCTGTTTTATCTGAATTACACGTGCAACCACAGCCGTTTCATAGCTACACCAGCCTTCAGGTGTTGTGCTGTCACTAAACTGGTATGTTTCATCCTAATACTAGTGACGACAGGTGGTATCAAACCCGGAACCTCGTGATTACCGGAGTGCTACTCCCACCCTAACAGGCCCCCCGTGCTCACTATAATGACACACATAAACCTGAACATTGGAGCAAAGCCAACTGTCGAAGTATTCTACATGAACCACCCTATATCATATATTGACAGCGGACAACGTGCATTTGTAAGCAGTTTACTTCCATGGCATAGAAACGCAATATTTATCAGCGTCATAACATTTACAACCACTCATTTGAATGGCTGAAATTGCTGCCACCTCTCACAGGGCGGTACTTGTGACGCTTGACTTCAATAGCGCAGAGATTACGTTGAACATTAAAACGCAATGCCAATACTATGTACTGTTCTGCTTGAAAATCGCATGAAAATAACGGCAGTATCTGTGTGCTGGTAATAAATGTGTGTCGCTTCCGATGCGACATAATACAAATACATGGTGTCATTGCATTCTCTGTATTTAGTGGCAAATGCCTAGAAATCAAGAGAGCTCAGGTACTGGCATGATATGTGTTACAAAATGGAGTTAAATTTTCGTGAAAGCATGACACTAAATCCAATGTTCTTAGCCGAAAATAAAAAACAGCAGAGTAACATGATACCTGCAATAAATTCTTCTGGAAGAAATAGAATAAAGCAAATTAAGGAGTACTGTCCGTCTTAACGAACACTGGCTGAGAAACTGTAAGGAAAGTACAGTTTAGTAAACGGGAGTTTCATGGGGGAAAATAGGGAGGTAATTTCCTGTTTCCCCTTTCTTTAAAACAACTACAACACATGAGACTAGCTGTAAGTGTTCTTACACAGGAGCAATGCTATGAACACATGTATCATAATGCAACGGGCATCGATGACTCGCATACATACATAAATACATATATACGTAATTTCGTATGTAATATATACGAATGTACATACATATATATGTGTGTGTGTATGCTGGTGTGTGTAAATATATGACGCTGGCAGAAATGAAAGAGAAATGTATTTGTATATAAGTGCACTTCTCTAATGCATATTTAAATAAATAAATGTATTTCCAAACGAGGGAAACATTGTTCAGGAAATAATTTATCACTTAAGGTTAACGGCAGATATACTTTGCTTTTACAGGTATAACAACCAAGAGGATGTTGCGATGAAGTTTTAATGAAGTGCACACAACACAGTACAGAAACTAAAACGAGATAACGGAAAATAAGAAAGAATATAAAAAAGTTAATCTGCAAATTTGCTTCAATAAAGCAAAAAATAAGAGACCATTATACTCTTCAGGTGGTTTATGAATTCATAAAAGCGTTTATAAGGAAAGATAAATCGTAATGACTTTACAAAATGTTCTAAGCACTACACGTTTAAAAACATAAAGCTAATTGTTCCAGCATAGACACGCGTGTTGTTGCCTAACAACATGTATGCCACATTAATCCCAACAAAAGGCAGACATCTCCAGTTCATATCTGGTGCACGCTAACTTCGGTTGTTACCAACGAGAAAGATCCAACACCATAAGAGCGGGGGATACGGGGACAGAAACAAAAGTCTCTATAACTACATATTTACGTTACGGGTTTGAGAGCCATATTGGGAGCTACCACGATCATGGCGCAGACAGAAACTTGCCAGAAATTATGGTTATGTCGCTACTGTCGCCATCTTACTACCTTAAAATGTTTGGGAAAGCAACCACCTGTATTATATAACTTAATACCGAAGAGCTGGAGGGCGTGTTTGTCCCAAGCCTTCCTCTTGAAAAAAGAATCTAATTATATGAACCATGAAGTAACTCACACGGCTGTACATGACTGAAGAAAGATGAAATTCTCTTGCAGCTCTTACAAATTTTCACAGCGTTGATAAATATAACACTAATTTTTTTGGTATAAAGCAACACCAATCACATACGAGTGTGCAACACCCGCAGTAAAGACAGACTTCAACAAAACATATTTCTAGTCAAATGTAACATGGAAGAATATGGGATTCTGTATGCCAGCATATGGCGTCTTTCAGTGCTTCGTGAAAACTCGAAGAAACACATGGAGCCTAAAAGAACACTGAACTGTTAACAGGATGGTACATAGAAACTTCACTAACAGTTCGAGCTCGACAGACGAAATGTAAGTGGTTATCACGACAGCAGTAGTCACTTTCAAATAAAACAATACAAAGTTCAAGGAGACTTTCAAGAACTGATTTAGACGTAACAGAGTTTCTGACGCATGATGACAGCCACAGACACCGAACAAAAGAAACCTGTCAACGCTGCATCATCAAGCACGTCACATTAATTCCGGCAAGTGGACGCCGGTCCGCGAGAGTCGCGACGCGCCAGGCTACTGCCAGCAGCTGGCCGGGGCGGGGGTGAACACCCCGCGCGAACATTGCAACCCGTCGGCGCATGCTCGTGCTAAATACGCACTCCATATATGTGTATACGCAAAATAAGAATTACACGCCGCAGGTAAACATCCACAAGTCGGTATATTAGGTACCAATAACGTGCGAAACCAGGAAGACAAGAATCTGAGCGTCGACAACAAAGAACCATTGTCGGAAGTGCACCTTGAGGAACCAGATACTCGGCAGACTGCTTAGTTGTCACTTTGGTTTAAAGCGTGACGCTCTCAGTCCGTCCGTAAGAACTTGGGAGAAAACTGTCACAGACATATGCGCAAGACCATTTAACGGTTTATAAAAACACGTGCATGTTTATCTGCTACGTTCGTACTTAAAGACACACTCAACACTCAACAAATTGCGATATCTTGATGCAAATCATAGCGGTCGAACTGCAAAGAACACAAACGCCTAGGACAAACATTCACTTTTGATTCATAACTGCGGACGAAAGTCAAACATAATTACAAATAGGCTTCTATAGTAGGTAATGGTATGGAATATGTATTGTAGTCGAAGCTGCTATCACTAAGCATGAGATTATACTGCACTGATGCTGGATGTAAAGTTAAATTCCTACAAAGCACGTGCAGATGGTGCGATGTAGTTTAAGGTCTCCCGCGACAGGATTAAAAAAGGGTGTTCCTCGAAAAGTGTCTTCGAATAAAAGAAAGGAGACAAATACAAAACGTATGGCGAACAGAGCCGCAACCGTGACCGTTCTATCGGTTCGCCGCGCATCTGCGGCAACTTCTCCGACGTGAAAGTGCTGCGAATACAAAACGTATGGGGAACAGAGCCGCAACCGTGACCGTTCTATCGGTTCGCCGCGCATCTGCGGCAACTTCTCTGACGTGAAAGTGCTGCGGAAAGCTTGGGCAATGTATATCAGGCGGAAAGTACTTCGGAAAGTAGTTCTGTGAGAATGTCTCCATGTAATGAGGAATAAGAATAGAAGACTGCTAGCGGAGATACCCACTGGAGTTTGTATCCCATCCTCTGTTAGAACGATGCATTAAGTTACATCTTTGTGCTTCAGATACCATAACGTCGAACATAAAGCTGCACTCTACTGTGATGCAAGCTTCAAATCATAAATTTCTGATTTCATTGCAGTAGAATACACGTTTTCAGACACATGACTCTCCAAAAACAAAATTCATTGCAATTAGATTCAAATTGGTCCTCTAAAGTAGAAAGACCTGGGAAAAACTGGCATATTACGTCAAGAATTTCAAAATATCAACACGATAATTATAACTTAAAACCAACAATATTGCACTTATTTTATATATGTATATTGCAACCCTACATATGTTTCGGCTGTACTTCAGCCATCATCAGGGGTTTTCCTTGCAGCGTCCACTAACTGTATTTCTCACTAACATTTGGTTCCTATTGGTTTTCTTAGTAACTAGGTATTGTGCGTTGTCTTATTGTCTAGGTCCTATAGGACCTAGACAATAAGACAACGCACAATACCTAGTTACTAAGAAAACCAATAGGAACCAAATGTTAGTGAGAAATACAGTTAGTGGACGCTGCAAGGAAAACCCCTGATGATGGCTGAAGTACAGCCGAAACATATGTAGGGTTGCAATATACATATATAAAATAAGTGCAATATTGTTGGTTTTAAGTTATAATTATCTCAAGCTTTGCACGGTATGTACAACTTCAAAGTATCAACACGATGTTGTTGATGCTTCAAACCCCCACACTTCTAATGAATATGAAAATTTTACTAAACAAATAACACGCTCCAACCGTCATCCTCAGGATCATTACTACCGCTGACGTACAGATTCAGATTTCAGCCACACCATATCCACATAATTAACATTCTATAGGTGTGTGGAAACAAGTTCTGGAAAGACTACACAGGTACAAGCCCTAAACATGTACGGCACTATGCAGTCCCACAGATAGGTACAGCCGTCTTATATGACAACACTGATGCCATATTCAGTGTACAACTGCTGGAGGTCAAGGACACGTACAGAATATTAGTATTGCATGTGGCTGAACATAACTTCCAGCGCGTGTAAAATTCTTAAAACATTTTAGGTACAAATCTTAGATTGACAGAATCAACAGCGGATCACGGATGGCTGCAAGTAGGGCAAAAATTTGTCGCCTAAATTAATAAACGTTGAAATTACGAAAAAATCAACCTGGATTAAAAAATTAGTCTATATCAGATTATGAAGAACTGATAGGAGTGAAGGTCACTTCAGTACCGGCCCGGCTGACAGGCTACATGTAACACAGACATCCCCTACTTCTCGTGCGGTTTATTTTGCTACACTGTCAGCCTTACAGACCGTACATCATCAACGCTAGGATGACAATGACCTGGAATGGATTCTGACGTACTGTCGCGGTATTTGCCTGGAGGATCTGACCAAAGCCACGACAAACCTGGGACAGGATGGTCAGCGTCTCAGCAGAAATTCGAACTGTGCACCTACCGAAGGTAAGTCTACAATATTACAGATGCACCAGCCTGTCCGGTAATATGCTCCAATGCAGTGTTTGCCAGTTGGGTTTGGCTACGGAACCAACTCACGATCAGAAATCTGCACATAATACTTAAGAACATCCTAAAGAACCTACACCACAAGCGAGTACGGATAAGAACATACAGGCCTAAATGTTACACAGGGACATAACAAGCATATTATTCAACTGCACATATTTAGAAATAAATATCACACTTCATATAGTCGAAACAAGACAGGAAATGTACGTATAACGTAACATTGTGGTTCGTTCGGGTTAACAATTGCTGCAATGCAAACGCAACAATGCGTTGTGTGTTATTTGGCATACACGTCACTGTCAACAATACAAAAATATTGAGTGCTGTACAAAAACGCTTCTATGGCGAAACTGTGTCGCCGCCACCAATACACGTACTCAAGTCCTCATGTCGCCGCCACCAATGCACGTACTCAAGTCCTCATGTTGCCGCCACCAATGCACGTACTCAAGTCCTCATGTCGCCGCCACCAATGCACGTACTCAAGTCCTCATGTCGCCGCCACCAATGCACGTACCCAAGTCCTCATGTCGCCGCCACCAATACACGTACTCAAGTCCTCATGTCGCCGCCACCAATGCACGTACTCAAGTCCTCATGTCGCCGCCACCAATACACGTACTCAAGTCCTCATGTCGCCGCCACCAATGCACGTACTCAAGTCCTCATGTCGCCGCCACCAATGCACGTACTCAAGTCCTCATGTCGCCGCCACCAATGCACGTACTCAAGTCCTCATGTCGCCGCCACCAATGCACGTACTCAAGTCCTCATGTCGCCGCCACCAATACACGTACTCAAGTCCTCATGTCGCCGCCACCAATACACGTACTCAAGTCCTCATGTCGCCGCCACCAATGCACGTACTCAAGTCCTCATGTCGCCGCCACCAATACACGTACTCAAGTCCTCATGTCGCCGTCATCAATACACGTACTCAAGTCCTCATGTCGCCGCCACCAATACACGTACTCAAGTCCTCATGTCGCCGCCACCAATACACGTACTCAAGTCCTCATGTCGCCGCCACCAATACACGTACTCAAGTCCTCATGTCGCCGCCACCAATGCACGTACTCAAGTCCTCATGTCGCCGCCACCAATTGCACGTACTCAAGTCCTCATGTCGCCGCCACCAATACACGTACTCAAGTCCTCATGTCGCCGCCACCAATACACGTACTCAAGTCATGTCGCCGCCACCAATGCACGTACTCAAGTCCTCATGTCGCCGCCACCAATACACGTACTCAAGTCCTCATGTCGCCGCCACCAATGCACGTACTCAAGTCATGTCGCCGCCACCAATGCACGTACTCAAGTCCTCATGTCGCCGCCACCAATACACGTACTCAAGTCCTCATGTCGCCGCCACCAATGCACGTACTCAAGTCCTCATGTCCCCGCCACCAATACACGTACTCAAGTCCTCATGTCGCCGCCACCAATACACGTACTCAAGTCCTCATGTCGCCGCCACCAATGCACGTACTCAAGTCCTCATGTCGCCGCCACCAATACACGTACTCAAGTCATGTCGCCGCCACCAATACACGTACTCAAGTCCTCATGTCGCCGCCACCAATGCACGTACTCAAGTCCTCATGTCGCCGCCACCAATACACGTACTCAAGTCCTCATGTCGCCGCCACCAATGCAAGTACTCAAGTCCTCATGTCGCCGCCACCAATACACGTACTCAAGTCCTCATGTCGCCGCCACCAATACACGTACTCAAGTCCTCATGTCGCCGCCACCAATACACGTACTAAAGTCCTCATGTCGCCGCCACCAATGCACGTACTCAAGTCCTCATGTCGCCGCCACCAATGCACGTACTCAAGTCATGTCGCCGCCACCAATGCACGTACTCAAGTCCTCATGTCGCCGCCACCATGCACGTACTCAAGTCCTCATGTCGCCGCCACCAATACACATACTCAAGTCTTCATGTCGCCGCCACCAATACACGTACTCAAGTCCTCATGTCGCCGCCACCAATACACGTACTCAAGTCATGTCGCCGCCACCAATGCACGTACTCAAGTCCTCATGTCGCCGCCACCAATACACGTACTCAAGTCATGTCGCCGCCACCAATACACGTACTCAAGTCATGTCGCCGCCACCAATACACGTACTCCAGTCCTCATGTACAGTGCCCGACATTTGCGTCCGATTTATACCAAAACTGGAGTTTCTCGACAGATTTTCATAGAAGCCCCAGTACTTAATTTCACAGAAATCCGTCTAGTGGGGGGCACTTATACATCCGTATAGACGGATGGGCATGACGTAGCTAATAGCTTTTCGCGACTAAGTGAACGCGCCTAAAAATGAAACTTAAAAACTAATACGCGGTTCCATAACCAAGGAAACCTAATTCTCAAAATATGGTTATTGCATTTATTCTAGCATTGCAAAAATTCAGACACATTTGAATGAAAGAATAATTTTCAATAGATGAAAAGTAATTTAAGGAAAGATAACAATAAAATTGTCATTGTTATAGTGCAATAGGAATTTTTACAAAACACTTTAGGCAACAGAGCTCTGGTGTCATAATGAGCAGCAGACCAGGAATAAAAAGACACATTTTTACATTATGTTCATCGTGCATCTTAGCTATAAGCTTCAATCTTTAACCAACGAATGCACCTTTTATTCTCTCACTTCCATCCACCCTACACATGTTTCGACCGTATTTTGGATATACACCGAGACAATTCAAAACTTGAAGAAACTGTGATTGTGTTTTTAGCTATTGGTGACTGCCAATTACTGCAAACAGCATAATGTTCTACGTTAATACCTAATGAATGAGTGAACAGTGAAGTGACTATATCGGTATACCCCTGATGATGACCAAAATACGGTCGAAACATATGTAGGGTGGATGAAAGTGAGAGAATAAAAGGTGCATTCGTTGGTTAAAGATTGAAGCCTCAGAACAACACAGTCAAGTAATTATATTTCTGCAGTGTTGCGTAACGAAGCGGAAGCGCTGAAACCCCACTCACGAGTTTAGAACAGACACAAAGTTCTGAGGCAGTTCTAACGCAATGGAAACCAAATGAATCAAACAGTCTCTTCATTACAATTACATTTACAGTTACATAATCAACAGAAACAAAATAAACATAAGTGTAATAAAAACGACGAAAGACGACGAATTGTGGCATTTCTTTCAGATGTGGTTCATTGAAAAGGTTTGTTACAAATGTCAAAACCCATATGAAAAATTCACTCAGCCACTCAGCGAAAAATTCAATTTTGGATTTCACACAAGCTCGCAATGAGGTTTCGAAAATTATATCCTAACGCCATTCAAATAAGACAATGTTCTACTGTGCTGAGGAAAGAGGCTTGCCGTCACACCCACACACGAAGGCTGAACCCTACAAGCCTAGTATCCTGAAGTGACATCCTAAGGCTCCTAAGTGGTTGACATTCCGTACACGTGCTGTA
Organism: Reticulitermes speratus; assembly: GCA_021186555.1. NCBI lineage: Eukaryota > Metazoa > Arthropoda > Insecta > Blattodea > Rhinotermitidae > Reticulitermes > Reticulitermes speratus. Next base: position 28,674,821 of record JAJKFL010000013.1, on the reverse strand, counting down.
AAACTGTAAAGTATGTAAAACAGAAGCGCCAATTTGGCCGCTTCGTCGGGATAATATGATATTCTATGCGATAACTGATCTGTACGTCACATAAAACTCAAGCCATGTTCGGGAATAATGCACAACAAACAGTAACGATCCGTGCGCACGGTATTAGAGCGCTGATTCCTGAAATTCTGTAATGAAAGATAATGCCTAAGCCTTACATAATACACAATGGCATGATGTCATACCATTACGTAAAAATCTGCAGAAGGGTTAGAAAAGAAAAAGGGGGAAACAACACGTTAAGGGTACAATACCTCCATGTGGAAAATAAACTAAAAGTAGGAATGAACAAAACTCATTTCTTACTCAATTTCAACCATAAACGTGAGATCATATTGTAGTAATGACGGCGGTGGTGGTGGTGGTGACGTCAGAAATAAAGGAACTTCACCTAAATTTGGACAATATTACCTGGCATTTGCAAATCGTTATTAGGTAAATTTATCATCATTTATGTTCACAACACAGTTAAGCTACGTCATTATTCACTGGTTGGTACGACTGTTTCGCCAAACTATTTTTAAACAATTACTAGCAACAATTAGAATAAAGGGTTATGGAATGTAGTTGCAACTTTTGCATTACTGTTTCTGGGCCTTTCCGTCGTCTCAATTCAAAACAAAACATAAGGAGTGACTCCGAACAGCTCCACTTGTCGCTATCAACTCACCACCCAGATTCTCGTGATATAAGTACATATATCACAACCACCACTTCAACCGCTTAGAATTCCCTTACAAATTCTGGTCAAGCAACAGATACTAAAGTATTAGAAACGTACGCGTTCATCGCCACTGACTTTTTATAAATAAACTTGCTCAGATAATGAAGTTGCTTACCTTTCATCCCGCCCTTAACTTCGGTCGACGTTTGTAAATACGTACACTGTATATCAGCTTAATGTTCAATGTGCATTTCTAATAAGTTACTTAAGACGCAAACAATAAAAAGGCACTTCAACACAATTAAAATTAGGACACTTCAAGTACACCACCCCCATTTGACCCTGCCGAAAAGGATGGAAGCAGTCGGGGCAGTGCAAATGAACAGATCATCGTGACGGTTTAACTATAACAACATATAATAAAAACAATAATACATGAAAATACAATAAAATGTACTTACAATGCGGTCGATTTATTTAGCTCTTACCCATTTGATAACATAGCTAGCCAAACACAAACCTGGCCGACGTAATGTTAAATTAAAAGAAAACACACACACACAGTATAACACACACACACACACACACACACACACGAGAGAAACTCAACTTAATACATGACGACAAGGCAGGGGTCCTGACATGTTTTTCTTTAGCGGCCAAAATCAAATTCTGAAACACAGGCCGAGAAGAACATTTAGTAGATGTTTGTCCTACCGCAACACACACCAGAATACTGTTTCAGGCTTACGTACGTTACGACAGGAGGCCTGATGGAAGGAAGTTGGAGTGCGGGGGAGGTAAGGTTACTGGCACTACGGATTACCAGTATGGTGACGTCAGTTCCTCAACAGCACGAAAATATATTCCGGAACACGGCACACAGGAACAAGCAATGAATTATTCCTACTTATAATTAAATTATGACGAGTATAAATACGAAAAGAGATTCCTTTACGCCATAAGTCATACATGATGTAATACCAGCCACATGAGAAACAGGACCGAAGTAAACTGGGAGACAGACGAATCTGTAAAAACATGTAAGACATATAAAAACATAAATTTGAATTTCTGTGCTGAATAATCAGATTAATGACAAAAACGTCAAACGTCAGAGGATAATTTAACATTAGAATGGACGACTGGAAAACATGCTGTGGTCGAATTTGTTCAGAAAAGTATCAGATAGTGGGTTTTGTGATAAATTTGACAAAACTCCAAAAAGAAAAGGAAATATCGAATGACTAAACAACTGCCGTCCAGGGTACACATACCAGTCAACCGGCCAGACAAGGGGGATTTACGAAGTAATTTAGCAGATTACTGGTCATGATGGCCAAGAAAGTTAAAAGTTCACCTATAGCCTGCCATGAAGGCACAGATGGGTAGTAGAGATATAGCTCTACTCTTTCTTTAATCTCGGCGATAGATGGGGGTGGGTGGTTAACGCCACGCCCCAGCCGCTTTACCCCCGGGAATAACCCGGTACCCACTGTATAGGAGGCTGGGCGGGCCCCAGGGCCGGTCTGGACGGGTGCGGAAAATTCGCCCCTACCGGGATTCGATCCCCGAACCGTCCAGCCCGTAGCGAATCGCTATACCGACTAGGCTATCCCGGCCTGTCATGATGGCTGCTAATAATAATAATAATAATAATAATAATAATTTTTTAAAACAATGTCATATTTTAGTATAAAGTAAAGAAGGTAGTTGTGGCGTGTTCCAAGATACCATCTCTGCATTTCGGGGACTCTCAGAAAAGCAATAAAACTTCTGAAATAGCTAGTACACCGAGAGGGCTTAGAATGAGAACTCTCCAGAACAAAGGCCGTGCTGTATACCACTTGAATTAATAGTTCGAAAAGAAGATATTTAAGCTAATGAAATGAAGTTCGAAAAGACAATACAGGAATGAGGTTGAAAAAGCTACAGTGACCGCGCACAGAATATGAACACACCTGCGCAACTGAGGGCACTGGCACCAGAGGACGCCGAACGGTACTACCGGCTCTGGCAAGCATTACGTTTGGCCGACGAAGTTCTTAGAATATGACACAGCCCAGAAATCTAGTTAATAAAATATTCAGTCTGCAAACCCCAGTCTAGTACTTTCAGTCCACTAAACCCACTACCTCATACATGAAACGGAGTCATATTCTGGACAAGCAAAGCAACAGACACGTACCTCTCTCTCAGATACGACAATGACAGCATCACATCTGCAGAGCCTGCAGATTCATATGGAAACCAACGACCCATATCAAATTCATGTTCTGGGAAGCAGTTTTACGTATCCAGTAATCCAACCCACTATAGTCACGAAAAAGCAACATATCAAGTTTCTGGTCTGCAGCCTTTCAGACCAAGGCGTGGCGAAGATGAGTCACAACGAAATGAAACACTGTAGTTCTAAAGCAACTTCAGCATCAAACGTTTGAACTGTTTTTCATTTTGGCATTTATAATCATAGGAGTTTGGTTGGAAAACCTGAAGAAAAGAAACCGTTTCAAAGACCGGGAGTAGAACGGAGGATAATATTAAAATGGACATTAAAGAAAGAGGATGGGAAAGTGAGGACCAGATTCATCTGGCTCAGGATAGAGACCAGCGGCGGACTGTTGTGATCATAAGTACAAACGGGAGGGTTCCATAAAATGATGTCCAAACGTAATAACCAAAACCCATTCCTTGTTATGTTGGCGATACAATCGCATGGTGACACTGTGTAATCAGAATTACGAAGTGACAAATTATCAGAGAGATATACCCTTCCCTGAACATTTTACCTGTCCTCACCTCAGAAATCGAATCCACATTTTTCATTAGCGATCACCACTGCTTCAGTAACAACTACGTCATTAAGGCCGTCATAATGGGACCGAAGTTACTGGACTATCGCTCCATGATTCTTCCTTCCGTAACTGCTTAAGAATTCAAGGGCTGGGGTAGCCCATATTACGGCGTACCTCAAGAAAAGCAAAAACCGGGGTTTTTTTACTGTGTGGCACAATACACATGCTTTATGGCACATGAATTTTGTGAATTAAGTCATTTACAGTAGCTATCAACGATTCGTGTGGTTATTAACTTAAATCTTTTGCAACTCTTCACGACTCTGTCCGCTGGTTCAGAAGTTTATAAAGTAGGCTATGCCTATAAGCAGAACAATGGCAGTGGTCAAGGGCAATACGTCTGTATGATTTTCCTTGGACCAGATCAAAGTTAAAAGCATTTCAAAGAAATTTGAAGAAGACAAAATGAGTTCACAGACACACTCACTCTATCAATATGGGCAACAGATGTTCACAGAAGATCGTATACGTACTAGGATTTGTGACATACTGTACGAACATACAACGCGGGCGAAATGCACGGTGTTGCTAGTAAGTATACGAGTATTGACGTCATGTCTACGGCACTGTCTTAGTAACACTCTGCCTTTATCTTGTATAGGCCTATACAATGAGGCACATTTATAATAGACGTGTTAAAGAAAATCACATCCATGGGTTACAACCAAGAAACTAACTTCTTCGCATTGAAAAATGTGAAGTTTAACCAACAGATGTTAAAGCACGAGAAAATGTAAATGCGTGTTCAAATAATATGAAATAAATAAAGCATTAGGTCTCCATATTCGAGGAAAGCTGACTAAAACGAAAAGAGAAGCACCTGATTATTCCATCAGCTCTCCATGCTCTAGTCATTCATCTACCATCGACCCCATACAGTCTACACACTGACAGCGTCGATAAATACACCACAAAAAATGCTGAAGGCCAAGAATTCATCCAGAAGCTCGCTGGATAATCTGTCCAAAACAAATCACCTCGTTAATAATCTGTTCCGTACGCTGTGCCCGAACAGCTTCACAGGAGGTAGAACCGCAAAGCAATTAGGCAATTCAACTCGAACGATACACCCAGCATTAGGAAAACATTTCACTCCGAAAGTCCAGGTATCTACAATGGTTGGATTTTCTATTTAAAAAAATCTCCTGCTTACAAGCTAAACATACTACCGCCCTAAAACAAGCCACTTGCACCCACATACTATTGCCAAATTTCAAATAAGTAAGCAAACCATTCGCACACCTTGCTCCACCGCAAAGTAAACATGCAAATACACGTAACAATGTCTACACATCAGCGATATCTCACAGCACGTCTTTTTGAACCGCAAATATTTCGTTCGTAAAAACCGCCTGAACAGCTGTCATTGTTGGCTTCACGTCACGGCACTAATTATTCGATGGCCATGCTCGTCACTCTGTCGCTATTATCAGAGGTAGTTACGCAACAAATTATATCAGCTTCGACTTACGTAACACAAGTAAAACACATATACGTGAATTAAACTGGCACCATGTATTTGCGGTCAACGTGACAGACAATGTGTACCAGGGCAACAGCACATGAGTCGCACGTGCGCTACAACAGTACAAAACGAGTTTCTGTACTCACCGAAATGGATTGATGGGCTCACAGTAACAATAAACTTCGTTAAGCGCCACTTACCTGGAACAGAGAAACATAACTCAGTTGAAATGGAAGTAGCACAAAGCTTCCTACTACATAACCGTTTTAAAGACTGTTAATACCATTAGCATCAACTAGACGACAGGGGTGGCTACAGCAATGAGAGGACAGTTGCCATATCTGGCAACGCCGCGTCCTGTCTAAACATTCAATTGCTGTGACCCGGTATATAATTATAATGACCACCAATACAGAGAGGGAAGAAGAGGAACAGACTGCCACATCATCCTGGAAACGTCGTTCAACGGAGAAACCCGCTAAGTCAGAGAATACTGTCAAAGGAACTGAAATCGAAACATGCTTTTCTATCATTCTAGTAATCTGGCAGAAGTGCAGCGTCTAATTGGTGCACTGTCCAACATCTGTAAGACATGTGAATGAATACGCAGCATTGGAGGAATGAAAATTGACAATAGGGAAATAAAGTGCTCCGAAAGAAACCTTGCCCAGTGCCACTCCGTTCACACCAAATCCCACACGACTGCGATGTGAAACTCGAGACTCCGCGGTGAGAAACCGGTGACTAACCGCCTGAGCCATGGTAGGCTTTCGCTTGAAATTACTGCCGTTTATAAAAGGACTGCCAAAGCTTGTAAGTGGCAGGGCAGTGGCTAGATCTACTGCTTCGTATTCTGGACGTATTTGTTCGAATTTCAGCCAGGAGACTCTTCATACAGATTAGGCTTTTTTTTCGTGGGTTTTCTGTCCGTCTAAGCAAATGCTAGGGCATTCTTTAAAGCAAACAACAACTACTACTTTTTACATCATTTACAAGTCTTCGTCCCTTATCACACTCTCATTGTCAACTCCTTCCTATAAGAAAAAGGTAAAGCAGTCCCATTACAGGCCTGGACAGGCCCTTAGGGTTCCAGAAGGTTGAGGCTCCCACATTTCTAGACAATCGGCACATGAAGGTGGTAATGTTGTCAGCCCTAAGCACCGGCCGCCTTTAGCTCCCAGGAAATACTCCTGGTACTCATTTCTGTTAGAGGCTGAGTCGACCCCAGGGCCATAGTGTGGCCAGAAGGATTAAGTCAATGAAAAAATCCATCGGGAATCGAACCCGCGACCTTCCGGCTTGTAGAGCAGTGCCTCAACTAACTGCGCCACCGCGTGCCCCCAACTCCTTCCTATAACCACAATAAATGTTACTAACATAAACAATGTTATACAGCCTCAAACTTGAAAAATCCATACACAGATTTCAATGCGATCATCATATAGGCCCGTATAATTTTAGCGGACACCGAATGTTACGTCTGCATAAACGAAATTACAGTGGCTAACCATGTATCGGAACCCAAATAAGAAGCAAGCCTTAACAGCGATACATGAATTCCCATGGTTGTCGTGTTGTAAGTATACATTCTACACATGTCACCTTAACGAAGTTTGTGTATTTCGAATCTTCCCTGTTATAACCTCACCACTCCTGTTTTGGCTACAAAGGGGCATGCTGTAACATAGAGAGACTACTCTGACGTCTAACCGAAGCCCCTCTCGTACGGAAACACAGTGGTGAGGTTATAAGAGGACAGGTCCTGTACTTTTTGAATAACTGTCACTAGACGCAATACAGACAACCTGATGTCAATACAACAGTCTCATAATGCGTTGCTAAATAAAACACCCACTCAAACTCTAAAAATATTTTGTCGGACATCTTCACTCCAAAGAAATGAATATATATGGCCATGAAGGCACATGGGAGGAGTAAATACAGCTCCACTCATTCTTAAACTCGGCCCTAGATGGAGGTGAGTGGTCAAACTCAGGTCCTAGCTGCTTTACTCCCAGGAAAGAACCCCGGTACCCACTAAAGAGCAGGTTTGGTAGGCCCCAGAGCCTGGCTGGACATTTGGAGACGAGAAAACCCCCTTGCCCCTACCGGGATTCGAACGCCGAAGCGTCCAGTCCGTAGCTTAATCACTACACCGCAATACATCAGACACAACGGCGAGACCTGAAGACGCAGTTGTATCGCATCTCTCAGTGCGCATCTGTAGCTCAAAGAGATGCACAGACGTTGAAACATAAATCGCCATAATCTAGGTCGAGTCTTCCCCTTTACAACAGAACGTTCAATATTCAGCCCGTTCTCTGAACCAGCAGTAAACCAGTTCTCTAAACCTGCACTTCGCCACTGAAAATGTGCTTAATTATATCATACACACATTGTACGTAATTAATCGAATTAGCTAACGCTGGTGACGACGCCATAAGAGAATAACACACAACACAGCGCCTCTTCTCAAGACTAATAAATGTACAGCTACGAACCAAAGATGGTTCAGTCCGTATCAGAACATTTAAATTATCTTTAATTCTCTGTCTTGTCTCAGACAATTACAAGGCAGCGACATAGCGCATATGATGCAACTTAATGATATGTGCCATCGTCGGCTGTCTTTAGAGCTTTGTGCCTGCTTGGGTTTCTAATTGTGTGGAAAGGAGTCGTGATTAACATTAAGGTGCGGCGCTTTGAGCCATTTTAAGATGATGCCTAAGATCAAATAAAACTTCAAACTGACCGAAGCAGAACGTGGCATGTCGAAGGGACAAACCACAAGACAGTAATGGCAGCAATGAGTCGGGAAAAAGAGCCGGAAGACCCATACTATATACCTATAGTTCACAATTAGGGTATACTACAGTAAGTAGACTATTTACGTATGAATTACGCATTAGGTGATCTGATCATCCCAAACATGTATGGAGAAGGATAACAAGCTCCTCAACATGTAACTTTCTCCAGTCTTTAACCACTTTGTCCTCCCTAGATGCCAATCATATAATAAACCAAGACGTTAAAAATTCAGGTATTCTGTGAAGACGAAGGCAGCACGTCGTTACGTCCCAGATAACTTAACTGTTCCTAAACACCGCCCCGAGAAACTCCTCAGGCCTCAGTAATAAAAAAAACATACAGCAGATTGCAGTGAGGCGTCGTGTAAGGCTCAATTCAACTAATATGGTGCGCGCTCTGGGGATTTTGTTGCAACGTTATACAACTCTGCTGCGTGCCTGGTGCTCACACTTCTATAACGTGCAACATGGCGTGATCTGGCACTCAGAAACAGGGCAGTATGTTGTCAACACTACTTGCAACCAATACGATGCGTGCTACCGCTCAAGAAGTTGGACAGCAACAAAGTTAACTTTCTTCATATCACTTGGCGCACTTGGAGGACAATGGCAATGTTGCTGCAGGTTGAATCGATGACGAAAGCTGTTCGGAAATGCGTCAACTGGGAGAAGGTGGACAGCCTTTTACGAGACCGTGGGCCAGCTACTTCACCGATTTCAAAGAAGCACACACTAGTCCACTCACGTCTTGTACACACAATAAGAACTAGCACCTACACTTGGTACTATATAGGCCATCTGATCAAACTTCGCCGTTTTCTCTTCAAGGTTGTGTAAAATGTTACTATCTCCTCCTGCGGAAGGTAACTACCTCAGAAATGAAGAGAAACGATATCCAGCACGTGTGTTATCACAGACAACAATTATCATAAAACTGCACGCTGCAAAACATACCATATTTCGAACGACAAATATTTTGCTCAGGGCTGTTTGCTTAAATTACGGCACAATCCTACGAATCCTCTTCCACTTTCTGGATACTAGAGACAGGAACATGCTACCTCTGTTACAAATGTAGATGACCTTGACCCTGATATTAACGGCAACATGTTCGTCTGAAACGACGACACACGTCTACCAGAGTACACGGTGTCACATCCCAGACGACAGCCATTATGACTAACCACAACATGACAGCTAGGCATTCCTTCCGTGTCTGTCTGGAGCACTGAAGAGTGTACAGAACTGCGGACATAATGCCAATCGGGAAAATTAATATTCGAATTGGCCCTTTGGCGTGGGTTCTCCGCAGCCCTTCCAGATAACATTCCCATAGACCTACATGTATATAAAGTGGGCAGGGTACCTTCCAGATTACACTTCGTAAGTATACTCGTACACTGCATTTCATTTCAAGCTATGTAAACTCTTAGGCCGACACTCAATCGTTAAAGAAAATAAATACTACTACTACTACTTCCACTGCCACCACCACATCTGGTCTTTTATTACTGTCAAGGTAGATCAGAAACTTTAATCAAAGTTGGACATGGGATTGTAATCACATGCCTAGTGGACGTGGTGAGTACGTTCATTTTTCTGATCTGTAGTTGGTGGAATTAACGAACAAGAACATACGCTGATATATAAGCATATATATAGATAACAAAAGCACAAATATAATTCCCGTTTAACAGGTTAGAATTCACTGAGTGTGGTCTACAAATCTAAAAGTGCAACAGCTGAAACAAAATAATTTTTAGAGAAGAAAGGAGCTGTCACTCCTTCACAACGACACTGTATCTTGTCGATACACCGTCTTACTACACTGACTCTGTGACTGCACTTAACTGTTAACCATCGACAATAAAATTAATAACGGAAGAACAGATAGTCACACAATCAAGACCGAAGTGATAAGAAGCGACTGCAGGCTACTTCTAAGGCTCCGAACGGGACTGATGAAAGCAATGCAAACCTGAGCCTAAACAATAGACTCAGCTTTCCATCACAGACAACCACAGTCCAAGTCAAACGCCTTAATTTGAAGCCCAGTTTAATGTAACAACTATTTTAAACATACTGTGAAATTTGTTTTGATTTTAGCCCCACTAAAACGTAATTAAAACAGAGTAACAATTTACTTGACAGAAATTACAACTGAGACAATCAGTTTTACTACTGGTAATCGATCGAAATGTGTGTTCCATAGTCATTATTGCAATACCCATTATCCTAAATGTGTGTTCGATTTTAAACTAAACTATGGCACGTTGGGTTCAGCACTTAAAATCCGTATTATTGCTCCTGCATTCGTTACTTTAAAATTATAAGGATAAATGAAATTACAAGCAAGCAGAAACTAAACATCATTCCTGATAAAATTAACTGATACCAGAAGATGTTTCCTAGAAGAAACATAAGTTAATTTCGCAGCGATCGATGCGACCTGATTAAGCTGTGAAGTATTATTAACTGGCTTACCTATATTCAACACGTCGAGATTGATTACCAGACTCGTACGTTGTTTGGAACCAGAATTCTGTTTTATGAGGCCACAATTTCATTCATTCTGCAGTCTGTCTTACTACAGGTCCGTAGCCTCTTCCAAACCGAGTTCTCCACAGGGTGCGATCTAGTGCTTCCTCTTTCAATTTCCAGTATCTTGTCTTTTCCTTAAGGTCATCAAGTAGCTGCTTACGTCTTCTCCCTCGTCTTCCCGTCATTTCTATCCTTCCTTCTAACTTTCCTTCAATCACGTGTTTCAGAAGGCAGTTTCTACGCAAGATGTGACCAATCCAGTTAGCCTTTCTTCTTTTTATTGTATGTAGGATATTCCTCTCCTCCTTGACTCTGTGTAATACTTCTTCATTTCTCACACGATCGGTCCAACTGATCTTCTCCATCCTTCTCCAGCACCACATTTCAAAACTTTCCAGATACTTCTGATCTACTTTCCGAAGTGTCCACGTTTCAGCACCATACAAAGCTATGCTCCACATGTAGCACTTTACTAGTTTCTTCCGTAAATTTAAGTCCAGTTTGCTGGTGAAAAGATTTTTTTTTTGTTGAATGCTGCTTTTGCCATGGCAATTCTGGATTTAATTTCACGTGTACACCTTGCATCATTTGTTATCATGCTACCCAAATAATTGAAATATTCCACATTCTCCAATTGTTTTTGATCTATCATAATTTTCATTGGGGATGGTTGCCTTGAGATTTTCATTACTTTAGTTTTTCCCACATTCATTTCCATTCCATACCGTCTTCCAATTTCACTTAGTCTATCAATCATTCCCTGTAGCACCTTTTCTTCCTTAGCCAGTAGCACAAGGTCATCCATCTGCATATTTCACAGTGCGAATTACTTGTCCTCCTATTTTGAAGTCTCCAAACCCTTCAAGAACTACCTTGGTAAGGTACTTGCTGTATAAGTTGAACAGAATCGGCGACAAACAGCAACCTTGTCTAACTCCTCTTCCAATCTTCACACTCCTCGTCTCCCCTTGGTCCAATCGTATTTGGACACTCTGTTCCATGTACAATTTGCTGATCAATCTTCTTTCGCGCCATTCTATCCCAATTCCTTTTAGGATTTGCATTAATGCCACAATTAACTCGAAACAATTGAATACCGATACTATATGTGTCACTTAATCAACAGTTAACAACAGAGAGAAACGTTGCCTTACATCTGTTAGACCAGTGTTTCCCAAACTTTTTTTCTCGCGGACCCCTTCTGGCTTCGAAAAATAGCCACGCATACTCACATTCTTGCTCACGTAAATATAGTGTGTCCGGATAATAGGTATTCAAAATTAAAAATTTATATCTCAGAGCCGATATCAGACAGCTACAAATACATAACAGTAGCATACGTAACAATGCATTGCATGATTTGACGTTCATTAAAATGACTGTCGCTCACTTCGTGGCTACAGGGAGTTCTTAATTAGATATTCTAAAAGTCATACGAAATAAACACATGGCCAATTAAAGAAGATCCTTAATTATTTTAACGAAACATTATTCGTTTAATTAAAAAGTAAGTAAACTTCAAAGTAGCCATTACAGAAACGTATCCACGGATCCCCTGGGAACCGGTCGTGGATCCCTTTTGATCTGCGGAGCACACCTTGGGAACCACTGTGTTAGACACATTAATTAATTCACCCTATGTTAAAAGAAGCAGTAGTATATTATCCATTGATATTTAGTTGCACGAATACCCGTTTCGCTTTCTTAAACCAACTGCTGGCCTATTGAAATAATGAAATTGCCCGTTTACAACATCACACATCTCTAATAAACTATTCGCTCCCATTCGTAAGTTCGTGTGTATTAGGCTAATCTTCTACACGATCGAATGTATTAGCTCCCTTATTACAAGTTGATTTTCCTCATCATCCTCTTCAAGTGAAAGTCGAATTTGGGGTGCTTTGTTTCCACCGCATGAGTTTCCGAAACGCAACTGTCAAGACAAAGTTCCATAAGACATGGACATAGGTTTAACTCGCTTTAAACCAAGTCAATATACTGCAGCTATAACAGATAAATGACGACCCTAATAACTGCATGCCATCAACGTCTTCATTCACGTTGTTTTTGTTCAGAATACCGGAGAGTGTAATCAGATAGAGATGCATGAAGATAAACTTGGAGAAATAATATTTACAACTTGTAAGCGCATGGTCTCACACAGTTTCTCGCCTACAATAGACATTAATTCCTTCATCTTTTGTGGCAAATTTTGTCTAAGTTTAATTACACCTTTAAGTAGTAAACTGAATTACAATTAAAGATTCAGTTCGTAAGGCGCAGTAAACACAGTCCCGTGGCCTTATTTTTAACATTCAATCAGATAATTATATAATATATTATATATATATATATATATATAGGGAAATGATAGCTGTTTCTTCCGCGACCCATACAGAACACACAAATGCGCTCTGTGGGCAGAACGTACAATTTTTGTAATGGTAAACCTGACGGTATGTAAAGTGGCCACAAGGCTTGAAAGGAAGAAGTTTACAATTGCTGGGATAACATAGCGTTGGTGATAGACCAATGAGTATGAAGCACTGGAAAAATGATACCGACCGGGGAAAACTGAAATGCTCGGAGAAAACCCAGCCCCAGTGCTACTCTGTCCACCATAAATCCCACATAGGCTGGCCTGAGACCGAACACAGGCCTCCGCGGTGAAAGAGCGGCAACTAACCGTCTTAAGCACAGACAACACGCAATTGTCACACTGGCTAGAGACGGGAACTGAGCACAAGCACCCAAATGGCAGTCGGTTGGAAAGAAGGGAAGATGAAGGCGGGAAAGAACTGCGGGAAACGGTACGAAGGCCATACAAATCGGAAAGAAAAGAAGCAAGACGGCTAAGACACAGGCAAGTAACACGAAAACCGGAGAGATAAATCAGGAACCCGACACCAACAAATACTGAACACGGGTCGGTCACCTCACCAGTTACTTTCAACCACAGCAACGGGTCAAGAAGCACATACACCCTGATGACCACAATGGAGATATACAAGCCCTTGTGTATTATGCAAGACCTCTCAGGCAAAAGTTTAACATACCGTGACCACCTTCAGGACTTTGTTACTGTAAGCGGCTCATACAAACAAAGCTGTAACTGCTGACACATTGCACACAGCTTACAAACAGCACAGACACAAAAATAATACATTCCATCTATACCACTCGAGCAGAACCGTCTAAAGGAATGTTTACTTTACAGGCGGCAATGGACGATAAAAAAGAACACCCACACACACACACACACACACACAAGGCCTGACGGCTTGCTCAATAAGAACTTTCGGTACAGTGGCTAGGCTACGGGCTAGACGATCCGGGGTTCGAATCCCAGCATGGGCAAGAGACTTTTCTCTTCTCCAAACCGTCCAGACAGGCTCTGGGGCTTACACAGCCTCCTGTTCACTACGGGTTCTTTGCCGGCGGTTAAGCGGCCGGGCCGTGATGTTGACCAGCCACCTCCTACTAGTGCGAGGTAAAGAATGAGATAGATGATCTAAACATCCACTCCCCCCATATACCTCAATGGCACGCGCAGAGGCAACATTACTTTACCGAAATGCAGACACCATTACCCTAAGTTTTGCGCGAAAAAGACAAGTTTGGTACATGCCGCATAAAATGACCTATTAACGCAATAAATAGAACACATGGGGCCGGGGGGGGGGGGGGGGGCAGATCCGTAACGTCGCTTAACCCAGGGGAACGACATCAGCTGTCCGTCATCCCGCCCATGTGCAGCTACCGTGTCCATCATGTTACTATCGGTTTCCATCAGCTACAGATCGGTCAAGTAGAGATTACAGATGCAATGTATGCACCCCCGAATCTAGCCACATACACATACATAATTCTAAGCACATGTCATATAATACTATCCCACATCAAAACAGTTCATACAGCTGCAACATGCGCAGTAAGCCTGTCACCGTGCCGTATTGTGTTATGTCAACTGCCGGAGCTTTGGCTTACACGGCGGAACGAGCTCGGGTATCAACACAGATAGTTACCTACCTTGTAGCATCTTCAACGACGCACTCAGCTACTCAGGTTATGTAAGGTCTAATGATTGGACGATAGTAAACAATGAATTGAAAAGAACGCGAAAAAAAGATGCCGTCACTTAATTTCGAGTCTTATCCTGGTATCTGCCTTGAGGAACTGAGAAGATCATGAACAGCCTCGACCCCGAAGCAGGGTCATTACATTCCTTCAAAACGTCCGTCTGAAGTCGACATAGCGTCACATCCCAAAAGACTCGAATCTTCAGCAACACGAATGTCAAAACTTCAAATATCACAACCGCAGGACAGTGGATGTGGTAGATTCGAAACGGGCACCTCCGCAGTACAAGGCAGAAGCTCCAACGCTTAAGCAAACTTGTACGTACCTTCCGTTATTAGGATGCTGGTGACTTGACTTGATGACAACGACCGTGCAGTGGCCGATTCGAGGCACAAACTATCTTTAAAATAGCACGTTGTAACTAAACCTACTTCATATTTTAACAAAAACATACTTTAATCGTTTAAAGCGCAAGGGTTACTAAATGACCACCGGATTTAAAGCTCAGAAATTTTCCCCACAGTGTGTGTTCATGTGTTTCGTTGAATTATCAGACCAAACAACACTAAGAAGTTGGTGCTGTACACATAACGGAGACTGTGGTGCCTGTGTGGCAATCACAACATTCTTAAACATAAATTGATTAATTTCAGTCTTCAAAGAGTTCGTTACATTAGTACGATTTCCCATATACAATCGTTGTTTTAAGGCTGCAATGCTCGATTACACGTCGGGTTTAGACAGTTCAAGCACAATGTGACTGAAACAAGTACAGATTATTAACGGCTACTGTTTGAGTTATGCTTAATGAAAATTGTTATTTCCTTTTATGTTTCGTTAAACAGAGACACAGAAATTAAAAGACAACTGCGGTAACACAGAGCTTCACGATTCGTACTCACAAAACATTATTCGGGTGATCAAATCAAGGAGAATGAGATGGGCATGTGGCACGTATGGGGGAGAACAGATATGCACGCAGCGTTTTGGTGGGGAAACCTGCAGGAAATTTACCACTTGGAAACCCCAAGCGTAGCAGGAAGGATATACAACGGTTCTTAAAGAAATATTATGGAAGGGCATGAACTGGATTAATCTGGCTCAGAACAGGGACAAGTTGCAGTCTCTTATAAACACGGTAGGCCTAATTTACTTTCGGGTTCCATAAAATGGGGGGGGGGGGAGTTTCCTGAATAGTTACGGAACCATTAGCTCCTCAAGAAGGATTCTGCTCTATGGAGCTAGTTAATTACCTGCCCGTCATTTTACTAATACGTCAGGTTTTCCAAACTAGCGTCGGTGTTCCTGTTCTGATAAACTGCTCTTCGTTTCTCCTTACCTTTCATCTCCGGGAACATTCTACATATTCTTCCGGCGCTCGGTTCTATGTTCAGTCAGTGGCATTGATATTTCTCACGACGGCGCGTAGCTCTGCGAAGCGTCACGAAGTATTCAGTATATATTAAGAACTATATCGAGCCTCACACGACACACGTTATTCGCACCGGCGTACAACACTGTACATTACAGGCGGTAGATCGCACTAGAAACCTTTAACAATGAATGGATTATGGTCACAGCAGATGCTCAATGTAACAAAGAACCATTTCACACTGTTACAGACAGGCTTCAGTCACCACACACTTTCTTTTCGATATGTTACACAAGTGCGGCCCTCGGCGAGTCCTTACGAATTATGTGGCCTTCTTGTGGGTTGACGATGGCCAGCCCTGACGTAAATAGACGTAAAATAATCTATAACCGCACAGGAACGTGACGTCACCACACGCAGTCTACGTCCATGATTATTACGTCACACCACAACAAATTTCAGTCTCCGAATGTGGCGAAATATTGTTACGTAATTATAATCGAATACACAGGAATAAGCATTAAAGATTATCACTGTATTTTTGCCTTAATTATCCTCAGAGAAAAGGGCATCTTCACTTCAACGTTTCATCCACTCAAAAGCAATAAGTATTACATATCATGACTGTACATATTTGTCATAATTACCCAGAATGAAAATCGAATCTTCTTTCCGCCTTCGACGAACTATTGCCTGTCTAGCTCTGCCCAATTTTTTTTATATTTATCGCGTAAACGTCAAGATTTTCGGAGAATATGTATCTGACATGAAACATGTATTTTGTTTTTCTCATTCTGAAAAGAAATCAGCGAGGTATTATCATAAACGTGCTTAGGTCTTCACGCAAAGTGTCTGGCACTTTTGTCCGATTTTAAACGAACCTGAATTTTCGACAAATTTTAATATGTCCCCAATGCCAAATTCACGAAAATTCATCCAGTGGGAGCCGAGCTGTTCCATGCGCATGGTAGGAGAGACAGACGGACAGACACCACGGAGCTAATAGTCGCCTTTCGCAACTTCGCAAACGCGCCTAGAACGCCCATGTGGATTCGTGGGAACAATATTCCGAATATGATCTACGCCACCTTTAAACTGATTTCTGTTACGAACTATGGCACAAATATAAAAAAGCCAGGAATTAGCACACACCAAGTAGATTAAGTTCTTATCGCCACCAGCGGGTCTGCTACGAAACTGCAGAATCAAAAATAATAAAACGATCGTGCGAGAACGAAAAAGTTCGCACGACCGCTTCCGCCCATTCCCTTTCTTAGTAGTTATTCACTTATCGCCCTATCCTTTGCTTTACCAACAGCTTCGTTAAATAAAACGTACGTAAGTAAAGCGATAAAACCGACCGTATGACACGAACTTTGGGTATCAACTGGTCCCCCAGAAACGGAGTACCCAGCACACTCTTAACACCGGGTGCTTCAGCACATACCAAAAAATCCCTAGTGCATCACAACAGTTCTGATTTTCCTTTAAATAACGACAAAGTCGTCGAATACTTTCCCCTGACGTTTTATCGTACGCTGATGGATTGTAGGCCTAGAAGAAACATTAATGCAATGAGTTTGTACCTCCGGAATCCTACAGCAGTAAGACGTGATGCTGTTATTTACACGAGTCTATGGAAGTACAACACATATGTACAGGAAACATTATGCTGCACTGAGCTCCTGGTTATAACCAGCCGTCAGTCTGATCCTCATGTTTATTAAGCCTATAACCGTTGATTAATTATCTATTATTTTCATCATTATCCGTAAAGAAAACAGCCGCCGTCACCACCACCGCAATCTAAATACCACACACCTTCACATTATGTGTGGATTGTTTAACGACGCTTTGTGAATTACAGAGGCAATACAGAGCTCCAGAAATAGGCTCCATACAAGCCACGTACGAATTACGGAAGACGGAGGCGAGTAATTTGAAATGAACTAAAGATCTAAGAGACTTGCTTTCGTCGCTAAAATATAGTGAAATCAAAGAACTGCATCCTTCCCACTTTAAAATTTAAAGCAGTGAACCTACAATCTTTAAATTCTAATAGCCTGTTGTTATCATGTAGGCCTATCTTCTGCCAAAATCTTTTACAAAGCTATGTGGGAGACTCGGTGGGTGGATTGTGAGAAGTGGCAGCTCGTAAATTGCAGTGACTTGTGTACTGCGCCCAACGATAGCATAAATGCGACTGAAGAATTGAGAAGGATGTGTGAGGCAGCGGTCGTGACATGTTTTAAGATAGGAGGTTAGTCACATAATGTTCCCAGGCAAGGATAAAAATCAAGAAAAATCTCTGTCTGAAAAAACAGGTTTCTGGACCTAGACTCAAAACCTTGATCCCTCGAATGCCCAGCACGAGACGTGATATTTATATCCGTTCTACAGGTCAGCTAGTTATCTACACAACTGTAACTTATAATTCCCATCTTTAATGTTGGTGTACTTCGTACAAAACGGCTCACCTCATAAGGAGAGTAACATGTTCTTCTAATCGCATGCTGTAACTGAAATTGTGCGTTCAATTGAAAGAAAAGTCAGCAGTACAAAATATAATATAGCAGGCCTGCAAAACTATAAGCCGGCTAGAAACGCAGTACTGATGAACTGAATTATGTGTATTTCAAAGGGTATATTCAGACTGGCTCTGACCCGTTTCAGTTTAATCTAGTCATGCCACTAAGATAACACACAAAATGTTATGAATGTCTCTCAGTCCCTACAGGAGATATTCGGGGCACAGAGAGAGAGAAAATGTATTAGACACTGAGAGAGAATGAAAGAGAGATAGCATGTTTTTATATTGAAAAACACTACTTATTATAAGTACTACCTGTTCTATCGCTTAGAAATTTCTGCATTTTGCCCACCGTGTATTTTCGTATATTTTCGTATAATTCTCAGAACGAGAATTATTTCCTAAACAGTATGGACGGATTGGTCTTTGCAATACAGACGCAGTACGAGTATGTATTAACTGTGGAGTAGGATTCGAGATAAAAGTTATGATTGAAACAGCTCAAGTACCTCGTGCTAGAATTCTATAAATGCGTGATCTCAGCCAAGTATAAATATAAATAAAACAATATTACCAAATTCTAAACCGAAATACCTCTCATCTTCCACGCCCTCTTGTGTAGACTGTTACGCCCAAAATTTAATGTCAGGGACAGAAGAAAATAAAAGTGGTTGAGGCATATGCCTCGTATTCGGGTTGTCTCCGCTACAGAGCTCGATTCGTGTCATCGTCTCAAACAAAGGTTTCGTGGCTTTCCTCAGCACATCCGGGCAAACGCTTGGATAAAACTATAACATAAACCCTCCCGACTCCTGACCCTCTCCTTTCTCATTGGAAGCTATATGTCGTTTGAAAATGGCACAGCGTATTTAAATACACCAAAGGCAAAATAGAGGAATTGCTGTTTTTGGCAAAGACGTCTAGAATACTACGAGAAAAGTTTACGATCAAACACAGGATTCTGCGTTATCATATTTTAAGGATTCTAAACTGAACTGTCACACCTCAACTGTCATGGCACCTGTGTTGTAAGAACTGAGAATGAGGATATAAAAAGGTGGCGGTGTGGTAACCAATGAGTGTCATCCAGTTAAAAGGCAATCGAGAAATTCTTAAGAAAGTCACTGAATAGGTAAATATGCTCATACATATGCAGCACAAACATTAAATGAAACAGAACAAGATGCCATGACTTTCGTCTAGCCAGAGTGAACCACGTTTGCATTGTACGTTTGCCGTCTCGCCAGATATAAAACGCAGCCTCTCAACAAGTACTCCAAGGGGTCCTCAAAGCTTCCTACAGACAGAATTTCATTCCTGTCTTCGCATGAGCAGCCGGCCGCTGTGCTATTATGATGTCGCCGAGGTTGCTGGCCATCTTACTAGACGTAAATAGGACATTGTTGTCAATGGGTTTCGTGCCACAGGAATGTACCCTCGCAACACAGGGAAATTCACCGCTGCAGATTTCATTGTCGCAGAAACACAAACGAGCAATATAACACTGATACTACAAGAACTGCAGTCGTTTCTGACATAATATACTCCTACTTGCAGCGCAGTGAATGCCAAACTTTGCGCAGTGCAACACGAATCACGTTCTACCACACATCTCAACCAAAGAAGTAAATTTCGAAAGAGTACGTAGGACTTTTCAACAGCCCCCATCACAGGGTATCCATATAAACAGCATTTATCACAGACTGAATAAACAGCGACACAAACATAAACATGAGAACCGATATAGACGCATTTCCAAAGCGACATCTGATCGGTTCCACAGAAGGACCGCAAGAAGGGCCCCGAGGAAAGGAAAAACAATGCGAGAAAGAAGCATCACGACCAGGAAAAGAAAAGGCGTGTCAAGAAGAAGAAGAATAAGATTTGGACGATTCAGCCGATCACATGTCTGTTGCATCTGACACCTCTACACTTGCTTCGGAACTGGGAAAACCATCTCACTTAGTAGTGTAAATTGAAGACAGGTAAGAGGAAATGTGGATCCATTATATACTCGTATGTGTGAAATGTGGTCTCAAATGGAATGCATGTTCTAACACTCCTGAGCACCTTTGAACTCACTGCAAAGCGGGACAACAAATTCAGTTGTTTCGCAGAGAGACTGCTTAAGTGAAATGTTTTCTTCTCTGCTACGAATTTTCATATAATAATAGTTCATTAAAGTGAGTTAAAATTAAGCACAATTACATAAAAGAGTAAAAATTTTTGAGCCGTCTCCTAGCCCTTGATTTGTACCAAGAAAAGTAGTTCCATACTGTCAGCATTTTTTCGAGATGTGTTATTTCATTTTCTTAGAGAACCGAAAACAGAAAAATAAGTTTACCAACGCCAGCGTCTGAAAATGATTAAATTTCGTACAAAATGCTGCATCATTGTCATAGGTCGACACACGTCCAAAGCAAAGCCAAGGGATTCCACTTTAGCATTCCTTCCTCTACCTAATATTCCTATCGACATGCATGTTTATACAGCGACTATGTAACCATTCCAACACCGAAAAGCCACAAGCCACACAGGCTTGCATATGATATTCCATCGAAGGCCTGTAGGGCTATAGCTGTTACGTTACTGGCACAGACCAAAAAGGCTTATACCGTGTCATAACCTTCGGCCTACATAAAGTTATCATGTCCATCAGTACAGCAAAATTCGACCACAGACGTTGAATATTTCCCTAGCAAGTCAAAATAATATGCACAAATTTTAGAATCAAGAAATAATTAATTAATTAATTAATTAGCAAAGCCGTCACGTTTCGTGTATATGTCACTGATCGTCGCCTATACAGACATTCCTAACGATGGGTAGGATTTTGAAACAATGAATATTGGGTTTTTAAATTTTTCCATTCCTTTGAAGAAAATATGTTGTAAGTCCGTTTTAATCCGAGTTCAAATGTTCAGACAGCTTGAGTAATAATCATCAGTGCTATGGCGACAGACTGCGGATAATACTCTTCATTTTATACAGAAAAGGACAACTTGGTGTAATGCATACGTTATTTACACTTCCAGAATGTAAATATCAGAAAACCCGCGTTGTCCCGCTGTTTGTTTGTTCAATATTGTTATAAACTCCGCGGGAAACTTCAATACAGAGTATACTAACGTAGTGATATAAACGAAAGAACAAATAAACAAAACCTTAGTCGGATTCATATTATGGCAGTTAAACTTCAAGTTTTAATCAGGAAAGGCAATCCACGAATAAAGCCGGTCTGTTGCTTCTGTCGGTAAATGCTGAATCCCTTCTGGCAGTATCTAGTGTACATATGAATGTGTACAGTGTTAACAGGAAAGAAACTCGATGATCTGTTATTTGTTTAGTTATTGTTTATTTAACGACGCTGTCAGTTGTTTAGATTCGCGCCGAAAATGTATTAATGAATAACGAATTGGAACACTGCAGAAGGAAGTGGTCGTGGCCTAATGTAAGGTAGATCCAGGCACTTACTTGGAGGAGCCGAGGAAAACCATGAACTTCAGGATGGTCGTCGGTCTCTAGGCCGAGACCTGACGAATATGAAGCATGCGTGCCCACCGGATCGTGACCTTCGGCCGATAATTCTAATTTGTGTCCTTTGATTAGTGGCGATACTGTAACATTACTTACAGTTTCGGATTAAAATTGTGATTATGATTATGATAACATGAGTGCAGAAGGAGCGGCCAGACATTGCAGCTGCTGTCACGGAAAATCTCCGAGTATCCGCCGACAAGGGCACCTGGATTCTTTAATATAGGAAGAATCAGTGATTTATTTTTAACATATCAACAACAGGGAATTAGAAAGATTGCTTGTACACAAAACGCAATAAATTTCATTGCCAACTACCCAGTGGCAAAATGGCAAAACAAAGGTCGCACTTCGTAAAACAACAGAACATCTGAGTGAATGAGATGACAGATGCTAAATATTTCTTATTAAAAGACACGATGAAGGAAGTACTGTGGTACACTTAAATCGAAAAGAAGTGACGACGACAATATGCAGAGTAACTGATAAGGGTCTAAACCTGGGCTCAGATCGTGAGTTCAAGCAAGCTGTGCCACTCGATTAGTAAGCCTACTTGTTCGGCCCCAGCAGACCGAACACGACACAAGTTGAACACACGTACACGTACGAACGCTACACAACTAAGCAGAGGCAAGAGAGCCTGTTCAAGCACGGGCTTTGTGTAAACTACTCGTAGTAATCAGAGCAGACTCTGCAAAGCGAAACCCTTACAATAGCAGCAATGTTTCAGCAAACCCTTCCTTCCTTCTTGGGCAAATGTACTCTTATAATCATTCACAGTTTCCGTTCTCAGAACAACGTATTCAGGACGCAGTGTCTTACGCTGCCACCGCAATCTGTCAGACTTATAAATACTCGTACATTCTTGATTGTAACTTGCAAACACGTTCTCTTCGCACGTGTATTAAGTTCTTAGTGTCTTAGCTAATACGGTTCTTGGTTCATACACGACTGTGTTGCCAGCTCCAGGCGTAACACGATGTCTATTGAGCAATACGATTATTATTATGGATGATGGGAGTGGAAATAAAGGGAAAGGCACAGTAGGCGCCTACTTTAGGTTAGTATCCCAGGATTTGTCTGGCTAGACCAGTGGAAATGGCGGAAGTTCTTAGGCTATATAGCCATTCTTCAGGCCCATATATATGCAACAGAAACTTCCCGGACACACAGTAGTACTGCTAGCCACTGCACAACCTTCCGTGGGCGGTTATTAAAATGGAGAGCAGGATTTTTTTTTGTAATCCCAGGAGGCCACTTCCGGAGTAGACACTTCGCGATATATCGACAAAGACCCGCCCTGCTACATGAACTTTGTCCAGCCCACTACATCAATATGCATTGGCTAGCAGGCCGATCGGGCTCAATAAACTCCGGTCAGAAAAACTCGTCAGCCAGCAATGATCTACTCGTATGTCACGCACGATAAGATCACGAACTGATGGCAAAGCAAAGATTGTCCATGCCCTTGATATTCGCTGATCTCTCCACTCCCTGTAAGGATAATTGGGTAAGGAGAGTTTCTGCCATCACACTTGACAATAAAACCGCAACTCTCGGGTCCTCTTCCACGACCTGCACCATATTTATTTTGTTCTTTGCATATATATAGGCCTATATATACATATATATACACAAACACACTGTATATAGGCCAGTACATACTGAGTTTGTAACAGGATATTTTTTATAAACGTTCAGGTTTTGTAGGAGGCTCTAGGGCAGGGGGGGGGGCGGGGCAATTTGAGATAGGGAACATGTGGTCGGAAACATATCCTTCATAACGAAATTGGCATCGGTACAGTGGCTGGGAAAGTAGGCAACTGAATCGTGTGGTTCCAGCACGATTATGCTACCGCCCATTTTACTTACGCATGCTCTGAGAAATCATTTTGACGCGGCACTTTGTGATCGCTGGATTGGTAGTGGCGGGGGCCCTCGTCTGGCCGCCCGATCACCTGATCTGGCCGCGCTTTACTCCTTCCTTCGGGGTCACATCAAGTCTCATTTATGAGACCCATGTAGAAACAGAAGGGGATGTGGCTAGACTTCTAACAGCATGTGAAACTATTCAGATATGCCAAGGATCTTCCAGAGGTGCGCCAGAACACGGTGCGTCACTGCAGTGACTGCAATGAAGACAGTGGCCGACACTTCAGACAGCTCTTATGAAGTAATTGAAAATAATACCATTAAAAGGAATGAACACAATCTACACCCTACAAACATTTATGAGAAATAAAAAAAAATTAAAAAGAAGCGCTGGTCTCAGAAGCCAGCTCTCGCTGTTTGCTAGCCTCTCAGCCGCTGTATTGACGCCGACTTGAATATGAAGACGTTGCCGACCACACGTTCCCTGTTTCAAATTTCTCCCCTTTGAGCCCCCTACAACACATAAAAGGTTGTAAAAACTATTCTGTTACACCCTATATATATATTCGCTTTCATGGCCTAAAAGTACAAAACAGCTACAGTGAGTTTCTACAGAGAGCGCTGGCGTGAAGGGATGTTACGGGTTATGCATCGGCCCGACTTTACGGGAAGATCGACCGATTTTCTGCCCGAGCCCGTGCTCGCAAGAAAAGCTCGCTGTATTGCTTCTGGTACAGTTACCAGATTGTCTTAGAGCTGAAATTCGTTCCCCAGTGAGGAAGAATAACAGACGGTGAAAGGTACACGATAACCGACAAACGTTTTAACGAAAACGTTTTAGTCGACGCACGGAATTAAGATAGTTTAAAATTAACATCTACGTTTTAGCCAATTTAAAAGCCAAAGGGTTCATTGTCGTATACCATTAGCACGTTGAAACCCAAATTAGTTGAAAAACATGAAGCCCGTGATATTGTACTTACAGTTTTCAAAAGTCGGATGAAAGAATGTTTAATTCTGAAGAAAATAAAGGGAAACACGAGCTTTATTTGACGGCAAAATTTGGTTATTTACACAGTCATACTCCTGACGTGTGTACGTAAGAGGGCGCAAGGTAATTCTTTGTTCGAGAAACGCCACTAAATCGACTTTCAGAAGCCGATGCTGCAATGAACAGAAGAATTTTCACACCGAAGAATTACAATGTTTGTTTTATCAGTCAGAACAAAGCAAATTTAAAATGAATATTCGTTCGAGTTGAGGTTCTCAAGGCGACGACTCTGACGTCGCGTAGCTTCGATGACGCACAGAAAATGTAAGCAATAAGTTACACGGCGTCACATCTCAAAAGAAAAGAAACTTCAAACGTTCGTCCACTTGTTAAGCCCTAGGAACAAAGAATGAGATGATTTTGGGATTTACACGGACTGCAGCTGGCACTAACGTCAGGTTCATCCCGCAAATATAACTATCGTATATGTCAATGGACAGTTATGTAGTCTAAAGAAATTAGAAAGACGAAACGTGATTTCTCTGTTCCTGACAGAACACCCCTCTATAATTCTGTGTGTGCAGAAGTCGCGGAGGTTTCCTACGCCTAGGTTTTAAGCGCCACAACTTCAGAATACAGGTTCCGTCTCTGGACAACTCAATGCGATATATCTGCACAGTATACGGCCATGCCAACATTTCTTATTTTTCATATCTGCACGCATATTAAATTCCGGGAATGCTTGCTACCTTTCAACCCACAATGTCCCGTCGTCATGTCTCGTATCTCATAAAGCAAAGAAATGAACACAAAAACTGTAATGTTACTTGTCTCTTATTGGTGTTAATACTTGGCCTGTCACTCTACGGGAAGAACAAATTATGCTGTGCACGATAAGGTGAATATCAGGCTCTAAGAGAAGGGAAATAACGTTAAGTTGCATAATGAGCAGCTTCATAATCTGCAGTATAACTATGATGATTAAATCAAGGATGGTGAGATGAGCCTGGAATGTAGTATACATAACATACATGAAAAATGCATACAAAGCTTTGGTCGGGAAACCTAAAGAGAAGAGACTGTTTGGAGGCCTAGGCGTAGACTGGAGGATAATATGAAAGTGTGGCTAGTTTCAAGGGACTCGGGGCTCTCGTCTCTTGTGAAGAGGGCAATGAAACTTCGGGTTCCTTAAAATACTAGCAATTCCGTGATTAACTAGGCGACTTTCCAACTTATCAAGAAGGATTCTGCTCCATGGAGACTGAGTTCTCTGCTACCTTGATTAGCCTATACTATTTTCATCACAGCAGAGAGTCGGAAATGCATACGGACAACACTCTTCTCTTACAATATCCGGACAACACTCTTCTGTTACAACAATAGCCGGACAACACTCTTCTCTTACAACAATATCCGGACAACACTCTTCTGTTACAGCAAGGTACGGACAACACTGTTGTCTTACAGCAATATTCCACCACTTTGTTTCAACTGTGCTCACTGGTGCTAGTTTATTACAGCATATGACATAAGCCCATAATTATTCAAATGTTGCTGATCAAGGAGACTATTTTGCAATTAAATTAATTAACGACAATTCTTACCTACATGCAAGAGAAGTTAAATGAAAATTATGTAAAACGCATAGACGGTCGTCTACAAAATTACACTGAATTGTACAGATGTGCAGTGAGGACTCAGGACCCTAGCGGAGATTTTGAAATAAGTTACAGTTTTGTAAGTCATGTGGGTTGAACTATACAGAAGCAGATCAAATATTGGTTTTCTTCAGTCGCTTTATATGAATGGCGGCAGTTTACCTCAAGATAAGCCACAAACAATTCAGTGTCATCTATAAAAATTGCTTCTTAATCCTCCTATAAACACGTAAAGATATATCCTTAACAATATTCGTTAGTACCTTAGATTAGCCGCTATGACTGGAAAGCTAAGACACGTATGCATTTACTGTATTATCGCCTTTCCAAAAACCATACATGAAATAAAGCTCCCATTTACCACTACAACCCCAAGAAAGATCCTACGTCATTTCGTATGCTAGAAGTTTAGCTACGTGGTAGCTATGAGACTCCTCATTTAAAGAGAGACACACATTTTGAATAATGCATACACAAAATCCATATTTTATCCCACAAAGACACAAGAAATGCACACAACATCAGTTCCATATTACAATCTCCTGACGTCCAACCTGCCTCGTGAAAGAAGGTTTTTAATACAAACTGGTTTGTATTGATCGGATATAGTTCAACTGCTAACTCGACCCCAGAGTGCTAAAATGTATTCGATCGCTGAGATTTCCTTTGTCAAGTTCACAGAAAGCACGATACACTCCTTGAATCGCTGATAGAAAATGAATCCTAGAAGTCATAGCGAAGTGACTTTAAAAAAGTCCAGACGTATTGCATGGGAAAACGTGACCGGCCTAGGTAAGTAAAGGAAAAATTGCGTCGCGGAAAAGTCTCGGGGGGGAAAACATTGGGAGGTGTTACAACCAAAAGTTAGAACACACCAAAAGAACAGAACAAATACGATATAAACACGCCGGCCTGGAGCGCAGTAACAAAACAACCTCGTGAACTGAGTTTAAATCTATGGCCTACCAGATCTATATAAAAAAGGGTGTTTTCAGCCATAACTATCAGAAAATAGGAGAGCAGCTTGACGTTTTGGCAGTAGTTTTCGGATGATTATAAAATGTGCCGTGCCAGGCAAAATCCATGGGGTCGGGTCATGGGATTTGTAACCCATTAAAGAATAGGTTAACAAAGTGGTCAAAATGTACCTCATCTGAAAGGTCCCGTTCCAGCGAACACAATAAAGCATACCAAAACAAGATTCATACAAGGATTACTTCGAGCAGAACGTTATTTGAATTGACTCGCTCTGACAAACCTATTAAGTTCTGTTAACGCAGGCTCAGATATATAGTCACGTACTCAAAGTGACCAAAAAGGAAATATAAATTCTTTCATTTACACCTCGGACTTAATAAACTTTCTGGATATCTGAATAATTTTGTATAAATCTTATGTGGACTATGAAAAGGCTCCTCAACACACACCACTGCTTCTCGGTCACCTGACATCTGAAAATGGGAATTTATTGTGGTAGCCCTCCAATAAGTAAAATCAATGCTTGGTTTGCTCTAAGACTAAATAATCGTTGAGTGAGGCCGTGGAGTAGCGCGTGGATATTACAATAGGCCGTCACATGACGGACATGTAGCTATACATTCATAATGTTGTCATAACAAACAAGCACGTTCATTACTTTGGCAGTAGTGCACTCGTAAAATAAACTGAAGAAGAGATTGTTAAAGGCTTCTGTAGGCTTGCTTGTTACAGTGACGAAATGTAATAAGCTCTTGTTAACGAGTTAAAACTGTAACAACCACACAAGTTATTTTATTTGACTCATATTTCGGAGAGTGAAATTCCATCTGGTGCGGCGGTACAAAATGCATGAAGTTTCACTTCCATTTCCCTCAGTCTATGTCATAAACAACACCACAGGTGGTCGTGCGAACTTCTAACACAAAACGTTGATACCAGTCATTTTAATGTTCGAAAATTTTGCTTGGCGAAAGACCTTAACAGCAATACTTAATTTATCGAGGATCTGTTCCAGAAGAATTGAAGGCAACATGAAAATCTTGCAAAATATTTTCGGTTAATGACGATCACTGATGGGTCGTCGAAAACGTGGACCTACGTTTGATATTTTATGAAGACACTTTTCAAAGCTTCTGCTATAATTAGCAGCAATGAAGTCAATTACTTCAAACGCTTTGAACACTGAATTTGCATCATGCCAATTAAATTTACATATACCACAACATCTGCAGGTTCCGTTATAAAATTTCCGACCTACAGAGGTCAGCAGTGATCGTCATGGTGAGACCTTTCCCTGAATAACTGACACTCTGCTTACTATTATGAAATGCGAAATTTCTTGACACTACGCTCCGTCATAACAATTCAATGGGCATCCTCATATCCTAAGAGCCTGTCTATGCACGGAAGGCGTAAATAAAAAGAACAAACGCTCGTGTAGCAGAGGCCTAAGTGAGGAAGGCATTCTTTGTTCAATATTTCTTCTCTCATGGGTCAAAACATTCTTTTCAACATGAATTGTTTTATATGGCGCATTGTTTCGCGCTTCCTAAGCCCAGATTGATCCGGTTTTCTCAAGTTTCTTTCTCAAGAACTCGTCTTTATACAGTCTGTTCAAAAAGTTGTCACATCATTCCCTGGTCACTCTTTTCTAAGCAGTCCAGTCACAAATTTTATTTCAGCAGCATTTTTGGCAGCTTCAGATAGTCCGATTTATTTCAGCATTTTAGACCGTATCTCACTCCACTCTTACGATCTGTTGAACATATATTTCTGTAAGATAACAGACTGGCCCTGCTCTTCATACATATAATCTCTATGCTGAAAGCAAAGACTAAAGATTTTTGGTCTCCAATTCGTACTCGCACCTACAGAGTTCAGGGCACAGGCATAATTCTGAAAGATTTTAATAAGGCCGCGATCTATATACTAATTTATTACTACTGTCACTGCCCTTCATTACTGCTGATATTGTTTTGATCACTGCAGGTTTTCTGGGATGTTACGCTGGGTAGCGGTATGTTAGATTACTCGTTACACAGGCTAACATTCCACATGACCAGAATCTTTTCCACGTACTGCATACATCAAGTAATTGAATACTCGAAACACAGGTGAGCAGGAATAATGTAGTCAGTATAGTGACGAGGGTATGGTTTGAAAGATCGAGGAATTATGTTTCGATTCCCGGCGAGGGCGGAAGATATTTCTCTTCTCCATAATGTCGAGACCGGCTCTGGGACCCATCCAGCCTCCTATTCAATGGGAAACTGGGGGCGCTTTCCTGAGAGGTAAAGCATCTGGGACAAGCAGACTATTTACATCCATCTAGTGCCAAGGTTAAGAATGGGTGGCGCTACAACTCAACTCCTCACACGCCTTCATGGCGAGCACAGAGACAATTTCACCTTTTATTCAAAACACAGTCATAATTACAGTATATCGTTAGAAATTCTCTGTAGGACAAAATATCACTTAATAATGAGCATGAAATAGAAGGAGATGAAACGGTAATATGTGACCCGCGAAGCATAAAACGCAGAGGATTTAGTTTATGTTACACCAATACATATGTTAATTTCGCAAATCTAACAGGCTTACAGCACCACGCCAGATTTCACCATATAATGTACAAGAAGAAACGCAGTAAATTACGTGGATGTCAGGAAGTGAGAGGCCTCTTATACCTTAATAGAAACACCCCAAAATATTTTTATATTCACAACGAGCGCAGGCTTACTCGGCCGTTGGGAGTCAGGGTATGTCAAACAAGACACACTATCACTCAATGCTGTCAGTGTGAACCGTGCTACGAAATACGAAGGAAGTGAGACTTGTTACTCCGTTAGGAACAGATCCTCATGAATCTTCCAGGGACGGGCTGCAACTGGTATTTAACATAGCCTGAATTACAGATCTGATTGAAACCTACAAATTTTGCTTAATACGTTTATCGGTACAATTTAGATTTAACAAAACACAATAACAATAAATTATGGATATTTAATGCGCTCAATGAAAGAGACATTAATTTGCAAAACTAAATTCCAAACGAAATACTATCCGCAAAAAAGAGAACATGAAATCAAATACAGCAGGCGTGTCAGAAAAGTGTGAACGCCAATATGGAATACAATTTTAAGCTCCAGTCACGATTCACAGTGAAACGAACGATTCGTGCTGCATCAGTCGTTTATATGCCTTTATAATCTGACCATACATTACGGACTGAATACACTGGGCAACAAATTTTAACTTTTTTTCGGTTACGAGCATCAAATCCACTTTCCTTTATGTAATTGGGTATGCTGAACATGAAAATAGGCCTTAAAATGATGAGTTAGCTACAGTTTCCAAGATTTGTGAAATTTTATAATAACATGTAGCATATTTAACACAATAATACTTACTATTCACTGCTGTCCGTCATCACTTCGGCTAAAGGCGTCTTTTCTTAGCCTGTCTTTTGTATACAAGTTCTGGAGAGTCTCTAACTACTGTCCAGCAATAATCTGCTAACATAACTGGACTCCATTTCCCCTGATAACGATTTCGATTTCCGCAATGGTCTGGTGAAAGCGTTCACCGTGTTCGTCGCTGACCGCACCGCAGTTTTCAGGGAAGAAATCCAGGTGAGAATGCAGAAAGTGAATCTTTAACGACATATTGCAGCCCAATTTCTGATATGCAACCAACAGGTCCTCCACTATTTCCTTGTAATTGTCAGCCTTGGTGTTTCCGAGGAAGTTATTAGCAACCAACTGGAAAGAATTCCAAGCACACTGCTCGTCACCAGTGATAAGCCGGTCAAATTGTTCATCTCTGAAGATGTCTCGGATTTGTGGACCGACGAAAACACCTTCTTTGACTTTTGCATCACTCATCCTCGGAAATTTATCACGAAGGTACTTGAATGCTTGGCCGTCTCGATCCATTGCCTTGACGAAATTCTTCATTAGGCCAAGCTTAACGTGCAGCGGTGGCAACAGAATCTTGCTTGGTTCCACTAAAGACGGATGTAGTACATTCTTTGAACCTGGCTCCAGACGTTGTCTTAAAGGCCAGTCCCTGACCACATAGTGCGAGGCCCTTGCTCGGCTGTCCCATTCACAGATGAAACAACAGAATTTTGTGTATCCTTGCTGCAGTCCGAGTAAGATGGCAACAACCTTTAAGTCACAACAAAGCTGCCATTTATATTTATCATAGTTTATGCACTCCAACAGTTGCTTCATGTTGCTGTATGTTTCTTTCATGTGAACTGCATGACCGATTGGAATCGATGGCAAAATGTTGCCATTATGCAATAATACTGTTTTCAAACTCAACTGTGAGGAGTCTATGAAAAGTCTCCATTCATCAGGGTTATGATTGATGTTGAAAGCTGACATCAGACCATCAATGTCATGGCAGGTGACGAGATTACTTTTCATTGAAAAGAATGAAACAAAGTCTTTATGACGTGAACGAAATGTAGACACGCAGACGCCCTCACCAAGTAGATTCCACTGCTGCAATCTTGAGCCCAAGAGTTCAGCTTTACTTTCCGACAAATCTAGATCTCGCACAAGGTCGTTCAATTCGTTCTGTGTTATTCTGTGTGGCTCAGTACATGCTTCATCAGATATAAAATCTGGATCGCTAGAACTTGAGACATTTGTATTACTGCATTCCTCATCTTCATCATCATCTTCGATTTCAAATGAGTCAGGCGGTTCTGGAATAGGTAGATCGTCTCCATGGAGCACCGGTAGTATAGCAGATGGTATATTTGGGTAGCTCAGTTTACACTTTTTCTTCTTCGACGTTCCATGTTCCAGTGGAGGAACCATGCAGAAATAGCAGTCAGTAATGTGGTTTGTTGGCTCACGCCACACCATGGGTACAGCAAAAGGCATAGAACACTTCTTGTGATTTAACCAGCCGCAAAGATTTGCCGAACAAGAGTTGCAGCATATGTGTGGAGCCCAGCTCTTGTCCTGATCCCCAACTTTACAACCGAAGTATAGATGGTACGCCTTTTTCACAATTGGAGTTAGAGCACGCTTTTGTGAAGCAAATGTCACTTTCCCACAAACATAACAAAAACTATCTGAACGGTTCACACATTTACGAGGCATCTTAGTTTTCTTCGCGTTAAAAAACAAGATATTGTAACCGAGCACGGATGCAGCGAGAAAGCACACTGAAACTCTACATACCACGTGGCACACCGTGGAAAAGGCGCGGGAATCCCCGACGATTAGCTAGCGCGACCCGACGCGATCCGACGATGACCGACACAAAGTCACTGCAGTTGCGCTACGCCAGAACCGGCTCAATATATAGGCCTATATAATTTTGTGAATATGCAAGTACACAATCTTAGTGTAAGTATAAGCCTATAGCATAAATTACGGTTAGGAATGGAAATGTAGACCCATTTCAGTCTTTCGTGTATAAACAAAATGTAAGGAAAATAATAAAAATCGGTCACATTAATAAAGGCCTGTTACTTCAAAACAAGAGCTAACAAACAATTTTAAGCATCATATTCGTTCTCAGCGACCTCAAATTAGTTAAGATTAACTAGTTTCAAATCCGTAACATTTTCACTGTTGACCAGTGATATAGACCTTTACTATGCAGCCCAACAGAGTGCACTGTTTATCGGGCACGGAGATGCTGAATATTGTGAACATGTACTTACATTCCTGAACGTCTTATGCAGTTCTCTAGAGAGCGACCGTACAGCCGCTCTACCACTGCCTCCCCGCATTACCAAAAACCGTGTAACCCGGTGCAATGGCCAATGGTCGCCTATACACAGCTTCAATTTCCCAAGACGATGGTAACTCGTCTACGTGCCTTATCTCCACAGAACACAAACCCACGTGGGCTTCCTCTAGCATGGATGGGGTCGGAACTGGCGCATCATTGTGAAGTAGCACGATCGAATTCTTACAAAGGCTCCAATGGATTCTCTGCCTCTATTGAGCTATCCGTGCGAAAAGACATGAAAAGCGAATATACGTACTGCGGTTAGAATAAAATACATATGTAGCAGGAATCTGTA
This sequence comes from Reticulitermes speratus, assembly GCA_021186555.1. Classification (NCBI taxonomy): domain Eukaryota; kingdom Metazoa; phylum Arthropoda; class Insecta; order Blattodea; family Rhinotermitidae; genus Reticulitermes; species Reticulitermes speratus. Next base: position 28,641,368 of record JAJKFL010000013.1, on the reverse strand, counting down.
AAGGCAGAGACGACATTATTAAGTACACTGAGACATCCCACGTCATTGTGTTCACAGAAGAGCAAGACAGCTGGCCCTACTAGCCGCACTCTCTGCGATGAGCAGGGAATGAAACTGCTCAGACACCGTTTGAATCCTGCTTGGGCGTCTGTCCGTATCCTCGTATGTTACTTCCCAAGTAGCAACAGCAGAGGACCTGCGACGGCATAAGGAAATCAACTGCTTATGTGAATGACTTAAAATGTCTTTAACATAGACACGGCACAGGCTCGAATCCCACTAATTAAAAACACAATAAATTTCGGTAAAAATGTATCGCTTTCGTGGCAAAATATTAAGCCCTAATGAATTCATACAATTATGTTTCCAGATGAAGTCCTACTGCAGGAAGGGATTTAATCAGAAATTTTCATTTAGCTAAATAAATATAACTGATATTTATCCAAGCTTGAAATTGGATAAAATAATCAGAGTATCACAAAGTACCCAGAGGCAAATAAATTACCCCACTGACAAATGTAACAATTTAAAATAATGCAGTGGTATTGTGAATGAAAATATGGGCACGGTATGCCTTCCACGTACGAGGTTTTAAAATTCTAATGTTGCTTCTCAATGGGTGTCACTTTCGTCTTCCGAAATCGATTATACAGTGACAAACATAGGAAATTCAGAAATAAGCTGATAAAAAAGAGTGCAGCTCAACAAAATGCGAAAATTTGTAAAAGGCAATTCCCTGTCCATGTTATAATGGCATATGGAAGAAAGGAGGTATAGCTCCACTCATTCTTAATCTGGGCATAGTGTCCCTTTTGTTTATAATTATCTAACAACAGTAAGATTTACAGAAAAGACTGTATTGCTCACTAAAAGTGTATTTCCCTCTCCTCTGCAGCTTTTGTTTCAAACATTCTTCTTTGATGTTTCACACACCGCTAAAGTATTGACCTCAATACAGTCTGCAGCTTCGTATTAATGTTAAGCCAAAACATCCCTACAAACTTGTGGTCACAACCGCTTTGTTCGCGGAATATGGTAACGGAACAACTGCCTCAACTAGCGGAAGACGTACCGTTGGCAAGACGACAGACTGTGTGGTTTATGCACGTGGAGATCCGCTCATTTTAGCCGTGACGTAAACCGGTTTTTGAACTCTTACTGCCCACATAACATGCAGCTATACAAATACACACTACACTTCTAACACAAAACTTTTTAATTTATTTTTAACGCTACATGTTTCGATCGATGTCGATCATCGTCAGGCGTTCTCTACAGATCCTCAAAAACAAGGTAAAATGTTACTATTTGTGATAGCTCTCAAATATTACACGATATGTTACAATAAAATTGCAACATTGATAGTATCTCATGTAGCTAGTAGGTTTGTCAATCACTGTAGCATTTTATGATTTTTTAGGATGCTAGTTCAGTTAGAAGTTAAGTGACATGTTTTGTAGTTAAAACTCCATATCTTGGGTAGAGTAATTAGCTTGCCACTTATCTTCACCCTTGTTTTGCCTTTTAATTTTCATGTGCAGCGCAGGTTCATCTTGCGTGCGTGTCGATGGGCTTATTTGATGAAAGTATCGCCAACTTTTCCTGCGTAGCATATTTGGTCTCCACTTTTGTATTTCCTTTTGTAATGCCCTGTAACAATGTTAATATTACATTACCTTTATCAAACATCCTTGATATAATAAAGCAAGTTTTAATGCTGTTATTAATTCTGTTATGCGCAGTTTACTTACAATTTTTCTCGTCCCCACTGTTCACTCTCTGCACTACAATACCGATGTTGACTAAGCCTGTGGCAGCTTATTACTAAGGCTGAACGTCTCGTCGGAACAGGGTGGTTTGAGGACGCGTCATAGACCTACGTCACTCCAGAGGACTGTATCAGATACAGTATTTGGCGTAAATAAATTTCTGTCATTTATCTGACTGTCTTCCTTAGACTCTTTGTATACGCAAAATCTCTCCATACTGTTCATGTGACCCCCTTTTTATAATATGTACAGGGCATACACAAAAGAATGGTGCGGTTTCAAATGTGAATAAAAAATTTATGTCTCATATTACACGGGCACAACATACACCATCAGCGGCGGCAACTGTCCAAGTTTCTCATGCGCTACCAGCAGTTCGCTTCTCATGCTTACTGCCCCCCATTTTCACAGGAATGTACGAGTGCTTCTCAATCGTGTTCTTCCACAGCGCTGGATCGGACGTGCTGCTGCAAATGGAGACAAGAACCTTCTCCCTTGGCCACCCCGTTCGCCAGATCTTACACCGTGCGATTTCTTTTTTGGGGGTTCGTTAAAGACAGCGTTTATGTACCACCATTGCCCACGTCCATCCATGAAATTCGTGATCGGATAACGCATGCACTGCAGGCCATTACAGCGGACATGCTACACCGGGTCTGGGATGAGTTTGATTACCGTGTGGATGTGTGTCGTGTGACCCAGGGTGCACACATTGAAGGATTGTAATTACCAAATGAGAAACTTGGACAGTTGTCGCCGCTGATGGTGTACGTTGTGCCCGTGTAAGGTGAGAAATAAATTTTTTATTCACTTTTGAAACCGCACCATTCTTTTGTGTATGCCCTGTACAATATTCATGATTTCTTTGATCGGTACTATGGAATAATTATTATAGAGCAAATGCTGGGCAAAATTTTATTCCCCATTGTGATATCCGTAATCCCTAAAATGTTCGTGAAATCATTGATAAAAGGATTTCCGGTTTGTCTTGTGTATATATGCATTCTGGAGACTGCAGCCTGGTAAATTCCACTTTTTTTGTATATACCGTGATCACTGTCTTGTTTTATTCTTAGTAAATTTTCAATAGTTGTTTTCGTCCTGTAAGCTACTCTAAGGTCAGTCCCTCTAACCAGTTTATATAACTGATTGAACACAACGAAATGGATACCATTAAATTCATACCATGCAGCATTATGGTGTCTCCATACTAGTCTTCAGTTCCACGGCAAAGAGAACGTGGGATAATGCATTTTTAACAGAACAGCGGTAACAAATTTTCAGTGTTCTTTCGTGTCTGAATTCTACCATGAACATAATTTCGAAAGGACAAAAGCGAATAATTTTAACAAATACGTCATGCCTTTTGACAGTCGACTTGCAAGCACGTTTATCATAAAGCACAACATTTATTGTTCACAACTACATTTCAAAACTTGGTTCTGTAAAGCAAATTCGTTATAACTCGGTATAGTTATAACAAATTTGCTTTACAATATACAAAATGCATAAAGTTTCAGAGCTACCTTAATTGGCGGCCTGCAGGCAATTCCACGTTTCAGTTACGAACACAAAACGCAGGGAAACTGTCTTACCTTTACCATTAAGCTTAGGAGTATACGCATTTTACAATACGCAAAATGCATATAACCCTAAGCCTAGTTATAAGTTATAATCAAGTACTGTACATTTGAATTAAGCTCCATGCTATAACAAATAAACCAGATTTGTAAACTGAAAATCACGGGCCAATCCCTAGGTAAGAATCCCCTGAGACAGTACCTCCCTTTCTGTCACTGGCATCAGTACAGCGCATATGAATTTTATGGCAAAAGGCTGTGGTGGCCTCAATACACTGCAGAGAAGACCAAGTGTTCAGCGCAGAAGTGGCGCAAATAATTCTACAGGTAGCCTCCCATTCGGGTTCTTAGATTCTGGCAGCTGTGTGGTGGTCTCAGAAAGTCAAGAATCGACTAGACAGTGATGCGGTGCCATACCCAAGAAGAACGGAAACCTCAGTATCCCATCAGGTTTCAAATCGCCATTATATCGATACAATCTACAGACACAACTGTGTGTTAGAATTTGTTGAGCGAATATGAACCTCGTTCAGAACAACATCACGCAATATTAACCTCGTTCAAAACAACATCACGCAATATGAACCCGTTCAGAACAACATCACGCAATATGAACCTCGTTCAGAACATCACACGCAATATGAACCTCGTTCAGAACAACATCACGCAATACGAAATCCTAATCTCTGCCACAGGATATACAAAATACGCGTAAGCGAAATGAGTTCCCACCGAGTCAGAGGAAAAGCGGAAGCGGAGAAAAATACTTGTATCCGTCTATTACGCTGTGTTGACATTCGTAATAATTATTACGTACAGCGTGTTAGAAATATGTCTAACAACCGCGTCTTCTGTTTTGCTGTCACACAGCAAACGCAACAGAATCAAAATTGTTACTCTTTCCCGCCCTTTCCATACTAACTACATTACCAGATTCATAAGTCACACTGTATTTCAAATATGCTCACAAGATACCTGACTTGGAAGATGTGTGACACAAGAAATATGATAAGGAACAAAGCTGTCGAAATTTGCAACTAAAATTTAATGCTAAATTTAAATGACATCATACCAGTAATAATCATGATCATGTACCAAAGTACGTTAAAATCCATCCAGTAATTCAAAGGCAATATGTGATCATGATCATTGCTGTTAGTCATCAAAACACACGACGGGTGGACAGGCAGACAAAACGTCGAGGCAGGATATCAAAAACTGATTAGAGTATATTATAATTTATTTAATTTTTAACTCGAAAATTACGCGCGGAATGTCACAGAAGGAATCGAAACTGATAGCATAATCTTACATTCAGCCTCTGTAGTTTTCAGTTGGGGTCTAACACATGAATGGGAGATCAGAAAAATATTACAACGGATCTTACTAAAACAACTTTCTTTATACTGAACTTGTTTCGGCTAGTGCCCAGCGAAGTGTTACGTCGTGATGGCAGTGTCCAAAGTCAGTAACACACACGTGCCTTGGAAGGAATTTGAAACTGCTAAAACAAAATAATCCTTCCGGAAGTCATTGATGTGATACAAGGAATCGGCCTACCGTTAGGAGATTTCACTGATCGTGTGCTGTAAAAAGAAGTGTTTCTTCCGTTTGTTCTTCACTTTGAGGAAAGCGTATAAAAGGTGTCGGTACACTCTCTTACACACAGCACGTTAACCATCCGTTTAAATTTAACTCATATGAGCCAGAATAAGATATCATTTATTTATTTATTTATGATTTATTTAACGCTCCTTTCAGAAGCTCAGACTACACAGAGTCGAATGGTGCAATGATTAAGAAATAGTGAACGGAAACGATGTGGAAGGAAGCGATCGTAGCCCATTTAAAGGTACTATCCCAGAAGTCGCCTGCTAGGAATAAACGAAATCATAAAAAAAAAACCTCGAGCTCCGGCCGGCAGTCAATGTGGGCATATTCTGAACGCATGTCAGAAGCACTGCCCCTGAACCAGATAAATCAGAGCCAGGAAAACACACGCTTTTCTTCAGTTTATCCATACAAGACAAACATTGTCGATAAAAACTGCAGACATATTGAGACAAATGACTGTATGCCACTGACTACATGCCTACACATTGCACACACGGACGGTCCTTAGAATACTGAATGCGATGTAGTACAACAAACATTTGGTTTGGCTTACAAAGATACAAGACCACTCTCCATTATCCAATTACAATGATTATTTTAGTTCCACCCACCTCCCCCCACCTGCCCAACGACACCGAAGCACCCAGGTATGGTATTTACAGCAGTGCGCAAGGTGCAAACACACAACTTCGGTTCTGTTTGTTTCAGTTGTGTGCCATCAGCTAACAGCAACATTACCCATCCAGTTACTGCCTCTCCACAACAAACAGGAATTTATCAAGTCACAAATTAGTCAGCTCGTCACAACAACGTTTCTATTTTCACCTCCTGTTCATTTTCATGCTCTCTGTGATCCACTTGTGTTCTAAAAGATTCATATTCACCTGAATGTCAAAGCAAGCAATTGATTGGAAATGAATGTGATATGAAATAGATTTGCTCAGTGCGTTGTTGATGACAAGCGGTATCCATGGCATTCACAGTCCACCCAGCGCAAAATAAAACTATGAATAATTGCACTTGTTACGAGCAGAATCGGTAGGTATTTGAAATTATCGACACTAATTACCTACGGACGAAACTGTAACACAGTGTCACTGGCTATTTGATATTAGTTCTAACGAGATAAACGAAACAAAACATTACAAGATCGTACAATAAGTCATTCTACTAACGATTACACCTGTAACCATAACTCATTCTACTAACGATTACACCTGTAACCATAACTCATTCTACTAACGATTACACCTATAACCATAACTCATTCTACTAAAGATTACACCTGTAACCATCTCATTATACTAACGATTACACCTGTAACCATAACTCATTCTACTAACGATTACACCTGTAACATAACTCATTCTACTAACGATTACACCTGTAACCATAACTCATTCTACTAACGATTACACCTGTAACCATAACTCATTCTACTAACGATTACACCTGTAACAATAACTTATTCTACTAACGATTACACCTGTAACCATAACTCATTCTACTAACGATTACACCTGTAACCATAACTCATTCTACTAACGATTACACCTGTAACCATCTCATTATACTAACGATTACACCTGTAACCATAACTCATTCTACTAACGATTACACCTTAACATAACTCATTCTACTAACGATTACACCTGTAACCATAACTCATTCTACTATCGATTACACCTGTAACCATAACTCATTCTACTAACGATTACACCTGTAACCATCTCATTATACTAACGATTACACCTGTAATATAACTCATTCTACTAACGATTACAACTGTAACCATAACTCATTCTACTAACGATTACACCTGTAACCATAACTCATTCTACTAACGATTACACCTATAACCATAACTCATTCTACTAAAGATTACACCTGTAACCATCTCATTATACTAACGATTACACCTGTAACCATAACTCATTCTACTAACGATTACACCTGTAACATAACTCATTCTACTAACGATTACACCTGTAACCATAACTCATTCTACTAACGATTACACCTGTAACCATAACTCATTCTACTAACGATTACACCTGTAACCATAACTCATTCTACTAACGATTACACCTGTAACCATAACTCATTCTACTAACGATTACACCTGTAACCATAACTCATTCTACTAACGATTACACCTGTAACCACAACTCATTCTACTAACGATTATACCTGTAACCATAACTCATTCTACTAACGATTACACCTGTAACTATAACTCATTCTACTAACGATTACACCTGTAACCAAAGCTCATTCTACTAACGATTACACCTGTAACCATAACTCATTCTACTAACGATTACACCTGTAACCATCTCATTATACTAACGATTACACCTTAATATAACTCATTCTACTAACGATTACACCTGTAACCATAACTCATTCTACTAACGATTACACCTGTAACCATAACTCATTCTACTAACGATTACACCTATAACCATAACTCATTCTACTAAAGATTACACCTGTAACCATCTCATTATACTAACGATTACACCTGTAACCATAACTCATTCTACTAACGATTACACCTGTAACATAACTCATTCTACTAACGATTACACCTGTAACCATAACTCATTCTACTAACGATTACACCTGTAACCATAACTCATTCTACTAACGATTACACCTGTAACAATAACTTATTCTACTAACGATTACACCTGTAACCATAACTCATTCTACTAACGATTACACCTGTAACCATAACTCATTCTACTAACGATTACACCTGTAACCATCTCATTATACTAACGATTACACCTGTAACCATAACTCATTCTACTAACGATTACACCTTAACATAACTCATTCTACTAACGATTACACCTGTAACCATAACTCATTCTACTATCGATTACACCTGTAACCATAACTCATTCTACTAACGATTACACCTGTAACAATAACTTATTCTACTAACGATTACACCTGTAAACATAACTCATTCTACTAACGATTACACCTGTAACCATAACTTATTCTACTAACTATTACACCTGTAAACATAACTTACTCTACTAACGATTACACCTGTAACATAACTCATTCTCCGCTACGAAAATTGGAATATTCGACAATGCTTATGCAGTGGATGGCACTGACTGAAGATGGTGCTGCATGGGACATGCAGCACGATCTTCAATCAGTACCATTCACTTCCACCCACACAACCCGTCTACTTAACACCTAGTGTAATGTTTTATTCTTATCTCCTCGTCGGTATTCCAAGAAGTCGCTTGCAAGGTGTTTCGCCCAAAAAAATTCTGTACACATTCCTTGTCTCCCCTGTTCTAACCACACGCCGTCAGTCAGTCTTATCACGTTGCGTTTCATATTTTAACGTCACATAAACTGATTTAAGAAACTTACAAGAAGTATAGTAATTTCATGAGGAAGTTCCATATAGAATGCAAATTGCAGGTCACGTTAAAAGTTCAAGACCTGATACTGACTGTTGCAGCGGCTTTAATGCACAGATACGCGAGCAGGTTAGGATACATATTTAATATTATTCATTCCGTGCATTGTGATTATAATAATTTACTTATACCAACAAACGCACATAAAATGTACAAAAGTACAAGTTACATATATACAGAAACTCTCCTACGTGTTTCGGCGAATGTTCGCCATCTTCAGGAAGACGATAATACAATGGAATTCATACAAGTATACTATTATCAACGATATACCAATCAATTTTTAACACGATATGTCAGCAACATAATATCCATAGTATCCAGAGTATTATATCTATAGCTGCTGTTACATTTTTAACATTGTACATATAAATTTTGATTTGGTAAATTTATACCTGTATAAATTCCTATGTATTGTCTCCCTGAAGATGGTGAAAATTCGCCGAAACAAGTACGAGAGTTTCCATATAGATAGCGTGAAGTTTTGTAAGTTTTATGTGCATTTGGTGGTGTATATAAACAGTTAGGTTATGATTTATGTGCAAAACACTGGTCCCCTCTCTGAAACATATAAGAATACATATGCTTGCGGAAACTGGAGAATATCAGAACGTTTGTCGGGCTGCAGAGACAGCAGAATCGTACAATAAACTCTGTCAGTGTTCGGGAACGATAGCTCAGCCCTGTGTTAAACGAACTAAATTGCCAGTAACGTATCTCATCAGCATAATTTGCACATGAATGAGCTAAACCTCCGCTGGACCTTCCTATCTTCCATTTGAATGATGGCCCCCCAAAGGGGAACATGCAGCGAAAGGGTTCACCACAAGCTGTTATTCTCGGTTGAAGGGCATGTCCCAGCTGGAAATCGATTCCGCAATCCAGCTTCATATTCCGTGTAGGGCATTATGCAAGTCATGATAATTATGAAAATGGACCTAAACTCGTCAGCGGACAATCTTCTTTCAGAACAGACATGTAACCGTAGCTGTCCGTGGTCAGAATCTGACAGACAGAAAGGCCGACTGCCCCATTCTGCGTTCATTTTGTGCATTTAAGATGAATTATGCATAACTTATTGAAGTGTATAAGAGAAGTTGGTCCCGGTTGCCGTGCGGTCTAAGGCGTAGGTCTGCAGCCGCTCCATCACTGGGATTGCGGGTTCGAATCCTGCCGGTGGCATGGACGTTCGTCTGTTGTGTTCGTTGTGTGTTGTGTAGGTAGCGGTCTCTGCGACCGTCCGATCACTAGTTCAGGGGAGTTCTACCGGTTGTGTATGTGCATGTGTCTGTGTCTAATTGTGTGTGATCTAGGAACCTCGACAATGAGGCGGCCTGGGGGCGAGTTGGACTACAGCGCCACGAAAAGAAACAGTTGGTATCACACATTTCTCACTACCTCAAACACCCCTTCAAGGCAAATAAGGCCTTGCTTCCAATTCAAACGTCTACAGTTTTTCAATGCAACTTATAAAACGTCGGCTTAGTTCAGCACACCGTTGTCCTGCGTTATTTCTGTTATTCAATTCGCGAATTAGGCATTCTTAAAAAAAACAAAAGCTTAATTGGGGTGGAGAAAGGCTCAGAAATTTCCCTGGCCATATGAGACATACATTAAATGAGCAATTTAGGGCGTTACAAAATATTTTGGGCACGTATATACAATAATGTGAACAAGATATACACACAGAATTTTGGGTGAGAAACCAGGTGAAAAAGTCGTCTTTGAAGAATGAGAGGCTGACATCGGATGATAATATTAGGATGGCTCATAAACATATGCTGTACTGTACGGCAGGTGAATGGAAGTGACTCAGGATCACGTCCAGTAACGGGCTTTGATAGTGCATCAATGGTGCATTACATGTTACACGTATTCTGACAACACTTTTGACCACTTGTCCGAATATGAGAAACACTATGCCTCTTCAGCAAGACAGTGCAACGTTCCTCAGATAGTGTTTCTGGTGTCAGAATAATAGTCAGGGGATTATGGCTTCCACGCCGGATCTTAATCCGTTGAGGTTTTTTTACTTGTGGGCCGGGTACTGAAGATGATCTGAAAAAGCGGTGTGGTGTGGTCAGTTTCAAAAGCACAACTTCGACGTACAACAAACGTGCGTGACACGTGTCTGCGAGCAGAACGAGACCACTTGTAGCATCTTCTTAAAATACGGTGAGCAAAATCTAATATTAATTATAATGCAGTGAACTAAAACTTTCCAGCGCTTTCTTGAAACACAGTCAGTAAACCCCTAATATTAACTGCAATACGTTGAAGCAAAGTGCGAGGACCCCAACTCACGGCAGACCGCTGCGCTGCCTGCCGCCAAGTCCACGAGGTGACTACGAATCCTGTATTGCAACATAATTTTATGCTGCATTTCGTACACTTTATAAAATGTGAAACTTGAAATATATATAACATATATCCGAGTTCTTAGACGTACTTCGACAGATGACGAGAACAAACTTGTAGTTTGTTCTCGTCATCGCGTCTCATACTCAGTTTTACTGTTTTGCCACAAACAACATTATTTGCCAGGAAACCGAATTCTACTACGAGCGTAACCAATGTCACCCATTTGTGCAGTATCTCATTACATCCAAATGCTCGTAATTAAATTTCGAACATCATTCCCCCGGTTCTTGGAAGTTAACGAGTAAATATTTATACAAAAACAAACAGCATTTTTATACAGGACAGCAACATAAACAATGGATATTGCTGTTGAAGGATCAACTTTCCTGGAAATGTGATGTGTGGTGGTAATTAGTAAATTATGCAGAATGAGAAACTAGGGTTACACGCTGACAACACGTCATTCCGCTTCGTTAATTGGTTCGGCTGTAGTGGATCACTGCGCGCATGAGACCTCTTTGTTACGGCCAAGAGATCCACAGACGCTTGTCAATGACATAACAATTCGAACTGTACCGTTCCTGTCGTCACCCCATTGTAGTTCATACGTCATGTCAAATTTAGTGAGCTATAACATTGGTTTTGTCCTAAGTACAAAACCCCATTCACAGAGAGATGTTCAGGTTTCGTTTATGCAGTAGCCTCAAAGCAACATTCCCGCTACTTGATTACAACGACAAAAGCAGGAGCACCAGCAGCGGTGGTAGTAGTAGCTGTAGTAGTAGTAGCAGTAGCAGCAGCAGTGGGGCTGCCACGTTGTCAAAATTGTGTTAACATACCCTTCAGGACTATTACTGGCACGGAAAAGAGAAAGAACAGCAGCTTCAAACTTCATCAATAAGACATTTACATTAAATCGCAGCTGAAACTGAAAAAAAAAGCTGTTGTAAGAATAAGATGCGACAGGACCCCAACACCACACAAGAAGTTTAAAATATCTACACAAAGGCAGATGCACACTAAGTGTCTTAAAAAAGTTGAAAAGATTTTGTCAGACCGAAACAGGTGAACAAGGTTTAATACTGGTAACTGTGCTTGTTATTGCTATATTATATTCAAAGAACTCTGTAATGTTATGTGCTTCTCCAGACCCATACGTATAAAATACGAGATTCCAGAACTGGTTCAGACAAGCAGACGTAAGACACAGCGAGGGACCAGCTCTTGTTCAGACAACTGCCAATAATTAAACTGACGGTCCAGTGTCTAACACTGCACTATCTGAACGTCGCATGTCGTCATTCGCCTACCCGACATCAATCAATACGCCTTGAAGCCATGCTACCAAAGATGTCGCTGAAAATGCTGTTTAGGTGTAATTCGCGGTCCACCTACGACTTTGTTAACTCTTTCAGGTTATGACAGTACAATTACATCTTTTTTCTGTCATGTGCTGTCAGCATCACTCGGCCCTAGAGATTACGGGAGTCAGCCTGCGTTTTGTCGTGGATCTGACATAAAAATATTGTATATAATTTGCTATACAAATGACACGTTATCGCTTCATTAACATGCTTTGTTTTTACATCAAGTGAAGCAAAATACACTACCCGAAATCGTAAATTCAGAATAAAATGTAGCATTTAAAACACCATAATACAGCAAGGGTATTCATACGCCAACAGATTATATTCCATAGGTAATGGGTATGAAGATTATGGTGTTCTGGCTTGTCACAGCGTGCAGTTTGGTAGATACGTGCCAAGTTTCGGAGAAATATGTCCCCCTCCATTTTCAAGGCACAAAAACTTTCTTGATCTCTATGTCCTGAAGACCGGGACACGAAGTTCCTCGAATAATTCAGCACATATCTACGAAACTACACGGCGTCATAAGCCATAAAACCGCAATCTTTATCTCTTAAGGTGTGTAACTTATCTTAATTCCGCTTCGGAGGAGGGCCGTTACCGACTCAATAACTCGACGATGTTAATAGTTGTACATGCATTGATCGGGGATCATTCAAACGTATTATATACACTGTCTCTGTGGTATGCCTGTCAAGGGAAAGGGATTTCTAAAACGAATAGAAATGCTTCAGGATTTACGAAATATACAAACAACACGCTCACTAACGCGTGAAATAAAATCATCATCTCTGAACTAATTCTGAGTTAGAAGTGGGGATATCACAACAGCAAAGATAACATAATAATAATAATAACAATAATAATAATAATAAAGTTAGTTTGAAGTATATGTGTTTTTAATTAAACAAAACTCATATACTTCAAACTAACCTGACTTCCTCTTTGATCCGTTCCCATATGCAGTACAAACTGGATACAAACTTCCCTCTTTTAAAAATCTATTCTATGTAAAAAGACATAAGCCATTTATGCTTGCATGAATTCCAATAGCGAGATGAACAGCAAACACAATTGGGTTTCGGTCCGGAGTTTGTGGAGATTACTTATTGCCCGGGCAGTCAGCGACGCACACTCCCGCCATGTTGCTATGGTTACAGCACACCATCCGTCGGGACTTGCCTGTAAATAAGCTTTGGGAAGGAGTGCGGGCCTGAGAAAGAAATGCCCTATGACGTGGTCACGAAGCGTCATTCGCAGAGGATACACGACTCCATGGCTTATAACAACACTGACATCGCGCACAGCCTAATTAAGAAGCTGGAACCAATACAGCGCGATCGAATGGACGTAGGACGGGTACTAGGGACATATGCGCCGGTAAGAGGTTTTAGAACTGTACCCGGCCAGACCGAGGAATATTCGGCCTGCCTCCGGAGTCCATCCTCACATGTGTTGTCCGTACCCGACCTAAGCCCGACTTCCTCCTGTTCTAGCTCGAATAAAGTCCGAAGTATTTAAAATCTGCCCTGACTACCGTCTCATTTACATGTTTCTTACATGCATAACTGTCAGTAAACCTGAATGACTAATCAAACGAAGATCTGAAATCATTTTGCCGTTTGACGATAGGTACAAGGTACTATTTACGGGAGGGGTACCTGCCAAAAACTCGAGAAAATACAGACGGTGAGATCTGTTTCCGGAGCCTGGCTACCGAGCCCAATTTCCCAAGCTCAAGGAGAAAAACACATTGTTTGATAAATTCACATTTAATGTACTTCCGAAAGCAACCACCTTACCGGCGTCATTAACCGCATGTTGTGCAGAAACAGAGTGGTTCACTAAAGAGCAGAAAAACGTAGCATTAATAAACAGTGTTGTGCCAACTGTTACCTTTAAACATTTATTTATTGAATAATAACACTAAACAACGGAATATAGGCCTACCAAATGAAAATAAAAATACACACACCTAATTGGACTGATTAATTTATTATTGTCAACAAAGTGAACATTTAATATCGACTCAGCGAGCCAGAAATGTTAGGAAATCTTAAGAGCACGACCTTCACATAAGCTGCAAAATTCTTCAAAGATCCGTCATAAAACACAAAATTATACGTATAAGCGGGCTGGCAACTAACGTTCATACTAAATTTCATTAAAACCCATTAACTGGTTCAAAAGTCATTCCGGGGTTGACAACTGTTCGCTGTAATACGTTAAGCTTTAATCTTTACAAAATAAGGCAGATATAAAAAGTTCTGAAGATTCGATTACGGTTTGTAAATTCCCGTTCTAGGAAGCTATCTTTTTCATTTATGACTATGTTCATAAAATATTCAGCATCTAGTAGAAATACACGTCACTGGTTTGGAAAAATAGTCAAAATGTAAGAGCTAAAAACGATTGGAGTGGAAAATGAAGGTCCCTTGAAATTAGCGAAATTTTAAGCAGGCCAGAATGTGCTACGCTTGTACGGAGCCGGGAGAAGCAACGAAATCTTATTAAATGAATTACGAGCTTCAAAAGATGTATGAAAAGTACCTACAGGGAGTGGAGTAAAAGACCAGCGACCTAAAAGTTCGTAACTTCTTGTAATACAACTTAGGCAGGGTTACCCAACCGGCCGTCCTGCAGCTCATTGAGACTCCTTGCATACATTCAAGCAAACCAGAGTATATTTACTGCCGACGAGTCAAGGCTTCTGGGATGTTCCGGCATGTCGAATGGTAGTTTTAGACGTTTCGGAGGAGCGTGCTGCCTCCATCTTCACGGTCTATCAAACCAAGAACAGATGTTCTTGGACTGAGAGAGCCAGTAAATGTATATCACTCGACATGGTGTATCAACCCAGAAGACTTACATTTTGATTAAACAGTTCAACCGTGAGAGCATAAAATCACGCATCTTTATTGCTGCAAATAACAGCAAACGTCGAAAGTATCGACTCTGTGCCCACACCAATTTACGATAACATAGTTCAGAATAGCGCCATTCTTATCCAATCTACGCCCAACTATGTCCAAGTTAGTAATTAAAAATTCTCTCTCATTCTCCTCAAATGAGACACTTTTGGATAATTCTAATCGACGTGAGATTTGAGGTTCTCATAGTGGTGCTGATAAAGATTACGTTCTCTGGGACATGACGCCGTGTAAACAGCTACACAGTTACCGATATTTCGGTGGCGCTTTCTGCCTCCATCTTCGGGCCTAAGAAGTCCAAGAAGATCAGCCTACACGGCGTCTATCTATAATAATCGCATCTTAAATTCCAGTCTTCTAGAAAATCTAGAAACCAAGGAAAGAAGTTACGAACGGGGCCAGTTACCGAGAACATTCACACCATCCGAAGAGAGAACTGTCAAATTCATGTGAAGAACGCACAATGGTAGCGGATTCAGCATACATGCCAAGAAAATTTGGAAAACGCTAGAATATGGCCTCTTGGCTCCCTAAGACAGACTCTACCTACACTTCACAGCTATCACGAAAAACCAGCCGTTTCTAACGAACACAGTATATGTGCTCATGTTACGTTACGTTAAGTTACGTTACGACGGAATTTATTCTGCATGAGACATATAACATTTTGAACACGCAATGTACGAATACGGGTGAAGGGGGGGGGGCACTTGCTCTTGATGGACCGACCGAGCGGGTTTACACAACAGTGATGCGTCTAACTTGCATCGGAAGATATATAATTAGAATTCTGGCAAGGGGAGGCTTTCCTGGCTTGTCACTTGCTTCCATCGGGTTTTTCATGTATATGCCGGGACGGGACTATCAAATAAGCCACAGTCGCTTTCTGTTACATCCACTGAGATTCATCGCACAATCAACGTATCGTAACTCAGTCGACGCTACTTACCATCAAAGGGTCACACGTCATACTCCCTTCACAAACAAAATGAAACAATTGACAAACACGAGAGTTCCTGAAACATATAATCATGTGTCGGTCTAAAAACATGTTGCAGTAAATTATCGTGTTTTAGCTAAACAGAAGGAAAGACAAGGCCTCCCCATTGTGCGTTTACTTCGTACAAGTGTAAAGAACACCTACAGTGTTAGGTGACCGTTATTTTTTCATGCATACAGTGAGGCTGACACAATTCTCCCTTCTTGAAATTAAAGGAACACACGAATTTGTAAGACTCCCCAATAAAGATATTTCATGCTCATAAAACCGCAGAGCAGAGTGACGTCATATTCTCGACGAATGTCAGGGGCAATTTAATTGCAAATACTCTATTTGCAATCAATTAGGTTCGAGGTTCTACTGCCCTTAATGTCGGTCAATTCCCACATTTACCAAGCCGTGAACGGGATGCACGTGTAACGTCACGCTGCCACTTCCTATTCTAATCACGGGTTCAACACAGCACTAGTGACCCAAAGGAATCAAAACCACGTCCCAAAAGAAAAAGGCCAGAACTCCTTCCGTCGTCCACAAAAGGAGTTTGTGAAAGGCGGTTCTATCCATGGGTGCAGACGACTTCTGGATAGGTTTATTTAGAATTCAACACAAACCGTCATGATGTTGTAAGCACTGCACGTCGTCTGCAGTTTGAAAGTCACATAAAACATCTCATCCTTGACTTTTATAGGTTTCGAATAAATGAGAAACTGTCCAAAAAAGAGATAAAACAAGGGTGTGCGTATATATGTTATACAATAGTACAAACACAGGATAGATTGCTCACTTTTTAAAAGGTAATATAGCCGAATATACGTCATGAGGGCCTTACTGTCCACATTCTGAACTCAATCATTTGGCTAGCATTACGCCAACATATTTAATATTTTTGACATAGACTTGTCTATGCCCATGAATCGTTATATTAAATATGGACCCTTTCCATCTCCTGGAGAACAGTATCGCCTGTGCTTCGTCCGCATTAATCCTAATCTTCCATCCTGAGTACCGGTGATGAATGTAGGTTGGTGTTCACGCCAGCCTCAGAACCGCTATGTCAACCTTCGTGTCGGACGAAAACAGGGCGGTGTTATCAGCAAATAATGCAATACCAACCCCTGGGTATGTGGCAATATATAACAAGTGCACAGGAGTGGGCAAGGACACAACTCGGCGGCACTCTGGTTTTTATTTCTCGAAGGGTGGACAATGGTCATTCCATCTGAAATGTGAAATACCATTCAGGAGACAGGCGCTGGTTCGACGGCCCAAACAGCCGGGAAAGGGACATTTTTGAGTTTATACACAAGTGTGCCACTGTCATGACGTGCATCTAACCTGCACAGATTCAGTTTATACACAAGTGTGCCACTGTCATGACGTGCATCTAACCTACACAGATTCAGTTTATACAC
This sequence comes from Reticulitermes speratus, assembly GCA_021186555.1. Lineage (NCBI taxonomy): Eukaryota > Metazoa > Arthropoda > Insecta > Blattodea > Rhinotermitidae > Reticulitermes > Reticulitermes speratus. The sequence continues at coordinate 28,623,883 of JAJKFL010000013.1, read as the reverse complement.
AAGTGTGCCACTGTCATGACGTGCATCTAACCTGCACAGATTCAGTTTATACACAAGTGTGCCACTGTCATGACGTGCATCTAACCTACACAGATTCAGTTTATACACAAGTGTGCCACTGTCATGACGTGCATCTAACCTACACAGATTCAGTTTATACACAAGTGTGCCACTGTCATGACGTGCATCTAACCTACACAGATTCAGTTTATACACAAGTGTGCCACTGTCATGACGTGCATCTAACCTACACAGATTCAGTTTATACACAAGTGTGCCACTGTCATGACGTGCATCTAACCTACACAGATTCAGTTTATACACAAGTGTGCCACTGTCATGACGTGCATCTAACCTACAAGATCATTTATCACAAGTGTGCACTGTCGACGTGCAAACTACAAAGATCAGTCGCCTCAAAGACTCGAATTCCAGTACAAACACCAGTTAGTTAATGCCATTTACGGAAATACTAGCTGCTTACTGCGAGTATCATACGAAACACACATATACACTAAGTAGAGAAATGTAGACTTTATGAACGTGAGTTTCTGAGTCTACGGCACAGAACACATATTAAAAGCAAAGCATAGCACATTTATTACACGACAATTGTTTTGAGTGACAGCCTAACAGTGCAGCAAGCTCTAAGCGGTGATTGCCATTACTCGAAATGATTAACAGCACAACAGCGATGACATGCGACAAATCGATCTTCACGTGCTGTGGAAATTGAATATGGAAAGCATAACACAGCAAGCATTTCACTGCAACATGCAGCACATATTAGAGATCACGTACTTCAAATACGCAAAGCAAAACGTGTGCGTATTGTAGGCTATACGTTCGCGCCCGCATGCGTGTTCTATGTATGTATGTATGTATGTATATATATATATGTGTGTGTGTATGCGTATATGTATGTGGGTTGCCTGTGTAGCCTATTTAGGTATGTACATTGCGAATGTTGAGTACGCGGTGGCGCAGTTGGTTGAGGCACTGCGCTACAAGCCGCAAGGTCGCGGATTGGATTCCCAATGGTGTCATTGGAATTTTTCATTGACATAATCCTTCCGGCAGCACTATGGTCCTGGGGTCGACTCAGCCTCTAACAGAAACGAGAAATATTTCCGGGGGGTAAAGGCGGCCGGTACATAGGGCTTCGTAAGGCGATTTTCTTGAAATCTTGGAGCCTCAACCTCCTGGAACCGTCAGGGCCTGTCCAGGCCTGTAAGGGATTGCTTTACCTTTTTACTTGCGAATGTAGGCATTGTACACATGTTGTATACAAAATGCCGATCAGAGTTATAGAATGCACAGATAAACAGAATAAACAATGGTCTTCTGGGTTCTTACACGATATAAGTAAGGTGTGTTCTGACGTTTCGGAGGAACTTGCTGCCTCCATCTTCAAGGAAAATTAATTTGGTTCAGGAGAATGCTTAAGTGAATGGGTGGATGAATATGTCGATTACAGAGTAAGGTTGTAAGGGTGCTGGCAAATCAGATCTACGGCAAGGGAACAGGGGATAGACCTTGTATAAGATCACACTGTAGATGGAGGTAGCACGTTACCTCGAAATGTCAGTACAAATTTATTATTCTATACCGTGTAAGAACCCAAAAGACAGTCATTTGAGGACACCCGCAGTAAAAACCTGAAAACTTACATGACCTGAATATTTAGGTCTACATTATCAACTGTTACCGAGCAGGCTAATGTAGCGGTATTCGGGAGGCGTTCCGATTGAACCTATGTCATTACACGCGCTATCCTGTTTCCTCAGTTCTTTTAGGCAAATTGCCCGGACAGTACCGTGAGTACGCTACGTCCGCTCCTTCCAAATCCTTTCCAATTCGCCATTCAGCGCTCATCTACCACTGTCATTGTACAGCCCCTGACACCGACAGCTCCGTAAAATACACCACAAGAAAACTATCGACTGTCCTCTAGCCAACGATTCCAATCATGTTTCCCATCTTTCCAAGCGACTGTAGCACGTAAACGCAATTTCGCCTAGCCTACTACATATAACATCAATTTGGAAACATCGAATCAGGCGTGGAAGATGGGGAGAGGGGTAACCCACGGAAACTTCAAACGGGATACCCAGTCTACGAGCCAATATACGACACAGAGGCCCTTCGACCGTAAGGTTTGGTTCTTAAGGTTATTTAAGGACCCTAATATCAATATAGGCATGCCGTCCCCATCCTCAGCGAAGACACCAAAGATGCAGCAGGCGCGACCAACCGAACACACGGCCCACCACACTAACACAGGACCACAACTACATTAGGAATCCATGGATCGGACACACACATACAATGTATTAGCTCTGCGCATACAAGAATGATCACTCACGCACGTGTCATAATAAATTATAACGGATTAAGTACCGTCAACACTTAATCCATTATAATTCTATATAACACAACGAGATATTTAACATAAAATTTGTCAAAAGAAATGTCCAAAATCGGAAGTCGTTCTTGAGCTGAAACTATAAAAAAAACTGAGATACTGTACATAAAAAGTGCGATACAACTTTTCTGGGTTAATAATATTCCGTATGTTGCAAACTCTCAAACGTGACAACGCTGTCATGACGTCTATACAATTAATAAACTTTGTGCACTCGGACAGATAACTGTACATAATTGTTCGATAAAAACTACGGTATCGCAATACTGGCAAGCAGAAGTTGGCCCAAACATAGAAAAATTTTTTCTTAAACGCGTTCAGATTAAAATAATGGCACTCGTAAAGCGACCGAGATCCTTGTAACGATCTCATAAAACATCCGTCGCAGCGGTGCTCGGCTTTATTGCAGATCATGTGGTGTTGCGGCTGCCAACTGTTCTAAAGCTCATCCGCATTATTTCAGATTTCATTCGATGCGAACTGGACTGAAACTTACAATCTGCTGCACGACACAGTACGCATTTCACAGCCTCGTGTTCATATATTTTTAAACATTTGACGAGAACAATTCGAAGAGGAGTAATTGGCATATGAAATGAATGTTTTATAAACTTCGTAATCTGAACGTTGATCCATGACGTTTTATATAGTAATGGCTGCTTCAAACCTAATGCTGTGGTTATAAGCGAAAATAATCAGAGAAAATACATAACTTTCTGAGACCAGTTTAATACATGACCAAAAGTAGACATGCTCGAAAGTGACTAACCAAATTAATGCAGATGTAAAACACGAAAGAATGTTTAAATGCTTAAGTTGTACAGCCTGTTCTGGGGAGCCTCAGAAATGAGTCGCTAATTCAAACAGTCCAATAATAAGTGCTTCCCTTAAATCGATTAGTGATATCGATATTATATACATTAACTGGTCGAGTTTCGTAAAACTCGGTACGAACATAGTAAGATACATAAGTTTATTCCAAACCAATTGCACAATTCGTTTTAATGCTCCTACATGTACCGGCTGCAATCTGCAGTCGTCTTCAGGGAGCCACAAGTGTTGAGGATATGTACAGCCTGTTAAAAAGGTTGTCAAATATAAATGGTAAAATATTTATACATATTAATGTGTTTGCAGAAATATACAGTATTATTAAATCGTATTAAAATTATAACACAAGCGAAGTATTAAATTATATAAAATGTAGTATCCAAACACCCGGTGATAGAGAATTCCTCCCAGCATACAGCAGAGCGGATATCCCAGGTTCAGATACTCGGTATGCACTCCATGAGTGAATGAAAGCTTTCCTCGGCCTCGGCTGGTACCTCACAGAGAACACAGTATCTGTCCACTGTTATTTTTAGACCGTCAACTGTTTCTTCGTCCTCATTTCGTGCCTCTCAGGGCACACATTCTGCTTCCACTATAAAGACCAATACTATAAATGTACGTACGTAGGTCTTCATTTATATGTCTTACTTTCTTCCATATTCGCCAAAGTCGTAATGTGTCAACAAATTTTACTAATATTCCCCAATATACAATTTCACAAAAAACCGTCCAATGGGAGCCGGGGTTTTCCATGCGGACGGACAGACAGAGTCAGACATGACAAAGCTAAAGACGATGTTAAAACTTAGAAATAAGCAGGACTCTTACAGTTCCGTGAATTCAAACGTAGTAGTGACATTACACTTGACTTTATAAAACATTAGCTATTTTAGTTCGTGTATACTTCATAAGTTAATACAGTTTTCCTCCTGATGAGGACCATTGGCAGGGTTGAATCACCTCGGGGAAGAGTTCTGTTTTTATCTAACGGACACACAAACAAAACAACTTGCGTCTGATGGTTTCTATTGTAGCCTACTGCACTAAAAGGCAACAACTTATGAACACTTATGGAGTAACAAAAACTTACACGCTCTAAGCTCTCGAAACCCTACAATACGAAACGTCAACCGCGAGTGCCATTAGTTAATTTTATAGTCCATTAGGCAAAGCGAGAACCTTAATTCTTGTTATAGGTCATTAGGCGAAGCAAGAAGCTTGACCTTCAAAACTTTCACTGCACGAAATAGGAAAAGTTTTGAAAGCCAAGTTTCTTGTTTTACACAACGGCCTATAACTAGACAGAAGCGGTTTGAACAAGTACAAAGGTTGCCAACTACAAACGGAAGAAAATAATACTCAAAAAGGGTTTTAAGTGTAAAGGTAATTTTTGGGCCTCAGAAATGTCTCCCGCTTTATTACGAATTTGGATGACTGTAAGGCGAAATAGCCGTGATAAAGTTTTAAGATCGTATTCCAGCATTCTCCAAGAAGATAAGATAAAGCACGAAAGACATGTTTGGGATAGCCGATATCCAGCCAGATGTGATTCAGACAGCAAACCGCTCGGTAGCAGTGACTAGCAGACTAGGCACCGAATTGTTACTGCAAAGTAACGTATGGTTTTGCAGGAAATGTTGAGCGCGCACGAGGCAGTCCTACACCACGGCGTGCCAATGGAAAGTGAGAAGAGTCCCCAGAGTCACCCAGTAGAGATATGTTTTCTGTAAATATACTGACAACCACTCACCTGAAGACGGCCTAAGAGCCAACTGCCGAAACCTAACACATATTAATATACCTGAGACAATCACCAACACAATAAATCATCCAGGGGAACAAATTCTCGGAGAATCATTGAGAACTCAATCGTTTTAGCCAACTGTCACACAGTCCCTTCATTTCCATGCCATTTGGAAGGCCCACTATTTAAAATAGTTACGAATCTTGGACAAATTTTCCCGAAGTAGAACAAACTTACCAATGTCAAATGTGATGAAATAGCAGCAATAGTATCGGTGATAGACAGGCACAGGGGCAATAAAAACTTGCAAAGTGTTAATTATGTAAACAGTAGAAACAGCATGAGAAGCTTCAATAGACTATGGCGATGGTGCTTGTGAACTGATGGTAAGAACATTAGTAGTGCTAGCAATTACGTAACACCAAAGGACATACAGTTCAAGAGTACACTATTATATGGAGCAATTTCGTACTACAAACATCAATTGTGTGGTGTATGGTAAAGGAGTATAGGAAATCCTCGCTTTATCCGATGTAATGAGAAGGGAGGTTGGGTAGGAAAAGTCAATAAGCCTATACAGCCGAAGTTAGGAGGCAAATAACCGAACCCAGGCAATGTTTAGCATAAACACAGCACACACATACAGTACAATTTTGATAGACAATAAATAAATAAGCCACAAAACATAATTTACGGCCTCAATATGTGCCAGGAGCCTCCGACATTTCAAGAAATTCGATCTGCGTGGCACAGGCCTGACTAGGCCTAGGCTAGCCTAAGTGTCGTCGCTTTGTAAATGTAGTCCTGTAGGCTATAAATTCAAGTGTTTACAGAGAAATAATTCGGATCGGTTAATGCGGGGATCGGGTGATCGAAAGTTGGACGTAATTGGACGTTCGCTGTAATAACAAGGTGTAACAGGACGGTGCTTTGATTACAGACGAAGTACATGCGACCTAACATGCGCGATATATTGACTTGCAATAAGGAAACAAGAAACGTACGTCTGATTGACGTAACAATTCCAGAAACTGCAATGTTTAAAACACCTAAGCAAAGGAGATGATAAATGCATCTAGCCTCATTAGTAATAAAAAATTATGTGTGAAGTCTGGAAAAGGTGATAATTTTTTCTTATTATTTTCTTATTCTTCCTCTTCTCCTTTTCTGTTCTTCTTCTTCTTAAGCACTACAGACCCTTGTGGACCTTGGCCTCCAATACAGTCTTCCTCCATTCCTTCCGGTCTCTGGCCACTGTATTCCAATTTATTCCCATTATCTTCAGCTCCTCTTCAAACCCATCCGTCCATACACGTAATAATTGTTGTGTATAAGCAACAGGAAGAATTTATCACGTCTTGGTATAACTTTTTCAAGAAACAGAACTCGTAAAAAAGATTCCCATCAAACAAAATCTTTACTACTGCATATGTAGGCCCATAGTATCACACGACTTCTGAACAAAAACAACAGTCTTACTGTATTGGTCTCAAATAAACGTGTAAGAAGAATAATAATAATAATATATAATAATAATAATGGTAAAAACTTCCTGCACTCACACAGATCACATGGGCAGTATCAAAAACAAAGATTTTCGAAACGACAAACGAGTTCAAGACGTCCACACAGCTCTTGAACGCAAGTAATCTGGAGCAGAAGAGGGTAATAGGATCTGGTACTGTCTCAGAAGGGAGAACCTCAAAGAAGCTTACGTCAAAGAACCGCGGAAAATACCGTACTTGAAACTGAAACAAAAGACAAAGCGTGCGATGCTACTTCTGCGGATGGTTAGTGATAGCGACTGGTGGTTTGGAAGAGACCAGCACATTGACCGACAAGTAGCAGCTGTGTCACAACAAGCTGACGTGAATCAGACCAGCCTGCAGTACTTGCTTACTGTAATGAGCATTTACATAATTTAGAAAATAACTCACCATGACCACATTAAGCCTTTTGAAGCAAAATTAGAACTATGCGTACGGCAGGTTTAACGTAAAGAACCGCATTTTGCCCACACAGCGTACTTACACGAGTACACACGTGTTCCGTGTGGTACCTTACAATAAACACATATTGTCCTACTAATGGGAGCATACTGTGTTCCCTGTAGGTTGAATTAAATCTTTATATGTGATTTACTAATTAACTGATTTACTACAGACATCAGCATACTTTTACACTGTTACTTTCCCTGAGTTCCAGCAATGTTAGACCACATGTTCTTACCTAACGCGTCACCGAAGTTTTCGCATGTACGTACCTGCAAGAGAAAGAAGAAGCATTAGGCAATGTGCTGTAAGTACAATACAAGAGTGCAACAATGTGCTGTAAGTACAATACAACAACAGTGCAAATAGATACTCGTTTTGACATATGTTTAAAGTAAAGAACGTATAGCACAGAGACTTACGAAGCATTTCTAAACAAACTTTATGTTATTTGTACCGTACATTTTCTTGATTACATAAAATTGAGTCCCTGAAGATGAACTAACATAGTTCGAAACGTGTTGGACTATTTTTAATATAAACTGTATTAAATAACGGGTAATAAAGAGTGTACATTTGTCGGAACACGATTTTATGTAAATACATTACTAAACACTTCTCCGTATGCATTATCAGTTTCCATTTCGGTTTTATAATTTTTATTCATGTTTTCGATTACAAGGTATCTTACGTTTTCAATCAGTTCTCTTCTTATAATAAATTAATGCATACATGCTTCCTATACAATTTTCCGTCACTCGCTTTTAGGCGCATTCGGGTAAGTCGCGAAAAGCGCCTACTAGCTTCGTCATGTCCGTCTGTCCGCAAGTATCAGCGCGGCTCCCACTGGACGAATTTCCGTGTTGGGGACTCTTATAAAAATCTCTCCAGTAAATCCAAATTTGGTTAAAATTTAACAAAAATATTGGGCACTTTAAAAGAATACTTAATTACGTTTCATTGTTGCCGGCGACACAAATTCGCCATAAAAGCATTGTTGTGCTGCATTCATTATTTTACACTGTTTGCAGTATGTAGCTCAACAATACACAGAAAACGCATTGTAGCGTTCCCACTGTTAACAATGGTTACAAGAAGGCGCCACAGTGTTACGTCATACGTACAATGCCTATCTTGTAGTTACTATTGTTATTATTAGCAGTCTTACACTTGCTCTCCCTTGGTTGTTACCGTGGTTAATTTACAATACGAGTTATACCAAAGTAGTTACAAATTTTATCATCAATATTGAAGACAAATTTGCGGACAATGCAACAGATTCCAAACGTTGCTAATCTTTCAATGTTAGGATTTCTTCTTTTAAGTTTAGCAGTTTCTGACTTTTCTACAGGGTTTTTGGCGAACCAGATGCCGACAGGTCCATTGGTACTACTGTCAGCAGTTCTAGACACCATGGCACTTTCATTTCATATGCCAATACGATACACTTCTAAATGTTATTGTCACATACCATTCCAGTGTTCTCGACGTTTGGACAAACGTATCAATTATGTACGAGTAGGCATTTATTTATTCTGTCAGCTAACGCAAATCAGGTCTGCTATACTGTATTTATTTAACAGTAAGCAATGTTCGGCGCAGTATATTTTGTGCCTTTCATCTTCTATAATCCTTCTAGTGTACACTTACAGTATGCTACGGGACTGAAAACTTATTAACTTGCTTGCATCGTGATTTTCCGACAAATCTGTTTCAGCTATTATTGTTAATAAAATTATTGTCATTATTATCACCACACAGTTACACACACTATATATATATATATATAATACATACATATGTCATTGATTAAGATCACATTGCCTTTAAATTGCTGAAAGTATATATTCATTTGAGGAATTTTCGCACAAGGGATTATTTTCAAGGGGAAAATTCCTTTCACAAAACCAAATGTTGTGCTGTACATTGTATTTAAATTGAAATTTAACTTTAAATAAGAATATCACGTTTAAAATAACGAATCTAAAACAATACGCCGACTCTTCACTTTTAATTCTTAATGAAGTCGGCCATGCACAGGAACGGGTATGGTTCACACTGTTACCATTCGTTTTATGGTATGTAAACACATCTTACATAATAGCGTACAGGGTACAGGCCGATCAGTCAGCAGACCAATATCATTTAAATTATCATGTATAGGCCTATAAAGTAGTCCCACTACACGACACGTAGGCATAAAATGGAGCAGAGGGACGGCTCCATTCACTCTTAACCTCACCACTAGAAAGAAGTGGTCGGCTTCACCCCCCGCCCGCTTGGGAAAGTGCTTTCGATATCTACTAAACAGGAGGCTGGGTGGGCACGAAAGCCCGTCTAGATGCAGTACAGAAGAGACAAACCTCTTGCCCGTGCCGGGAATCGAACAAAGACTACCCGGTTGACCGGTCAGTAGCCTTGTCGCTATATTGACTACGCTATCCCAGCTACTTAATAAAAATTAAATTTTAACAAAATAGGTGTTAGAACTACACCTTTACGTCTTCAGAGACACTAATTTTGTAACACAACAATTATGAGTCTGAAACGAACATGCTTACGCATGTTTTCCCTACCGTTAATAAGTTAGTGGCATCTGTCTTTCTTTCTGTTCGTCGCTATGAAGGGCTTTTTTAAATACACATTTACTTATTAAGCTTATCAATAACACGGACCATTATTTGGTGACGTTGTACAACAGCCATCGCACAAATGCACTTGGCAGATAGATGTAAGGCCTAGTTGTCTCACGAGAAGTGCGTCACACCATTCTGCATGGAATTACTCCTTTAAGCGACTCCGCAATGAGTCACATCAAAACAACCTGCAATGTCAGTAGCTCTGTTCTGTCTGTGATGGAGAGCCTTAAATCAAATTTAATTAAGTGTAAGAGGGTAAACACAAAGGCGCATCAAATTAGAAAATATCAGACCCAGTTTTAGTATTGTCTGTACCAATTTCAGTACGCTCGCACCTAAATTAATAAGGCATAACAGAGTTCCATTATGAAACAAGTGGCTTGAATTCACATCAGAGGTATTCCACATCCACAGGCGTCGCAATAACACTGCCTCGCAATCTGTAACTACGCTGATGACGCTGGTAATGGCAGTTGGAAAACAGCAGTATACTACAGAGAAATAATGTCACATAGCTGATCTTATTTAGCGACGCTCTTACAACTGAACGGATTGTATACGTTGGACTATATAGCGTTGAATGAGAAATGAATGGCGAGTCGGAAAATATGTGGAAGGAAGCGGTAGAGATATATTTAAATTATAGTATCAGCATCGCTTTGAAACAGAGGAAAGGCACGAAATGTGTCTGTCAATAGGTCGACCTGCCAACATTGGTATCGCACCCCACCCACATGCAAAGCAAAAGCGTTGATATACTTTTAGCCAGAGACTTACGGTTCTCGAGGTAGTTAAATAAGAGGTAACTTTTATTAAACAGAGTTACATTTTACGCCGTATTATCTCGTAACTCCCGGACAGTTTAGTGATTTTAACCAAATATTATAGTGGGTGTCCTTGCACAAATCAGTCCAGCCACCTCAAATTTAAAAAATGTCGGCGGAATAGAGGTCAGCCTACATACGGATCCGTAGTTGACAACACATCAACTTAACAGCACAACCCGGAGAACAGTTATGTCCCTACCGTATTTAACATTAGCTATTGAAGTGGACACTGGCACATACCACAAGACCCTAGGTGAGATTGAGCGACCACAGAGATGAGCAAAATGAATCCTAAAAGCATTTTATACGTAGGCCTACTTAAGGTTGGCATAAAACCGTCAATAACAGCATTTACATAATTGCTGCAATTCTATTACCAGTCGCCTGTTTAAACTGACATAAGCGCTCTTTCAGTATCAGCGAAAATTGAGTTATCCTACTAAATGTTATTAAAAGAAAATCTCGATTCAACACCCTTATTTGAATATTTTAATAACTTCGCTTAACACACACACACAAATTATTCACATCCTGTGAGTAAACTGATCCAACGTGCTTCAGTAAAATACACTATACCAAGCGCCCTGACATGCTGGTACATTCTGTCACACCAGCAAGTTTCCACAGCTCGTTACACCATGCAAACTTACGTGACAGAAGATTCATAAAGTGTGGTCTTTAGCCCGTACATTGTTTGTGGTAAAACGGAGAAGAATGAGAAGAGCGGCGCATGTGACACACACGAGGGAAACGAAAAGACACACAGAATTTTGATTGTAAAACTTCATGCAGTGCCTTCAATATCTTCAAGCGTAATCGGCATAAAACAATAAAATCGACCTTACATAAATTGTTTATGAAGATTTGAAATTGTGTTGAACTGGCCTCGGATAAAATCTAATGGCGGGTTTATGCAATGACAAGATAACTGAAACCCCTCCCTACCATTGAGATGCGAGATTCTCGCAGTCATGCTGACGAAGACGTCGTGTGGGATATGACGCCATGAAGACTAGTAGTTCGTCGTGAAACCCAGGACTGGAATCTTCAAACATCTGTTTGTTGCTGCACAGATCTGCTAATTGTAAGATTTTAGGTTTTTTGCAGCGGTGATTATGAACATTCTGGAATGTGACGTCGTGAAATGTACAAACTGTGCAAAGGACTAGGCTGCCTCAATTATCAAGACCGATGGGGGCAGCAGGATCCTCCGAAACGTCGTTTCACTTCTATCAAACTACATGGTGTCACATCCCATAATACAGCAATTCCATGATTTGTTGACCACCGGTTTTGGTTACTTATTTAGTTTTTTCAAGTGTTTGACAGGTAACTAACTAACTCCATTGAGCAGAGTCCTTCTTGAGAAGCTAAAAGGTCCTCAGTTAGTCAAGAAATTCCCCACGTTTTATGGAACCCGAAGGTTCATTATCGCATTCACAAGAGCCCGCCACCTGTCCCTATCCTGAACCATATCAATCCAGTCCTCCAGTCCACCAGTCCATGCCTCCCCATCCCACTTCTTGAAGACCTATTTCAATATTATCCTCCCACCTACGGCTGGATCTTCCAAGTGGACTCCTTCACTCAGGTCTCCCAACCAAAATCCTGTATGCACCTCTCACCTCTCCCACAGGTGCTACATGCCCCGCCCACCTCATTCTTCTTGATTTGATCATCCGAATAATATTTGCTGATGAGTACAAATCATTAAGTTCCTCTTACCTCGTCCCTCTTAGGCCCAAATATCGTCCTCGGCACCCTACTTCTCGAACACCCTCAGCCTATGTTCCTCTCTCAGTGTGACAGACCAAGTCTCACACCCATACAAAACAACAGGCAAAATTATAGTTCTGTATATCTTAATCTTTGTATTTTTGGATAGCAAACTGGAAGACAGAAGATCCTGCACCGAATGATAGCAAGCATTCCCCGACTTCAATCTGCTCTAAATTTCTTCCTGAATGGAATTTCGATTCGTTAGGGTTGTTCCCAAATATATGAACTGTTCCACCATTTCAAAGGATTTATTAACTATCTTTATGTTGTGATTTTGTCCTGCATTCTGATCTAGCGACATGACCATGTACTTAGTGTAGTTTTCTAAGCATTAACTTCTAGACCAATCTCCTTACTAGCGACTACTAAAGCTTCTGTGTTTTTCCTTATAGCATGTACGATTCCGCCCAATAAATTAACATCATCAACATAAACTAGAAGCTGGTGTGTACCTTTTAATTTTCAAGCCCCACTGTCTAGTTGCGTGCCCAATATAGAAATAATTCAGATAGGTGTACGGAATTCTTTTGAAGAGTTTCAAATATTCTTCAAAGGAATTCACTCCAATAAACAAACCTAAGAGCATAAGAAAACTCATCTTCTTCCGTTTCATAATACTTTCGTTTGTACTTCACACGCACCCACCTACCTCATAACAGTGCGCAGATGAACGAATAAAATTTATAACAGGATTTATTTCTTCCCCGAGGACATTATATATAGGAGAGATCTGAGAGGAGATAGGAGAGATTTTGAGAACTGAACGCGCGTTGTGCTTAATGAAGCCATTAAACACGGAGATATGCACCAACACGACGTGTGTTCAAATCAACACGAAATAGAAAAACTATATCGTTTGTCTGTCAGGTCACACGCGCTGTCTCCGAAACTACTTGTCGGTTTTCAGTCGAAATTCTTATTAAGGATCTGCCTTAAAAGGTATGAAGTAACTTTAACTTTCATCCGTTTCAGTGTACCACAATCCCTGATCACATGAAACTCAAATCAAAGATGATCAGAGTTTTCAACAAATGACTCAGGATAGGAAGATGGTATAGGCGTACATTATACAGGCCTATGCAATACCACTAATTACTTTCATTTTAAACAATTTTCTTGTGATATTTAATGAAACAGGTGGAAATATTAATGTTCGACTACAGAACTAAATTTTCTTAACTGCAAGAAATTAACATAAAGAGTAATGATCTGTGAAAACAGCAAAGAACGCCTTTTGGGAAGAGTTTTACTCCAATCCGAAATACCTATAGCTTTCAGTTTCTTTTTGTCACAGTTTTTATTTGCCTCAATGTCAATTTGTCGACGAACAATAAAATGAATACAGACTCGCATGTGGCAGTTGGGTCAGACTGTATATGCTGATGTTTGAACACAAGTACAAGAATAAAGAATTCACTGACCTATGTATTCATATGACACCTCTTCAGTTATAAACGGTGTATTCAATTTACCGACAATAGTTAAGCACAAATAATTAAAAATATTCTACATACTCGTAATAAAATGCATTAGGTCAAGTGTACTTGCAAACAGGAATCTTACAGAAACGATCTATGTAGTACAGAGAATGTTACCATCCATTTAATTTAATTTTAGAGATATAAATCATATAACGTGAAGTAAAAATAGAAAGAATTCCGCCCCTTGTCATCACAAGAAAATCTCATCGAGGTAAGAGAGTTCAGTCTCCATTCTACTCAGCTCTCAATAAAATCACAATCTATTACTCTTCGATCTATATCCTCCGCATACTACTTTATTTCTCCTGCTTCAGACCCCATTATTTCCTCGAACGGTAAATCGGCGTGAGACACAACTCGTGTATTTCAGTGATGGCTAATAACGTCTAATAAGAAAACTGAGATATTTTAGCCGCCACCATACCGAAAGATGGTTATATATGGTGCAACAGTTAATATATAAACCAAATTATACTCAGTCCTTGTTTGTAATTAACAGCTGATCAACTCTGACTGGTCTCGACGTACTCTTATTACTCTGATTATCTCATTTGAACAAAGATGTAGAATGTAGGAAGAAATTCTGCATCTGATGGACACGCGCGCCTTGCGATGGTGAAAAATAGATCTGGAGAAAGAAACGGAAGAAAATATTTCTTCAGACTTCGTTTACAATTACAAAAACCTTCGTAATTCAAAAACTTGTGTTCAAAACAAATGGCGTCCAAGAAACTATAAAACAGAAGAGGACAGTGTCGGTGTAGTGACTAAGCTACGGGACTGGACGATCCGTGGTTCGAATCCCGGCAGGGACAAGAAAACTTTCTCTTCTCCTCGTCCAGACCGGCATCAGTGCCCACCCAGCCTCCTCTTCAATGGGTACCGTGAAGGGGCGATAGGGCGATGTTGACCACTCACCTCCATCTATCGCCGAGGTTAAGAATGAGTAGAGGTAAGCATCTACTCCCGCTATACGCTTCATAACGTGAATGGAGACAAGTTTTTCTTTTTGGCTAGACAGGGCCATGCCGATCTTGAAAATTCAAAAGTGGCCAGGGGGGGGGGGGTCTTAAACCAAGACCAGTGTCCTAGATTAGCTCTAATCGGCCGGTAGAGGAATTCGCTACAAATTTATTTATTTAAAAATGCTAAGTCTTTATTCCATTTCCCAGTAGCTAGACTTTCATTGAAGCTATCGTACAGTTTGATACTGGCGTTTGTTTAGCTGTGTACTGTGATAAGACGTCACAGAAACTGAATTTGGCGGCAGATTCGGAATGGTTTTCTTTCTTGGTCAGATTGTTGTTGGTGTCCATCGCACTGTGACAGGCCTTATGACCTGATTTGAATACCGACACAGCATTAGGATAAAATCCACTTCGCCTGCCTACACGAATAATAACACTCAGCTCACATTTGGATGCCGACAGCAAGTCTCGAAGCGGTGTCATCGGACCAACGTTCCCTGTCACGTGACTCTCACGAATGTACGTGTCGTGTTCATGTAACACCGACCGCTCTGAGATACGATACACGTACAGATATTACGTCCTGACGCTCAATTACTGCAGCCCTATTTGTCTTCATATTGTATTATCTAAAGCCAAGGCTCTTTATGCTTTTCCGTAGACTTGTGCTCCGCCCTGCAAATTAATGGAGTCTTTACGCCTCACACGCAGCGTTGAAATTGTCGGAAGTCTTTTCTTTGACATAAAAGTTACGAACAGTTCGTCTGATGACACACCTGTTACAATCGCAGATATACATTACATGTTCTCGCGCACTGGGGGGTTTCCCTTGTGTACATGTAGCAAAGCTATTCCTATTCCTTACGTTTCGCTCATTCATTTACAATTCTTCTCACTGATCTCCCAATGCATCTGTCACTCTTGTAACCATTTCCTTGAACTTATTTCAAGTCAATGAAGTAATCTGACGGTATTGTACCTTTTCGTTGTGCTTCTTTCATCAATAAATCGCGAGCATCAGCAACACAGTCCCGTGTATCGTTAGGTAATGTTCTTGATTTCAGTTCTGTAAATACTCGGGTTATGGTTTTCTATAAATAGTGAGAACAATTATTAAAGCATGCGGGATACAACGAGTCACCGGGTACACAGCATCCAGTTCGTCTCCAATTTATATTAATAATAAGCAAGGTGCTGTACTCCTGCCGTATGCATCTTATTGGACATATGGCAATGTCTGATTCAGTAACTCATCAGGAAGAATCACGTGGATTCAACTAACCGCTCAATCAGAACTTTTCCATGTGCTACTCACAACGCTAACAAGCAGAGACTGTACAGACATGCCACTGTTGGAAGTAGGCGGACAGACCGTGTGGTGTTGGTAGGTCCGCTAGCAGGAAGTAAACAAAATCGAACCGACCAAAAACCGCCGCGTCAACATCAGCGGCATTGGACCTTCGGGTGCTATTAGCAGAAAGCTCTTCGTTACTTCGTCAGTGAGTTGGCCTTTGTCAGTTCAGACGAATACATCTACGCAGGCAACAGGAAAACGCTAAGGCATCAGCCAAGAATACGAAAAGGTACTAGGAAAAGTAAGGGGTACGCAATTGGTTGAGGCACTGCGCTACCAGCTGGAAGGTCGCGGATTCTATTCCCAATGGGGTCACTGGAATTTTTCATTGACTTAATCCTCCCGGCTGCACTATGGCCCTGGGGTCGACTCAGCCTCTAACGGTAATGAGTGCCAGGGGTATCTCATGGGGGGTGGGGTAAAGGCGGCCGGTGCGTAGGGCTGGCAACCTTATCACCTTCATGTGCCGATTGTCCAGAAATTCTGGAAGCCTCAACCTCCTGGAACTCCAAGGGCCTGTCCAGGTCTGTATAAGGATTACTTTTTACTAGGAAAAGTAAAAGGAAAAATATCATATTTCCATAAACAAGATGAGGGATATGCTGTCACAGTGCCACTGTTTGCTGTCACAGTGCCACTGTTTGCTGTCACAGTGCCACTGTTTGCTGTCACAGTGCCACTGTATGCTGTCACAGTGCCACTGTATGCTGTCACAGTGCCACTGTATGCTGTCACAGTGCCACTGTTTGCTGTCACAGTGCCACTGTTTGCTGTCACAGTGCCACTGTATGCTGTCACAGTGCCACTGTTTGCTCTCACAGTGCCACTGTTTGCTCTCACAGTGCCACTGTATGCTCTCACAGTGCCACTGTATGCTGTCACAGTGCCACTGTTTGCTCTCACAGTGCCACTGTTTGCCCCTATCCTGGACTGCAGTCCGTGCTATAATACTACTTTAAATACATCCAGATTTCACCCTTCCATCTACGACTAAGTCCTGCCCACCAAAATCCTGTATGCATTTCTCTTCGCCCCAATACAAGCTGCATGCTCTGTCCATATCATCCTCCTTGACTCGATTACTCTACAAGTACATGACAAGAAGCACAAATCATTAAGCTCCACATTACAGAGATATTATCGGATTATTAAATCATTAACTCAGCACGCGACCCAAGTATGTTCGTCTCTCAAGTGCAATTCCTACAGGAGCAAGAACTAGCCTGCGGGCTTCAGCTATTTCCATTACAGTCCTTGGCAATCAATGTTACAGTAGACGAGGATGTCGCCCCAAAATTATCGACAAGTGCCGCAGAAGCGCATTAAAACAATTGTTAAAAGCATCTAACAGAGCAATCGTACACTTGTCAACAATGACCTATTACACAGCACATTCATGCTCTAGCCATTACACACACAAAAACCTCCGATATAATCAGACTTTAGGTTATCGTGGCGGTAACCACGCAGACCATTGTCTTCTGGGATGTAACACAGTGTAGCAAGCAAAAATATAAGCCCTCCCAAAGTTTCGGAGGAACCTCCTGCCTCCATCTTCAGAGGAGACCGGGACAGAACTCTTAACGAGCCGACAGGAAGCATGAGGGAAGCAAAGATGACGGAGAAAACATTATATTTTTCTTAATTCAGTCAGCATTCATTCACTTTTCGCTTAAAGCAGCCATCTTAAGGTCCACTGTTGCTTTACTGTGTTCCCCTCAATTTCTTCTCCTTCTATTGATTCGCTATCCATCTTATCTCCCTCTCCCCCACTCCACCCTTGCACAACGACTCTTGTAAAGCCCCACAAGTTCATCTGCCCGCCGTACTTCGCTCTTTTGCCCGAAGTTGGTATACTATCTGACAAAATATGATTGACCCAGAGACTCCACAATGATTATACAAACACTAGCATATTTTCCCGTTTAATACAAATTTAATCCTTTCATTAAGATTAATAAGGAGTGCATAAGTTTCCACGACAGGTAAATTTTCAGGACGGCAAACGATATGCTGGTAAAGCGAAAGGTAAAGTTGTCACTGTGCGCCCCATAAAGGCATATGGGGGAGTGGAAGTATAGCTCCACGCATCCCTAACCTCGGCACTAGATGGAGGTGATGGTCAGCTTCACGCTCTGGCCGCTTAGTCCTGAGGACACAGCCCCCGGTACACATTGAACAGGAGGCTGGGTTTGACCTAGAGCCGGTCTGGACGTTTTGGGAAAGATAATATTACTTGCCCCTGCCGGGAATTCAACCAAGATTCTTCCGTCGTCGGGTCCGTAGCGCAGTCAGTACACCGAACGAGCTATCCCGCAGTGATATAGGCTATGTGTGCTATGTCAAATTAGAAATGCTAGCGGTAGAAACCGATATAGGGTATCTGTACGTCAGTCTGTCGATCGGTATCAGCGAGTGGGTGAAGTCTGCTTAGCAAAGACTTCATATTAATAACATTTCAAAGGCAGCTCAAGTACATCAAACATATTCCGCCCACTCTCTGTTGACAAGCACATTTCAGTATAACAGCATTAACAGCGTGCCTCGGATGTTTTAAACACGGCAGTGCGGGCGCGCGTAGTCACAGAACAAAGCTTCTCTTCGTTGATTGCTAGTAACCACTTACTTTTCTGCTGCCAAAGAATCTGAAAATTGTCGTCACCTTAACAGTCCTTAGCGTAATCTCTCCTGGACCATACCACTCCAGTTCTCACCATCACAGCGTCTGTAAATTCCGTTAGATGTTATTTCCTGATCTAATTCACAGAGCCCAGACGGTTTTGCGCGCACTTATTTACCCACACGTGTAACAAGTAATCTACTGTACACGGGGCCATTTTTCCGGCTAAATGCGCACAGCCATGATGAATATTTTGTGTAATGATCTCTTTATTTGTGTCATAACATATTTAACAGAAAACACATAAGATACTCAAAAAGGTAAATATACGTAATTTTAATAGAAGGCATCCCGCTGTGTTTCGCAAATTAAATAACAAAGGTAATGCAGTCAACACAATCGCTTGTATTACAAGACAAATATTTGTTTTTATATAATGCTACATGTGTCGACTCATGGGATTCATCCTCAGGCGTTGATCTTCACTAAAATAAATTAATGTAGAAATAATTTTATTGCTTTTATAATAAGCTTAGAGTAAAAGAATTTAATATTTGTTAATGTACTGTCAATACTGAAATATACTTGGTCTTACAATAAAACAACTAGATATGCAACAAAAGTTTTACATTATAGTCCCTATATACGAGTAGTTAAGGCTGCGTTGTGGTGTATTTTGAATAAAATAATATACTTGTAATAAAAGAAAATTGTTAGGAAGGGATCTGTTCTGTAGCAATGAGAATTATATATGTCTAACCACCAATCTTTTATAAATTTACGCCTGACGATGGCCCCATGTTTCAAAACACGTAGCGTTTTATGAAAATAAATATTGTTCATTAATAAAAATAGCTGTGTTGACTGCATTGCCCTTGTTACTTAATATGTACGTCTAATTTTGATTTAATTTAAATTAATTCGTGTGTTTGATACGTACACTAAGACAAAACAGTTTCACCCTCGCATTGCTCCAGGGAAACACCCGTTTACAGCTTCGTGATTCCACATCCAAATGCACAAAAATCTATATATACGACAAAAGGTGGATCAGTGAGAAGCTGCACAGCGTCAGAGGTCTCGCTTACATTGCCCCCGAAATCCTTTCTAGACCTGCAGCAATAATGGTAGAAGAAACGATTATGAGTGCAAACACATGTGGCCCCAGATAACCCCAGTACAAAGCCCCTTGGCCTCTGCTTGGTGGACAAAGATCCCGTTTCAATGATCCATTTAAAATATTCCACATGCATAGGATCCGGTTTTATAGGTTTCAGGCTCTCACGTTCCACTAATATGCAACTGTGTCCGTACGATAGTGTCAAAATCACTATTTTCAAAGGGTTCACGAATATACCAACATTAAAATGATTTTGGGCTAAACTTGCCGTGTTTCTGACAGCACCATACTTCGAGGCTTTGCGAATATGACTCTCTATTTGACCAAACGTCTGTACGTTCCAGGACTAGTCCTCTGTCCATCGTAGCTTCCTCTGTTCTACCGCATTAAAACATTACAATATTGTGAGAAGTCGTCACAACCTTTGCCTCAATTCACCGATTAATGTCGCTTAGGTTCAAACGACTTTCTTATCGATCCGATTTCACAGACAGCCAATTAAAGTTCTTCACTCCCGCTAGACAGCCCTACACACACACACACACACACACACACACATAATACCGAACAAGTTGGATCGCGTAGTAACGATTCTGACTCGCGTTTAGAAGGTGCTCGGTTGCACTGTTGGCCACAGCACCAACTTTAAAACCACGAATCTACTCAATAATATCTTTAAAAAGTAAAATTATATATGACAATCTAGTATTTTACATAAAACTTCAAAACACCTGGAATATATACAACTTCAAAAATGTATATCAATAACACAAGATCATATATATTATTATCCTTTATATAAAAATAAAATCTCATTTCCTTTCATAGAACTTTATGTTGCTAATATCGTCCCAAGTATTTTGAATATATTGAGTATTACCTGAAGATTGCCAGGTCGGCCGAAACATGTCGTAACGAATACTAAAATCGGAAAACAATAAAAATGTATTTGTAATTGACGGGTTATTTTAATATAGTTTATATGTTTAGGATAAAAGTTAAAGTATGCCTTTCACTAAGCCGATTATCACAAAACTCACTGTTACTAAATAATATTTTGTTGACAACACGACTTTTATCCAAATCGGACGAAAACTGTACAAAATACAGCCATAATGTCATTTACACCCCGAATAGAAGTATGGCTTTCACTTCACCAATTTTAACGAAGCTCGCAATGATTAAAGGGCATTATGTGGAGATCTTCCACATCGCATTTCACCAAAAACAGTCAAGAAATGTGGGAAGTTCGGGCAGAACTCTATTTACGCACTTAAGCAAAGTATAAATGTCCCTGAACCGATTTTCACAAAAGTCACGCGTGATCGACTTCTCGTAAAGAGTTCCGATATCGAATTTCATGAAAACTGGACAAATCGTTTAGTCGGTGACGCTAGGTCACAGTTAAACGAAAGGGGGGAAGATGCGGTCTCCACGTACGGCGTTTATATTTTGTAAGGAATGTCTAAAAAGTAAAAATTTTAGATACAGGATAACTCAAAAACATTGTGCCGGTTTTGTGTTTTTGTGTTAAAAATCAATGTGTGGTGCGATCTGCTATATAAAGTTACAGGATCTCCAAGGCCACGACCATCCGTATGTTGGAAAACTTCGTTTTTCTGCAGTTGGAGGAAGACGAAGTTTACCGGCAAGACGGATCGTCGCCTCATTAGAGCAACATTGTTCGTGATGCAATGAATTAGAGGCTCCCTTCCTGCTGGATGGGAAAAGGAGATCCTAATTTCTTGCCCACCGAGATCACCCAATTTCAAACCCACTGACTTTTTCTTGTGGGGTATGTCAAAAGTGCCGTGTATGGGTGTACTGTGCAGGCGTCCAGCTTAGATGAACTCAGCTACTCAATGCAGCTGTCAGACTTTTCACTCAGCGATGCTGAGGCCATTAAGGGCTGATATTAGTTATCGGTTATGCAGCTGTGGCGCCATGAAAGCAGTACAAGTGGAAATTGTCTGGCAGAAGGTTCTTTGAGTTAACCTCCATTTCAGTGTCTTCCTCAGAAACCTCCTCCCACAAATAGCGCGTGGGTAGTACTACTCCTGCTTTGTATTCTGGAGGTTCCCACTTCAGTTCTCGGTCTTGAGTTTTCGTCGTGGTTTCCCTTAGTCTCTCCAGGAAAATGTTGGAGGGGTACCTCAAAAACGCCACGACCCCTCCCTTCCACATTCTTTCCAATTAATTACCCAACAGTCATCCTACAATTCAACACTACATAGCATGGGCTACTGACAGCATTGTTCAATAAATCATAAATGAATTAATAAACCTGACAGCCCCAAAAATAGCGGAGACGCTTTATAGATATAATACTGACAGCCACACTTTCAAAACAGCCCAAGTCTTGGGCCTTTCGCAATGAAACAGCGCAGTTTCGAATCTAGCCAAGGTTACTGGTTGCTCTCTGCGTCTGAAAGAGTCATGATTTTAGAATTAATTCAAAGTCGAAACAGTTCAACAAGTCCGAACCGTGCAGAATAAGTAGCAGTTGATCGTCATGTCTCTAGCTGAGCGAAGAAAGTTCGCGACCAGTGACGGACTTTGGTATTGGCGGGGATTTAATTACGAACGTCACTGTCTTCTGGTATGTTACACCATGCAGCCCTGTAAAAAATTTCCAACGTTTCGGGAGAAACTTGCACTTATATATACCCTAGGATGGACGCAGTACGTTCTCCGAAACGTCGGTAAATTTCTAATAGACTGCGCGGCGTCACATTACAGAAGACAATAATTTTCACAGACAACGCCGTGAGTATTCAATTACCACAGCGATTTAATTAGCTGGTTAAGACAAGGCTGGAGTCCAAACTATTGATAACTAGCGTGTAAAATCGTACGACGCGAGACAGACGGGTGACTAACATTCCGTTTAGATACATGGCCACAACACAAAGATGAACTAATAGGCTTCCAACATTCGCATTAAAGTGTATAACTTGAGTGGCCTATGTACAGTGGTGGCAGTCTTCACATCACACTTCATAATGCTTTAGAGGCACTATGGATAACGAAGCAGAATGTGTCCATTAGCTTCGCCGTGCTCTCTATTGTAGAGCACACATTTCCGCCATTATTATTTTAATTCACCTACCAATCCAGTACTTATACACAAAAAAAGATCATATGGAAATCACATTTTGTCATTCCATTTTCTCAACGTGCAATTTAACAACGCCGACAATTTTATGCAGTCCACTTTGCTCTGTCAATAGAGGGCCAGGTCACTGAAGAACAGATTGCTGAAGTCACAAAAGGAAGACTCAAGTCCATCTACGTACACACTCTGAACTACTTCACCTCGCCCTTCAGATGCAATCGTTTTATTCCAGTCAGAACAGTGGATTCAATGGAAATCGACTGCAACGCAGTCTGTCATCGTCTGTTCCCAAGCAAACGCGACATCATGACGCAATAATAGTACCAACCACTAGCGCACTCAGAATTTTAATGTCATACATCCGGTTACGCTTTGACAGCCGAGAGGTAGCCTACATGAGGGCACAGTTCTGCTGGCGTATCTGTATTTTATTATTTACTAATAATGCTACAGCCTATCCCAGTGGCCAAGTGGTCTAAGGCGTGGGTCTGCGGCCGCTCGCTTGCTGGGATTGTGGGTTCCAATCCCGCCGGGGTCATGGATGTCTGTCGCTTGTGAGTGTTGTGTATTGTCAGGTAGAGGTCTATGCGTCGGGCTGATCACTCGTCCAGAGGAGTCCTACCGAGTGTGGTGTGTTTGAGTGTGATCGTGAAGCCTCGATAATAATGAGACCCTGGCCCACTAGGGGCTGTTGCGCCATTGAAAAAAATTAAAGCTACATGTTCCGACGAAGATAAGTCATCCTCAGATAATATTTTACTAAATTCAAGGACGAGTTTCTTGTAACAAAGCCACTTTAATATTCTTAATTAATTTTATAAAAATGGCACTCTAAGAAACAAATTATGCGTTGCACGTTAATGCATTTAATAAACCAGTCCCTGTAGATGACTAACTTCAGTCGAAATCTGCAGCAGCAGCGTTAATACTAAGGAAAACACATACTTAACACTCCATGCTGCTACATTCTATGGACTGATGTCGCTCACACTCTGCTGTCCAGAGTTCGAACCTACTCCAACGTAATTTATCGAACTCAACCTCTTTTAAGGTCCCTCAAATTGAAAGATTCTTATGACGCGAAACATGTCACGTTTGTTTTCTTGCAACTGTATCAAAATTTGTAACAAATACCATAGTACTACACACAGGACACGCAAATCTGAAAGTTCTGTAACAAACATGCGGGGCATTGCATCACGGACTAGTAAAGACAAGGCTATAAGCATATTACATTGAATACTGCCTGTTGTCTGCAGTATACCTTATTTACACGATCTTGCGCAAGCTGTTCTGACGAAGGCTAAGCCAGCTCCCGAAACGTCGCATACATCAAATACACCTACAACTGAAGATGCCCAGCGTCCTTCCGTCCGACGACACTGATCATATCGATCTACCAGATCTAGCAGACTGGGTTGTATAATATTACTTTTACCTGATGATGGAAGCACAGTCAACTTCCGAAACGTCGTGTATTTCAAATAAACCACGTAAAGTGGATGGTGTCTAGGGAATACTCTTACAATAGATCAATAACTGGCACGAACGTTTGAGAATTATAATGAATAAGTACGAGTAGCAAGGAAATGAGTCATATAAAGACAGGTAAGCGCAGTCGGTATAGCGACTCGCTACGGGTTGGACGGTCCGGGGATCGAATCCCGGTGAGGGCGAAATTTTCCGCAGCCGTCCAGACCGGCCCTGGGGCCCACCCAGCCTCCTACACAATGTATACCGGGTCTCTTTCTCGGGGGGTAAAGCGGCCGGCGCGTGGAATTGACCACACACCCTCATCTAGTGCCAGGGTTAAAGAAAGAGTAGAGCTATACCTCTACTCCCCCTCTGGACCTTCATGTCCTGTTCTAGGGAGAACTTTATAAAGACAGGTGTGTGATGTAGCTGAAACGCAAAGCTGAATCTCGGACAGTAATATAATTGTTGGGGTATTTAATTATCTAACCCATTATCTGCGAATTTTTTAAATGATTTGGGAAAACATGACTGAAAGTGTTAGGATGTAACGCAATGTGGCTTATTTACAGACACTGTCTTGCGAATTTTCCACAATAACCCAGCAAAACTCCAACAGCCTTACACAGAGAAATCCACCTTACGTTGTGTGACAATACGGAGCAACCGAACTTATAAACAGATAACATTCAGCAGCAGCTTCCACGCTCTTCACTAATGCTGCTGTTAAGAATATGGTGCTGAGAAGAGAATTTCGATCCGAGACAGAGGAAGTACACACCATAGGAAGCTGGACAAAATTTCATGAGAAGCTACATAAAGTGCACTGTCAAATGCTCTTACAATGATCAAGTCAGCGAAGGTAAGCTCGGCGAGACATGTAGCAGGAAAGGGAGGGCCACGAGACGTACGCAGAATTTTAGACGCAAAATCGAAAGGAAAGCACTTACTTCGGAGACCAAGGCGTAGATGGGATGATACTATCTTGACATCTCTTGACATGAAGATACAGACTGGACCCAACTGGCTCTGAACAGAGTCTAATAAGGACTGCTGTGCATATGACAGACCTAATAACCTTCAGGTAAAACAAATGATGAACAACATCTTAACCAGCTGAGTAAATTTTAAAGGTAAAGGTCTCCCTATAACACGCCATGAAGGCATAGACGGGGCATAAACATACAGCTCTAACCAGACTAAAACTCGGCGCTAGATGGAAGTGGGTGGTCAAAGCCACGCCTCGGCCGCTTTACCCCCGGGGAAGTGTTAAAAACAAAGTATCCATCGACGGGAGATCCGTCGACAGCTCAGGATAAAAAAAAACAGAAATTACACTCAAGTGTCGAATTAAATGGAACACCGAAGGTTTTAAAGCAAACTTTTGTAAATGTGGTAAGAATGATAGCAATGCTGCAACTAGACTCGTGAGGGTTTATTTTCGTGTGGGGTTACACCTGCAGTTGTACAGTCCGTGACCTTGCCGAACAGCGCATTCAGTGCAGACTTACTTGTGCTATCTCGCACTACACACACACACCACATTTACTTCTAGAAGCAACTGTACCGTTGTGTCTGTGGTTGGAATAAAAAGAGGCGATCTCATTTCTGGACGCTCGTAGCCTGAAAACTGCCGTCCGCCCTCTTCAACCACCCACATCGCCCACCCTACGAATCTGGCCTCACAGTCACTATATCCAAAACTTGGCGAACTAATCCTCACTGAAATACGTATAATGAAGCCCAATCCAGTATACACTGAACTGTGCACGTTTGTTCGTGATTTTCGTAGACTGCAGAGAAACTCAAATTTCAGACCAGAGTGCCATTCAAAACACATCCAAGTCCGACTGCACGTGTTCCCTTTAACAAAATTAACAAGAAAATAAAAAATAAATACGTCCATGTGATTCCGTGGTTCTACATTGTCACTTCCATTGTACTACAGCAGCTTTCCCTCTTGTACTGCAAACTTGGTTTCTCGCCCTAACAGAAGAAAATAGAGTTTTTGGGAACAGGAAAGCCGAGAAGAACAAGAGGAATTACAGAATACTGCACAGTATATAGTTCCATAATTTGCATGCTTCGCATAATATTATCGGGATGACCTTAACGGGAAATAGCACGAATGGCAGATGTAAGAAATGCATATACACCTGTTGGAAAACACGACAGGAAAAGCCAACCTTGCAACGTGCACACAGATCGGACGATGACAAAGACTGCCCAAGAAGGCTACTCCTTATGCAACCATCACCATTACTGAAGAAAACGTCGGCAGAACGCAACGCTTCTGGCGTTCTCGCTCTGTTACTGTCCTTAGCTTATAGATTAGTGAATAATTAAAAAAAAAACACTGAACATGCGAGTATTTCAAATGTGTCATTCCACTGTTCACAAACCATACACTATAGGTCTTCTCCGCATGCACAATTAGTCATAAATGATATGTCATAAACGTCGATATATCGTAACCGGAGAGATTTACCACCGATCACGTTCCACTGTTACGTTTCGATCGACAACTGTTTCTTTGGCCTCAGCTTGTACCTCATAGGGAACACAGTTTATCTCCATTATAAACACCAATCACGGAACGGTAATATTATAAGTTTACTTCATAATACTGGATCTTGAATTCCTACACCGATCTACAATTTGTGACATGACCTCGACCTCGTCAACCACGGAATAAGGAGGGAGGAGAAACACTAAGCGGACTTCAGGAGATGGTAAATGAGATTTACAGGCGTTCAAGGTCACGGCAATATGCAGGCACTTCCTTAGAGAAGCAAAGGGTCGTGCAACTTCTTGTCTCCTGACTTGGCCGGCCTATTTAGTTAATGAAAAATCCCAATGATCCAATCGGGAATCGAAACCGCGACCTTCCGGCTTGTAGCGCACTGCCTCAACAAGATGCGCCACCGCGTGCCACATATGAAACGTATACGTACTCCAAATATGTTGTGCAGGCAACAAGAATAGTGTTTAAATGTTGCAGATGTTGGTACGTATGGTTACCACTGGACTTTAAACGATTAATCAAACACTGCCTAGAATGTAATATAGTAGGCCCATATTCAAATATTTGAATTCAACCTCTGTAACAGGAACATAACTTTTATGTTCATGGATTACTGAATCTTGCTGAACATAACTTTTATGTTCAACAAGATTCAGCAATCCGTCTCCTGTTACGTTGTCGTGAAAGGAACGAAGCAGGCCCAAATGCTATGCACCATCATTACAATTTTATATTTTAAGCGTGTCTCCAACATGAACATCAAACTTTAAACAGTCTATTCCAAGACATTAGACGGCCGTATTAAGTGCGAGTGTTTCTGTGCAAGATACTCCTTGGACAACTACTAAACGTGTCTATTAACCAGTTTCTGCTCGATTGGTAAACCTCATCTAGACTAACACACAGCCCCAACGCAACTCGGCTGTTTCTCGAATTAGCATTTGGAACACAATTAGCGAAAACATTTCGCACGATTACTATACTAACGTGCCCTGTCTCGGGGGAAGACCCGACCCTATCTGGTTTTGATTTCCTGTCGCCCAGCATGAAACTGGGATTGAACTAATTTGTATCAGAAATTTGCAAATTGACAATCAAGAGGTAGCATAAACGGCTAAACAGATTTAGTGCATGAAATTGCGCATGCCACAATGATTATACAGTATGCCAGGGGTAACATATTGCAAGCAACACGCCCACTGGCCTTCAGGTGCAACATCAAAGTAGACTGTGTGCACAAGTCCTAGAACGTGTTGTGTTGATAGTTACTGATGTTTACAAGCAAGCAATAAGTCAAGAATTAATAAGCGGTGCATAAAGTGGGTTTAGATACACTTGCAAACCTTAAGTAAAATGTATCGCTTTATTTGTGTACAATCTACAACTGTGGGCCGGGATAGCGTAGTCGGTATAGCGACACGCTACGAGCTGGACGGTCCGGGATTCGAATCCCGGTGGGGGCGAGATTTTTCGCAGCCTTCCAGACCGGCCCTGGGGCCCACCCAGCCTCCTACACAATGGGTACCGGGTCCCAGGGGTAAAGCGGACGGGGGGTGGCGTTGACCACCCACCCCATTTAGCGCCGAGGTTAAGGAAAGAGTAGAGTTATACCTCTACTCCCTCTCTGGGACTTCATGGCCTGTTCTAGGGTGACCTTTACCTTTACCTTTACAATCTACAAATTCAAAATGACGCAATGCAGATGGAACTGCAATAAATACCTAGCAACGTCACAATATTTGTGTCCACAATATAAAGTTTAGCGTATAATAGAAGCTTACGTTTCCAAGAACAGTACGAAATGCTTCACTAAAATTGTATCTGGTTAAGTCATTTCGTCTGTCCTTATTCAACACGGCGGTATAAAAACAGTTTCAACACGAATGAGCGAGTAACGTTATACTGTAAAACATGAACGGATCTAAGCTCCTGCAAGTGGGTGGGAACTAGCTGACAAGTATAGGCAGCGAGGCATGGTGTTATGGTGCTATGGTTCTGCGGTAATGTGTACTCCTGTTAATGCATATTTTATAAGGTAAATACAAACCACACTTTACTGGAATAATGAAATTTAAGTTAATTTCTTTAAGTATCTAGAAAGACCGAATATATTTCAGATACAAAATTTACCCTTTGAATTACATTTTGTAATGTGCATATATTGCCGATCCCAGTGGCCGTGCGGTCTAAGGCGTGGGTCTTTGGCCGCTCGCTTACTAGGATTGTGGGTTCGAATCCCACCGGGGGCATGGATGTCTGTCTCTTGTGAGTGTTGTGTGTTGTCAGGTAGAGGTCTCTGCGACGGGCTGGTTCCTCGTCCAGAGGAGTCCTACCGAGTGTGGTGTGTCTAAAGTGTGTGATCGTGAAACCTCGACGAAACGAGGAGGCCCAGGCCCATATAGGGCTGTCGAGCCATAGGGGAAAAAAGTGCATATATTTCATAGAAATGCACAGTAATTATGCATCCCGATGTTAATCTCCATCTTCAATTTCCAAATATATACCGTCCTAGAGTTCCGTTAAAATTAGACCTTAAAATAACATATTCAAGAACAAAGCGGCAAAATCATGAAACAGACACCGTCAACAGACATACTGGCTGAATTAATTATAGTTAATTGATAAATGAACGAACGAATCGACAGGCAGACAGACGCAAGCGGAACGGGAAACAGCAGAGAGGCACACAGAGACACATTATACTGTTATCAATCATCCTTTAGACAGACCAAATGTAGGTATAGTGCCTCGTGAAACGTCAGATGATGTGTATCAGCCTTTAAAACAACTAACCACTTTATATATATATATATATATATATATATATATATATATATAAATGTGTGTTTCTTAAAATCGTCTGAGATGTTACGACGTGTCGAAAGTTCAACAGTCACTGAAGTTTCGGAAGGG
Source organism: Reticulitermes speratus (assembly GCA_021186555.1). Classification (NCBI taxonomy): domain Eukaryota; kingdom Metazoa; phylum Arthropoda; class Insecta; order Blattodea; family Rhinotermitidae; genus Reticulitermes; species Reticulitermes speratus. The sequence continues at coordinate 28,594,076 of JAJKFL010000013.1, read as the reverse complement.
CGAAGTGCCTCCACCTTCGTTCTGACCCTCAACATGCATGAATCACGCTCCTCTGAAAGGTCGGAAATTCGTTACCAGTCCAAGGGGCGTAACATCACAGAGACTTGGATCTTCATCAACACTACTGTAAGAATCTCGCAGTGTGTGTTTTAATATATACAATCGATATTCACATTCTCACATCTCGCAGTGTGTGTTTTAATATATACAATCGATATTCACATTCTCACATCTCGCAGTGTGTGTTTTAATATATACAATCGATATTCACATTCTCATATCTCGCAGTGTGTGTTTTAATATATACAATCGATATTCACATTCTCACATCTCGCAGTGTGTGTTTTAATATATACAATCGATATTCACATTCTCATATCTCGCAGTGTGTGTTTTAATATATACAATCGATATTCACATTCTCACATCTCGCAGTGTCTGTTCTAATATATACAATCGATATTCACATTCTATCTTGCCGAAAATACAGGCCTAAGTGACAAAATACAATAATCATGAAGATCACACATGCGATTTTTGAATGACAATAACTACTGTTACAGAGAAATGGAACTCTGCTGTTAACATTATTATTACACATGTCTATGGTGCAAAGTTGTCGATGTTAATATAGGCGGATAGAAACAATTTTTGCTGAAAAGTAAATAATACTGACCTCTCATCTTGTTTTGTAATAACGTAAAGACCAGTAACGGCTTCACGGACACCGATGTTCTGTACGAAACGTTTTTAATCCAGAAACGGAATAAACTTAAGGATTAGATACGTACAAAAAAACACAGCCTTTTACAATCAAGGCTTCACAATTAAGTACCACGTTCGGTACTGATCTCGCCCGAAATGAGTCATGTGAACAAGTCACAACTGATAAACTTCCATACATGGCGGGGAATTTCTGCAATAGGCGGACGACTATTACTTTACGCTCCATGCAGCTAAATAACAAGTTAGCTCTGTAACTTACACACACACACACACACACCGTTAGTCATGGAGATATGTCATGTGTCAGTCAATCACAAAGGAAGAGCATAACTTTCCAAATGTAATTGCGGAACAGAAGCACAATTGCATTTTCAATCAAGTGCACATGGCCGACGTTGATACATCACTGCAGCATATTACTCTATATGGACATACCCCTGCCAGTAATTATATATTACTCTCTGCTTACATTCAATCAAACCTGTCTGTAACAATTTATCACAACATCTAAAAGCAAAATTTCCAAAATTACACAAATAACCCTAATGTTGCCTTCTGTAGCTACTGACTAGCTCGATGCGTAATCTGCATGCACGAATCAAGACAAAACTTACTACAATTTAAAATCTATGCAAAGCTTTCCCCTGAATCATGAAAAGAACGTAACACTTACCGGCACTTTGACAGTTAAAAAAGTGATCAGCTACAGAAACTACGGTTTTGTTTACGCCACGACGTCCCAGTAACTGCTCTGGGATTCACTCAAACTCCTACCAACTGTGCATCTCGAGAGCTTCAAGTGCCGAATTTAAGAACTCGCATAACTTTACCATCAGTGTCAGAACACTTCGTGACGTGGGGCTTACACGCCACGGATAACTTAATGTAATTATGACTCTGACGTCTGGGCTTTGTGCGATACACAAACTCAAGTAAGGTTCCGCTCAGATACATCGCACACCGCGCGTCGGCCATGTATCCTTCCGGTATACTTATTCAAGCAGTGCTGTTTGTTGTATTATTACTCTCCAGCTGCACTAATGTGAATTATTAAATAGTTAAATCCATAGACAATTTTCAAACATTACAAATAAACATGTCCCACTTCAAAATAACAATTAGTAGACCTGTTAAAAGCAGTTGTAATTCGAGTGATTGCTAAAGGTTTTAGTACAATTACTGTTACGCGAGTTCTCCCACACGCGCTACATTCCCCGCCTATCTCTTCCTTCTTAATTTGACCACTCTTACAGGACTAATATTGGGTGAAGAGTATAACTTATCAGCTGTTCATTAATTTCGATTAATTAATGTTTTTACTATCCATTTCAGTAACTGAATCATGGGACGGACACTTACAACACAGACGCATGCGGCTTTCAGTAAACTGTACTGTGTGCTAGCCTCGTTAATAATCTGAAGTGTGTTGTCAACCTCCCGCTCTGGGCACCTATATATGCGGTGACGATTTCTTGTAAATCTTACAAGACGCATAAATGCACACTGAAATACTTGCTCAGTCTGCGAACTCCACTTTGTGCCATAAAGACGGAACACGTAAATGCCTAAATTCAAGGAGCCCGGTCACTGCAGCGTACCTGTTCTCGGACATGGCAGTGAAACATTCACAAAAGACACAGAGCATCTGATGTTAGGGACATACGGTGATGGGGTGTGAACGTTGTAACAACCCAGAGAGAGACACAGAACTCACCAATCACAACTTTTCCATCGGTATCATCATTAATTTGCTGAGTCAGGGGAAGGTGTAATTGCACGTTGCGCAGATTGCTACAAAATGAGTCTAATCCATACCACAGCCCATTATCTGTTTCAATTACACCAATATCGCTCCCGGGGTTTCTAATTTCGTTTATATTTTAGAACCCTTTGAATGTTTCAAAATTAATTATTTAATGACATCCTTTCAATAATATATGCAGCTTCAAAAACGTAATAAAACCAACACTCGAAAAGCCAAAAGAATGTCGCATTGTAACGAATAACCATGTTTCATCTGGCTTTTAGAGTTTAACAGAAATGCACTAATGAAGTAAAGTGAATGAGCAGGCAGAGCAGCTAATGGAATGGCCGTGAACAGCGAACCAAAGTGACTCCAAGTGCGATTCATATACTAGTTGGAATTATATCAATCGCATGCAAAACGTGTACAGACTAATTCAATCAATGGTTAATACTGCTTCATTAACACTACACTCACGTGAGTGACAGACAGACAGACAGACATTAAAACGAAGCAGCCTACACAAATGCCCCACCGTTTCTTAAAAATTTAACGACACTCTGTCAACTGAGTTGAGCATGAAGTACAGTTCATTATCAATTTCACACAGAAGCTATTAACAGCCTGGGGACAAACGTCACGCATTTCGCATTAAGAATTTTCTAACTGCCTCCTACCAAGCAGGACAACACAGCGTTGGAGCTTCCCACTTGTGTTCACGAAGTGTTTGATTCGAGCAGCCCACTCTATGTTACCTTACTCATACTTACAGGTTTTTCAGATTAGCGTCGGTGTTCCTGTTCTGATAAACTACTCTTCGTTTCTCCTTACCTTTCATCTCCGGGAACATTCTACATATTCTTCCGGCGCTCGGTTCTATGTTCAGTCAATGGCATTTATATTTCTCACGACGGCGCGTAGCTCTGCGAAGCGTCACGAAGTATTCAGTATATATTAAGAACTATATCGAGCCTCACACGACACACGTTATTCGCACCGGCGTACAACACTGTACATTACAGGCGGTAGATCGCACTAGAAACCTTTAACAATGAATGGATTTCAAAATTTTCGACGTTACACTCGAGATAACTCGCTTAAAAGCACCGCAAACAGCAGACAGCGTTTATTTGTCCTTTCGGAGAACCATGTCCCACCGTCAAGAGTCAAAGTTAACCATCTGTGGCCCTTCGGTGATTCAAAGTAACGCTAAGCTGGAAATATAAGGGAGAAAGTTCTTCAGAGTGGAGTTCAGCATACGAAGGGTCAAAGGAGACAATCATGCCCTGCTCCAACGTAGTTCCACGCCATTGACCGGAACAGATTGAGGACACCCAGTCATGATTGCCGATACTTAAACAGTACGTCTCCTTACAATTACACTAACGTGCCCGAATATGCTGGGCGACCCAAATTCCGCTCAGAGCTTGGGTGCACGATATGTCTGTACAGGTACAGGTACAGGCCGTATAGTTTTTGATGTCACGTCAGAGGAGTAACACCTGATGACTAAATAATTCTTTATTTGTGGGTACAGCTCTATTGTACTTCAAGGGCACTTCAAATGCAGTCTGACGAAACACCTGGCTCCAAACGTATGTTGAATGACGCCTTGTATATCAGTCTTTATCAACAAGGAAACGCTGGTAAATTTTATTGCGTTTCATAATTTCATATACCAAACAGGCATATTAGACTTCCAAAGCTGACTGTTTCAAAGATACATTTGGGTTTACGGTACAGTTTCTGTGAAAATCACGTGTATTTTAAAATAACCACCGAAAATAACATATTCAATTTTCAAATTCCACCTACTAATCGCCATTATTGGAGGTGGCTTTAGATGTACGAAAATGTGTTGAGATCAGTACTTATATTAAATAAAGTTAGAACGGGAACATGAGCTTATGCTTACAGCAAGCAGGCAACTTGTTGCGCAGCTCGGGAACAATACTGACAGGATAAGTATGATGGATGAACTTGTTTCTCTCTTACCAACATGTCAGGGTCTATTTTTGTGCACACATGGGCAGTACTTTCCAAACTAATGACAGTGATAGACGAGTTGAACGTTTTTTGCGATGATAATTTGCGAAATGAGTTCTTCCATGTGTAGGAACTATCAGACATTGCTAATCTTCCTAGCACGAGAAAAAAACAGTGCAATGACATATTATTTCATTTGCCACATATAGCTTAGAAATGCCGTATAAGCTCACGACTGAATTTATGCGCCAAGTAAGTCACTACGGTACTGTATCAGCCACTCGTGTTATTCCTTCTACAGCAGACAGAGGTCTCATTAAGGGCGCCCACACATATCGCATACACGCACTTCCAATCACACATGGCATTTAGTTTGCTAAGAACCTGAAAACATTCAGACCATTTTCTTGGAATACAATAAATGTAGTAACACAAAGTCCAATTGCTTCAAAACTGTGAGTTCAAATACAGACAACTTGTGAGTAGTGAAATTATTGCTACAGTACAGAGAATTCATTTGGTGAAAAATAATTTAGTGGTTTTTATAAGGGCCTGTTTTTCTCTTGAAAGCATGCCAGTTACGTAGGGGATTAAAATGGCCTCCTCAATTTACGGACCAAAAATTTCATTAGCGTTTTCATTGGACCCTGTCCAGAAACTGTCAAATATAACCTAAGCATTCGAAGCCCAGATCCTGTGAAATATTATAACAATTTCTTCCTAGTGGCATTCTCACTTCAGATCTTTAGAATCCAATTTTGTGCAGAGGCCTTGGAACCACAGTTGTCCATCTCATTATCATTCATCTAATCACTATCTAAAAAAAAACAAGTATAAAGAACCTCAATATACAATTTTCTCTGTACACATTTTACCTTTTCTTGAACTCCAAATTTTGTCTCTAGCTTTCCAACACCCTCGATCCATATTCTTCCCTTGCAGTCAAAAAGCTAATCTTGTTACCCCGACAAAATAACAGGCAAGGCTATAGTTATGCGTTTCAATATATTTCACCAAAGTTAACGACGGTCTCCAAGCACTCCAATTCTGTTTGAGAACATAAAAATACGTGAGTACGAGAGAAAAACACCTGCTGACAGGTCAAATCTCGAAACTCCGTGTACTTAAACAATACTTCAAGTAACAGAGACTGTCCAAGATAATTAACATAACCTTTCAGTATCATAAGAAGTCCTCCGTTCTATACCATGCATAGATGAAGTAACGAAAGCCATGGAAATTCCAACCCCGACCTAGCCCAAGGATTAACGAATAAACTGTAACTCTTACAATAAAGACATGGAGGACAAGATCGGAAAAGGTTTGTTGCCCTGCTTATTAATAAGATCGAATGTGAACTCCTAAAAAGGAAACTAAGGAACAAAGACAATTTGAACAGGTTTCTCGTATTTAATAAATTATACTGATAATTGTGTTTCCTAAATGTAGAATACACACGTACACATGAGCATGTGTATGTTACGTACATAAACACAACCGTTCGTTGACACGTCACTAAACACATCATGGCTGTAGGACAAAACAGGTCTCTTTTTACGCACGGCGCAGTCTCCCCCTTCCTGCACCTACTGGAGCGTTATGAATAAGAAAGTGTGATTCACTATACGCCTCATGTCGTGCAGTCTAAGCAGACATAATTTCACATCCCATAAAATTTTGCATTACCGGTACTTCCAACAACTTCCACGTAACCGACATTTTTATCATCAGTAATACTTTCGATGGAGTGAAACTTCACGCTGGCTCTGGGAATTTTAAGTGCATCATCAAGAAAAGTGAAGGAAAACTTCGTTGAAAGTTTTTATCTGCAATGGAATTAGACTCAATTAATTTGAGAGCACCCACACGGTTGCCGTACGCGAGACTTGAACGGGGAAACGCAAAAACGTGACAAGAATGCCAATCCAAGGGAAATATCTACACAGCTTTAGTCAAATTGTGACAGAATTTTAGGGCCACTAATTTCTTGTCGATTTTGAGACTGCTATACAAACAGAAATCACGACTTACGAACAGTAGCAGAAATACACTGATTATTGTTTATTTACATTTATACATACATAACAAGTTATTACATAAGCACACATTCCTTTCAATATATTGTCACATTAGTCTTCATATTTACGTGCTTCATGTAAGTTAAGCTATTTAGCAACATTGTCAGTTGCTACGCTTATATAGTGTCGAAGGTGCTTCAAGCTAAATAAGTAGTACCGGAGTTTCGATAATAACTGTTCGGCGACGAATTGCCATGATATAATAAAAATCAGTGTAGATTCTTGAGTTACGGACTTACACAACATGCAAACTGATTTTCTTACCAACCATCGCACCAGCTTGTTGCAAATAATTGGAAAGATAATGGCCACTGTAACCTGTACAATACAGGATTCAGGTGTGCGTCAAACAGGGACGATGAAAATGAAAGTATCGGAAACAGAATACTGACAAAGATTACAGTCTTTTGGGATATGACGTTGTGTTGACTTCTAATTTGTCACGGACGTTTGGGAAGAGCCTGGTACCAATAATACCCTAAAGACGGTTGTACCAAGCTCCTTTGAAACGCCGGTTAACTAAATACCATTCAACACAGTGCCACATGCCAGGAGACGGTAACCGTCATCAGCAAGGCTCCTCCAATCACACGGAAGTCTAACAGATAAGAAAAGTACTATAAACTGGCTTCAAATTAGGAACCACTTGCAAGAGACGGTTATTCTTAGACCCTGGAAAATATGGCCTAATGAATAAATGGAGCCGGTGCAGGCTAACTACAGCCTCATCCGTGAAGGTGGTTACGAAAACAAGATTCCAGTAGAGTACCAACCTTACTGGGGCGATTGACTTTATAAGGCGACTGAAGTGGAAAGTATGTAGGTGGCACAGAGGACAGAAGAGGTATCGTAATTACTTGAGTGTTCGTGCCTGATAAACAAAGATGGCTACCGATCTGTAGACGGTGCACAAAGATTGTAAATCTACACAGTGGAAGAGCTGTCTTAAGTCAGAGTGGTGGGACACCGAATATTCATGTTGACTACACTGAACATTGCGATTAAGCGTATCCTGTCATTCTCGAGTTTACCAAGCGTTAATACGTAGAATGACAGTATATAAATCAATAAAACAAATTGGCGCAGTTTGTTGAGGCACTGCGCCACAAGACGGGAGGTCCCGGGTTCGATTTCCGGTAGGGTCCTTGGAAAGTTTCCAGTGACCTGTTCCTTCTGTGCGCATTCAGTAACCCTGGAGTCCACTCAGCCTATAACAGAAATGAGTACGAAGGAATTTTCTTGGAGGTAAAGTGCGGCCGGCGCGTGGAGCTGACAACTCTGCCGTCCTAGTTGTGCCGAATGTCAAAGTAAGGATGGAAGCCTAACATTCTCTGAGTCTTCATGACTTGTTACGAGAAAGCTTTACCTTTATCTTTTACCAACTTTACTAATGTCTTCCGACAGGATATAATGAACTGCTGTTTGTGTTGGTATTACAGATCACATAAACCGTGTTTAATAAGACTGCAGGGCCCACACACATACAGTACAACCTTACTGTTTTACTTACGCGGTTTAATGTACCCCTGTAGCGGATAGCTGAATCAACTGCATGCATGCTGCATAGCGTCCGCTTGGCCACCGAACTTCGCAGTGCAATTAATGTACCAGACAGGACGGGCCGCATGACGATCTGCCATGCCGAGTCAAGGAGCGGAACACTCGTAATTGGCTCATCCATTATTAACCCCGCCGTGCTTTCTGTACAAAGCACGTAGTCTACCAGTAGCACTACTCGCATATTTTAATGAACTGCGAGATATGGGCCGTAACTGTGCATTTCAAAAACATATCTTCTGGCGTGCTTCTCAAACCCACGTCCGCATAAGCTATTACGTTCACTTATTCCTGCCTTGCTTAACGAAACACTGCGCTGCAGAGGTTACCTGGCTTCGCAATGGGTGAGACGATCATCATACACGATGAATGTAGAGGATCAAAAAGGAAATGACAGCAGCCTATTTCGATTGAAGAGAACGACAGGCCGCCCAGGGCTCGAACCGAGTACGCTCCAAATACGAGCCCGAAGAGCTGGTTATCTATGTACCAGTAATGGATTGACGTTAAAAACTGCACTACTTGCTTGACGTACAGACATCATTACATTAATTAGAAACTTAAGACTTGAGAGCTGCAGAGAAAAATTACTTTACTCGTAACATCATCGTAACGTGACTACAGAAATGCTGATGATATGTTACACTTTTGGAAATGAACACGATCATCAGGGGTTAGTGTATCATTTACCCTGAGATGCATAATATGCAAATATCTCACTAAATCAGGATATCCCGGAGGAAGCTTCGTTGTAACATCTTACCTAAATTTACATGACTTACACCAAATTATCACCAGTATCACCAGCGTTTACGGCATTCAAGACATTAATAAGCCAGTCACCTTAGAGGCATACAAGTTAGACCCCTGACTTGGTGTTGCTGTGTACAGGATACAGTGACGCATTAAACTGCAGTAGTGCGAAGGTGGTGACGAAGGGGCTTCATTAAACTGACAAATATTTTGGAAATGTTCATCCGTCTGGTTCAGGGTTTCCGCAGCTGGCGTTCAGTTCGAAACCTTTTGTATTTTAACTACAACAAGACTATTCAAAATGCCACATGTGCGTTTGTCGGTTTAAGACTTGTACAATTCTTTATGAACCCTCCACTGAAGCTGCTGTATCAATTACACCCTACAGAAATAAATGCCGGATGTCGTTTGGAAATTTTTACCACATAAGAGAGAAAAAATGTTGGTAGAACAAGCAAGATTTGCCCACTAATAAACTCTGAATTATATACAGAGAACATTGGGACTATTCGTTGTACGAAAGTACTGTGCTCATTGACAATAAATCGTTCTATGTAATTCAATTTCCCATTAGTTTAAAGGAAGTAATTACAGACAGGTGACCTCAAATAAACATATGTACATATAAATAGTAAGAAATAATAAAACTAGCCTTACACAATAATGAGATTGGCGGGGTATATGGCACGTATGGGGGACAGGAGAGGTGAATACAGGTTTTTGGTGAGGAGACCTGAGGGAAGGAGACCACTTGGAAGACCTAGGCGTAGATGGGAGGATAATATTAAAATGGATCTTTAAAAAGTGGGATGGGGGACATGGACTGGATTGATCTGGTTCAAGATAGGGAAAGGTGGCGGGCACTTGTGAATGCGGTAATGGACTTTCGAATTCCACAAAATAGGGACATTTCTTGACTAGCTGAGGACCTTTAGCTTCTCAGGAAGGACTCTACTCCATGGAGTTAGTTAGTTGGTTGTTTAGTTAGTTAGTTAGTTAGTCTTACACAATATGGAATCCATACTGAGGCCTATTTATTTGAAAGAGCATTCATTAATTTACACAAATGGTAGGCTACAAAGTAAAATGGCCCTGGACACGAGTACATCAATCATAAAGTAAGATCTACGGGTTAAATATCCGTAGTTCGATTCCCGACAGCAAGAAGAATTGTCATCTTTGTTACCACGTCCAGCCTGGCTCTAAAGCCCATCCGGCTTACTGCCCATTAGGATTTGAGGCCCACTGATAGAAGGGAAGAGGGCTGTAGAATAGCGGTGCATGATACTACAATTTTCACCTCATGCTCAAACGGAATACGTGGAGCTTCAAGCAGGTCAATTAAAAGTCAAAATCACAGTACGCAGGAAAAACGCAACGGAATGGGAAAGCAAAAACGAAGGGTTTATTTTAGAAGTCTGAAGCGATGACGAGTTCGCTGGCACAAGTCCTGATTCGGCGTGTTTCACTGTATCGACCAACCATTACGTGTACGTTAAAAGAGGGAACTGAGTTCCCAAATTAATTAAAGCGAAAATTTGTGAGTTAAACGTCCACAGAACGAGACGTTATGTACAAATCGTGAAACAGAAGTTCTGAAACCAGCCAGCAGAGTTCATACGCTATCTGACACACTCCCACAGTAAGCCCACAAAATAAATATTTTCAGGACTTGGCAACGCCACTATTAAAAGCCTATGGGAAGACACTGTGGAAGTTTGTTATTGTTCACATGCATTTTCAACTAATGTTAGTTTGTAAGGCTGCTCTTGTTTGCTGCAGCGGATCATGCAAAGAATGATTACCCCGATAAACAATTTCGATCATTTAGAAAAATTCCGAAATAAAAATAATGAAAAGACTATTCTAATGTTCCTTCGTGACCGTAGTGGATATCTCAGGTTGAGAACAACAACTTAGGTAGCAAGGGGCGTTCTTAAAGTATGATAAAATATATCGGGGTATCGCGACAAAGAAGGAAACACGGACAGTTGGTACCTCAGGTCTGCCGACAGAGCTCACTCTTACTTTATACACGCGAGTTCTGACAGAAAATACTAAAAGATGATACACAAAACGAAAACTCATTTATTTTCTCATAAAACAAGACGCCTACGCCTTAAAGCCCATTAATTTTCCATTTTCCGTCCTTTGTAATGTTCATTTTCTAAATTGCCTGCATTTGAAAGAGGTTGATATCGACCCTTAACTCTATGAGTCACTGCTGGTAAACAATTAAGCATATACTAATTTGTAAAAACAAAAACTTGTCTGACATGTTTAATTCCTGAGGGATATAATTCTCTGTTTGGTAAAGATCAAAGAAGGAACTAGGTAGTGGAGTGATGGATCGATGACAGGACAAATCAAGCAATCAATTAACAACTAATAAAATAAAAAAACTAACACAAAGAAATCAAGCAATGGTTTTGTATGTGCGTATACAAGCTACTCTTTCGTGACATTTCTGAGAATAGAGGTACCTCAAATGTGACAGCAGCAAACTTCTGTGCACTCCCGGTTACGAAACGAATAAAATGTGGCAGATAAACACATTGTGATCACCACTGATAACAGCGGTAACCTGTGTTAAGCGACCTTGCCGCTTCACTGTCACGGCTAGAGAAATACGCCAGAGAAGGTGCATACCGGACTGAGTAAAGATGAAAGCCAGATGATGTATTACAGTCTGGAATCAATGAGTGTGTAGATGCGTGCTTTGTGATTTTGCAGCCCTCAGTGGCTTTAATATTCATACACTGTACCTACTGATCTACTGCTAAAAGAGCTAGGTGAGCTTCATGCACAATATCACAATGTCAGACGTGGAAATTGGCCTACACAGGCACGGACATACACAGTATTCACATATGTACACAGCATGTGCTTCCTGCAAAGGGATTGTCAACCGGCCCTAGGGATTCAACTTGTCATCTCTTGAAGTACTGTTATTTTCGAGAAGGACTACGACTTTGGTTCAACGCAGAATCATTTTCTTTTTCCAGCGAGGGATGACAATACTGGGGAGAGGACACCATTTCAAACTGATCCGAAAATAAGTCGTATTTGTTACTGACTTATTTAAACTCTCAGCAGCCTGCATTCTGGATATATCAAAAGCAAGAAAGGAGATAAAAGACCCAAGCCTTTCAGTCGAAGGAACTCTATCAGCGATTCGTACGAGGTACACAAGCCACCTTCAAACCTGCGGTGCAGGCTGTGATGCACTTAAGAGCTAAACGAGGCCCCGATCTTGTTACGCTAATGGGAAATAAAAGTTGAATACTGAGGCTGATGTTGCTTCCACGAGACTTAATGGGAGGCTCTGAAGTTTAAGGTCCACAGGGAATTCCACTTTCACCACCTGTCTCTTTGGGCTTCATTTGGTTTCAAACAATGCAGCGGTCATACAATTCATGACACCGAGTACGATGCCCTGCAATATGTTTCTTTACAATGCATGTCTCGTACCAAGCGCCCTTGGCGACAGTCCGTCCTCACGTTTCATCATCGAAACTACTGAACTGATTTTGATGACGGGTGGAACTGCGGCACACACAAAGGCTGACGGTGCAGCATAACATATTTTAAATGAAGCTCAAATCGAATTAATGAGTTTCCTCAGAAATGGTTTGTAACGCAAAACACTGATACGTAATACAAACTATAAGTCTCACTGAGGTCGTCTATACAGCTGTTATATGAAACATTTTTCGACAAAGAAAATATTTACTAACATACACCGAAGAATAATTTATGACTACGAGGTGTGCTCTACGTAGAATAAGAAACTACTTTTTTGTTGAATTATTTGTAGTGCGACTGAGTTTGTAATAAAATACTCGTACCTATAACAGTGTGGTTATCTTTGCAAAAATATATATTTATCTACAAATATGAAGAACAAGGTTCACCTGACATAACAAATTGCATATAACACATTTGCAAATTGTGTGTACGCTGTTTGCAAATTGCGTGTACGCAGTCTGTCACCCTCGAACCTGATTACGAAATCGTTCAACATTATAATTCAGTACAAGCATCAGTCGTCGGGATATTTCTGTCCAATGCTCGCAATAAAATCTTCGTTTGCAAGTAATAATTTTCCGCACGTCTCGATATGCCGTGACTGAGGACCACTTCATAACGCACATACATATTAAGAAAATAATGTAACTTGATTCTTGAAGCTTCGTGATAGTACAGCCAATGCTGCCCCAAGCTGCTTAGGGCTACTGCTTCACATGTATTGAATGCAATAGTCTTGTTTCATCACAATGTCAATAATTTAAGGTAACATGAATGCCAGGTGGGAATCGGTGTCCTGATATCGTTCAAAGGGTATTATTGTTTGTTTTCAAACATCTAAGTGATCATATTATACTTAGGCTCCAATAAAGCAATGTGGAGTAATCAATTCCTACCAAACAGCTCAATTAGGAAGTTAACACTACTTTAAAAGTAAATAAACATCAGCCAAAATAAGTATTTCTGGATGGTGTAGTTGCTAAATTAGAATATTTGTTTTGCCTTAAACATGCTTATTCTGTTTAGGAGATAAACAAAATGTTCATTTCGGAGTTCAGAAGAAGAGATAGGCAAAGTTCAGATACTCTGGAGCGACAGTAACGAATTAAAATTATAGCCAGGAACCTTCTAATTAATCACGACGAAGTTACGAGCACGTTAATTTCGAGATATGCTTCCTAACACGTTCAGTTCTTTAAACCCACCGTCTCAGAACTGGAAGATTAAAATATAATATTCATTTTAAACTACTAGTTGTGGAACTTGGTCTCCCTCCTTGAGTGTAGAACAGACACAGCGTGTTGGAGAACAGGCTGTTGAGGACATTGCGTCATCCGAAGACAGGAAGTGGCACAGGTGGAGAACATTAAATAATGAGACACTTCGCAATTTGTAGTCTTCTCCAAATATTACTGGGCGATGGAATCAAGGGCACATGTGAGGGTTGAGAAATAAATACAGTTTAGTCGGGAAACCTGAAGGCAGGAGACCATGTGGGAGGTACAGACATTAAAAACAACACAGCTACCTAAGGGACTACAAGGGCCATGCGTGAAAGAAATGCACATCTAATGTCACTCCAAGAATGTACGTAATTACAAACTGTTGCTTCAGCACAAGTGTTCCTACGGCTCCGTTCATTTTCTTCAGTCATTTCACGCCACAAACACACTTCTCTTCTTGCTTCAAGCTCTCGTTTCCCACTTAAGGTCCTCTGTTCAGTAAGGCCTATATTATAGCTGGATTTAACCACAAGTAAACTCTCTTTCAAAGAAGGCGCAAATCGATGGTGACAGCATATCAGGAGATACGCTGGCGAACTTTTTTATGCGATAATATTAAGGTCAGAGTTAAGTTTAGTTAAGGGCCTTGTGGGAACATCATTATTCACTTTAGAACTTGAGTCGTTCGTCTGAGTTTGTGGTGAATATAACACCAGCAACTCGGCTTGCTACCTCTAGATTAATTCTGCCTCGCAGGCTTTTGGGGGTGAAGTTGGCAGTTTCTTACTTCTCGTATAAACAACACACTTTCCATCACTTATGCCGTGCCATTATTATTCATGGGATTGCTGGCTTCATACGATCACTTTCTCTGATCCAGTCTACAAATTGCCGGACATCCTGTCTTTGCAGTTTTGCTCGGCATCTCTTTGCCTCAAGATCACCCTATGGTAGGCTACTGATGAAACACAACAATATTCGTATAAACCCCTACCAAACGGGAATAACTTCAAAACACCCCGCCCCCGTACTTTTTCTGTGGCGCAACAAACCAAACTCGGACCTAGGCCGCCTCACTATTGAGGTTTCTAGATCACACACAATTAGACACACACACACGCACACACACATACTCGGTAGGACTCCTCTGAAAGAGTGATCAGCTCGTCGCAGAGGCCGCTACCTACACAACACACAACAAACACAAGAGACGAACATCCATGCCCTCAGCGGGATTCAAACTCGTGATCCTAGCAACCGAGCTGCTGCAGACCTACACCTAAGACCGCACGGCCACCGGGATCGTCTCCTACATCCTCCCGTATTATTTTATAGTCTTCACCGTACATTGCCTGGAGTTCTTTATTTAGGCTGGCAGTTCCGTAACAGCAAGACCGGTCAACGCCAGCACGCCGGTGTTTATTTCGTAGTCGACACAATAACAATTTGTACAGCCCGGTTTTATCTCCACCTGCTTCATGGCACAACAAAACTGGTCGGAAAGTAACTTTTATTGAGGAATTAACTGAGTTTCCAATTGCAATTTTGTATCCTTCATTAATCCAGACGTTCATTTCTTGCAGATCATTAAAAAAACCTGTTAAAGACGAAGCTAATCAACAGTTCAGACACCATATTGCATGAGCATAAATTGTATTATCAACAAACCCGATCAACAGCACAGACAGAGCTCTGACGTTATTTTATCCTTACATTTTGTTTATAATGAACCGCTAGTAACGAAAACAAAACTCGACCTAAAATGTTAGTGCATGATCCCACATCAATTAATCTCCCACACAGCTTCACTGATTTCGAGGTTTGGGATATGAAACTCGTAGATAGAAGCGGGCTGATATATCGTCCCCATATGTTCAGTTTAAGCACACCCTGCAAATAACTCGCAAACATGAAAAGGATTTTGCACATTTTTAAATGAATGCTTCACAGAAACATACAATTATCAGGTTTCCAGACCAAGCAAGAAAATTTCACTGCACGAGTGTTAAAACTCAACTACCTCTGCACTTTAAGTCTTAGCCTTTTGTATTTAAAAACCAATGGGCGAGTTAAGGTTTGCAAGACGAAACTAGAGAAGAGAGAGAACACTTTATCGTCGTCATAATTTTCTCGTTAACAGAAGAAGAAAGAACTCCGAAGAAATTAAATTCTCGAAAAAGATGCGCTCAAAACGGCGGAAAGATTATGAAAGGGAGGAAAAAGTGGGACTAATTATGAGCAGACAGACGTCGAACGGAGAAGCTTCGAAAGGCTGAACAGAACCTAGATACAGTGTTGCAATACAGTATCTTCATACTGACAGGGGTTGCGCGTGCTCTAATGAGCGGGCCTACTAATCACAAATTTTCCAGTATTTTAGTCAACGGAGTGCTTTGTTAATCAACCACAGTGCATTACATTGTAATACTATAAGAATGGAGAATGGGATTATAAAGCGAGTTCCTATAGCGTACTTGTTCAAACGTTAAATCGAAGCAAGTAAAATTCCGATCATCATTTCACGAACAGGGTATCTGGACTGTTATGACTGGGTAGTAAATATACGTTTTCTCAATAAGGAGCACTGTAAATTTATTAGTGACTTTTACTGCAGTGCTACAAGAGTAACAATGAACGGTAATAGGCGAATCAATCTTATATTGCTAAACAGTCTTCCAACGGCTACTTTAGTCTTATTTTTATTTCCAGGCTCAAACCTGCAGGAAGAACTTTGATAGACTGTTTGAGGTTTGAGGTATTCATGGCGGTGACTATAAAAATTGCTGTCGCCTAGGCCGTGTCGGTGTGTAGCTTCTTCTGCCTACACGTACTGTTGTTCTTCCTACCTCTTTTGCCCAAAAAAAAGAGATGACAGAGTCCTCTGAAATGCTGACACCTATCTACCAGACTATACGGCGTCATACTCCAGAAGACAGCCATCTGCACTTTGATAAACTGTTTCAACGTTAATGAATGCAAAGATTAACAGACATGCCAAGAGCGGTGAGAAATGTCACAACAGCTTTCGTTCTCATTCGTTACGAGTTAACAAGACTTCAAATATTCCTGTCTGCTAAATAATAATGTAGACACCATAAGAATTCATCAGTACATAAATAATCTCAACCAGTTATAGTAGAATTATGTTGCCGGTAGTTACAAATGTACCCAGCACTTCTTTTACGCCCGTTTGTTTTGACGCTTTTTTCCTTTAACGCCACTTGCCAACTTACACCACTTCTTAATTGGCGATCTCTGATTTTCGGTTTAACGCTCTTTGACTGGCTGCGTTGTATTGCGCTAACCCATTATTTCTGATTGGAATATTATTTTTTTACACCTTTTTATTTACGCCCACTTCAGAAAGACAAATAGGGCGTAAAACAAGGGCTGGGTGTAACTGCATTTTTAAGATTCCCATCTTCTTGGATGTGATGCCACGTAGTCTAGTATAAATTCAAAGATGTTTCACAGGAACATCCTGCGTAAATCTTCAGGGTAGTAGAGTGAATGAAGACTACGTTCCTCAGAAGCGCAGATAAATTTCTATCAGACTACACGGCTTTATCTTCCAGGAAACAGTAATATACAGAGTCACAGGCCTAAGAACCTCAAATACCTTCTTATTTACCCAGAGATTCTTTTCAACTCATCTAAAAGACGCGCCAATCGGATAATTCTACAATATTCTGGTCCGCTAAAAATACTTTATGCGGGAAATCGTTACATCATATTGCCCAGTCTTAAAAGAGTGTCTTGTCAAGTGACTCAACTTAGGCTGCTGTGCTGGAGCAGAGAAAGAAACACATCAATCTGTCTCTAATCCCGGTAGATATTTCCTGTGAGGAAGAAATAAAATGACAGTTTGATCATAAGCCGATGACAAAGTGTCACGACGGCAATCAGTCTAGCCTGTCACCGTCTGCACGAACACGTCTAATGAAACGTGTGTTTTACAGGGTGTGCAACCGCCGCACTCCGTCAGTGATAAGAAACGTACTGTATCACATCAGCAAGACACTGCGCGTACAAAGGCATGTCGCAAGAAAAAGTATGAATCTTATAGTACTCGGCCATTCTGTTAAAATATTCCTCATAAATGATGCATCATTCCGAAAATGTATTTACTCTTATTTATACAGAGGGTCTCATTGAGAAGATATATTATATTCTAAAACTGAATACTGTATAAAATCAAGCAATTTTGTAAACAAAACAAACGTTATGCTAGAAAACACTTCATGCAACAAAATCTATTCTATTTCACTGTGGTTGTGAGGCATTAAATTATAAACTAATGCATTTTCAGCATTCAAATACTGACACTGTTTCACTTTTCTACAGGGTGCGTCAGTGAATCGGGCGATTCTGCAACACTGATTTTTCCGGTTTGGCAACACTGGGGCGGATGCCTCTATCGCCATGTTGCTGCCAACTGTAAAGCGTTTTAGTTGCAATGGAGCCGTGGACTGGAGCACAACGTGCTTTTGCTGTGAAAGCGTTTTACAAAAACGGTGACAGTTTTGTGATCGCTCAGCGTATCTGAAATCAGGGGTATCTGAAATCTGAAGTCTTCAAAGCTCCAGCACCCCACACAGTTCAGGAGCTGAAACATCGAATTCAGCAAGAAGTCAAACAAATTCCTGTGGAGATGCTTCAAAGAGTAATGAGTGACGTTCGCAAGACACTTACCGAGTGCCTAGAGCGGAATGGTGGTCATCTGAATGATGTTATTTTCGGAAAGTAGGGCTTTTGTTTTCAATGTGATAAATTGTTAAATGTGTTAATTGAAACTGAAAAAAATGTAAATGCTTTTATATATACATTATGTTCATATGTGTTAAAACTAAATAAATGAAAGCATTTACTGTTCATGACGTTTTTAAAATTGCCCGATTCACTGACGCACCCTGTACAAGCGTAAAATTATATTTTCAAACAGCCATAGCCACCACATAAATAGTGCATTCGTAGTCGGTGTGCCTCTGGCAGCTAGTTAAGAACCTGCTCTCTACCTCGTATATGACAGACAGCTGATACCAGTTCTATACTTTCTCTGTGTTCATTTCCACTCCTGCAGAGCACCATACATTCACCCAAGCATAAGTTCAGTTGTGTTTCTCTTCAGAAAAAATGGAAAAAAGTACGTATTGAAGACATAATGAAGTGAAAATTACAGGAAAGAATAAGTGTAAGAAAAAAGTGAAGAGAGTATAAAAATTGTAAGTTCAATGTGTGTGAATAATAGAATAGCAAATTTAAGAATTGAGGTGCAGTGGGTAACATGACACAGCATGCCGAAATGCGTTAACAAGTGTCTGAAAGCTGATGATGGTGCAGCTGATTATTTGAAACACTAAAAATCATGTACTTTAAAATTTCTATGATACATTTTCAATGCATGTGAGGCTATATGTATTGGAATAAAATTTATCCTTCGGCTGCAATGTGGTGTTCAATTTTAGGTAGGAACTGTACTTCGGAGACTCGGTGTTTCCGTGTAAATGACCCTTGCACTTACCGACTGCACATTTTATTGTGATTAGAACAGAAACATATTAGTTTATATTCGAGTTATTTGGAGGCTAAGCGAAGGATATGCTCTCTGTAGTGAACATAAGGAGCCATGTAGCGTTATTGGCATACCATTAGCGTGTCCCGTGGTTTTAAGTGTTCGGTCTAAAAGCAGACTGTGGGGAGCAACAACATTCATTAAGAAGCAATAACTTTAAATCTTAGCGAAGTCGTCGCCTTCTGTCATAATCCACCACGGATTTAATGGAAGAAGAGGTATAATTCCATTATTCTTGTGCGGTTGTTGTACAGTAAGATTATGAAGAAAATCTTAGGTACATGACGACAGAAGAGATTATGAAAGCTAGACGAGAGGAGAAAGTGAGCATGAACACAGACGCTTATATTAGTGACGAGAGTCTCAAACGTGAACTTAAGGTAAAGCAATCCCATTAAAGGCCTGGACAAGTCCTTAGGGCTCCAGGAGGTGGAGGTTCCCAGACGTTCTACACAATCGGCACATGAAGGTGGTAGGTTGTCAGCCCTACGCACCGGCCGCCTTTACTCCCCAGGAGATATTCCTGGTACTCATTTCTGTTACACGCTGAATCGACCCCAGGGACATAGTGCGGGTTGAAGGATTATGTCAATGAAAAATCTCAACGACCCCATAGGGAATCAAACCCGCAACCTTCCGGCTTGTAATGCAGTGCCACAGCTTGATTTAGTCTGCAATATCACAAAACTGTAGCTCTTGGGTACTGAATATATTGCTAAAAGTAATTTCGTAACTCAATGGTGTCCTTTGTGTGTTAGTTAAGTCCCTGACGGTTACCACTTAGAAGGCCGACATAGTAAAAGGCATCGTATCTTACATATTTAATGAGAACGACACAATTTATTCATCTGAAAGAGTTGCATTTGACTGTTTTTGAACACTTCTTTTACGACTACTAAATACAATACAACGGCAGTAGGCTTAGTTTCAAGATTATCTTTAGACTCAAATCTGAAGATGTATGATTCTATTAATTGCGCTGTATTTTGTTGCGTGAAGTGACTACCTATATTACATAATGCGCTAACAGTCGCTTTTAAATTCTTCGGCTGACATCTGGATTGGACCAACGGCTTCTCTTCAGTTTCTCACAACCAAACCGATTGATAATGTAATTAAATTATTGTGGGTTTACATCACAATGTTTCTTTTTAATTGGAATAAAGTGAAATCCTCTCGTCTTGTATCAGAATCGTTAACTGAAAATGACATCTGGGCCATCAGTGAATAGCGTAACATACAGTCCGTAGCATTCAATTCTCCAAGAAAATGGAAAGGTCTTCTTTCCACAGGTTTAAGAACGACGCAGAATAGAGGAGTTTGGCTATCTCCTTTCTACACAATCCTGACAAAAACAATGTACACAACTCATCACATCTATGTCAGTGCTACGTCTATCTCTTTGTGGAAACAAATGAGGCCGGGGACCGCGAACTGGAAAACAGAAGAAACGCGTGCAGCTGACAGCGTCTCGCAGGGGATACCTTTATCATTACACTGTTACAGGAACAATAACACGTACAATGCCGACATAGATATAAAAAACACAAATGGCTTGAAAAATACAAGCAGTTTCACTCACCGTTGTGTGGGAAAACTCTTGTCCATGTAAAGGGCTGTTGAAGATACAAGTCTTCTGGGACGTTACGCCGTACCGAGTGACAAGTAGTGTCCATTTTTTAAAACAGGCTCACGCATCACTCTACACCTATGCCGTTTTGGTTACGGCAGGCAGCGCAGATATCGGCGCTGTTCCAGTTTGCCGTGAGTCGGTGTCCACGCGGTGTAGTTCAATGTATTGTAGTTAACATTAGCATTTTACTCGCCTTTTTAAAGAGCACGTTCGTAACAGTTTCCTTCGGTTCGCAGACACACAAAACACGTTGTTCATTAAATGTCGGAATTATACTGGTTAAAATAAAAACACTATAATCTTATGCTTTCTTTCAGATCGTCTTCAGTGCGAGGATTATTACTACACACTTTATCCTTTAACATGACCAACAAATAAAAATCTATTGCACGGGTTCAGATCTGGCAAACGAGGATGCCACAATCCCTGCTTGTTATTCTGTCATCAAAACACTCTGTAAACGGAGCACAGAATTTCCCACACTTACTTTTAGCCTACTATCCTTTCTTAGGGAAAAAAAAGCATGCCCACGATATCATGATGCCGTGTGCGTCAACTGTACGCGTCTGTTTCCTTCTTTTCAAATTCTGATCTATTTGACCAACTTTCTCGAAACTTGCTATGATTGTTTCGCCACTGAAAGCCACCCCAAAGTTGTGCTTTTCTATTTCCTATACGGCAACAATTGCAAACCAGGCGAAGGTGCGAGAGGCAACGTAGAGAAGATTTATAAATCATTTTAGTTAAATGCATTGTCGTGGTGCTCTCTTCTCTGCATTGTCTGTAAACTTACAAACATTTAGAAGTGTCCAGATTTCAATGACACTTGTTTGAAGAAGACAATCAATAAATGTAAATCCAGGTTGTTTGCCGATTTCGTTCGAAACAGCTTAAGCAAGAAGATGGCACAAAGCTTCATCCACCCGCAGAAGGCTACAAACGCCAAGACCTTAAACAAAGCGTGTCATTTTAATAATCTGAACAAAAGGCAGGCCCGCGCTGAAGCCTAATCAGACACTGCAAATACACTGTTTCGTATCTGAAGCTGACACGGTTCAAAAGTATGTCTAATCACTAAGCGACGAACAAAACAGTTCTGCCTGCACTACCGCGATAAAAAGGACATTCAGTTAGCCTGACATCCATTTCTACTGTCTGGCGTTGAACTGTTCCAGTTGAAAGTGTTTTTTTTAGTCGTCCTCTTCTACCTACTCCGGTTTTCCCGTTTCAGTGTCGAGGTTTGTAATTTCTTTTGATCACACTGAGAGACACACCACAGTCGGTAGGACTCCACTGGACGAGGGATCGGCTCGACGCAGAGGCCTCTACCTGACAACAACACATAACACTCACAAGAGACAAACATCCATGCCCCCGGTGGGATTCGAACCCACGATCCTAGCAAGCGAGCGTCCGAAGACCCACGCCTTAGACCGCACGGCCCCAGTTGAAAGTTACATCTCTTAAATGTTTGAGACTAAAAGTCATCGAAGGATACAAAGTTCGGTAATCGCACGACGAGCCGACGCAGTTGACGTCTGTTGGACTATAACCACTGGAAATAAGGTTGAATGGCGGCAGCAGTGACGGTGAAATATGCATTTTGTACGTTGCGGTAAGATGGTGTTCCGAGGAACGTGCCACGGAGACAAGGCGCCTCCTTATCGTACGCCGCAGACGCCACACCAGGTTACATTCCGCTACTTAATTATCTTGCTTTTTACATCAGTTCCTCCAGGGTTGCGTGCCGGAGATAGAGGCACTGCAAGCTGAACCCAATCACTCTTCGTGCGACGTTACACTTTATTCACAGGATCAAGGACACATCTAATAATTACAGTCCGCAACTATTCTGATTCAGTTGCGAAAGCGCCATTTTCAACGTATTAGTTTCACGTGTTTGCGACGAAGAAGGCACATAAGAAGTTCGGGGTAACATGCATAAAGTTCATTGCTCTGTAAATTCATCCTTATTTACAAAGAAGGTAGTGGAAATTACAAATTAATGCTTAAATAACAAAGTGACATAAGTAAAGCAAGCCCTATACAGGCCTGGACAGGCCCTGAGGGCTGTAGGAGGTGGCAAGGTTGTCAGCACCACGCACCGGCCGCCTTTATCCCCAGGAGATACTCCTGGTACTCATGTCTGTTAGAGGCTGAGCCGACCCCAAGCCAGCCGGAAGGGTTAAGTTAATAAAAAATCGCAATGACCCCATCGGGAATCGAACCCGCGGCCTTCTGACTTGTAGCGCAGTGCCTCAACCAACTACACCACCGAACGTTCCAAACAAGAAAGACCGCGACACACAATTAGGTGCTAACAGTTGTATCATCACTCCTAATACCATTAGATTGCACGGCCGCCATGTTCGCATTATGTATGGTAGGATTTTATTAGTACGATATGTGCGTGGCCTCCAATGGCGTAGACACCTGAAGTTTCTTACAAAAGTTCATTACAAAAGGTTCATTGGCCGAAACTGCTTTGAAGCGGCAAATACAGGAACGTTTCCTTCCAAAATAAGGCATGTAGGATACGGCTAAAATCGTGTCAGTCCTGCAGTCAAGTAGCACATTTTTGTGCACAAGTACACAAAGAACCAATGTCTTAGGCCAAGGTCATATGATCGGGTTTTTCTTATCCATTTCTCACATTTTTTTTTGTATTCCGTAACAAATCGCTTAGTTGATCTAGGCATTCACAGGAAGATATTATTAAAATGTATTTTAAATACACGCTGTGCAAGAATTCATAGTTCCACAGACTTGGTTACCGGCTTGTCATACAAATAGCCAGTGAAGCGAGCTGCACGTATCACGATACAATTACATCCACGGCTTAAGCATGTGTGCAAAAGGCATACAAAGAATAGAAAGGATTTCGAAATTCGGAAAACCTCAGAGAAAAGAAATTTAAGACTTCTGAATTACTGACAGTTATATGCACTGTCGCTTTTCAAAATCATGCAACACGGATCTACCCTACTCACTATTTTATGTCCGAGCAGAAAGTCTTCAAAAGTAACATATATTTTACAAGAAAGCTGCCTTTGCCACGTCAGAACCTGCAATGACGCACTTGATTATGTCTAAGTGTAAAGGTCCTTCCTTTTTCGTAAATTATACATTATAAAGCTAGCAGTTTAGAGATCGCCATCTCCATAATGGGTTCTTAAAGACAAGGTAATGCAGCTGATAACAATGCTATAAAATGCCGTCCTAGGATTTCTGGTGTTTAATTACTGCCAAAGACTGAGTAACTGAGTATTTAACGTCCTAAAATAGGCCTATATAACGTAAACGTTAAATGTCCATTAAGAAAATAATATCGCAAGAAACTTATTCCTGCAATAAAATGATTCTGTTTAACACAGCGAACTAGAGAGAGAGAGAGAGAGAGAGAGAGAGAGAGAGAGAGATCTGAGGCTCATAGAGAGAGATTTAGAAACAGTTCCACGTAATCTCCTACAAGCTGGCAAGCCGCTACGGAATTTAATTTATGACGCTCTACATGCCCACAATAACTGAAGTAGGAAGTACAATTTCTCCCACTCTGTCCGTGTTTTAACATAAGCTTATAATATAGTAAAATAACGTTCACTGGCATACGAATAAGCCTTGCAACATTTAAACTCATGACTGTGCATAACAAGACAAAGACGGCAGCCCTTGAGAATTGACAAAGGGGATAGCGCACAACATTATAAAGTGAAGCTGATAAGCTAAACATGTCATGTGCCAGGGGCAATAATAAACATTACGCACGGGACATAGCAACGTCTGTTCCTCGCCAGGAGTTCCACCACCTAATAAACTTCTCTCGCTTCTTCAACACACCCGAAGGAATTACAACTGAAGAAACCACAAGTACTGCATTACAAGTTCTCACTACAAAAGATAAAATTATGTTATCTGGAAACAAAATTGTCAACAAAACAAATATCCAAATTTTTTCCGCAAATATTCATATATATATATATATATATATATATATATAATAATCAGATTTCCTAGAATTTCAGAATACTTGACCGGCAGTGGACAGAATTGCTAGGAAAAAGGACGACGTCCACGGTCTAGTACTTCGAAGAGAACACCCCGAAAAATGGACGTGTTTCAGTCGTCGGGTAAAAAATGTAGAGGAACCTACTCAGTTTGATCCGTTAGGAGAGCTATTCTTATCGTGAAGCAGGCAGCTCTACACACTTGCACCTGAGGACAAAGCCGGTATCCGAAATGTTGCGTTCTGTTCGGACAAGGCCCAGAAATGGACCCATCGCAAGTCACCATCAGGAGAAATCACTGTAATAGTCAGCTACAGTGCCGGTACTTACCATCTACAGTTTTGACTGTTGAAATTAAAGAGACAGGCGTAGAGTTACCGATTTAAAAACTGATACCAGATCTTGTGTCATTTTCGTCCTTCTGACTACTTAATGTATACCCTCATAGCACAAACAGGCAACAATGTAATAAACTATGCAAAAGCATGTTCTTGAAACTTACTTCTCTTGCTTTCATTTCCTAAACGATTAAATGCTGAAGTGAAACAAGTACGCCTAGAATATCACATGCTAATACACGTTCATTAAATGTTCTTTCATATCTCGGTTCCCGTTTTGCAGTTCAAAATACGATATTAATGATCACTCCAAATATCGACAACACAACAAGTCTCACGTAAGACGTCTGAACACTGAACTAACGTCCAGTGGCTAGCGCTTCATATTCAGAGGGGTGTCCATCAGCTACAACTACGCGAAAGCAGGGACAGTACACAATACACTCAAACAGATCCCACTCGCTCCCATTCAAAATGTGCTAACTCATAACTTAAAAGCACTTAGTTATAAATCAAACATAAAAATAAAGGAGAGGACCTCAACATTTCAGTTTTAATTGCACTCTGAATAAACTCCTGCAGTATTTAAAGAAATAATATGAAAAGTAAATCGCTGATATAAGAGGCGACAACTTCGTTACTTGATAGTTCTGTGTGACGTGTCAAAGACAACTGTCACGTCTGTTTCAATTCATAAGCATTCCTGTTACTTCGCCTTCAGAGCACTGGCCGTGTACTTCCTGCTTGAACAATGGGAAACTGGATTTTGCTTACAAAGTGTGCAAACAAGTCACAACAAAATGCGATTATATCCCTAAAAGCATTAACGGAGAGACACAATGTGCTTTCCGAGAGGCAGGAACTGGCTTTTTAAACCCTAATTCTATGAGCTGGGGGCTCAAAAGGGTTAAATACGAATCGGAATCAGAACACATACATTGGTCATGTTCTGAGACTAATTATGTATCAATGAAATATATACAGGGCAATAGTCCTTCACGCTAATGTAAACAATATAGGCTATAGGGGAAAGTCGGATAGTACCGGACAGCGGGTGGTATCGGACAGTGCAAGTTTCTCGCGATCTACAGTAGAGGGAAGCACTTAACGGGCATAAACAGTTTGCTGTTTCCTGCCGTTGAAAGCGCCAGTCATTTGAAATTGCTACGTTGTACCGGTTGGCCGTTACACATACTTTTGTGAGTTTTGTGTCTATCTTGAACTCCGTAACTTATTTTCGGCAAGCGACTGCATGGGTTTTAGTGAGTATATTTATTATTTCTTACTGCCCACTTATACATTAAGGACTTAGGTTTAAACTCTTAAAATGACAATGCTGGAAATTTTGTACAATAAGCACGACGGTTACATGTTAGTCACGATGTTTTTCGGCTAGTATCGGACAACATAAGTAAAGTCATTTAAGGCAGCGCGTCTGCATGTGTTATTAAGTTACTGGTGATAATAAATATACATGTTTCATTGTTGTGTTACTTTTATTTATGGGCCCTACATCAAGAATATTCCATTTCCTGTCGCATTTAACATGAGTGCCTGAGTATACAGAAATGATACACATTCCACAGAACTTTCACATTCGATACTGCTGGAAACGCAAGGACCATATTTCGGTTTAAATCGAATCAGAATGCGCACGTGTACAGCCCTAATTTTAACACGAGAGTTCCATTGATTTCCTGTTTTGTAAAGACCTTATTCCCAACTCTCAGCCACCTAATTAAACATTCCACCCACCGCACAAAGATTATCCTTTCTAAAGTGTTAAGGAGACTGCGCGATGTAGTTTTGGACGTGCAGCTATCTGTTTCTGACCTCGGGGCCAGAGAGAGGGATTTCAGATACTACCTTACAAAATTAATACAAGCAGAACACAAGCGCGTATTGGTTTTATGGTTTCACTCTCTGCCAGCGCCTCCTCACTGATTTGATTCACTCGACGAAATAGCCTTCTCAGATAAACAAATCCTTCAGAAAGACGACGCTCTGCATTACCTTCTAGGTTCATGTTCTCTTCGCCAGTTGTTGAAAGCAAGATGCATTTCATTCATTACCTATGGAATATGTATATTAGCGAAACACTGGGAAAGAAAGGTAAGCGAAAAAAAATACAGAGGTAAAAATTAAACCATGAAGGACAAAAAAGAAAGCTTAATGCTAT
The DNA here is from genome assembly GCA_021186555.1 of Reticulitermes speratus. Lineage (NCBI taxonomy): Eukaryota > Metazoa > Arthropoda > Insecta > Blattodea > Rhinotermitidae > Reticulitermes > Reticulitermes speratus. Next base: position 28,566,755 of record JAJKFL010000013.1, on the reverse strand, counting down.
GTGACAGCGCAGACCTGGTTCGATTCCCGGACCGGCTACCCTAAGATGGGAAATAAATAAGTAGAGACAACTGCCCACTAACCTAGTCTACACACCGCTGGTGTCACTGAAAATGTCGATAGCCGATAGTTTATCAAAACAGCAGTCAGTAAGCCGTCCAATAGGCCGTGCCATGGCTCAGGCGGTTAGTCGCCGGTCTTTCACCGCGAAGACCCGGGTTCGATAGCGGGTCAGTCCATGCGGGATTAGTGGCACTAGGACAGGTTTTTCTCCAAGCACTTCCGTTTTTCCTTGTCAATTTCATTCCACCGGTGCTCCTTTACATGAAAAGCGGAAAAAACACTAATCATCATAATCATCACAGGGTTGCACAATAGGCCTCAAGGTTGCGGTGCGTCCGTAGCATCTGCTGCAGGGCCCTTCATCTTAAAAAAAAAGTCCAATTCTATTTTTAACATGTATGGTTTTCTTATGATCCCAGCGGTCGCGCGGTGTAAGGCGTGGGCCTGCGGCCGCTCGCTTGCTGGGATTGCGGGTTTGTATCCCGCAGGGGTCATGGATGTCTGTTTCCTGTAAGTGTTGTGTATTGTGAGGTAGTCTCTGCTTCGGGCTGATTACTCGTCCAGAGGAGTCCTACCGAGTGTGTGTTTGTGTGTGTGTCTAACTATGTGATCGTGAAGCCTCGATAATGAGGAGGCCTTGGCCCAATAGGGGCTGTTGCGCCATGGAAAAAATGATTTTCTTAAATGCTTAAATTACGTGACGTAAGTTTCAGTACCTTAAAGTAATGTCTGGGCTTGTACATTCATTTAAATGCAGGAAACAATGATGATGAAATCCACTGCCTCAAAACACTCTTGAATTTAACTTGGCTGTGAGACCAATTGGCTGTAAGGGTGCCTCAGCTCGTCGCCGTACCTACTTTCTTCACTGCACGCACACACAGTTCACTATGCCACATAACGGATATCAATCAACACACTCCGAACAGCGACATACAATAAATGGCGCCATACACAATTAGTATAACGTGGCAACAGCGCATCCACAAACAACTTTACAGAAGACAAGAAGTTCATAAAAGTAGTGCAGCTGGTAGTCCATCGGTGCACCCAACATGTAGGTGAATGTGTGGCAGATCTGACAGTGAACAACTAGAAAGAGATGTAATGACGAGATCACTACAGCAAAACTATCCTCCAACTATATATACGCGATTCAAATTTAAAGGGATCTTAACTAAACATTATAACATTCTACAAATTACACAATAGCACTGTAATTTACCTTCCGTGTAAAAACTCGTCTGATGAAGACAAAATAATTTACTACAACATGCAACGAAATGTAATCGGTATACAACTAAATGCGCAAAACAGAGATGAACTAGACACTGATATTAGTCCCTGCGGTTTCGGCATTACATGGAAGGTCTGAGGAAAACTATGAGATATATGATCGCTCTCGCCGATATTAATATGCTATATCCGCTTATGCAAATGAGACTCATTACCACTAAGCTATGTTCTCGATCCATTATGTCTTGGATGGCCTACGATATTTCAGCACGTATTTCAAGCAATTTTGTGGCAGATTTTAGGTTATCACAGCGGTTTTGCAAGAAATTCAACTCTTTTAGGACGCTGCGTCATGTCGGCTGGTCAAAAGTTAACGACGTTTCGAAAGATCTTAATGCCTTTATGGACCACTTGACCCTGAAGATAAAGGCATAGTAACATTCGAAACGTCGGCAGCTGTGTTCCACTCGACATGGCGTAGCAGTCCACAAGATTTTATTCTTCATTTTCTGTTTTACTTTGTAAGTAAGCCTACGTGTAACCATTCTGAGTTGCCAGAGGATGTGGTCTCCTGTGACTTTCCACTTCAAACAGGTGCTATATTCCACATTAACGAACAGCAAATCAGTATTTACCCTTCTTGGTCAGCTGACTATGGCGACTAAAATGGATGCAGGTTATAAAGTAAAAAGCTCCTGTAATAACTCTGAAAGGACAGATAAGGACCCAGAGGTCTGAGGCATCTTCACAAACAATAAAAAGCAGACAAAGACTTTGGAGAAGTACACGGAAGTTAGGACAATGAAGTCGAGATTGGCAAGGAAATGGAATTCAAACAACAATGGGGATTACGGAGACAATGGCGTGATCGATGGGTTAAGGACGCGGATACGACAAAAGCTATGATTTATGACTGGTCTACATGATACGAATATCATCAATGTGACGGCTAGGAATACGACGCTGTGGAAACACCTGCTGGACTTAGTGAGAACGCCAGACAAACGTGTGTTTATATAAATGTCAATCATTCAGAGCCAAATGGTAACTATATGTACCACTTGGCTCTAAAATTAAGAAATTTTCCAGTTTGCCAGATACTGTATTTACGTGTTGCGTGCTGTTCCGACAATAATACAGATTACTTCCCTAAACAGCATTACTGACTGTTCTTAGTAATAGAGACAGACCTTGTTCTCTGTGAGGTTAGAACTGAAGGATTATATATACTTAGACGAATATCCGGTCTACAGGGCAGCACTACGCAGAATCCTACGCAGGAACAAATCGACAGCCCGCACGTTGCGCTGACGGCTGCTATGCCAACGAACCAGACTGGAATTATGAAATTAATTACATATATATAGCAAATGTAACCTTGTTTTGTCATGTAACTGAAATTATCAACGTACTGCATATGTCATGTAATTTAAATTATTAACAGAACAGCAGCACACGTGTTAGGGAAAAGTTAGAGCATTCCCATCTCTTGCTTGCCGGAATGGCGGCTAAACGTCATTGTGCGGAACGTCCTGACACCAGCCAGCCATTACGATACAGAGTTTTCTTGGTTTTCTTTTCTTCAAGCATATGCTGAGATTGTTCCCAAGTTCGAAGTTGCTACTTCATGCTTCTCAAGCCGCTTTCCTCATTTAAATTCATAAAAATTGACCTCCCTGCTTTAAATAGCACCAATCAGCTTTTTCTGCAAATTAAGAATTTTAGCATTAAAGAGAAAATCAAAATTCAACGGTCCTCGTTTCAGCTTACAACTTTTCCCATTCTAACACCTTCGTATTATACTACTCCCATCAAAAGGACGAGCGAGCGATGCCTGAGAACCTTTTACAAATTGATGCTCTTTTGCCCAACTCCGAAATAAAAGTGTCTCTCACTTCCCCCTTGGGTTCCCCTTTCGTATACTCTTCTGCTATATCTTACGCCTCGCTTTCTGTCTTCAAAGCCATACATGTAAAAATAAGCATTCACAGAAAGCCACATTCACATGATTACCAATTTAAATTTCATAAACGTAAAACCAAAATAAGAACACTGTACGAAGGAAAACAGAAGAGCATATTTCAAGTGATACTTCAGAATTATTAATAACAAATTCCAACCATGCACATAGAGGAATTTAGTTTAATTTAATACACGTAACTTTTGTGCCGTGGACCACACTGGCATGAACACAAGGCAAATCGACAGTGCTGTTCATATGCACGACATATCGGGCACACTAACTTCTTATTCTGAAAATAAAAAATTACTGATCTCATTTATTTTATAAATTTTCACGTATATGAAAGACACAAAATTTCACACATCACAACACTCACTGATGTGAAATTAGCTGCTTTAATATCAAAATACCTTCGTTATATGTGAAGGTAATAAAAGCTAAAGGTAAAGCAATCCCATTACAGGCCTGGACAGGCCCTTAGGGTTCCAGGAGTTTGAGGCTCCCAGATTTCTAGACAATCGGCACATGAAGGTGGTAAGGTTGTCAGCCCTACGCACCGGCCGCCTTAACCCCCCAGGAAATACTCCTGGTACTCATTTCTGTTAGAGGCTGAGTCGACCCCAGGGCCATAGTGCGATCGAAAGGATTATGTCAATGAAAAATTCCAATGACACCATCGGGAATCGAACCCGCGACCTTCCGGCTTTACACGTGAAGGCAATACCTTCATTAATTCATTTGACAATTCTGTGGCAGCTCTAGAGGCTGGGTGTTGCACAGGAAATCTCACCGTGCCCCGGTCTGTTAGCACTCCGTTGTACTGCCAATTCAACGTCTGCAGAATACCTTTTTTATCTTGAATCGTGACACGCCGAGTCGCAGCAGCGCGGCAGACCAGATGCTGTCCGCTGTTGTGTTTCCGCCTTCTTACTCGTACAATTGATTACACTCTGGGGCAAAGTTTTTTTTAACAGCTCATGCTTTTCCACTGTGGTCGTTAAGTCGTTGATTCTGGAGTTGCTTGCCTTCAGACTTCTGGTTTAATGAATTCATTGATACTACAGTTACAAAGAATAGTGTCGTAGTACATTTTATATTTATAGCACAGGCATACTGACAGTTACACAATAATTTCATATTTCGAAAGACACTTGCGATACAGTCATGCAGGGTGAACCGAGAATTGTCTTTATTACTTTAATGGATTGATGTGACACGTCGTCAGTGTCAGCGAAGTTTAGGAACACTGGGATTGTCGGTCCGAATCCCGCAAGGTGCAATAAATTTTGTGAGCCTTTTGATAATCGTAAGAATCCGACGGTCAGATGATATCATTGGCATGCACGTACATACACACGCACACACACACACACACACCTAAGAATGCAGGTTAGATCTAATTTATGACATAAGAAGGTAATGTCTGTCTTAAACCCAATACAAATATCGTACTATTGCTAGCCACTCTAATTAGAAAAAAACTCACGTCCCAGCATTCATCAACATGAACATGTCGACAGACCGTACTTCTGAGGTGGGAATTATATTAATCCTATTCCATGACAATTTAGTGTAGCGTTATAAGGCCTACATGTGACAACCGTTTTATTACAGTCCATTGCTAGATCTCATGACGATGTCCTCAGTTATTTCAGTTTGCTAACAATAATTTACATTCACTGTAATGAACGAAATGTGTGAGGATTCTCCCCTTTCCCTCCTCACCGCCTACCCAGACACTGGCGGAAGGGTCCGTCGCTCCGCCGGTACGTCAGGCAAACCTACGACACACTGTCCCTTTGACAACAGCGCTGTCGAAATATCTCACTCTATTACGAAAACGCCTACTGGTCGCACTTGGTCTAATGGTATTATATACATGAAAACCAACACTTCGAAACATCAGATAAGATACAGGCCTCTTGAACCAGAGCACCATGGCGCTTACAGACTTTTGTGAACGCATACACCACTTACCGGTAACTAACAAAACAGACCATCCCACTCACTTACCGGGTCCTGAACGCGGACTGCGGTGAAGAAAGAAGGAATGTAATTTGCACAGCTCACATCGTTGGTAGGGAACGCGGGGGAACCTACATCCACCTTCAGTACTTATTCAGAGAGTCATTATGAAACGAATAGAAGATACTTTTCATTAGGCTCACCGTTCGGAAGCCAAACTGCAGTCACAAAAAGCCTCCTCACAACGTAATTACTGGCAACGATTTATTGGGTAAATACGTTCGCTAATGAAATTTGCTGTCTATCGAATAAACAAAGGGTGCTTTTTGCCCGCAGTCGCTGTACACCATTGTGGCGCCGTGCCTCAGGGATCCAAGAGGCGGTGGCGAGGGAAATCTAGCGTCGCGGCGCCACACAAAGCAGATTACGTGACGTCACAAAAGCCTGAACTCCTTTCCACAAGGTACAGTGTTCTTCTCCCAAAAGAGTTTGAACTATTTAAGTAGGGACTTAAAGCTAACAGACTGATAAAGGATGAGAGACGGAAGTTAAAGGGCAGACAGCAGGGCGGTGAGTGGCGATGGCTTGCGGGTTACTTCCTAAGAACAAATTCTGTCGGCGAAATGTCGTACACTACCTCAGAGGACTCTGCGCTTCGAACTACTCCTATAATTTGATTTGAGAGAGAAGCTGGCGCAGTTGCAGGTAACATCACCAGCAGAAATCATAATCAGTTCGTGCTTTCCCTAGGATCGTCACCGACAGCACAGAACGGCTGTGAATCCAATAATAGCTCATGTTATTAATCTCACTTCCTCTGGAATCTGGAGGAAACGCTTTCTCCAACTTCAGTGAGTCAGATTTTCTAATATCGCCTCAGTTCAGACCCCACATCAACTTCTGTTAGTTCGTCGGGGGGGGGGGGGGTTTAGAAATTTAGAAATCCGAATAAGAGCTGTTACAGTTGAGTATAACTTAATATTCAAAACACAAACTACGCCCAACGTAAAGTATGCATGCATGCATATATGTGTGCATGTATATGTGTGTGTGTGTGGATGTTTACCTTCTGTATCACAGTTGCTAAATTTGTCAATTTAATGCTTGAAGATGCTTTCAACTCTGAAAAATGTCGAATATTCTTAACAATCCTCAATTTGAACTGAAACCCCAGTCCAGACAAGTGCTTTATAGATTCTGAGTCCTCCAACTACGCCGGCCGTTACACTAACGGTTTTAAATTATTCAAACTCGTTAATATTAATGTTATCCACATCGTATCAAGCAGTATTAATAAGCGAATATGATACTGTGATAGATTAATACACGTCGAATCAGGGATTGAAGAAGCGGTGTTAGGTTAGTCGAGACATGATTGATAAGTTACATATTAGTTAGCGACTCAAGAAGCCATTAAACTTTAAAAAAATTCCTTTTCCTAAGTCAGTAACCTTCCCATCTCTTCTTGCTGTCACGCTCATGGCGTCATCCACCATTTCAATTCCATTCTTCTACTCGTATAGTGGCGCGTATTGAGTTAGGGCCTATAACATATTACGTGTATAACAACACCTGCTGTTGTGGTAACTTGTTGACACTCGAGGAACATGAGGAATTGGAAATCAAAGTATCGAGCTAGTCAGTTCGAGGATAAACTGACTCGTAACACAAAATGTCTCTAAAACGTATCCTGGTGCGGGATATAACTGCGGTTTATCGTAGTTCGTTATGAACTCTCAGGTGGTGTACTCGTATACGGTACGATCAGATTTCTAGCACTCCGTTTCTCTGTATAACCACGTCTCGACACTGCATGGTAGGGCGGGACCATTACGACCTGTTTGCGACACTCAGTAGCCGCGTACATAATGCGTTTTAGACGTCAGCATCTAGTATAGTTGGATGTCCTACATTTGTCACATGAATGTCTTCACATGCACCTAATGCATGTCTAAAACGGGTTTTTGCCAACAGGTTTTGAAGCACTGTGGACGGCACTTTGAAACGAGCAGCAGCTCATTTCCAAATATTACGTCCCTCACAACCTTCGACATCGTCTGTTCTGATCTACCTGGGGCTGGGACCTTTCCTTTCATAGGTTCTGGCCATCTACGACACATGGCGGCATTAAAAAAACAAAAAGAGACTTTTTTTGTATTGATCGACTTTACCCCATCCATGTGACCGGAATAGCCCCGTTTTTGAGATTTTGGAAGTAAATCAACAAAGAATGCTGTCTGTGGTCAGGAATGTTGACTACGTCGCTTGGGTACAAGTGACATAGGATTACATCCACCAACTCCCCGTCATTCTGGCTGACAACCTTTACCGGAAGTGTAACAAACATTACGGTCCTCCTACCTCAGTCACATCACTGCAGCTACTATGTAAGCAGACGAATACTGGCACCTCTACCGCTCTGATAGCAGAAAAACACTGATCTCGGCGCACAGGACTTCACGCACTCTCCCGACTTGTGACATCAGCTCGCTAACGTTACCTGATCCTGAAGCTGGAGACTTTGTGGAAGTAATCCTGCTGTAAGTTTTAATATTTTTTAATTAAGCCGCTATATCTTATTATACGTTATTCTGAAGCGATAAGGCGAAGGTGCCAGTTAATTTACTGCACTAAACACTGCACTGCTAGTAAGGACGTTACAGCGAAGGCACACATATCCACCACATGAAACATAAAATCAACTGCCTCTCTACAGAGGCGAAAACTGCGACTCTAATGCGCAGCGGGTCAGTGCAGAAACAGCATTTCTTACTGTAATATCAATAGACCCGTAATCAGAATAGCCCTCCCCCCTCCACCACATAACATACGTGAGGGATGAAGCGTCCAAGAAATATCGTCACAGTGACTGGTGAGTAGACGACGGAGCATGCAGCGTGTAATAAGTTATAAAAATAACACATTAATCGTATGAATCAACTGGGCTTTCTTTCCTTTAATATCACAGACAACGATAAAACGGGAACAGGCACACAACAGAAAGTCACGGCAAAACTTTTCAACGCGTAAAACATTTTCACACAAATTTTAAAAGAAAAACTGTCATCACCTCCAAACCCCACAGGCATCGTTAGAATACATTAAAGACTACATTAAAGACTGACTGGCCGTCTGTCGCAAAGTGACTTGACTTTACCCTTAGACTTCTAACGGTTAAATCAATGTCTTCCCGCCGGAAAGCTGCTCTATATTCCACGCTGTCGAAGCGCTTATAGGCCTGCTTTTAACAAGGCCAACCTCTCTCCACTATAAAGACCACGCAACGAGCGCTCTTTATTCTGGGAATCATACATCCTTGTTTAACCACGTGGCACATAGAGTTCTCACGGTGCTTTAAAGGTTTAGGTCCAAATATTACGCGCCATTAAGTCATATGAGGATGGAGGTATAGCTCCACGCATTCTTAACCTCGACATTAGATGGAGGTGGGTGGCCAGCTTCACCCCTCGGCCGCATCACCCCGGCGAAAGTGCCCTCGGTACCAATTGAATATAAGGCTCGGTGGGCCCCAACGTCGGTCAGAAGAGTAGGAAATAAGTTGCCCCTTGCCCACAGTCTGGTCGCTATACCGACTATGATATCCCGGCTCCCGCTAAGTAGAGAGCCAGATATCCAAACGTGGCAAAGGACTGACATATACAGGCATAACCTTCATATCTTCAGTAGCTGTATAGCAAATATGATAGACAAGGGGCCCGGAAGTGTTTGGGATAGGGCACATACACGGGGATATGGGAGGGCATAGAGAGAGACAGAGTGAAACCCAAAAAAGTTGAGGGTATGTCAATGGAGGGGTTACAGTAGGACAGACAGGCACACAAATACGACAAAGCCACGTCCCTCTACCTTCATTTATGTAACTAAGAAACATTATTCAATAAGGTATTCATTAAACGACAAGTAACTTCACACCTGCTAGTCACACATTGCAGGAAAGGTTTGTTGGGTCTATAAAAATTTCAAATTCCCCCAAGTATAATTCTTTCATAAAAAAAGTTGCTCTAGGCAGCATTTTAAGCTCTCACGGCGGTGACTATGAACAGTAGGCCTATCGTCTTGTGGGGCGTGACGCCGTGTAGCATGGTACAAATTTGCCGACATTTTGGATAAACTGGCTACATCCACCTACAGGGCACCCGGTACCTACGAAACGCGTGTAAATTTCTACCATACTACACGGCGTCACATCCCAGAAGACACTGTGCTTCAGAGTTACTGTGCCTTGTCGCCACTGCTTTCGCTGCCACATGACACCTGACATGATAAATTAGAATAAGTTCCGGGTTAAAATGAAAATGTAACAAATTCCGGCTTCAATTTAGAAGAAGAAAGCAAACGCGAAATGTGACATTTTCACTTCCATATGAACACAAAACAAGCAAGCATCATGTACAGAAAGAAAAAAAAAGGACTAAGTCAACAGACAAAACATCGCAATAGGTATAGTTGCTACTACAAAAGAGACTGAACTCAAACAGATGAACACCAAAGACAGTCCCTGTGCCATAATTTCCACGAAAGGTTCGTCTGGCTTTGACAGTGCTGAAATGGAGCAGAAAAGAGTTTAATTTTGTAAGCAGCCTCAAGATATGGAAAACGCAATAAAGCGACAAGACGAAAGTTCTTTTTATTGTCACAAAACAAAGTTAATTTCTGACACAAAGTTACTTTATTTCCATTCGCTATTGTTTCATTACAAAGCAAACCTGCCAAATGCCGAATCCATGCTACGCGGTGACGCATCTTTTTCACTGTAGCAGCATTCGTCCTGCGCTGGATACTGCACACTGTCCAATACAAACTGCTAGTTGTGTGAGGCACGCTACACTCACGTAACTTAAATGACGTTCAGAACTTCGCTGTAATCTCGTCTTCAGGTGACTGACTGTCACTGTACTGGCATAATTTAAATACTGCCTTTTTGTATTAAGATTTAGTGGTAATGGTGGGGATCGAACCAGACTTCATCCGTAGCCAACTACAACAGTATGCTTAAAACCAACGCTAATGTTATCGTACACGAGTAGGACCTAAATATTATCTAGCACCGATAATAGGCGACTCGCTATGGGCTGGACAGACCGGGGATCGAATTCCGGTGGGAGAGAGATTTTCCGCACCCGTCCAGACCGGCCCTGGTGCCCACTCAGACTTCTGTACAATGGGTACCGGGTCTTTTTCCCGGTGGTAAAGCGGCCGGGGAATGGCGTTGACACCCAACCCCATCTAGCGCCGAGGTTAAAGTGACAGTAGAGCTATACCTCTACTCTCCCTCTGGGACTTCATGGCCTGTTCTAGGATGAACTTTACCTCCATCGATAACAGGCCTACAATGTGAACACGACCTGGTGGTCACGTGATATCTAATGTAGGCCTACTGATGGAGACAAGAATGTGGAATATTGTATAGTGGTAAAACATAACAGCATCTACAGATTTTGAATGAAAATGTTAACAGGTGGAAATAACAGGCGGCGAAAGGAACCTTTGAGATTATAAGTTATTCTTAGAACTTGTTTTGTAAAGTAAAATTTCTGCGTGCTTATGTGAGTTTTTATCGTGCTTGTAATACCATGCCAAAGCGTATCGACAGGAACTGATTTAGGCCTACGTTCGACGCTATCATTCGGTAAAGTAAAAGTGTCCCTCCGGGATTTCGGAGGTCTGTAGCGCAGGAGCCAAATCACACACGGGGATGAGAGCATGTCAGTGAAAAGAGTACATATCCAAGTTCTGAACCTACCTTACAAATGTTCAATATGTCCCCCTTTGGTGACTCGACAGACGTCAATTCTCGTACGAGGTCCACAGTCCCAGGCGATGGTCCGGGCCTACCTGTTCGTTTTGCGACACACAAACAGCCAGTTTCCTCGAATTTTCTATACCAATCTCTTACTGTTTTGTCCGTTGGTGGTTCTGTACGATACTTGGTTCGAAAACCACGTTGCACTGTTACAATTGACTGGGTTTTAGCAAATTGCAGGACACAAAAAGCTTTCTGTTCACCTGAAAACGCCATGTTTGCACACCACTGCCTCCTAGCGGAGAAACGGGTAACTACGCCATCGCATCTGTCACGAAAAAACTTTTACATTTCCTCTATCCGTTGGCATGCTTTTATCTCTTATATGTGGGTTTGCTACTGCACGGCCAAGCCTCTAAATCCCGGATGGCCTTATGAAACACGCTGTAAGTATATCTCTGCCCACGCCATGCAGGCATACAGGGGAATTATAGCTATAGCTCCACTCCTTTTTAACCTCGGAACTAGAGGGAGGTGAGAGAGGTCGAATGGTATGTTGATTAAGGGACAAAAAACTGAGAAAGATGGGCGCCCGTGAAAAGCGGTAAGGGTCTAAGTTGAAGATGTGTCCCTCCATTCGCGTGCAGAGATTGAGGTAAAGTACAAAAACCTCAGTCCGGTCCGGCCCCAGGTTTGAACCCGAAGCCTCCAAAATACGAAGCGAGTGTGCTAAACAGTCGACAGCAGTGTTTGGTCCATACAAAAATGGACAAACACAGATCGAATCAAATGAACGGAGGCCAGTCCGTATAAACATCGTCCAGTAAGTGTACACTGTGGTCTTCGTGACAAACACTCCGAGAGCAGCGGAATCCAAGAAGAGTCGTCTGTGTGTTTCGAGGTGGAAATAACGTCACAGGCAGCTAGCTCAGCATCAGCTCCTGTTTCTCCTGAGAGCAGAAGCGCTGCACTGTCGTAAGACAACCTCCAAAGAGGTTCTTCAACATACAAATGGATACAGCACAAACATCCTCAACGAGCACTTATAATAGGAGATGAAAACTTTCAACATAAACGAGCCTAAGATGATACACTTGCTTTACTACATAATGAAAAGGGTTAATTAAGGTCATTTTACAAAACACACGCCTTGAAGTGCAACTTACATTTTCGGGACGAAATAAATTTGGTCTCCAAGCGTCTGGCTCCCACCATGAAACTGCTTATGAAATCAAAAAAACTTAGTTTACTACTTATTACTGTACGATACTGGGTGTTCCTTCAAGAGTTAAAAATTCTTCAACCGACCAAGAAACTTGTTTTTATGTCATCGCTGTGACCACAAAAGCGACAGAGAGTGAAAGCTGTGATAGATCTAACACAACTGTCACTACAAATTAATAGTTAAAATCATCTACCACAGTAATTAAAAAACAGCAGCTGAATTATCAACTTCAAAGACACAGCTCTGTCACTGCTACGAATAATGTCCAGGAAATGTACTGAGTGGTGAGAGGGTGGTTAAATTCCGCTACATCATCCAACAGTCGAACGGAAATACAGGGAATATGAATTGTACTGTACAAGCGCAGTTAATGGAGGCGTCGTTCATTCTTCTCTACAGCATCCACAGCATGACTGGTGCAGTGGTGTACTGAACATGGCAGAAGCATGTCAGTTCTTACAAACAGAAACACCATTACAGATTCAAGAAACACTCAATTCCTAACATAACGGTTGCTTGATTCTTCACACCGCCGATAATCTCATCTCACTGGTTCAGGAATCTACAGTCGAGGGATATTCAGTTACAAAGACTCTGGTTTTATGTAATTCTTTTCGTCTTCTTTTCTTTCTCGTCTGCCTTTCTTCCTTTCTTTTCCTTCCTGCAGATGCTGCCATCTGAACAAAGTGTTGTATTATGTACAACTTTCCAGTGTATATTCGGTTAAGATTTATACTGACGAACTCTAGAAGTCCTCGCAAAACGTGTCACACCACAACTAAACCTCTTACATGAAAATCCACTCACCAAGAATACACACCCTTTCCCCATCTTGCGTTACAGTATGCAAATATCATGCACGTGTTGCAGATCGGATACACCACTATACATAAAACAAGACCTTGGAAAGAGGACTCAGTTGACAGTAGCAATAAAGTAAGCTTAAACACACGAAACATCACGAAACTTATATGTGCAAGTAACCCTGTTCTACGTTCGGGAAATCTGGCAATTTCTACCGAAATTCTAAGCATTTGCCGGACACTGAACACAGCAACTCGTTTTGAGGCGTCTCCAGACTTCACGTACGACTAGCATTACGGCAGTAATGGCGTCAAGTGCACAGAGATATGGGGACATGAACACTCACACAGATACATCAATAAAAGTGAAAACAGCGGGTTTCCATTCATTATTTGGATCACTGCACAACACATATGGGAACGCCAAGTTTATTCATCCTTCCCACTAAATGCATAACTTCCCAGGTCACTTAAAATGGATCCGTATAAAATTTGGTATGCATTGTGTATAACTAAAACCTGTGGGGTAAGTTACAGTTTGGTCCATTTCGGTTCACTAAACCCCAGCATTACACGAAGCAAAGAATCGCCATTTGGGTGTTTCTCGAAAAGTGTTCCTTGCATACAGAATGTAATCTCCGTACTAAAGAGACCTATGGTTCACTACGTTCTGTATCTTTCAGCAACACGTTTTAAGGTAGGATATGTGCGAAAAATACAGTCTTATCAAATATTCCAGCCTATCACGGCGGTTCAGTGTTGAGGTGGACCCTATTTGAGATGATGGCACTGCTGACACGCAAACTGTAGGTTATAGTCGACGTTTCCGATATTCTTACTGCCTCCGTCTTTAAGGCGATGTGGCTACCCAACTGTCACTGCGGAAACATACAGTATGGCCTACCGGCACGCAGGTTGGTGGAACTTGGACAGCCAATGGAAACCGAAATGTACATGTAAAGGGACTGTGGTGGGGTGGAGGTAGTGAGTGGGCAGCACTCAAGGGGGGGGGGGGGGTGTGACGGTCGTAGTGAAACTTGTAAAGATGAAGGGGGATATGACGAGGACAAGAAGTGCTTAAAAAAATTTAAGTCGTCTCTGAGGTCACCATGAAGGCACGTGGGAAAGTGGGGGTATAGCTCCACTCATTCTTAGCATCGGCAATAGATGGAAGTGAGCGATCACCTTCACACCCTGACCCCTGTATCCAAGGGGAAAGAGCCAGTAGTATAAATTGAATGAAGGGCTAAACAGGTCCATCTGGCCTTTGACACTTTGGAGTAAGGAAAATCTTTTACCCTGGCCGGGAATCGAACGATTTCTCGACCGTCCGGCCCCAGAAGCGTGGGGGGAGTTCAATATAAAAACTGTGAGAGTTTCCAAGAAGATGGTACAGGTCGAACATGGGCCTACTCCATGAAGACGACGAACACTCGATTTACAGCAAAGTCCGTGTACGTCACGTTACGCAATCGCCGATACCGAAGCAGTGTAGCTGGGGGAAACGACGGAACAGTTCAGCCTTCGTACTTCTGGGATGTTACGCAGCGTTGATTGGCATTTAGTTACCGACGTTTCGGAACAGCCTATCGGTCCCGTCTTTAACGGTCAAGCTCTCCTTCTGTTTTCTCTTTCCCCCTTCCGAACCCACTTTCATTTCCCCACTGTATTCTGGTGTCACCCCAGATTAAAAATTCCTTCGCTCCGGTCCTTGTGCTCTTCGCTCCATTAATCCAATTGGCTCGTTTCACTTTGCCTGACAACCAATCACCTCCCACGCCATTACCTATATAACCACGCACCCAAATGTTCCCGGCGTTACTCTTAGACTGCTTCACCCTTGAAGATGGGACCGATATGCTGTCCCGAAACGTCGTTAACTACCAATCAAGAGCAAGGACCTCATTCACACGGCGGAGGGAGCCTGAAATCACGCAGTCTCCTACGGCATGCGACTGGGTGGTCCTACCATATGCCAGGCTTTAAACTGTGACGTTTATGAAAACCGGCAGCATTTACTGTGCAAAGAACCATTCATATCCTCTATCACACGCTGATGGCAGACAGCATAAAGGCTTTTAAACATTCCACATTATCCCGTATTATTCTGTCCGCAACTAGCACCACATGCTGCCTCCGTATGCCCCTGGCCTCATTCGAACGTGCGCTAAGATTACACTCAACATGCAATACGCCTAAACTACCTAACTCCATGGAGCAGAGTCCTTCTTGAGAAGCTAGCAGGTCGTCAGCTAGTCAAGAAATTCCCTGCGTTTTATGGAACCCGAAGGTTCATTACCGCACTCAGAAGAGCCCGCCACCTGTCCCTATCCTGAGCCACATCAATCCAGTCCACGCCCCCCATCCCACCTCTTGAAGATCCATTTTAATATTATCCTCCCATCTACGCCTACAATATGCCTACATTACAAATTTCGAAACTTCTTACTTTCTGTGGTTTCTCGTTCAGGTGTCTGTTGTCACTCCAGTTTGCAGTCACTGATACAGCAACGTACTACACACTCACTGTTGCATGCTTTAAGACAAGACACCAGCTCAGTTTCAGAGGACAGTAAACACTTCAGGGAATGCTGCGCCATTCATATTAATTTGCAAGTCATAAATCATTCTCAGTTTCAAACCAGACACATGGTGACGCTGCGCAGGGTTGGTCATGCATCAAGTTACTGTATTGTGCGGCCGGAGGAAGTATCCAACTTCGGCAGTAGGCCCATTCAACCAAAATAATATGTCCAACGGGCGATTTCAGGCTTCCGCGGCGGTGTATATGAGATCTACGTTCTTCTGGGATGTTACACAGCGTAGATTGGTAGATAAGACGTTTCGGGACAACATATCGGTCCCATCTTCAAGGGTCAAGCTTTACCCTTGATGATTCGACCGACTTGGTAACTCACTACCAATCTACGCTGCCTAACAATTATCCTAGAAGAGCGAAGATCTCAATACGTCCTCAGCTTTGGTTGTCGTATTTTCAAAAACAGGCTTCCTTAATTTTAAGTGTCGTCTCAGTGTGGTTTTGTAATAGTTATAGTCAGGGAGTCGACACCGGCCAAGCCCACTTATGTCACCTTTAGAACAACTGTAAGCACCAAAGGCACACCCGCTTTCTGCTTCGTGTTCACAAAGGGAGATATTGCTTCACTGCAGTTTTGGCTCATGTTTGCACAGAATTCTAACGCAAAGGGATACAATGCCAACTTATGACTCACACAAGCATATAATCTGGCGTCTGTGTCAAAATAGATGTTGCGTACAGCAGGGGCGCACACACTCCGAACACCAGGTCGCCTGGACGACTGAATTTTATACGGTGGTGCCTAATATTTATGGGTCCTAAACATGGAACGGGCTTCATGTCACCAATCTAGCGCCTCGACTTTTGAATTGGCACCTAGACTTTTTGAAATTTGTGCATCCCTGGCGTAGAAGAAGGAATGGGTAAACAATTTGATACGATGTCAACTAAAGCTGATCCCAGTGGCCAAGCGGTCTAAGGCGTGGAGCTGCGGCCGTTCACTCGCTGAGACTGAGGGTCCGAATCCCGCCGGAGTCATGCAAATTATCTGTCTCTTATGAGTGTTGTGTGTTGTCGGGTAGAGATTTCTGCGTCGGGTTGATCAGTCATCCAGATAAGTCCTACCGAGTGTGATGTGTCTGAGTATGATCCTGATGCCTTGACACTGAGGAGGCCCTGGCCCACTACGGGCTGTCGTGCCATGAAAAAAAAGAAAGGCAGTTAAACATGTAAGCTAGCAAATTGCGATGAAATTATTGTCCTAGCGAAATCAATAAAGTTTGCAGGTTAGTAAGACAAATCCAAGTCAATATTTTGTGACATGTTTTCTGTGTTTCGGAATACAGTCTACTTAAAATAAATAAAAGTGGTTCAGCCGTAATGACGTAAAGATCATCTCTGTCGCGCAGGGTACGTTCCAATAGCAGCAGTACAAGTCAAATAGCAATTAACGTTTTACAGGAATGTGTTTCAATGAGAGAGTACAATACAGAATAAAATAACAAAATAACATAAGAATAAAATGCAGTTCTTTTAAACATGTTATTTCCCATCTCTCGTCGAGAAACACTGCATGTGTTATTCATAGCATGTTTTTAATGTCTGGCTTAGGAAAGAAATGTAGTAAAAGTTCCGACGCGCGTTTCTAAAAATATACACATCAAAAGATCATTTATTCAAAACACCATGCTTTGTACACTCCTCGCTTGCCTCAGTTGGTTGTCGTTTCATTACCAATCATTTTTCTAAGGAGAGTTTACTGTACGGAAGTAGAAACTGAACTGCGTACTTATTAACATATTGATATTTTATTCATACCTTCTTCCAGTGCCTCACTTCTCTGATAGGCATACCACACACTGCACCAAATCTAATTCATACAACTGCTGATCCTTATAACACAAATAGAGGACGGTCAAATTCTTGCAATGTTGCTATGTCCTTATTGCCTGCCTCCTCCACCTTCCTGCTGTAAGCCATGCATAAAAATGTGTATCCCACACACAGCTTGAATACAAAGGTGTTATACCAGCCGAAAGACATAAAGTTTCATTTTCTCGTCTACCGTAACATAATACTATAAATAAAAGCACTTTGTAGTGTAGTAGTGACATCAAAGTTTCCACTTTTACGCCGTTTAAAAACAGGATGTCTGAGTTATCTTCGAAGGATGACGGCACTGTAATTAGACTACACGCACATCATCACAGTGTATTTCATTTTAACATTACGCCCTTAGCTATGACCTGGTTATTCCGTGGAAGCTTTTCCATAAAACGTCACAATAGTGGACATTTCTCTTCATTCCCCAATGCTCGTTAATGTCCCTGTCAACATTTACTGTCCAACTTTAATTATTTCAATTTTACATTGCGCTGGTGCGATTCGAAGAATTTTTATAAAGGTATATATATATATATATATATATATATATTCCACCAACTAAACACATTTATAAAACAGTCCAACACGCCTCCTCTCGAATTCGGCAATGAGAAGCAAATATACTTACAGGATCATTCGTCACGCCTCAGAATAACATTTCACGCACGGCTTAGAAAGTATGAAATAATTTATACATTAAAATGACACCCTTAAGCTCCCCCTCGCAGGCAGAGCATCCAGAAGTCCTGTCTTCACTCTACACCTAATAACCTTAAACCATTTAAGGTAAAGTTAAAGGTAAAGTTCTCCCTAGAACAGGCCACGAAAGCCCAGAGAGGAAGTAGAGGTATAGCTCTACTCTTTCTTTAACCCTGGCACTAGATGAGGGTGGGTGGTCAACTCCACGCCCCGGCCGCTTTAACCCCCGGGAAAGAGACCTGGTACCCATTGTACAGGAGGTTGGGTGGGCCCCGGGGGACGAAATGTAATCTGTCCTATTTAAAGATCCAGCTCGTACTGCGCAGTAAACACTCTCCGTCTCTGTTGTAAAACCAATCAGTCAATATTGTGTCGGTACATATTCACTGTTTGTTCTGTGATCTATACAAACACATAAATACACTGTGTCAGCAAAATATATAAATTTAACGTTAAACCGGACTGTACATAATGTAACCACTGGGCTTTAAAAAGTTAAAAAGAGCAAGAAGAATACGGGATAAATATTACAACAAAGAAATTAAGTTATAAACCAACTGATGCACACTAAAACCATTTTTTAAGTAACTTTATTATAAAATTGTTAAAATTGTACAATTTTAACAATTTTATAATAAAGCTACTTAAAAAGTGGTTTTAGTGTGCATCAGTTGGTTTATAACTTAATTTAATATGACGAAGATGCACGGTGTCAAGAGTGTGAAAATTACAACAAAGAGTCCGCGACATTACAGACGTATACCTACGTAAGTACAAAGAACTTACACTTATGTACAAAGCATCCTCAATTTCATTCCAGACACACGACAAAAGCGGCATGACAGTTTCTCAGTCTTCAAACGGTTATTCCTTATCAGTAGCACATTTCACTCCGCTACATTAAGTCAGCAGTGGATCAAGCACGAAGACTAATAATTAACTCTAAGATGGACGTCTGGCCCGTTCCGATTCACGAGGAATACTTTTGTTAGTGTTCTTTAGAATTACCCTATTTCAGTCCATCACCCCTTTGTTTTTGGATTTCTTCGTCCGACTTCAGAACTTCGAGTTCACTGCATGTTATAGGGTTATACGTGGCCACAAAGGCTACGTACTGAAGGAGCAACAATGCTGTGTCATTTCATTCTTTCTCCTGTCAGCTCTATCTCTCATTCATAATTTTACATCGCGTCCGCAATACGTTCGTGAAGTACTGACTGCCTGTATCTGCTGGTCTTACTTCTTCACGTCACGTTGACAGCGCCACAAATACGGTGACATTTGTGCCATTTGTTAACGAGATTCTTACGACAGTCGCATGGCACACAGTACCCCCAGTAAAAAAATTGTCCATCTATCCTGTTTTTAGGTTAAAGATTCACATTTTATAAAACTGGTATGATTTACAACGTATGACAGCAAACAACAAAAAAGAAAGCAACACATCTTTAATGCACGCAGCAGCATTTAAAACTTCAACTAGTACATACCCACACGGGCACGCGCGCCTTTAAATTGACAAATTTATACAAATATTTGCGTATATAAGTTATTTATTTAATCAGTACTTTAAAATATCAAACAGCAGAAACACAAATGACGCGAAGCAGTGCCGCGATTTGCTCTACACATTCACCTGCTTTCCTCTCTACTCACAACAAAGCACAGCGTCAGACCCATCACATGCACTGTATCGCAGTGACAGCGTGGCACTTGCAGTTCACTCGGAACATAAAGCATTTAACACAACATTCTTCATCTGTGTACAACTGACCTCCATTTTTCACTATTTGGGGGGGGGGGGGGGGCGGACTCAGCATTCAGCAAGTCGCAACCAGTGTTAATTTGTTACTTCAACAGACGCTAATCCTGAACTGTCACGTCATCGAGAGTGGGCTTTCAGCATCGCGTCTGAAAACTTCCTCGCATTTCTTACTCTAGCGGCCGTCATGAATTACACGCAATGCCTGATACGGACGCGTAAACAATAGTATTTCATTTTTCATTGTTAAAAAGACAGATGCCTTTACATTTATATCCCAGAATCTCGTCTAAAAAGCTGCAGCGATTGTGAACGCTATATATAATTTCTTTACCGCAGACGCTTTCAATTAATAAATGTGTCCATGCCACTGTATGTACAGAGTACACGCATTATGCTATTCTGGGAGCTAAACACGCTATACTCCAGACAAGTGCGTAATTACATTTAATGTCACTCGTTACGAATACATGCTAATTAATAAATTCCGAGGAATAAGACGAAGCGAGAATGTGAAGTTGTAATGTGGATGAAACAGAAGAACGAGTTTCACCAGTTTCGTTAAGGGATTTGACGGTTGGACTTGCGTAAAGCGAAATGACTATCGCACACTTTAAACGGTTTTCAATGGCAAGAAATTCATTAGGCCTAATATCACAGGGTAAACGAAATTACAACATGACGCCCTTTAATGGTGACGTAACGTAATTCAGTACACTGACAGCATGGCACGCCCAAAAGAGGGCTGGAGACCGATACAGCTGCAACTTCATGAGAGTACCAGCTACTTTGTTGAGACACAGGTATTTTTGGTTACATCGATGTAACTTAACCTACGTAACGTTCTCCCGAAGTATGGTAGATTCCTCCTGAAACACCCTGTATAATGAAAAAACTGATCTCGCTGATACAACTGCTTAGCTTACTTTATTACAACTTAAATATTTCCTCTTTCCCGACAACGAAACACACAGCGAAGGCACTTCGCTTTTCAGAACACTTGACGCTTGTGGGACTGATATAAACACTGCTGCCACCTGTTCGCGCGCGTTGTAACGACGTGGAAAGAAAGTCAATGAGGGAAATACAAAGGAATACATATTTTATATATTCTGTTGTATTCCTATACAAACTAGTAGTTTTAAATCTCGTTGTTCACCTTCTTCTACTGTATTTTGCTATTTTTAGTGACTAATTCAATGCAATAAACTCTCGCTAAGCCTGTTTAAGACAGGTCATTAGAATTATTATTGCGGTTTATGTATTTATGTATTCCTGTTTCAAACTATTTGGAAATGCTGTCAGAGACCTAGGCTATCAAGCGTCAAACGGTAGCAGTATGCTGTCAGAGACCTTGGCTATCAAGCGTCAAACGGTAGCAGTATGCTGTCAGAGACATTGGCTATCAAGCGTCAAACGGTAGCAGTATGCCGTCAGAGACCTTGGCTATCAAGCGTCAAACGGTAGCAGTATGCTGTCAGAGACCTAGGCTATCAAGCGTCAAACGGTAGCAGTATGCTGTCAGAGACCTAGGCTATCAAGCGTCAAACGGTAGCAGTATGCTGTCAGAGACCTAGGCTATCAAGCGTCAAACGGTAGCAGTATGCTGTCAGAGACCTAGGCTATCAAGCGTCAAACGGTAGCAGTATGCTGTCAGAGACCTAGGCTATCAAGCGTCAAACGGTAGCAGTATGCTGTCAGAGACATAGGCTATCAAGCGTCAAACGGTAGCAGTATGCTGTCAGAGACATAGGCTATCAAGCGTCAAACGGTAGCAGTATGCTGTCAGAGACCTAGGCTATCAAGCGTCAAACGGTAGCAGTATGCTGTCAGAGACATAGGCTATCAAGCGTCAAACGGTAGCAGTATGCTGTCAGAGACATAGGCTATCGAGCGTCAAACGGTAGCAGTATGCTGTCAGAGACCTAGGCTATCAAGCGTCAAACGGTAGCAGTATGCTGTCAGAGACCTAGGCTATCAAGCGTCAAACGGTAGCAGTATGCTGGTCCCCTGGCCAAGATTTAATTCATAATCCCACCCCAACACCCCCCCCCCCTCCCGGATACGACCGCGACGTGTTCTGCGATGACTCGTGCTCTTGGTACGTTATTCGACTGTCACTGTTGTTGCTGCTATTGTCGTCATTATCATCATCATAAATTATTTGTATGTCATAAAAGATCAGTCAGTTTTAAAGCCACCTGTCATGGAAGTTATAATAACATTTGTTTAAAGACAGTATTATAATTATCATCATCACCATCATCCTCACACAGTATTGGTCATTATCATATATACTATCAAGATAATTCTTAACTGTTTACAGAAAAATGTTATTTATTACGTGCGCAATCGACAAAATATGTACAAATTTTATAAGCTGTTTTCACAACAGTGTAGTTTGCCTCATAATCTTGCAGCCAAATTTAAATATGCCAACATTCATGTCATGAGTTGCTGAGTAATAAAGACATGCGAAGTCTGAATCTTCCTGACGATAGCGTTTTACGATACAGGCGTATAGACTATTATTTTGGGCACTGCCCCTTCTCTTGCGTTGTTTTCAAATGAAAGGTTTCAAAACTGAGCCCCGATCCGACATCAGGAATTAAAGGTTCGTACTGAATTGCGATCCTTAGAAAGGCGGTATGGCAATCGGAAGCTCTCTGTCCTCGGTGGTTACTTCGTCCTTCGGGAGCACTTTGCAAAAATAGCTCTAGATGCAGCGCAATACAATCGACTCAGGTATGCAGTTGGTATGTTTGTAGTGTGGCCACATGGCTCACAGAGGTTGAAGAATTTCTCAGTCACAGTAGATCTCTCAGAACTTCTACTGAGTAAGGTAAAAGGTAAAGCAATCTCATTACAGGCCTGGACAGGCCAAGGTTGAGGCTCCCAGATTTGTCAGCTCTACGCACCGGCCGCCTTTACTCCTCAGGAAATATACCTGGTACTCATTTCTGTTAGAGGCTGAGTCGACCCTAGGGCCATACTGCGACCGAAAGGATTATGTCAATGAAAAATTCCAAAGACACCATCGGGAATCGAACCCGTGGCGACCTTCCGGCTTGTAGCGCAGTGCCTCAACAAACTGCGCCACCGCGTGCGCTTCGAAAGCACCACGGTCCTTCGAAACGCCAGTAACTATTTAGCAGCCGACTCGGGGTAACATCTCAGAAGACGAACTTGTAGCAACACCGCTGTGAGAACCTCAAATCTCGCATTAAGTAGCACACGTTTACCAAGCTAGACGTCTACCTGTATATACGACGCAAGAGAGGTTCTTTCCATCCGGTATACCTTTTATACATATGTTTACTTTTTGCGCTAGTGCAGAATAACTATAAATAAACTAAAATCTAGTTCTTACAATTTATGAAGCGTCATTACACGTGTGTCCCAGTGCTACAGCCAGTCACCCAGTTTGGAAGACTTACCTGCAACAAATAAAAAACACGTACTGATTCACAGCCGACTGCCATAATCCACAATATTCAGTGTGAACACAGGGGCATGAGAGAAATATTATTAAAACAAATATTAAAGTAATTAAACTGTTGTTGTACGGCGAACTGCATCCGACAGCTCCACAATCACCTGGGCGCTTCAGACAGGCAGCTCGATAAGTGTTACATTCACAGCAGAATGTGGAAGAAGACAATCCGCGGTTAAAGAGAGATAAAAGGGTAAACGGAAATGGTACATAGCTGGTTACTGTTTATCTGACACAACATTATCCACCAAAACTAAATAAAATGACAATACATATGGATTAAGTTACGAAACAACACCGAGTTCGAATCAAAATTGAAAATAAATACTCTCACTCAAGGCGTGCAACGTGCCTGCAGGCATTTCGACATAATACGCATTGATGGACAATTAGGATAGTAAAATTCCTCAAGAATGGATGAAACTGGATTTTCTGTGAATCCTGAACGGCAAAGCTGAAGCAATCGTTTATCAGACTAAAGTGTTCATACGAGGTGCGATCCGAAAGTTTCCGGATTGGTCGCGTGGAGAGCTAACCGGATATGTTAGAGCTGTGTGCTACTAGGTACCGCCGAGTCCATTTATTGTAAATTAGTGCGAAGAGTGTCGCTGTAACAGGATGCTGCGTTTTTTTGGTGCAATGACGTTTAAGTGTGTCTGTTATTAGTGCGTTCTGCGATAGATGTAGCCCAGCAAAATGGGGAGACCTGACGCAATAGAGCATATGCATCAAGTTTTGCTTTAACCTTGAGCAAGCAGCTTCAGAGACTTACGAAATGCTTAGAAAAAGGCCCTTCGTAATGACGGCCATGAGCAGAACAAAAGACAAGAATGGCATTTGCGTTCAAAAGAGGCCAAACATCGGCTCAAATTTTGAATGTTTCGGATATCCAAAGTCAAGTCGCACTGACCAAAATGTGGATAAGGTGCCTCAAGTCATTCATGAGGACACACAGCTTACGATCCACGATGTTGTAACACTCTGTGCCTAACAACAAAGTACATGCCGACGCATTTGCACTGAACATTTAAACATAAGGCGGTTTGCTGCAAAATTCGTGCCCAGTCTGCCGAATGATAACCGGAAACACAGCCGAATTTCTGCGTGCAACGATCAGGCCAAAGAGGACAGAAACGTCCTTTCTCAGTTCTCACTGTTCCCAAAGATGAAAATCGGGTTAAACGAAGTAAGATCCAAGGATATCGCAGAGATTCAAGTGGAGTCACTGGCGGTGTTGGACCAGCATCTCGAAACGGGAGTGGCACTGGGCCCGGTACATAAACCCCAAATGGGAACTGCTTTGAAGGAGACAATTTTTTTTCTTATGGCTCGACAGCCCTTGGGGGCCTAGGCCTCGTCATTTTACGACGTTTCACGATCACATGATAGACACACCACATTCGGTAGAACTCCTCTGGACGAGGGACCAGCTCGTCGCAGAGACCTCTACCTGACAACACACAACACTCACAAGAGACAGACATCCATGCCCCCGCTGGGATTCGAACCCACGATCCTAGTAAGCGAGCGGCCGCAGACCCACGCCTTATACCGCGCGGCCACTGGGATCGGCTTGAAGGAGACAATACCAACCTGTAATTAAGGCAAGCCAATAATTCTTATATTGAGTCAGTCCAGAAACTTCTGGCTCGCACCTCGTACATCATTCATCGATACGGAGGGGAGGTGGAACATCCACCTGCAATGCCGACTGAGTTGTAACACCTCCCTCTTTCTAGTTACACTCACCAGATAGCAGCCTGTGCCAGAAACATTTCAGAAAGTTTCAATTTCTGCTACTGTGCGCCGCATTCTGAAAATCGATACATACGCTCACAGTACTGCATGGGGCCACGGGTAGATGGCAGAGGTACACATCTTCCGGCATCAAGTTTGTTTACAAATTCATCCTGAGAAACGGACTCTGCAGAGACACCACCCCAGAGTCGGATGTATTGCATGTGATACATAAGAAACCATTGGTGTCTTTCTTTGGTGTTTTGCATCCCGTTGTGTTGGAAATCAAATTAAATCAATTGGTAAAACAGTCTAACGCAACTGCAGTTGGTATGTAAATCTACATTCAGGTTAAGCAGCTACATGTTTCGACCGGCATGAGGTTATCTCCAGGGTGTGTATTCTACAAGGATGTAATTGTTTAGTAACATACATAGACACGCTTGTGGAGATTGACATCTCGACCTATACATGACATTCTCTTCCAGCATGTCAGTCAAAAATCTCAATTCAACCTGTTATTATTCTTCAGCTCATTCAATTAAGATATTTTGACTGACATATGTTCGAAAATAAGGTCATATATAGGTAGAGATATCAATTTCCACAAGCGTATATATGTTAGTAAGCAATTAAATCCTTGTACAATACATATAGCCTGAAGATGACCGCATGCCGGTGGAAATATGTAGCTGTTTAACCTCAATATAAATTTATATTCAACTACAGGTGTGTTACAGGGTTATACCACTTGACATAACAGCAGTTTTTGTTCCTTTACCTCCTTAATTACTCACTTCATTCCACCACCAGCTTGGCGTTGATGCGAATAAGAATAAATGGTGTCGGTAATTCCAATACAAGGGAAAGATGTGACACTGAAATAAAGAAACGCACGTAGCTGATATCTCGAATCCCCTATAGACTGCTTAATTGATGACTTCAGAATTAACTCAGTTGTTGTAGTAAGAAACGAATATCTGTTCAGCATAAAACAATAATAATAATAATAAATAATAAATTAACGAAATGTAATGGCATCATGGAAGGGACATATCCTCCACATCAAATGTGGTTACTCCGCCATGACGTGATATAATGGAACTAGGTGACACTTACTTCCCCACCAGAGATGAATTGCTTGTACAGTTGTGCTTCGATGGTCAAGGCCAAAGAGTGTCATGTGAAGAAGAAGACTGTATTGTTTGTTTCTATCCCTTAGTTTCTTCAGCAACACCTTCCCACGTGTAAATGTTACACAGCGACAATCACGAGGATGACTGTGCTTTATGAAATGGGAAGGATGTGGTGGGAAGAGGCGCAGCCTGTGTTAAAGAACTGGCGCGATATTCTTTGGGAGAAAGACTGACGATGCTGAGGAAAACTAACAAAGACATCAGCAAGCTAGGCGACAATCTGGGTAAAGAATCAAACCCAGGATCTTTTAAATCCGAAGAAACAGCACTGATCACGCCGCAATCGTGACGTCCGATGACGCTGGTGATAAAGCAGAAGATGCTGAGTAACCCTTACATTGATTCAACATCTCGTAGTTAAAATAAAAAAAAAAACAGTATTTAATTAATTCTGTACAGTCCAAGTGAAAGCTGAATAACAAATTACCTCGAGACATTTTTTTTTTGCGAAATTCTGCTGGAGCAATTAAGGAAACTCACGATAGATTAACCACCAGCAAGCACAATTAAATATTAGCCAACCGAATTCAAAGTGAATGCGTAAGCCCGAAGCACAAAGCACAGCTTCACGTGTCAACTACTTCGACCATGGAATATTAAGGTCCTGGGAACATCGTAACGAGCCAGAAGCGGAAGGGAAACTCGATATTCCGGGTGAGTAGACCGGCGAGCTTGTGTTCTGTAATGACGCTGTCGATTGCTAAGATTATACAGCGTCGTGCACCTGGAATAGCAACGCAGTAAACGAAATACGGCAATGATAATTGCGAATTCGCAACCGGCATGGAGATAAACCGAATCGTCAGATTCTATACGCTTCATGAACAAGATCAGAACGTCTATGTAAATATATTTTCTACCATTTGAATTTTCAATCCAGATCCACTGGCAAAAATAACCACTTCCTCTCATACGTATTCCACGAATGGTGTAAACAGTTTAGGCAGAAAAGTTGTTCACGAGCTGTGTGCTTCTGCCCAGAAAGGATGTCTACGGAGATAAGGTTGATTAGTGTACATAAAACGAACATATAATAACATAAATGTATATAAATTTTATCGTCGGTAGTCTACAAACCCCAATGATAAAGACACCTAAGAGGACCATTAAAAATTGACCTTTGGTCGGGACAGACTTCAGCCCAATCCGTGAAAACACATTACGAATATGCCTAGCACAGAAAGCAATTAACGATTTCCGTTAGACCTCGTATTTACAGCATGCCATTCGAGACCAACACATATCGATCATTGACAATTCTAGACCATTAATAATAATAACAACACTGCGATCCTGCAAACTTGCAAGATTTAGGATCCACGTTTAGAATGCTGACGAATGAATTTAAAATTAGGCCTATGCGATACGTCATGGTGCCACATTATAAAGAAGACCGTAATCTTCATATTCATCGCCGTGACAAACACAAACCTCACAAACAGAGGCTTAGGCTAGGCTCCTGGTTTTTGACCTGAACAGCGCACGGTTAGTCCAAAGCAGCGCAACAACAGTTCGAGAACTAAATAAAGATATTACGTTTTAGGCTTATGCAACGGAACAGGCGATGTCTCCGTTACTACCGGATGTGGTGCCGACATTTTGAGACTACGTAATGGTCTCATCTTTAAGAGTTGAAATATCACAGGAGAATTCTTATGTTGTTTCGAAACGTCGGGCACCAGTCACTTACTGACGCGGTTCCACATCCCAGAAGAACGGAGACCTAAACAGAGGAATTCCTACTCAATCATTGAACGCTGGAGTGCCACGGTGCCATGAACTGAGTATTCGGGTCCTTGATCCATCCGAACAATCACACATCTTGCACAGGGAACTACAATCAAGAGACAGTACGGACCCCCACCCACTGTGAGGCACTGACACTGTCGCTAAGATTCAACTCCAAGCAACCAAGAGTTTTGCACTTATTTGCCATAACTCGCTAAAGCCACGGAACAGAATTTGACCGGACCTGCTTTATAGACGTCAACAGGATATCCTGAGCGAGTTTCAGAACATTTCGTAAAACACTGCTATAGAGGTTTCCTGCCTCGCGAATATGCATGTACACCCCAGTTGTTTCCTGAGTGTCACAGTGCCATTTTCATCGACTTAAGTGAGGCTGGATTTTCCTGCATGGCTGCTTTTAAAACAAAGCAAGGGGAACCACTTAGACATTGGACACGAGCTTTACTCTGCTCTCTCCGAAATTAAAACAAGTTGCGAACATCTGGTAGCAAGACAGCAATGGAAGCCCTCACTTTGACAATTAAACATACTCACTTAAACATTTCATTATGAGTTACTGAATGGGATTCTTACCATTATTATAAATATGGTTAATGTAACATCTGAATTTCAACCCCTTCACATAAATAAATTAGGAAGTACTAATACGCATACTTATAAAAGCCGTTAAAACAAAACAAAACTAATCGGAGAGTAGAGGAAGCTTGGTAATATTAAAACATCGAAAATTGGGGGGGGGGGGGTGCAGATCGGGGAGTGAACGAGAGGTAAAAGGCGTATAAAAATCATCGGATTATAGTTGCACGTGAAGATGTGGTACGTTGGACTGATGCGACCCAACGAGTGTTGGCACAGACTCTTTAACATCGAAGTTGATCAAAATCAGAATTTTAGAAGATGACATATCGGGCGGCAACGACCCATTAGACCTAACATGATAACGCAAACCTTAGCAGTTCTGCACTGCGGACACAGGACCCCTAAACGGACGGACGCCTGCAAACTGCAAAGACTGCAAAACCTCTGTGCAAGGTGCCTGTTGGAGGACAGCGGTGAGTACAGCCTGACGTTGAAGCCACGATAAGTGTGAGTGATTTGTTGAATGCACATTTCTACAATTACACTTAGTACCTACTACCAAACAATAAAAATAACGCGATTTTCAGATTCCAGTTCAGTGTCAGTCATCTGTCATATCCGAAAACTACCAACACGATATCCACTACAGTTCTAGCCCAACACATGTATAATCGACTTTGGCATTCCTCACACCGTGATTAGTTTACAGCATCGGGCCAGAGTGCAATGCGAAGGGAGAATATGATCAAAATATTACTGGAGTTAGTCAATAGGGGAAACATTGGATTATTGGATTCAGAAGCAATCCATCATAGCAGCGGTTGGCGCAAAATTGGTTTAGGCTATTTGGGGTTGTAAAAAAGATGAACCACATGGCGTATGATTTATGATTATAGCGGCATAACACGGGTTACAGTGTTTTTCGTCATTTCGCTCACTGAAGTGCTCTTCCTTCGATTATCGCTGGGAAATATCAACATACTGTTTATTACCTAACGTCTAATATGGATTTAAATTCTCCTGCAAAAACAGTTCTCCTATTTTGTACCCAGGAAGAAAACGCTGTATTGTAGTTACTTACAGGTGCACAGATCATCAAATAAAAAATATCCGAAGGTCTTACATTCTTGCTCAAATTTTCAGTATGAAAAACATAAAAATATTTTGACTTTCGGATTCTTAATACTTCAAGAACAGTGCCAATTTTCACTCCACTGTGGCGTATAGAAAATGTAAAAAATGAAGGCCAGACCGCAACAGTATTACTCATTCTTCTTAAACTTCATTTCTTCTTCTTCTTCCTCCTATTCTACTTTTTCTCTTTTCTCGGAACAGACCTCATCCGCTTCACCGAAGCACATAAACAGCTATGCTGGTAGTTGCCCTTGGAAGGAAATACAAGTATCAAAACTCCTCAAAAACTCTAAAATGATATGAAGGCACAATCCAGATTCGAACGAACCTATCTGACACTACGTACAAGCTCAGGAATTATCAAACTTGACACAAATCAGCTCACAACAACCCCATAGCAAAACGTAAGACACATAAAAGTCGAACCTTTCTGAAGTAGAGTGCATCCAGCTTCAAAGGAAATTGAGTAAAACTTAAAAAGATCAAAAACAAAGAAGGTTCTTCGCTTTTGCGTAAAATGACGAGTCAACATAAACAGGCACATTGTTAAGCTAATGAAAGTTTTTCCTGACGAACCCCTTTGCAGCCTGCCTATCAGTGTCCAACAGTGTTTGTACCTTTCCGTTCTTCAAAGAAGATTAAGCTTTAAGTACAATCACCATAAAACAGCTACGAGCCCACATTTCTGTCTGTACCGGCATGCACCTTAAAAGTAATTTCTAGAGCTATTTATTACTTATTCATTTCTACGGACCTATTCTGACTTGCTCTTAAGATTAAATTATCCACTGTGACTTCTACAGTCCGTAAACATAGCCACCGTTTGCATTAATGTACAACACAGAAGTCAATACGCAGTCTACTGGAAAACTCACAACGATGAGCAATTCAGACAAAAAACTGAACCGTTTGAACACCGAACAGTTGACCTGCATGGTTCTATTCAAGGGCGCTGCACTCAACACGGTAAATCTACAAACCTTCAGCCGGGGATCGCGTACTTGGTACAATGACTAGGCTACGGGCTGGCCGATCCGGGGTTCGAATCTCGGTAGGGATAAAATTTCGATATTCTCCAAAATCGTCCAGACCGGCTCTGGGGCCCACTTAGCCGCCTATTCAATGGATACCGGGGCTTTTCCTGGGAGTAAAACGGCTGAGGTGTGTTGTTACCCACTCACCTCCATCTAGCTCCGAGGTTAAAAATAAGTGGTACTACATGCCTTCATGGCGCGGACAGGGACAACTTGACCTTTCTTACCTACCAAACTTCTGGCGTAGTCTTAATCCCTGACATGATATTCTACAGTTAACTCGGACTGTACAGCGTCAAATGTTTGGATTACTGGTGCTTGACGAATTGGAAAGGAGGAGCAGGATACTCGATGTTCCGGCCAAGATCAGAACCAGGTACCTCTCGAACACCAACCAGGTGAGTTGTCGCGTCAGAAAAATTCGTCGACACAGTACCTGACATTCACCGCGAACTTAAGTGTGTGTTCCACATCTCTTCTCCACACTCGGTCCATACAGCACAATAAAGAAAATCAAGATAATTGGGTCTCAGAATTATCCCTTGTCACCACAGCACCTCACAAAATACGACGTAGTCCTATAAGCGCTCAATCCTGTTATAATAAATGTCTAACAATTCTCGCCATTGTGTAAATATATTACAAAGCTTGCCGCCAAAAATAATATTTCTTAGGCAGCATGTTCGTTATGAGATGCGATAAGTTGATTGAAAGGACAAAAGATGGGCTAGTGTCCAAGGTGCCCTTCTGTTTGGCCACCGGCCAACGTTCCTCTGGGACTTCCCTCTTTTGTTACCCTCCCAGACGAAAAAAGGCTACCGAACATTCCTTCTAAGCTGAACACATGAACATCGCTACACATTGCTCCGCAGCACCGGACTTCACAATAACGCTCGCATCAGAGGCTGTTTCACAACATCGCGATTTCTTGGACTGCGATTAACCAAGAGAATTCTCAGACTCCTACACATACTCTCCAGTTCTGCCAACACACCCTATAAGCGACGCTTATTTTTTAAAGTATGTATGTACGTACAAAACACGGTCATTACAGTTTTAATACAAGTTGCGACTTGAAGACAAAATGTCTGCGTCCAGGTTTTGAATCAGAATTAATTTTAAACTTCGTCTTCTTTCATGTCACTGTAACGCTGTCGACCTGCGCACCAAGAACAGACAACATAACAAAAATAATCCAGGACAGCCAACTACTGGCAGTTTATTTTTATATCACTGTCGGCTAATGTGCATTGCATGTTGTATTACACTGCATACACGAACATTACATTACATATTTTCGAGCACGCAGAATAACTCCATAACAAATACGTAATTTCCCGTGTGTGAAGTCTGTTTGTAATAATTCACACGAGAAAAACAGACTAACAAAACAATACACCTCGACATACCAGAATGCGAGGATGCTGCACCTACACAGATGGATCCTGAACTTGACTCCCACACTTGATTATTACGAGAACATCCACCTTCTGCGCAATACCATGCCGTGAGCAAATATCACGGTAAATACAATTTTTGAAAATCCTGATTTAGGATAAAACTTTGAGTTACTGCGCAGTACGTAATTCTACACTGTTATTCTTTTCACAAATCCCACTAGAGCAGCAGTTACGGCGCAATTTCTGGTACAAATCCCCCCAGTCTCTGCAGCAAACAAGTTGAGGAAGCAGCTCTAATCCCATTACTATGATTAACACCGTACGAGAATGAAGGCAAGCCCGTCAGCTTATCGCTCGTATTTTGGAAACTCCAATTGTTTATGTAGGTTCATGATTCAGTGCTACGTTGTGATAAAGCAACTGCTGTTATTACACGACTTCGTTCCTGCCTTCAGCAATTAATAACTCTGGATCACACTACGTCATACGATTTAGCGCAATCCTTTACTTTATAAAAACAATAAGCTCACAGTACTGACATGTCCATCTGTCCATGTGCTCATGTGAATATCCATCCTGATAATGTTTAAACACAGCGATGGATATTCATTAAACTTGGTACGAATACCGCCACTAAAAACTACCACGCACCTTCGTATATCTTAATTTCCTGTAACAAGTAGTACCGCCGTGGCAGCATGCGAACTTGTGCACTAGGAGGGTAATTTGCGCCATGTAGATTATGCCCAAATAAATGCAACTTTTATTGCAGTTAACACGGCTACACTACCTGCTGCTAGTTATACCTGCCCCTGACAAGACTCCCACGAGATTCATGTACCTTCAACCTTCTAAGCACAAATTTCATGCAACAAATATTTAAATACTGAGCCTGGACCTCACAGAGAACACTCAAAGAGTCCCCACTAAGAACACAAACCATGTAATGCTGCGCAGAGAAAAAAAACCGCTGTTAATTCTACAAATCAAACGAAAGACACACTCCGTGTGCAAAACTCGGAGTTTCTTCATGTTGGACGAAGTGGCACTACAGTTACCGTGATGGTCTAAAGGGTTAAGCGGTACGCCTAGTACCTTACAGCTACGGCCAATCGACAATCCCACTTCGCTTGGTGTTTCAAATTTACATCTATGTCCACCTATTTACATAGTCATTTAGCTCGAAACATAGTTTATGCGTAGAATTGTACACACTTCGCGTTATGCGTCCATAGACCTAACTGGCCATTTTTATCAGACAAGGAACACGGTGTTATCTACAGTACAGTACAGTACAGTACGTTACACTGCCTGCATATTTTTATACAGAACAGTTCTTAATACGAACATAAACTCTGTATTGCGTGCAACAGAGTAACCAGTGACCACAGCACAGAGTACAGAACTATATAAGTATCTGGAGCATCACCTCCACACCGTAACTCCACTTCATGGTGTAGATCAAGCCCGCTCAACCCGCAGCTCGCTGGCGACATGTTGCCTGCGACACAGTGTTAATGTCCGTGGAGACATTTGAAATGAGAAAATGTCTTTTGACTCTTTTCGTGGCAAGGCCGAGATATAAGTGCCAAGGAATTTTGAAAACTTACGAGCTGTTTATTTATGGAGACATACATCACCTTACTCACTCATTTTGTAAAAATGTGCTAAGAATAGCGACACCCAAGTCCAGGTTGTGAATTGGATTTTTTTTACAAATTTTTCCCATTATTATCAGCATACTTTCATTTCCGACGACTTATTGAAAATACACAGGTATAATTATACACATAATTATCTGTATATTTATTCATTCTTCATTCTGTGTACTGAATTTAACGTTGCCAGCATGCAGACCAAATGTTGCCGAAGTTGCCCGCACTACATGAAAGGCTGAGCAGGCGTGACGTAGATCTTATACAGGCTTGTAACCATATTACACCGGGAATTGAGTTTTATGTAGGCCTACTCATTTGGGTTGTGTCGGGCCCATGTCTTCACTCATGACGTCAGAGGCTAGCAGGAAACAAGGGAAACAAAGCTGAAGAAGGAACTAGGAAAGTAAAGTGTGACGAAGGAAAAGTCGAGGGACTAGACCTGTACCCTGTGCATTAGCGATCACCCAGTGATCCATGCTTCCCATGGGAGTCACACCGAGCAGTTGCTATGGATGCAGCGTAACTCTAAATAAATTTGCAGGAACAAGGCCGGTGTGATGGCAACTCACGATTCTTTACAGTCTGGGCGGCATGGCTTTGTACTTAGCTGCGAGTAGACAGCTTATCGCTCATGTTCTAGTTATGTCAACTTTCCATCTAGCTATTCTTAGTTCGATTCATACTTTACTTAGTAACAATAATACACATGTTGTGGTTTACATCGATCAATTATCTAGAAATTCACCTATGTCTTTGTTAACACACATACAGTCCTCGAAACTAGCACACGGTTACAGCTCAGCACGACGTGTATAAACAACAGGATTGTTCGTCCACTGACAGACAGCGCAGTTCGTTATGAGTCAAAAAGTGGGTTCCGGTTCGATACACACGCTCAGTCGTCGCGTTGCGGGTCCTACAAAACAAACATTTTTATCTTTGCAGAAAAATCCCTAAGCGCCTTTTCCCGTAAGATGGATATTTTATTCGTAGAAGGGTGAGGGTTAAAGATATCCTACATAATGATATCGATGTTCTTTCAAGAGCCTCCGTACGGTACCTTTTATTAGCAATTCCAGAATGATTCATTACTTTAACTTAGTTGGCCATATGACAAGATATTTCAGTGCATTTCTGTCATCGGCCCTGCTTATTAACCACTATTCTTGTCATACGACACCGCGAGCTCAGCAGGTGCCTCATAAATTCCAATTCTCTCGTGCATTCGGATTCACAGTGTTCTAAAAATTTAATTTCAGATGACGTATCTGATTGCTTCTACGTACAAATCTCCAAAATGAGAAACAAAAAAATTCGCTGGAGGTCATTACCTTGTGCTCCCTCATGTCCTACGGATTTCAGTAATTAATCCTGTACTTTGGAGCAGGTCATTTAATAAATCCTCGAGGACTCCACACAAGGTTTTCCATAAATCTTCTCAACTCCTATTAGATGTCACTGTACACTAACGTGAACCACAAAAAGGAATTACACGGTCTGTCAACAAAAAAGAAGACGACGTGCTGTAAAATGTCCAGCAGTGCAATGAATAGCTTCACTACACATTAAGATTTGTTTAAGTAGCAGAGTCTAATAACATGGCCAACTTGTAACTGAAATAAAACTTCTGCGCAGACGTAGAGGGTAAACCCGTTCCGATGCACGTCATGAAAGCGTAGGGGAGTGGTTGCAGAGCTCCATTTATTTTTAACCTCGGAACTTAGATAGAGGCGAGTGGTTAGCTTCACGTCCCGGCCGCTTTACCCTGGCGGAAAGAGCTGCCAGTAACCAATGAATAGGCGGCTGGGTGGGCTCTGGACACGTTGCAGAAGGAATAAATCTCTTGGCCCTGACATGAGACGGTAAAATGTAATTAAAATTACTTTTGATCGACTGAGGCGTGGAAATTACGAATGTGGAAACATTTGGAACTAGAAAGGTATGACTTGTGATAGATGAGGGGATAAAAGAGACTTAAATGAAACAAAAACTTCATAACATTTAGCTTGTCTCCATGTCACAGGCTGCGTGCCTTTGTGATGCTGCAACGTAACATTACACGAGACAGTTGAGGTTTCTGTCTTTTCGAAGAACTTCTAAACAAGTGATTCACACACTAATTTTGCGTCCTCAGTCACAGTTCGAGAATATTAACGACCTAAGACATGTCGATGACAGTACCACAGACCACACAGAACTCCTCTCTTCGCGACCCCAAATTCTTACAGCCCTCTTTATTTACTGAAAGTTATAGTCGGCAAAAAAATTATCTGAGGTGAAATGACAAAACGTGTAAATATTCCGAGCAGGCACATTCTCAATGCAGCATCTCTTGTATACCAAGAGCTCAAATTCCGATCGGTTTCAGCTTGCTGGACTGAAGTTAATAACGGTGTCCCTAATTGCACATACCGAGGTAGTACCTAAGTAGGCATAAGTCATTACCATGCCTTCCCTACAGATTCAATTCTTATAATTGTCTTAAATAAAAAAAACCGTTCTAGTGGCATTAGATTAGCAGTATTATAACCACCAAATGCACTTATTGTATTTCTGATACAATTTTACCCTACATATGTTTCGGCTGTGGTCCAGCCATCATCAGGGATACACTAGTAGGTTCATTTCACTGGCACTGGATCATTTCATTTCATTTCATTTCATTTAATACCAAATGAACCAGTGCCAGCGAAGTGAACCTACTAGTGTACCCCTGATGATGGCTGGACCACAGCCGAAACATATGTAGGGTAAAAGTGTAACAGAAATACAAAAACTGCATTTGTTAGTTATAATACTGCTAATTGAATCAAAATGCAAGGTGAAAATAACGTGAAGATCGTTCTAGTGGGACTTGCATACGCTAAATTGACACTCCACATCAACACATATTTTATGTTGAACATGTGCACCGTACATACACAGCAGTCACGTGGCCTGCTGTCACAAGCAGACAACCACACATGTAAATAGAAATATTTTCCACCCACTTTGCCGCTATAAGACGGACGAATTCTGCTGCATAACTGTGACAACCAACAACGACGCAATGAGGGCACGAATGTTTCCCTTCGCCACCACATCCAGACAGGCTCTGCAGCCCATCCAGCGCCCATTCCACTCGGCGGGTACAAGGAGCTCTTGCCACGGGTGTGAAGTGGTTGGGGCGTTAAGGTAAACACTTACCTAAATCCACTACCGGGTTTAAGACTGCATGGGGCTATATCTCAGTTTCCCACATGTCTGCATGGTGTGATGGTTAATTAATGTAGGAACAATGCTACGTAGCTGCAAACAAGGCGCCTATCGATACAACTAACGGAAGTGAAGCTTTATAGTGCTTCACCTGGGCACACCACAACTGATATGCGGGAAATAACATGCGATCTGGAAGCCAGCCCGACATGACATCTTCAGCATGCATTTCCTTTACCTACTCGTTTAAAGAATACAAAATGTCTTAATCCAGTATTTTCTGTCTCAATCTCAACGTCAATATAAACTGAGCGGAAGCGTTATATGGCTTGTTGTGTGCAAAAGATGATAAACGAGCCCTGAGTGATTCCACACCTTGTACGAGGGAAGGGGGCGGGGCCGTGACGTGCTGCGTGACGTTGCGATTCGCCTAGAGTAGCGGCAGCTTTATCAACAGATTTACTGAATGCACACGGTATGTTTCGCAATTCGTGCTTCGCTTGTTCCTGTGGTCAAGCCACCGCTTCATTGCTCTGCACTCACGTGCCCGACCGCCACACAGTGCAGTAGACATGTAAATTACACACTTCAGTACGGAACAGGTTTTGTGCTATATCCGAGTTACGTATGACCTTGTGACACGTCGCAAACCGGCGGAGTGGGTATCTGTTTGGTGAATCTTGTACTCATAAGTCCAAGGAGGCCACATTCATCACATACAGGGCAACTCTCTGCGGTGGGGGGGGGGGGGGGGGTGACAGAATAGCGTAAGTTTCTATTCAATCCACATTTACCCATTAAGGTTTATAAACTTCTGACAGGCAGAACGACACAAGCATTTTGCATTGTCAAGTATATCTCATTTTACTCAATTCCATAACTTCCCCTACTGTAACTATTACAGAAAGCAAGGAGTTCTGAACAGAGCTCATAAAACGTACTTTCTTACAGCGCAGAGACCTAGTCCTACAGACTGTTAAAATTATTACTGTTATTTAAGTTTATTTTTGTGAAAGCCTTATTACTTAAGTACAAATTATGAAAAAGCCTACGTCAAATCTGTAGATATAAGCTTCAAGTTCGCAACGCCACTATGCTTGCGATTTCTGATTTACAAACAACATTTAATAAACAATCTTCACGTATTGGATTTTTGTCTAGACTAAAAAAAAAACAAATCTTCACGTATGTTTATGGTCTACCGTGAAACCAAATTTCACACGTACAGCTTCAATGATTAGTTAGTTATGGCCACGAAACCGAAAGTTAAAAGAAAACAATTTCGCAATTTCTGTATATTGTAAGAGAAAATGTGAATAATTTTCGAAGATCTATTACCAAGTTTCATAATTAGCTGGTGCTAGTGTCGCTCGCATTTCGTAAGTTCGCACGTGCACCATACTGTTATTACTCATTATGGTACTGGGGCTCTCGCCAGTGACATAATGCTCATACCATGTTTCGTGAAATATCTTTATATGTTTCCCAAAATTAATGGAAAAAAATTAAGCATCGCGTCACACTAAAACAGCACTATGGCAGAAGTTTCATTACCCTTTACTATTATATTTAAAATAAGAACACATTTCCCAGCGGTTCATGCGGTACCCGCTTCTAAAAACAACCTACTTAATAGACGCTGCCGTCACTACTTCAGGTGAACGTCACAATACAGAATGTAAGACAAATGACGACTATCTTTCGCGTTAACATTACTGTACTCATATAAAATGCCTTATCCCTTACACATCCTGATACATCTACTAAAACCAAATCAAACCGGTATGCACATAACAAAAACCATATTCTACGCCATATCCAACATCAAATTGAAGATCATTATAAAGGCAAAAAGAAATATGGCCTCGAATCAACAATTCTATCACATATTTCGAATTCAAAATTACTCAAATATTTTTAGATATTTCAAGACTGTTGCCACATTTACAAGAATATCTTACTAACTTGTTTGTCGCTCAGAATACGCTATGTAATGAATATGTAATCGATCCTTAATGAATTTTAGAAAATCAGCTGCACAGAGAATGCCTTAAGATTATTCAAGATTAGAATCGAAACAAGCTGGATGTTCCGTAACATTTAACAAGGACATGGGTGCATTGTACGGTAATAAACATACAGTTCACTAACTGAATTTCAATTTCTGATAACCATAAAAAGACGGATTCCACATTCCATAATATACCTACGGTTTCAGAGTGGATGCAAATACCCACAAAAAACGGATTTTTCTGTAACCAGCATTTCAATGTATGCTGCACTTTGCTCCGCGCTCGGTCAGTCTCTTAACCAACGGAAACCGGGGGCTCCTTCCCCGACGGCAAAGCGGCCGGAGAGTAAAGCAGACCACCTCCATCTAGTGCTGAGATTAAGAATGCGTGCATCTTTTGCTGCACTGCTTCATGCGCCTTTAGACACTGTGCCTAGACACAATAACAACACACACACCTACATGCACCTTTTCCTGCACTGCTTCATGCGCCTTTAGACACTGTGCCTAGACACAATAACAACACACACACCTACATGCACCTTTTCCTGCACTGCTTCATGCGCCTTTAGACACTGTGCCTAGACACAATAACAACACACACACCTACATGCACCTTTTCCTGCACTGCTTCATGCGCCTTTAGACACTGTGCCTAGACACAATAACAACACACACACCTACATGCACCTTTTCCTGCACTGCTTCATGCGCCTTTAGACACTGTGCCTAGACACAATAACAACACACACACCTACATGCACCTTTTGCTGCACTGCTTCATGCGCCTTTAGACACTGTGCCTAGACACAATAACAACACACACACCTACATGCACCTTTTGCTGCACTGCTTCATGCGCCTTTAGACACTGTGCCTAGACACAATAACAACACACACACCTACATGCACCTTTTGCTGCATTGCTTCATGCGCCTATAGACACTGTGCCTAGACACAACAACAACACACACACACCTACATGCACCTTTTGCTGCACTGCTTCATGCGCCTTTAGACACTGTGCCTAGACACAATAACAACACACACACCTATGTGCTCCTCTGCCTAACGCGTCCCACTCACACCCACGACGCAGCCGGTTCAAATTCCGTCGATAATTAGCGATCGGTACTAAAACATTCGTGGTTTCTCTCAGTTCCTTCCGGCAAATTCCAACGAAGTAAATGAAAATAAGCCGCGTCTGCCTTCTGTGACTTTCTTCACCATGCGCCATTCTCAACTACTCTACCACCTACTGTCAGACGCTACAAAAACCCAGCAACTATTGCGAATAACCAAATAACCAAGCAACATAAAGTTCTGTCCACACTACTTACAACTGACGCAGCGACGTACCCTCGTTAACCGTTCAATGTTCTGCTTGGTTTTAGTAAACACGTCACCAATTATTCATTCCGTAATATTCCACATATGCATCACCTTCGAATCCAGAACACAATCGGAATGATTAAGCGAGAGTGTATGGTATGCCACAAATGAGGCACGAGATTTGACATTCGTAAACCCTGTAACAATGGAGAAGAAATCTATCCACTACATGAAAGGTACGGCAGTGCATACTTTCCCTTCAGAAATTCTAAACGAACAGGCCGTAAATCGAAACCAGTCTGCTTGGGGCCTATTCCTGTTCCTAACCAAAATCTGGCTGCCAAAGTTCCGCTCCAACTATCCACGAATGTCATTATTGGAGAAATAATACAGTATTTGAGCATAAACCAATTTTGTGGTTTTGTTAGACTTCCAGAACAATTCAACATTCTAACTACTGTCAAACAGCTGATTTCTACAGCGAAGGTGGGCTGGAGCTTCGAAAAGAAAAGGACGAATAGCATAAAAAGTAGCAACAACCCACAAAAGTGGATTTATTATAAGACAGAGATACTACATGTTTCGGCTAGCCGCCAACATCAGGGAGCATGTTGGTTGAATAAGCGACCATCACAAATCATCCCTAAATACACAGGACAACACAAACGATTATCATTTACACAGGACAACAGATCACAGCAAGAAGCGAATATATATATATACATGCGTGTCCCAAGTAAAACACGAATTTGAAGGTCATGTTGTATTTATTCATGTCACTGCATGTTTCGGTCAAGTGTAACAGTAATGTCACATAAACATAAGTTAAGGATTCAGGTCTTCTGAATTGTTACGCTGAGTAGCAATATTATTATTCCCGAAGTTTCGAAGGAATTTACCGCCTTCATCTTCAAGGGTCAAGAGGCCCTAGAAGAACCTTCTTCCAAAGCTAATTAAAATATTTTGGAAAAGGTATAATGCAATTAATTTCGTATTATAAAACACTAATTTGTAATTTATTCCATCATCTCTGTAAAGACGGGACAATTTAAATCAAAACGGACGCACGAAGTTTCCCTATCTTGTTCTACTACGTTGTAGGCCTATTTAGATGAAAACAAAACTGCACAGACACATCCGCACATGCACACCAATACCGACGTAATATAGTATATGGAACAGAATGGATGTGATATTGACTTGTAACCATCCGACAAGGCGATAAAAAGACACAAGAAGTATGACGTAAG
Organism: Reticulitermes speratus; assembly: GCA_021186555.1. Taxonomy (NCBI): domain Eukaryota; kingdom Metazoa; phylum Arthropoda; class Insecta; order Blattodea; family Rhinotermitidae; genus Reticulitermes; species Reticulitermes speratus. The sequence continues at coordinate 28,525,085 of JAJKFL010000013.1, read as the reverse complement.
GTGCTAGTGATCAATCACGTTATATTTCATTTCATACGCTTTTTTTTATTTCAGAAGCCTGTAACTTTGATGATAAATAATGGATAAAAAGGAGAGGAACAAAAGGAGGCAGAAAAATCGTCATTTTTGGTCGAGAAGATAGCGTTGTTATCATTCGAACCGCATTGAAAATCGTAAAGCAGAAAGAGCAACCAGTTCACAAGGTGGAATACTAACAGATTTACAGTCAATGTCGCGAAGGAAGCGTAGCGGCCGTCGTCAGTCGACATCTGCAGCAGTCCACAGCCACGTCTCTGGATACCCGTCAGCTTATTAGCCGGTTATTTCCAATCCCATAAACAACGAATATTTCTACTGGATATTAAACAAGAACAACAGAACGTAGCTGTAACGGGCAATAGTTTACAAATGAACATCCCAAATACTTCTATTCGTGATACAAGTCTTCAAAATTCAACGAAAACATTTGGCAATTTCTATCTCGAGCTAACGTTTCCAGAAGTAATTTTTCCATCGGCCAGCTAATGTACCGCACACAGCAACCGCTAAAGGGCATCGAAGCCCATCACATGACGGTCCGCCACAATATGCACGCGCCACTCCACCGAAAGACTGTAAGCATCGATAATACCCGACAATAAACGACAGCAAACGTTACTGACCGATTACATCGATATTAGACAACGAGGATCGATTATTATCGATAACAATCAAACCAGCGTATAACTAATGTCACTAGGGCAGTAGACCTATATAAGCAAATATGTTTAAAGTAGATATCGCCACCCGTTTGCCACAGAAAGCGTCTCTGTGTGTCCGTAAGAAATATGAAACGTGTAAAATATTATACATATGTTATATATTATATATATAATAAACCTCTAAAACAAATGAACATAGCAGCTTTATTATAACATATATTTTCATAAATTTCTCCTACAGAAACACTGCTCACAAAATAATCATTCTTTGGACACTTGTCTTAAAACGTTCGTGCAACACCGAGAGGTTCGCGAACTACAACTGCGAACCACAACACCGGGAAAACGTAGTACATTCACTTATTCACACAGCCGGTCGGGCACACCACTACCTACATACGGCACTCTTACCTTGGTGCAACATCTGGGAGGTTGCCCGTGAGTCCATTTATTCTCTTGCACAACATAGGCGTATTAAAGACCAAAATTAATTTTCAAACAAAAACAACTGATCGTTCGGTGCAATTCATTAGCGGCTATACAAGGAATTCAAGTTCTTGGCCCGCGCACAACACAAATTACTGTTCTCTGGAACTTTGAAAGCGTAGGTTATAAAATGGCACATCAAGTTATGAAACTTTAAATTGTGGAAACTGTGGTTATTAAAAAGTATTAAAGAAATTAATAGCTAGAAGGCTTATCGAATTTATTCTTTCGCCGAACTCATAAAAGTGTAATTCACTTGACAGAGAATTGAATTAAAACGTGAATGCGACGTCGGCGGTGTAGACGAAAACTTCCTCGTTTCACATACAAGCTGACCGAAAAATGTCGAAACTTTCAATTAAAGAGTTCTTTGTTCAGTTAAGGACACCATGTGCCGGTCATTTTTGGTTCACGCAGTCGTCCAGAAATGGGCCGAATTTCATAATTCCCTGTTCAGCGTTACATTTCTCTTGAACTGAGCCCGAGCTCCTCTTCCCCTTCCTCGAGTCGGAGGGACCGTTTCTCTATACAGCCAGAACACTTATTAAACCTGTTTACTTTTACCCCGAAGCTGGAGGCAGCACGTTCCTCCAGAACTCAAGCACAGCCAACATATCGCTGTAACACACACACAGGCAGCAGAGACACACACAGGCAGCACAGCACAACATTCTACGCGCCACGACCTGACTCTGGATCGGTTCTTGTTTAGTTTAACTTCACGAAGATGACGGGTTTGCAAACCTTTGTAGATATCCCCAATCTCTCTGCGGTAATACCGACAAGATTCCTTAAGACACACTACCACCGCCCCCTGCTTATTCTAGATTACCAACATGCTCCTCACATTCGACGTTACGTACTTTATGCAGTTAAAAAAGTGTCCTTAAATAACAATAAAGCTCCAAACAACGAATAAGAACGGGTGTTACACATTTCTTTGAGAAAATGGGCAACTGGAAGTAAGCCTGCTCGTCCACGTGCATTCTGGTAGCTTCTGTGTATGCTAAATTTATTGGACGTAACCTAAAATTCTCGCATCGTTGCCACGTTGGTAATTATTGACTTACAAGCAATACTTCGTACAAAATGCGTAATTATTTTCATGGTCTGCCTCCATACAAAACTTTAGTTGCCTAGTTCCAACGGTTGATTAGTTACTGCCAGCAACCCAAAAGCTACAGAAAAATTGCGCACGGCCGCCACGTTGTCATTTACATTCTATAAAAATATAGTCGTAAAACATGCACATTGTCTAATGACTGTTGTCATCATAATTTCAGGACTTCAAGTAAGTTCCGCTAGCGTCGCTCCCGCCTCCATGTTGTTCCTACTGAGCGTCAGGAATTAAAGTGTAGGCCCTTTGGGTGTGTCCTCGAGTGGCACAATGCCCCTACGGACTTTCATAACATTGGTAAGCTGGTTAAAAAGTTTAAACAGGGGACACAGACATAGCAACTTCCCCCCCCCCCTTGGAAGGGAAGTAGGCTAGAAAACGACATGGCGCAGCCCTCAAACAATCAATCCTTTGCTACTGCGTACATGCACATTGTTGTACTATTTTATTACAAATTAACGCGAAACTGAAAACACGTTTCAGAACAGGCAAATGAATCGACAAACAATGGGGCTCATGAAGAAGAGTTGGAAATCGCTGGGATGAATTTGAGTTAGGCATATACAGTGTAAAAATGCAGATGGATTTCAAAAAGAGTGATACAAAAATTGCACAGATAACTGAAAATGTGCACGTGTATTGCTTCATAATCAGGCGGGGTGGCCACCCCACACAAACTGCAATATCATTAATTCCAGTCACGCCACCAGACGTAAAGAAAACGGAAATATCCGTGGTCTTTGGGCAACAGGGTGAAAAGATGTTGATATTATTTTAAATGTCGGCTCCACTGCTTTCTGTGCTGGTTGTGTGCACACCAGTTAAAGATACGAATCAGCTCCCTTAAGTTTCCATGTTATATCATCCCTTATCATAATTGCTGTACACGATTTCGGGCTTCAGCCGCGGTGTAGTTCAGACCTTTGCTCTTCTGGGTTGTTACGCGGCGTATGTTGGTAGCGGGTTACCGAAGTTTCGAGACAGTCTATCGGTCACATCTTCAACTGTCAAGCAGCCCACAAGCAGTCCAAGAAGAATTCTTCTTGGACTGCTTGAAACTTGAAGACGAACCCGATAGACTGTCTAGAAACTTAGGTAACCAGAGATTAACCTACGGCGCGTAACTTTCGAGAAGATCGAAGGCCTCATATCTGCTGCACACACGATCCGGTTGTTTTTTGTCCTTTGCGTCCAAATATCTCCTCAGAACTTTTTTCTCAAACATAATCAGTCTTCGTTGTTCCCCGAGCAAGTACAATTGTAGTCTTGTGTAATGAAGACACGACAGTAAGATCATGTACCTGCGGACGTGACGCGGTCTTAGAGCCTGATTGGTTCTACACAGGTGACAAAAATGTAGCTGTCATTCTGTGATACTTAACACGTTTCCACGGTTCTCATTTACTCCATTTCTAACGTCTGAATCTCACGGAGACTACAGTATTTACATTCACAAGGAGCGCCTAGCTTTCCAGCACCAGAGGACACAGCCACGAGAAAGCTAAGTTAAAGCCAGGGACTAACCAGTGTCAGACGGTTGCAAGTTACTGTAGTGGCTCTCAGTTTGATCCTAACCTCACTCCACAGACTCGGTCTCACGGGTCAACCCCCCCCCCCCCCCCCCCGACTTCTAAGAAGCACAGATTCCATTATTCAGATTTTGCACCAGACTCATAAATAACTACAAACACTACACCCCAGAATTCTGAGAAAACAGGAGAGACCCAAGATGAAAGAGTAAGTGAGAAAGAAATGATCGTGACACAGAAGGAGTTCGTGCAGTGACTCACATTATCAACAAGCGACATGCCGCATAACGGCTGTTTCCACATCACAACTACATTGAAAGGCGTGAACACGACACAGTGATATCCTTCGCACACGAAGCCAATACTGATATAAGAGTAACAACACTGGATAACAAAATAACTCTTATTTTTTGCCACACGAACTGAAGTGGGTAAACCCAGTAGCATTTTTTGCGCTGAATTCAAGTATGTTGTTAGTTCTTTTCTATCACACAAGGTTTTTAAGTGACGCGTGGTTGAAGTTTGAAGAAAACCTGTATTTACGTTATATTACACACCATATCAGGAGAGTTTTCAGCCTTACGATTTCCCCAAAAAATGGTAGTTAAATTTTTGAATGATTTCCATGCTCATTTTCCCACTTCACTTAGCTGGTCTTCAAATTTTACGTCCTGTATTAACTCTCTTATTTGAGGTCCGACAAATACCCCTTGTTTGATTTTAGCATCACTTATCCTGCGAAACTTATTTTTCAAATACATAAATTCAGCGCCATTTTGATCCACCGCCTTGGCGCAATCTTTTATGAGTCCAAGTCTGGCTGTCTGTGACTGGGATCACATTCCTACTGTCTTTGTTATGATTAAGTTTCATTTCCACACTAAAATATAATAATACAATAAATATAATAATATAAGAATATAATAATACAATAAATACAATAAAGTGCCTCAGTCATATTTCAAACTTACTGGTAGCGTGATAAAAAACTAAATTCGCCAAAATTGCATTTTAAAAATTGTCACACAAAACCCGTGGGTGATATAGCAATTATAATAACATATTTGAATTCAGCGTGGAAAAATACATAAGATATACAAATTAGTTTTCACGTCACAAAAATTGTTTGCCAGTGTAGTCTATGCAACACCCGATATGTATGGGTGAAGCATGTAGCACGCAAGATGGATATATAAAATGCTTACAAAATTGTAGTTGGTAGGCTGAAGAGGAAATGGCACTTTGGAAACCTAGTATTATAAATCTTAAAGAAATAAACATAGAGAGAGCAGACAGGATTTAACCTCTGAACACAGCAACGAACATTCGGTTTCCAAAGAAGGCAAGGAATTTCTCAACCATTGTTTTCTGCGGGAGGAATATGGTCAATGAGGTGAGTTATTCACACGCTCAGTGGCCGGATTAGACCGTCTTGGCTCCGTAACTATTCTGTCTAGGATTTCCGAACAGAATGCCCGCAAATGAAGATGTGACTGCACGTCTTGTGCTCTGTAATTGTTCAGATGTTGGCAGATTGCGGAGGAGACGACTGACGTTCTGTTTTCGAAACTGGTGTGAACAATTTTCTGTGTCCACGATTACTCAGTAAGCCATTTACCGAATGAGTACGGGACGTTCTCTCTCCAGGTGAAATGTGGATGCAGCGTGAAACTGATATCCATCCATCTAATAACAGAATGAAGTGCGATACATCCATGTCTCATGCCTCCATGCTTCATGCCTAGGCATGGGCTAGCTTTACATGAATACTGAACAGCGCATTCGGAGACCTGTCCCGAAACAGCGCTAAAAAGACTTCTTCATGACGCTTCGCAGTTGGAGCGATCATAGCTTCTCACGCCGTCATTATTGGCTGCCTGCCATACTGCAAAATTTTCCTGCAAAATGACTCAAAACGTCATCTTAAAAAGTCTAAACGTAAGAGACCAACGGAGAATTAAGTACCAAAGTAGAAGGCTGGAGAATATGTGAAAGAGGAAACTGAATAGGATATGCATCGTACCAACAGACAACAAGACGAGGAACAGAGCATTTAGAAGCAATATAAATGGCAGGAAATAACGCTGACACAAAAAACTAATTTACGTTTCTACTCACATTCAGAGAAATGAAGCGTGGAAGCATTCACGTCATGGGAGGTATGGAACCTGCACTTGACGGTATCCACCTTGTGCATGCTCAAGGACGCAGACTTAGAAAGTAGAGTTTTGTACTTAACGAGAGAACAACGAGCTCTCCCGCACCCCCCCCCCCCCCCCGCACACACACCATATACACAAACGCACACAGGCTACACCCCACCCTGCAATCACAACACAAAATAAAGTTTCTGTTTTGACATTCAGGAACATGGGAGTGTTAGTATAACTCCACTCATTCTTAACCTCGGCAACAGATGGGGGAGGGTGGTCAACTTCACGCCCCGGCCGCTTTACCTGGGGAAAGACTCCCAGTACCCACTAAATTAAGGTTTTGTGGTCCCCAGAGTGGTTCTGCACACTTTGGAGAAGATATTCATCTCTTAGCCTGGCTGGGAATCGAAAAACGATCCCACCTTTGTCCAGCTCGGCTCACAGGAAACCCCGATACAGCTGAAATATACACTGATATTATATTCATAATCTTTAATCTTCACATCGTTTCAGATTTCAGTATATTTAACAGTTCCTTATCACCTGCACTAGTTACATAGGCTTCGTACAAGTCCGCAATTTCAAATGCCTGAAAACATCCTTTTATAAAACCTATAATACAGAAGGTTAACATTACAATCGATCTGCAAGGTCATGTATGATATCCGTACGGTCATAACAGGCCTAGCTGCCTTTCTCGCGTATCCCCTTAATGCAGGTTCTGGACTCACTTCCATTCTGCCGTAATTAGTTCTAAATTTTAACTATCTCCACGCCTTCTTTCTAATAATCCATAAGCACCATTTTTGTAATGATGTATCACTTCTTGGCGTCCTTTCGTTCCTAAACAAGTTAGGAAATTTCCGCAGACGCTAGCACTTCTGGTTATTCTCCAAAGATCTTATTCAATTCGTAATACTTTCCATAAAAACACAGAGTATTTTAACATATACCATAACATTTCTTCGTATTTCAGCAACGGACTTAGCGTACATCATCATCAAGATAAGCAAGCACAGCAATTTACAAGCGATACCTCATTGCTTACAATGGATCATGCTCGATGCTGGAGGCGGGATCGCCACTTCCGACATTTATTGCAGGGCCAAAAAATAATGCATGGTAATAGACCTTGGAAAAATATGCAACTTCAGTTCAGGCTACGCGAAACTTTCTTTGGCTTTCGGTTTAATGGCACACAATTAATGAAGCACTGCAGCCACACATTGAAGTTTGGCACGCAGCCAGGCCTGGATCATTAAGATCGCTGCTTGTACAAAATATTGTTGCTGAGTCAACAATTACAAACACTGCGACTATGCGAAACTGAAGCTGGGCCTGTCCTTATACAATACGCAATTCATAAAAATCAAATAACACAACACTAGTAATACTAATATTTTTTTCTGGCCAGACAGCCCTAGTGAGCCAGGGCCTCCACATTGTCGAGGCTTCACAATCACACTCAGACACACCACACTCGGTAGGACCCCCTGGACGAGTGATCAGCCCGACGCAGAGACCTCTACCTGACAGAAAACACACAACACTCACAAGAGACAGACATCCATGCCCCCGGCGGTATTCGAACCCGCAATTCCAGCAAGCGAGCGGCCGCCTTAGACCGCGCGGCCACTGGGATCGGCTAATAATACTAAGACGTAGGTTAAATTAGAAATCTAGGCAACAGGAAAATCGGCTCTGACTTCTGCTTGTGACTACTTGTTGGTGTCAACAAAACTCCTCCCTGAAATGTGCTCCCATGACAGTAAACACAATACATTGTCTATACAAGGTTTTCACAGTTCGCGCTGGTTCTTAAATTGCTCCATTCCTCGAATACCATAATTATCAATGCTCAATTACAAACTATTATAACAATTTCGTTTTCATAGCCACTGCAGTTAACCTGTAATTTTCAATATACTACGAACAGAAGATACTTCGCATGTACATGCAATTACCGGGAGGAACAACTTCCAACATACAACACATTTCACAGATAATGTCTCAAAATAACACTCATCCAAATTAGTAACGCTTATTTTACAATTCATCTGCGATGACAGTATTCAACAAATACGTATATTTTGCTGGTGTACCGTCCCATCGGGCCAATTAGGAAAGCAATTACGAGGGATGCAGGTGACAGGCATGAACATCAACACCAATTGTAGTCAGTGCACAACTAGCCTGCTTCACCGACGCTAAAAGCTTTCATTTATTTACTCTGATGTACATACTTCTCGTAACACGGACTAAATTGGGTCGACACTCCATAATGCTATAAACAGACCAATTACACCTTATGCCCTATGGACATGACAGGCGAATGGGATAGAACGAGGCACAAAAGGAAAACAAGCCAGCTTCTTCATGACTGTACCATTATATTAGTTAACATACGTGTATTTTTTGTCTACTGCTAAATTTACACATTCCTGAGTTATGTTGTGCTTCCAGTAAACACACGTACTGTATGTTTCAGACTAACGTACAACTTTAGTACATGTTAACAGTTGCTAATGCAATGTGACAACCACGCTACACGTTTCGACACGATCGTGTCACCTTCAGACGTGTGGACGAATTATTTACAATAAAATGCATTGGTTATTCGTAAAATAAGTTGAAGGTAAATGCGCAGAGCAAAGGCGGAAATATAGCTCCAACCCAACCGCCACCCGGCACTTGAAGGAGGTGGGTGGTCAACGCCACGCCCCGGCCGCTTTACCCCCGCGAAAGACCCAGTACCCATTGTACAGGACCGGTCTGGGCGTGTGCGGATAATATCGATCCCACCGGGATTCGATCCCCGGACTGTCCAGCCCGTAGCGAGTCGCTACACCGACTGAGCTATCGCGGCCGCCTTATTCACAAAATAGTTATCTAAAATATGTATAAGTATATAAGAATGGTTAAACCATAAACCTCAAAATTATATTACAAACTTCACATAACTTTGCGTGCAGTAATAGATAAATTATGGTAATTTCCTAATGTATATATATATATATATATATATATATATATATATACTGTTATGGTGTGGTCCCCTCGTAGAGTGGTTTCATTTCCGCAGAAACGTGCGCATCGCTTCAGTTTCATTTGTTACAGTGACTTATGGTACTCCAGTTGTTGCCAACGCTAGCAGTGTCTTATTGTCGGTTCGCTTCTTGGTTTTCTTCTTGTGTCCTCTGAATCTTCGGCAGTACGTTTTACTGTATCAGTATATGTTTCGCTGCCATGATTAGTGGGTCCCTGTCACCACGGCATGGCGCGTCCTCGGGTTGCGGATAGAGGAACGGCCTCCGGATATGGAGGGTAGCTGCGAATATGCAGTCGCGGACAGCCGACAAGGGGTGGTCCTCCAGCTTGGGGGTTGGGCGAGGTGCTAACAACTCCTCACCGTAAAAAATTGCCATGTTACGAAACACTATACACAGCCTTGGACCTGGACTGATTCTTTGGCTCAGGATAGGGACAGGTGGCGGGCTCTTGTGAGTGCGGTAATGAACCTTCGGGTTCCATAAAACGCGGGGAATCTCTTGACTAGCTGACGACCTGTTAGCTTCTCAAGAAGACTCTGCTCCATGGAGTTAGTTTAGTTATATGTTTCGCTGACGTGTATCGGTGTAGTTGTGTTGCCAGCCTGTATTACGATACCAGATTCATTCGCCACACTTGTTTACATTTATCCAGAATATCTACAGCACTGACATAACATCCAGCTTCATTACTGACGTCTGTTTTCGAGCTGCAGCCTGACTGTGAACTAACGTTGGTCATCTTTATTACCTAGACAGAAAATGCCAGTAAGTTCCTGTGTGAGGATAATCACAAAACACTGCGTACGTGAAGATGTGTGTTACAATGCAGCCGTCAGTCCATGAACAGGAACACTCAAGTTACGACAATACACTGAGGTCTGTCAACTTAAATGTCGTTTACACTCAATTTAGCTCGTGAACGAAGCCAAATTCTTACGTTCGGTTTGTGTTCAATTATGTGGAAGTAAGCTGAATGACATGATTTAGACTAAACCTAAAAACCATTAAACTTGATGCTATAAGACTGAGAGCGTCGTTAAACAATAAAACAAACAAATACATAAATGAAACTATCTTACTTATCTCCATTTATTATTCTTTTATGAATGTCATCTATAAATTATTTACTTAGCGAAATAAATTGCATTACACACTTAAACCGTTATAACGCCTTCTTTGACTGTATTTCTCTTTCATCTTCCTCTCTACTTAGTTCCTTTGCTACTTCAATCCTTGCTACTAACACATGCGTTAATTCATTAAACAGGCCTCTCTATGACATAATTTAACAAGTCACTAATATTTCACTTATTATCGTTCAACTGACTAATTTAGTCATACACTCAGTTTTGAGTGAATGACGTACGGGTCCTATAATGGTGAAAAGGACAAGCAATGCCAATCAGAAAACATCTGGCACGTTTGTTCAAGAAGACCTACAGGTCTGTGTACCGCAGATTCGTAAGCACGGAACCTGTTGCAGTGGATATAAGGATTGTCTCCACACAGACAGATTTACCTGCATCTACACCGTACTATCCCTCGTAATCCCACTAGAGTGATTCGACACTTGAATCTTCGAAACATGAAACATGCCACTTACGAGATAATGGAGTAAGTTTCATAGCAAAACTGGTTACTGAGAACCTACTGCAGTTTCTAGTGCGGTAACTATATTACAGTAGATGAAGGGCGTTACGCATTAACCAGGAAACAATATTAGACAGAGTAATATAACTCTAACCACATATGTTTCTATGTAATTCACGTGGCAACACAAACTTCGGCAGTAGGCCCTACTGACAAGGGAATTACACAGAGATTCAACGTAATTAGTGGCTGTAGGGTCTATACAATCGAGACTGTAATTATAACGAAATGTACATGTGGTAATCCTGCTCCATTTCAAGAGGGAACTAAACTGAATACCCTTATAAACGTCGGGATTTGAGAATGTACAGGTAAAGGTCACCCTATAACAGGCCATGGTGGCCCAGAGGGGAGTGGAGGTACAGCTCTACCTCGGCGCTAAATGGGGGTGGGTGGTCAATCTCACGCCCCGGGCCGCTTTACTCCCGGGAAAAAGACCCGGTACCCATTGTACATGAGGATGGGTGGGTCCCAGGGCCAGTGTGGACGGGTGAGGAAAATCTCGCCCCCCACTGGGATTCGATTCCTGGACCGTCCAACCCGTAGCGGGGATTTGAGAATGTGCGTCTGGAAATTTCAGGTTACAACTTATTTAACACAGTTCTTATCTTGTACGTCGCTAGTGGCCAACGCGGCAGTTTTTCAGGTTTGTAAACACAGGCTTGCTGTTTCGTAGAGGTTTGTAAGACGCCGAGCTCAGGCCATCACAAGTTCTCCATCAGTGGCGTAGATAACCGTAATTATTAGCGGTGATACTATCAGATCTCACAACAGGGATCCAGAATACCGCCTTCTGTCAGCAGGACAGATTCTAATCCGAACCCGCAACAAACTTTAGCACCCTCTACGTTTGGGGACCCCTGCACCGCGAGGACTGCGGCGGCCTTATCTACCCACTGATCTCTACCTACACAAGACAATACAGACAATACATATCCCAAGCTGGATTCGAACTCATACTCCGTGTTAGAGACAGTACACGGCTCAGCAGGTACGGTCAATGCGATGGTATATTTAAACATAGTACTGCTGGAAAGTCATCAACTCCTTAGAAAATGATGCATGTTTTGAGTTGGAATCCGGCGAAGCAGTCTTAAACCACTTGAACTGGACCCAATGTTCCACAAGGTTTATTACAGTTACACAGAAACCGCATGTACGGTACAGAACATAATCGCATACAAAACTTAAGTCAGCATATGACGGGAAGACACTACTTGGGAGACCTGGGCATAGGCAGAAAGGCACTATTAAGAAGCATCTTAAAGAAACAGGACATAAGAATGTGGGATGGATTCAGCTGACTCAGGGGGGAGACAATACGATAATAAATACATGTATGAGCACAGTGAACGTCGTTTCAACTCAGATTTGCCTAAGTTACTGTGTTTAACCCTTTAAAGACTAAATAAATAAATAAATAGGGGGTACAGTGAGAGACGCAACATTTGGTAAAAGTAGGCTGGATTGAAGAATAAAATTAATCTATATTATACATAAACATTCAGTTCCTACTTCACAAAGAACATAGTGCGTTTCCATTAGAAGGACCGGTTCATGTGTGATAGAGAAACAGTCGTTTACTGTGAGAAACGTACTGAACACGAGAGTGCAGTGTGTGGGCAAAATACATAGGTTTATAATGTTAAACCTGGTGGTTCATACAGTTACTACTGGCTTTAAAGGGTTATCCTATTTCTTTTTTCTAAGTGAAGGCCGAGTCATAATTTTGAAGCTAACGCCCAGTTATCTGGCCAAGAAACTCTCTTTCAATGCAACTCGAACTTCCGTCACATGAGCCAGATGAATGCAGCCCATAGTCTCAGACCCTTAACACCTCAATATGCACTTCAATATTATCCTCCCATATATCCCTAGGTATCCCAAGGATTTCTTCCTCCTCAGATTCCCCAACTAAACAACGTTGTGTGCATAATAACCACGCGTGCAACATGTTCTGTCAATCGTACCTTCATTAATTTGGTCATCCGACTGATAGCTGGTAAAAAACAGATTATGAAGCTCACCACTGCGTAATTTTCTCCTTCCTCCCATTATGTCCCTTGTGTCGAAGTATTTTCCTCAGCACCGCATTCTCAGACATCCTCAACCTATATTTCTCTAGTTTCTAATAAAGTAACTCTTTCAGCTGAGTACCTTTCAATCATAGTGCAAAATTCTTAATGCAATCGACACATCCTCCGTATAGAGACATTTGCTACAGCGCCCGCTCATGTTGAAAGCGCCTTGCCACTTTGCACTCATGTCGCGTAATTTTAATGCACCTGTGAAAGCACTTAAGGAAGAAAACAATGTTCCATAGAACATAACAGCACTGTTCCCGTGGGAAGCACCAGCATCACATCTCCTCTGCTCAAAGTCCCATGTTAGTGCAAAGAGTTCCAGTTTGATTCATTTCTGCGCGATATTTCTAGCGTTAGAGTAGCAGGAGCAATACTAGTAGTATAGTAGTAGTAGTAGTAGTAGTAGTAGTAGTAGTACTGAGAGGAGGAGGAGTGGGAGGAAAAGGAGGAGAAGGAGAAGAAATGGTACGCGACTATCTACCGGTTACGATGAAATGTTCAGTGGTCCGCACGATCTCCTGATTTGTCCGCCTGTTGACTCTTTTCTTTTTTATCAAGAAGGAAATACTTGTATCAGCGGAAATCTCCATGAAACAGAATGATCAGAGCCCGGTATTCCCAGTGGCAAGTTTTACCATATCAGCTTTAAAGTTCCAAATGTTCATGCTGCCATCGCATGCATTCACGTTTTAAAAAGCTTGTTTCACAGGCGTGTTACTACTGCACACAGGCCGACAAAGCGTTAAAATCTCTGTAAATTTAAAAAAAAAAAGCAATAAATGTTTATGTCTTATTTTGTGTAATACTAAAACTGAGGATGCCAGGACATAAGAGTTAATGAACATCAAAGTTCAGACCGCCGAGTTAAATTTCAAACTTCGTTGGGACTTTTTTGATCTCGTGAGCTCGACAACATGGCATCCTGATGTACCACGCAGATGTATTCTGGTTTCGAGGCAAGGTATCTGTATACAGTTTTCATTACGTTCCTTCTCATTATTATTATTCTTACGAGCATTTAAGCCCTGTGGCTGTTCCGACTCAGAATTAATTAAGAGATAATGAATCTCTTTTAGCAACGCGGTGAGAATCTTCGCAGCTCATTGCAAAGCACAGGATATCCTGAGGTTCCTATTTTCTTCACTCTCGGCACCCCAGGGCCAGGCAGTATCTGCATACAGGTCGCGACGGTCTCTCGCCACCCGTTCATACCATCTGCCACGTCATTCAACGCTACGTAGCACGGTATTTGAGTACTGAGCTGCTAAACAACCCATCAATAACCTGCTACGTCGTTGAGTATTTAGGCATGTTCTTCTAGACCTCTAGGAGATAGAACAGCAAATCACTTTATTTAAAACACGTGCTTATGTCACTGCTTGTGACATTATCAGAGACCAGGGGTCTCATACTCAAATCGTACGCGAACAAAACGAATAATTTTGAAAATTTAGGAGGGCCTCGCGTCATATAAAGCAATAAAACATGTTCAATTTCATCCTTGAAATTTAACATGCCATTAAGGATACTTCTTACTTTCAATAACAAAACTTTAAAATATTACAATTATCGAATTTTAAACTTTACTTCATTGTCACCTCTTTGCCGACGTATGCTGTATCTCATCATCCAGCAACTACAAACCTGTTTGAGCCTCCATGGCCCGTTACGAAAAATGTTTTTCATTCTTTAAATTAAAAAATTTTCGATGCAGTGTCGGGCCACATTCACTAATCATGAAATTAACTGGCGGACCGCGTATTTGAAACCGCTGTTATATACTAAGAAAACTGTGGGTTACAAAGCGGCTAATAAAACTTTACACTTCACTCCGTGCTTAGCACCACTGGTACTACGACCAGGCACGGTGATATAAGTTACCATTCACATTTGGTCCCTGCCAAATACCAGCTTCGAATCTCGGCTCGGAGAACGGGCATCTTGATGAGGGTGATCTCAGGTTACACTCAGTTCTTCCAGTCGAATTTTCGGGCGTCACCTTAAAATACGTCACGTCCGCTACCCCCCATGCCCTCGGGAACTCATAATTTGAATGCTACATAACCACTGCAGTTGACAGTGCACAGTTGCATAAGGCAACAGACTGAAAAGTAACAGGACATCCAATCGTTTGAAGCTCCCTAAGCTAAATGTTTGCGTCAGTGTTTCTCAATTCTTTTCCAGCACAAAACCCATGAGATGAAAGAGACAAGGATAATTAAATATGTATGCCATCCCGTGCAGAAGGTCTCGCGTCACAGACCTGCCGTATCTCGAGCAGATTAATCTGCATGTATTTCACTACCGTCTTTGTGAACATGTGACACAGGATTACTACAAACCCACTGCGGTCCGGACGGAACGTTAAGATCTGAGACCCCTATGTCGGCCATGACCTTCTTTGTCACCGGAGCAGAATCAAGTCCTGTTGCTGCTCGAATTTAAAGTTCCTCGCCCTCGCTTGCACCATAAGCCACAAATTTACGGTTCGGAGCACAAACGGGCTTCAAAAATTGTTCGATGCACGAAGAAGTATGTGTTTCATGATTCTTCCATGGATATTGTTGGTAAGCTATTTCCAAATCACACAGTTTCGACGCCTGCATCAAGCATGAGACAGTTTATTGCGCTCCGGTTATGGAAGGGTATCTGAAAAATGCTTCAACATTGCAAAGCTCATTACTTGCAGGCCTGTGTTTGTGTAAACTGAACTGGAGCTATAACCCTGAGGCCCTAGGACATTGATTAGAACCAAAATTACAGATGCAAGAACCGATCTGAAACTTATTTCAGAAAAACGGTTTAAAGGGACATGATCTTTGTCGGTCCGCCTCTTACGTCGAAACAACCCCACAGTTGTCGGTAAGAAATCCAGTGTAAAACTAAAAGTTCTATATTCCTGAAATTCTTTACTCCAAATACGCACAGAAGCAAAATTCACACCGAAACTAAAGTAACCTAATTTTAAAAAATGATCACCACTAATACAAACGCCAAAATGTACTTATAACATAACGTTGTGTCGCCTTCGCGTAAACATCACTGCCATGGAAAAACAATAAATATCAAATATTACGAGTGTGTCTGCACTCTTTCCCTAGTTATTCGACATGCAAATCGCATCTTTTCAGTGCTGCACTATATTGTCGTCTGTGGCCTGTCTGGCTCTGCCATATTTTTCCACATTATCTCATAAACGGCACGATTTGCGGCAAAAAAATTATTGAACTTAAAATGTGTGTTGTGATTCTCTCTACAATTTTTGTCTGAAATATTTATCATTCTAGAAGAATTCGGCGACATATTATCATAAATGTACACACATCTTCATGTAAAGTACCCGTTATTCGTGTCACATTTTAATCAAACTTGAATTCTCTCGACAGATTTTCGAAAAATCCTCAACTACCAAATTTCACGAAAATCCGTCCAGTGGGAGCCGAGTTGTTCCATGCGGACGGACGGGCAGACTGCGTTATGACGAAGCTAATAGTCGCTTTTCGGAATTTTGCGAACGCGCCTAAAACTCTTCTTAACTTCGAAGTTCGACCCAGTGTCCATGTTCCTTCCAGCACACCCTAACAAAGGTACCTCTTTCCGTCTTCCCCTCACGTCTCCCGAGCAAAACCATGTACGGTAAAGGTAAAGCAATCTCATTACACGCCTGGACAGGCCCTTAGGGTTCCAGGAGGTTGAGGCTCTCAGATTTCTAGACAATCGGCACATGAAGGTGATAAGGTTGTCAGCCCGACGCACCGGCCGCCTTTACCCCCCAGGAAATATTCCTGGTACTCATTTCTGTTAGACGCTGAGTCGACCCCAGGACCACAGTGCGGCCGAATGGATTATGTCAATGAAAAATTCCAATGACACCATCGGGAATCGAATCGGCGACCTTCCGGCTTGTAGCGCAGTGCCTCAACCAACTGCGCCACCGCGTTCTCCACCCTGTACGGTACCATATAAAATTTGCAGAGTTGTTTATGCAGTGTAACTGTTCCAGCTTCATAGTACTGTCTCAAATGGTCTACACAGAGACACAGGTAGACCAAAACTACGAGCTGAAATGATTGATCACAAATCGCACAAGGTTAACACACGTGACATACTGACATTAACAATGTGTGAATATTAGCAAATGAAGCTTACAGTATTGTGCGATGTAACACCGCATCGACTGGTAAATAGTTACCGACGTTTCGAAGGATCGTAGTGACAATCAGTCCAAGCATAATGCTGCCTGAGCCTGCGGATGTACAGTAATGTCGGTGTCTATTCACCAGTCAGCACTGTGTAACATCTCAGAAGACTTGACCTGCATCAATGTCGCTGACAAAAGCTTTAGTCTCACGTCGGTAGAATAAATTTCTGTACTCAGGCTGAGTTTTAAAACTAACACTAGAACACCACAAACTGACCGACAAACGGTGTAATTGTCCATGTTACTAAGAATGCACAACGCCAATATACTTACAAGAGAGTGAAAGTATAGCTCCACGCATTCTTAACCTCCGCTTATATAGAGGTAAGGGTTCAGCTTCAGCTTTTCTGCTGGAGAAGGAGCATCCGCTACGGTACCCACTGGATACGAGGCTCGATAGGCGATGGCGAAGACAAAAATGAAATGAAATGGCCTAGTGCCTGTATACTGACTGACCGACCAATTCCAATACAATAATAATAACAGCAAGAGAAAAATTAATATTTCGTCGACGAAAATTAAAAACATCACTGTCACTGTAACTCGCCAGTGTTTTCTGAACATATCTTCAGAAAGGTTCAGTACTATGCACCGGCCTCCAGTGATCTCGCAGACAAATACTGAGGACAATATAACTGTATCAGAGCTTGACCACTGAACGGCCAGACATCAGTCACAAAAATACGTGTAATGATGACCTTGGTGTTCACGGCATATGTTGCACACTGTGTCGTCGCCCACGCTCAGTTCCATTATCGACCGTGATGGCGGAACCCGAAGGCTTAATTAACATCTATGATCTCAATGCCAGTCATCATGGTACACTTCCATCCGTCTCACATCCTCATAGTTCACTCCCTACGGCCAATTTAATATTACCATTCTATCTCGTTCTCGGCCCTTCAAATGGATATTTTCTGACACATTTTCTTACAACAAAATCTGTACATATGTCGAAATAATACGTCGATTAAATTAAATCCAGTTAATTTGTTAGTGTCTGCCAACAGCAGCAGTGTAATAATGATGATAATGGTAATGATAATAATAATAACAATAATAATGTTGACTCTGGTCACTTCATGAAGGCATATAAGAGTAGAGGTGTACCGTACCTCCACTCATTCGTTACCTCGACACTAAATGACAGTGTTCAACCCCCGGCCGCTTTAAACCCAGTACCTATTGAATAGGAGGCTGGGTGGGCCTCAGAGTCTCTCTTTCCCCTGCCGGGAACAGAACCCTTGATCATCCAGCCCGTAGAAAAAAAATAATAATAAAGAAACAATAATTCAGCTTAGGAATCATGATAATTAAACATTGTTCTACATCACGTCATTGTTCCAACTCACTTAGCTTCTTGAGACTGAATCTTTCTACATTCAACGTCTGTGCTTCTTGTTTACTTACCTACAATCTTTCCCTAACTTTTGCTGTCACCAGAAAATGATCAGTGTCACAGTCACCTCCCTGAAAGATCGTAGTTCGAGTACACTTGAATGCCTATTAGTACGCAACCATCTGATTATAAGTCTTCCCTTCAGGAGAGGTCCAGGTGTATTTATGAATGTTTCGGTGCGGGAACATCATACTTCAATGACGGACAGACAAATTGTACGAACACCATGGGAACAACCTCCCCACGGCAAGCAAAACTATACGAACAGGAGTATGGCGAAAATTGAAATAACGTCGTTAAAGGCTCTTTTTTCGTCAGGAAACAGACAGCGTTCCGAAGGGACAACACAAGCACCATCACAAGAGATGCTTCAACGGCGGTGGGAGTGTCCACGGTATCGTTCGAGCATGTCGGCGTTTGCCACGCAGGATTAGTTCTCCATTCTGGTCGAAACGCAGTGCGATCACGTTCCAAGTTCCGAACGTAGAAATGCAGTTTGGCCAGCTTGTCACACTCCCATGAGTAATGACAAGAGAACATGAAGTATGAAGGCGATGCGCTGAACACAGTAGAGAGAAATCGCACCACTGGTCCGCAAGCGCCGTGCGACTGTATCATATTCTGAACAGGTGACTCGCAAACAGGAAGGATTGGTGCAATAAGTCGTTGCGCCGACAGTTATGTTATTAAATGATCCATTTACTAAACATATAACATTCGTTTACATGCACTGTATTTGTAGACGATGATCATAGTTCAGTTGGTGTTATTAGGGTGCGTGTCAGTAGCAACCAGCTTATAACAGAAGAACAACGTAAATGTGCACAAAACGAACAAGGTAGACAATGTACGTATAAAGTAACATTATGGCGCGTTCGAGTAATGTTTATACCTCCTCTGCTGTCCTAACAGCCTGATATCACTTCACTCGAAGAAAGCAATGTGATGATGATTTGAAGTCGCGGGCAACAATAAAACGTACTTAGTTCTTCGTGTTAAATGTCCGATATTTTTACCAAATTTTAACCAAATATGGATTTCCTCGACAGATTTTGATAAAAGACCCCAATATCAAATTTCACGGAAATCCGTCCAATGGGAGCCGAGCTGATACATGCGGACAGACGGACAGACATGACGAAGTTAAGAGGCACTTCTCGCGAAAATGCAAGCACGCCTAAAAACTGAAAATAATAATCAAAATAACAATTACTAGTAAAAACAAACTAACTGGAATCAAAGAAAGACATCAATATTGTGAAGGGAAATAGCACACCTATTGAAAATATAGAAAATCGGCAGATTCTGCTCGCATGGCAGAACACAAATAGCATTTGTAAACCAGCTTATCACATGGATACATGGAGAAGTCCATTAACGTAAATTACGCTCTGTTATGAACAAATATGTCTTAAAACGTTAAGTGCCCAACAGTCTGAAGAAAATACCCTGCACTGTACTTCAAAAAATCCGCTGAACGACTTATCGGATGCATACAAGAGTCCATTCACAGCCTTCTGTAAACTAGAATTGTTGTAAATTAATCTGTCTAAAAGTTTCAGTTACCTAATAAATGTTGGTGGAAGCCTCCCATACTGAGTTTCAACAAAATCTGTGAAAACGGTGGATGGGATACAAGGAAGTATTTTGTGTGGATCAGTGTGGCTGAAGATCAGAATTATACAACTTCTGGTACAAGCTTCATGTGTCGAATTAAAAAAAAAGATCTAAAGTTTAGGTGCTGATTCTAGGTCATAGAGGCAACAGCGAACAGATATGACCTCCACAGAAATACACAATTTTTACGGAACACGGAGAAACATCGTATAAATCATTTCTAACTAAATACAACTGGAAGTAAATATCTGTTTGCACACCAGGGTCTCAGAAGCACCTCCTTTAAAACATTCACTTCATTCTGTTCTCTACATTTCACACGTCAAATTTTTTCGGAGTTCCAATATCACGAATATTCTTTAAACATCAAATCCCATTGTACCGTATATTCACCAAGGAGGTGTATTTAGCTGATCAAGGCACTCCTACTGATATAAAAGCCAAAGTTTCGTAACAGATATCACATAAGCCCATCAATCAGCGTTGCTTACATCAGTTCACCTGCTTACAAGAGATTACTCTATAATCAAACAAAAGTTAATAGTATTACAAATACGCCCTTCGTCGTTTCCGTCATATTTTGTTAAAGATATTCTGTTGCCAATTAGGCAAACAATGTTAAGAAGGTATTCTAGAAACGATGCAGAGGTAATAGTTAAAAACATACAGAGTATTATTTACGGCACCCTGTCACTACTTTCTTAACTGTTGATGTAATTTTGTATGTACGACCCTGTAAGAGCTCTCACTGCATAAAAGGATTCAATCAAGAATCCTGAAAACTGAAACCATGAACGATTGATCAGGATACACGGCCAACATCACTGTCGTTACTGTCACCATCATCATCAATGATAATAATTCCAAGCACTGAGTTACTAAACCTGTTCACTTTCAAGATCGATCACACTCAATTTACGTCGCCCGGAAAGAGGAACGGGTGATTATGGAGACCTTCTACGTATTCCAGTTAACGTCTCTGTAATTTCTGTACACTTGAAATTCCTATGTCGTGTCGGAATTCCCTCTTTTTTTTTCTCGGTATAAAGTGCAAGATTGCTATAGAAACCATTTATCCCAGGCACTTCTGTTATCGTTTCGAGGTTTTGACACATAAGTTGGCAATCGGCCTGCCAACTGTCTCTATAAACTTCATCGTGCCTCCTATCTTGTACGCTCATTTGTACGTGCAGCGTGTTTGACGATGCGTCAGTAACTGCGACTACGTCTACAATCGTGGAATGATGATGAACCGGAAGGATGTGGACGGAAGCGATTTTGTTCTAATTTAAAGCACCATTCCGCACAGTCCTATAGGACCTCAGGAAAATGCCGAAAACTCCCATAGTCAGTGTCTCCAATCGAGAATCGATCCAGACTCCTCCAGAAGAACTAAAATTCAAAAGCATTACCGTTTTAGCCAATTACTCCGTTCCTGTCTCATACAACTTTAAATATGTTATGTGCTTTTGTTGTGTAACGTACTACATTAATTTATTTGCATTGTCTGTAGCTCGTATAGAAGTGACAGCTAGTTATGGTTTACTTCTTCTGTTTGTCATGAAGCAGAATCTTGAATCCAGTAAGAGACTTCCATGGAAGGTCTCAACTGTAACTTCATTTAGCTAGACATGTAAATGATATTCCTAAACAATTTCAGAGCAATTGTTGAGCGTAGCTTGTAGCTTGTTACAGGCCTCAGCAATAAAAATGATCACGTGCAAATAAGTGGAGAATCTGAATCGTATCTAATTTATACAGCAGACTTCTATCTTAAAATATTCACATACTGTTACTATGAAATACGCAGCAATATGCAGATTAGTGCGTCTCAGTTTGCAGGCAGTCGCAAGAGATCAGAGAAAAGTGTAACATAAACCAATGTGAACCTAACAATTTAAATTTAAAATGTCACACCTTTACGACATAAATCTACATCCCATTAAGCACTTAAAAATAACATCTCTTTCAGAATTATGTACAACCTACACCTCTCTTCCACGTAAAATGCGATTCTAATATGCACGTTTAAAAAGTTTGTTCCGAAGCTTTGTGGGGTCAGACCCAAGGGCACGCTTATCTGTCACCACCGGTTTTCAAATTCGCTTTTGAATATACAATTAAGAAGGTTCCAAAAACCAGGATGAATTGTAATTCAAAGAAACAGAAAGCTTGAGGTCTCCACTGAGGATATTAATTTATTAGGAGAAAACACAAAAAGTAAAGTTCTGTTAGTTTCTAGTAGGAAGTTGTAAGTTCATGACACGTCATAGAAGTGTATGATAACAGGAGAAAATGCAGACAGCTACTACACCCATTTGGTAACGGCAGAAGCAAATTAAAATTACGTTCAAGAAGGAATTTAGAACAGATTAAACTCAGGAATGCTTGCCACCAGTCGGTTCGAAGCTTTTGTCTTTCCTTTTCCTATGAAAAGCGTGAGATTGAGTGGGTGTGAAATTCTGTCTTCCACATTAATTGACAGTGATAATAAAAACGTAACAGTTTCAATTCAAGCGCCACTGATATAAGGTACAGCTGCCCGTGTAAGTGTCATACAAAGCTTCAATATTGCATGCTGAACAGCGCTACGTTTTCCGACGCCCAGCCGCCACTCAGGAACAGTCCGCTACAGGAATTTAATATTATGGCTGTGAAATAACTCTCGCGGCAGTTTCTCCTTGCTAATTCACGAGACTGGATCCGCTGGTTTTAACGTTAACAGAACCGACAGGCTAGAGACGATGCACAGACGTTTCCCTTTTCGAAATCGATCGTGAAAATTGGTAAAACAGTAAAGCGAAAGTACGTCGTACCTTAGGCTCAGGTGGCTACTTCGGCCTAAATCAGTCACCCTAAAAATGGAGGCAGCACATCCGTCCGGGACATCAGACCAAAATTATGTATTATTAAACACGGTTTAAAAATCCGGAAGACGATCACCTGAACAACAGCTGCCGTCAAAGTCCAAACACTTATAACCTAAATATATTTACTACAATTACCAGGGGTACATGAAAAATCAAACATTCTGAGCTGTTGCGTCTCTTGTACCTCGTTTGGTAAATGATCATCAGTATGAACAGCTACAGTTCGTTTGAGGACTGATGATAGTATGGACAGCTACAGTTCGTTTGAGATTGTAGTATGACAGTACAGTCGTTGAGTGATAAGTATGACAGCTACAGTTCGTTGGGATGGTGTATGGACAGCTACGTTCGTTTGAGGACTGATGATAGTATGAACAGCTACAGTTCGTTCGAGGAATGATGATATTATGGACAGCTACAATTCGTTTGAGGACTGATGATAGTATGAACAGCTACAGTTCGTTTGAGGAATGATGATATTATGGACAGGTACAGTTCGTTTGAGGACTGATGATAGTATGGACAGCTACAGTTCGTTTGAGGACTGAAAGATAGTATGGACAGCTACAGTTCGTTTGAGGACTGATGATAGTATGAACAGCTACAGTTCGTTTGAGGACTGATGATAGTATGAACAGCTACAGTTCGTTTGAGGAATGATGATATTATGGACAGCTACAGTTCGTTTGAGGAATGATGATCTTATGGACAGCTACAGTTCGTTTGAGGACTGATGATAGTATGAACAGCTACAGTTCGTTTGAGGAATGATGATATTATGGACAGGTACAGTTCGTTTGAGGACTGAATATAGTATGGACAGCTACAGTTCGTTTGAGGACTGATAATAGTATGTACAGCTACAGTTCGTTTGAGGACTGATGATAGTATGGACAGCTACAGTTCGTTTTCTTCCCCGGATTTACTGACACCGACCAAATAAAGCCTAAAAGAAAAAATCCACTACGAGACTATTTTGAATTTTGTTTCTTTAGTATAACAACCGAACTAGTCTAACTTTTGATATTTATCTAGTTTCTTTTTATGGGAACATATAACAATTACCTTCAGAGTGGAAGCACGTAATTTGGCTCGAGTGTGTCTTCTGGTTGAAGAAAAGGAACACGTAAAATATGCTTGGACAGACATGCGGATGTTGCATGGGATGTTAAGCAGAAGGAGAATACGGGAAGACAGAAAACTTCATATTTTAATGTGCAATAAACGTGTAATTCACTCACGAGGCAGGAACCTGCTTACTAAACCTGAGAGAAAGGGCTCAGATTAAATTAACATAAAATGATTTGTGGAGCCAATTTTTATGACTGAGTGATTTAGAACTGGAGTGGAAATAAAACAGAGAAATAATCACCCACGTACAGTGGATATATTACAGCGGTATGAAGATATACTGATGATGTTCAAAATAACTGTTTCAGTAGAAACAACTAGGAAACGTTGAAAGAGGCGAACAAGAGCACAATGGTTATAAGAAACATGTAGAGATGAAAGGAAATAATTTAAATGGAGATGGGGATGATCGGCTCTAATTAAACATGTAAATATAAAATTTGTAAAACAACACGCAATGGAAAGAGAATATTTGCATGGGTGGGTCAGAGTCGTACCAATGCAGCACTGCATGAAACACACATAAGGTGCTGCGCATTCTGTGACCCACAAGTGTAGAACTATGCTGACGGATACTACAGGCGGTGAAGCGGTACTCTGAGGGAGGAAGAAGGAAGCTGATATAACACCAGCGTTGAAAGTTAGTCTCTGCTATAAAATAGCCCCTTCCTCTTACCCTAATTCCGTACTGTGTAACATACTGCAGCAGTTCCTCTCCGTCCAGCCCGCAAGCCACTTCTGAATTTCAGAGGAGCTTCATTCAGTGCAGGAGACAGCGTTGGTCTTCGGTTTTTTTCTGCTTGTGACGTTAAATTCCATAGCATGACTAATAAATGTGGATTATTCTACGTACAAAGGAGCTTCGGATGTGTTGTAGAAACCGAAGGTAAACTGACACACAAATGCACAAGTAATATTACCTTGCACTCCATGTTTTATTTTGAAGAAAAAAGATACGGACCACATTAGAAATACAAGCAATCGTAACTAATTTAGATTAGAAATACAAGCAATTGTAACTAATTTAGATTAGAAATACAAGCAATCTTAACTAATTTAGATTAGAAATACAAGCAATCGTAACTAACTTAAATTAGAAATACAAGCAATCGAACTACTTAATTAAAACTTAACTATTAGATTAGAAATACAGGCAATCGTAACTAATTTAGATTAGAAATACAAGCAATCGTAATAACTTAAATTAGAAATACAAGCAATCGTAACTAACTTAAATTAGAAATACAAGCAATCGTAACTAATTTAGATTAGAAATACAGGCAATCGTAACTAATTTAGATTAGAAATACAAGCAAACGTAACTAACTTAAATTAGAAATACAAGCAAACGTAACTAACTTAGATTAGAAATACAAGCAATCGTAACTAATTTAGATTAGAAATACAGGCAATCGTAACTAATTTAGATTAGAAATACAAGCAAACGTAACTAACTTAAATTAGAAATACAAGCAAACGTAACTAACTTAGATTAGAAATACAAGCAATCGTAACTAATTTAGATTAGAAACACAAGCAATCGTAACTAAGTTAGATTAGAAATGCAAGCAATCGTAACTAATTTAGATGCTCCTAAATACACGAATTGTGCTTTTAAAGAATGACTGGCACGAAAACAGCTAAAAATGGAATAAGACTGAAAGACAGTTCTGAAAAGATAAGACGTCTCTGGCCTGCCTCATATAACTGTAACAGAAACGGAAAATCAAACGCTTCAGAACAAGCTACAGACCCCGGTGAATTAACATTCATTTTAGTAAACATTTAATGAGGCAAATGGAAACGAAACTCGTTTGTTCTCAGCGGCAACGCGGTTCCATCCGAACCCACATTGGGATTTTAATGTCAAATCCCCACTCGGAGCATGCATGTGTGCCCAGTCTTTTGTGTTATCGTGCGTTGCTGTGTTACAGTATAATCCTGGTGATGTGTTGTGGCAGCCTGTCACGTACCTAAAATGTTCACTGCCTCAGAACTAACTCTGAGTTCCAGCAGTGCAGAAGGCTTAATCCGGGGAAAAAGCGTAGGAAGCAAATGCATTTCCTACTTCAATTAGTGTGTAACCTTAACTACATTAACAAAATAAAGGTGGAAAGTTACCTGACGCACCACAATTAATTTTACCTGAATAAAGTCTGTCTAGTACAGATTGTTCCTCATCACAAAAAAAAAAAAAAAATTCTGAGGCGCAACAGCACAAAATGGGCATAGGACGCCTCATTCTTGAGGTTTCTAGATCACACACAATTAGACACACACACCCGGCAGGACTCCTCTGAAGGAATGATCAGCTCGTCGCAGATCGCAAGAGACGAACATCCATACCCGAAGTGGAATTCAAACCCGCGATCCCAGCAATCGAGCTGCCGCAGGCCTACACGTTAGACGGTACGGTCACTGAGATTGGCAGAACAAACAATACTAAACGCACCTTTTACTGTTATAACAAAACCTGCGGCAAATGCATATCGGGGATCTCGGACATTCGGTTGTAGGTTGTACAGGACTATACTGCAATAGGATTCAGGAATGTTAATGACCTTCACCGTGCATTTTAAATTTCACTGTCTATTAAACCAACCAAATGCACCTTCACTATCAATTTTTAATAGTAATTACAACTTTCCCCTACATATGTTTCTGTCTGCCTAGACCATCATCAGGGGGGTCAAACTACATTTAATTCACATCCATAAGTTCATTGTGTCACCACGCCGGGTGTGTGGTGACACAATGAACTTATGGATGTGAATTAAATGTAGTTTGACCCCCCTGATGATGGTCTAGGCAGACAGAAACATATGTAGGGGAAAGTTGTAATTACTATTAAAAATTGATAGTGAAGGTGCATTTGGTTGGTTTAATAGACAGTGAGGATTCAGGAAGTTTCTAGATTCGCTTTTTGCAACTTATATTCCTTTATGAGAATGCAGTTTGAGAATAACGTGCTGAGGAAGATAATTGGCCCTAAGAGGCAAGGCAAGAGGCAACAGGGGACTGATGAAGACTAGATAATGAGGAGCTGCATGATCTGTGCTGCTCACCTTAATATTATTCGGGCGATCAAATCAAGAATGAGATGAGCGGGGCATGTAACACGTGTGGGAGAGAGGAGAGGCGCATACTGGGTTTTGGTGGGGCAATCTGAGGGAACGAGACGATTTGGAAGACATGGGCGTAAATGGGAGGATAATATTAAAATGGAACTTCAAGAAGTGGGATAGGGCGGCGTGGACTGGATTGACCTGGCTCAGGATAGAGAAAAGTGGCGGACTCTTGTGGACGCGGTTATGAACCTTTGGGTTCCATAAAATTCGGAGAATTTCCTGACTAGCTAAGGAACTCTTAGCTTTTCAAAGACTCTGCTTCATGGAGTTAGTTACTTGTGTTAGATAGTCTTTTGTGATACCTTAATTAAGAATATATATTTCATATTCCTACATATGAGAGAACATTCTGAGCTTATAATACCAATAAATGGTTGATGAAAGTAAACATTCCATTTAATCTTACGTAAGACAGTGCTACAGAAACTCAAAAGATACGTCTTTCGATGCACTCTCTGTTAACACCAATCTTAGTGAAAGATATATAAAAAATAATGTTGGGGACAGAAATACTTAATTTCATTACTGTGAAATGTTCCTACCTTTAAACGAATGACACATTCATGGGATCCTCGTACATACGAGTACAGCAGACACTGCACTGTAAATCACAGGTAAATAGTGTAAACGGTGGATTCTTCGACAGAGGCAAACTGTGTAATTGTTTCCATATTGTTAGTTTTACATAGGCCTATGCAATAAAATCTGTTTAGTAAAAGGAAATTATTTTATATAATAAAATAAGTAAAGCGCTTTACTTGACAGACGAACAATTTTAATCCACAGAGGTCAATAAAAGGAACCATTATGGGTGGCATAGGTGTACATGATGTGATGTTATTCAAGGGTGCGAGCAGAGATCGCATTAACTGGCTCAGGACGGTATGCAGTGGAAAGCTCTTATAAACATAACGGAACATTGGTTTGTTGCGTTTATCTATCCATACACGCGAAGAAGCCTATGTCGTATTTATAAGAAACAGCTGCTAAAATGTGGTTAATCCCAACGAATGTCACGCGGATGTTCGACCATCAGGTTGCGTAAGACAATTCGTTTTTTTACTGCATGTGCGGGTGACATATGGAATGCAGTCTGTGACGGCGAAAGTATGCGGGGTACAAACTCCTTTTCAGTTATGTCCAACTGAATTTGCAAAGCCGCAACTGCTAGCGACACCAAAGACTAATTAATATGTCTCTTTTGAGCTGGTTCTGTTCTCGGGAACAGAGACTGGAAACGTAATAGGATGGTCAGACAACGCAGATTGATTCTGTTTGCCGCACGTCACAGTTGGGACGGACGGGCGGGCGGGCCGATGGGAGCCGTGATATCAGTATCATGTAAACTGCGAGGTGGGTGGAGCGGGGGGTGGCGGACGCAGGACGCCGGGACTCTACGTATGACACTGTGTTGGGCGCTTCGCCAAGCGCAGGCAGTTACAAAACGAAAAGGTTCAAAACACGTTGAGCCTAAATGGCTCAACGTGTTTTGAACTTGGAATGCAATTGATCGGCGGAACACCCTACAAACCCGGCAAGCACAACAAACCACTGACCAAAGCAGACACAGAATTCATACCAGCAAAATTTCTGTAAGCAAAAATACGCAGCTAGCCACAGTAACAGCACAAGAAGACAGGGCGTAAATTATTTCATGGCTAATTTAAAGGTGATTGTGCAAATAATTAGGCATGTAAAATACAAGAACTAAAATGGGTTTGGTACGCGTGTATTCAGTGGCTGATTCGTTCGCATTCTGTTTAACTGACACTTTATCAGCTGCAGAGACCACGTAACAATGGAAGGGACTGGAGTGGGATTCGAGACCTTAAACTAGATCAACAGCAGAAAAGGTGACCACGTTAAATTATCCTGACAGTGTTCAGTCTGACTAGCCCAGTCTAATTCGCCATAATTCAAAGTACCTAAATGCACGTACAAAGAAGACAGACGTATAGGATATTGTATTTGTGTATACGATAAACTCAATGATACAGAACAAGAAACTCTTCTTTAAAATTCAAGATATTATGAAGGAATGGCTTTAACAGGGCTATAAACCAGGGTAGTTTCCTATTCAGTAATTCCTGAATGTTTGCACGATCGTTGTTTCATTTTGACGTAATGTTCATACTAATCGTCTAAAAAATCGGTCAGCCGATTCAACTGGAGGGACACACAGACCCATGGGCTCATCGTGGTGATCTTCTGAACCTAGATTTTCCATTTTTTTTTGTAAAAGGTAAGTGGAAAAGTAAGGGCAAAAGCTTTAGGTACGAGACTATCCATTCTACCTTTCATTTTGTCTCCATTTCAAAGTAGAAACGGGGATATCTTCCTCATCGGGCTATAAGAAGTTCGAGTTGACAACTCCGTAGAGCAAAGACATGCTTGTCAGCCTGTCAGCCCACCTGTTGGTTCCAGCATCCGACAAGTGTTTCAAGCAAATACTCCCGTTTTGTTCTTTGTTTATTATGGTGCTATTTGCACCAACTTGGTTCTTGACCCTACAAGAAAATCGAATTTCGTGGTATAAGAGCTAAAATACGTTTCAAAAGTCGAATTATAATACGGACTTTCTGTAACTCTTTTAGGATAGGGCCAATATCCAACGCTTCCAAATGCCCAGAATTTTTACTCGTAGGTTCCTTAAACACGCTGTATCAAATACAGAGGCACTTAACGTTAAATGAGATTATAAAATGTTTATGAACTTGATGTAAATGAGAGATTCCCTAGAAATACTGAGCAAAATACTGCATATCGCTTTTTTATCGCGCAAGAGTTCCAGCAGGGGTCGAGTGTCGCAGACAAATGCATCGTTAGTGATTCAAACTTCTTACAAGGCGCAATGGTGCGTCACATTTCGACGTTTCAGAAACGTAGGTCTGTCACCATCACAGCGCTCCATTCTCGCGTTTATAGACTTCCTCACTCACAAACAAGTATAGTTGCGATTTAAATACAAAAAACGGATCGTTTTCAAGTACCTTCAAAGCTACTATTTTCTGCATGATTTAACCACTATAAACTGGGCGCATCCCAACTTCTTCTTTCCAGTACTACTTAATGAACTCAGACAGTTTTAATCATAATTTATCACAACACTCATTTCACAAAGTTCCGCATAAACCAAAGCTATTAAGGGCTTGCGTCTTATTCCAGATTTTGGAAATCTCTACAGATTTGGATCAATTATACCTGCCATTATTATATATATATAACCTTCCAACTTACTGCCTTATACGCTCTCTGAAATTTAACCCAATGTTTACAGCGAGACAGAATGGGTATAAAACTAGCATAATTGCGCGTTATTAAAAAAAACCCACACAGTTCAAATATCAATTGCGGTGGAAAATCAAATGGGGGTCGTTTCAGGACATCATTAAACAATTAGGTTAAAGACAGAATTCCTATACTACATGTAATATACGCCAAGGATTACTCTACCTAAATGACAATGAGATTGAGATCTATTTACGTGTTACTTGAATTCTTGGGTACTAGGGTGGGGTGAAGATCAGTTACACTAAGTAATTTTGTAGACCTCAGGAATGCATAATCGGCTTTGGAATGTACAGTAATGTAAATTCACTGCTCACTAGATGATACTGCGTTTACGAGCTTATTCTTTGGGAAGGATTTAGCTCGTATAGAAGGTATGAGTGCACATTAATACCACACACAAGAAATACTGGTACACCTACAAACATACATGGTAATAGAGAACTTACATAACCAACATTTATTGCACAAAAATATAACTAAATAAGTTTATCACTAAACCCTACATATGTTTCGGTCCAAAATGGGCCATCATCAGGGGTTGCTGTTTTTTAAGCTTTCACTTGTGCACTTCCTTTGGTATTGTTGAAAATATGTAATGTGAGGTTTTTTGTTGGTACCAAGTGAAAGCTTAAAAAACAGCAACCCCTGATGATGGCCCATTTTGGACCGAAACATATGTAGGGTTTAGTGATAAACTTATTTAGTTATATTTTTGTGCAATAAATGTTGGTTATGTAAGTTCTATATTATCATAATGTTGCACGGTATATACAATGTCAAGTTAAATACATGGTAATAATATTAAAAAGAATCTTTAGACCTATAAAATGGTTGTCAGAATGTGAACAAAGTTAACCGATTCAAGAAGGGGATATAATGGCAGGGTTTATTTACACCTGCGATAAAATGTAAGATTTCAATACAACAATTAACTTCTCAATTAGGTGCATCACTTCCTTTAAAGGAAAACCTTGTGCCTTGGAGCTGGCTACTTAATTAATTAGTTAGGCAGTTCTTCCTAAAGTATTATTCGCGGACGTATTACAGGGAGATGTTTATAGAAATCTCGTTACGTTCGACCAAAACTACCATCCAGTTCCCTGCAGCCAACTGTTCGTTTCGCATTCCTGTCCGTTATCTTATCTATACAGTGAATGTGTATAGGCACCTGTTACCGGGCCATACAACTCGTCACACGAACTTTGACTTATTTGCTTCGTCGCTTTCAGCGCAGCATACGGTGTCTAGGACTTAAAACAGAAGTCTATAAACACATAACATTAGAGGTTGTGAGAACAATGGGCACAGAGAAGACTTTATCATACTCTGCACCATCTTACAAGCGAATTTCAACACAATAAAGAATCGCCACGACACACAAAACCACATAAGAACGATGCACGACACAGAGACGGAAGCCTTTGAGGAAAATCACATACTTCCGATAATCCGGCACCGTCGGGACGAACGTACTAAAAGCTGGTTTGGTATGTGTGTATATATATATATATATAAATTGTATACTGTACAAAATACTCGGTAATACAGTCTGATACAGTCATGTCGATACAAAAACGAGTATTCGAACACAAATCGAAATCAGTCGAGAAATTACAAGCACTTCGTGTCATAACAACGGAAAATGGTGGACTGAGATCACGTGAGACGGTGATGAGCTGATTCGGCTCCGCTCTGTCTCGTCTGCATCCTTACAGTTTCGGCCACCTTTCATTCCGATTAGTTTTCTGGTTTCTTTCTATTTGCTGTTATTATTCTTATCAAGATGCTGTTGTGTACGTGTCGAGTCACAATGTCACAAACAGGCGGTTTCAAATACAGGTATCTACCAATTTAAACTAAGGAGGTAAAAATAATTTTACATCAACAGGTCTACCACAATATATTAAAATGCTTTTGGACTGGAATGTCCTTCAATGGTCGACATATATTAATCTTTGTGGTCCGCGTCTGAAGAAGGAACCTGGCCGGGTGAACGATTCGTGTTCACGACGGACGCATAGGGGTGGGTTTAGAATCCATAGATGGTCTTGGCTAATGCCATGAATTCTTTGGCATAAAAGAGAGGTGGTACCTACACTCACTCCAACACAGTGGTCCGTGGAGGATACACACTTTAATCTACAGTATACGAGTTTCCTTCAGTAGCAGCCGTTCGCTGCAGGTTTATTTTATAGGTCCTACTCCGTTTTATTTGTTTCACTGTACACCTGTTTTTACTTCTTTTCCTCACTAAGTTCTTTAAGTTCCTTTACTTTCATCTTCCAAATCCACGCTTCAAAAAGCTAATTATTCATTCCTCTTACACCTAACCATACGTTCTTGACTGTACCTATACCTTACACAGCGCAGACTGGTAAAACGACTACGACTAATTAATTAGGAAGGATGCGGGAGGACGCGGTCATGCCCTACTACAAGGTGCAGAATTTTTCTGGAAATATTGAGAAAAACCATGAAAAATCTGAGCCAGGATGACCCGCCTTCAGCACGACAATCTAAACCGTCGCCTCCCTAATATGAAACAGCAGTGTTAACATGTAACTGAAATTTTCGATCACCAAGTGTATAAAGCGCTGCAGGTTTCATGAAAAATAATTTCTTCAAATGAAGTAATACCACGGAAAATGTACACAAGTAACATTCGGTCACGAATCTAATGTCGGGGTCAGATATAGATAAGCCATATGACAACGCTGTGATAACTACAGTCGTTAGAAGTGCTCAGAAGATTAAAGATTTCTTAATAAGATGTGTCACTAACTAATAATGATGATGCACTAACTAACTGCACATGCGCTACACGGTGGCCGAGCGATTAAAGATTGTCAACTAACTTTCTATAACATAACCACAATGTGCAATCACATATTCTGTGTAGAACTATTCTATCCTGGAGTACTGTTGAGGAATACAATGTACTATAAATGTTTACAACTTACCAATGTATCTTGACATAAAATGACTTAAATCTCCAATAAAACCTCAGCGAAAAACACAACAGCACATAAATCCCGCAAGGAGACAAGAAGTCTGCTACTCGGGCGCTACCTACTTCCCTTTGTACGTTTTTAGACGGTGTGGCGTCTGTCCTGGCTTTACTGCACAGTAATGTCCTCCCCTTGCTGTTTTGTCTATGCAAAATGAACGAGTCCACTTCAATGCCAAGTGATTAGAGTTGAATGTGGGCAATGTCCCTTGGTCCATGGTCTCAGGGGCATGACAAGTTGATTGGTGTCGGAGTGTCTCATGAAACCACATAAATGGAGATCAATTAATCACGGTGCCAGTTACCGTGTAACTCACTTGTATGTTTTGTTCCCATCTCTGAACGAACCCCATTGGTTTTAACGAGAAACGTCCACGAAATGAAAGCGGTGCTTCGTTAAATCTGCTTGGTTTGTCCATCCGTTTATACATCTTAAAAAGTCAAGGAATTATCTGGCTCTTTATATGAAGCTGAAGAACTGTCGCAAACCAAGGGGCTGACTGGAGCAAATCATAACGAAACGTCGACGTTCGTCACATCTGAATGTCGACCAGGAGAATTACTACCTCTTCCTGATAACCTCAAATTCTCCAAGAGGAAAATGCCACGATCGCGTTCT
Organism: Reticulitermes speratus; assembly: GCA_021186555.1. NCBI lineage: Eukaryota > Metazoa > Arthropoda > Insecta > Blattodea > Rhinotermitidae > Reticulitermes > Reticulitermes speratus. The sequence goes on along the minus strand of JAJKFL010000013.1, from coordinate 28,491,052 downwards.
ACGAAATTCTGTGTAATCCCAGGTGGACAATCAGACTTCTTTTCGATTGTAATTTACCTATGCAATTAATAGCGTGTTGCTAAATAATTCAGGAAACAAACACACAACTCCACATTCAAAATTATGAGAGACAGTGGACAAATTGTCATGACAAAGGTCACTCACAGTTTTTTTTCTGTGATAACACTCAATCAAATATCAAATCAAACACACTGGTAGGATTTTAGGCCATTTTTCCTCCAAAAAGAAGCAAAAAAGTTAGAATTTTTAAATAATTTATTCCCTGTGTCTGTCAATGTGTGTTTTCCTCCAAATTTTCAAACAACCCATCTATTCTCACGAAATTTCAGACGAGCATCAAGCCACTGGATGACACCCCAAGCCGCATCTTTTAATTCCCTACAGCACGGCGGATGCGCAAACGAGACCGACTGGCCTTTATAAGAGACATACACCGTGTTTTCTGTAAAGTACGAAGTAGACCTTTATATGTAATGCAGATTAAATTTAATCTTCGAATTCGGAAGGTCCTGCAACGGCCAAACCAATCAAGGTGTTCCGTGGTTTTCCTAGGTCCTAGAGCAAATGCTATGTTGGTACCCATAATCCACATTGCGCTACATGCTTCTCATTCAGCCCTCTCAATGGTGTCACAGTGGTAGGATCAGCCGTAAACCATGTCGATCATGCGCTATGGGTCCAGTTGCCTCCAACTGAATACATTGCTGCAGTCTACAGATATGAGCCAGACAAAAACACGAAAACGGAGACAGAAGAGCCGTAATGAAGTGTGCAGACGTGAAAACTCGGACCACAATCCACACCATAACTATTAAATATCCACATAAGTGTAAAATCATTAAGTTTAAAATCTCTACTTCCAGGCGAATGCTGGGAGACAATCACAAAATATCCCACTACCGATTCCATCCACATTCTTGCCAACTTGCGGTCAAAGAAGAGTCCTTAAAGAAACCAAAGGAAGAACGTTTTAAATGACTTTATTCTTTCCCGAATTTTCTGTAAGAGTGTGATCTCCATGTAATAAGTTTGCAAAGAGCATAAAATGAACACACTCAAAAAAGTAAATTATAATTTTGCGTACTGTCAGCTTTAGGTTCCTAGGAAGTAGGATGATTTGAAAATGTTTACATAAATGACATCAGTCCCCTAAACATCTGTACTCTGCTACAGCACCAGTATCGAAGGATTTATTAATTATGGTCACAGGCTAATTATGGATTTGTACTAAAGTTTAAACGCGACACGCGGTCACATGATGAATTTCCTTTGAGCAAAAAGGGTGTATCATCGAAATAAATCACTTATCAATCTTCGTCAATCACCGAGTTGTGTCAACATCCATAACCTGTATTCCAGAAGTACCCAGTTCTCCACTGAATGAGATGTTGTACAGTTAAAATAGATTTAAAGCCATGAATTTACCAGTCACAATCAATGCAAACGTCAATGCCTACCGCGAGAAGTACAGGAGGTCCAAAATAAACAGTCACGGACACACGAAATTAATTCACAAAAACAAAGAGGCGGCTGTACGTAGCTTTCAACTGTCCGAGTAACAAAATTAGCAAAGAAGTTACTGAGTTCTTACAGCCCGCTAGAAGCTCAAAAAACAAGTGCTCGGGGAAATCAAACTAAATTAAATTTTAAAAAAGTAAATAAGGAAGGTTCCCCAAGTTATATAAGAGAGTGCACGAAACTCAATTTACGCAATCATCGACGGAGTCTTTACGCCCGTGTGTCGGGCGATGGAAAGCGTCTCCCACACCCATCAATCGCCGGCCAACACGAGCGAACTAACATCGTAAGTGCATTTCCCCATTTGGCACGCAGGATATTACATCGTACGGGCCCAACTTCACTTCTGAACTCCTTCCCTCTCCGGAGACAGTAACTTATACAAAAAGTATGTACGCATGGAAAGTATCGACACAGAACATGGTACTTATGTTCAATGTTGCTATCGGAACATCGCAAGACGCCACAGTCATGAATGTTACCACTTTACTACAACGTTCATCTAAATTCAGTACTCTGTTCAGAATTCAGTTCCCTTATGTTGTATAGAGCAGAGATAACAGGGGATAATGGTTAGCAGGGTTTCTAGGGTTTAAAACAAATGTATGTTTTATACTCCAGTACTGCCTGTTAAATTTTAGAGGCAAAAACCAGCGATATCGTGCAGAGACGCGGCAATTTTCTCGGAATCTGTCGACTATTTTCTACCTGAATACACTTTATTAGACAGCAGATTATCCATAATATGATGGCTCGGGCGGTTAGGCGCCGGCCTGATTTCAATCCCAGGCCAGTCCATGTGATATTTGTGGCAGACAAAGCGGCACTGGGACACGTTTCTCTCCGAGCACTTGGGTTTTCCCCTGTAAATACCATTCGACCTACGCTCCATACTCATTCATCCATCAATCACAGACGCTACATAAGCATTGTAACTGACAGTGTCATTAAATAAGATATTTAAAAAATGCATTAAACCATAATGCAATGTTTAAAGAGTTAAGTATCTGAGAACAACGACACATATAAATTAAGTGCATGGTGAAAACACGGAAAGATTAAATCTGTAAGTAATGTGACTTTATTGTTTTGTAACACTCTTATCGACTCCCGCCCCACTTTTCAGAAACTCTGAGGATTAAAATATACAAAACTACTTTCTCAAGTTGTTTTGTATGGATATAAAATGAGGTCTCTTGTTTTCACAGACGTTCATAAATTACAAATATTTGATAATAAAATGCTCAGCAAATTATTTTAACATAATAAAGATAAAGTGGGTGAACAATACAGGATATTATACTACGAGAATCTTCGTTATACGTACTCGTTACCTATTGTTATTAAAAGAGAACACTACAATGGGCTGGTCATGTGGCAAAGCTAAAACCGGACATCGAGTGCATACAGAACTGACCTTGAGATATCTCCTGAGAATCTTAAAAATAATAATGCCAGTTATATACTGACACACCGAGCTGCCGCTGATGGAGTAACACTGTTCCACGGTGTGGTCACTGCGGTCTGTTTTGTTACAAAAAAATGCAATAGAGTGAATCCTTTCCAAATTTAATAGACACAGACGCGCTTCACAAAGACAGTATACACGTAATAACATAACCTCATCCTCATACAATCATTTTATATACTTTGAGCCACAGAACCAAAACAATAAGAACGCAACTTAAACAATTACGTCATTCTGCATATATGTAGTTACACAATTATGACACTCCTTGTTTCATTGTCAGACATACAGTTTAGTGTAAATTACTCAACGCGATCCCATCAGCTAAACTAAGCAGGATTTATTGTGCGGCTTCTGAAATAATTCATTACTGACGTTGCGGTCTGCGTCGAAATACTCCAACAGTTTCTGCAAAAACGCTGTGAGAGTTTGGAGTACGTGCACAGTTCGACACGAAATGTGTGTGAATAGTCGGAATAGACACAAAACACGGCAATGTATTATGTAAGCGTCTAAGGCTTCCAGCCAGTGATGTTCCAAAACAAACGTGAAGTCTACGCGCGCGACAAAACATTGCGTTTCAGAATCCTAGATTTTGTACTCACCAGTCCAAGCACTAGATACTGTCCACTGCCCTAACTGAGTCCAGAACAACGGAAGTGAATACCGTTATGAAGACTATACAGTACAAACCTGCTGGCGTACGGAGTACACCTGAACAGAGAAAGTACAGCGTGATGTTGAATGGAATAAATTCTTTGGAAGGAAATACGCCTGAGCCTAGACTTCATGACCCAACTTCTACAATGTTGGTCTAAATAAAGTACAACATGTTATGGGAAGCACGAATGATATTACGTTTCCACTTATTTCAGTTTATCCTGTGTTCAAACAGGACTTATCGCCCAAAACATGAGGACCCGACATTAAGTGACGTTATTGTCACTCCCATCTCAGAAGTTCGCACGGAAGCATGTACAGATCACTAATAATAAAAGTTAGGCTGGAGAACACAATGGTCTGTTTCGACCATGTGACATGTTGGGAGTGATGTGGCGATCAAAATTCAAAATGTAGGAAGAGGTATAGTATTGTTTGGCTAGCGTATTTAATTTAGCTATTATGAATAACATGCGTCGAGGGTCACATTAATTCCATTTTACTAATGTCAATACGGCACAAGGTTTGGAATAAGCGTTTATATCGTTTAGTGTATAATGTGTATTCAGTGTGCGTTAGATATTCATCCAGAATAACGGCCAAGACATTGGTATTTCCTGACTTAAGTTCTAAAACGAATAAATAATCCAGACTATATTTTCGAAGTGAGTGAGGAAATCGGATACCACAGACAGCTCAAATGGTCGCCACAGAGTAACACTAACTTTATACACATCTGGCGACAATCCTAAAATTAATGTGTGGGGCAGACTGATGTCGATGCACGATCCAATCATCGGTCATCCCCATTTTGTCAAAAATGTGCACATAGCCTCCTCTATCGCTATGTGTTGTTACTGTTCGTGGCAGAAACGGACGAACTGTAGCCCTCAGTAATATTACTGGAATGCAAGGGTCAACTGCCTGGAGTCAAGCTGAAGGGAGATTCCTAGGAAAAAAGTTTAGAGTCCGTTGTTTTGCTTAGCACTGACCATGATTTACAGGTAATACAGAGTTGGAATCTACAGCTGGGGAAGTCCTACGTGAAAAATACATATATCGGACTACTTTAACTTATTATATTCTGCCTTTATGCACACTTGAATGTCATAAGTCTTAAAAAGGACCATAATATAGACGCACAGTATAAAATGCTTACCCGGAAGTGTTCAAAGGTAGTCCGATGAACACATCAATTCGGCCAGAATGTAAAAGTGAAGTGGCAGCCTTTAACAGAGGAAACTTCTGAACGTGTTTAACAACTGGACAATAATTTTAAATCAGAATTAATCGTAATTACTATTTATTAACAAAATCGGCGCTACATTAGAATTCTGTACAGCGCAAGAGAAAATTATACGACTTAACTCCAGGAAGAAAACGGTAAGCGAGGGTCCGAGTAGTACTGTAGAGGCTATGGGCACTGTAAAAGGAATAAAGTACGCAATGTACATACTAATCGACTCAATTTACAGGCAATATGGGCCTACCACTTTCAGCAGCGACATCTTTTCGAGATCCCTCAATGGTAGGGATCCCTGCTCAATATTCTTCAGCCGTTTATATTCGAAGGGAAGCAGGCAGTCCATGTCAGAACGCCGGATGACTAGGATGACAGATGAAGATAGAAACGCAAACAAACGAAATTCGAGACCACAAACCCATTTTTCCTGCCTCCACACCACGCGGGCCTTAAACTGCGTGGCCACTGGGATTCACTGTGTACAATTCCGCTTGTTGTACACGTACTTGCTTCTGGGATGCCATGCCGTGTCGATTGGCAAAGAAGTAGACTGAAACCTACATCATCCACCTTCGAGGTAGACTTACGATGGTGGCAGCAGGCACTTCCGAAACGTCGCTATTTGGGTACCAGTCTACACTGCGTCAAATCCCACAAGACAGTAATCTTCATAGTAAGCTCAGAGATTTCCTTCTTATTATGTCGTCGCATACACTTTGAGTTGTCAGATTCTACATAAACTGAAACTAGTACACAGAACAGACAGCTATCAGAACACCCTCTCCCTGGGACAGTCTGTGTCAAACCTGTGTATCATATGTACTCACCGAGTAATGCTTGGAATAGGCGAGACTTGAAGATACGGATAACGCGCTCGATGGCCAGCCGCAGCTGTTTGTCTTGAGGTTTGGTCAGTTTCTCGTGGTAGTCCTCCAGTAGCTCCAAGGCCCGGTGTGCTTCTGGAACAACGTGAGAACTGGGTGTCACGTCACACATTTATAAATACATACAAACATTCTGGAGATTGTAATCAACATCCCACGGGTTCTGAAATCTAAACATTTGTGTAACGTTTTACAAGAAACGGAGGGCGTCTGAGTACCCTGCTGGTGAGGGTATCTCGGCTTACAATAAAGATGTCAAGGTACAACAAAAGTGTACAACGATAACTTTCACAATTTATATGCTCCACGTACTGTTGTCAAGAGTGATTAGTTCAACAGGTTCGAGACGGATGGAGCAAACAGTATGCGAAGACGTGGCCATTCATCACTTCCAGTGCCTGTGCACGGGCTCGTGCATTTTAGGACAATTTTCGACAGACTCGCTTTATGTGGCAAACAAACACACGGAAGCGCTAGCTATATAAACATATTTGACTCTGCTCTGGTTGGTGGGAAGAAGTCACCAGGACAGACGAAAACTTTTGTCACGCCCAAGGCTGCTAGCAGCACCTGAGTAAGCTAAAGAGGAAGGCAGTGTCTACGTGCACTAATTCAGTTACGATCTTCAGTTCTGAGGACATACTCGTACAGTAAGTACACGATATCGCCATCGAACCGAAGAATAAAGATATTTTAATGCATAGAGGCCCGCCATGTAGATATTTTACATTCTATAAAATATTACCTTAGCAAACGTTGCATATCGCCCCTGTTTTGTAAACAGCGGCTAACTGCCACTTCGAGCTAAATTGAGTTACGTGTAGTGAATCATTCAACTAATGGTCCCCTATGATATGTCAAAAGATGACAACTCCATCTTCAAGAATAACCAAGATAGGTGGGGGATGTCCTACCTCTTAAAGCATTTGTCGTACGTAAAACAGTAAAATTTATATTTTGTGGGTTGTCCCCTTTTTACAAAACAGAGGCGATATTTATCCAAGACATACTATAGGGCCCTAAGGTAAGTGTCCCTACTGTCGCTTCCACCTTACAAGTTCGCGTACCCGCCATGTTGTACCCAGTGGTTGTAGGAAATTAAAAGTACGACAGTGGAGTAGCCTCTGACTGCATACGTAAAAAAACTGAGGTACTGTAAAAATCGTAAAGGTGGTTCAAAATTTGAAACAGGGACACAAACAAACAAACCCAGCATTGTGAAGCCATCAGTCTACTTCCTTTTTTCCATTTTAGAGTGAAATGTAGTCTTAAACAGCAATCAAACTCCGCATGAGATTTATAATATCTTCCCTACCCACACAAGGACAAGATCACCAATGAAAGCCACATATAAAAGTAAGAGTATCAGGCATTCCGCGAAACTGAATCATACCATAATAATACATAACTGGTGACAAAACGTACAGCACGAATAACCTCGTATATAATTTAAAAGAATGTACGATAATAAAGACAACTTAGCGTTATCGTGGTGAAAAAGACTGACAACTCCCATTCGCCGTATTAAAACATGAAGCTTAAATCCGCAAAGTTCATTATTATGATGACCATAAAAATGATGATAATGATTAATAATATAAAAGACACCAAATTATAATAAGTAAGGATACTTTGCAGTAGAAGACTGCCCTTAAGTAATGCACTACGCCGTAAAGGGCATGGTGTACTCCTTGAAGCAAATTAATAGAGCGACACGGAAAAGTTCCTGCAGTGCGTTGCAATGTTCATCTTTACGCATTCTACTTGTATAAGCAACTGCATTAAAGGAATTTAAGTTGATGTTTTACATTCCTACAGAAACGCGATTCGAAGGCAAAGCACTGTGCACAATCTCAGGCGATAAATAAATTTAAACAAAGAAAATCTTAAATATTAGAACCTACATAAGACCGCGATAGTGACCAGACGCTGAAATCCCGGATTTCCCTACTGTAGACAAGACAGGCTACATCCTGACAATGCTGCGGCACTGGTAGGCACAAAGTCAAGGTGCCGTACAGAGCACAGCACCAAGTGCTGCGTCACTGGTAGGTACAAAGTCAAGGTGCCGTACAGAGCACAGCACCGTGTGCTGCGGCACTGGTAGGTACAAAGTCAAGGTGCCGTACAGAGCACAGCACCAAGTGCTGCGTCACTGATAGGTACAAAGTCAAGGTGCCGTACAGAGCACAGCACCGTGTGCTGCGGCACTGGTAGTACAAAGTCAAGGTGCCGTACAGAGCACAGCACCAAGTGCTGCGTCACTGATAGGTACAAAGTCAAGGTGCCGTACAAAGCACAGCACCAAGTGCTGCGGCACTGGTAGTACGAAGTCAAGGTGCCGTACAGAGCACAGCACCAAGCACTGCGGCACTGGTAGGTACAAAGTCAAGGTGCCGTACAAAGCACAGCACCAAGCACTGCGGCACTGGTAAGTACAAAGTCAAGGTGCCGTACAGAGCACAGCACCAAGTGCTGCGTCACTGGTAGGTACAAAGTCAAGGTGCCGTACAGAGCACAGCACCAAGTGCTGCGGCACTGGTAGTACGAAGTCAAGGTGCCGTACAGAGCACAGCACCAAGCACTGCGGCACTGGTAGGTACAAAGTCAAGGTGCCGTACAGAGCACAGCGCCAAGTGCTGCGGCACTGGTAGGTACAAAGTCAAGGTGCCGTACAAAGCACAGCACCAAGTGCTGCGGCACTGGTAGTACGAAGTCAAGGTGCCGTACAGAGCACAGCACCAAGCACTGCGGCACTGGTAGGTACAAAGTCAAGGTGCCGTACAAAGCACAGCACCAAGCACTGCGGCACTGGTAAGTACAAAGTCAAGGTGCCGTACAGAGCACAGCACCAAGTGCTGCGTCACTGGTAGTACAAAGTCAAGGCGCCGTACAGAGCACAGCACCAAGTGCTGCGGCACTGGTAGGCACAAAGTCAAGGTGCCGTACAGAACACAGCACCTGTGCTGCGGCACTGGTAGGAACGAAGTCAAGGTGCCGTACAGAGCACAGCACCAAGCTGTGGGGGTGGGACACATATCCACTCGCGAATTGGATTTACCATCACAAACCCAAGCAGAATCATCTGCAGGCTTTCAAGCGACTTGGCGCAGTACAGTGCCCATAAACGTTTTTCCGGGCCGTTGCACCTTGTCGAATTGAGGCTTTCCGACTTTGCGGGGTACAATTATGAGTATATCCTGAGTGTGATGTGTGAAGAAAACATGGAACGGGAACTGTTTTTATTGGATAGCAGTGAAACGGTTACTCGGACTGATTGGATTAGGCGTAATCCGATAACCTTTTCTAGGCAAAAGCAGAGCCGTAATCAAATGAACACCTACCTACTCACACCTCTACACACCGAGAGCGGCGCGCAGCTAACAAAACGGATATTAACAGAGTGAGGCACCGCAACCAAAAGAATGAGCGTAAAAACCCATGGTCGACACTGCAAACAAAATCTGTATTTGAATAGGTGTAATTTTTTTCCTAATCAGTTTCTTTTGCAGCTACAACAAAGAGTCCATATGTGAAAGGAACAAAGGCTATCTTCTGCAACGACCCCACGCATATATCTACAAAGCGTGACTGTAAAATGAATGATTATTTTTATTTGTGCTATACGAGTATACGTTTAATGCAGGATGTAGATAAAAATGTAAGGGATCAGCTCATTTGCCAAGCAGAAAGTAACATATTCACAACAAAACAGAACACATACAAGGAACTTTAGTGGGGCCATGGTTTTACTTTCCATTCTAGAGTACTGGCTTCGACCATACACCGGCATGTTCTTTGTTCTACCTTGCATGGCAGGAGACGAGCTTCGGGAGCCGCAATTTAGGAGGCAACGCAGGCACGAGTCCTGCACTCACAAAATAAAATATGTTTTTCTCTTCTGATGGCTTTTTATTTCTGTTCATCCAATCACAGCAGGCTAGTTTCAGTTAGTCATAAGTCTCCTTTCTTTAAAAAAAAATACTTTTAAAATGCCGTTCTCATCAGCCTCGTGTGCAGTAAACTAACAATGTTATACTTCAAACGTTTGTAACTGTCATTAATAGAATAATTCTAGCTCAGTGATTCGGAAATTGCGTGTGGTGGAATTCCGTAACGATTATCGACATAATAGCACATAGTTTATTCCATCTGACTGTAAGAAGAAACTGAGATATGTTCTTGGCTGTGTCTGTACCAATTTGCTTGATATGGACACGTGAGACTGGAGTATGTACAGATACATAACCACCAAATATGAAAATATATGGTAATAACAGCTTACTAATAACAGACTGAACATGTCAGTCATATGTTTGCAAAATTACCCTTGAACACAAACCAACGTAAATACATACACAGAATGACACAAAGATATCGAAAAACATTAATGAAATTCACTACATGATATGAGCTCCTGAACGTGGGATTTTTGGGTAACATCTAACCGGTAAGAATCTCAATGGAAAAGACTATAAATCAGTTACACATAAATAAAATACATACATATACACATATATACAAAAGCTGTCGATGCGTCAGCACTTAGGAAAACAAGTGCGCGGTGGCAGCAATAAATGTTAGTGAGAGGTCCAAATGCTTCGGTCAGTACTGCAGCTCAACCTTTGCTAATAAAAAACTTATCAATTGGTACCAGCATTACTTATTCCATCAACCTCCTATAATAAACGTTCAAAATTGACAGCGTGCATATTCAGAGAAATTCTGAGTTTGTAGTGCCTCTCAAGTGCTATCATCATGTGTAATAGTGTATCAATGGAAGAGTAATCTGTGGACATCGTAGCTAAAAATGGCAACTGTCAACATTTTCCATTGCAAAATCAAAGGACTTCATATTCACTTACAAAATAATACAGAAAAAAATTCAAAACAACAAGCATAAATTATCTGCACACCAAATAATACTTGAAACACGTGTATGTTGTACACCAATGTAACCCACCATCACGCTCCATCCGCTTGAATATACGCCGACATCGAACATCGACAAGCTCGAAGTTCCAATTGAGAAAATGGAGCACTCCAGTGAGCAAAAAGCTGAGGAGTGGATTGGGGATTGTGTTTCCCCTTGCCTAGTTTCATTCGCCAATAAACTGGTCCATTAACATCAGGGTCGGAATGTTGGCTAGCTACGTATATGATCGCTAGAGGCCGGGATGTGCCCTGCTTTCATGTTGCAGTAGGATGTATCACAACATTCGGTTACATTGTATATATACATGGCAAGACCTCCAACCCATTATGCTACGCAATTTTTAAGTAAAAAATATGTCTTGCGAAACTCGGTAAGAGTTTTACTTAATCACATTAGAACGTATAAATAAAATCGAGCATCAGGTTAGCAGTTTTATTGCCACTGTCGAGCACTCTTCGAAATGACTGGCGTTCACGCGCCTCCTTGGGATTAAGCTAACAGACCTACAGCGCATCACATCAAGCGGAACAAGGCGATTCAATGTGGCAAGAAACGCACCACAGACACAGTGGTGCCATCTTCCGTAGTCAGGGGTAGCTAGTGGTTTGGTGACTTTATTTTTCACTTCTAATCGAACACTATTACATTAAAATAGCTAGTGAAGGAGACGTGCACAGACCAGACAGGTGACCTGACGAAGGAGATAATATTGCCAGGTAACTTACAATGAATAACGAGTCTAAAACATAGACCTTCTTTAACTGAACAGTGGGAAATGTAGGGAGAAAATTATCCCTTTACACCAACCAATGATGTAGATCGCCCCCGTCGCAGATGGAGTGAACTTGAGGGTTGATGTATAAGTTCGGAACAGGCATTAATGCCTAATCTATGAAGCGAAGAAGAAGACCAACCAATGATTGCGAGAAACCTTAAGCCCAAGCAACAACTGAAGCAAGTAGGTGGTGAAATTTGCGTGTTAGCTTATTTAGGAATAATCCGATAACAGAAAGAGAACATTCAACGCCGCCAATACCAAAGCCTCCGCTTCTACGTACTCCTGAGTCATTTCAATGAAGGGCACATACAATCAACTACACAGAACACACTTTAATCTATTGTTTTATACCTTCCTCGGTTTATGAAGTCGACACCCCAGACCAAACTTCAGTACGTATCTGTTGTTTATTATATCCGAGAAAATTATGAAATCCATTGTAACACAAGTGATTTATTCAAATCTGGCCCTTCTGTTTACATCGAAATTTAACACACTGTATGCAGCTGTACACAAGAAATGCTCAAAGTATCAATATACCACCCATTCTTAATGACAGAGTTTCAAAACCTTTATGTGGCTTCCGTCCTCCTCCAACCGTTCCTAACTTCACTGTAAAAACAAACAACGTGACCTTCCAGATAAAATTTTATTGTTCTCAAGAATTCATCCTTTGTTTGTCCCTTTATCTCCTGTATGGAACGTCTAGCAAACCCCTCAAATGTTTCATGTATCCCCAAGGGGTTGGAAAACCATAGTCAATAGGCCTAAAATTCCATTCATCTAAAAAAATAACTTAAACGAAAAATCACAGAGACAGGACAAAATATGAATATTTTAAGAATGCACAAAGTGATACGACAGACGAGATTAACACCATTTGTATAACTTACATTACGGTATAAGACGTCTCGTGTCAAAGTAACTTGAATTGAGAATCAAATGGTTTAAACTCCACATTATTGTGTATTTAAACTACCTGCAGCGAGATGTTGTGAAGACAGCTCCTCGCCCTTATAGCAAAGGTAGAGAGGACTTTTATTCTCATGCCTACAGTAGACGATTTCAGGCAGCACCCAACCACCATAAGCCACTGATTGGTTGTCTTGTGTTGTCCACTTCAGCTTTTAGCAAATGAGGGTAGTTAAGACATGGCAGTAAGACTTCGCGGGTTCCATCAGCATTTACAGCATTTACTGTCGCCCCTTCTCAGTTTACGAAATGAATTATGACATACTTCAAACCCATACTGCCAACTTTCAAGCATATGTCCGTCTGCCAGTGAAACACAGGCTTCAATGTTATGCACATCAACTGGTCAACTTCAAGCAAAATGTTCCGCACTTGCCGACTCACCGAAAACGACAATTCTTGGCAGTTTTCAAATTGTTGTTTTCAAAAGTAGATAACACAGGGAGGGCATGAACTTGTGAGGTCGGACCAGTACTAACGCTATTCACGCAACAATAAGAATTCGGTTTGAAAACAGACCTATGAAAATGTGCACTCTGTATTAGGATTTTTTAAAGTTGAAGTAACAACATAATACGAAGCTATGCAGACTGCAGATTGCAATTTATTATTGAATGTAAACTGCCCACTTTAAACTTGTAGGCCGATCTTCTATGACACATCTGCATATTAAACAGCTGAGATCCAACACTTCGGAATCTACAATATGTTAGCTACGGGCGAATTATTTTAATACTTAAATTCCGATTTATTCTTGTACCATGTACGCCAAGACTGTATACAATGTGTGCAACAATGCAAAGAATTGTGATTCCTCGACAACACAGTTATTCTATGTACTGTACAGTTTCTTCGTATAGCATGTTTGTTTTAGAGTAACTGAGAGGCAAATACTGAAACTGAATTCGAGAAGACATTTGTACAAGGAACGAGGAAAATAACAAGGAGAATCAAAGTGATCGACGATCTAGTTCGGAATTCGAACTTGGTAGATTTCGAGTGTACAGTGAAAACAGTAAAAACTGCAGCAGAACGTTAATCCGTATCTAAGGCATACACAGTCCGACAATTATATAATGAGACTGAGGTTATAGAATAAAACTGGAACAAAAGACTTGAGTACTATCTGTATTTTATTCAAAGTACATCCCTTCTGCATCGATACAGCGAGTGGCACGATCTAGCAAAGACTGGAACGACCTCTGCACGTCTTCTTGTGGTATGGCCCGAAGACTCGATGTCACAGCTCCTTGGATGTCTTGAACATCTTCAAAGAGGCGCCCTTTCAATGGTAACTTCAGTTTGGGGAACAGAAAATAATCACAGGGGGATAAATCAGGGGAGTAAGGCGGATGATTGAGCACGCACACTTGTTTTTGGGCTAAAAATTCTTGTACAGCAACTGCCCGGTGAACCGGTGCATTGTCGTGAAGAAGAAACCAACTGCCTGGTGCTGAGTACTCGGGCCGGACACGGCGAATCCTCTTCCATAGGCGTTCCAGAACACTCAAATAAAAACTGCCAGTGACAGTTTGTCCCTGAGGGACAAACTCGTGGTGAATAATTCCCTTGCTGTCGTAGAAACACACAAGCATTGTCTTCACTTTTGACTTTTGAAAACGAACTTTTTTGCCTTTTGGTGATGCTGGTGACTTCCATTCAGCACTTTGGCGTTTAGTTGTGGGATCATAGCGAAAACACCAAGTTTCATCCTCTGCTACAATCGAATTCAAGAAAGTTTTATTTCTATGAGCAGTTTTAATGATGTCTTTTGCGTACTGAACACGCTCGTGTCTTTGATCATCATTCAATGAATGCGGCACAAACCGGGAAGCGACCTTTCTCTTGCCCAGGTCTTCCATTAAGATTTGACGAATCGTCTCCCTGTTAACACCAAACTCATCAGCCATCATTCTCACAGTCACACAACGTTCTTCTTGTATTCGTTCTCTCACTTTCACAATGAGTCCCTCGTTACGAACAGAAAATGGACGCCCAGGCCTGGCTTCATCTTCAATCGTTTCCACACCACTTTTGAATCGTGCATACCACCTGAATATCTGTGCACGAGATAAAGAATTATCCCCATACACTTGTCTCATCAATTTCACAGTCTCAGCTGCAGTTTTCCCGAGTTTAACACAGAATTTAATGTTCGCTCTCTGCTCCATGCTGCTACTGTGACCGCGTCCTCTCACTACCTACACAACATGGCGCCGTATTTCCCGTCATGCCTAGCGTGGGACGTTGCGGTGTTGCCAGATTACAGATGAAGGTTGGGCACTTGGATGGCATGCATTGCTTCATAGATGGCACTTCTATCTTGGTCAAAATAAAATCAGTCTCATTATATAATTGTCGGACTGTGTATCATACAAACAGGCGGTACTAAACAGGCAAGACAGAATACACAACAGAAAATTAGAAGGGTGTATTAATGCACTTTCGACTAAGACAACGGAATGCTCGCAAACAGCATTCTTAACTGAGCATCTTACACGGTACTTTAAGTTATTACAACCCTGAGATGCGACAGAATAAATATTAATTTTAAACAGAGCATTTCATATATCTTTAAAGTTTACTCAGCCTGCCGTCTTCTACGGTAAACTTCAATCATGTTCCTATGTCGCTCAACCCTCTCAATGTACAGGAAGGCAGATCGTCACACCAACAGACTTCCACTCTCACTGCAACCAATTGCACATGCATGGGCACGTGTTCTATGTTGTTTTATTTTAAAAAAATAGGATTGCAAATGATGTTTGTTGTCCGTGACGCAGCGCACCGACGCAAATGAGTTCTTTACTTCCAAAATGCCACACAGTTCCTCGGTACAAGCGTAAATGGACACGTAATTTTACTTACGTCCATAAGAAAAGCATGATATTCCTTGCGCAGACTTTCATGAAACTTGCAAATGCTCAAAAGTATTACGTGAAAATTCTCATGTCGATTTTCACCGAAAACTGACAATGAATGTAGAAGTACGTATAAAAATTCATTTACGTCTTTAAGTAAAGTATGGCTTCCAGTGCGCTGATTTTCACGAAACTCACTCTCACTCAATAAATTTTTCTGGTCATCTCCGATACTGAATATTTTCCAAATCGGATTGAAAACGTACAAAACGCGAGAAAAAATATATTTACATCCTTAAACAAAGAATGGCATTCGCTGCGCCGATATTCGCAAAACTCAGTTACTCCGCGGCATTAGGTGGAGACTTCTTATACTTAATTTCACCCACACCGGTCCAGAAATATGGAAAGTACGGGTACAAACGTATTTAGGCGCTTAAGTAAAGTATGACTGTCAATGAACCGATGTTCACGAAAACGACGCCTGCTCGAAAATGTGTTGTAAAGAACTCATACATAGAATTTAATAAAGATCTGACAAACAGTTTAGTCGCTGATACTATGACACAGACGGTCGGACGTGGTCTCCCTACAAGTCGTTATTTGTAACTTCATAAAAAAGCGTAAATAGGAGATCGTTCATGGGATTTCGCCTTCCGATTTGTGTACATTTACGCGTAGTTGCCGATCGTTTCAAGAGATTTGTGTAAGAAATAAAAGACGGAAATGTAGTAGTGTTCGATTCAAACAAATCCCAGTAGCATCCAAATTTCCACACTACATAGTCAGAAAAACGCTGCTGCTTCGACGTGATATATAGGCTACAGGGTGCAAGCTAGGGGCGGTACTCTATATAAAACTAACTCTCAGAATAACAAGTGAAAAGCAGAAAATACGAAGGTGTAGGCAAGAACGGAAAAGTAAGGCACGAAGGAAGGAAAAACGAAGAAAGAAGAAGAGAAAATAACCATAGGGAGTTGGTTTGTAATGTGGATGGATGAGAAGGGAAGTTTCAGCATAAGAAATTCAGGCAGAAAAAACATTCACCAACGAGAATTGTAAACGTAAAAGAAAAATACACAATCCTGCAGTTTGCATGATTACGGAAGGAAAGCTGTGATTATTTATTTTCCGTTTTGTGGATTTTCCACTCAAAACACCGTGGCGTGGTGGCAGAAAACATGAATTCGACAAGTTGTGATTTCATTACGTAAGAGTAAATTCAGTTTTATTTATTTTCGTGAAAGGCTTCACAGTCGTACTATTAGACTATATCGGCTAGCAGAACGCGAGTCCGCAATTTCGAAGCGAAACATGCCAAGGAAATTTCGTATGAAGGAATCTTAGTTCTTAAAATTCGTAGCTCAAACAAAATCAGCCATCGTTTAGCATTTTATAACAAATTCAGTCACAAAACGATTTGACCGGCAGGTTGATGTAACGGTGTCCCCTTCGAATCTCGGCCATCTATCAGCCAGCCATATCTCGAACTTGTCATCTGATTACATACAACCACTGCAAGCTAAGGGCCAAAACTTTCTACGACTGATTCAATAAATTATTGCTTTCTTTATTACATTGAATTTTATAACAATATGCTACAACTATGTCTGTTAGACTGCAACAGAAATTACATGAACAAAATTAGAAGAGGTTACAAGCTGCACACAACGCGCAATCCGGCAACCTGTGATCAATGTTGACAAAAATTAAATACGAAGTATAAAGGAACACCCGCTGCAATTTTCTCGTAAACATGTCATACTGTCACAAAACGTTACAAATCACTCTAAGATATACGAAGCGTATGCTGCCTGGCACATTTCATGAACTGTATTATTCACAAAAATCTGACTTAATGGCAGGCATACGGCTTGAAAATCTGGGTCACTTTACATAATGCTGTCAGTACGGTGTTACGAGGTTTTACAAAATACTGAATCACTCAATACAAAACCGATGCAAATGATTGCGACTGTTCTGTGTCAGTTTCAGTATCTTCTGCATTGTTCAATAAGTGCAGTGTGCATTAGCATATAGCTTCATTTCGCAGTATTGCAGTATATATACAGTCTCTTCCCGTGTCTCAACGTCTCGTGTCCCAATTCAAGAAATCCAACAGCGTCGTCTAAATAAGACGTTATCCCATAACATTCCCACCGCGTAAGAACAGCAGCAAAGGTTTTACATTGTGTAAGATGAGTAACACATTGTTTCGTATCTCGTCAATGTTTTCCTTCAATGTTACATACGGTTTCTGAGTAATGGAAATTACATACAACTAAATCCTTCCACGAGTTGTGTGAAACATGCTAGTACAAACTGCTACATATATGTGACCGGTTTCAGTGACAAAACGTTTGAAAAGCGGGACTGTTACCATTAGCGGAAACACGTCTGATTTTCATAAGAAAAAGTCGAACGTTTGGTTATAGAGGGCGTTTTTCCGTGATTCTACTCATTTTCTAAACGCAAATTCAGGTAAAGTTTCTTGAAACTGGAACGATAGTTCACTTAAACTCATCGGATACCTTCCATCTCATTCGCCGTTATGAACACTGCAGTTGATACAGAAACGTTAAATAACCTAAGAACTAACCAATATTTCCTGAAAAATTGCAGACTTAGTTCCATATTCCTTTCGGGATTAAATGCTACTAAGAAGTTACAGGCTTATCCTAAAATTAATACAAAATCTTAAAGGCAGTCATAACAAACATATATTTGCGCATCATTCACAACAAGTCATCCGTGATTTCCAATCACTATGAGCTAGATAACCTCTGCCGAGGGTCATTGTTCTCAATCGCAGACAGCTTGAGAGTTCCAGACAGGAGACCCAACGATATTGTGGGCGAATACAAGTTCTGCCCAAAACATTTATATCAAATTCGGGTTACATATAGACGTAACTTCAGCGTAATACTGTGCACTGAGCTCTTTCAAATAAATGCGTAAAAATTAATAACAACTTTTCATGAAAATGTTCAAAACACAAAAGAAAACTCCTCTGGGAAAGTGAGGGGGCGTGGGGATTTTAAAATAACAGAAAGGGAGCACGAGAAGAAAAAAACGTTCAAAACTACTGGCAGAGAGCCATATAACCAATACTCAATCTCAACGTACCATCAGAGGATCTAGCAATGTTCCAAATTCCTTTACCTAGCTGCTGCGTAGTAAATTACTTTGAGAACGGGTTTAACAGAGTCAAGAGACATCCAAACCAATATCCGCTACCTCGTCTCCTGTTCAAATAACCCGTTAGTGTTAGAAATGGTTGACGATGAGTCTTCTGGTACAGGTGTCAGTGGTTTGAAGCGCCGCGCTCTCAGTAACACATAGAACTGAGACGCAAAGGCACAGAAAGAGTCGCAGAGAAGAATGCTGTCAAGAGATAGCAGGACTCGACGGCGAAGTTCCACCCAGTCCACAAAACCTAACTTACACAGTTCTGTAGGAAATGCAATTTCTCTTACACGGGAACTACCAACATGATAAGTCAAAATAAACATGTACTAAACACGTCGGCTTTGGTGTGGCAAATTTCAGGATTCCGCAAGTCCGTGCTTTCTGTTTTCTGAAGCCACACGCGTAGATGCCGATCAAGGTGGTCGAGCGGTTTACGGCGTGCACTGTCTTCTGCTTGAGCTCTGTGATCGGGGGTTTTGACCACACTCTCAGTATGGATGTATGCGTTCTGTACATGTTACCTTGTACACGTACAGCCCTTGCGACATAGCGTTTCATCGTCCAAGGAGTCCTGCCACAAATCGACCAAGACGATGTATGAGCAAGGAAAACGGGAGGCCGCAGGCAGCAGATATAATTCACTTCTATCGGATTCTGACAATGGATATTGCACTTGTGATTACTAGGTTTCTGGAGTTTGTCCATCATCTCAGTATGCAAAACTACACTGAATATCAGACGATAGGCAATGCACAGAACCCTAGGTGTAGGTAGGATGTTTGAGCGCACATGTAAACCTGGAAGAGGTGCGTGTTTTGCATGGCCAAATTGTAAATTAATTAAAATCAGACATCATCATTATCATCATTAAATCATTGGTGCAGTTAAACAGTTATAATAACACCGTATGTACCCCAAAAGATGAAAATAAAAACTGGTATAAGACTTGAAGCAACCCATGCTGTGCTGGAGAGGAAAATACAGGTGTCTTCTAGAAATATGTGAAACTCACTCACTCACTCACTAACTGAGCAACTAAGTAACTACTGGATAAGAGACCTTCTTAAGAAGTTAAGACTTCCTCAGCTAGACAATAAATCCGCCACCCCCGATTTTATAAAACCCGAAGATTTCTTATCGCGTTCATAAATTCCGCAATTTGTCTCTATCCTGAGTCAGATAATAAATCCAGTCTACTTTCTCCCATCCCAGTTGTTTACACTCATTTTAATATTATCTTGCCACTTACGTCGAAGTTTTCCAAGTGGTCCCTTTCCTTCGGGTTTCACCACCAAACCCTATGTGAATGTCTCTCCTCAACGCTTGCCTGTCCAGCACTCTGCAGTAAGTTTAATTTAATATGAATCCTCTGTCAGCAATTTGCTCTACAGTTGCTCTCAAAGTTTTCCTTGCCAACATAATTCATTCTCCGTCTGGGTCATCACCATATGAATATTTAAATAACTACACAAGGATTTCCATTTTCGCAAGTATAGTGCAGCAGGGCTATATTAGCCACAGCACTAATAAAAAAATAATAAACAGTAAACGAGACAATAGTAAATTAAACCACAATTACAGTACGTATCAAAGTATTGTATATATTTCAATGTACGGCGTACTGTGCAGAAACAAAAAATGCGTAATTAGTCCGCAAATGAAATAAATATGGACACAAAGCAGGTGTATTTCAATTCATATTGACGCTGCAGCACGAACAGTACTACACAATTAGAACTGAGGGTGACTCCGCTAGCGCTTTACGAGGAGTTGGTAAATGCACTGCAAACGGTACCACTGAAAATGTAGGCCACGTCACGTACGTTGTAAGAGAAAGGCGAAAAACTAAACACGCACGAAACACCTACACCAGTGGTAACGAGAATGTAACGAATTAATTTAGGCCTGTACTGAAGTGTGTGTGTCTGTGTGAGTATGTGTGGTGCTGGAGTATGCAAGTAGCATTACACCAACATTCAAAGTAATTTTCATTATCGTGCATGGAACAGCACGCAAGTGTTTCCTGTCTGTATCCAGGTGAATCCAATCCATACACACACACACTTATCACATATCCTTACGAACCTTTGTCACATTGCGCTGTCTACGCGTAGGCCTTCAAAGTGACCTACTTCACGGCTTCCGACAAAAAGATTGTATGCATTTCTATTCATTTCCACTCGTGCTACATGCGGTCCCGTTCAATCTTCCTATACGTTTTCCCATAAACTACATGGCGAAGAACAGGAAGTATAAAGTGCCTCATCATGGGTTTCAACTGCAGCAGGAATGCAGCTGCATAAAGAGACAACGTAGCCGAACAGAATTTCCTTGCTGACTTTTATTCATATGTCATTGGTTACTTCACGTACAGCCGTTTCTTTCATCCCGCTGCCCAAACCATCTTGCATTATTAACACACTAACAGCCAGTCACAGCCTATTATGTGTTGTCGTCTCACCGCCTGCCAATTGCGCTATTACGCTATTACGCACAGCAATGGTGACTTTTACGCTAAAACGTTTTGGTCCTGCACTGCGGGAAAGTTGTAACAGGCGACTATCGTTTATGTAAGACTAAACAGAATCTTGCACGACTACCAAAAGTGATAAAACCCCTTTCGAGCGATTAGTCGCACAATTAGTTGAAGGTCAACGTTTCGGAGACATGCTGTCTCCATCACTAGAGAATTATGACGATTCTCTGATGATGGAGACAGAGATAATGCAATATAGAAAGGCTACAGTGTAATATAATGACTGGAAAGGCTGTCTCAAAAACAAATCCGTTATCAGAAGGTCGTGCACGTTCAATATAATAAGCTCAAAATGCAGGCCGTGCCATGGCTCAGACGGTTAGTCGCCGACCCCTCACCGCGGAGGCCCGGTCCATGTGGGATTTGTGGTGGACAAAGTGGCACTGGGGCAGGTTTTTCTCCGAGTACTTCGGTTTTCCCTGTCAATTTCATTCCACCTGTGCTCCATTAAAATGAAAAAGCAGAAAAAACCTCATCTTCGTCATCTTCATCACAGGGTTGCACAATAAGCCTTCAAGGCTGCTGTGCGTCCGTAGCATCCATAAAAAATAGTGCAAAATGCAAAGTATTAAACGCTAGGTAAATTCCTCCACAAGAGTTCAGAACTAGACAGACAATACTAAATAAATGAAGGTACAGGTAAAACGTCGTCCCTGTGAATAAGCAAGGGCCAATAACTACGGAATATGGAGGAGTAGAGGTATAGCTCCATAGATTCTTAACCTCGGCACTAGATATAGGTGTACGAAACAAATAAATATTTACAATAAATAATGGTGGCCACAAGTTGGAACTTCGCAAAGGACGCATTTAGGAAGTCATGGCTACTCAACCGGGGCGAGCCTAACTACTCAAGTTATTCAGCTGACCTTGTTGACTGGGTACGGAACATGTGACGGTGAGTAATATTTTCGAAACATGCTGTATATTACTGCACTGAAGTTTCCCGTATCGATCATCGCAGCACTCTGCTTGTGATGTGGTAGTCCATTTGAGCGGAGCGCCTTGAGTAGACGGGAATTAAGTGTTGCATCTTTACTTTAAAACGCCTCATTTGAGTTTAACGACTACCCAGCGCAAACGTGAAGAGACAAAAGCGACATTTCGGCCTATATATTAATATATTACGGCACCACAGATCTCATGCAATGAGATGTTATTAAGCAAAACAGTGCAGACAGTTTTCTAATGTCTACTGACCCAATTCGAGCACATTACGAGTAGTTCAAAACAACTTCTTAAAGTGAAACGTGAATAAAATGTACAACGACAGTTTGAGCTTTAAAATGAGCGTCTCTCTGCTAAAATAAGTTCCGCCGTCACAGACAGCCACAAACAAGTTGTAAAACTGCACAGTAAACTGCAAAGCGGCATAATAATGCCGCATAATCGCCGTTTAGTGTCACAGTCGTACGGATGCCATTAACACAATGTATGGCAAAATGCAGGGTTTCTTAATGTCACAGCAAGTGCATATAGCATTACCTGCTGGCTGCAAACGGATGTACGAGTGTGACGAGTTCATGTCCTACAACTCCCAAAATCGAAATCAAATGCAAGCAGCCGATGGGCTGATAATTTACTAGCACATTGTTTACACTAAACGTTGATTTACGTACACAAAGTATGCAGATTAGGTAGTCATCAGTGTACTACGACATCTGTGCTGGAAAAGGTTGTACAACTTCGAATTTCACACGTCTCTGAGTCTATTTATACGCCTATTTACGAAATTAAAGTCACTGATTATTCACACTTCTATGCAAAAAGTTATATCTCAACCACTGTGCTTTATCGGCAACATAGTTTATAACTAGGCCTAGTGCAATCCTGCCACCTTCAGCTAGCACCTTCGACCATATATCTGTAAGTGCAGTTAATGAAATCCAATGTCAGCGACGGATGAAAAACAGCAAGTAACACCGAGCGCCGAGAGCACCGTGCCATGTTTGAATGCTTTTTAAGTTTTGGACTGCAATGACGTGTATAAAAAAAGAATCGTTCTCCTGGTCAGTACACAGCAAGGAGTGGCGCAAATACACACAGACACCGACAGGGCCGTAAACGAACCACAAAATAGCAATAATAACAGCCGACATCGTGCCATAGTACTCTGCTTGTGACTGGCGTATAACGTCCATCCTCTGACACCAGTATCAAACTGTTAAAGTACATATGAGGGGCGTTCTACTCTGCATAACTCGCTCCACGTGTATCTAAATGCACGAGACGCAGGAAGCAGCAAGTGCTTAAAGAAGCATCAAAGCCCATTTTAATAGATATGGAAGCGAGCGACCTTCCAATTCACGCAGTATAACCGATATAAGAGCTCATTCAGTCCACCCTACGTTCATTTTATAATTCCCTCATTCAGAAATGTTCATTACCAACGATGTTACGGGCTTCGCCTGCTCTGTCACCCTGCTCTTCGCAATATTACAAACCCACCCCTTCCCGCCCTTACCAACCCAAGCAATGACGATACGTGGAAGAAAGACAACTTCATCCCTCTTGAAGAGTTTATATTGCTTCCTGGCTGCGCCAAGTTTCGTATCAAGTGAAAAGGCGTCAGAGTGAACACGTAAGTGATCGCTAACCATACGTCATTACGGAGCCTCTGCTGCTCATACATAACGCGGAGAGGAGAACTCAGCTATGTTCCAGGTCGTCACAGAGGAGGGCGTCCTGACTTTTAAGCCATATTAAAAGCATGGAGAGCGTCATAAATAGCTTGAAGGAGCTGTTGGGCATAGGCTCATCATCTCCACAGACTACCATCGTCAGCCTTTTTATGCATTTAGTGCGTACGTCAGAGCATACAGAAAGCATATGCCCATCTGATGGTACGTACATTTCATCAGTAAAAGCATTCAACTAATTTCAATCAAGTTCGATGTTACCGATATACAATAGAATTCGCCACGTGTATTTCATTTCCATTCCATTCCAGCTATAACCTATATCCCAAATTTGCTCCAATCTATACTTATGTACAAAAAATGACAAAACGAATCTAAATGAGCTCAGTTCTACTTACACGTTTACTTGAAAATTACTTCCACCTAGTATGTATTTAATGAATGGAAGAAAAACACAATTCATTCCTCACTGCAATGTATTATTTCTACTCCCGATTTCATTTCTGCGGTTTCAGATGGCAGAACATCTCTACTGCCAGCAATGTATCTTTATCTGTAATAAATGTTCAAAATCAATTAAATGTCCTACAACTTCAAATTTTCAGCTAAACCGTAAATCAAACCATAGCCACCGATAGCTTTATATTTCACGTATCTACAACAGTGTTCAGAAAGGCTTTAGGTTGCACTCACGTCTCCTGTCCGGTACATACCACAGGCTCCCTTTCAGAAGCTAAAGGCACCGGGGCTAGGAGCTCATCAATTACGCCCCACAAGTATCCAAGTAAGAAGACAATGTGCTCCAACTCCATGGTCCACGTTTAAGATAAGGCTCTTCGATACAGGATTATGTTTCATGCTTCAACTATCTTGCCCTCCAGAACGCAGCAACGCCAGCAGACATAACCCACAGCAGCAGCAAAGTAAAAGCTAACTATAACCGTGGGTTGAACGCAAACAAAATCTACATTTTCATTCACTTAAAAAACAAGTAATAATGGTACTATGACTCTAATGAATTACGTGAAACGTCTATTTGTAACAAATATTTGTACGGTGTTAGCTATTACGTTCTAAGATGACAGGGGTGGCGTGCAGGAAGGTACCAGGGAAAAACACAAAAGTCATCAAATTGAATAACTACCAAACAGTTGCTTAAAGGAAGCCTTTTAAGGCGTCAGATTATTTAGCAAGCGGTCTGTAAGTCTAATCTGAACCCATTACGTGCACGGATAATAAAATTCCTTTAGTAACCAAGCTGGTTACGGTACTAAGGCAAATGGTCGGTGCCGCCTGCAATACAGTGTTTAGACTATCCACCATACTTACCTGGTGAAGAAGTTGCCGCCAGACGACGGGGAATTCGTAATTCTCTCCGACTCCTACTAACCAGTCAGTATTACGAGGAGGTAAAGTTTTCCCTGTGCACGCCATGATGGCGTATGGGTAAGTGGGGTATAGCTCCACTTATTCTTAGCCTCGGAATTGGATGGAGGTCAATGGTTAGCTTCACGTCTCAGCCGCTTTACCCCCAAGAAAACCGCTACCAGCACCCCCTAAATAGGAAGCTGGGTGAGCCCCAAAACCAGTCCGGATCCTTTGGAAAAAAGTAAACTCTCTTGCCACTGCTGGGACTCGAAAAGTTTCCTGGCTCGTGCAGCCCACGGCATAGTCAATATGCCGAATATGCAATGCCGGATCAGTAGACTTTATGAGAGGAAGAAATTTCAACAGAAATTTTTTTCGAATACAACCAAAATAATGTACAGTTACGATAGCACTGCAGTGACTGGCAATACCACTTAGTGCCGTAGTACAAACCTGGCAGAGATATGCTCAGCCTATAATGACAAACGACGAAGTACTGCTTTTAATTAGGTCACAGGCCAACCCCACAAATCCATCACAAGCCATTCCTATTTAATTCTTACTTTTAGTTCGAACCGATCCCGGTGGCCGCGCGGTCTAAGGCGTGGGTCTGCCGCCGCTCGCTTGCTGAGATTGCGGGTTCGAATCTCTTCAGGGGCATGGATGTCTGTCTCTTGTGAGTGTTGTCAGTTGCCACGTAGCGGTCTCTGCGAAGGGCCTATCCCTCGTCCAGAGGAGTCCTACAGTGTGTGTGTGTGTGTGTGTGTGTGTGTGTGTGTGTGTCATTCAGTGTGATCAAGTGCAACAATAGCCCTGTACACCTACAATGAATAGACAGAAAAGGTCAAGAGTGAGAAAGAAAGACTTTAGTTCGATGGCATATCTTTGGCAGTTGAAAGGGCTTCGCCGAACATGAAAATCGGCACACAAACCATGTTTTATATTCTCATGATTGTGGCTCTACTTATAAATAAAGTTACTCTTAATTAAATTGTTTTGTTTTTATCTTTCCGTAACGACTGGTAACAAAAGTCGGGACAAACTGAACACATGCAATTCGAGCACCTTGCGATTTGACGAACGCTGCAATGTAGTCAGTACTGCATAACGTCAAAATACCAAACATATTAGTAAACAAAATATTCTCAGATTCCATCTCAGTTGTGACTATAAAAAAAGACGAAACTGTCAGTATAACATGCAATAACTGTCATCTTCCGAAAAGTCGTTCACATACAAAGTACATGAAATAATGGATGCAATCAAGTGTCAGCAATAACGAACTTCAGAAACGTCCAGACAGTAACTACTGTGCCACTTTTTCTGTACTCGAAGTGTATACAAACAGACATTACCAGTCACGAGGAAAATAGGTTTTAAGAATCTTGGATGAATATAAAATTAGACCACACCAGACCTCGAGGTATTTCCGTATACCCTACCGAAATAGGTACCACGATAATCGTCGACACAGAACTGTGTAAGTACATGTAGTTGTCACATTATCAAGTATCGTTCCTGGATTTGATATAATGACAAAAACCCTGTCAATATCTGGCTAGCTGAATCCCCGTCTCTTAACGATCACGGTACATTCAGCAAACGCATTATCGCGCAAACTAAATCTAATCTGAATTCTTGGCTCTAGGTGACATTTCAAAAACACAGAAACAAAAGGTAAAAGTAAAGTTCACCCTACAACCTGCCATGGAGGCACAGAGGGGGAGTAGAGATATAGCCCTGTTCTTTCTTTTACCTTGGCGCTGATGGGGGTAGTTGGATAACGCCACGCCCCGGCCGCTTTACACCCGGGAATGACCCGGTACCCATTGTATAGAAGGCTGGGTAAGCCCCAAGGCCGGTCTGGACGGGTGCAGAAAATCTCGCCCTCACCGAAACTCGATCCCCGGTCCGTCCAGCCCGTAGGAAGTCGCTATACCGACTACGCTATCCCGGAAAACACAGAAACAAAACAGAAACAAAAATCTACGACAGCTGCTTCGATGTAAAACGACAAATGACCGTTATAACATGTTCAAAACTGCTTCACGAAGAGTACACGAAGTCACGTCAACTTTCATTGAAAACTTCAATCTGTGTAACAAGGCAGGCTGAAACGTAAAGTGACAATTACTCGTATATTGTTCAGTGACTTCCACTAGGGACAATTTTCTTGTAGCACATAAGCCAACATAGCCTCAAAATGTCGCCACTCCATCACCTTTGTAACTGTTAATTTATACAGAAATTTTTCATCGTGAATTTTTCTGTACGTGTATATTCTATCTCTACACAATATTTCACGATTCCGACGGTTCAGTAGTCTACCAGAAGTTAAATACCGATTTCGTGCGGCCGCCATTACGTTCTACATTCCAAGATAAAAGTACTTTACCAGAAGTTACCTAACGTTTTACGATCTATTACCCAACAAAACTTTTTAGTGTTCTCCATCAGTATGCTAGATGTGGAGCTAATGACGCTCTCATTCGCGCGGCCGCCATGTCGGGATTATTGATGGCAAGAAACTGAAAAGTGCAAAGGTGGGGTGGCGTCTAATGGCATCGTGTCCATACAAAGTTTCATGGCAGTCTGTGTACCAGTACACAGGTTAGTAGAAAGGGAGAAAAGACAGACACATGAGCATGATGGCAAGATAAGGTATTGTTCATCGTAGGCCTACATAAGGAAACTAGACTGACGGTAGAATGTTCTGCTTCACAAAGTGCTCTCGAGTACAATTCAGGTCTCCTGGGATGTGAATCTGTGTCGGTGGGTAAGTAGTTACCGACGTTTTGAAGGAACGTCGGCAGCCACTCACCCAACAACACAGCGTCACGTCCCTGGAGACCTGAATCCTCAGAAATGCCGCGGTAAGAACCTCAAATCTCGCACTGTCTACAGCACTTGTAAACTGCAATTCACAAAATAAACGTGCACACATTTACGATTCTGACACCTTATTACAAAACTGATCCAAGTATGTTCTACCCGTATCCATTCTCCATTACTGTCTATAACTACGCTGAGATGGGTATCAGGGAAATATCGACTGCTAGGTAAAGGCATGTCGTATTATGAATCGCACACTTAATAGTGTTACAACTCCCAGTGGTGGTTCGGATGCGGCAAAAGACAGAAAACTAGAGTAATTATTATTATTATTTATTATATTACTGTATGAAAGCATACACTTATCCCATTCCCCATTTCTTGTATAATTCAACCGTCTAAGCCTCGCGCACGCTGTGGTCACGGGTCAGTGTTGGCTCCGCTATTTTGTATTTCTCCCTTTCTTTTGTGTTTTCGTGTATTGCCATGTAATGAGAAACGGCTTGCATCGGGTTGATCCGCGCGCGCACAAAGAATCTCGCAGAATTCCGATAAGGTTTTGAAATGAAACAGAAGGAAAGGTCAGATACGTGAAAGCAGAAGAATAAAGGCGTAAATGTAATATAAATACCATCATGTCTTGGGGCCAGTTCTTGACACTGAGAATCGAACGGCTGTGGTGTTGATCGCTAATGCGTTGTTCAAAACACATCCGTCAGACGGACATCCTTGGTCAAGGCTCTTCTGTGCATTTGAACTCAGTTCCTTGAGGCAAATGTAGGAATAATAAATTAAAGTATTTAAAACATCTGAATCCACATCAGCACTTCCTGGCACGATGTACACCGACACGCGCCACTGGGTCTAGATCCTCTTGGATCGCACAGGATGGACTCATGTTTGCATGCATGCAGTGCACGTAATGTAAACAGGCATTGGACTTTGGCCTAGACATCGTCAGAATTATGATAAACATGTCAATAACGCTGTAATTTTATACTTACCATTTTACATAAATTTTATAAATTTAATATTTTTAAACATCTTAATACTTGGCATTATACTTCCCACATTGATATACTGGTGCTTGTACTCCTTTGTATTTGAGACTCCCTGAGGATGGCGCCTCGGCGCCGAAACATGTACGAGTTATTTAAATCTCATGTACAGTTTGTAATCCTATTGCGTGCACATGTTGGTGAATGTGAAAGATTGTAACAATAATGCACGGACTGAATATCAAATAATTCCGTGTGTTGCAGGATAAAGAAAGCACAAACTAAACAGATTAGCCGCTGGGCACTTCTGTGTTCTGAACAAATAGATACTACAGGATTCGTCAGGGCTTTGACTACTACTGACATATGTGTCTAGACAAACGACAACGAATCAAAATATTTAACGCGTTACGTTCAGATTTACCGGTGAATATGCTGCTTGTCATACAGCCAGAACGAAACAGTTTCTTCTCGAACACAGTCATAGTGTGTGTTTAATACACTGGTGAAGACCCAGTCTTTGCTCACATCCTCACTGCCCTCAGATATCGTTTAGGATGATTCCTCCTATGGGGCACATGAAGAACATTGTTTATTTAGACTCAGTGTGCAGCTTTGGGCCAGTGGACAGCTCGTTACCGTGCCTACGTTCACAAAATACATGTTCTCCATGTATTACCATACATATAATGGCTAATAATAGACTTCAGGCCGCATCTTGTTTACAACTACTAAACGATAGCAATAAATAACAGACGCCCTTCCACAAACTTTACGTAAATGTAACGTTATAAACACGGTCGAAACGCCAATAGACTACAGCATAAAAGCCCTGTCTGCAACCTTAGGGCCAATGCCTGTCGATTTAAATGTAGCAAGTATCAGTTAATATTGTAGATGTATTCTGTCGTCATTTTGAAATGGCGAGGGTAGGTCAGAGTAGTGTTTATTTAATGACTGTCAAATGCTAAGATTATATAGCATCGATGACGAATAAAATATGAGTATGGAGCACTGGAGGAATGATACTAACATGCTAATCCGAGGCCGTGCCACGGCTCAGGCGGTTAGTCGCCGGCCTCCCACCGCAGAGGCCCGGGTTCGATCCCGGGTCGGTCCATGTGGGATTTGTGATGGACAAAGTGGCACTTGGACAGGTTCTTCCCCGAGTACTTCGGTTTTCCCTTGTCAATTTCATTCCACCGGTGTTCCATTACTTGGAAAAATAAAAACAAAAACGCTATCTTTCTCTTCATCTTCATCACAAGGGTTGCATAATAAGCCTTAAGGCGGCCCTTCTAAAAAAAACAGGGTAATCCGAGGTACTCGAAAAGAACCTACCCCAGTCTCACTTTCTCCACCATAAAAGCCACATGGACTGACCTGGGATCGAACCCGGGCCTCAGCGGTGAGAGGCCGGGGACTAACCGCCTGAGCCGTGGCAAGGCCTTCTGAAATGGTAATAAAGGCAAAGTAATTAAGTTATTTCAGACACGTACAACGATACACATGAACACTGGTTGCCCTGCAGAACATATTCATTTTGCCTTTAATATAAAAAGAGAAGAAGAAGAAGCTTGAACAGGTTTTCACGCTAGTATTAACATCTAAATGAAACGACCCGTTATTACGCCCGTCTCATCCCACCTCCCTTAATTAAGCTAGGCACAAAAATCACCTTTTCTTTAGACAACATCTGTGGTCAAAGACAAGAAATAACATCTGCAGGTCCGCGTTCAATACCCGACTGTTACGATGAATCAAACTTGTACAGCAACACAATTTGAGGTTGTCACAAGGGCAGTGCTGAAGATTCAAGTCTTCTAGGATGTGATGCTGTGTCGTTCCCGACGTTTCTAAGGCAATAAAATCCTTCGAAATTTGGGCAACTATTCACCCAACAATACAACGTCAGAGTCTATAAGACCAGAATCTTCAAAGTTAATTTTCACTAAGGACCTCTCTTCGCCTCTTAGGCCACCATCACAGATAGCACACGCTAAATAAAGTCTATACAGTTGCTGAATGGCCACGACAAATCAATCAACTGAGGTTAAATCATTTATCAAAGCTTTTCATTTTCATTGCATGTCACTTGTTTTAAAATCACGGCAGATACAGTCAGCGCCTAAACCACTAGACCTCAATATCGCACATTCTAACACAGCAGACCGTCTCATGTGCGGGTTTGCGCATCGCGGTTTTACTCATATGCAGATAAACTATTGTAGTAACATATCTCCGTTGTGGCGTAGGTCTCTCGCTCTTTCGCAGGCGCGCGCGGAGTGACGCATAACATTCCCGCATTCTGTCCGCATTTCTTAGTAGCTACGTAATGGTATATATAATGCCAAATGGAATGTACTTCGACTGTATTCTTCGCCAAATTTACAAGTAATAGTTGCTCTCGTAGTTTAATTTAGTTTCACATACTCGTAGGAAGGGCAGAAGATGGCAGAGCAATCGAGTACCACCTCTTCCTTTATCACGTCTTCTGTCTCCGCCATGTGTTCTACTTCATTCGATCACCCCGATAACTCCAATCAGGCACCTCCAGAACACACGTCTACATCCTTACCGCCATGTGTTCTACTTCATTCGATCACCCCGATAACTCCAATCAGGCACCTCCAGAACACACGTCTACATCCTTACCGCCATGTGTTCTACTTCATTCGATCACCCCGATAACTCCAATCAGGCACCTCCAGAACACACGTCTACATCCTTACCGCCATGCAAACCAATTACGTCCGCTCCGTTATAACAGTCTCGAAATGCCCCGTTCTGTATGACCTGACTAGGCCTACGCGCTTCATGTTAGACCGCTGGCCAGAATTACCGAAACTAAGACCATGAAGAACAAGGCATTGCACTTCGCCACGAAGAAACCAAGTTATGAATTTCCCAAAGTGGTACTAAAGAGACTGGCGCTCTGGTTATGACGTCAGAGTAGAAAAAATTTCCTAGCTCATCTTCCAAAGTGCGCTACGTTAAATGCATTATTCTCCACCAAACCAAACAGAGTAAGAAAAGTTTTAGCACGAGAAGAGGAAGTCCCTTCCAAATTCCATAGTTTCCTTCATCACTCGATATTTCGAAGGATGCGGTTAGAATAACAAGCGTTGTAACGAGCTTTTATACAAAAGAATTTAGCTGACGTGAATCGGAGTTTGCCACAGCATTTGGATGCAAATCAGAAAGCAAATCCTCGTTTGGTTCAAAGAACTAAGCATATATATATAACGTCAGGCTCAATAATTATCCACGCTTTTCCTGTGTTGACTTAATTTCGTTAATCCCGATGGGAGACACACAAACGACAAGTTCTCCATAATTCTCGAATTAATGAGAAGCATTTCTATGGACCAGAATATTCTTGAGCTACTCATAGAAGGCAAGATTAATTAGTTATCTGAATATAAGATTTGAAGTATTCGCGTCTAAATAAAGTGAAGTCTTCTCGACCGATCTGCCGTGTCAGTATGCTATAAATCCATCCAGTTAACCCCATACAATGGAGAACAGGCACTCTCCTAAACGTCAGACGTTCATTCTATACTTACAACTCTGGTCGTCCGCGAAGACTTCATATCTTGCACTGACGTTTTTAATAACCTGCCACTCACACAGGCAGTGAAGCAGGCCTATAAGAAAAATGCAGTACTGAACTGTCCAAACACTGGAATCGTCGGTTCGAATACTGCTCGGGAAACGGATGCATGTCCAAGGTACTGTGTGAAATAAGCCCATTAGCCGTAGGTACAGCCCTTAGGAAGGGCTAACTTCCCATGAATGGGATCCTATCACATGTCTAGGAGTGTACCACTTCAGAATTAATTCTGAATATGAACAGGACCCAGACCGCCATGCAGATTGAAGAGGAAGAAACAGCCGTGATTACTACGTGCTCATGTACAGCTAAAAAGGATGCAGTGGGCAACATACAAAACATCTAACGGCCGGCAGACTAGTGTCTCGTTTATTCTCTTCTCAGGAGATACACCAAAACAGTTTAATACGTCTTATGTTACCCAGTACTAACCCTACTTGAATTTACATAACTTTTACTCCGTTATGGCCAAGTCATTCACAACCATTACGGGACTCTCGCTAGCAGCAGTTTGTACGTCCTGTCTCAGTGACGGACATTAACAGACTTTTGTGCAAGTCGGTATATACACCCTGCGATTTGAAGTTACTACTGAATCTAGATGTGCGAGATAAAATTCTCACGTTACAACGAAATAAAAAACAACCTTGGAAAAGGGACCAAAGCAGAAAATTTATTTCCATACTTTTTGTGTCCAGACCAACACCACTCACACAACTGTATTGTCGTTACAACAATCTCACAGAAGCACAAAAAAGGGCCATAATAATTGTTACGGCAGCCGCAAATATCCCCAAGGGACTCGTGAGCTGCAGTTTCGAAACCGCCAGATAAGGAAGGGGATAACCTTTGTCAAAATTCGAGACGGCGAGGACGATAAGCGCGCTCCTCCGCTTGCCGACGCTTCATCTGCAGTCATTAAGTACACGAACTGCAACATGGTGATGTTCACTAGTAAGTAGCAGTGCTATCATAAAACAATCAGCAGTCTAACTGTTGACTCAGAAGGCCATATATATAATTAACAGGAGGTAACAGGTTACTTTACAGCAGATTACAGACTTAAAAAAGTTTTATCCCTCAATTAAAGACGGTAAAATATCAAATTCTCTGAAGAATTGAAGAGGAAATTAAATTTAGTTCTTCTGAAATAAAGCCATAATCTAGGCACGCAACAAACTGCATAACTGATACGAACTTTGGCAACTATCGACAGCTAACGGGTTTAGTCTGCAGTGTCCCAGCAGGACAGAGTGCTAGACTGTAGTAGCAATGTAAAAGCATATCAAACCACAGCCATCATCACTATTATCACACCTGTTGAAAATAATAGAAAGGAAATTAAATCCCTCATATATCTGACCAATTCACAACACCCACAACTTTAGTTTCTATCTGAAAATGACAATGTGCCAACCACAACGGGGAGCTTAATAGGACATGAAGTCTGGTTTCGGTACAGACTGCGTCAGAATATAACTGTCCTGAACTCGCCGTACGTGACGAGAGACAAAGCCTGCGTGGGCTAAACTCAGAGCTAATTTTGTCCCTTTATTCAATAAATCAAGTTGCTAAAGCGCTGACAACACTAACATAAAATATTGCCTACTTTCTCAATGTCAACAAAGTAATTAAAACGTTTAGACAAAATACGCACATTTTAGACGAATGCAAATGCTGTGCAACCTCGCGAAACACACCACAGCCCTGTCACAATATCTGCAACTGATACACAGTCCGTCAACAACATTGGATTTATGTGAACTTAAGTGAAACCTGCAATTTTGAAAATAACATCGCACATTCTGTTAACTTTGGGGGGGGGGGGGGGGGGGAGAGAGGAGAGGAGAGAGAGAGAAGAATGAGACTGAAGCCACATGCAGCATAACATGTCAGTGAATGTCGTCTTGTAACCACAGCTCCAAAGTAACACAAAGCATGTGAGCATTTAGAAAGACACGCAATACAAATATCCTGCACAAATCGCTACACTTTCTGTCTAGCATGTACTGTAAGTGGACGTCACAAAATTTACAGTGAAAGTTGGTAAGTTCGACTCGAGCTTCACACGTAGTGTGGATTACACCGTATTTAACCCTTTAAAGACGAAACTATTCTGTTTTATATAAGGACTCAGTGCGTACCGCGCAGTAAACACTCTCCATGTCGGTTGTACAAAACCAATCTGTTAATGCTGTATAAACCAAACGTCGTTTGTTCTGAGATCCGTACAAAACACATAAACACAATGTGAGCAACATTTAAACATTTCAATGTTAAACCTGGTGGTACGTAAAGTAACCACTAGGCTTTAAAGGGTAAAGCCATATGGACCAAAATTAAATTCGCCGAAAACCTTTAGCTTATGATCCCAACATCAAACGTCACCAAAATTTATTATATAGTTTCGAAAGTGGAATATGTCAAAACACAAATGTTCTTTATGCAAGCAACGCACACTGATGGTTCGGAACACGAATTAGTACAGGATTCATTAAAATGTAACAGCTAAGGATTATGTGAAAGGTTTGTGGACCTCACTAGCGTTTCGATACGGTACTGAAAGAACTCCGAAAGAAACTCCTACCGGAGAATAAAGCACTAACGTTCTGTCAGGATTCACTTACTTTAACCAACAAAGCTACCTCGATTCATAGCATTAAAAATTACTGCTTGTGAAATGGAATTTCACGACACGTTTCGAGACATTTTGCAATGACAGATCAACTAAATCACATTTATTATCCAGACAGCCCTTCTGAAAGACCTACAGACCAAAGCCTCCGTGATTCTCAGAACATCGCTACAGAGTGCCTTAATCTTTACAATAGACATTATAGATCCGACACATGCTACCGGGTGAAAACCCAATTGCAGTAAATAATAATAATAATAATAATAATAATAATAATTTTGTGAGGGCAATCGTCGATATTGGGACGCAATTCTTATTTCCCGTTTCTCGTTAGACAAGTAACTTTGGTCTTCAGAAATTTTGCAATTTATTTTAAAAATAAACGGCCTGTAATCCTACGAACAATCCACCAATTAGATGCAAAGTTTTTCAGCAAGTCGTTTGCAATGGGCTCCTCAAAACAAAATCTCCCACGCTCTCCATACACTATTCTTCAGGGCGTCTTCTTAACCCGAGTAGTGACATTGCGCAAAGCAGAAATTAACTTATCCAGAATTTGCATACATTACATTTAACCTAAACAAAAAATAGGGTGCTGAAAAAGATATTCCAACACAAAGGAAGGAAGCAGCCTGAAACACTGTGTAATAAAAAGCTTCATTATTTGCATTCCTCGCCAAATATTAAAAGGGTGATCAACTCGAGGAGGATGAGATTTGCTGGGAATGTGGCAGGCACAAGGAGAAGAGAAATACAAATGGGGCTTTGGTTTTAAAATGCCTCAAACAAAGGGACCGCTTCGAACACTTAGGCGTAAATGGAAAGATATTAAAGTGGAACTTAAAGAAATAGGATGGGAGGGCGTGCACTGGCTGCATCAGACTGAAGACACAGACACATGGCGGGCTGTAGTCAAGAGCATAAGGAGCCTTCCGGTTCCATACAATGCAGGGAATTTACTGACTAGCTGAGGAACCATTAGCGTCTCAAGAACGGATCTGCTCCATGTATTCAGTTAGTTAGTTAGTTAGTTGGTTAGATTGTTGGTTAATCAGTACAAGAAATTTCAACAGTACACTTATCACACTTCATGACACTTGAAACTAAAACGCATATGTGTATTACCCAACACCATGACGTCATAATTCTTCGTATGTGACAAAAATAAATACGAACATTTTTAAAATACAGCATTTTAGATTCATTTACGAATTCGTGACGAACGACACTGGCCAGGTCTTTAGTGCTCTAAAGTTCATTTGTTTCAGACACAAAAAATACCGACGTGACTGTCTTATGAGGTCTTCCTTTCGTAAAATGACAAGCATTCCGATTCTTCATAAGAATTATAAAGCAGTAGGTCTCACAAACTACAATAAAATATGTCAAATACTACAGATAACGAACAAATAATTAATTTTCCAAACCAGTAGTGTTATCACCAAATTAAACTCTTCTTGGTATTAAGTCTCTAAATCTTGGCAAGATCTATTACACTTCGGTACAGTACTGAAATGGGTAGAAGTGAAAGAGCTACTCTAAGTCAGAGTTTTAAGATATGGTTACAGACAGTGAGGACAGTGAGATAGAACAGTCGGAATTGAAACATATTTTAAGTTTGGCTTAATGTCCGCTCAGAGTTCGGTGGTAAGTAACATTATATAGACAGTTGTACTAGTTATTTATATTCTGCGACAGATAACATTTTGTGTAGGATCACACATGCTGAAAGTCCTACTGCTAGCACTGAAGTGCCTCAACTGAAAATTCACGTTTCTCCGACACTTTATCAGACATGTAATAAATCAATTTCTGTAAATTGCAATACTTGACAGAGAGTGACAAACTGTTCAGTTATTACACTGCAAGCTAGTGTATTTTTCTTCCAAAATCTATTTCACAAAAATAAAAAAGTGCAGTAATTCACAAAACCAGTATCGACCCACCCTTCTTCAGCATGGACCAATTCTGCAGACAGATGAATAAAAGGGTATTTCCTCAACACAGAGCAGAAAAATACAGGCTTAAAGTTTCCGAAAATCTGCAAATAACTGTAGTAAGTTTAGAAATAAAGTAACTTATTTTAAATTTCGTGTTCTCATTGTAAAATCAGTGTATCAGTTTTCAAGTTCTCACAGCAGGTGTTTCTAAAATGGTGCCCTCTGAATTCGATCACCGTGTTGTATGAGGAGCTCGATCCGATGTTTCAGAATGATGTGCTCCCTCCATCTTCAGGGCGACAGAATTTGGCTCAGGAGAACGCTCTCATGGCCACAATGCAAACAGAATCCATAACAGACACCGAACAAAACCTTCTAGAATTATGACAAGTTCAACTGTCTCGGAACGACATTAAAGAATCAAAATTGTGGGCATAACGAAATCAAGAGCGGATTAACTGCGGCGAATGTTTTGCATACCGTTCTGGATTATTATCATTATTATTATTA
The DNA here is from genome assembly GCA_021186555.1 of Reticulitermes speratus. Classification (NCBI taxonomy): domain Eukaryota; kingdom Metazoa; phylum Arthropoda; class Insecta; order Blattodea; family Rhinotermitidae; genus Reticulitermes; species Reticulitermes speratus. The sequence goes on along the minus strand of JAJKFL010000013.1, from coordinate 28,453,451 downwards.
TTATTTACTCTTCTCCCAATTCCATCACAAATCTCATTTGTACAGTTCTAAACCCTAGTGACTTATTATTAATTAATTTAATTAAATTTGCTTACTTACGATACTAAAAAGAAACGCTCCTATAATTTAGCTCACTTACAGCTAACGTTACGTTAAAGTTTATTGTGTACGAGTTAGTCCCATCACGTGAACAAGCAGATTTGCTTTTCTATTAAAGCTCTGTTTATAACCGACACCACTAACCCAAAACGTAAAAGTATAGCACGCAAATCAATTACGACTGACCTCACTCAGTACCTCAACCACAGACCCCATGACGGCTAGTGTTGTTATGCTGCCCAGCATTCATGTCAATTACGTGACACAGACATTGTATTACACAGAAGTCACAAGTGTTTGGAAGTTATGCGCTTGCGTTATTTGGAGTTCCCATCCCGCTGACCCGCAGAAAATCAATCCCTCCAAAACCAGTCATGGTTCCAAGCTTGAAAAGTTAAAAAAATTGAAAAATCACGGTAAAAGCTGAGAGTGGCCGAGGTTCATGCGCAGTGGTTGGTTTGTTATCAGTCGTGCTGAGATTCCGACAGCTGGAAGAAGGTTGATGAGACCCAGCCTATCTAGCAATGTCGTCAAGCACCTCACGAATACGTCGAGCATTGCACTCGAATAGACAGCAAAGTGCGCTGTATTCTGGAGATCCCCACCAACTCCCGGTCCAAAGACGCGCTACTCATACTACATTCCTAGTTTTACTCAGTCCGACCAAGAAAATAATAGCATAACACGCCAAATTATTCCACAACCAATTCTTTCACAACCCTCCCAACGAAAATCATCCCACCCGTTGTCGATGTTACATAATCTATCCACTTGACAAAGTGTTGTTAAATAAAGTAAGGAACAAATAGGATTGGACGGGTGCAGAGACCACGGATAACATAAAAGAACCAAACCGCACTTCTGAAAATAGAATATAGCAGTACAAGTGCCGTGTGTTCAGGACGCTGTGGGCACTATAGTGCCTTTATAGCCCACCGTGCACGGTCCTACACGTACCAGGTGAATCAACAAGTAGGTGTAAGCTATATACCGTTTCCACGTTGCCTGAAGTACGCAAGCCATACATATTTTAGCCCTCCCCCGTGGCCAAGAATAGTCCACAACACGCGGCACGAATCACGGCATACAGTGGTCAGTCGGCACGCCCCACAGTTCCGTGATCAGGGACACGTATCTAACGCGCCACTTGTAACGCCACTTGCTCCTATTTCCTGCTGAACGTATCTAACGCGCCACTTGTAACGCCAATTGTTCCTATTTCCTGCTGAACAGCTGACGGTGAATATGCCTTTTGCGCACGCCATGCCACTTAACGCACACAAATGAATAGAGAGACACGCAAGAACATTTTGCATTTTTGACAATAAATGAAAACAGAGGTACTGATATTAGGCAAATAGACTTCTAGCTACAAAAACACCGGCACACTCATATAAATTCGGACATCCTGACTGACTGAATCTTGCTTCATTTAATAAAATGTTATCAAGAGTACAGGTCAGACAGCGTTGAAAGATCAGGCGATTATTAACGTGAATTGCAAAGGATGTGCCAGTACGCGGTTACATGTGACTTGCTTTAAAGTACATGGTACTTAACACCTCTACGCTCTCTGTCAACAGTCATACAGGAAATGCAAACACTCACTGGTCTATGGTTTCAGAATGAAAATGTCATCTCAGTCACTCAGTTATCCGTACAGTTCCAGCATGGGCAAATTTTCCCTGCTTTTGCTAAACTCTTTTCCCTTGTAGCTAGCCAGTCAATGCAATGTTGGTACTCCTAACTTCGTATGACTTAATGCGTCGCAACAGGCATTTTACTATTATTACCAAATTCATCACCAAACTCGACATACGAGTTTGTGTTAAAATAATTATTTTTGTAATCATGTCCAAATTGAAATACAGCTCGATCCCATAGATTATTATTATTATTATTATTATTAGTTATCATTGTTACGCAGGGTATTTATAATTATATACACGAAACAAACCATGTTGCTTGGGTATTTAGTGTTGCAGCTATTCTGTAGTTACAATTTAAGGTACATGTACTGTTATTTCCCAGTTGAATGTTCTGTACTTTTACATTAGTACTTTCCGCAGTATGTGTGCAGTGCCCAATATGGTTCTTTTCTGTAGTTCCTTTATTTCGTGCTTTCCCGGTATGTTGCTCAGATATTTTCTGAATGTTATCGCCATCATCATCATCATCAAAGTTCTTTCTTGTCACTCTGACCAGCTTTGTTCCTCTACCCCACCACTCCAAACTCCATACTCTAGCAAGCACAACTGTCAGTATCAAGATGATGACGACACAAACTCAAGTGTCAGCAGAAATCAAGACAGGCGAGTGGAAAAGTATTTAGTGTAGTCGTTAATATTCTCTCCCGCTCTCCTTCTCTATTCCTGCACAGACCGTAAGGAGTGCATTTGAACAGCAAATACTATCTTGTATACACACTATAACACAAGGAAATAAAGGCGACAGTAGACGGGTTCTGTTGTGAATAAAATGTCTGCCGACCTTAAGATATTGGCGACTATTATTATTATTATTATTATTATTATTATTATTATATTACGTTATATGTAGATAGTAAGAGATTTCAAACTAGAATTATTACTAAAGTGTTCGAGAAATTGATTAGTATAAATAGGACATTTTAATGTACACTTCTCTTCTTCTTCTTCTTCTTCTTCTTCTTCTAGCATTACAGTCCTTGGTGGACCTTACCCTCTTCCAAAATTGTCGTCCAGTTTCCAATTTTAGAAGCTTCTCAACAGAACGTTTTTTATGGAGTGGGATTGTCAGCCCCGCGCCCAACCCCGCACCCTGGAGGACCAGGGTATCCCTTTTTGCCTGTCTGACATGGAAGGCCCTACCAGCAGCTACGCTAACGCCAGCATAGCTTTCAGGGTCATTTGACCACACAAGCCCCACCACTACGTCAAAGTATGGATACTTTCGGGGGGTTTAATGCACACTACTTAATTTTATTAACTTAATGATTTATGACTATCACAGAAGAAAGTAAACACAGTTTTTACAACTATAATAATCCAGTAATTCGAACATAAAAACATAATGCCAAGCAAAACACTAATCAGTTCTGATTTTAATAGGATTTTGCTGAAGTTACAACCAATGTATTAGCACTTAATACCTTGCCACAACTCACATTCTGTAGACTAGTATATGGCTTTTTTTTTCAATCTGAAACAGGTAGTCTTCATTATATAACCCTACATGCATAAGGTCGCCCTCGGTGGACTAGTGGTTAGCGTGCTCGCCACTGGACCCAAGGTTCGCGGGTTCGATGCCGATCCCAGTGGCCGTGCGGTCTAAGGCGTGGGTCTTCAGCCGCTCGCTTACTAGGATCGTGGGTTCGAATCCCACCGGGGGCATGGATGTTTGTGTTGTGTTGTAAAAAGACGGTTGTGGACGTAAGTGACATGAAAGGACGAAAAAGGATTAATACAGAACAAAAATGGATCAAAAGGGAAAACCCAGGAATTAGCAAAAAAGAAAAAAAAAAACGGCCGAGGACGATGGATTTTTACGGGTGATAAAAATCCGGAGCACCACTTCCTTCGGAGGGGAAGTAAAGCCGTCGGTCCCATGTCGTAGTTAGAATGTGTAGAATAGAAATGTTTCGTAAGCAAAATTCAGCGGCCATTTCTCACCCAAGTCTCCTGACTGCCTGCCAGATGGCTGTGGCAGTCACATCAGGATTGAGTGGAACTTGTACGGCAGTGGGCTAGTCACTCACTACATCAACGCACATGACTATAGAAACCTCCGAAAGGAGGTCCCTATGCTCCACGTTGGAGCGACAGGGACAAACAACAACAACATGCATAAAGAGGTAACAAAATAAGCGGTGTTTAAATGACACTGACTTGTATTTGTTTGATATATTACATATATTACAAAAGATGGGCTGGGCAAGCATAAGAGAGGAAAGAAATCCTTACAGAATTTTAGTTGAAACGTCTGAAGGAAGGAGACAGTCTTGAAGGCCTAGAGTAGATGGAAGGATAATATCGAAATAGATCGCAAAGAAATAGGATAGGATCGTGTGTATTGAACTCATCTGGCTCAGGATCGGGGCCAGTAGCGGGCTCTTGTAAACACGGTAATGAAAATTCGGGTTTCACACAATTAGGGGAATTTGTTGGCTAGCTTAAGAAGTATTAGCTCCTCAAGGAAGACTTGCTCCATGCAGTTACTTAAGTAGTAATAATAATAATAATAATAATAATAATAATATACTATAGCAGCAGTAGCCTATCACTAGACGAAGTAGTAATAGTAGTAGCACTATTTGCAGCTGCAGCAGTATGAAGGCCTCTGACAAGTGAAAATGGGCCACAAAGATGAAATATTTAAGTCACGCTTCTGCAGTAATGATCTTATTTTTATCACCTTTATCGACACTATAACTACAAGGATCGAAAATCACTTTGAAAAATAATACGCCTCCTTTTGATAGAATTTTATTAGAACTTGCATAACGTTAAATCTTTCTGGAAAGAAACTACACGAAAAGACGCGATACAAAATCACAAATACATTTAAAGTACAGTCCCTCGTTTCATCCATATGAGGCTGGATAGACATGTGCATCTGTGACCATGTGTGCGAGTCTCATGGGGAAGTGAAAGGAACGCTAGTAAACACAGAAACAAGGGCGCAAATACATAGCAGAGCATCGAGCAGAGACAAACACGAACGGCGGTCGTCAATGGAAACGAAATCCATCAGCAGCATCGCGAAACCTGAACTGATGTATTGTGCTTGATTGTTTACATTCACAGTTGTTTCAGTGTCAAATTTATCCCACGGGTGTAAGAAAAATAATTGAATTTCTGTTATTTCATAAATCGCATCCGGTTGCAATTTAAGTGCATATCTTCATACAAACCACGGCAACAGTTCAAACCCATTTCTAAAATCAAACTTTACACCGCACAATATTCACGTCACAAACAGTGTTTTCAATCATTCCACACAACACGATCTAAGTGAGAAGATATATTATAGCAAGGCAGTCACAGCGAAATGCGGTTATTTCTTTGTTTCTTAGTCAGACCTCTTCTACCTATTCACTGTAGGTGTAGAAGGTTACCGTTGCACCCCATCCTCCTCTGGACGAGTGATCAGCCCGTCGCAGAGGCCGCTACCTACACAACACACAACAAACACGACAGACAAACATCCATGCCTTCAGCGGGATTCGAAACCGCATTCCCAGCAAACCAGTAGCCGCAAACCCACGCCTTAGGCCGCGCGGCCACCGATAACGGCGAAATGCAGTTCAAAAGACGAAAACATAAACGGAACTATACTTTTTAAAGTGCAGTGGTAACTACATGTACCACACGCTGTAACATTCAGACACTAAGCATTTTAACACTCACTGTATTTATCTCCCTAAACAGAATTAACGCTGTTAGTGTCACAAATGTTCTAATGCCAGATAAATGAGGCGGAAACAAACTGGCCGCTATTTTTAGTTCACCTTATGCATTACGTGAAAGAATTCATAAGAAACTGTTTGAGGACTATTCCTGACATCAGGCGTAGTTGCATTTGCGTTAATACAGCGAGACAGGAAACTACATTCACGCTAACTCATTTCCAATGATGGCGAAAATTTCGACTGTTACATGCACAAAAATGAGAATCGGCATTTGAGTACTGTGCTTTCCTGGACAAAAGAAAAGATCGTGGCTGATTTCAAGGTAGCATCAAAGCACTGCAGAACAGTAAGATAAGTTGCACCATAAATGTGAAATTAAGACCTCAGTGCTGTAAGCGAATGTGGCAGAAATTAATACACGAAACGAAATAAATCTGCTGATAAAACCAAATCGAGCTTGTCCAAACAATATTTTCAAAGCTCACATAGACCGGTTCCACTAATACAAACGAAAAATTAATTTCGACCGTTCTATCTGTTCATAACGTTACTCTGAGAAGAGGCAGATGAACGGCAGGCCATACACACCTCACGTGAACATTTCACCGCACAAATGTGCATCTCTCCCCCTCCCACACACACACACACAAACACACACACACACCCTATGCTTTTTATAGCTCTCAGTAAGCGTTGTACATAAAACACTGTAAAAGCTTACAGCACACTTTGTACGTCAAAGTGGTAAACAGGAAACATACAGCCTGTCTAGTATCTGGTTTTGAGAGATTGATAAAGGTTCTGATGACAAGAACCCCAACACAATTTCACAGCTGTTTTCCCTTTGTAACCAACAAAACAAGACAAAATAATAGGCAGAACGAGCGTGAAACCAACTAAAAACTCAAATACCCAAGTGCAGCCCTCGCCCAGAACAAATATTGGTTTCTGGAATCCATCACAAATTAGTCAACATTGGTAACACATCAGACGATTTGTCATCATAAAACAAGGTAGAGTTTAAGAATAAGTGGTGAATGCCTGGCGTCTTATACAACTGTTAATAAGAAACAGGTCATGAAATTTTAAACGACTGTGGTTGTTGCTTCATGCACTCAAATACACAAGTGCGGGCGATCTACGTCTTTCTAACAAAGGAGATAAATTGATTCACATAACGACAAAGGAAAGTACTCTGCAGGCTCCAAGAAGCGTAATTAATCATTTCAGGAAACCCCACACCAGTCTATACAATGACTACAATAATTTTCTTAAAAGAGTGTGGGCCTCTCATTTATCAGTTTATTCTAAATATCTTCGAGTTACACGAACGGTCGTATCTGGATGCCAGTGGTATTTATTTAAGGAAGAGATGTTATTGAATATAACAAAGTGATATTTCGGAGGCCATAACAGCATTAAGGGGGCTTCTTCTTCTTCTTTTACTTCTCTTGAGTCCTTTTGCGAATTCCAACCTCGAAGACACCGTGCTCTAAAACAGGTATCAGTTCCACTCCCCTTGCCACAAATTCCTCTTTTTTTGTCACTTTATAAATTCTTTGTAACCACATTGCTTTTGTGTAACATTTCCTCAAATGGAGTCCCGTAAATTAAACAATATAATTCAAACCAACCACCTAAACATAACACAAATAATCACTTTATTAACACCATTCGCGGCCTCGACACGTTTCGATCCTTTGGGTCATCCTCTAGAGCAGTGGTTCCCAAACGTTTCGGTCCACCGCCCCCTTGGATCCATATGCACACCCACAGCGCCCCCCTACCTTTTTTAAAAAACATAAATGCGCTTTTGTTTCCACTTTTATTTTATATTTAAAAAATCGTTTAAATAAAATTGTAAGAGTTAAACTTAATGTTTTATGTGTTCATTAATAAATTAAAATTTATTATATTTTTTATGATTAACAATAATTCATCTAGCAATAGTTTATAAAAAATAATATGTGCTTGAATAAGATTCATAAATTAAAATACTAATAAATTTAGTTCATTTTTTATTTGTAACACAAAAATTACTTTATTTGAATTTTATTATACAAATAAATGCACTTCTTGTCTACTAGCGCCCCCCTGTGATAATAACAGCGCTCCCTTCCACCTCTCGTACCTATTAGCGCCCACCTCGGTAATCCCACCGCCCCCCAGGGGGCGGTACCGCCCACTTTGGGAACCACTGCTCTAGAGTTACCGCAACAAACACGACGTTTCTACACATACAATTAAAAGATATGCCATAAAGGCTTACTCTGCGTTTCACTTGCTGTACATGACCATGTCTCGTTTCATCTTTATATCAGACAGGGTTAAATAAAGCGAACGAATAACAGAAGAAGACCCTGCAATTGTGTGTATCAACACGTGGTGTTTGTTTAGGAATCTCACTGAGGATTGCCCACAAGAGCCCAAAAATGCCGATGTCCCGAACGGTGTCAGTAAAATACGCGTACCATTGCTGTAGATGACGGGTGTGGAAACTAATATTACATTCCAGTAAATTAGATGTTTTGGAAAAAAAGTGAATTATCCACGTTGTTGCTTTCAATAGTCAAATACTGTGGGTGAACTCATGTGTAATTAACACAAATGAAACACATGCAGAGCGTCGCTTCCGAACTACTGTCGGAGCACAGTGCGATATTAGAAGGTAACGAAATGTTCGTTAGAAGAGTAGAGGCCTAATAACAGGCACAAGTACAGAAAAAAGGAAGGAACCTTGATTTTAGGCTTCCGCCGCGATGTTCACGAGAGCTGCGCTCTGCTGGGATATTACGCGGCCTCGGACTCTTGACCCTTGATGATGGAACTGATACGTTGTCCCGAAACGTCGGTGAACAATTACCACACGACGCCGCGTAATATCTCAGAAGAGCGCAGATCTCAAAAGAAAGGAAGTCTCAAACACACAGCAAGGTTTTATACTTCGCGAAGTTCTAATGCTAAGAATTCATCGATCTGGCAATTTTCCTCGTCACTGGTCTTCCAAGTCTCTTCCATACGCACATATTCCCCCAAACTTATTTCTGGCTACTACTTTACGGAACTTTCTTTCGCCCACACACACACGCCCACACTCACGCCATCTTCACAAGCAAATATATTTCCTATTATTCTTTCTCACTAACAACCACAGAGCCTCCTCACAGGCCATGGCCTGCCAAGATATCCGGATTTTCAACGAAAGTACACTAAGAAAAGCGCTCCAAGCTAGGGCAATCGCAGACTGAAGTCCAAGGAACTAAGAATCCACAAACACGCAGTAACTGCAAGTCACCACAGTTTCCCATTTACAAATCCGGAATTCTAAACCATGCCATACCTAAAGTGACTTCCAACTTCACAAATCCCGCACATTTCAGACAACAATCACTTAGCTGGTTAACTGGCACTACATGCCAACAACGCAGCCCCGAGCCTTTAAGAATATTCATTACAGACATTCAGAAGGACTGCTTGGACCGAGGATCGGCCTCTCGCAAAGCCTCTACCTATACAAAGCAACACAAATAATGAAGAATGCATACATACTTCCAGGCCCTGAGCTGGATTGGAAACCACAATCCCAGTGTTCAACGTTCCAGAATTTATCATAATGAAGGCGACTCACGTGTCCCTTGTGTCTGACATACGATCCAACGGCTTTAACTTACGTACAGAAAACAACGAAAACAGGTGGTTCTTCATCCTTCCTCCATCCTTGCAAAATATGGGACGGAACGTACACTTCAGCACGTGGCATTCCCCAGACAATACTTGCGGCTACATCGGTTACAGAACAGTAATTATATCTACATATTGATATGGCACTACTTGACAACACAGTAAACAAAGTGCTTTAACATTCTCCGTACTACAAGCTGTCTTATTCAGGTCTGACATCCACATTAGCCCCCTAGGCATTCCCTTTTAACAGCCCAATAATGAAGCCCAACTCTCCGAATGTTCTGATCGGCAGCATTTTGACTGTTGCTGTGCCTCATTATACTTTAGTTTAAATTGCACAGTTCTGAGGGGCTTCGGGTTCGATTCCCTCTGCAGATACGTATTCTGCGACTTGCCAAAGCTTTTCTAAAACAGAAAATTTATTCATATTTTCCTAATATTTGTACAGTTAATATAGAAATGGCTACGCAACTGACAGTGTGTCACTCCTTATGACACAGCTATTGATTGCGCACTTGTGATGCAAACAATCAGAGTCGTTATTACGAGATTAAATATTCAGACTGCGTAGGTCACAGAGACGAAGTACGGGCATGTCAAATGTTAACAGAGGAACAGACCTCATAATCAACAACAGCGTATATGAAACAAACAAGTGGAAGTTCTAACTTAAAACATTTTTGCCTGCTGTGATTAAAAATATGTTATGTTCACTACACAGTAGGTGCATCGATGTTTGATGTAATGTAATAACGAGTGGTCGAAAGAAACTATTGATGCAAAGCAGAAGAGTGAATTAAAATGTTTCTTTTTTTTGTGGTGAAGGGCCCCGCAGCAGATACTACGGACGCACCGCAACCTTAAGGCTTATTGTGCAAGCCTGTGATGAAGATGAAGAGAAAGATGATCAGTTTTTTTTTAATTTTTCCAAGTAATGGAGCACCGGTGGAATGAGATTGACAGGGGGAAACCGAAGTACTCGGGGAAAAACCTGTCCCAGTGCCACTTTGTCCACCGCAAATCCCACGTGGACCGACCCGGGATCGAACACGGGCCTCCGTGGTGAGAGGCCGGCGACTAGCCGCCTGAGCCATGGCATTGTCGAATTAAAATGTTTAGTGAAATTGGAATTTGTATAGTAAAGGGCAAATGTGGCGTGTGTTCTACAGTGCAACATTGGACATTTAGGTGAAAACGTGAGCAAAAGCCAGAGCCGAGCAGCCCGTCACTCATGCCAGTATTAAGTAGTTTCATTGCAACATGCACAGGCATGATAAATGGATCAGACGCAGATAAAATCTGCAAACAGGTTTAGATGTCCTTCCGTCTGTAATGATTGTGTAGCGCAGTAGCCTACTACGCCACATTTAAATTACGCTGATGATACACGTAGTATTCATCGGTTAAGAATTAATCATCATTTGCGATCAGCATGAGACAGGTTTCATCAAAACCCGACACCATGTGGATAAATGCTGATGCGAGTAGCCAATACTGGAACGCCCGAAAGCTGGGATCGAACGGGAGGCATAGACATAGGCCTATGTGTCGAAAGTTTTCTGATTTGTCCCACATGTGCCTTGCGATGGCCTAATTTCAACTCACAACACTCTGCCCAACAAAATGCACTATATTTTTCCCAGATATTTTATATTACAATATCACGTTGAACACTGCTACATGTTTCGACCCCTTATGGGATCATCATCAGGGAATCACACTAAAGTGACACTTCACAAAACCGAACTAGCAATCCATGTACACAACAAAAATATGTAAAAAGGTCAAGCATTTAAAATGTAGGCGTTTGTTGTACAATGGATCCTGGTATACTGTGTTTAGGAGACTGCCTACGTATTTCATAAAGTCCTACTGATTGTTTAAAAATAAATTTAGAACAGAGTAATCGCCGCGAGGAGACCAAACCTCAAATCGGGCTGCAGCACTGCAAGAATAACGTGTAAATTGGACTACATAATGACAAGGGCCAGGCTACAAATATGATCACATCAGAAGAGAACTTGGGCACGAACAGAACTGCAGGCAAAATCGCTAAGGAACGCGGATTTGATTGTGTATCCGCCTACAAAGTTGGCTAATGTGTTCGTAATAAGCTACTGAAACGTGAGATGCGAGGTTCTCATTGTCTTCTCGGGTAATTAAATGTTCCCTTCGTAGTCATGTCGAGGACCATAATCTTCCACACATCAAGTATGCCTGTATCGCGTAACACAAACCGACATCTGCAAACAAGACTGCCGACGTATAACTTGCGAAGCTACCGAGTTAAACCTACGGCTTATTAGCTCATCAGAAAGCAATGGAAGACAAAACACCACAAACCGACTGGGGACATCAGTTCTTCGTATATGTGAAAATCTTGGCTTCGAATCTCGATCCTGACACTGGCAATCTTAACTGGCAGTTTTCGCCGTTGCGTTCTGTTCATTTGGATAAATTCGAAGATAGTATCTCCAATATCTCACGACTGCTCCCCATCATTGACAATTATCCGGTCACTCACAGCTATCACATCGCTGCGTTAAATAAACAAAGACACGAACAATAATGTGTATACACTTGCTCGCAACTGTAAGTAATACCTTTGTACTGCGACCCATCCGTGGTCTTTTCTAGGCCGCTGGTCTTACGGAAACAGCGACACAGCACGATATTGCAGGCCGTCTATATAGCAATACGTTACACGGACTTTTGAGTTAGGCACACAGCTAATACGTACAAGTCTTGAAAATATACTTCTAATCTTATAAATTTCAGTAGCAGAAGAAATTTGAGAACACACCGTGAGACCGTGAGACGAGAAATATATTTCAGAGATATCATCCCATTTTATAAAACCTGCCGGTCTGGAAATGTATACAGCTCCAGCAGTGTCACTCGCAATACAACTTGCATTTGTCGCGGTGTTTTTCTTTAACTTAACATAGTCAAACGTGTTCAAAAGAATGTGTCGTAGTTTGTTGCTAACCAAATGTTCACGGTGTACGTTTTACAAAGCCAGTATTACACATTTTTAGCAACGCTCGCCTCTTATCACCAAGTAATAACAGAAAAACTAAAACAGATAGTAATATAATTTCCCATGGAATTGGCCGATTAAGGAAGAATGTTCGACAACAGAGAGAACCGTTAGGTTTATGAAAGAGGTAATGACAATCTATAAGAACAGCAAACGCAAAACTGTCCTATCGAAAAGTTTAAAACTTTTATCCAAATGAGTACACTACGAATTGCTTTCACTGTCATATTATAGAAAAAACGTAGCTGCACTGCAGCCGAGCAATATAAGACAGCAAAGGAGAACTTCACTTCATACGGGTGATGTTGGAAATGAAAGCCCATAATAATGAATAGCTTGTTATAGACATCGGATATGCCATAGTTAATTTCTATTTACGTCACAGTAATACACGTATAAATATTAACTGATAAGTGTAATCAGTGTACAGTCTAGCACTGTATGGTGTCTTGTTTCCTTATAATATTTCGTGAACTCAACAAAATATCTACCACAACAGCCAATTATTAACCGTTAAGGGCCCAGTGGTCAGACACGTACTATCTGCTGCAATAGTAAGAAGTCCTGCATTTTGTCACAGGGTGTATTTGTTTTATGTAATATAAATAGTATTAAATGATTGATCTTAACAGTGCACAAGTGTGTTCTCTGTGGGGTAGGAAAGGAAGTCTTATACACAATTAGATGAAAGTCAGTTTTCAAACGTATTTCAAGCCACGACTCTTCACCATTCTAACTTCTTAATTTTCATACTGCTCCTACAAGAAGGACGAGCGGGGAAAACCTAGGAATCTTCTAACAAAGTGATCCTCTTTCTTCTTCCCCTGAACGAAAACCGCCCTCATATCTCCCTTGTTTTCTCTCTCTCTCTCTGAAATGTCAGTGCTGGAACGATATTCATATGTCGGTCACGAACTAACGCATAGCTTTAACTATTTTTAAAAAATAACTCGCACTTGGTACTGCAATTCCGTTACAAAATCAATGGAACGTGCCAGTTATCATATGGCTCAATCACAAAATGAATCATGGGAACTGCTCTGTAAGACTGGTATAACGTAATGCAATTTCAACACTCCTACATGAGCCAAACGCAGGCCTATACCTTCATACGAATCCGAAGACTAGATGTCGATAGAACAAATGAAAACAATGCAGACGGCAGAAATGCGTTTGCTCAGATTGGCCGCAGGGTACAGAACGGTGGGTCAAAAACGTAAAAAGGGGGAAACAACAGATGCTAATATAGTTCTAAAAGCTATCCAATGAAATGGCTACAGCTTGTGTAAAGAATAAAACGAATCCGTAGCTTCCCTATGACTATTACGAAACTAAAAGGCAGAAGACAATAGGGACGTGTGGCGAAATGAAACGAAGGGCGCCAATCCTTACAACGGGGAGCGGCCAAGAACTTAATCCATTTTCCCTTTTACAATCAAACATATGTACGGTACCACTTCCGCAAGAAAAACTGCAATGCTGAGAGTTTAAAAATATAGCATACTTAAACGCTGGCAACACTGCTTAAAAACACCACGAAAATGTTTATCGAGTGTGTGGGCTCTGTGCCACACACTCGTTTTTTACGTGACTAGACCGACCACTTTCTTGGCACCAGCGCATTTTCCCTTCCATGTACGGGGGCGTCGTAAACACAGCAAACACGCGTCGCAGAAAAATCTAGGTCCTGGACTCTTCTGCTTAAAAATTTAAGGACTCTGTGAAAGTACATGACAACAGGGAGAGAAGACGTACGAGAAACATCGCTAGTAAAACTAACTCCATACAGCGGAGGGAAGTCGTCAGAAGCTGACAGTGCCACAGCCAGTCAAAAAATCCCCCGCGTTTTGCGAATCCCGAAAGCTCACAAGAATGCGCCCATCCAAACGTCATGTGCAGCACGCGCGAATTCAGGATTCCGCAGCGGTAAAAATCAAGTCTTAGCTCTTCTGGGACGTTACGCAGCGTTGATTCGTAATTAGTTACCGACGTTTCGGCACAGCCTATCGATCCCATCTTCAAAGGTCATCTTGGACTGCTTTAACCTTTCAATATTGGACCGATAGGGTGTCCCGAAACGTCGGTAACTAAGTGCCAATCAACGCCGCGCAACTATGAGAAGAGCGAAGACCTCCTGTGTACCATTTTGAAACAAACTGGCCCTTTTATGAGGATCCCCCCCCCTGGCCAACGCAGGAAATGGAGGATTAACCCTTGTCGGCTATCTGCAGCTGCTGAGTCACTACGTTCGCAGCTATCCATACCTGCAGGCCGTCTCGTTCATCTGCAGAATTAGGACGTGCCATGCCATGCAACGGTAGGCTGTGAATGTATTAGTACAAGTTTCAGTCTGCTGCACAATAACTTTATACACTCCTGCAGTGACTACGGTTGTGATAAATGTGCATTTTACCATTCAGAGACACGCTGAACGCTGCTTATGTCTATGGAGGATGACTCCCTAATGATGACCCAGATAGACGAAACATGTAGGAGTGTATAAAGTTATTGTGCAGTAGTTGGTAATAAAAACTTACATATGTAAAACAACTGCACGGAACGTGTACAATATTAAGTTTCAATCTATTAAAAGTCGAAATAAACCTACGAAACCGAACGCGATTACCACTTATTGAAAAAGCATTATTTCGACCACAAACACATACAATAATAACCCCTCCTACTAAACAAAACCTTGTATGAGCATTATATTAACCCTCAGATTGGCATGGTAGCTTGGTAATGTACACAGACGTGAACTAAGCTGTATAAAGCATACGGCCTACCGAACTCTGTACATGGTTAGCTACCACGATATTGTTTTTGTATATTTCTGACATTTCAAATTGTAAATTATTCTGCTATAATTGTTTTTCCCCCGCAGGTGCACCACTTTTTTTTGGCCAATACGTTTTAGTAGTAACATTCTGTACGTTCACTTAACAACGACAAAGCTTCTATCGTATTCACACCAAGCTTACTGCTGTTCCTGAATGTTAACAAGGAAACAATTTATGTGCATTGCTTCTCTCTAAGCGGCCAGTAGTCACGTCTGAGGCCCCTAAATTTAAAGACCTGAAACTTGGTATCTGCCGTGCTCGTGCGATCCCTTCTTCGTAGCTTGGGTGGCACAGAGCTCCGTCTCAGTGGCGTTATCTGTTCTCCTAGGTTTAAAGAGCTCATGAGAGCAATGATAGTTCATGGTGGATGACGAGAATTTACATAGCCAAATGATGCAGTGCAAGAAACGGGACGTCGGCTAATTTCCTGCGTAAAGTTACCGTTTTAGACTTCAGTACGTTTGCTCGTATGTCAAAGCTTGTCTGTCTACTTGTAGTATTTTATCTATTCGATAACTACTGAAATCATTTCAGATCCTTATTTTCCAAATAGACGCTTTCCAGTAGGTTTCCGTATCAAAACTCCCAACTCAGGATACTTCCTTATTCCCACATCTATACTGTATATACACTCCTGACGAATATCAATCAGGATATCCTATACAAGGCTTGCTTTCAAAGTCCGGACAATCGTGCGCATTTCATGAGAGAAGTTGGAACCATCATAACTGCAGAAGCTGCATTCCGCCACCCGAATTACTGAAATGCTGCGTCAGCGTCAGAGCGAGCGCGATAAAGTTGGCCGGCGACCCCAAGCTCCTGGCTGGGTCACAGGGCACATATACCATCTTGCGTCTGCATTTCCACGCAGTTAAAGACCGTAGCTTATACCAGTAATGGTGCTGTGGGCAGAACCTCAAGTTTCTCACCCCGTCTCCCTCAAACTTATCATGACTTTGTCATTCTCGCATGACTTACTACTTGGTTCCACCCTGTTACTACACGTAACTCTGAGCTAATGCCCAAATATTTCATGGATAATGGGGAAAGAGACAGACATGAAAGCACCACACGGGACACACTACGAAATGTCTTACGCATTGACTGCCTACCAGGTAAACTATACATCGACAACGCTACAACTACCGAGATCTACTGCAGTGTCGATCACGGTGCATATGTACTGGTCCCTGGAACCATCGAACAGGAGCAGCCAGAGACAGTCTCTTATGGGCACAATGCATTCAGAAATCCCATACAAAATGACAGGGTTATACAGGTAAAGCAATCCCATTACAGGCCTGGACAGACCCTTAGGGTTCCAGGAGGTTAAGGCTCCCACATTTCTAGACAATCGGCACATGAAGGTGATAAGGATGTCAGCCCTACGCACCGGCCGCCTTTACCCCCAGGAAATATTCCTGGTACTCATTTCTGTTAGAGGCTGAGTCGACTCCAGGGCCATCGTGCGACCGAAACGATTATGTCAACGAAAAATTCCAACGACACCATCGGGAACTGAACCCGCGACGTTCCGGGACAGGGTTATAAGCCATATTTAAACACCTACACATAGAAACACATACTTTCACATGCTCAGTCCATACAGTTGCTCGCTACAGTCTGGACAGCCGACGCTCAATTCCCGGCACTACGTTCAGGCCATGTTCGCGTCCACTGAACCTCCTACAACGTGCCCATCCCCCGGAAACAAAGCGGCCGTCACGTGTATGTTAGCAGCACTCACCTTTACCTCGGGCTGTGGTTAAGAAGCTGCGTGGAGCTACAGACCCTACACTCCACGCCACCCCCCCCCCCCCGGATGTCATCACTGGGAAGTTCTTGCTTAAGTACGAAAACAACTTTACTTTAATACCTCCGAAACTTATTATTTCCCAGAAAGCAGAACTTTAACCATGAATTGCTGACACAGCAAATAAAAGTTACTGGGAACACAGTTAAGAATTGTTGTCAACATGCCTCATTCATTACACGTACAGCAAAGATAAATCAGTGAATTCTATTTGTAAAGAGAGTGGGGCTGGTAATGCAATTACCAACCGATTCCTTTTTATCTCACTGCGCTATAAAAACAAATCAGTACCGTCTATGAAAAATGCGCATTTTAAAACGAAGAAATCCATATCCATAACCCATCCAAAATGTAATTTTAATCTCCATTTCTATGTAAATTTGAACACAACATTAGTCTACTTTGCATTTAGCAGCGAAGAGTGAGACACCGTTAAACCTACCATCAAACCTGGGTAAAGTGAATTGTTTTATTTAAGCTGTGTCGCTCGGCGAACGCCTATGATGTTAGGAACAAACACGTGCTTACGAATTAGAGTTCACAGTAGTTATTTGAAAATACAGACACTGTAAACCCCAGCAAGTACATCTATTTCGTAAGAGATTCACTTGGTATCTTGAAAAAGCTTTATGTAACATTTAGGCCCCACTCAAGTGTTCTGAATTTTCTGAAACACATCAGAGAAAATGCAACAATCATACACAAGAAAAACAGGACACTTAGCTGCCAAAATAGCAGTCATACAAAATCCACATCCACAGCGAGCGATGGGATCGTAACTTAACGAACATCTGCAGTAGTTCTTGTTGCAATGCAACGGACACTTTCAGAATTCCACAAACTACGAGCAGCTGTCAGTGCAACTGCCGTCTAATACTTCCTTTCATTCTAATAAATAGTTAATAAAATTCACTTAAAATATCACGTAGCATTTTAAAATTCAGTGGTTACTATCGTACCACCACAACTAGCATACGAAGCGCTGAATTTTGTGCACTCAGCCTATCTGTGTATTTCGTATTACGCTCACACCAACAATGACTATTTCCCTACATAAAGTTCAACAATTGTTCTATATAGCGGTAAATAAGAGTGTGCAGTTCTATGAAGGACAGTTGATGGTGTCAGATCAACGCTCAATCTTCTTCGCAAGTGATAATCAGGAAACAGAATTACAAAAACGAATTTTTAACTATTCGATTTTAAAAATGTGTTCGAAATCCGGATTTTAACGTTAAGTGTGCGATCAACACTTCATTGCGGCTTTCATTTCATTGCTTTAGGGGATACTTCTCAAAACAAAACTGCCTAACATGGGAAAGGGGGGGGGGGGGTTCGTGCCAGAGTTTGAAAATAATTTAAATGGGGAAGGTGGGCCAAATAGGGGACACGTCATTTTGAACTCTAAACGAAGGTACAAAATTTTTAATGCTTCCAATAATTCAGAGTACCACGCCTTCGTTAGCTTTTAATCCGGAAATATGAATTTCTTGATTATTTTGCCTAACATGTACGAACTTGAAGGCTGTAC
Organism: Reticulitermes speratus; assembly: GCA_021186555.1. Taxonomy (NCBI): domain Eukaryota; kingdom Metazoa; phylum Arthropoda; class Insecta; order Blattodea; family Rhinotermitidae; genus Reticulitermes; species Reticulitermes speratus. The sequence continues at coordinate 28,435,055 of JAJKFL010000013.1, read as the reverse complement.
ATCACACATTTTAAATCCAACTGTCCGTAAAGTTGTTAATGTTTACACGATTTTTTCTGCAGAGCTTCCTGAGTGCTATTTATTTAAAATATCCCGCAAACTTCTGTTAAGTGTGTTGCTTTTTGCTCAAGTGCCAAACTCACGTCTTCCAAATGACTAAAGACAATTCTTATTCCACAAATGACTGCTAAATGTGAAGGCTGGCATTCTTTTAAACTCCTGACAATCGAGTCAATAAGCAAACGTTTGGAAAACTGCACACTTACAGTAACTGCACAGCAAGACAGCACAGTTTATTAAGTTTTAGTTTACACAACGGCCGGCTTACACGGCGCACAGCACAGTATCAAACACTTCAACCTCTAAGAGAAACGTCACTGATACAATGCAATATGGCTCTACGTACGCCATCCCCGTTCTCAAGCGCACTCGCATCTGGAGTCACGGGTTCAAACCTCAGTCAGGACATGGATGTTTGCCTTGCTTTTATAACCTTAATTGGTACAGTGTTAAGACGACTGTGCGGTCTTAGGCGCACACATATCTGGGGTCACGGGTAAGAATCCCAGGCGTGCCTAAATACTGTCTCATATTCTATTTTACTCTTACGCAGTGGTAGAGACCTACAGACAGATGTGTTGATCTCAAGTTTCAAGAAGGTACTTTGTCTTTGAAAGATTAAATGTCCCACGATTAAATTCAAGTGGGGATAGGCCAGAGTACCTCATAGTTGGAAAAGAAGAAACATTGTCAACTCTTCGGTTATTTGGTTAAACTACAGTCCTATTACCAGCTAATGGAGTTACACACGTTCGAAGAAGAAAAAGAGAAGATAAATATGCGCGTGAAACAACTTCTAGTAATTCAATATTTGTGACATAACAATCACACCATCGACACACATGAGGTGTAAGAAATTCGACTCCCCCAGTTTTATAAATTTCGTATAATGATTACTAAATAATAGGATAAATTAGGTTATAACCATTTCCTTCCACATTCTTTTCAATCCACTATTCATCAATCGTTCCATCATTAAACACTACAATAGTGTGAGCTACTGGCAGTGTCATTAAATAAGCCGCAACAAATTAATAAACAGAACAGAACAGAATGACCGCTTGCAAAATTCGACTAGTTGCTTCTTTTTACGACGACACCTCCCTGCCGACAAAATGCTGTGCTACGAATCTGTTCATCCTTTCCTACATTCTTCACCGGTGATTAGGGCGAAATGAAACGTGATGGATGTTCTGCAGAATGGAGCACACCGTAATGTCCCCTGAGCTCCTGCGATATCACTATCAGCAGAACATTACGTTATGACGAATCCGTACTCTTGCGGCTCGTTACAGAAGCAAAATCATATTTTTGAGACACACAGAGCGAAAGAGACAGCGAAACGACGTGAATTCAATTTGGAATCGGAGTATATCCTGAGGCTTTGACAAATGCAGGCGGGTTGTAAAAGTGCAGTGCAGTGATCTTGAAGAGAAAACACGATGCTTCAGCACAGCATTAGAAGTTGAGCGGCCAGCTTCACACTCCGAACGCTTCCAAACAGTACAGCTGGAGTGGAAGCTGGGTGGTCCTCAGAGCAGCTCTGAACGTGGTGACGAAGAGAAAATCCCTGTCCCTGCCGCGAGTCGAACCCCGCTCATCCATCCCGTAGTCGGTCACTTTACTAACGCAAGTCATCCTGGTTTGTGAGGAAATAATCAGAAACAAAAGCCTAATACCGCACTTCTTTCTTTTATTCTTGTGGTTGGGTGACACTGAGTCCCTCGGTACTGCGGCCGCTAATGGGGCTATTGTGCCAGCCCCTGTCAAAGGATGAAAAAATGTGGAGCATTTTGTCCACAATAAACCCCACATAAACTGCCGCGGCATCGAACCCTGGCCTTCGTGATGGAAAACTGCGACTAACCACCTAAACCATAGCACGGCTTTAATACTACGTACACCGTCATTCAACTGCGTCTCCTCCTCCCCCTACAGCCCATATCATACAGTGAAAGTCTCTTCATCTTGTATTCTGTACCACAGAGTTCTCTTCACTTCACAAAACGTAGGCCCATTTCTTGACATTCTACGAATCCAGACACGCACGATAAATGATGTATGACCACTCGGTTCCTTTCTGCGTTTATCTACCCAGTATATTACACAGTTGTCACGACTGACTTGACTTTTAACTTCGTAAATAAACTCGGTTTACTTTCTTCCCTCAATGTCGAGAGGCTAACTTTCACACCGCACAACACAGGAGGTTAGATTACACTCTTTACGCTTTCAGAGAGCAAATTGAAACACAAAACATCCTGAAGTAGCAAGCATTCCCCGAATCTAATTTGCTGTTAGTTACTTTGTGAACGTAAATTGACGTAAACGTGAATATTAAATGTACGGGAAAATGTAAAAGATTACACAAAGAGTCAGACAGTACCGTATTTATTTTATAAAGCAAATGCCAAGCATTTTTGTGTTATTTGAGAACAACACACGTTCCTCGAATGGACAGTGTACCAGATTCTCCATGTAAAGTATCGAAAGACTATGGTGAAAACACTCTAACCAAGTTACGAGTACATTACATACATACATACATACGTACATACATACATACATACGTACACACATACATACGTACTTCATTATAGTGTAACTTACTTCTTACCTGAAAAAGACAAGTTACGAACTTACCGCCCCGTTATCGAACAACAACGAGAACAAACGCTGATACTAGATCTAAGACATCCGTTACGGAATTCCTTTTACACAGGTTTGACAACCCGTAAAATCTCTTGGGCGTGACACGAAAAACTTGTTTAAACACGAAAACTTCGGACTTACTCAGGAGTGTGATCGTGCCAGAAGCAACTTTTTAACAGGATTGTGAAGAAGACGCCCGTCCTAAAGATTCTGCATCTTCAGCAACAAGTTCCACAGTTCTACGTCCAATGCGAGAGTGAAACTTCAGCCTGATTTCGCGGTCGGCACATGTGCTTTACGCCAGGAAAAACTGCGAATTGAATCAGAATTCACGTAACATGTTTCAGTAATTTTGTCGATCAAGTTTAAATATGTCGAAAACTCGTGCTGAGTCTCATAAAAGTTTCCCACTGTGCTTTATAATCAAGTCCTGAATGCCAGACGAGTTAAAACAATGTTTATTATTTTAAATAAATTGAATTAACACTCATACGATTCGCGGCACCAGTTGCATACACACCTATACATTATACGTTACAGGATTTCACAATGAGAAAACCGAATAGGTTATCGTAGCAGTAACAGCCTACACTCGTTTCAGTATGTGCCCGGTTCGAATCTCGACTGAACACGGTTTCTCGTGACTTTCCTCAATCCCTCCAAGCAAACTTCGAAACAGTAACTCGAACAGACGATGACACCTGCCTTGCAAATCCCTTCAACTTCATCATTCATCAACTACCCCACCAATCGAATGCGCATAGTTTTCATACCGACTTCCTAACTAGCTCCACGGAATGAAGTCGGAACAGCCAATAGATCTGTAGTTAGTCAAGAAATTCCTCGCATTTTATGGAACCTGAAGGTTCACTACCGTTTCCATAAGGGCCCACCACTTGTCCCTAGCCTCAGCCAGACGAATCCAGTCCACAGCCTTCCATTCTATCCTTCGATACTGACAGCGTCTATAAACAGAATAATGACAAAAATATTACACCTCAAAAACAAAATTCCTAACCAGTGACTAGAGCAGGCATGGCCTGTGAAGTAGGTAAAGGTAAAACAATCCCATTACAGGCCTTGACAGGCCCTTAGGGCTCCAGGAGGTCGAGGCTCCCAGGTTTTGAGACAATCGGCACATGAAGGTGGTAAGGTTGTCAGCCCTACGCACCGGCCGCCTTTACCCCCCAGGAAAGATTCCTGTTACTCATTTCTGTTAGAGGCTGAGTCGACCCAGGGCCATAGTGCGACCGAAACGATTACGTCAGTGAAAAATTCCAGTGACACCATCGGGAATCGAACCCGCGGCGTTCCGGTTTGTAGCGCAGTGCCTCAACCAACTGCGGGGGGACGTTCATGACGTATTGTAAAATGTTAAACGTCATACGACATAGAGTAGCAGGATAAACCGAGACTTGCACAAAGTGTAGTCATACAGCAAAAATGTTCAGTGAGACGTACTCTGAGACACCAGTGTTTACTTCCCGGTGGCCAAAGGCTTAATATTTCCCGGTCCCCAAATTCTATTTAACGTTACATTTAATTTACTTTACAGCAGCTGAGAAAACTGATTTTACAACTAGGTACTTTCAATCGTTTTCATTTCCCTTTCAGGCTCTAAGTAATTTGTGCTCAACATTATTACGCCATTTGCACAGACGTCTTTTTATGTGAGTCAATTAAAATTTCTGTTTCTTCCCCTTATCTACGGACATTTTTTGAAAATTCAGTCTACATCATATCTTATATTTTCTAACATTATTTTTAATTTGAAATGTTCAATGTAATTATAAAATCCACTTCGCTTTTGGTACAACACGAATGGTTTACCTTGGTATTCCAAGTAGGCTTAAACATTTGTCTGATAGCGTATCTCAAGACAAAAGTTTCGTGGCGTGCAATGGATAAACACCGGCCTTCGTTGGGATATATAAATTACACAGCACAACAGATTTTCACATTTTTTCCACAAAGTGTAAAAATAAGCTTGTTTTGATTCAATCAGGTACGCTATCACAAAACAGACAGAAAGTCGTTCCATGCGTCATCCTATATTGCCCACCTGTTAGGCTTCATAACCGAACCTGACCCAGACATGGCTGCATTTAATGAGACGACTTCTTATTGTGACCAAGATGTGCTACATAAATTATAATTAGATATTCTAGTGCCTATTAGGGTCCTACTCCTGTTAGTGACGTCACTGGTATAGCAAGCCTCCAGTGCAGTTAACTGCTTGCGGTATCGATTTGCAATCATCCCAAACTGAACTTAACAAAAGTTCCTTTCATCTCGCACTTTGCCCAGAACGAAGAGAATGCGTGAAAGAGCAAGACACTTGCTGCTGCAGACTAACCTTGCGCCTTCTCACTGCAATGGAATCAACAGTACATGGTTGAAACTTGCACAGTACACGTCACTGCTTCCACGCCGCAAACTTGCTCTAAGTCACCCTTGTTCTTAAGTTAGACAAGAGAACTATTTTAATTTACTACTAGTATTATAAAGGTTTGAAACTGATGTAACTCCATTTCACAGACTTCTACGGAGTAGGGGAAAGAGTTAATCATTTAAAACGAAGGCCTTTCACAAACAACATAAGATACAGGGATGAGATTATTTTCGCGCAAGAAGTTCCGACATGATTTCCTACCTCAAATGGAAGCAAAGAAATATTTTTGCGTCTTCGGAGCTACGCCCATTTTGCATAAACACTTGTAACCGTCTGTGTTAAGAATATCGAGCGCAAACTCCATTTCAAGTTCAGTTAAATCATCCTTCGAGTCAAACATGGGCCTGTGAGATCCCTGAAGGTGGGGGGGGGGGACGTCGAATCGAGTTTGACTCACTCTTCCTCGCTTGGAGCAACCGTTTAAGCCCACAGTCAGTTTCGTCAGAAAGTCATACACCGGAGTCTATGGCTTACTGGCACAGATGGATGTTTACCGCTGAATGACCGTACACAGTCCACCTTACGTCGTATCGTACACCTTAGAAAAACAGAACAAACATGGGAGAAAAGTAAAGAAGTACCAAAATATAAATCAAATTAATTCCAACTTTATAGATAATGTTGTCAGAAACAACATAAATTAAAACTGCACTAAAAACAGTCGGTCACATATCAACTATCTTCTATATGTGAATAAAACCCCAACTATAGTATTGAAAGTTGTTTTGTGAGTAGAACAATTTAAAATACAGACAATTTTGTTAATACGTGCCTTCGCCTCTGTTAGACACTATTAACATCGGATAAAGGAGAGATTCGGTCTTTAACTTCACGCGTTAAGTGTAAAATAATGCAATCCAATTCAATTATTATTTATCAAGGTGCTCAATCAACAGCGAATTGACGAGGAACAGAAACAGCATTAACATATATACAAAAAAATAACAACAGGGCAATAACACGTAACGCATAAGAAACAAACAAAAATACAAAATAAACACATCAGAACAAGTTATAACAAAACAAAATGATCAATATGAAATCAGATATAATGTAATATAATATAATAATTATACATCAGAATATTATATCTGTACCTAATACTGAGAATATGGCACACAACAGCAAAATTCAGAAGTACGTGAAATTAGAAAATGAAATTAAACAGCAAAGGCAAACGGAAAAGGTTACAATACTGCAAACAGTCATTTCAGCAACTAGTGTGATGCCGAACGCCGTGCACAAGCTTCAGAACTTCTAAACTTGAAAGAAGACATCTCTAACAACGATAAAAGGACAGCAGTGCTTGGAACACACCAATATTCAACCAAAATTTCCAATCGTGAAGAATAATTGCTCAAAAACCGCGATTACTTTAGTAAAACTGTAATTATTAATTATAATAACCCGCGTAACACCTAAACGAAAACAAGTATTGTAATAATATTAATAATAACGCGTCTGGGAATACTAAATAACTCCATTCACTAAAGTGCTTGACAAGAACAATAAATTACAGGAAAGCACTACAAAACAACTAATAAAGCAAAAATGCACAAATGTAACAACACGTTGCACAAAAATATTACAACAAGCAAGATATATAGCTGCCAATAGCAGACAACATCAATATACACACAAAACAACTTCCAGTATCAACCACAAATGACTATGGCAATTAAGGCCACAAAGCGAAAACAAATCGCTATTAAAATTATCAATGTCCCTAGCAACGCTCTTTCGGAAATCGCGAAGCAATGGACACAAAACTACTTTCACCTCCTTTTATAAGAAAGAAACATAGCAAGGAACGTATCAAAGCTCAGGCGGCTAGTAGCCGACCTCTCACGGCGGAGGCGCGGGTCCGATCCCGGGCCAGTTCTCGTGAGATTTGTGGTGGACAAAGCGAGTATTTAGGCTTTAATGAGTATACCACTAATGCTCCATACTCACCTTCGTCTTAATAGTACTCTATCAGAAAGACAAGCGGGCAAAACCTGCGATCCCGCAAAGCAGTGCTCTTTCGGATATCGCGGGAAATTGTACAGAAAGCACATCCACGTTGCGTTTTAGGTCCTCGACCGGTTAAACAAAACTTTATCGTGGTAAAACAGTCAAACTTGTAATTCAATAATTAATAAGGGTTAAGTCTTAACCCTTTAAAGCCTTGTGGTTACTGCATACAGACCTTCAGACAAAAATCGTAGCCTTTGATGAGAATCAAGTTGATAAGACAGGAACACACACTTCGTAATCATGCCGTGTTTTTTCGAGACATTGGACGTTTCTGGCCACCCTGCGTCATTACCAGTCTTAAAAATGGTTCTCTATTGGTAATTAATCCGTACAGAGGGTGACTGGGGAAAATGAGATCAGCCCTGACTAAGACATAACCGGACACGTGGGGTAAGGAGCCACGAAACATCGACCAATTCCGTCCCACTGTAATCCGAAACACGAGAACTGCTCAGTACCGAGATTCCCTTAGGGCAGTCATCCTGAAAGACTCGCTGGTTTTCGTCAGGATACAAGAGCCCTCTCCACTCAACAAACACAACACTCACAGAATTTCTCTGCACCGCGGGGCGATAAAAGAAACAACAAAGACCACTGTATAAAGCAAGGACGTTCCCGACACTACAGTAACAAAATTAAAAGCGGACTATGACGAAATGGTCAGAAAGTAAGTTTACATGACGTACAATTTCGTAACTGAAGAACCTACAATGATTATGACTATATCAGGGGAATTCGCTGCCGAACGATTACCATCCTTTTCCTGGGCTGAAGCAAAATCTTGGCGGACACAAACTGAAACGCGATCACGAGGTGGAAACAGATGTGACAAGATGGTTGATAACACACGATAGCGACTTCTATCAACGGGAAAGAGAAAACTTTCGTCACACCATACGATAAATACCTTAGTTGGGGTCGGGACTACGTGGAAAAGCAGTGGGATGGCAGTACAGTTGAAATTGTACTGTTCTTATTAAGCTGAAAATAAAGAACCCAAAATGTATGCACTGTAGAGTTATATTCTAACCAACCCTCGCACAAATAAATTAACAAGGAGTTTCAGGTATAACTCATAAAGCCTACATTCATCACTGCAAATATCTCTCATACTACACATCTATTGGTGTTACTGCTGCTGGTTTACTTTAAATGTGTGAAGAATGTACGTGTTTTCTTTACAAAAGACATCCAGCTGTTTCATAAGCCAAATAACAAGAAACGTTTAGGCAATTCAGGTACCTTTTATTATAAAAATAATACCTGCCTTTATAAAACGCTACATGTTCCGACCCTTAAGGCGCGAATAAATAAAAAGGCATTAAAATAAGTTGAATTGTCACTCCTAGCAAAGAGATCTCTTTCTTACAATTTTATGTACTACAATTATACCATTGTATAAAAAGCAACCTGGCGCATCTTAGTTATATAATTTAAAAAGTTTTACATTGTATAATTAAGGTGTGTCAGCTTGATTTTTATACAATGTTATAATTGTAGTAGACAAAGTTCTAAGAAAGAGATCTCTTTCATAAGAGTGACAATTCAAGATATCTGACTGCCTTCCTTTTTATTTATTCGCTCCTGATGATGTCCCTTAAGGGTCGAAACATGTTGCACTTTATAAAGGCAAATGTTGTTTATAATAAAAGTGCGGCGTTGGGATGTCCTACAATAACACAGTTCAACGCCGATTTTCGTAAATATGAGTCCACTTATTCAAAAACAGACATGGGGACAGGCACACAGACGGCATGGGTATTCATTAGTCTGCTTCTTTTTCCAATTTAGTATGAAAAGTAGGCTAAACAGTGCATACATCATAAATGGTTCACATTTACTTTCAGTATGATAATGATCACGAACGACGATGCACTCAGCTAATACAAATAATTGCCGATCCCAGTGGCCGGTGCGGTCTAAGGCGTTGGTCTGCGGCCGCTCGCTTACTACGATTGTGGCTTCGAATCCCACCGGGGGCATGGATGTCTGTCACTTGTGAGTGTTGTATGTTGTCAGGTAGAGGTCTCTGCGACGAGCTGGTCCCTCGTCCAGAGGAGTCCTACCGAATGTGGTGTGTCTAAAAAGTGTCATCGTAAAGCCTCGAAAAATGAGGCGGCCTAGGCCCCCAAGGGGCTGTCGAGCCATTGAAAAAAAAATAAAAATAATTCATGAACTTTACGAATATAAAACCATGGTCCTTTAATATAAACTAAGAGGATGTAGACACGGTTATTACACGATTGAGACGAATATGCACCTCGGAAAGTGGTACAGGCCACGGACCGAAATCGTGATAATGGAACAGCAGATGGGGCAGAAGCACGGTATGGAGGAAGAAATAACTAACTTCAGAAAGCTGAGTTCTGCTTGAAACGTTAACAGTAGCTCAGCTGATGAAGAAATCTCCGGCCTGTTATGTAGCCCGAAGGTTCAATACCGCCTTCACAAGAGCCCACAACTGGTCAGGAGCCAGAATCACACCACCCGTATCATATGCCATTTTTAAGACCTAGTTTAGCGACATGTAAGCATTTGTCATCTGCCCCATATGCGCTATAAGCATCGCGAGTAATTGTCAATTCCGAGATAACTGTGAAACTAACGATGCTATGAATATGAAACTAAGCACGGCGGTAGTTACGGGAAACAAACATCTATGGATACGTACGATTTGAAATAACTTCTTTGGCAGTGAACATTTTTACACTTTGTATTGTCTACATAAACACACAGAAACATGTATGGATGCGTACGATTTGAAATAACTTCTTTGGCAGTGAACATTTTTACACTTTGTATTGTCTACATAAACACACAGAAACCAATATTTTCTCTCGTTCCACTTGTTACTACATTTTATACAAATATTCCGACAGCCACGCAACGGAGATGCTGCACCTAGCAAAAGAGCTTCATTACGGAGCGGGAGCATCCTTATGGAACACACGTACAGTGCAATCGATAAATGTTGATCGTGTTTCTTTCTTTTACAGCTTCTTCAGTTTCATATTCCGCCCTGGGGCATGGGAGTTGCAAGAAGACAATGATGGATCAGAAGGCCATGAATAACGAATGTTGGAGGATTAGGAAGAAAGAGCCAGATCTTGTTTTAAAGTGCTCCTCTGACAACGCCTCAGGACATACTTCGGGCGTGGAACACAACCAAAGTATATCGATGTAATTTTCTCCAATTACATACCATGATAAATGTTCATAAGGCAAACAAAGATGTCTTCAGTGTCTCCGGACAAATGCAGGGATAGTACCCAAAAATTAGGCCACAAAAGCTTCCCTCCCTACCCTCTCCAATTCGTGATTCCTTCATTATCCTAACATTTGACGTAAGCGGTTTGACAAACTGGCAGTGTCCTCAACGAACTGTACACAAATCAGCAAAAAACAACATGTGTATATCAGATTCTTTAACGTAGCAACTGTGCAAATTTTATGTTGGCCTATACATCCTACTTCCTAATTCATTATAATATGTCTTAACTGGAACGCGTCCTTCTGTTAGGTAACGACACTTCAATTAAGTTTGTACGTGAAGTTTCAGCCCTACTTAATACCGTAAAACTTAAACAGACGACAACTTCCATACTTGACTGACTACATTTTTGAAACGGGAGATAATATTTATTGAGTTCAATTCATCCTTCTTGCCTTGGGACTACCTGCCGATTAACCCCGGGTTGTTACGGTGGTAGCCCCTTCGCCAATCACACATAATGTTTACAAACCTTTTATCTTATTAAACCACTTACGCTTAACGTTGTCCAAAAATCTACCTAGATCTATAATCAGAGGTTTGTTAGTACAACTTACTATTTTCCTGTAAGCTACCCCTCGTTCACAGTCAACCATTTTTTATTTCAAAATTCGGTTCTCCTTTTCTATTTTCTGAACAACCTACCAACACATGTTTGATATCCTCTTTACCTAAACATATAGGGCATTTTCCTTTATCCATTTTATTTCTAATTCGCTTCAATTTCCGCACTCCTGCTAACAACTACACTCTCCTGCCTCTTTATTTCCTAGTACAGCATTCTATATATGTTCTTTTACCCTAGCAAATTTAAATGCTATACACTTCCCTGAGAACACATGGTGCCGTATTGTGTAATTACCTCGATCGCACGGATGCTACGGATTGTTACAGCTTTACACCCACAAGTCCTATTCTACACAACTCCACGCATACCTTTAACATTTCACACCACAATTCTATTGTTGAAAATTGCAAAACAAAGTTTCATCACGTCAGAATCAAACCGCGGCCACTAAATGGTACTAACTTCAGTTGACCTCTCGGCCGTACCGCAGCTCAGGCCTTGGTTCACTCACAGGGCAGTCCATGTGAGATTTGTGGTGAATAAAGCGGCACTTTAACATGTTGGTCCGCGAGTGCTTCGGTATCCCCTGTCAAATATCACTGCACCAGTGCCATAACCATTCGTCTCAGATCTGCGGCACGGACAATGGGCCCATTAGGAATCGAAGTCCCGCAGGGGCACAGTCTCGTCCCACCATAATTAAAAACAGTCCACCGTTCTGTAATCCTACGGATAACAGTAGTACGAACGGCAAAATGGTCAGCTTCAGGCCCCAGCCACTCTACCCCCGGAGAGCCAGGTACCCAATAAATAGGTGCATAACTCATTAGTGTTGAAAATGTGCCGTTAATAAACAAGAAATGAAACAAATACATTATATTTCGATATTTTTCATTAGTTCAAACAACGACAGTGTTGCAATCGTTATGCATTGCTCTTTCTTCAACCAATAAGGTATTAGATGGCTTATTTTAAAAGCAATGAAGTGGATACCAACAGACAAAGGACCGCGTTGGAAGAAATATGACTTACGGATTATAAAAACGAAACAAAAGCCGCAAGGAATGCAGGCCTACATGTGTTTCGCCTCGTTTAGAACGTTACTAACAATTCTCTGTGGGTTTTCCGCAGTTCGCCGTAAACTGTAGTAATTTGTAACATACTTTGTTGATAGTTTATTCTATTTCCTAAGGTCTCGTGCCCATAACGCTGTTACTTCAACGTACAAAAGACACACAACTCTTTCTGCAGGCTTATATCGAATTGCAAATTCGTATTTTGAGTTAGGATCATGGAAGATACAATTAGAAGTCCTGTCACCGCAGGTTTAATGTTGTAACTTTCCAGTCATGATGCAGATTAATCTAACGACATTTACGTACATTTAAAAACTCTGTACTGGTGCAAACTTTCAGCATGTTTACTAGAGAAACATAAAATTCTGAAATGAGCCTAGCTGTAATCTGAATATTACTCTTACGGGAGAGCGGGGACTTATAACGAAATATGGCTGAGTTATCTCCAGAGGCATGTTTCATATCGAGTTTCATAAACATGGCTCCTGTGGTTCATAAATTATTACACTGAACAAACGCAGAATATAAGGCTGCGGAAGTCTTTGTTCCATTAAACAAACAAGATTAAAAGTCAGTACCGAAGAAGGATTCACACCTTGACCTTCGCTGAATGTTAACGTAATGGGATTACATGTTCGCTATTGTTTTCATTTTTACCGGATAACCTAATGGAGATTTACGCGCACAGAAACCTACTGGACTTGGCATCAGTATTTGTTAGGCCTGGTTTAAGACGTCAACCAGGATGGACAGAGTGCCGTGCCGCCATCGCCTCCCCTCGCAACCCCCCCCCCCCCCACGATGGCATCTACATACGGAATATTTACGTCCCGCGCAACACTGGACGCTTTTATAGTGCAAATTTCCCTACAGCTACAAATTACCCCAATTAAAAACACACACGAAGTAGCAACGTAACGCGGCAATCCGAGAGAACGGGAAGTCTGCACGGCCTCAGTCTGGTTGCAATGCAAAGCAAGGAGATTTGGTGACGGGAATTTGTCCATCCCCGTTACCGGGAACACAGTGGACTAACAAGCAACATTATATGCCCAAGCACTATCATCACACAACATAATACAAGTGCCTACGTCCAGTCGCCATGCCGCATTCTTCCATCCCTTACAGACAGTAAAATGCGCGTATTTTAAATAACTAACTCAGTGCAGCAGAGCCCGTTTTGTGAGCTAACAGGTCCTCAGCTAGTCAAGAAATCACCAGCATACTTTGGAACCCAAAGGATCATTACTGTGTCCGCAAGAGCCCGATTCTGGTAAAAATCAAACAAAACTAACAATTGACGTGAAGGTCTGCACGCCTACCACCATGCCCCTCGAGAAAAAAATAATCAAATATTTGTCGGAGCAAAAATATATCGATTAAAAGTTTATTTGCAAAATAAAATAGATGCCTTATGCCCAACACAGACTTCCATAAGTGTTGCTGTTCTTGAAGTAATTAAATAAGTATTGCCATGGTATGTGCATATTTCTAAACTTTTATCTTCAATTAACACTGGCATTCTTTAGACATACGAAGTTTACCGAACAATCAAAAAAGCTTTTCTGAACGCAAGCGAAAATATCCGAATCATTTCAACCCAGACAATTGTGACACGAAGCTCCCTCAAACCTCAATTTCTAGTTCTGCATATTAAGAAGGTAAAATTGTCCGTGTGTGTGCTATGAATGCATATGGGGGAGTGGAGGTATAGCTCCAGTCATTCGTGACCTCGGCACTAGAAAGGGTGAGTGGTCACCTTCACGCCCCATCTGCATTATCTCTGGGAAAAGAGCGACCGGTAACCACTGCATAAGAGGCTGAGTGCGCCCCAGAGCCAGTCCAGACGCTTTACGAGAGAAATCTCCTTCTCCTGGCCCGGCCTGCTTTTTCAGTAAGCTCAATGCTGCAACGCAGGTAGGTCATGTACAGCGGTGGTCCAAATTGTCAGATAAAAACATGTATTGAAATTAATGGGAAATCTTTCGCACAACGCTCCAGTATCAAACTCTACGAACAGCTGTTCAGCAGCTCTTGAGCTGTTATGTTTGCACAGACGGATGGACAAAGGAAACATGGATAGGCGATCCGTTGGGATGCGAACCACGCAAGACATCGCGGCGAAGAACGAAGGACGGGTACTTCGGCCAGTGTTAATGAAACTTAACACTGAATTTTTTTTTCCACTGGCGCAACAGCCCTAGTGGGTCAGGGCCTCCTCATTATCGAGGCTTCACGATCACACTCAAATACACCACACTCGGTAGGACTCCTCTGGATGAGCGAGCAGCCCGACGCGGAGACCTCTACCTGACAACACACAACACTCACAACAGACAGACATCCATGCCCCTGGAGTGATTCGAACCCGAAATCCCAGCAAGCGAGCGACCGCAAACCCACGCCTTAGACCGCGCGGCCACTGGGATCGGCTAATACTGAATAACAGCACGAATTTATAACCTACTGTCATCAACATCAAAATTTAAATTCCACTCCGTCAGAAATCCATCAATGTCGGTGATAGGGCGTTAGAGACTCGTTCGAAATGATGCAGGAAGTGTTCCCATAATAGTTTACAGATTTCTTTTAATGCCACAAGCAAAGTTTCATTTTACACCGAACACTTCTGGTTCCATCTACCACGTGCGACGGATGTGACGCCACTGTCTTATATAAATAGCCTTTCCGCTCAATACCTTCATCCGTCATGAAGCTGGCTTTATAAGTCATAAAATCTTTTCCTCTCCCTTCACGACCAACAAGTTTGTTGCTTAGTGGGTCAGCTTATCTGCTATATTAGTGGTCATATACCACAGTAGTGGCCCATTTCAGCCGTTTTTAGAGCCGACTCAATCCCAGTTTCCGCCTTTGTTGTGTTCAATATCCTACGTTATTTGTCTTCGTTAAACAAGAAACTCAGCCGAGACAAATACAACCCACAGCCATCACTGGAACGCCACATAAGCCTGCCTACGAGCTTTACGATGTGTCATAACCTCCTGCCATTTCGTATAATGGAACAGTTAATTCAAATGGACCGTGGTCACTTCATTCACATTGCGACTCTTACGCCCTGAACACTCTCACACTATTACAAAGAGCAATTTCAGCTATTGGACAGAGCCTAACAAGTAAAAAGCACGTCGACAAAAACTAATTCATCATTGTGTCTCTGCTCGGGAGTGTCAGTTTCGACGAGTACTTCCCATAAGCTATCTCGAAGTATACACACAAAAAAAAGGCACTTGAACGACTACTCCGGTCATCTAGGGCAGAAACTTTGCTATTAGGCTGGTGGTTTGGTTACAGATTTCTTACACAGTGCTTGATCCTCAGGCAATGTAAATGTCGGAGACGACTCGTGGCTTCGGAAAAGAACAGTCAGTTCTGTGCCATTGGCACTCCTCTTGGTAATTGCTGAAACTCCGCGGAGGGAAATAAACAGTGACAGTACCACTGGAGAAATCCGGCTGTCGAATGTAAACTCGGATTTATGTTTACTTAAATAAGAGATCGCCAGACATAAACAGTGAAGAAAGAGGAATCTGAAGAATTCGGTACAATAAGTTACCGTGCCTTGTTTCAAGACATTAGCAAAATTTCAGTTCAGAACTAAACAATCTGCATATCTCACAACGGTTTCAACGGACAGAATTCCATTTGTCCACCACTGTAATTTATAGCTCTTAGACTCCATTAAATCACTATTCTCTTGAATGTACAGATTATAACCGATTCGAAAACGATACAGACTGCAACACAGACTAAATCACATGTGCCTCCCACCGGTCTTTACTGCTTCCATCTTCTGGTTCTTTTCTTAATTACAGCCAATGCTCCGTACTTCTGCATAAAACATATACATTATATTATTCTATTTCGACGTGACAAAATCACATTAGCCCGACTCGTATCAAAAGACTAACAAGTGTGACGTCTATCACCTTTATTGTATACGGAAACATGCTTCTACTGGGGCAACTCTTAGCTGTCAATGTAGGCCTACCTTATTGTCACCAAATTTCCAACTATAGCTGATTATACATTTCTAACCAACACAATCGGAACGTCAAGACACATACAGAAACAGGAAAACAATAAAAAGTGAAGTTCAGGTACAGGAAAAGAAAAGACGCCGTTAAAACATTTTCAGCTCAGACCAGACGCCGGGAAATTGATATTAACATTTACTGCACCATGTTACAGGCTGCTTTCCGGTACAATTAATTACATGCTGCAATACATCAAAGCGTGTTCTGCCGGGTACAACGTGTTAATATACGTGTACAACAGAGAATCAGTACTTGTAACAAGAAACAAGAATTTCAGAAAAACTCTCTGGGTCAATGTGTCTTGTCTTCCGGCTATAGGCCTATACAGTAATGTTCGGTGGAGTTACCAGAGGAGCGTAACAGAGCTCTCGTATCCTTACTTCTAATAGGCCTATACGTAACATGTAAGAAATTACTGTCAGTATGAAAGTGTCGACCTATAGATTTCAAAATACCTGTAAATTTCGAGAGTTTTGATGTCAGGGTGATTTTCATTTCTGTCCAATCACTGAATCGCACGCTCATCGATTACTATTCCGATTTTGTGTAGCCTTTAGGATTGAATACAGTAAGTTCACACAAACAAACAACTTTCTACAGATATAGATTTATGCTTTTTACACGATTCGTACCTCGCTGTCGGTGTTAACGTATTGCCTGCAAGTCATGACTTTTAAGAAAGCACTAATAAAATTCAGGGCACTCAAGGAGCACAACCAGCTGGACTGGAGTGACACTTGAGCTGAAAGAAATGTCAATTTTAACCACATTTCAGCTACATTTTCCAATAACAAAAAAAAAAATCCACAGGTCCGAAACGCGACTGAAAATATAGTTCATACCACAGATGTCTAATTTAGAAGTAATTTTCATAAATTAATATAATTTATTAAAACATGAATGTTACTGCAGCATCTGAGCTTCACAAATATCTGAATATTAATCCAGTATTTATTAGACGGATAAACTTGCAGACACAGATACTGCGACTCAAGTTTATCCGTACTTATAACACAAGCTAAACTAGTTAAGTGAGAGCCTCTGTCAAATCGCAAATATTTCAAATGGGCATAACGATCCTACACGAATAAGGGAACAAATACATACGAGTAAGTAAGTGAATCGTATACACAATACTTTAACAAAATAAAACGTAACTGACACAACCGTACCATTTTCATAGAGACCAAATGGCACACATTGATTATCAAGGCACTCCGTTTTTGGGATTTCTAGATTAAGGGAAACCGTTACATTTCCAGTGAAGAATAGACTTATTATGATTTGTTTCCGGATGAGTGTCATTTAAGTTAATAGGAACATCCTTTGATACACAAGTCGAATGTTAATGGTTATGGTATACCTGCCAGTTTAATTAACTGACAACACTCAAAGATGACTCTCAGCATGCTTCAGTAACTTCGAGTCCCTTGGCTGTAGGATGCGTTGCACGGCGCAGTGAGGTAAGGCAAATTAGGGTACATACAATGTGTAGACTAGACAGGGGAGAAGGAAAGTAGCAACTCAAGAAGTCTATTACAGAAAGCGAGTGTAGTTTCAACAGCGTATTCAACATGTTACGCGGAGCCATCTCAGTCAGCACTTCCGGAAACCCTTTCGGATTTACCGATGAAGGTTGGAGGGTGGAAAGGAGTTGTCTTCTGGTGGTAACTGATCGAATCTTGGCTGAGTCATAAGGTAATCATAACTGAGGTTACCAATGGCTTTCTTCAGTTTCACCGGCGAATACTGGCAAGGAACCTTCAAACATGCCAAGCCCGCCTCCTATACTCGTACCTAGTAAACATTCATGATAATCTGCTTATCATATTCAACGATATTTCAACTCTACAGACGAAACAGCATCGAAAAACAACCTAACAATGAATGACACATACTGGGTTCCAAATAAACTCGTAAGGTCTACCGGACCACAAAAGTGTGCTACATCTAATGAATATGACCTAATTAGGCTAAACATTTACTTAAATATACATATAACTTAGTTCAAGGTACTAAACGTAACACAAGGGGTATGCCTACACGTCTTACCACATGCTTCGTCTCCCAAACTAATTAATGGATTTCTATTAAATTTAGTAGTAGGGATGCTACACATTTCCTCCAAATGTGATGCTGGTCCGTATCGGTCAAATACAATGCCTACCTTAAACGGCGCTGTACTATACTTTTATGAATTTTACAAACACAGCGCCTCAGACCAATATCTTGTTGCTAAAATTATGCTTGGAGGTGGTGCTTATCTAAAGAAATATGGGGGGGGGGGGGGCAAACATGTCACGTTTTTGTGCATTACCAGTACTTCTACTGCTGTTTTTCGTCCACTACATAATCCACATCCATGCTCTGTAGCGTCTTGTCTGTCATTAGGTGTGTCATTACCAAATTTATATCTGCAAGAAATTGAAGTCAAGACCAAAGCGGCTAAATAATCGCAAATCAGACCGCTGCGTCGAGGTCTGTTAGTCACAGCGCTGCTAATTACGGACCCTTTCAGACAACACACTACATATTTTCCGCAACACATTTTGCGCTGATGACCAATGTGCGAGAAAACTGCCCAATGAAACGCAACGCCACCCACTGAACTACATAGCGTGATAGCATTTTGATGATTATTGTTACTTTTGTTACTTTCTCGAAGCAAGCTACCAAGCATCTCACCGCAGTCCACATTGCTTCCTCACAAACCCTCTCCCAATCGTAATTTCATTATAATTCTGATATTTGTACCGTCATAAGGCGGCTGCTTACTGCGGAGAGCTCTGGGCAATCCTAAGACATCCATGTGAGAGTGTGATTGACTAAATGGCACTGCAGGCGACCTTTGTTTGGAATACTTCGGTTCATCCGTGCCTATGATCTTTCCACTGATATTCCATACTCATCTTCCACCTCTAGCGGAATCATCGATAGGCTTGACCAGCCGGCATAATAATACAACCTCGTCTCCCACTTGGGGCTTCATTTTGAAACGGCACTTGGCTGGACGTGTGTCACAACGTGCCACTGCGTCGGTAACGTACTCTGCACACCTTCTTACGTAGACACACGTTCGAAGAGCCTAATGAACCACCTAACAAATTACGCGAGTACTCATTTACAAGACGTGACACAAGGCGTCACTCTCACCATCATTTTATCGCTACCTACGATTAAAGAAGATCGACAACTTCAGCAACCATGTCCTCGTTTCGATTAAGGTCCTGAGTAAATTTTATAGCAAAACGGACGCAGAAAAAACTTGAGTCCCTCCCAAATTAGGGCTGGTACATCTACCAACCCTTCACAAAGAAAAGTGTCGCAGTATTCTCTCCCCTCCCTCTCATAAAATCGTTTCTGCGTCTCTCAACATTATTTTATTCGTTCCGGTCGTCGAAGGTCAATATAAGGATGGATTTACTTTCATCCAGCGAACTACATTCGGTCCTGACATTACAGTTGGCAGCCGGGATATCTCAGTCGGTATAACGACTAGGCCATAGGCC
Organism: Reticulitermes speratus; assembly: GCA_021186555.1. NCBI lineage: Eukaryota > Metazoa > Arthropoda > Insecta > Blattodea > Rhinotermitidae > Reticulitermes > Reticulitermes speratus. The sequence goes on along the minus strand of JAJKFL010000013.1, from coordinate 28,415,396 downwards.
GAACGGTCCGGGTTTCGATTCTCGGCAACGACAGAACTTTATCTCTTTTTCAAAACGTCCAGACCGGCTCTGGAGCCCACTGAGCCTACTATTCAATGGTTGCTGGAGGTTCATTCCCTGCGGGTAACGTGACCGACGTTAGGAATAAGTGAAGATATACCTCCACTTCCCACATACGCCTTCACGGCGTGTACATGGAAAACTTTACCTTTAACGTAAGATTACAGCCATGATACCCTGAAAACGGAGACAGTACGTTTCTCCGAAACGTCGATAAATTCCTAAAAGACTATAAATTCACATTCGGCAGAGCGACTAGCTACGAGCTGGACGGTCCAGGGTTCGAATCCCGGCAGGGGCAAGAGATTTTCTTTTCTCCAAAACCGTCCAGACCTACTCTGGGGCCCACCCAGCCTCGTAATCAATGTGTATCGGGATTCTTTCCTCGGAGGTAAAGCGGTCGGAGCGTGAAGTTGACCACTCACCTCCGTCTAGTGCCGAGGTTCAGAATGTGTGGAGCTACACTCCTTCTTCCCCTATATACTTCATGGCGTGGATAAGGACAAGTTTACCTTTACCTTTTACTAAAGAGTGTCACATCCCTGAGGACCGTAGGCCTAATCTTCACAGTCAGCGTACGAGAACCTCAAATCCCCGTATAGGTGGTCTGGCTATACATCCTTCGTTGAAAACAGAGAAAACTTGGCTTTCCCCTACGCGTGTTATTTCTTTCTGTCCTGCGTAAGCAATTTATCTTTTTTTAACTTCAGAAGCTGAGTTCTGTGTTTTTCTTTCATTCAAAACTCCGGTCTCTACTACATTACAGAACTGAAAGGATTTAAAATATCAGTATAACAAAGTAAATAATCAAGGTGTTAAGCAACCGTGTAAGTCATGTAGCAATTCCCTTTATTTTGACACACGGATTGTGCCTATGTTACCACCACGAATGAAATTATAACATACATAATACGAATTGTAAATTACAGAGCAAACACAGAGAGTAACCCTTGCCCGTGGAACACCGAACTAGTTCCGATATACCACAGCTGACTTAAAGCACAAGTATTTAAAAACGTAAATTATTCAGTTGGGACGCAACTACATATCATACAAAGCACACAATTAATTCCTTGGGTAATTTACTAAGTAAGATCTGCGTTCTTGTGGGATATTACGCAGCACTGACTGGTAGTTCTGTACCGACGTTTCGGGACAACCTATCGGTACCATCTTCAAGGGTCAAGAAGTCTTCTTGGACTTCTTGACCCTTGAAGATGGGACTAATACGTTGTCCCGAAACGTCGGTACAGAACAACCACTCAACGCTGCGTAATGTCGCAGAAGGGCGCAGATCTCATCTACATCGTGGCAGAGCCTGAAATCACGCAAAGTTACTACGCAATTCTTATTTTTACGTTCGCATCCACACACGAATAAAGGAATTAATTCACGTTTCGTCTGTTGATTAGGCCTACTCTATTTCTGTCACAAGTCCGATACAGGGCAGAGTACGTGTCGGCAGGAAACGCAAGTAGTATGACGCATTCATCTTCAAGGACTGTACATATAAAAACCATTAACAGAGGCAGACGAAAAGCCAACGTATACTCTGGGGACCACAGCAGGGCTCGTAATGCCACCTCACAATTAAAGCATGCCTGCTTCCATTATCCGTCGAAACAAAGTCAGAACGTCTTTCAGAAATGGAAAAGTAAACATCAAACAACGAGTCATATTAAATGACGGTTTCAGCCATATCATCTGAAACAAAAACACAGTGTTACAAGTATCACTTATTTACTTTTCCATCAACAGAGTTCTTGATGCAAATCGGAATAACAGGCACGCTACCAGACATAACACCAGCACCACACACTCTCGGCAATGATAAGGCTCGAAGAGTAAGCGGAACGCAGAACAACACACGACATTAAAGCAAGGCTGAATTCCATCTATAGAACATTTAAAAATTCAGTCCTACGTCACAGAAAACACCCTGCCTCTCGGTTACAACGGGCATGGGTTAATGCTGTTAAAGGGAAAATCGCTGTTTATTGTGCGAATAATATGAACATTATGAAGACACTTGACTAAGTCAATCATTCACTCACACACTCACTCCACGCAGCACAGTCCCGCTTGAAAAGCTTTCTTCCGCAGCTAGTCAAACAATTTCCCGCACCTTATGGAACCCGAAGGATCATTACCAGGTTCACAGGACTCCGCTACTTGTTCCTATCCTCAGCCAGGTGGATCCAGTCTATTCGACCTCCAGAACTATTTCTTTAAGATAAATTCTGATATTCTCCATCTACTCCTAGGTCTTCCAAGTGGTCTCTTTCCCTCAGGGTTCCCCACCAAAACCACGTATGCACGTCTCCTCTCCGCCGTACTCGCTACACTTCCCGCCCATCTCACCAGGTAAAAGTATTTTAAAACGATTTCTGTTGGGTCCATTACATCGGGCAGGGGATAGAATTAGCTCGATCAAATGTGACCCAACATATTAGGTTTTATAATATTAACTCTGCCTTCTAATATATTTTATTTCAAGTCTTTTATCAGTTGTACTTATATTGAGATAAATGACATCAAGGACAATTTATCCAAAACGACGATAACATGGCATATGTAATGACATACAGGAAAGATGTGGGGGTGTGGAATAACACACCCTCATATAACTGACGATTTATTTAACTTCTCGTCGCATTTATTCCAAAAAAGAAATCGTTCCACGGAGCAAAGTTTAGGAGTCTGGGGTGAGGGGATCACAAGCCATCTACACCCACCAACAAACCGGGATCACATGCCACTTACACCCACCTACACACCGGGATCACATGCCACTTACACCCACCTACACACCGGGATCACATGCCACTTACACCCACCTACACACCGGGATCACATGCCACTTACACCCACCTACACCCGGGATCACATGCACTACACCACCTACCACCGGGATCATGGGTTCGAAGGAAGATCGTAAGCATTTCTTTGTGTTGTCCTGTAACAGCACATGATTCACAACAGTTTGATGCTCTTTTGTTGGATCCTGCCTTACTCCACAGACCAGAGTCCTTCTTCAAAAGTTGACAGTCGCTCAGGTAGTCGAGGAATTTAAAGACTTTATGAAACTCAAAGGTTCATTACTGTCTTCAGGAAAGCCGTCAATTTTCTCTATCCTGATTCAGATGAATCTAGTCCACAACCCCATTCAATTTCACTAAATTTCATTTTAATACTATCCTCCCATACGCCTACATCTTTCAAGTGGTCTCTTCCCTGCAGATTTACCTGCCAAAATGTATGCATTTCTAATCTCTCTCTCTCTCTCTCTCTCTCTCTCTCCTCTCTCTCTCTCTCTCCTCTCGTGCTAAAGGTACGCAATTCTTGTTCTTCTTCATTTGATCACGCTAACAACACTAGATGCACAGCACTATTGATTACAAATCTCTTCGTCATGCAGTTTTCCCCTCCCTTCTGTTCTTCCTCTTTTTTGGGTCCAAAATTCTCTTTAGCAACCTGTTCCCAAACATTTTCAATATACTCTTATGTTCTACCGTAAAATGATAGACCAAGTTTCACACCGATACCACAGTCACAATTTTGTACATTTTAATTTTTACGTTTTTCGATAGCAGACGTTGGAAAAGAAAAAAAAAATTCTCAACTGAACAGTAACGAGTATTCCCGAATTTAAGTTGTGCAATACCTTTGTATTTATATACCACACATAAGAAAGCACTAAATACAGCAGTGTTTAGTTCAGGACATTTACATATAAAGTTAAAAGCACATACACATGCTGTGGCACTACCTTCACGGGTGAGTTTCAGTTTAAACAAACTGTAAATCTGAGTACACCACTAAACTTTTAAACACGAAATGTGTCGGTTTCATATAAGGACCCAGTGCGGTTATACAAAACTAATTTGTTAATGTTGTATAAGGCAAAAGTCGCTGTTTGTTCTCAGATCCGTACAAAACACATAAAGGCAACGTGAGCACCATGTAGAATTTTTGAATGTTAAACCTGGTGGTACGTACAGTAACCGCTAAAATACAATTAACAGTATATACAAAAGATCCATTTGCCTTCCATTCGTTTTTAAGCATACAGTCTTACCTGATTAAAGTCTACACAAAACAGTGCAAAATTGTTTTTCTTTTGTAATGGTAAGATCTTTTTTGTATAAGTTTTATACGTTATTTTAGTCCTGATGGAACTTATAAGTTCTGAAATGTGGTGCTGGAGAAGAATGGAGAATATCAGTTGGACCGATCGTGTGATAAATGAAGAAGTATTATACAGAGTCAAGGAGGAGAGGAATATCCTACATACAATACAAAGAAGAAAGGCTAACTGGATTTGTCACATCTTGCGTAGAAACTGCCTTCTAAAGCACGTGAGTGAAGGAAAGTTAGAAGGAAAGATAGAAATGACAGGAAGACGAGGAAGAAGGCGTAAGCAGCTACTGGATGACCTTAAGGAAAAGAGAAGATAAGAGAAATTGAAAGAGGAAGCACTAGATCGCACCCTGTGGAGAACTCGCTTTGGAAGAGGCTACGGACATGTCATAAGACAGACTACGGAATGAATGGAACTTATAACAGCAACTGGCGGGTGGAATTGTATTAAGGTCTGTAAATGCAACAAATGTTTCTTTCAATTTCGAAAAAATAAATTAAATGTATAAGCGAAAGTAAATATTAGTTACTGGCGTACCCCATCACGTTCCTGGTGTACTCGTATGTACCTGCGATACGCCCGGTGTTCACTTGGCGCTATGCACCTGTGCAGTCGCCAGTGTCAGACTTCAGTGACAATTGTTAATACTCACCCCTGAAGAAGACATGGATGGAGCCAAAACATGGATGGTTCTTGTGAGATCTATAGTTTTGCTAAATATATATTAAATGACGCCATATTTAATGGTGTATAATATTAAGGCACCTTCTTCATGTCTTCGTAGTTTACTACGTCCAGCCACACACTTTCTTTTTGTGGAGAAGGGCCCCGCAGCAGAAGCTACGGACGCACCGCAGCCTTAAGGCTTATTGTGCAACACTTGTGATGAAGATGAAGAGAAAGATGATCCGTTTTTTTTCGTTTTTCCAAGTAATGGAGCACCGTGGAATGAAATTGACAGGGGAAAACCGAAGTATTTGGGAAAAAACCTGTCAGTGCCACTTTGTCCACCATATATCCCACATGGACCGACCCGGGATCACACACGGGCTCACACACCACGTCAGTATGCACGAAAACTTCAAGCTAAGCAAAGGCCAGCGTTCCAATTGGACTGTGGTGCCAATAAAAAAACAAAACTACACACCCACTCCGTAATATTAATTACTGGGTAAACATGAATACAAACCAACATTCTTGCTGGGAAACTTTCCCCAGGTAATACCCCAGACGGCTAATCAAAGAACGTCTAGGTTCTGCCGGAGTATACTCGTATCACATCGTAACCCCTGCGTGCCCACTCACGTTGCCGAGCGAATTCATTTCTGAACAACGACGTCGCCGTGTTTGGACGGTCGCAAGTAATCACAGAACACCATGCATGCGATGAATGTTTCACGATTCCCAAGGTTACAAGACCTAAAATTTTTGTAAATGTATCACTGTATGAGGACATAATTATCAGATATCGGAACAAGCTGTCGAAAAGGGAAGAGAGGTAAAATTGCAGACAACTGGATCGCGATGAACCAATGCTATTCACAGTCAGGAACAATTCATGTCAGAACCAGCTGTTGATTTATCATATCGTCTGTTGCAAACATCACTTGCTACACAGAAGTTCGAATATCATTTCAGCAGAACGGCAGCAGGTAAGCAAAGGGAAACAAACACTTGATTATATGAGTTCTGACAGTTTGTTGAACGTGTCTCTGAAGTAACGGCTAAGCTCGTTGCTTCCGTCATCGTTGTGCTTGATACTGCTGTCACTCTGCTTATTATTACGTTATTATCATTATCATCCTCACTTTTGCACTATCTTTTCTTATAGGTCTACTGGAACAAAACTCACCCTATACTATGGGTCTCCAACCCACGGCCCGCCACGTTGTATTCTGCGGCCCGCGGCCACATTTGTGCATTATGTTTTATTCATTTCGTAGTCTATCTTACGACAGGTCCATAGCCCCTTCCAAAGCAAGTTCTTCATAGAGTGCGAACTAGTGCTTCCGCTTTCAATTTCCAGTATCGTCTCGTTTCCTTAAGGTCATCCAGTAGCTGCTTACGTCTTCTTCCTCGCCTTCCCGTCACTTCTATCCTTCTTTCTTCATGTATATGTCATACAAATTGCACAATAATTTAGGCGGTTAGGTGCACCACTTATTCCCTTTTTTCAACATGAGGCCCGCGAACCAGCCCACAATAACGGGTGTGTCCCTTTGCCATAAAAAGGTTGGACGCCCACGTCCTACAAGGTGTAAAATCCCACATGACCATCATTTGATAATTTCGATGTAACAAAATCAATGATTACTACAAACGTTTGGAAAATCACACGTAAGCATTACTGTAAACTCACGTACCGAAATAAATGCTGCAGTAAATCTCTCTCTTCATGGCCTCCGCCAAGTAAGCCTCAGAACCTGCGGCGGGAAGTCCAACAGTACTAATCGCTTTAGTAAAAAACAGAACGGGTACAGTAATATTAATTGAAATCATCAACTATAACATCCATAAATACAATACGTTAAAATAAAACCTTAATCACGCTACATGATCGACATACCAAATATCACGAACGGTGTAAAAACGTCATGTTCTTGTGCACACAAGGAATGAATGTGGGAGAGTGGGGTATAGCTCCACTCATTCTTGACCTTCAGAACTCGGAGGTGAGCGGTCAGCTTTGTGCCCCGGTCGCTTTACCCGAAGAAGGAGTCCCCTGTACCCACCAATCATAATGAGTGTTTCACCGAAATAGCTACGGTTCTTAAAAAGTTCTGCGACTCAAAACTCAGATACAATAAGAGCATATTCACAGTTTATAATACTCATAAAGGAAGCCCAAACTCCATAGTCATTAAACTCCCAAGCTCAAGAATCACAATAGACTTTCTTGTTCACATTCAGTTTTCAATAAACTGGCAAACAGCGACCTTTAAGCGGATTACTGAAAGGGGGCAGCATACACAACACGCCACCTAACCCCACTCCCTAGCCGTATCAAATCCAAGCAGAGGGATAACAAAATAGCTACTGCTTCTAAACTGCGACATACGATAGCTACACGAGTATCATCACTGCGGGATGAACGCACGAAAAACAATTATGCATCTCACCACCATCACTACTACTACTACTACTACTACTACTACTATTATTATTATTACTTTTATATTTGTTTCGGACGATAGGTCGATCGTTTCCGTCACCACCACATCCAGAACAACTCTGGCCCATCCACCCTCCTGCTCACTGGGTAGTACCAGGGATCCTTTCCCATGAGATAAAGGTGTCAGAGCGTGAAGCTAAACACTCACCTCCGTTTACGGCCGACGTGCCGAGCGACCTCTAAACGCCATCACAGCATGTATTCAGTCACAGAGATGACATTTAAATGCACACTGCGGTGACAGTTTCTAAACTGAGGTACCCCTTTTCATTGCTGCATATGCACGACATCGTTAACGTCAAAGGTCAACACAGAACAATAAAAGTTCTGCAGGTTGGACGTCGGCTGTTAGAAGCTAACTAAAATCTGTGCACGAGTTACACAGGACTGTGATATTTATTCAAATTGCCGACAAACAGGATACAATTACAACATTGCGCAAACCTAGGCAGCCAGGAGGAGTCACTACAACTCTTCCCTTCAGACACCTACACTTAGTATTATCCCACTATTTAGTCACAAGCTGCACATCCTCACTGCAAGGCAGAGCAACAGCAATTCGAGAATTCGCTCCCACAGAGAGCTGAAAGCATAAGATTCAGTATATACAGCACATGCGAAGTGAGAATGTATCCACACTTGGCAAACTAACACAGGGTCGCACATGCCCCTAAACAGTTGATACACCGTCTTAAGTAAATACGATCCACTGCCATCGCACGATATATATTCCCGTGTTTATATCGATTCTAGCACTAACCACTTAACACTCTCGAAACGCCTATAAAGATCTAACATCGTAACGTTTAGCATTTCTCACTCATGTCAGCTGCTTGGGTTAATTAGCAGTTCCCGATAGAGCGCTGAATGACAGCCTAATTTCGTTAGCGGCTGCGATCTCCTGAGAACAAGAAAGGGTTTCGCAAGAGAATAAGTAAACGTATCCTCGAGTTCTGAGGTTTTTGCAGGGGTCTAGCTGAATATTCCGTTCGTTTCGTCACTTGGTAATCGGATTCCGACGTTTCGAACCAACGTACAGACCACGAGATGATCCCTGCGGGGGGTGAGTGTGGCTGGCGCGGTGCGGGAACTGCTGGCCTTAGGAGGGACTACTGGACTACTATCGGTAAGAGCGACAGACTACTCTACTACTGCAAAAGGACTGAAAACACAAAGCATTTCGAGTAGCGTGTGGTGAGCCAGTGCACTGTGCGATTGCTTGCAGGATGGGCGGCAGCAACCTGTCATTCATCACGATTTTGCACATGCGCATATATCGCATTCCTAGCAGCGATCAACTCCTGTTCTGTAGACAGTAGCGTTCCTCATCTTCAAGGTCGAAATGTCTAAGAACACTGAGCATTTGAGAGGCACCGGTTCGAATCTAGAAGTGTGAGTTACCATGTCCCTGATCACAGCAGTTTTATCGCACACGCAGCCTGCATCTGCCTCGAATTCAGATCATTCGAGAATTCTACGTTCAATTTCAGTGTAAAAACAAATTCTGAATTCCCCGTGGATGCAGGCTTTCTATGCAGTAAAGCTCCCGCGATAGCTGCCGTGCAGGGACATGATAAAAAGGACACTCTCGCCTGCCCTCTCGTGTTATCCTCAGTCCTTCAAGACAAATGCCAGAACAATACCTTAAAATAAGCTACGGCCGGTTCCTGCCACATTCCCCCCGACAAAGTGCCATGATCAATGATCATCCTAATACATTTAGCGACGTGGAGCCACTGACGTTCATAATGTAACTAAATAACGACTGTCATAATACTGCTGCTACACTGTGAGGTTCATTAGTCAAAGTGTCCACCATACACAAACAGACTGACGGCCAAGGCATAGTCGAAATCTTCCCACATCTTCACTGGAATGTAAAATTAATTCTCTGGGATATCGTTACGAGACTCCTTTAACAAGCATTAGCATAAACCAGTAGCAGCTACGGATAATGCACCTAGATTCCAGCATTATCCAGAAAAGCGTAACTAATTAACTAACACACTGATTCCCTCATACAATACATTTCAACAGAAACTGATCAGTGCCTAATGATGGTAATAATTAACTTCGATCCAAGAGATCTGTGAAAGCGCAACTCTTGCTCTACACATTTCGGCCTGTTTCTGGCCAATGGATAACGTCCAAACGTATTCACAACCAAGCTGAGATACACTTTAACAGTATTTACACTGACTGCCACATTAAGTATTAGAGATGGAGTGCAAATACACAAAACCATGCTGACAACGCCGCATATGCCGTACGGAAAGGGCTTAGAACAGCAGAATGTGGCGGCCCCTCATCGAACTGAAAAACATTGCTTCTCACAGACGCTTATAAGGTAAAATTAATTCGCCTCTCCCCCCCCCCCAAACTATCACTCCGTCTTCCACAAAGCCCTAAAATATAAGTTCAAGCCCTCACAATGCAATGTAGGCTACACAGCATAACCGGTAAATTCTCACCGACAGCTAAACTGTAAAGAGCGTGATTATTCTTAAAGCGCGCTTTCTGTGAAACAAACCACGATATATTTCTGACTTCCAGCTCCATCTAATAACCCTTTAATGTTTAGGAAATCCTACAAACGAATGAAAGGCTTGCAAGCGAACTTAAAGATGTATTTTGTAAAGTCTCCCACGTTCCACATTCCGGTAATATTACAAATTAATTAACGTAAACTTCATTTCCAATAACAATGTTCTGTTTCCAACTGACTCGCCTTTCATTTCTACCTTACAGTTTTCCTTTTGTTCGACTTTTCTTAGAATGAGGTAACAACAGGATTACTGCGTCCGTGAATCTCCCTGACGACAGGAAACGGTAAGCACCCAGAACAAAGCCAACCTGTTGTCCCTAACGGAGACAAATCACATTTTCAACTTGCAATAAACAGTAGACCTAAAGCGAGGTTCTTTATAGTAACCATAGACAGCAGTAAGGCGTGAAAGCTTAGATTCATCAATGTTTTATCATGGACGTCAAACTCTCTACACTAACGTGGCTGGAAGGCAAACTATGTAAATGGTTCGCATGTAAGAAAATAATCTCTGTTGTGAAATTCGCCGACTTCCGAGATGTAACGCCGTGTAGCCTAGTAAGAACACACTGTTAGACGCCACGTCCCAGAAGACGGTAATTTCACATTCACCGCCGTGAGAACCTCAAATTATACGTGGCTAAGGAAAACTAAAAGTTCATCTATCTCCGTTAGGTTAATTGAATATTCTAGAACGTGCCTGCTTCTTACGTGCTATGAAGTAACAAGAATGTGCGAGTGACGGTAATCCGGTGGCCGTGTGGTCTAAGGCGCAAGTCTGCAGCCGCATGAATGTTGGGATCAAGGGTTCGAATCCCGCTGAGGGCATGGATGTTCGTCTGTTGTGTTTGTTGAGTGCTGTGTAGGTAGCGACCTCTGCGACGAGCTGATCACCCATTCAGAGGAATCCTACCGGCCTAAGCCCGATTTGCATCACAGAAAAAGAGAACGTAATTTGAGGTATGCGATGCAGGAGAAAAGTGGTGTCATGCAGCGTCAAGTTCAAATACCTGCATACAGGGAATTCAGAACCTGATGTGTATACAATATGCAATACTACTTAAGTTTCATATTTCTTATGAAAGGTAAAAGCATTTAAATATGTCGTAATGAACATATGGCTAAAACAGTATCCGGTGTACCCCACCATCTACCTCCGAAAGATGTCTGTGTTGGGTTTCATAAAGTTTGCATAATGGAACATCCGCAAGGTTCCGCCGAGTAATACGTCACCTGGGCCTAAACGTCCGTTCTAATTCACATCCCGACATAATATAATAACTGCATTTCTAAGTTTCTTTTAATTTTTTCGTTTTCCGTAATATAAACTCACAGGTTTTCAAATGTTCCACTAACTTTTCATCCAGAAAGGAGGAATTTGGAAGTGATATTATAAGTTTAAAGTAATCAGAGATGTGAGCAGTTCACAACGCATCACAAAGAGGGAAGAAACTATTTGTCTCTGAATTATTAGCCTAATAAACGTACTTACAATGATGCAAGTGCCTGTTGTTAGCGTTTCCCGGCACAGTCCAGCTGGCTACTAGCTCTGCCACATTCTGCGATACGACTTTGAACTGGCAACTGTTCCGGTAAAACATGTCCACAGTACATTAGGTTATGACGTACGTATAATGTTTTATACTTTCAAGCAACGTATAATAATGTTTTATAAAATTCGAGGCCATGTAATTCATGCATCGATATTCCAGAGGCCCTGCGGGAATACTTTTCGTACGGCTAAAGCATACAAGGACTGTACAGTTGTAGAAAACAGCTCCTTCCCTGCATTAGGCAATAAACACGATGAGTTCGAACTCCTGCCTAAGGTATTTTTGTAATTACAAACTAATTAAAGGCTAAGCACGTCGATGCGATAGCTAAGACACTGTTTACTTAACACTGGTTAATGAAGTGATACAATAAATTACGGAGAGCATAAAACGTGCAATTAAAAACAGGCGCTTGGAAATAGCATGAGGCAGAACTTCCCACACCTCTGAAGTTTTGCTTCTAACCTGTGCAGCGTTCAATATGTGTAACCTACATCAAACATAGTATCCACTTCACGAGAGAAAGATCTGAGCTTTAAACACAAGATTATGAGTTCTGGACTGAAGCAGTCCAGTTGTACTCGTTATGCTATTTATGTACTTTGAATTAAGTATGGCCCGGAAGCATGGGACCACGATCTTCTTGATATCAAGCCTGTTGGTTGTGACAGACTGCTTAAGAGCTAACCGGAATTAGCAAGCAAATAGTGGTGAGAAGAATATCGAATTATGTTACGGGGAGAGTAAAGTAAATATGGAAACGTATGGTTAGGCCACTAGAAATCCGAATTCCACACGCACTGTCCAGGGAAATAAGTCACACCTCACCGGTGACGTGACAGGGGAAGGTAAGAAGCTCAGCAAATAAAAAAGGTAAAGTTTTTCATTGCCCACGCCATGAAAACATACAGGTTGAGTAGAGCTATAGCTCCACTCATTCTTTAACTTCCGCACTAGATGGAGGTGAATGGTTAACTTCACTCCCCGGCCGCTTTACCCCGTAGGAAGAAGCCCAGTACCCATTGAACAGGAGGCCGGGTGGGCCCAGAGCCGGTCTGGACGTTTTGCAGAAGAGCTGCAATTAGAAACTCGAACGTGGACCTCGGTATTTCGTGAGGGGGGTGTGTGTGTGTGTGTGTGTGGAGTAAATTAATATAAGAACAGCCTGTACTGCAAATTACCTCTCGACACCGGGTACAGCACAGTGAAAAGGGTTCAGTATCGCACATTGAAAGAGTAAACAACTGTTCTGGACGTCTACCTCGACTTACATGCAACTGAAAGAACATTAATAACAGGTGTCAGAACCAAGCCTCAGAAGTTTGCTACAAGCAATCACATAGCTGCCGAGGTACACACATGTGCCACTTTATAAACCAGAATATGAGAAATCCTTTCATTTCTCATAAGGCAGCAGTGTTCTGAGATACTGCTGAGTACAAGATTACCCTAACAAATCAGTAGATGGCAACACATTAGTTACTAGAAACAAAAAAAAGTGTTCTATTAATAACCCAAGTCCCATATATGTAAGCAGGCAAAAAGGGACCGATTCGATTCAGAAGTATATATTACGCTAACAACCAGGTCTACTATTGGGTGGTGCCGAAACTCACTGTTATCTTATACAATATGTTCCATCTCGGTGAGCGTGTTGAAGGGTTTCATATGAAGGACGACTGTATCCACAAAATGCAAGACTGGCTTGCATCCATTTGATTTAGCAAACCAAGACAGTTATTTTTCTTTACAAAAATATGTGAATTCAGGCATTTATCCCATCTGTGAGTGCAACCGCAACACACAACTTCATAACCTACTCAGCCAGCGTTTGTATCCCACAAGTTTATAAAATGGAAATAAGTCATTTTTGTACCCAGACCTCTCACTGCCAATGGAGAAGTAATTCTATTATATTGTTACACCTTACTGTTCACACAGACAGAACTATCTGAAAATCAAACATCTGATATTCCTGACATCAGACTGGTTGTGTGGAGAATATACACTTCTACAACAGCCGCACTCCGCTTGCCAATCAATGTTTTTGTTCCAGCGAGTAAATAGCGCTTGGCATATCCGAATCTCTTGAACGTGAGACAAGCCAGACATTCAATGTATGACGCACGGACCGAAGTAGCTGCCGAAGATATGAGCAGATATCAGAACCGCAGTTGAGGACAGATGGGGTCCTCGTGATACCACAACGACAGTCAGACGGATACAGTAAAGATCAGCACGTTGTATGCTACTTAATCATAAGATCCATATTCCACCAATTTTTAGAGTAGTCATATATTTATTTTACTTGACAAATCAGTCCAGAACTACAAGCAGCCTGGATATTTTAGTTAGTAATGTCCGAAATCCGCCGGGGTTGACCGAACATGGACACTAGTATTGAAACGAATATGAAGACCATAAAACTTACATTTTACAAAGGCACACTGATCTCTATGCTCATTCACATCAGAAAAACTCTACTTTTGCAAGATTATCACACTACGTGGATGATAAAAATTAGGGAATAACAAACGGTTTGACCGCCGAAGTAACTGATGGCATAAATAATTTGTAGAATATGCGCTACATGTTCAAGGATTTAAAACGTTTAAAGGAACTCACTGACTGGCTGGCTGACTGTCTGTCTGGTAACACAAAACACTGTTAAAAGATAACGTCACTACTGGACCATTCCAATCCTGCTCACATCCTCACAAACCAAGTCTTGCAGATCTAAGATCGGTTTAAGAATTGTACTTCAACCATTCGGTCTCCAAACAGCCGCATAACAATACGTTTCCCTACCAGAGCTTTCTACACATCATCTGGTTTTCCCCATCTGAGCTGTATTTCCTATTCATCGCAACCTCCTAGGCTCATTTTAACACGCGGCCCACATATTTCCACGTCAGTAACACCCTCCATTTCCATACATAATGCAGCCTTTTAGGCGCGTTCGCAAAATTGCGAAAAGCCACTATAAGCTTCGTCATGTCTGTCTGTCTGTCTGTTCGCCCGTCCGCAAGGAAAACTCGGCTCCCACTGGACGGATTTTCATGACGTTTGATATTTGAGTATTTTTGGAGGTTTCAATTGAATGTAATATTTTTGGACCGCGTCTCATGTTTTTCTGTATTTCCAACAAGCGTTCCTTTTAAGCGGCATCGCATCGCCGTTGGCGACTTAACGGAACATATAAAAATATGCATATCGTACAAGAAAATAAGTACACAAAATATGTAACCAAATATATTTTCTTGAACCCAAGATAACGCAGTCAAGTGGCTGTAGTAAATAACAGTCTACAGGACCATGAAGGGGTGCTTAGGCGGTCCGCAGAATTCAATGCGTACGGAAGCGCTGAAGAACGAATGGCTCCAATGAATTTACCAAGTTCGCATGGTTGTCATGATGGTATTGTTGATGACAGAACTAATAAGCGCTAATATGGAGTGTATTACAACGATATTTCCTTCATTCTATGTATTACGACAGTGTATCGATTAGTGCCAAACTTAATGAGGGAATGGTCAGATAAGTAATTCGTTAAGACTCCAGAAAACAAGTTCAGCAATAATACGGAAAGCCTAGCCCCTGGACAAACCCGAATTCAGGCTTACGTCACAAGGACGACATCTTAAACATTTCACTCATTCGATGGCAATCGCGTATTTTCTTTCGGAGTCACTTTTAAAAGTTCTTCCGACGTCACAGCACCGTATCTTCTAGTCAAACATCCCGCCCAGAGCACAGCCTATGTTCTCATTTCCTTTCACAGAAGTTGCCAACCAGACACTCCTCTTTCGCTCTCATCATTCCAAGCCATCCCCATTCTCATCGTGTAGGATCGATAGACGCGTGGTTCTGTAGCCTGAAGGATGGTGCACCCAAATCTACTGCAGTAGAGCTTGATAGCAGAAAAATATACTACACACCAGAGGAAGAGGAAAGAGTCAACATACCATAAATAATCCGCGTACTCAAGAAGTTCAATTAATGGAACATATCAACTGGAGTTAAAGCACACTTGAAGATAGCAGAACATCTTACGACCAAAATGCTGGGACGATACCTCTGAAAACTCGATGCTGTTTTATCGATCCTTCAATCCGAACAGGTAGGAACTTCTGTCAATACCATCCTCGTGTCGTTCATCCCGTATTTATAAATATCTTCGGCGCCATGCATTTCTGGGTTGCGCAGTATTAGGCCTTACAGGTACTACCTTCAGTAGGCGTGTTTACAATGTGTCATCGTCATAAATCGAAGACTTTCGCGCGGTCTACGCGTTATTTTCAGTGTTCTTAAAAGTGGACGTATAAGCCTAATATTTGCATATTTCCCGGTTGCATCATTAACACCAAATCCAATAAGTCTCAATCCTTCAAAACCCTAAAACGCGCCAATTTTTATATTTATTTCCATGACAGCAAGTTCTATTGCCTGTCAATTACCGATAATAACCTTCACGAAACCGTGATCTTCATAGAAACATTTCGATAGTTACATATGGAGGGTCTCGCCTGCTTTTAGGATAAGCACGCAACTTTTACAATCGCCAAGCTCGAACTATTAATTTTCGCCATAAACAGGAAACTAAAAAAAAAAACGCAGGCCACATGTTGTTATTTTACATTCTAAAAAAAATACTTCAACAAAACTTCGCATAAATTGCCAAAATCTATCACCATGCATCATTTCATGACCCTGAAGTATGTTTCCTTAATGTCGCTCCCACCTCACACGCTCGCGCGTTCGCCATGTTGTTATTACTGATCGCAGGAAATTAAGAAGTATGGCGTTAGAGTATTCCCCGGTGGCATTACTTACATACCAAGATTTCGTAAAGATCGATCAACTCATTCAGAAGTTCAAACGTGCGGACACAAGGTGACCTCATAAACCCGCCTAGGCCTGCTTCCTTTTTAGGAAGGAAAGTAGGCTAAAAAAGTTGTACCGTTAATGTAAATCCGCACAAAATTCCTAAAGATAAACGTACGGGCGGACGGATCGAGTAAGACAATCTTCTTGTAGCCTGTTACCTTCTGCAACCGGTGCAAATAACGCAAAAGACAGTGCAGTCCCTGTAACAGTAGGGCACACTTACAGTTAAGTTATTTCATCAACAGATCCTTCGTAAACCCATTACCGTTATGTCAGTATGTAAATACGATCCGAAGGACAAGATAAAGCTAGTACATGGGCATGAGAAGTGCAGCTATTCTCCGTAAATGTGCAGCGACATTCAGTCTGCATAACTTGCTCTAGTCGTGCACACAATTGCTTTCAATCTTCAAACTTCAAAAAAAGAAATAAAAACCAAAATATTATGTAAATTTATCGTCATGTTGCACAATGAATTACATTCCCATCTGTTACAACTCTAAACTCGAAACTTGGAAACGTCTGTCTTCCTCTGTGTGTGTGTGAATGCATGGAAGCTCAATGACATAGTATCTGGTAGCACAGCAGTAGCATATCCCGAATAAAGCAAAAAACAAAACCATATAGATTAATACACAAAATACATATTTGTACGTACGTATGTATATATGTGTGTATGTATGTATGTATGAACGTATGTACGCACGTACATATGTATAAGTTAAGCACTTCCTGTCAACACCATGAACGCATATAGGGGCAGCAAAAGTATAGCTCCACTCATTCTTAACCTCGGCACTAGACGAACGTGCGTGATTAACATCACGGCTTACCCCCGGGAAAGGACCCCGGTACACACTGAATAGGAGGTTGGGTGGACCACAGAGCCGGTCTCGACGTTTTTTGTATATATGATATATTCTATATATATATATATATATATATATATATATATAGCAGTATAAGCCCGAATATATGACGACTCCGAATGTAAGGCGACTCCCTGTTTCCCACTGGCGTATTTACAAAAAAAAACTCAGAAAAATTTATAACCTGTAAGAAACATTAACAAAGTTTCACACACAGATACAAAACTAATAATAACAATAGACATAACTGACCTTTGGAGTGAGGAAGAACAGTGCTACTGCGTTCCTTAGTCACTACTGACTAGGAAATGGCGTGTCCCTGACGTGTTACTGGGAAATGCCGTAAGGCTTCGCTCATAGGGAGACACCTAAATTTCTGTGAAAAAACTCGCCCTATATTCAGGCTTACATCTATGGTTTATCTGACAATGCCGTCAGAAGCTCAGAAAATATAAAAGGTAAAGTTCACACTAGAAGAGGATATGAAGGCCCAGAGGGGGAGTAGAGGTATAGCTATACTCTTTCTTTAACCTCGGCGCTAGATGGGGGTAGGTGGTCAACGCCACGCCCCGGCCGCTTTACCCCCGGGAATGACCTGGTACCCATTGTACAGGAGGCTGGGTAGGCCCCAGGGCCGGTCTGGACGGGTGCTGAAAGTCTCAACCCCACCGGGATTCGATCCCCGGACCGTCCAGCTCGTAGCGAGTCGCTATACCGACTACGCTATCCCGGCCCACTCTCAGAACATATAGTGATCAGTAAATAATGAAGTGACAAAACGCGTAAGGACGCGGTCGCAGACTAATTGTGGATATGATCACGGCGTTTTCCTAGAGGAACTGAAGAAGACAACGAAAAACATCAGCCAGGATAGCCTCCCTCCGTGTTTGAATCCAGGAACTTCCGATTAGGAAGCAGGGGTGATGAACATTTGATCGTTATATAAGCAGCAGGCCAATGCACCAAGCTAGTTCGGTCCGTTACAAAAAGATAACAAAACAATGAGCACTGCACAATAATTCTGGAGTTGACGGTATCATCCATCAGTGCAAGAATTAAAATATTTGCGTAGGATACTGTAGCTACTAGTATTTGGCATCCATACTGTACGAGTATCTCACGTTTCGTGTACGTAATTATGGACACTATCACATTCGATTGTGATATTACCAGATCCGAATTTTCAACATATGAATTTTACAGTAAAACCAAAATTCAATTCTGAATCATTCTCGTGTTCCTATCGGTGATTATTATATCGGTTATCTACTACAAACTTGAAAGATGACACGATAATGAAGATTTCACTCTCGCACTTCCAAGTCAGAAACGCAGTTTCAAGATGTAGAGTTGGTATAACCTACCGCTACGGCTAACAACGTTAAAATAGGTGATGGACCCGGAAGTGAAAAACTAGAGAACACAAAAATTTTAAATTCTTTAATTACAATTTTATTCTCGAAGTTCGTCGTCAAGAATTTACTGAATTATGAGTTGGAGTGTTTTATAAAAATAATAAGTGGATTTTTCATCCAAAGCACAAACACTTATTTGATTAACTCTTTATTGCATACCAAACACGTTCCCATTTAGTTCTGGATCATTCTCCCGGGTAGGTACCTTTGCCACTGATTAACTTTAACAACTAGGACTTGTGGCAATTTTTTCCCCCCAATGGCTCGACAGCCGTAGTGGGCCTAGGCCTCCTCAATGTCGAGGCTAGACACATCACACTCGGTAGGACTCCTCTGTACAAGTGATCAGCCCGTCGCACAGACCTCCACCTAACCACACACAACACTCACAAGAGACAGACATCCATGCCCCCGGCAGGATTCGAACCCACATATCCCAGCAAGCGAGCGGCCGCAGACTCATGCTTTAGACCGCGCGGCCACTGGGATCGGCTATGACAATCATACACACAAAAAGTTATCTTAGTGTAAAGCCCTGCAAAATTCTTGTATCGTTCACTTTAACTAGGACACAATAACTTAATTTAAGTGGTGTGGATGTTTTGTAGGCCAGCGACTGTGATAGTCTTCACGCAGTATCGAATACAGCGTAGTTAGGCTCCTGTTTATGACGACACGTTAGCTAGCAGTTTTGAGTAAGGATTTAGAATCAAATTATATCACTGGGCTGGTACGTATGTTATTATGTTCCTTTGATGGCGTGCTGTACGTGTGTGTGTGTGTGTGTGTGTGGTGTGTGTGTGTATGTGTGTCGTGTCGGGATACAGAAAACCAACACCACTACAGTAGGTTATTCATCATCCCAGTTAAAGCTAAAGGTACTATATAAATGTGCACAGCTCCGAGCGTTTGCTGAGATTATTTTATATGTACAGCATGCAATACGTACTTCTTTAATGTATGTTAACGCTAACCCATGACAACATCACATTATATAATACCCATATAACTGATCCTTAAGAAGTCAAAATTGCACCTCAGAGGATCACATCAAAACCGAATCGAAACAAGTTGGGTATCTAATAAAGAGTTATTGTGCTTTAGATGGAAAAACTACCCAATATACGACACGAACCACACGTAAAATACTAATACAGGGTGTCAAACTCTTCAATTCTATTTATGTAAACAAGTTGTTAAAAAAGTCGGTAATTTCAGCTCCACAGATGCTCTCAAGCACTGAAGCTACGTAATGAAAAACAAAGCCCTTACATTTCTTTTTCAACACTGAGCATCTAAGTCTTGGCATGAAAAGCCCGAGGGGCAAAGAAGACTGTTATTTTGATAGCCTCTGTGGTCTAAATCGACAAGCAGAAAGGGAATTGGAATTTTTCCCTCTCCTGACCCCCCCCCCCCCCCCACACACACCACGCTCATGTGTGTATCTGCCGATCATTCACATCCTAACAGTGTACTGTCCTGCCTTCAAGTTATGAGTAACGGCGTCCTGAACACGAAGTGCCACAACTTACGAACTTCGCTATGCTAAACACATCCCAGTCTGAAGATAGCCTCTACGGTAAGGAAGTCGTGTGCGAACAGACATTATTAACCTATGTAAGGGTTGAGGTTTGCACGGCTGTGTAGATTAACAGTACAGTCTATTGGGCTATGTCACCGTGACCGTCTCGTAGATAGGTATCAAGATATGGGACGAATGCACTGCTTCCGTTTTCAGGACAGAAAGTTAAACGGCGGTAGTACGTTTCTCCGAATCATCATCTACCAGACTACACTGTAAAAACGATTTCCATTTCTGAGACACGAAACAAAAAGTACTGAATCCTTGTGATAATGTGGCAAGCAACAGCCCCCTGAAGGCCTAAAGTTCCTCTCCTTAGCAACGCCAGACGCCCTTTTACAAAAAGCTTACCAAAGAGGTTTGCGTAGCTGTAACGACCTACAACTTCACTCGGTAGGTGCTTGGTTCGAACCTCGACCGGACATCGGCTAAACAGAGCATTTTCGTAATTTCCCTCAGTCAAATTAAATGTCCGATCAGTAACTCGATTAGGCCTTGACAGCTTGTTTCCAACTCATTTCAAATTCATCATCATTCAACGAGCATTCTTCCATCGACGCTATACGGCCCGGAACACTGCAGCGTCTCAAAATAAACCACAAAAAGCGAGCAGTTAATCAAATCGACTTAGGAAAAGGAACTGGTCGACATCTAATTTGATTGACTCTCCACTATAAGACAAAAAAGGCCTATTAGATTCAGCCCTAACTTCTCTAAATGAACATATAATTCCTAGTAGAACTCACACAGCCTACTTTCCTACATCATTTATTTCTATATTAACAAGCACATTACTCTATTATTATTATTATTATTCTTACCCTGTATTGTGTTTTGTTTTTATATGGAAAGTGATACTTAAGTCAATGTTCCGTCGTCGCTGAGCTCTTTGGGTATAATCTCAAGGTTTCGCATGTAAGAATGACTTCATAAGAATTTGATCGACAATATCCAAAATTCAATTCGCTCGACACCTTTGTTTAAACAACGCATATTAGAAAGTCACGAGACGGCTGAGGCGGTAGTGGTTCCGGCATTAGGTTTCAGAGTTACTGCGACAATGCCATTCCTCAGAACTGAGCGTTTATGTAATTATCTACGACTGACAGGCCTACTTTTTAAACAAAGAGTGTCGTCTCTCGTTGCAACTCGGTAGTAACTTTTATCTACTTGGTTACATGACGTGTCGCGGAATCTCGAAGTAGAGTGGTGGCGGAAATTAGTAGCGATGGTAAACATCCAGAAACTAATACAAGCGAGTTAACACTGCAGTAACACGCCTGAACCACCTGCGGTAGGTACCATTCAAACGTCGACAGAAGATCAACAATCTTGACTGCATTTTCTTTTAGTTATTCTTAGTTCAAGACCAATACCGGGAAAGTGTAATAAACATGTGAAAACTGTATCCTTCCACATTCCTTTTGAAACACAGTCACCCCACAATATCTCATTTCTTGCCACGTAACTTCTACACTTGATCCAGTGTACTAAAATTACCGGATTTACAAAGAATCAGTGAGTTTTCGGTGAAATTATAAACATTGGTGGTGTAAACAAAGACCAAAATAACCATGATAAACTCTCCTGTCGCTGGTTCAACGGCATCGCAGGCCTAGTACTAGAATAAACTGAAATCCTTTCAAATATCGACATTAATGCTAATCATCTGCACTTGCGCATTTACGCTGTAATTGTGTTGGGCATTGTCCGACGCATACTTAATATGCTTCAGTTAGTGAACAATTTCCAACACGATTGTGGTATAATGAATCAACCACTGTGACGACACTTTAGAAAATTACACAAATGCATTTCCTCATCACAATTTCAATTTCCTACATCAGAATGTTGGATATTAATTCCTGTGTTATTTACAGATGGACCTATTGTACGAGTCGAATAACGTCGATGATGACGATAATGATAACAATGATCATGATGATACTGAATGACAGAATGCCAGAGAGAAGGGAAAGAATCACGAGAAAATTAAATTCAATGCCTGTTTGCCTAACACAAATTAACACATTTGGTGGAACCAAATTTTTCAGTATTCCAAATGGTCACAAGATACTGTGGCGCTAAAGACACAAAGGCGGACATACACCTAGTTTTACTAAGCGTCTATTTCTACAGAAGCCTCGTCATTTCTTCATTTCTTCACAGTCTACACGTTTCTCTTTACGGCGTTTAAATTTCGCCTAATAAATCAGTACTTTCGACACAGATTAGAAGCTGGCGTATTACATTCAATTTCAGTCGCTCCTAATTCTCGTGGAATTGTAGTGGCGCAGACTAAAGCAAAACTGAGAAGCAATGACGATAAATCGTCTCCTTAATTTAGACCGTTCTAAAGGGCAAAGAAATGTTAGGAATGTTCACATACACGCACATTACAGTACCAATGATTCGTTACGTACGTCTAGCACTTTAGTCTCATTTCTTCACCATCAGTACCTGACTAACGCAGAGTATCTCGTTACGAGTTCACCTGTTACGTCGGGATTCAACACACACAATCTCGAACAATTTGTTTCTATGTATACAGTTCATCTTGACAGAATAACGTGGGTTAGTGCGATATAGTGCATTTCATTGACTGTTCAAAATATCCTACTACTAATATCTACTAACAATTTATATTTAATTTTACTTACGAAATGAGTAACGAGATTAGAACAGGTAGATTTAGACGCAGTGTGTACGAGAATGTGCGTGACTGGCACACAGATGGCACTGGTGTGTGGGTTACTTGATTGCACTAACAGTGTCATTCTCGAAACTACGACATTATTATCATCATAAAATAAACACATCGGAAGGTTCCACTTGTTCTGTATATTAAGTACGCTGATGGATATTCCAACAAGTTCCTTGGCCTTTGGCTTAAGTGTACGCTTTGGCTACGTGTCGGGAATGTAATTTCCAGCATTAACTTCACAAGACAACGTAAATTACACAACTAAGTTATGCATCTTAATTTCTGGAGATATTCTCACTATTAAGAACCTAAGAGTGTAATAAACCACATGACGACAAAAAAGCAAGGATAAGGAAATCATTAATGTTTGGCTGCAGTATACTAGTTTAGGTATTCTGTAGAATAAAAATTAAGAAATATATGCATAAAGCTTAATATTACAAATGTTCCGTGCAATAGATATATATAAATAAGTTTTATTACCAACAAATTGCACAACACATTTCACTTATCCAGATAGGTAGGAGACTACTCCAACATGTTTCTGCTATTTCTTATACGCATCTACAGGGACAGCTTAAATACAAATGTTTCCTTTGTATATCAGTGCACACCGAAATGGCTATAAGAAACAGCGGAAACATGTTGGAGTAGTCTGCTATAAATGTGAATAAGTGAAATGTGTTGTGCCATGTGACGGTAATAAAACTTATTTATATATGCATAAACCATTTCAGTTAAACAATGTTAAATTATATTGGCCATTGTCACATCGCACGGCTCCCTACCCCGCCTTGCTGCCAAGTTTCCTTGTCACAAGCTTTCTTTCCATCTTGGAATCTTGACCCATGAAGATGGGACCGACACGCTGTCCCGAAACGTTGGTAAATAATTACCACACGACACCGTGTAATTACCCAAAAGACCACAGATTACATCAACATCGCGGCGGAAGCCTGAAATCAATGTTAAATTATTTCTTAATGCATTAGCAAAGAGCAGATGATATGGCGGGTCATGGAGGAAAAAGTGCATGAAGGGATTTGGGGGGCAAACCCTGAAGAAAATGTACTGCGTGGAAGATCTGGGTATAGATGGAAAGACAATACTAAAACGAATAATAAAGAAACAAGATGGGAGGGTGTGGACTGAATTCATCTGGCTCAGAATAGAGATCACTGGCGCGATTGTGTGAACACGGTAATGAGCCTTCGGGCTCTATAAAATGCGGGGAATTTCTTGACTAGCAAAACAATTTGTTAAGAAGGATTCTGCTACATGGAGTTAAGTACAGAGTGGGGGGACAGAAATACCGGATGGTTTTTGAAATGAAATAACTAAAGCCAGAAAAGGAACACTTTCTTAACATACACACATACACACATTTTTGACTCAATGAACAATTAACTGTAAGCATCGTCGTTTGAAAATGACATTTCGCGGGTGAGCTCCATCGCTACGATCGTCGCCTATCCACCCCTGCAGTCGACCTGGCACAGAGGCCATTACACGTTGCAACAAGTCGTTACAGATGGCTTCAGTAGTCTGCCCAAGTTGCTGTGTTAAGTCAGGAAAAATTCTGCTGCCGAAGAATAAGGTGAGCGAGGAAACCAATTAACATAATAATATTAATAATAAACTGTACAAAGCAACTAGTTTTAACTGGCAGTTCTGCAGGTGATCACGAAACCCGCAAACAGAGGAAAGAAAGGCAAAACAGAAGGAAAAGGGGATTTTGACTACACAAGTCTCCTTCGTAAATGATATTTTAAAAGGACCTAGGTATTTTACAAAATAATGGGATGGTAAATGCAACCAAAATTTCTCACTTGTCTACCTCTTAATCAAAAAAATGCACAGATTAATGGGACTCATCTCAAATAACTGAACTGATGCCCAATCCTAAGCACAGAACTCGTCCATAAATATTACAAATATGTAATTAAATGTTGGATACTTCTATTATTTATTCACTTATTTGTTTATTAAGGTGTAGTTCGTTCCTTACATGAATCCGTACCCGTGTAACTAAAATTTAAAAAAATTCTGATTTGCCCAGCTGTATTATTAGAGTTACGGAATGCGTCGTTTCTCGGAACAGAACGACAACTGAATTCATGTCATGGGCTGTTCACTCCATAGCAAGATATTACACACATCCATTCAAAGAGAAATATTTTCTATCTGTGTTTCTTGAAAGGAAGATCCTTATATTTTGCCTACAGCCTTTGAGGGATGTTCCACGGTAACATTAAAAGAACTTTCTAAACATTCGTGAATTTTAAGTTTGTTCATATAAAGCTGACATTACCATCGGAACTAACGAGTCCAACATTTCCAGTACGTACGTCCTCTTGTGTATCAGTTTCACTTTCCTCTTCTCTGTGGGTCAGTACTTTACAAATACGTTTGTCTGCGAAAATCTTATGAAATAAAATTGGTAAATCTTTACAGAATGCGTTGTGTATGCAACACCTGCCTTAGTATTAGAAGACCATTAATTTTGTTCATATTTGTTTCGTAGGAACCACACAATAAACTATTAATTCCCCAAACAGATTAAATCGATTGGTTTTTATATTTAAAACGCAATATGTTATCTGTAAGGTAGGACCTGAATTTATAAATTCAATTTGGAGTAATTTTGAGCAAAACTAAAAAAACTAAAGGTATAGGACACACAATACGACTGTTTTTGTACGACGAACAAAAGGCAGTGGAAAAATCAAATTTAAAGATGTAATTGCCGGGTACCTGGAATTGAGAGCAGAATTGCCGCTTTTCCTTAACGCATGTCTTTCGAATATTAGAAGTAACACTCGAAAGGTGGATTTCAAAAGCAGACGGAGCAACTAATATTGCGGTATTTCGCTTCCACGGCAGAGAATCATAAACATCCAACGCCGTACACCGATGATGCGAAATTTCGTCCGTCACATTCAATTTCTGATTATACTTGAATCGGACTGTTTAAAAATGAATTACAAAACAGCGCAATTCACTTATTCAGTGTATTATTATCATCATCAGCATCGTCATTATCGGTTTACTTGACGCTTCAGTTGGTTAAGACCACAAGACAACGACAGATAAATTCGAAGGACATGGAAGAAAGCAGTCACGGCCAGATTTGAATTTATATCACGGCATATGACTTCAGATACTGAGGAAATCCACGAAAAGCTTATCAGGATAGTCGGTCTGAGAGCCGAGATTTAAACCCCAGGCTCTTGAATATTAAGCAGGGATACTAACTTCTCCGTCGTGACGTCCGGTCTGATTCAGTGTAGGATGATAAGCCATGAGTTGTGTACTCCATCATTAAATAAACAGTGTAATTCGTAAAACCCCCTCGAAACTTGGAAATCATGGAGCATTTTTTCTAAAACCAAGCAAATAGCCAGTTTCAGTGCACCCTGTACGCTCCACTTAAAATGCTTCCCTACACACCAAGTGTTACAGGTATTGCAGACTTCAGAATCTACGGAGCCGTCGAAAAATTTCCGAAACTTACAACTGGAGTTTCAAGAACAGCAGTTAAGGGAAATGATACTCGGTGCGTTTGAGTCTCACAGTTTCATCTAGATTCGTTAAGGGAAAATTCGTACCACACTTAAAAGAACCGAAGCAAACAGACTTGAGGATTCTGGTCTTCTGGACTGTTGCGCTGTGTATCAGGGTTAACAGATAGGTTAACCTTTAACCCCAATACACAGCCCAGCATCAGAGAATACCAGAACACACAACACATACACTTAAAAGAACCGAAACAAACAGACTTGACGATTCTGGTCTTCTGGACTCTTGCGCTGTGTCAGGGTTAACAGATAGGTTAACCTTTAACCCCAATACACAGCCCAGCATCAGAGAATACCAGAATACACAACAAATATGCTGTGGAAACCTCAAATTTCAAACAAAAATTTGTTTTAAAATCACGCTGTACTTATATTGTTACCATCTCAACAGAAAATCATGTTGGCGTACACAAATTTTACATCACGCGCTTCGGCAGCACACAATTCAGCCGAAGACACGCAACTTACACTGCTGTACATAAACCGTCGGAATCCAAGGCCTTCTGTGCGTGCGGCAGCTGATTTCTAGGTTATTTAACGACATTTTTTCAACTGCTGAGATTTCCTACAATATTAGGAGATTGACAGACTAATGAAGGCCTAGTTATGGTAACAATAATTAGGAACAAACCGGTCCAAGGTATTTCCTAACATATGCATGGATACACAAAGCAGAAGAACAGAAAATTGGGTCAAGACAGCCCGTGTTCCAAGCAAGACTCAAATCAGATATCTTCAAAATACAGGTCAGAAACGTGTCGCATGAGTTAACTTATATCACGCAGTAAAAATTGAAAGTACTACAGGATATGGCACGGTGAAGCTCCGCGCTTTTAACCAGAATGGAGATCAGCGCATACACCAAGTTCCAGCAGCTGTTATTCAAAAGAAAATAATATTAGGTGGGTCCAGAGCCATTCCGGTCAAGAAGTTAAATTCAACGTCACGTTCGTAGTCACTTCATTGACCAAATGATACGAATTGTGTCACGAAATACAGCACTTAATATCGCAAACAGATTAACTCTACTTGCACCTCGGGCCACCACAACACTGAGATCGCGGGTTGAAATCCAGTTCGGTGCATGGAAACTTCTATTGATGATCCATACTGCCTGTCAGTAAAGGGTGGGGGGATCTGTAAAATCCTACAAGAGGGACTAAAACCCCGAATATGGCCATATCACCATGAAGAAAGGCATGGATTAAATACGACAGACAGCCACTTATAACAGATTAAAGTTCTTGCATTTTCCTATAAGAGCAGAAGCCCGTGATTGGCTAATCTTTAATCCACTCATTGAGTTAACCCGTTCGTCTGAATAAGAACGCAAAATATCACTACAATGAAACATTCGAAGGTTCTATTCGGTCTGCAGCACCAAAACGAAGGAAATAAGTTAAACGCGATCTGAAGATCCCTTATAATGAATGTGTAACATGGAATATCCTCGTTATGTCAATGTACTGTGTATCTGTGAATTCAGGTACTGCAATGTGTGCCTTCTACTTAGCACAGAAACAAGAGAAACAGATGTGTGCGTATCGCATTGTGATTTAGTAGCCTATGCGTTTGTGATTTACCGCTATCAATGTAGTTTCGTAACGACAGTCTGACTAAATTACACTGCCTGTTCGGATCAACTTTACCACCGAGAGTGAGCATCTATCAGCAGTAATTAACGGCAGGCGCTGCACTACATTATGAATAATAACACACGAAATGAGGATGAATCGCATGTGCTTCGCACGTAACGTATTCATTCATTCCGTAGTCTGTCTTATGATATGTCCATAGCCTCTTCCGAAGCGAGTGCTCCACATATTGCGATCCAGTGCTTCCTCTTCTAGTTTCCTGTGTCCTCTCTTTTCCTCAAGGTCTTGCAGTAGCTGTTTA
This sequence comes from Reticulitermes speratus, assembly GCA_021186555.1. Lineage (NCBI taxonomy): Eukaryota > Metazoa > Arthropoda > Insecta > Blattodea > Rhinotermitidae > Reticulitermes > Reticulitermes speratus. Next base: position 28,386,994 of record JAJKFL010000013.1, on the reverse strand, counting down.
CGTCTTGTTCCTCGCCTTCCTGTCACTTCTATCCTTCCTTCTATCTTTCCTTCAACAACGTGTTTCAGAAGGCAGTTCGTACGCAAGATGTGACCAATCCAGTTAAGCCTCCCTTCTGTCTACTGTATGTACGATATTCCTCTCCTCTTTGACTCTATGTAATACTTCTTCATTTTTCACACGATCGGTCCAACTGAACTCCATCCTTCTCCAGCACAACATTTCGAAACTTCCCACGTATTTCTGAGCTACTTTCCGGAGTGTCCAAGTTCAGGCACCATACAAAGCTGTGCTTCAACTGTAGCATTTTATTAGTTTCTTCCTTAAATTTAAGTCCAGTTTGCTGGCGAAAAGGGTCTTCTTCTTGCTGAATGCTGCTGTGTAACGTTTTAACTTTAGTAAACCATTTCCGCGCTGATTTCATTCAGCACTAGTAACGCTCCTCAGCCAAAATTTAAACAATAATTAACTGTTTATAAAATTATAAATTCGACTTACGTTTTCAGTAAATAATTAAGTTCAGTTATTATACTGCGCGAGAAAATTTGGCTGCCTTACCAGTGTTATGGTTTCATGATACTGATCGACACATCCATAATTACTCATGTCTGTACCATTTTGTTGTTTATTTAGGATTCAAGTAACGACTATGATTCTATCATCACGAAAATATGTAGCCGTATTAGGAGAGAGGCACATAATCTACGGAATGTCACAAAACAAAACAGTATAATAGGCTCGTACAGTCTTGTCATAAAGTTAAAGTACGAGACAGAAGATTTTGCCAATTTAACCACAAGAGAAACATTTTGTACGAGGTATGTACGCACATAAAGAGCCGTCATTTGAAGTAGCTATTTACTATAGACCTACGTTAAAAGGCAAAGGTAAAAATAAAGTGTATTTAATTAATTAAGTACCACGCCAGGAATGACATACAGAGTAGTGGAGTTACAGCTCCAACCTTTCTTAACCTGTGGCTCTAGAGGGAAGGGGAGTGGTTAACTACACGACTCAAACGCTTTACGTCCGGGCAAAGAGTCACTGGTACCAACTGGACGGAAGGCTGGGTGAGGACCACAGCCGGTTTTAATACAGTGGTGGAGGTAAAAATCTCAGTGCCCGCCGGGAATGGATCCCCGATTCTCCGATCTTCCAGCCTGCCGCCTAGTCTGTACACCTAATAAACTACCCGGTCCACAATCTATTAAAATTAGATGACTTTATAATACTGTTATCTGCCGGTTAATCGCACTGCCTGCGCGAAACCAATGAGGCCTGTGACAATTTTAACTTAAAGATGAAAAATTCAGGAAGTTATTTACGTCGTCTAAACTGAGATGACGGTCACATGGTAGGGAGCAGGAAGGAGCCATGAACTGTGTGAAAGATTTACGTCGTCGGCATTGGCCTAAAATAACTTAGAAACCTTCAAAACCTCAGGTTATCCGAACCAAGCAGGTTAATTAAAAATAAGTCTGAACTCGGGACCAAGTGCGGTACAGTTCTTCAGCACAAAGGCAACACATACCTTTATTCTAAACCTTTTATCTGAAAGCATTAAATAGCTACACTCTCACGGGCCCAGTGTTGTTTCTTGTCTATAATAAATGGCTCAAGCTTTCATGCCTCCCTCTGCGACTGCCCCTTACCTTAAATAACAGCCGTCCAAAGCCCAGAACCCTTAACCATGTCGTAGCACTTAATCAACGACGCTTTACCAACTACACTGGCTACAGTAGCGAATGGAAGATAATAAGATTATCACCAAACTAACATGTGTATTGGAAGAGAGCCCCGGGACTCGAAAGACATGCAAAATCCCCAGTCAGGATAATATGCAAATGTTGAACAGATGAACAGCTTTATGTATGGTGGCTGAAACTTCGGACTTCGATACTCGAATGACGTGGGAGTGAAACTTGCATATCTTCAATTGTATGTGGCACCATAAAAACACTGCTGGAGAAGGCCATGATATTTACAACATAATGACTGCGCCCACACTGCGCTATGTGTAGGACAGCTGAACTCCTAATTATACACCAACGAGAATGAACAGGAGCGACAGATTACACTTCTGCGACCTGTCGTAGGACGTAACAGATAAGGCCGCATTCAGACTCGAGCTGTGAGAGACATATTAAATACAGCATATTTTTCGTACTTAAAACAATACTGAATTTTCAAGAAATTGGGATGGTCATAAGAAACGAATGTAGAAACATCTGTTCTCAAATATGTTCCACAATTATGATCCGAGGGGAAAACAAGAAGAAGGAATACCATGGAGAGCTGGAGAGAGCAGTCTCAGTATGTCTCTGTTGGACAAGTCTATTCCTTGATGCTGATAATCATAATGGGGTTGATGGTGGTGATGGTGGTGGAGGTAACGTGATGGTGACGATGACGACATCTACACACACACACACACACACACACACCTCGAGAATTATACCGACTGTCTCTTGATATTAACTGGAACTTCCAAATATTCCTGCTTCCGTTAATACAAAGCCTATCTAAGAATCAAAGTTGGCAGATTTTGTTTTGCAGCGTAATTTCTGTCATCAATTTGACGTTAAAAATTCGTGTGAAAGCTCTGATTACAGGACTGTGCAGAACACCTATTTAACGTCTCATACGTAGATGGTATCGGCACTTTTGTTACACGGTGTTAACGGGAACTACAGCAGACTGAAATGCGCGCTGATCGCGTGCAAGGGAAAGCGGAAGCGAGGCAACGTAATGCATTTAATACGTACATGTACAGGATCTGTATCGTAACAAGCTTAATATTCTTAGTAAACGACTGTGCCCAAAACAGTCGCTACTTTTAGTGATATAAAAATAGCCTGCATGTTTCTCTTCTGATTTTCCTTGCATTTATACGGGTTGGTTATAAAAATAATTTTACTGTCGCGAAGAGTGAGGTTGGAGGAGAAATGGTAAATTGCATGCTTTTATTACAGCAAGGTTTGCCGCCCCTAAGCAGAATAAAATTCAGTAATATAGGCGTGTTTGTACTGCTGCATGGGAAGACATTATTGCTGGAAAATGTACGGTTAGAGATTATTAAACGACGTTATAACAACAAAAAGATTATTAAACGACTAACACTAACACTATTAAATGATACTACATGAACTAATGTGATACTTAACTTTATATCAAGCATCAAAAGAAGTTATTACAACCGATACCATATTTCGATCGGTACAGTCACTAGGCAACGGACTAAACGATTGAGGAATCGTGGCTCGATTCCCGGCAAGGGCACGAGATCTTTCGCTTCTTCAAAGCGCCTACGCCGGCTCTGAGGCCCGCCCAGCATCGCATTCAAGGGGTACCAGAGGCATTTTCTCGAGAGGTAAAACAGCCGGGGTATGAAGCTAACCACTCACTTTCATCTAGTGCTGAGGTGACGAACGCGCGAAGAAATATCTACACTCGCCGGCCCATGTGCCTTCATGGAGTGGTACTTAATTAAAGCACAACTTTGCCGTTTTTACTATTACAGTGTTATATCCCGATTTGATTGGTTGTACTGGTTGGCACTCGTACTTTCTATCCGGGAGATCTCAGTTTCAAATCTCGGTTCGAAGATCGGAAGCAAAGGCTGTGGTTCGTTGTTTTTCTGTCTCTACAAACTCCTGGATAGTAAGTCAGCATTATAACAGGTCGCCATTGCTTGGAATTCTAGGTTTCTTTACTCGCAAAGGCTCTCTGCAAAGTATTCAGACAATATGAAAGTCTCTAAAAGGGGAATTAAGTCAACAAGCGGTCTCTACATCTTACTGCCACGTGTACAGCTTGCTAGTTCACGTAAGATTTCTTGCTACCACGAAAACCCGCAACAGAAAGAGCACTGCAAGCAGTCCGTACTACGAGTGACAACTCGAATCACAAAGTTTTGCGCTTATTTTATTCTAGCACGAGTTCCTATCACAACAAGTTTCAGCTTGTTTAAAACGGAAACACTGCATTTATTTCAACACAATACGTTGAGTGAATTTTTACAATTTTTAAATGTACATAATACGTTTCGCTTATAAAGCTTTCATCTTCCAATCGAAGTGTACGCAACAGTGATCTGCAGATCGCTGTTCCCTTTGCATCCACAGACACACCCACCACCACCACCCCCCACACAACTGCAATACTGAAAACGAACCGGGTGTTCATTTTATCACATGCTACTCCCAGACACACAGCCTCATTCGATTGTAACACGAGACAGCATTCCATAAATAGCACGAGAATTGGCAAAGTGTAGACCGATCGGAACAAGAAGGGAAGCGCAGACAAAAATATATGCACTGCTCAACGTAAACCATGCGAGATTTTTATTCAGTATCGTCCCTCCAACCTGCTGCAAACGTATTGCAGATCTAGCATTGGAAATGAAAATACGACAAAAACACATTGGCATAGCACACGAAACCGCTACACGGTGACTGTGCGACTGTCAGAGGCTGTACATTAGTCAATCACAATGCAATTAATGGGAATGTACATAATGCAATCAGAAATACATTAAACTTCCAAGGCTTGTTAGTCGAAAGTTGTAACTAGACCCCGTTCTAGAATTTGATTACAAGTCTAGTTGCAGCGAATACCAAGACCAGACAGAAGAAACACACTTCAGTTCATTACATCAGCATGCCACACACTTTGTAATTTGGGAAGCTGCAAAGTGCCACTACGTATTTCTAGAGTTTAACGCTTGATGAGAATTCTGGGTTTAGTGTTAAGAAGTGTTTATATTAGACGAAATCTGTGCTTAGGACGGTGTTGGACAAGGTCCACTTAGCAACACCGAACAATAAATTTGTAAGATCGAGTTTCTTACAGCGGTTTTTATGTGGATTCAAATCTTCTGGGATATGACGCTGTGTCTACTGGTAAAGTTACCGACGTCATGTGGGAGCGTTCTAAACTTACTGGCCTTCAATGTTTAAGTAAGCATCTTGAATTAATGTTACTTACTGAAGAGTAATCCAAGTGCCAGATCTAAGTGTAAGCCGCATTTTCATGGACTGAATGCGGACAACCACAACAACCTGTCAGGATAATCGGTGTTCAAGTAGAAATCAGATGCGTTACTGCTTCAGACAACTTGCCCGAGACGGTACGAAATTGAATGGCAAAATAAAGGCCTGCAGTACTGTAATATTCATACCACGTTTCATACAGACCTGTATCATAAAAGTGGCTTGAAAGCTGTTAGGAGTACAGACACATGGACGTGCTGGTACCATAAGCCTACTTTTCCTATGTGTTATATAGGAGTCATCCCGGTGGGGGCGAGATTCTTCGCATACGTCCAGACCGGCCCTGGGGCCTACCCAGCCTCCTATACAATGGGTACCGGGTCTTTCCCGGGGGTAAAGCGGCCGGGACGTGGTGCTGACCACCCACCCCCAACTAGCGCCGGGGTCAAGAATGAGTAGAGCTATACCTCTACTCCCCCTTTGGGCCTTCATGGCCTGTTATAGGGAAAACTTTACTTTATATAGGAGTCAGAGTACTGAAAGACGTTGTAACTAACTCAGACAAATCACTTTATGATGATAAGCAAAGAATTGGAAATGGTGCGGAGACAAGTGGTTGTGGCCTATGTCAGGTACTGGCACGGCATTTGTCTCGAAGGAATGAAGAAAACCTGGAAAATAAATTCAGTCAAGATATAGGTGTCCCGGCTGTAATTCGAACCGGGCACCTTCCCAATACAAATCATAAGCGCCACTGCTTGAGTCAGCTTGCTCGGTATTTCATGCTAAAATAAACAAGTACACTGATTCGGAGCGGTGCAGGCCGAGCTGGCTGATGACAACGAGGGTTTGTGTAGCTTAGAGGCTGGACGGGTGCAAACACCTCAGCTTAAAACAAGCTGGTACGGTACGAATGTCACCGGGCCTCGAATGGAGTCTGTGGATGCGGTCGACTGGCGAGCTCTTGTGGAAACAGTATTGATAAATCGTTAGGTTCCACAGAAGGCGAGCAGTTTCTTAACAAGCCAAGTGACTAGCAGATCTTCAAGAATGACTTTAATTGTGGGTTAAAGCTGTCTGAGATGTATTACAACTCAAAAATCAACGTGACAGTCTCTGAAGTAATAACTACACATAACTGTGAAGATTATTAGCCCTCTAACGGCGTAAACGAATCCATGTTATTTATAAAGATTCAGTTTCTACTTCAGAAGAATATAGTGTTTTTCCACCTACATTAGGAAGACCAGTCGGTTAATGTTATACAGGGAATCAATCGCTGTTTATGAATCATGCGACACACATAAACACACTGCGTGGACAAAGCGCACTTTTTAATGTTAAACCTGGCTGAACACATATTAACCACCGTGGTTTAAAGGGTTGAACTACTAAACCCTTGCAACTTCCTCCTTTCCGCGGTTTTCTGCCTTCGCATTATACTTCCACCTCGTACAGAAGAGAAAATTCCATAGAAACGAAGGCACGAGTAGCATTACCACAGCCCTTTCTGGCGTAATTTATTTTTAATATAAAGGGCACGTGAATATTTGCGGGTGTGTTACCATGGCAACGAATTTTCGAGCGTTTGCACACAGCAACCCGTTTTCACGCGTTGTAATAATTCTGATAGGTCACGACGAGGGACCGACCCTTGTTTTCACACACGCTTGTAATCTTATACTCTTGTTAGTATTTAAGTATGTAATCATAATTGGTACTGTTCATCACTCATGGAATGCGAGTTGTTTACGACAAAAATATATGGAGGATTTTATTAATGAGGCTCCATGAAGATGTCCATGTACGCCTAAACAAGTTCAGTAAAACTGCATACAAATAGCCTAATCTTAAACCTACAAGCTAATCAATATGGCTACTGGATCTCTATAGACTACACAGGCTATTTGACGGAAATGCCATAATATATGTGAATCTTTGAATTCAGATTTTTATAAATATCACGTGTACACATAATAGCCCAGGGTCAGTCCGTCCATCGCACCCCGTTGCTCCAAAATAGTGCGTCATAGGAAAAATATCAATACAAATTTTCCTCTAGGAAAGATAACCCCAAGAATCTCCTTTCTCAATATTTTGAAAATTTGAAACACAGTACGCCAAACCGATCTGGAGTATCATGATACGATAAAAGCCACCGCTCATGGCAAAACCTCAGCTCGCGGAAAATCGACAAACTATAATGCACGAACGACTTATTCACGGGGTACAGAAAAATATAACCAGGCTCCAGATTGGACAGCGTTCCCAAATTACTAATTAGAATTTTCACAGGAAATTTCATTCATACTCATAGAGAGCCCAAACTTGCGCAGTTTCTAGGCTACAGGGAAAACCCGAATTGGCAACCGCAGTGACGCATTGGGAAACTCCATCCATCCGACAACTTCAAGACAACCCTGGAAAATGCCCTTTTCTGCTTTAAAAACTAGACACAAGGTCCCCAGTCGTCACGGTACAGGAACACGCATCGTCTGGGGAAGCTCTCAATTCATAATTAACGAAATAGCTACAAAAAAAATTTCAAACGAGCCTAAGAAGTGACAGTATATTGCTAATTTCCATTTCCACGTAGGCAACAAAATTTTCGTCTTTAATAATTCTTCACGCAACATGTTTAGATTTCTGTATGCTCCCGGCACCACACTTCCGATGCACTGTCCTCTTTTCTCCGATCGGCCACTTTTATAGGCGTTCCGAACGTGTGCAGAGGAGGCGAGTACACCGAAGAATATGGCATCGGATATGTGGTTAAAACCACTGTGCTTTTATTATTCCAAAATAAAATTAAAATGTAAAGTATAATTATACTTTGACAAAGAGTCAATGATTAGGTGAAGTCGACTCCACTTGCCTCATCTGTATTTGCACTGGAGTACGGTCTTATTATCGCAACAGTCAACGGGGCGGTTTAGATGTGTCTGGAGTCTGGTGTATTATGGATTAACATGGCGAAAGCAAACTCTTGGTTTTCCTTCATCCACCATGAATCTACATGGTCAACCGGAACCGAACCCGAAGCTTCGTGGTAAAAATCCTGCGTCTCACCGGGTTATTAACTCAGACAGCAACATTCCTTGAAATTACGATCGGAAAATAAGTGTGAGCTGTCGGAGAAAAGCGTGCACAAAGTCCATGATCCAAGTCTAAATTAAACCCACGATCTCGGTGTTCGAGTAAATTACTTCATAGACCTATGCATCTCACACCGCGCAGCTACCAAACATTAGATTTTCTATACTAGTTCTACGTAAAAGCCTATGAAAGTTCCGATTCTGTTAACATACTGTACATACAAATATCTAACATTCGTGCTGTCCTGCTTCTCGCCGCTCACGAACGACAAACCTGACATGTTGTTGCATACCTTCAATACCTATTACTAAGACTCACCTCCTATAAAACAAGTCTGGAAACAAAAACACTACTGTAACTGCATGTGGATTCTCTCGGGAATACTGAAAGAAAACGAGTGTCACGGACGTCTTCCTCTTACAGGAGAGAAGAAAGGCTCATGTGCAACCAGTTATTACGACTCACGACGTACAACGTATTAAAGAACACACATTTGTTAAACCAATTTGTCCCTCTACACTCCATCTAAAATATGCATAACCTAAAATTCCTTAAGGCCTCACATCTTGCATGTACTTAATTCAAGCAGAAAATATGCGTTTCCATAATTTCAAAACTCCGTTAAGTGATGAAATTCTGACTACACCTGTAATCTTTAAACGACCAGCACAAATTACAGTCAAGTGAGTCAGAATATAGCATATATTCATAAAAATATCTCGAGCCATTTCACGCAAAGGGAAGGTGTGGATTTGAGTCAGTGCCCAGTCCGGGAAGATGGCGAACAATGACGCTAAAATGAGGGATCACAGGACTGAGTACTGGTAATTCGACACTTCACACCAGTAAATAGCACGAATGCACCACGTCGGTGGATACAAAGGTAAATGTCACGTAAAGAGCGTCCACACCGGCACTTGCAGGCTCCGTAGTCTGTAGCTATACAGGAATCACGGAGTTCGAGTTTTGCTTGACGCACCGTAGGTGTGTATTTCTCTGCTGTCTTGTACAGGCTCAGAGATTGCTATGCGATCTATGGAGCCCTAACGCTTGTTATCAGTAATATATACAGAACTCCTATGGGTAGAACAAGTAAAGAATTAAACAAAGCAAGATATACTTTTAGCCACCCGAAGGCAAGATGGAATTCTTGAATTCAGGCTTCCGCCGCGATGTCGATGAAATCTGTGGTCTTCTGGGTTATTACACGGCGTCGTGTGGTAATTATTTACCGGCGTTTCGGGACAACGTATCGGTCCCATCCTCACGGGTCAAGATCTTGACCCGTGAGGATGGGACCGATACGTTGTCCCGAAACGCCGGTATATAATTACCACACGACGCCGTGTAATAACCCAGAAGACCACAGATTTCAAGATGGAATTCGTTTATTTTATATGACCAGAACTTTACCATCATCGCAGTCAGGCGGCTTTAACATGAGGGAAAAAAATCCATATATCCATGTCAGAGGTCGGGCGCCGGTCATTTGTCCCGTCCTACTTGACGCATATACGGAATTCTACACACTTCCTGGAATCGGACCAGGTACGTTCTGATATTAACCAGGTAACCAGGTATCTGAAAAAACATGTCTCACTTGTAAGAATTAAGACCCTTCACACTGCCTTCTATTCAAAATTTCATGCCCTATCCGATTACTACCATCACGAAATTTCCTCACTGACACAGGTCTATTACGTAATACCCATTACTATCACCATGCAACCAAAAAGACAAATCATACGATGCATAACACTATGGACAATGGGATCAAGGGGTGTTCTCTCCTGGGGGAAATGCAGCCGACACATGAGGCCAACTAATAACCTCTCCTGGTGGCAATGTTACAGACACCCGTAATTCTACGACTCGGCCCTCAGTACCTCCTTGGCACACGGTAATTCCTCAACAGTTGGTTAGTATTCAACTGACCCAGAAATTCCTTGTAACAGCCTCATCACAGTAACGTACTGGCCAATCAACGGGCCCTATTCTTATCCACTTCAGTCCCGTCGGTACAAATGTACCCAGTTTACCCAACATCAATTTTAACGTTTGCCTACGTCTTCATCTCCAAAGAATTCTCACTCCACATCGTCCAACGAGAATTTTGTGCGAATTTCGTACCTTCCTATCTGTGAACCAGGCTCTGTACGTCTTCACATCATTCCACACAGTCATAATGATGTAGTCTACAACCACATTTTCTCTGGCAAGCACTACTTCGTCCAAACTTGCTCGAACGTGGGAATCAAACCCAGCCGATGGTTCTATATCGCAATGTGGAGATAAATGAAATTATATGCCCTGGGTGGATTTCAAATTGGTGTTCCCAAGGTTCGCTCGGTCTGAACGCACATTTTAAACGCTGTGGTCATTCGCATAAGTCGCATCTTCTTCCACTGCATCCTTCACATTCACCTTAAGCTTCACGGTAGGATAAAACGCCACGAACTGTGGAAGAAACTAATATGGAGTTAGACTGGCATAAATTTGACGATGCAGAAAAACGCGGCAGAAAATTGCTCACATCAATAAACGGCGTAGCATTATTCCATTTGAACAATGGTCGTTTTAGGGGTTTGTAGGTCTTCCCCTACAGTGAAGTGCTAATATTCATCTCCTACCTGTGCGGTTGACCACAAAATACCGACAGGTTAGGATCTCTAAACGTAACAGTACCTCGATAATTTCAGGGTTGCCAGAACTGCAGCACCCTTCACTGAAGCAGTTCGCCATCTCAATGGAGCTAATGGAGCGTCAATTTAGCGGGGTTGTAAATGGTTCCTTATATCGTGCTGAACTCGTTCTTGCAATTTGCAAGGTTGCGTTATCATAGAATTACATTTCCTTTTCAATAGAATTGTCGCTGAAAGACATCTCACCCAAATATTCTTTACATAGCACATTGGAAAACAAGTGTCATAATAAGTAAATTAAGATTGTGGTTCGAAAGGAAGGTAGCTCCAAAACAAAGCTCGAATTTGTTTCTTAACATTTAATTTGACAAGAAAGTGCACAACCTTTTGGTAGACAATATCACGTGAATAGAGTCATATATCAACTACGAGAGCAAACTCAAAAGCAAATATGTATAAAATCATTGGATTCCTAAACAGTTCCAGCGAAATTTTTAAACTGAAGATACATCCTTGTGCAAAAAATAAACTCAGATTCTGATGAGTCTAAAACGAACCACACCGGTCTCCCGTACGAACAATTGGTCAGCCGGGCTGCAGCCCCGTCCCCCACCGCCAAAACGAAATTAAAAAAAAACAGATTTTTTTTAGACACGATGATATCAAACGTTTTAAGCGATTTACCCTGCAGCCGAAGACAGCCACTGAAATCGGCTAATGGACTAGTACATTGGAGTTTTGAAAAATAAAATAAACAACTTAGAAAGTCTTAGGTGACATTAAAAACAGGAAATTAGATACTGTGATTTAAATCATGTCAGTCAGTCAAGCAAAATATATTTATATCAATATGCATATAAATGCAGTTACAAACAATGTTATGTTACACTTACATTTAAGTCATGATTTTTATAAAATATTTTTAAAATCGAACACAAATTGTATGTAGCCTCAGGGTCAGCCCAACACCCATGTGAAAAATTCTGGATGTGCGCCTGCTAGGGACAAAAGAGGAAAACAGCGATTACCCCCACCCCCCTGCTGTAACACAAAAGTGGAACTAATTACACACAAGAATATACGGCTTATGCGTTACCTTCGGGGAATAAAGAAAGAAAGGACTACGAAAATCTCATTACAATCACATCTTTCCACAAAGAACACAAACACTCGGTTTCTTGCTACCAAATCGAACAGTCCTATATTTGAATAAAGTACAGTACGTAATCGAATTTAATATTCCTACAAATAGAATGTGTATCACTAATTCTGGAAGCGTATGCTGACAGGGAAAAGACGTATTACTGTACTTGTCAAAATATATTAGTTTCTAAATTCGCTTCCAGTACGGATGCATTATTAGAAATATTTGACTCGCCATTCTTAACAAGACTGTACATGGTGTATTCCGTCACGTAGTGCACAGACAATAACAGGTTATTGTGCATATATGCTACACAGAATATTATACAAATGGAGCGAAAAATGTAGAATATAGGGCGACATTTCACTTAAGCCCCAAAAGAAAAGCACGGCCTTCTCCGTGCCCACTTTCAGGAAACTCACAGGTGCTCAACAGCATTGTGTGCAGATCTCTTATACCGAATTTCACTCAAATTAGACGACAGATGCGGAATATAGGGATAGAAATCCATCTACGCCCACAAGCAAAGTATGGCTTTCATTGGGCCAATTTTCCCGAAACTCACAATCAATCTATAATTTTTGTGGACATTTCATCCATATCGAGCGAAAAAATGTAGAAAATACGACAGAACTTCATTTACATCCTTATGTAAAGTACGGTTTTCACTTCACACCGATTTTCGCGAAATTCACCTGATCATATCAACATCGAATTTCAACCAAATCATTAAAAAATACGGAAAATGCGGATAGAAATTCATTTATTCCGTTCAGTAAACTAGGACTGTCACTGAGTCGACTTTCAGGAACCTCACGCTAGCTCGACAACTTCTTATAAAGACCGCCCTAAACGAAATTGCCTGAAAATTCGACAAACGGCTTAGTCGCTGACAATAAGTCACAGGTAGACGTATAGATGGTCTATATACTTTCATTACTTCGTAAAGAACGCCTGAAAACGGAGATTCTTTCGACCATCTGAGTACATCGGACAGGCTGCCGCGTTGTCGGCCAAGTTATACCTGCACGGAGTATTTCAAACAACTGCTGATCTACTTTTAGCCTCCTGTTGTTAGTGTGCTGTTTGAATACAACGCGCAGTTAATTTAAGTGACGTGATCTGTACGTAACCAAACATTCTTTGAGGAGGTGTAACACTGGCGTCACTTTGGTGTAAAAGGCTAAAATTAAACCAACGGAGTAATCATTTACATCGCGCCTCTAGCCGTGTGGGATCCAGTAATAACTAGAACTAAACAAGTGGTCAGCGGCCTGTAAGTGGCTCGAGGTTCACTGTCTATTCTACTCGTCAGTGACTAGCTCAGCGCCATTTTTCAACAGGCTACCTACTGCACTTTCTATCGCTTCCGACGAAGTCACATTTCAGTGTAGGCAAGGAGCATTAGACCTCACCGTTGTTAGCAGTCAGCTTTCAGCGGCACGCTTCGCTCCTGTCATCCGGAGCCACCAGGTGCTTCCATAAAGGTAAAAGGCCAAGTTCACCCTAGAACAGGCCATGAAGGCCCAGAGGGGGAGTAGAGGTATAGCTCTACTCTTTCTTTAACCTCGACGCTAGATGGGGGTGGGTGGTCAACGCCACGCCCCGGCCGCTTTACCCCCGGGAATAACCCGGTACCCATTGTACAGGTGCTTCCATACCAAATGATAGTGAAGCCGTTATGTACGGCCAGGTTCAACATCCAAAATTCAACACTCTACCCTATGTTCTGTATTTGTCTCAGAACAAACAGTGATTACTTCCCTGTACGGCATTAACTGACTGATTTTTATAATGGAGGAGCGTACTCACTGCTCGGTATGAACTTAATGTTTAACTACAACTGAGATTAAGCAACACACTTCGAATTAATCATACACTTCACGCGTTAATGAATTGGAACAGAAAAATACAGATACCGTGGTTAATATCAAAATACAATTAGGAGGACGGTTCGTGCTGAGAAAATGAATGAAAATTTCATGCTATATTATTGCGTTAGGACCGCCAATGACGTAAATGATTTTCGTTATGACGAACACGTACACAACAACCGGGCTTCATTACACAACTGCACAGTGTCATACATAACGCAAATATGAACCCTGTTTACATATTAACACTCAAAATTAGTACATGCTACCAATTTATCAACATGACCGTGGATACTTAACTCTTTCTACGTTCAGTCATCTTCTAGGAACCAAATCAGTTCAATGCGAGTTTTTTAGGCTTTCACAGCGGTGTAGTTCTTCTGAGATGTGGCGCCTCTGTATTTTCTCCATATTCGGGCTAATACTGAGTTCAGCCAGTTTCAAATCATCATAAAATTTCGGACTGTGTATTTCTCGATACAATACTCCAATGTATTCTCGAAAGTTGGTACACGCGTGATAAAGGACCCGCAGAATTTTACAGCCCACAGAGGTGAAGGTATTTAAAAAAATTATTTTCCAAAAAGTAACAAATCTTGGAAACTCGTGTACATATAAGCCTGGAAAATGTGTGTCATCTTCCTGTTTTCATATTATAACAAACCTAGTTCCTATCAAGAAGCTGTGAGTGAGCACACATTTATCGTCCCCCACCTACGGGCCCATAAAAGACGTTAAAAAGCAAATAAATGAAGTAATAACTAACTGCGGGCACTGACAACTTAAGAAAAACTCTAATATACAGACGTGACGCGGTATGATATTCCGAGCATTCGGCGACGCTGACGCTGGGCTCCGACCTTTCAAAACCACGCCACAACTAAATATAGCTTGCCTCTGGGTAGCGGATACACGACGTAACCCACCCGGCCAGTAAGCTCTTGTGCCCCACACTAACGCTGGCCACTGCATTGCACAGCAGACTTTTTAACTAAAAGAAGGAGGGGGCTGGATACGACGTCCGCTGCTTAAAAATCGATTACTATTAAATCATGAAATTGTTATACTGTAACAGTGTCTTAAATCAGCAGTTATAAATTTCAAATCATTTTCATACAGATTGTTAATGACCGCACTTCTGAAATTCACAATTTAAAGACCTGATCTTTCAACAAGAAAGGTATACGAAAATACTGATACCCTGCACCAAATTATATTCTGAACTGTGGGCGATGTACGGAAAGAAGACCATGGGCGTAGCTGCCGCAGCTGTTCTTCTGGCAGCATTCAAATATTGTGCATTTCATAGAAATACTGTCTCTGCCCACATGACAAATGTTTCACATGCGAACCTATTCTTCCACTCCCCCTATGTCTTCATGGCGTAGCGCTCAACTATGCACAGGGGCAACTCATGTAAGTAGGCTAGTACACATATCGGTAGTAGTATAGTAGCAGTAGTAGCGTGTGTGTTTCTTGATTACTGCCACACACAACTTTTCCAATCTCAATCTCGAAATCACATCGAGCTACACGGTGAAAACTCTAATGACAAGCCTACATAGGCCTAGATAAACTATACATGTGTTCATATGCAGTTTTTGCGTTCTTCCCTTTGAAAAACTCCAACGTTTCGTTCTCAGTACTCTACCTTCTGACAATTTTTAACAGCAATGCATTTCAGTTTAAGGTAGCTTCAATCATCAACAGTAGGCCTACAGACAATTAACACCACTAGTTAATACAGTGATAAGTAACGCGTGTTCTTAATCCGAGAACCATCCATAAATCGCCATGTCACAGTTCGGAACCCAGTATGCCTACCACAGTAGACAAAGTAGAGAGATGTAGCCCACATTATGGGCTAGGACGATTAAACACAACGTATTAAAATTCCATCGTATTTCCCGAAAGCTCGTGAACGGTGGTGTGGCATCTGCCATACTATCAGCTATCAGTACCCGCAGCGATGCGGGGAATTTGGAGTATTTTTGTTACCAAGCCGACCTCCCATAGGGTGGAAACAAAAATAACATCGTTTGGTAACAATGAACACCGAAATCAACACGATGCATTCACCGCAGTAGTCCGAATAGAAGTCTTAAATCTAGTGACCAGCATTCATTCACTCTGTGTTATTCTGAATCAATATTCGACTTCTCGGGGGGGGGGGGGGGGGGGGGCAGCATGAAAGATCTCCCCCAAAAGACAAAATTCGATTAATGTCCCTTTGTCGCTACGGAAGCCAATTAATGATTGATGACCTTAACTTCTTTCGGCTACATGCAACTTGAAATGCGTGGTATATCCTCACTAAACAATCCGAAGAAACAAAACAAACTTAATTATACAGTTTAACAGGAGAGAAATTTACTCCGGCACGTTACATACTGTACTGTATGGGTGGTGTATTTTTCATTTGGAAGCAAAACGCATCATCATTGGGATTTTATTAACTCTCTGTCCCCCCCCCCCCCCCCCCCCCCGGGCATATTTGGAAATGTTGCCCCGGTTCCTGCCGTTTTGATATTACATGCAAACGTAATATCTAAAATAACATTTCATTTCAAACACTGTCACAAGGTACTCACGGATTCTGTTAATACGACAAAACGGTACAAAACACTTTGCTCTTACTAATTTTAAAGGAAGTGATAGCAAGGCCGCCGACGACAACCGGGTGCGCCGTTACGTTAAGACGGCACTGCGCACTTAATACATTATGAATTTATTAACACATGCTAATATCTTACTTTCATGACGTGCTGAGGATCGCAGTGACTGAGCTAATGGTAACTCAGTCAGTCCGAAATTCAGCACGCCTTTTATATAACCTGAGAATTCGTCGGCACTTCACAACACTCCGTCACTGGCCCCAAATGAATTCAGTCCCTCACACGAAGATATAGTTTAATGATGTTCCCCATCTACGAGGTCTGTCCAAAAAGTATCCGACCTTGGGCCGGGAAAAAAAAGTTCTGTATCTGGGTGGTTACAATACCTAATCCCCTTCAAAGTAGGCCCCTTGTGACTCCACACACTTAGCCCAGCGGTCCGTCCATCGCTGGAAGCAATTCTGGAAGGCTTGTTTTGGAATGGTGTGCTGCTGCGCCGTCGCGTTCTGTATGATGTCCTAGCGGCTGTCAAAACGGGCGCCTTTTAGCGGTGTCTTCAATCTCGGGAACAGCCAGAAATCACAAGGAGACATGTCAGGAGAGTAGGGAGCCTGGCGAACCTGCGGAATGCCGTGCTTAGCCAGGAAACCCTGGATCAGGTGTGATGAATGAGCTGGGGCATTGTCATGATGCAGCTGCCAGTTGCGTGCGTCCCACAGCTCCGGTCTCTTGCGCCGAACTGCATCACGAAGATGACGGAGGACTTCTTGGTAGTACTCCTTATTAACAGTTTGGCCTAGTGGTGCGTACTCATGATGCACAACACCCCGGTAATCGAAGAAAACAGTCAGTATCACCTTCACATTGCTCCGAACGTGTCGTGCTTTTTTGGGCCTCGGGGATGTTGGATGCTTCCATTGTGACGACTGGACCTTGGTTTCCGGGTCATATCCGTACACCCACGACTCGTCACCAGTGATCACAGTCTTCAGGAACTCAGGATCCCTGTTGGCGCACTCCAGCATGTCCTGCGCGACCTCAAGGCGGAGTTGTTGCTGCTCCGGCGAAAGCAGCTTGGGCACAAATTTTGCCGTCACTGTTCGCATGCCCACATCCTCAGTTAAAATCGTGTTTGCGGAACCTCTGCTGATCCCAACCTCATCAGCAATTTCCCGGACGGTCAAACGACGGTCCTCCAAGATCAATGTCCGCACTTTGTCAATGACATCAGCATTTCGGCTCGTTGACGGTCTCCCGGAACGCTGGTCACTGTCCGCCGACATGCGGCCATCTTTAAAGCGTTGAACCACTCTGAACGCGCATTGTATGTACTAATGTAAGGACTACTGCCACCGGGTGAAAACCCAATTGCAGTAATAATATAATAATAATAATAATAATAATAATAATAATAATAATTTGAGTGACCCCCATTGCATCATCACCGAAAGCCTGCTGAATTTTGCGGATTGTTTCCGCTTGGGTATCCCCAAGTTTCTGACAAAACTTGATGCAGTATCGCTGCTCCAAACATTCTGTCATCTTGAGCGAAACGAGAATGCGACGAACACGTGTTACACCACTTCGCTATCTGGCAGCGACAGACGCATCCGGCGGTGTTGCGAGGCAGCAAAAAATCACGCATGCGCATGAAAGTCCCTTCTACCACTACGCTCAGTTTCCCCACCCTTTCGCCATTACTTACCGCGGGAAAAAATATAGTCGGATACTTTTTGGACAGCCCTCGTACATCTAGTTATTCCAAGTGGTCTGTTCCAGCATGCATTTCACATTTGTCACATCCATCCTTCATCGCATAGACTCTTAATAGTCAGATCACTATCCCGCACTCTTAGCAGAGTTCCAGTAACCTAACAACAAGCAACATGCCAATTCAAATGTGCTGCATTCCACCTCAGCTCAATCGACCGCAGGTTCGATATTCACATGGAGGGTGAAAGTACATGAATATTCCACTGCCTTAATATTCGTCATTAATCTGCCACCATGAGGGTTCCATTGTGAATTTGCGTCTAACGAAGAGAAGATTATGTGCCTCGAATACACAATTATGCCACAAGTTTGTACCTCGCCAACAGCCCATTTCTTCAAGCGACAGTAAATAATGTATCACAATATCCATTATTCGTGTCTATATAACATCAACATTTGGCATCGTACCGTCATATAACCAAAAAAAGGGACATTTCATACATCTACTCAGGCCAGTGTAAAGTCTGTGACGAAAACAGAAAGTTCTGGGGGCACACCCACTAGAAATGGAATCGACTTGAAATGATAAAACCTCAGCTTTTAAAATTTTCAGTACATATCCACAATAGAACACGCGCAATGACATAGCTTGTGAGTAATGATGAGTTTCAACCAGCTCTGTTCTGTTCATGTAGCACGCTCGTAACTGTCAATTGGAACGCGAACAAAACAGGACCCTAATTTTTTACACAAAATGATATGGTGAAAAGCCGATATTACGTCCAGTACTACGGTGAAGTTGTGAAAGCTCTTGAATGCAAACCGTGAAGACATAACATAGACGAACATCGATCTGTTTCCACAGCGCAAAACACGGACTTCACGTCAGCGTTCAGGGTTATATAGAAACAAAGGACGAACTTCAAAACACGAAGAGAACCCCGTATAAAAAAAGGACGGAAGCCAAGCAAAGTGACTGCTGCGGTCCGATGCTTTGTCAGTCTTGTAATCAAGAAGTTCGAGAATCACATGATGAAGCATGATATACCGACTAATTTCCAATAAATGTGAGTGTCAAATAAACATACCTGACAGTGTTACGTGTCTTTCATATGGTGCTGACGGACTACATTAACAACTGTAAAGTGCAACGCAACCTTAATGGCACACATGGCCCAATTATATCAGTCTGAACAACTGATCTAATTGAATATTCTCGTAAAAAGTCGTATGTACATTCAACTCGACAAAAAATTCATGTAGCTTTCATGGGAGCATACATTTTTAGACAACAGGACTGATAAATAAGTGTTGCCCTTTGTTCATCTATTAGGGACACTTCAACAAGTGCAGAGTACTTTATATTCAGAATAAGACCAAGGACTCCTCCTTCAAAATAGTGTCTATCTCAAATTCAAATATATTACGTTCAGTTGTACTGCTTTTCCATTGCTGCAGTTTGATTCTGTATTGTAGTGCTGAATAAACAAGCGTGCACACGTGGAATACAACTTAGTTTACGTTTCCATTTGCTAATGGACTTCACAACAAAATGTAAAGTGTTGTGTTGCATTTTCGTTGTTTCTCTAAACAAGAACATGAAAGGTCTGTCAATACCTGCTCCCTCTGCTAGTGGGGCAAATTATTTGATTTAGTATGATGTTACAAACATTAGAACATACATTGACGTTGCAATACACTGGCCGAATGTTCCTACGCCGCAATCTGTACTGTACTGGCTACTGCGATATCAGTTTCTGCGAGCCTGAATCTTGAATTTCCTCCATTAAAGTATTATAGCTTTAAAATTTCAAATGCTAAAACAAAGGTCATGGCATTTAACGAACTTAGCACATTAGAGCAAAAATAATTATTGGCCATAGAACAATTAAACAAATAAACGAATTCTATTACTTTGGATTTGATGTATGGTCCATAAATAATAATGAACACACCAGGAGTGCACAATTTTTCCAAAAATTTAGCAGCCACCTCAAAATTCTAGGCACCAGGAGGGAGGCACGAAGCAAGTGTCATACTAAGGACCCACAAATATTACAGGCCACCGTAAAAAATTTAAGTCGTCATGACGACCTGGCGCCCGGGATTTGTGCACCCCTGTTATGCGTTATAACAAGCCAAAAATGTTCTAATAAATGTCGAACTATTTATGTTATATATTATGATTATAGCAATAAACAGTGATTATTTCCCTAAACAGCATTAAGCAGTTGGTCTTTGTAACGGAGACACAGTAAGTTTATGGCGAGGCAGTAACTGAATTTTATGTACTATGGATGACACTCGTGCTTCTAAGGATAAAGCCGCACACAAAGTCGTAATATCCTCTTTCGATCTTTCCCCCGGCCAGGCGATTACCTCATTTTGGTTTGCGAATAAGAATGGGCTGATGAAAAGGGCCCAGCATACAGCCCACACTTGACTAGACAAGCGAGCAGTCAATAGCAACTAGTATATGAACGTTCAGCTCCAAGTCTGACGTCTGCAGACGAAACGGCTCTGTGCCAAAAAATAGTGTTGTAATTTCAACAACAGCAGGCCTACAAGCAATAATGAAACGCTCAAAGTGACTGACACATTAAAGAAAACATTTCTCGTTCACTCGATTTTAAATTCACCTAAAAATGGGATGAATCCGGAAATTAAAATACGTTTCACTAAACCAAGTAGCATAAACTAGTGTCTTCTTATCGTTCGTCGCTATCATTGCAGAGTTCCTGAAACTGATATCAACAATGTACCATAATCTTTTGATAATGGTTTAACATATGAAACATCACTAATATGATAAAAGGATACCAGCAACGTTTCCACAGTGTTTCCACCTGAAAACAAAAGCAGACTGCTTGCGAAAAGTTGTATTGCTTCGTGTTTAGTGATAATGGAATACGTCCTGGTACATATTAGTGATGTTTCACCTGATATCAATAATGTTCAAAAATCAGGAGTGTTCTACTTTGATCCCTGCGGTTGTCAATTCCAGGTTATCTAACAGATCACAGTTCGAATTCCATTAGTTTCATGTTTGTCATCCTTTTTCTGAATTGTTCTTATAAAATCCCCAGTCCAAGGCGTCTACAGCCTGTGTGCAAGCATTGACAAAGGCCGCCATGATTAGTGGAGGCCAAGACTCGAATTAGGCCCAGGCCAAGGAACACTTCTTTTTTGGGTTTATATAACGACGGTTTCAGTGGCTCAGATTTATTTATTATTCACTTAACGACCTTGTCAGGACGCGTGAAAAGTGAGCTAAAATGTAATATGGAAGGAAAAGGTCGTGGACTAATGTGAGGTACTAACTCGGGACATACCTGGAGGGATTAAGGAATGCCACGAAAAATCGCACACAGGATAGTCCTGTCGTGTCCGGGATTCGAACTGGGCACCTACCAAACACAACACACAATATTTACCACTGATCTAACTTACTAGTTCATGTTACCTTACGTAGAATGAGAGGATCAGTGAATAACTTCATTGGGAAGGGTGTGGAAGAAAGCGAATCCTAACCTAACACCCCGGAATTTGCCTGGATGCACAGGGGAAAACAACTAACCTTTGACATGACAGCCGATATCCGAACTGAGATTTCAGCGCGGGGAATTCGAATGCGAATGAGGGGACCTAACCACTCGACTGCGACGTTCGGCGGTAACACTACACTTGTATTCGAAAGGTAACCTGTTCGAATCTCGGCGGAATGACCGGCTATCCTCACTAATATTGTAAGCTTCCTCAGCCTCTCCTAGCAATTTCAGAATATTATCCTCAAAAGGTCAAGAGCGCTCCTTACAAATCCTTAGAAATCATGACACATGACAATCTCCCGTCTAATTCGACGGAGGTTCGGGAGGTCGGGTTCATACAACATATTCTGATCAGCAGCAATGTAGCTGAATCCATTTCAGACAACACCAGGTTCATAACTTAGGGCCAAACGAATATTTTCTTTTGGCAGATATTTGCAGGATAGCCTACAATTTTCAAGTAGATGGTACCGCTTTTCTTCACTCTATTCATAATACCTGCCTCCCTGTCTCCTTCGGCACAACACAAACGCTGCAGTTCAAACAACGGTCTTTCATAACTTTCTTATTCACGCCGATGCTGTCGAATCAGAGCTCTGTAATATTCTCCACCTCGCCAGGTGGGCACTAAGACGGTATCCAAGCAACGACCACCCGAATCCCAAATTCATTACATTTGACAATGTCACTGTTCGCAGCAACAGAAGGAAACGTGGGTTTAAATCCATGAGCCATCTTCACTGAGGAAAGAAGACCGAAAGGGGAGTTGTAGAGCTTGTTATACGGAGCTGCGCGCGGCCAAGTCAATTCTGTAACTTTCATTACGCTTGCGGCGGACGCAAAAGACTGATCATCCCATCGCAATCAAATGCACAGGAGTTCACAGTTCGTGAAATTAGCCATTCACAGCAACTTGAGAACCGTACCTTCGGAGCGTTACCACAAAACGACGGAGATCTCTTAATTACGCAGCAGTAAAGAGGAAAAGATTAGTCACGAAAATGAAAGGCGACCTTAATGCAACAGAGACGTTTCTATGTGTATACACTGGACTGGAACCACAAAACCTTTAAAACTCTTCTAGGAGGCACAACTGTGTAAAACTTCACGCTATGCATGATTTAACCTTAAACGTGTCTATCTCGGTGGCTGTGCAGTCTAAGGCTGGCTGAATACTGGGATTTTAGTTTCCAACTAGATACGGGCGTTACTGTCTGCCGGCAGTTCTCTACATTGTCCTGTGACGGGAACGTCCGCACGACCGACTGATCTCTCACATAAAGACAATCCGAATGGGATCTACAAACCAGGTATGGATAAACGAGACCAAGGCTCAAGTTCCGACAGACGGCCGGTGTACATGGCGCAAGTGCTCGTGCTACTTATCGAAAGCTGTCTCGCGGTACAGTCAAAGGGGCTCTGGTCCTACAACCGTGAGGGAAGGTGCAGACACGGTTAGTTTCCTGAATTCAAGGTGGGCTCTGTGAGAATGACACAACTGGTTTGGGATAAATGCGAGATGATAAAAATAACTGCTAACATGAAAAAGAGACGCTGGTGGGCGTGTCACTGGATACCCAGACAGCAGCTAATGGAAGCTTCCCAAAGAGTTTTACGTGAATTTCACAGGGAAGATGATGAATCTTTATACTTTATAAAATATTATATTCAAAAAAAAAGTATTATTTGGAAATAAACAAAATGTTCCTGCTTCAATCAAGGTAACACATCGTGCGCGGATAACAAACATGCTCAAACCTTTTAATTCGAGTTGACAGTCGATTATGGAATCCTAGAAGTGCAATTTGTGGTACGAGATAGCGTGCTAGCGCCACATCGTACAACTATCACTGTGTACGCCGTACATAAGTGTCAACAACCCCTTTTCCTGCGTGGTTTACTCTTCCACCCTGAAGATGGAGGAAGAACGTTCCTCCGAAACGCTGACATGACATACCAAACTACACGGCGTCACATCCCAGAAGACCGTAATCTTCACATAAGGAACACCTTACAAGCTGTCTATGTTAACGTGGGATGAAATCCACACAGGATAGAAATGTGGACAAAACAATGCGTGAAGAAAGACAAATAGTTACATTATTTTGTTGCCTTTTGTCAGACTAACAAAGCAATGAATAACAAAAGTGACGTGCTGTGAACTAATACGCCTGTGTATATTAATAACAGCAAAGGACGCTGAATTTGTTTCATTACACAAATTAAATAAGTATTTACGAAAAAAAAAAAGGGGGTTTCAACTGCAGAATACAAATTAACACTCCCCACCAAACTACAACTGTGCACATCTGTTGCCACTGGTGTGCTATCAGCAACCATCAGGTATACACATAAGCAACTTCCGTGAAGCCAGCTCCTGTGTTTAGTCTCGTCTAATGAATCAGTGGTTAAATATAGCAGTCATGTCTGTGTGACCTCAAGTCTTACAGTGTGAACTGAACTGACTGTCAACGAACTCAGTAAGGAGGTTGCTGGACTGCATGTCCAACATGTGCTTACCTTACACGTTCTTTACTCGCCACAAGGAAGCGGAATGCCTTCTGTGAAGATTACGCCCATCGTATTTTAATTCGTAAACAGTGTGGCATTTTTAGTAAACTGCATGTGTCATGAGAGATCCTTACTTAATAAAATGTATGGTTATTGAAAGAGTTTTGTTCACGACTGAACCATGATTGCCTCTTACTCAGGTTATGAATAATGCTGTCTAAAGAACACAGAATATACAGCATCAAATGAGTTGGGGAACCATGGTGTGGCAGAAAGAAATGTGACCTACTTCAATGTATGTACCATCAAGCACAACCCTGGAGAGACTGCAGAAAAGCACAGAAACTTCAAGATAGCTTATAGTCCAGCCAAGATTTAAACTGGTATCCCCCAAATAAACATACAGAATGTTACCACTACACCATTCTACTGCATCAGTTATACCAAGCCAAACGCTTTACTGGCTACGTGCACGCGGATAGCCTCAGTTCGATACACTGTAGCAATACACAGATTTCTGTAAACGCCACACCCGTAACGGTTCTGGTGCCTAACCGGTGGGTGGAGGAAAATATCAAGAGAAGCAACGCAACTCCATCTTCTGTCATGGTTTAAAATGCGTGGGGCTTTACCTTCACGTCCCCTGTACCTCCTCGTGGTGCAGTGACTAAACACTCTTTGTTACTAATGCAACAAACTGATAAAACATGTTTCGGAAAAAAACAATATACAACTTAACATAATATTTCCCTAAGAATAAAATTAACAGCATACAATTAATTAGATCCCCTCAATTACTATTAAAAAATGTGAATGTCAAGTTCCGAGTTAAAATCCCACAACGATTTTTTGTGTTATATCCATCAGTTCCTTTCTACTCAAAGCGGTTAAAACCGAACATGTGAAAGTCCTCTGATACCTCGTTGTTATTTTGTAGTATTTCAGTTGAATCTCCCGGTACGTAGTCTACTACTGTGGGTTTAGTGCATTGCCTTAATGGAAATATTCCCCTAAGATAACCGATAAAGAAAGAATAGATTTTATTTCCAGTTTCTGAGCTCGACAACCCCTCTGATCCACATCCCAGTTATAGCGTACCATAGCACTGCACCGCGATGGTCGTGTAGCCTTGCGCCCACCACCCCACATCTTCGACCGCAGCTAGTTTTCCCTCTCGATCCCTGTGGGATTTGTGGTGGATTAAGCTGTGAAGGGACAGATGCTCTCTGGTTTTCCGCGTCCCCACCTATCTTTCCTTCACTCCTTCACACACACCGAAGTCCATTTCCAATTTCATATCTGGTCCAAATAGCCTACATTTTTAGAAATTCATATTGCGCCTTTAAATAAAAACATAAAGTGTGCAAGTCGATTCAAGGTTTAACTTCATCCACTTTTATACACATATACAGCCGCCGTGTATACCGAATTTCTGTCCACTGCAGGGCAAACCTGCACATAACTTCGTGATTTATACTCGTACTAGCGTTTTTCAAAGTAGTTACTTTCTCAGAACGTAACATTTGAGCACTTTCAAACCATCCTCAATCACTGAGTTATTAAACAAGTTAGGCACATACAACAGCACAATACCTTGAAATCGACTTTCAAACAAATAAGCGTTCAACTGACCCGATGTACAACCCCTACGAGTGATGAAAAGAAATGAAACCTCCCCTGGGTTTCGAAAGCATTTGGGGACAGACAAACGATATCATCAGCACCTCAGAAATATGCTTCCTCTTATACTGCGTTTAGGGTACTATCCGTTCCTAATAAGACAAGGAAGCCTTACGCGCTGCAGTGTTCATTTGGAAATTCTCTTAACGAGCCTTGGAGGTCGCCAAACATTTATAATGATGGTGGTAAGAACATCTAATGAAGAAGAAAGATAAAAATCACTTAGCTTCCCTTACTATAAAAGCAAAGCTCTAATGACAGAAGAGTACTATTTGAGTTTTAGTTCATTTATAGCAGGATTCCGTACACAAAGTCCCCGTCATTTTGCATGATAACCTTCAGCGCGAGTCTCACAAACTTTACGGTCCTTGTACTTCAGTCACATGATTGCAGCTAGTACATAAGCCGACGAATACTAGCACCTCTACCGCTCTGATTGCAGAAAAACGCTGATCTACGCGCACATGACTTCGCGCACTCTCCCGGCTTGTAACATCAGCCTAGTCTCGCTAACGTTACCTGCTCCTGAAGCTGGAGGCTTTGTGGAATTTTTCAAGCCATACTAATCCCAAACCCATCCCACAATATGTCCGACGATTTACGTGGTAAATTTGTTACAATATTTCATTGCGACAGTGACGACTGAAGATGACGATAGACACTGGCAGAAACACGTCGGAGGAATCATAATGTAAAAACGAGAGTCCTTCAAATAAACCGTTAAACTGCATCTGATGGTTATGATATAAAATTTCTGCACGAAGAGTTTATTCACTTGCTTCATTTCTGGAGGAATTACAGCTTTCTTATTATACAGAGCCAGAGGCTGTGTACATGGCTATATGATCCTTTTCGACGCTATAGGAAGTGCTGAGGTCATGTACCGTAGAATAAAATACGGTAGGGCGAATGTAACTTACGAGTCAGCAGGTGTGTGGGAGAAAGCGGTCGTGGCCAATTATAGAGTATTTCTCTGATTTAAATTGGAGGAACCCAGCAAACCCAGGAAAGCCACGAAGACTCTCAGCTAGGCTAGTTGGTCGCCGTCGGGGATTCAGAATGAACACTTATGGCAGTGAGGCATTCACACACTCTTCCACATCAAATACGAAAAACAAAAGGAAATGTTAGCTTATAGTTGTCATATTTTATATGGTATTGAGACGTTCCAATTTGATTCCTACAGCGTATTAAACCTTCCACTAACGTAACTGTCAAGAATCATAACATCATCCTCTCAAGAAACTCGACTACACAAAATAAACTGATTTATTTTCCCGTCATAGACATTTTAAAATTCAATGTCCTATGGGGCTGCGGAGTTCCAGAAAAATAAAGGATGATAAGTCAATAATATATAGGAACGGAGCCGTCTTCTATTTCCAACAATAATGTTACAAGAAGAGAAAGAGGACTTTCAAATGTAAGTATCCAGACTTAACGTTATGAAGTTTGACACACTGCAACTCAATCAGAGACTCTTCAATGTCTGCAATATCTCGAATGAATTCCAAGATTTCAGTGTAGCGAGAAGACCCGGTTCAACCACCAGCCCCGGGTAAATTTCCACTTTTAATGATTGTCATCACCACTAAAGAAGAGATAAACGTTACTGCCTCTTACACGGCAATATACACTGCAACACAACATACTCAGGAAGTGTCTCTGACAAACTTGGGGTGACTTTACTAGCTCGTATCTCCTTTCATCACTTTTTACGTTCTATGCCAGACACTTTACAGCCTTCGTACCTTGTCTATTAATGTGTTTTGTATCCCTCAATCTGTTTCATTGCTCTCTTCCTTTTCGTTAATCAATTGGCAAGATGCCCCTTACTGGTGATGGCCAAGAACAGTTCACTCCATATTAGACACAAGAATCAGCAAACAATTTAGTTGTAACAACCACTCGTTTTTAACCGCATGTAAGGTCAGACACTGCTCCGTTCCAAAGTATGAAACACTGCAAGCATTTCACAAAGAAAGCACAACGTTCCCACCGTGTAACGTACCTGCAGACAGTGAATACGTAACCAACCGCACTCAAACGCATCACTTGTCAATACAGTAATCACCGCCGTTGTGTCTAATTTTTCGAAAATTCTTTTGAAACACAAAATCATGCGCTCTTGTCAGTGATTAAAAAGACTGGAAATATGAAAAGCAGAATACACTGCTTCTGTTTCCTACGTTTAAAAGAGTATTAATCCCACGTCTGGCAAATCTCTTCAAATTAGATATACAAACCAATACTTCCATGGCGTAGAGTATTCCTGAGCATTTGATCCTCACATGATAACTCAGAGTTCACAAACGTCAATAAAAAATCTCATGATCCGATCCTGTCCTAAATCTGCAAAAATTCCGAGCCATCACCATAAATGTAGTAATGTGTCATTTACGGTGAGAGATAATTAGCCTCCCAAGACTGAGGACGACACTTTGTGGTCTGTCCGGAATTTAACATACAAGTATCTGTTCGACATCTGGACGTCGTCTCCACACACAAGCACAGGACGTGCCATGACAAGATATCAACTACCACATTACAGTTACTAAGTTCCATAGTATTGGTCGGAAACGTATAAAAATGATTCCTGACCACAACGACCGGACATACTACAGGGCGTACGGTCTTCTAGAGGGCGGACACAGGGACAGCAGGCTCGGAACCAGTTTCGGGGCATATCCCTGCGTTACATCGTCCCGTGCTGGTAGAGGGACTCCGATGGGGCTACCACCCATCCAAGAAGTCCTACCAAATGTATAAATATTCATGAAATTGTGAACTGGACCACGCCAGAGAGACAAAACAGCGAAAAACGAAGCAGAGTGAGAAGAACTGGAGGTCTTCTGTAAGAACAAACACGGATATAAAAATACAGAGTGGACTAAATTCTTGAGGTAAACCTGTGGCATTTAGTAAGTTAAACGTCCCACATGATGTATGTACATTTCCTTCGCTGTCGTATTTCTTTCCGAGACACCCAGTGACCTTAAAGTACTCAACTTCTCTCAATGAACTCTCACATATGATTCAGTGAGCACTTATGCGAGCAACTGGCTATTTATTTAATGTATTTATTATTGTTTATTTATCTATCTTTTCAATGATTTCATATTATATAACGTCAAATGATAAGATGATTAGAGAATAATTAATTAGAAAGTATTTCGAAGTAGTCGTGGTATAATTTGTAGCAATATCCTAGTCCAGCCATGTTAAATACGCAGTGGCACTAGCTAAAAAATAAACGTGACAGTGGACTGTACCATATACTTAAACCAACGTCCCGTCGGCGAACCTGTACCACAGTTCCAACGTCTGTAACCTTTTGAAAGCTTCGTCGCAGAAATAAATTTTTCGTAGCAAAATATTAATATTACAGGATAAACTGCACAGTGATTTTAATGTTTTAAACTATTACGTACGTTTCTTCATAAACGAAAGATGGAACAGACCAAGGACGAGTATTTTAATACTTGTTTATTGGTGTGTGAATAAAATATTTCCTCTGAAAATTAGTAAGATGAAACAATATCTAAAAGCATGGTAGATGTTCTATCTGCATGATGTTTCCCTCGTACATCTCACTTCCCTTGACATTTGTACACGACTGTTGAGCAAGCAAGTATCGCACATGGAGCAGTTCTGAATAACAAAGAGAGGAAATCCTGCGTTTTACAAGACGTCATTACGAACAGACACCATCCCAGCATCCAGGTAAAACAAACGTAGCAAGAACCTTCCCTGGCTGTTACAGAACTCCACCGGAAGTCGAATAATTGCTTCCATTAAACTGTAATTTACATGCTCGCTTGTACTTTCCCTCTCCGCCACCTCTACTTAAAGCTATATGTCTAGGCATAATTGTGCAAACATTTCTCTTCTAGTCATGTAGATTAATATACTCAGCAAATGAGAAGTTTGGTTTAAAAAACTGTTACTCCGTCTTCCAGCACTGTACAAATTAAGCCAACCTACATCGATTAACAGAATAAGGCTTCTCTTCACATTTCCCCCAACATAAAAAAATGCTAAAAATATATCGTCGGTTATGCCACATGTCACCTGATGAAATCAGTTCAAGGACAGAGCGACTGACTCATGCTGGAGGTACACATCCCAGCTGAGAAACGGCAATCCTGACAGGTTTCTAGGCGCGTTTGCATTGTCGCGAAAAGCGCCTGTTAGCTTCGTCATGTCCGTCTGTCCGCGCGAATCAGCGTGGCTCTCACTGGACGTATTTCTGTGAAATTTGATGCTGATGCCTTTATGAAAATATATCGGGGAAAACTCCAAAGTTGGTTAAAATCGGGCACTTTACTTAAAGACCTAAGTACGTTTCATTGTTGTCGGCGACATAAATAGGCCAGAAAAGCGTGTTTGTGCTACACACAGTATTGTTATATTATTGACAGTGGCAAGCACAACAATACTCACAGAGCGTATTGTTATGTGCCCATTACAACAATGGTCACGCGAACGCGCCACAATGTTACGTTATACGTATATTGCCTATCTTGCTAGTAGCTGACCTCAGTCCGTCGAGGCCAACAGCGAAATGGTAAATTACACAGGCCACAACAACTTTATCCCATATCCTTATCAATGACATGCCGTTGTGATATATGGACAGTAGAAGAGAAGGTATAACCCGTCAACCACAACTCAATTTATATCAGTTTTATTGTTTGCTACACGTTTCGACTTTAGTGAAAAGCCATCATCAGGCAATTAAAAATATGTAAGGAAAGATAATTAAATACAACCCATTAAAATGATACATTTCCAGATAGCTGAGATCTCATATTTACAAAAATTGGAGTTGTATAAGCCGAAACTAGATAAAAGTCCAGATTGTACACTAAAATATTAAAATTGTTGTCCAGTACTTCGGGTATGAAAGGGAAGTTCCTTTTGTTGTCATACCCATTTTTACGTATTCAGTTATAATTTAGGAAGTTGAACTTATCAAGACTTTGTTTTAAAGATCGTACCCTACGAGGTTTATTTTAATATTGAAGAACTTCCCTTTCACACCCGAAATACTTTAAACCAATTTTAATATTATAATGAAATATACATTTTATTTTAATATCTTAAAACACAATCTTAATTTCTATACCGTCTCGACTTATAAAATTCCAGTTTTTGTAAAACTGAGATCTCAGCTACCTGAAGAGGCATCATTTTAATGGGTTGAATTTAATTATCTTTCCTTGCGTATTTTTAATTACCTACGGATGGCGTTTCATTACAGCCGAAACATGTAGCAAGCAATAAAACTGATATAAATTCCGTTGTGGTTGACGGTTTGTATTCCCCCTTTTACTGTTTATCCCATAACTCTCCCGAGTCTGCCATTCATATATTACCATTACCATTTAACACTGGATGTTATAACCTTAGCACATGATAGGAGTAAAGTAATATGAATTACAGGAGAAAATGAACGGTATACGAGTGTCAGCATTATGCAATGAATAAACCTTCACACAAGCATGTGAATATCAGATAAGATTTAAGGTTGCCACGGCAGTGACTATGGACAGTGTCTACCGGTCATTCTTCTATGCTAAAGATCGAGACAGCAGGTTCCATCAAAATGTTAATAAATTCTGACCAGACTGCACGGTGTCACACACCAGAAGACAGAAATATTGAAGTGAATACCAATTTCCCATACAGTGGATTCCTTAGTTTCAGTAACTGAACCTCATCCTGGTTCCTGTTGAGGTTCCATAGCGCTGAGAGACAGCTGTTTTGACGTACGGCGTATAAGAAGTGGAGACGTCATGGTCAGTTTAAGGCATCCCATCATTTTATTTCTATTCAGAACAGTGCAAAATTAACATTAGTCAGGGTGGCTCACACCCTCAGCACGGATTTAGGAGCCCGTCTATGCCCGGACCCCTTCACAAAATCCGAAGAACATTTTATGCGCATTTCGCTTCTCCCAACACGTGCTGCAAAGCAAGCGCGTGTCACATTCGTTCACTTGATCAGCCTAATAATAGTTCATGACGTGTAAAGATTATGAAGCTCCTAATCATGTAATTTTCTCAACAGACTATCAATGTCCAAGTAACCTCATCTCCCTTAGGGTGTACCATTCTCCACAGCACTGCGATCTATAACACCCTCATTTACTCTGGCTCTCTGATTGGACTTTGTTTATTGTGTGAGTAAAATACATCATTCTAAGAATAACCTAACGCCTTTCGGAGGTTAGCTCTATCTCTGTATTCACGAAAGAAAGGGGATCCATTCGATAAAGCTAATCTTCATCCGTTGATGACGAGCATGGAGACAGAATCTCCGAAACGCCGCGTTCTTAGAACCAATGGAAAAATCCTAACTGAAGTGACACAATAATAATAATAATAATAATAATAATAATACACCTTTGTCCATTTCCGGAACAAGACGCTCAACCTATGTCCTTCCCTGAAGAAACAACATTGGTGAGTTTCACACACACACACTCACAAACAGGTAAATCTATAATTAGGTCTGTAAGCTTTTATATTTTAAGCTTCAGTTTTTTTCAAACGGAAGACCGTGAGAGAAGATTTTGAACTGAATGTTAGCTGGCATTCACACGATATATTAGTCTACTTTCCTCATACAAATACATATATGAGCCAGGACGATGTACTCGGTACACTGACTGGGCTACGGACTACATGATCACGGAATCGCGGTTCGTTTTTCTGTAGGGACAACAGATAATTCTCTTCTTCAAAGCGTCCAGACCGATTCTGGGACCCATCTTATTCACTGGAGACTCTTGCCTGCGGACTAAAGCGGCCGCAAGTTGAAGCTGACCACCCATCTCCATCTAGTGCCGAGGTTAAGAATGAGTAGAAGCTAAACCTCCTCTCCCCCATACGCCTTCAAAGTGTGCAAAAAGACAAATTTACTTTATTTCACTTTACTTACAAATACACAGTTTTCAAGGAACCGACATGTGTAGGCCTACTTACAGTAATGAAAGTTGCTGTATACATCAAATGTAAGAGTTTCAGATAATTTTATATGCTAGTGAACAAGACAGACGCAAAGGGACCGCTGTCATGATCGCCATCTTCATCATTACCAGGCCGTCACGCCTTGAAGACGCTCACGGCGCAACCCTCTATTTGATGTGAGTGCTACTTGCGGTTTCCACGCCGCTGGTGCAATATGGAGCGAAAGGACGACTGTCTAGAATGCAGGTTAATGAGCATACATACGACAGCTTGTAATTTACGAACAACGCTAACATCGCCAACTCGGGACGTAATTGACACTCTTTTTCTTTTGCAGAAAAACTGTTGTATGGCTGGTTTACGTATCATTAAAACTACGGTTCGCACGGTTACGCAAATGAAATTAATTTTTTTTTGCAGTAAGACACAAAATTTCACGTGCCATAAAATCCTTACCACTAACTTCAGTAGTTATGGCCCGTTCTGTCTCCACTAAAATTGTTCTAGCCATATTTCGTTGATCTTCCAACATGCCTCTTCCTATAAAGCTTGTATTTTAAAATTGTCACTTGAGCACAATTATCACACCCTCTTCAAACTCAGCCATTTTACATACATATTAAGGGACATACAATATACTTGCTATTATCCCTTCAAAGCCAGGTGGTTACTATATATACCACCAGGTTTAACATGAAAAAATTCTGCATTCGGGCCACACAGAACATTTATGTATTTCGAATGGACCTCAGAACACAATGATATTATTTCCACACACAAAAACAAGTGATTGGTTTTAGGCGCGTTCGCAAAATTTCGAAAAGCGACTATTAGCTACGTCATGTCTGTCTGTCTGTCCATCAGTCCATCCGCATGGAACAACTCGGCTCCCACTCGATGGATTTTCATGAAATTTTATATTACAGTATTTCTCGAATATCTGTTGAGAAAATACAAGTTTCATTAAAATCAGACAAGAATAACAGGTACTTTACACGAATATCCAAATACATTTATAATATCCCGCTCAATTCTTCTTCTAATGAGAAATGTTTGAGACAAATATTGTAGAAAAAAATTAAAACACAATTTTATATTCAATACCTTTTTTTCGAAAGTCGTGCCGTTTATGAGATAATGTGGAAAAATACTGTAGACTCGGACAGGCCACAGATGACAATATGGCGCATGCGCATTGCGTGCTGCATAACTAAGGCTACAAACACACACTCAGAATAAGTAATATTTATTGTTTTGCCACGGCAATAAAGGTTGCACGAATGCGCCTCAATATTACGTTTATACTACACTGCCTGTCTTATTATAATTGAGAAGGAGTGTTTACTGCGCTGTACGAAATTAATCTATAAATACAATTCGGGTTAATCTTAGTCTTTAATAAGACAGGCAATGCACATATAAACGTAACACTGAGGCGCGTTCGTGTAACCAATGTTGCCGTGGAAAAGCAGTAAGTATGACATATTCTGTGTCTGTAGCCTTAGTTACCCACCATGCAATGCGCATGAGCCTTATTATATTTATATCTGTGGCCTTTCTGGCTGTACCATATTTTTGCACATTACCTCATAAACGGCATGATTTTCTGAAAAAAGTTACTGAACATAAAATGTGCGTTTCGGTTTCCTCTGCAACTTTTGTCTGAAATATTTCTCATTCTAGGAAGAACTCAGCGAGATAACGTCATAAATTGACATAAGTCTGCATGTAAAGTACCCGTCATTCTTGTCAGATTTTAATGAAACCTGAATTCTCTCTCGAAAGATACTCAAATGTCAAATTTCATGAAAAGTCCGTCCAGTGGGAGCCAAGTTGTTCCATGCGGACGGAAGGACGAACAGACATGACGAAGCTAATAGTAACTTTTCGCAATTCTGCGAACGCGCCTAAAAAGCACAACCAACAAAGACGGCGATTAAGACAATGGACAGACCTGCACTCTCGTGAGAGAAGGCGCCCGACGACTGTCAAAGTGTAATATTCAATACATCGACTTAAATCTGTTCATGAGCCCCAGGAGGGGATCGATACCGAGACGGACTGACCGAACGACAGCCAGTTGTGAAACGACTTTGACTTTAGTCTGTAAAGGTTTAATACTATCTTCCCTCCGTCTTCGACTGCGGAGTGTTACTGTTCTCCTTCCTCAACTCAAATAAGGGCATAAGATGTACTAAAATTTGAAGCACACGTATTTTCCAAAAGAGTCCTTTGAAACGTTACATACCTCACTGGCCCTGATGGTTACTTCTTATTTAAGCAAATCGTGTAATGGGACGACTGAAGTTTATTTCCTGTTCATATAATTGTGATCTCACTAACACATAGCTTGTACAATAGGCCCGTCTATTGGTCTTGGTGTTAACTAAATGTAGGCCTACATATAAATCCACTGTTTACATAAATACTCAACAACAGAGACATTGTACGTAAGCCATGTATTTCTCTTGTATTTTGTTAAAATTAGACCAAATCGAAATTTTCACATCATAAAGACCATTATATTTACTTGTTTAGGCTATGTCCTAGACCTTCCATTTTAAATCTCATGTTGTTTTTTAAATACGATGAGTTCGATTCGATTTTTAAGTAAAGTGTGAACTGCAGTGGGCCAGCTCGGACCAAAACCTGTATTCGCCAATCAAAGTTTCGTGCAGCTCCCAGTAAGTTGTTAAAAAATTCGGTGATCAGCTTTGGACACGAAGCATAAAGACGGGCAAACAGAACTTCTCGATTTTAACGTTATTCATTCCGTGCAGTGAGGTGCAATTCTCATCACTAAACCAACAATTTGCACACACAAAACACATACTATGATACAATACGCTCCCCTACATGCTTTGGCGGCTGACCGCCATCTTCAGGGAGTCATACCAGTATTCAAAATTTTGAATTTGAACTTGAATATTGCTGTGACTCCCTGAAGAAGGCGGTCGGCCGCCGAAGCATGCAGGAGAGGGTGTTTTATCACAGCATATGTTTTGTATGTGCAAATTGTTGGTTATGTAATAAGAATTCTTGATTTTAGTTTCACTCTATGCACGCCGTATAAATAATTATGAAGAAGCTAAAATAAATCAGAGCGGCAGTTGCAAAGAACAGATATAATTCAATGAATGTTAATGCAGTGATGTGAGTCTTCACTCCTACCAGGTATATTCCTACTGTTTCTAGTGTTACACAGAATCAGAGCCACCGACGAGTCAATTTACTTCAACGTGGCGGTCGTATTCATGAGTCTGCAGGAATTTATTATTAACCTGATTTATCTATCACACGTCTTTCAAGGAACATGGTGTAGATGGAACAATACCGAACTATGTATTTCAATTCGATAAGAAAAGTTGGAACAACCTTTGAAGAAGCTGCAACATTCCGTGAAACCTCCGATGTAACGAGACCATCTGCCATATTGTCACTGCATTTATTTTATCAACCAGTTAGCACAAGCATCACAACGGACGGATAGACATGATTTAAAAAGCAAATTAAATGCAAATAATGTTATCACACTCATTGTCTACCAGCATACATTGCACACGCAGGCATTAAAATTGAATATACCGATTTTTGTCGCCTTTTGTGTCAGCATGTTTGTTACCAGCGTAAAGGTAATGACCGTGATTTATGAATTGGCATTGAATGAAAAGCTGCAGAAATATACCAATTTATTTGAACATTCACCTAAATAACTACAACAAGCAATCTGATTCCGCAGTGCAAGCCTACTGACACATAAACGTACCACCGTATTCGATACTGAGCCAGTTCAATCCAGTGCATTACCAAACGTATTTAAGTTCCATCGTAATAATGCATTCCCATTTTCATCTCCGTCTTCCACGTCGCCCCTTTTCAAGAAGACTTCAAGCCACAATTATTGCACGCTTTTATTGTTTCTCCCATCACAAACAGTTTCTGCTCGAGGCCTCGTCGTTGCTAGTAGGCAATGATTTCGTTGTACTGCGTGCTGGATTGACTTTCACACGGCAGATCAGGTAAGTGTAAACACAAAAAAGGCCACCTTAAATGGTCATTCAGAGTTACCGAAAAGTGTGAAATAGGAACGAGCAAGAGTTTTTGTATTGCAACACGTGGCCGAACTTCTGTTGTCCCGAGAAAGCGAGTCACTGCAAGGGTGCCCTCGGTGACCCTAAAATAAAACCATGGCACAAAAAGGAGAGGAACTTTATTCAATTACGGGAAGAAATAACAAAAAAATTTCCACTCCTACTGCATTTGGCCTTTGGGCTACACCATTCCAACCAAGGTGATTCGAGAACACAGTTAATTGCTGGGAGAAACTGTGCTTGAAAAGCCTTTCCTTTGAGGAGAGTTGTTTCCACTCTCAAGACATTCACGAAAGTTTGTGAAATTATTAAGGCAAACACACTAGAACCTCTCTTTACACTCCATCCAAATGCCTACAATTTCCACATAAGCTGACGGGATTTTTTGGCATTCATAAATTAATAGAATAAAAAAATTTTAAGATGTTGACAGCGTGCTCCATATTTGCGGTTGAAGAACGTCTCCAGCTCTAGAAATATAAGAGAAGGCTTGAAACCAAGATAGTGACTAATAATCAAAATAACTTAAGAGTATCAAAAGGAACACACTCGCGGGCTCTGCGCCAAGACATCGAATCCCACTAGAAGCCAGCCTTTTCAAGGGGAAGTTGATAGAAACGTTAAGAAAAACAGTAATTCAAATTTATTGCCAGTCTGTTTTAATTTTATTATTATTATTACTGCAAAAACAAAACAGTCATTTTAATTCCGTCCACTTGTTCCTTAAAGGTCTGCGAAATATTAAAGAATTAGGCGTCTGCGCCCATTAAATTTTAATTTAGTTTATCAAAAACAATGCAGCTACGACAGCCGAACATCATAACCATAGTAATACTCGCAGTTACTAAAATATTAATGTTATGATCTGAAACTAGTATAAGCATTCAAACGGCAGACACGCAATACCCGTGTTGGAATAAACAAGAACTAAATTATGAAATTGAAAATTCAATGGAGTTCACCAAAAAGAATTTACCTACCGGTACGAGTCACTTTCTACTCCGTCCTTCAGCTAACTATACAATTTCACAACTATAACAAGAGAGCAATGTACGTATAAACGTAACAATGAGGCGCTTTCGCGTAACCATTGTTGCCGTAGGAAAGCAATACGTATTTCACATTCTGAGTATGTATCTGTAGCCTTAGTTATCCAGCATGCAATGCGCATGCGCCGTGTTATATTGCCATCTGTGGCCTGTCCAGATCTACCATATTTTTCCACATTAAGTCATAAACGGCACGATTTTCGAAAAACATTGATCGAACATAAAATGTGTGTTTTGGTTTTCTCTACAACTTTTGTCTGAAACTTTTCTCATTCTAAGAAGACGTGAATCAGTAACCCTTATTCTCGTAAGATTTTAATGAAACCTGAATTTTCTCGACAGATTTTCGAAAAATACTCTAATATCAAATTTCGTGAAAATCTGTCCAGTGGGAACCGAGTTGTTCCATGCGGAAGGGCAGACAGATATGACGAAGCTAATAGTCGCTTTTCGCAAATTTGCGAAAGCGCCTAAAAAGTAACTCGCACAGTACGCATCACATTTACGAGATAAGATTCGAATGTCGACCCGGAACAGGCTATCCTGAGGCATCTCAACCGAAGTTTAATTCCGAGATAATACCCTAACAGTGACCATAATCACTTCCCATTATATTCCTGCCCTTTCACTATTCATAATCACCCTTCCGTAGAGTGTGTCATGGGTAACTCTTAACCTTAGTAGTCCACTCAGCGTCGCAAATTAACTGAATAAACAAATATAAGAAATGAAATTCGGTGTTAACAAAATACAAGAAACTTTAATTGTATCTACTTTTGATCAGCTAAAAGGATATTTACTGCTATACAAAAAATTTACTCCAGCCCCTGTATGTCTCATATATTGCACAGTTTTACATAGTAAACGATCCAACATTAATCACAAAATGATTGAACAATAAATACTCTACAAAATTCTGTGTGTTATTAACACACATTCTAGTAACATTCAATCCAGCTACCTCAAGCAAAAAACTTAAAGAATGATTATGGGATCTTCGCTCTTCTGGGATGTTATGCAGTCTACTCTGCGAACATCCCAGAAGAGCGAAGCTCTCATTTACACCGCTGCGGAAGCCTGCAATCGCGAAAGATGATGGCTTTGGATGCCTAAGAATGCTTACATTTGTTCACCTTGACTTCTAAACATGATTAAAATTGAGGCAATAAAAAAATCCGAAAATGGCATGGAAC
Organism: Reticulitermes speratus; assembly: GCA_021186555.1. Classification (NCBI taxonomy): domain Eukaryota; kingdom Metazoa; phylum Arthropoda; class Insecta; order Blattodea; family Rhinotermitidae; genus Reticulitermes; species Reticulitermes speratus. Next base: position 28,347,870 of record JAJKFL010000013.1, on the reverse strand, counting down.
AGGGGTGGCCACCTATACAAGCTTTGGAAGCTGCACTTTAGGAGGCAACTTAAGCAAGAACCATATTTTTTGCCTTACTTAGTGACTTCTTACTTCTGTTCATCCAACCACAATAGGTTAGTTTCAGTTAGTTATGAGTGTCCTTTCTTTAACAAATCTTTTAAAGCGCCTTCCACGGTCAGCCTCATGTGCATGTAAACTAACTGAATATTATTTTTAGAGGCAATTGCGCGAGCCGCGTTGTGACCACCCCTGACAGAGAATGTTAGAACACCGAACAATATATAAATTAAGTGGTCAAATGTGAATAAAACATTGCCTATGAGTACAATAAACGTTGGGAAAATGCAGTAAGTTTTGCTGGTTAATAATATTGCGTGTGTTTATTTACAGGTATCAGATGGAAAACACACACGACACCAAAGCAATATACAGTACACACGTGTATGTCAATAATTTTCATAAACATTTTAACAGCTTTTAATACAATTATTTAACCACACATTATTAAACAATCATTTCATATTTCAATGCTGCGGCCCTCGGGAGCGTAAGAGTACTGGTTTCGATTTTACTAACAACTCTCAACAACACATCTCATCAAAATCCTGGAACGTGCTTAGCAACTTATAGGCGTATGTGTCTACACACCGATGGACAGACAAAGTGGATCCCATACGCACCATCAACTTTATGCCGAAGTGTTTCAGAAACAATGAAATTTGCAGAAACGAACTTGTGTCACGGATATTGATTACTAATGTTCAGAAGAGTAAATCCCACGTATTTATATAAGTAGGCATTGTCATTATATTTGTTAATACATATTCCAAACGGTTTTGTACAGCACACAACCACATTAGCATGCCTAGACTCACATGGTCAGTCTGATCAAAATGGTTCGGGATGATTGTTACAAAACGTTCAAATTTACAATACCCGCAACATTGTATTATTGGACGTGTTTTATGGCGTACAGTCAAATACGACCTTCCATAATTGTTCAATGTTTCACATCTTACAGTTCACTGGGCATCAAGCCTAATGCCGTCATCAGAGGCACGTCACGTTGCGGTGGTATGGGCGCGCAATAATCAAAAGAACTAGCCACATATACGTCTGTGTGTGTATGTATGTGGGCAGTATGTTTACTTTACTGCGTTCTAAATTTGTAAGCACCGTTATTTGTAATTTCTCACTTCGATAAACCCTCAGTACTAAATGCAACTGCTCATAAAATATGACATAAAAAACCAGCTCTATTATTCACATTTGATTTCTTCTTAAATTTATGGAGAACATAACCTCAACAAAATGAGTTATTTCTGCACATGTGCAGGTCCTTTGGCAAGTGAAATTTATATGAACATAATACAAACATATGCCACAGCAGTGCTGCCAGTATTAACAAGAAGTTCAAAGCAAAATTCATAACGCCTATGCGATTTTGTTGAGGATTCAGGTCTTCTGGGATGTGACGCTGCGTCACATCCCAGAAGACCTGAATCCTCATGAAGTCTTCTTTTCTACCGACCAGTCCATAATTTCATCAGTCATTTGATTACACTAGAGGTCTCTGCGACGAGCTGGTCCCTCGTCCAGAGGAGTCCTACCGAGTGTGGTGTGTCTAAAAAGTGTGTGATCGTGAAGCCTCGAAAAATGAGGCGGCCTAGGCCCCCAAGGGGCTGTCGAACCATTGGAAAAAAAAATTGATTACACTGTTGTTTCTTCCCTTCGCTCCTACGACAGATTTCTCGATTAATTATTAATGAGATCTCCATCTGATAACCGAAATTTTTACGAAAAATAAAAGCCTTACCCGCAATCAAGAGTCTGTACTTTCTCCGTCATTAGAAAAGGGCGGTTTTTTTTTTCCGGTATCCTAGCACAGGAGTCGAAATCGAACGTTGCATTTTCCCCGAGCGAGTTAAGAATTGTCTATGTGGTTCTCCCATGTATGGTAGCCAAGACATTTGTTTGTGTTTTCGCCAAAACGAATATCGAAATCTAGCATCGTCGCCTCCCATTTCACGAGTTCGCACGTCCGCCATGTTCTTATTACCGGTTGTGGGAAATTCGAGAGTACGGTCTTACGGTGGGCGCCAATGGTATACTGTTCACAAAAAGCATCGTGAAAATTGGTTCAAAACTTGAAAAATGGGGGGGGGGGGCATACAGGGACATAGACGCACGCACAGATGGTATGATGATCTCATGTATAATTTACTTCTTTGAAAAGAACACAGTGTGCCAAAAATTACCGGATCTCGTTTTAGAGCACTGGAATGCAGCAGACCGAAAGTAGTGCTTTTAAAACAATTTAACTTAAAGTGTTCTCTCAGTATGCCATCTAGCATTAATACACAAAATGTTCAAAAATGTTTTTCCTGACGAAGTACATGCTCTTCTGGCCTTTCAAAAGCCTTTTCACACTGCAGAAATAAATTTCTCTGCACATCATTCGACTAAATGCATGCAAGTAAAATAAATAACGTCCATTCTAAATCCTCAAAGTCCTATGTCAAATGTGCGCCTTATGTGGAAATACAGTTTACTCCGATATACACGTAAATGAAGTTAAACTCTTTTCCTCGACAGTGTCTGTCTTTCCAACTCCCCAGACATACAACAGGCCAAATGATGATACGTTCCATAACAGGAGAGAGACAGAGTGACAGGCCTCAGAAAATAATAGCTTCTGTTTTTGTTCTGGTCTATCAATCTGACGAAATTCTGTGCCTCAACGCGGTTCATATTTTCTTTTTGGGCAATTAATTCTGATTTGCACACAACTACAGCGTGGGTTAAGATCAATAGCAGTGCACCATTTCAACTATGAGACTAACACAGACAGAACCAACCAGAGACAGGAGAATGTGTTTCATGCACGTGTCAATGACATGTCGGCTAACAAATGTTGCCACTTACATTCAGATACATGCATCAATCCACTCTAGTAATTCAAGGCGGTTCTGTGTCCATTCCGACTAATTTTCCACAACATAAGATTCCCAAGCGAGGGTAACAGTTTAAGCAGAACACGCTGACCTCAGCAGTTGGCGTTTATAAGAACTCAGCTTCACTCGCCATGCTGATTATCTAAATTACTTGTTAAATATACAGATTCTGTTTAACCTTCTGTTATACAGCACCCTAGACCCATTAATAGAGGGGAATAAGTTACCAGAGCCTTCTCTGCCAGATACGAGTACACAAGTAAAAAAAGTTAACCACACGAACACTTATTAAAGTAAGAACTACAGTCATATTGTGGGGCCGGCATAGCTCAGTCGGTATAGCGATTCACTACGGCATGGACGGTCAAGGCTTCGAAAACGGCGGAAGCAAGAGATTTTCTCTTCTCCATACCAGTCAAGACTGGCCGTCGGGGCGTGGCGTGGACCACCCACCCCAACCTAACCGCCAACAATAAGAATGAGTAGAGCTACACTTTTACTCTGCCTCTCTACGTCCCATGACATGTTATGGGGTGACCTTTAGCTATACGTTTACATTCAAATTGTCTTTAGATTACGAAACTGTGTATTCTGGTGAGTGGATACCAATGTTTTGGAAAAAACAAAGTGCCTCCATCTTCAGGGACATTTGAACCCTACAGATGGATGTTCCTTCTGAAGGATGGTACCCACCTAGGGGGTGTCAAAACCCCGGGATCACAGCCTCTAACTTTACCACTGTGAAGAACTCCAATTATTGGCCTAATATTTGACATCCCCGTTGGTATGTTCATGCACAGTATATTTCACTCTGGTTCAGTAATTACAGTCACAACCAACATATATATATATATTATATATATATATTTTTTTTTGTGACTGTAATTACTGAACAAGAGTGAAATATACTGCCCAATTATTGTATGTGACACTACGTTCCTCCAAAGAATTTTCTTTAAAAGAGACAGAGGTCATACGTTAAAATTATTTACACTTTTCAGAAAATGATGAAGATGTGATAAGAAGTACGACAGTCTACTCGTTTTGCAGCCTATTATGACTACCGTCACAGCATCTTCCTTAAAGCACTTGTCCATCAGCACACAGACCACAGTCTGAGGTCTGCAGCTTGAGTTAAAAACGGAAGCCTTACTTTCACAACAGAATTAATGTCCGTGTACTGAAAAATTCAGTATTCATTGTCTCATGTAAAGTGATCTGTTCATAGGCTAGAGATTCTCATTCTCTGAGGGACAAGGAACGCCCTTTCCAGCTTGGCAGGTCCTTTGGATGATCATTAAAGGTTACGTGGTGGGATAAGTGGCAAAGTAATTATAGCCTACGTTAAGACATACTTTCAGCGTTCTTATGGAGGAACTTGGTAAAACCGGCAAAAACAGAAAAGTTAGTGTCAGGACAAGGACTTGAACTAGGGACCACCAAAAAGGAAGAGTGGCAGTCACTGTGTCACGTTACTTTGTACCTTCAACATCAGGGCAGATCTACACTGATGATGAAGAGTAGGTCACTCTGAAAAGTCGGTAAACTTATACCATAATACACGGTGTCACATCCCGGAAAAATCTTCATAGTCACCACTGTGAAAACCTAAGATCTCACAATCACACAAAATTCCATGCTACATAGCCTAAGATTCTAACAGATACAGGTAAAGGTTTCCTTGTCCACGTTATCAAGGTATATAAGGGGAGTAGATGTATAGCTCCACTCATTCTTAACCTCAGTAACAGATGGAGGTGAGTGGTTAATTTCACGCTCCGGTCGTTTTAAACCCGGGGAAGGAATCCCGATACCAACTCAATAGCAGGTCTGGGTGCATTGGAGAAGAGAAAAATCCCGGACCATCCAGCCCGTAGCCTACTCGCTACACCGACAAAACTACCCCGGCTCCTAAGATTCTAATAGAATCGTAAAATTAACTTCAAATAAATGAATAAATAAATCATGAGCACCTCTCAGTTCCGACGTATTATAACTGCAACCTATAACAATTACATTTTACTTCTATGATTGACGGATAACCTAGTAAAAATTCTGTATCCATTACTAAGGCATGTAGGGTTAATTTACAATCATGATCACAACTAGGCCGTGTAAAACCAAAGCGCTTATCAATTTAAATTTTTACATAATGTCTCACCCAGGGCACTTGTTTCCTAGAAACATTTTCGTGCGTTGATCATTACTTGTTCCACAAATGTGTGGACAACTTTAACAGGTATGGGATACATTATATCCCTGATTTAAGGTCAGTTTGCGAATAGGTTCAATCTAACACTTCTCTTAAACACAAGCGATGAACACTTGCTTGTTTTCGAACTTCATTAAGTGAGCACAGGAAAATCCTGTCAGAGTAGCTAAGGCTGAAACATGATTTTAATACAGAAAATTTGTCATGCATGAAATTAAAATTTCACGTTCCATGAAAAGCTGAGTGTCATGACTAGCTTGACTATTAACTCTGCGTGATTTCTCGCTTTCGCCGCGGCGTACTTGAGATGCTTGCTCTTCTGGATTGTTGCTTGGCGTAGTTGCGTTTGTCCCTGACGTTTCAGGGTAGCACATCGGTCCCATCTCGAAGGGTAAAGTTGTCAAAAAGACAGTTATCTTCTTAGACTAGACGTTTCCAGACAGGACCGATATGCTGTCCCGAAACGTCCGTAATAAGCCAACATACGCTGAACACCAACTCCTCAATAAATATTCTACTCCCTACGATAGAATATATATATATATATATATAATAATAAAATAAGTTGTTTTGTTTATTTGCCTGTCTGTGGCGGACATAACTCATCACAAAATGAAAACAAGAGTTCGAACTTTTGAAAGTAGTTTTCGGATGATTATGAGATGTGCCGAGCCAAATATAATCAAAATCGGTCTATGAGAAAGGAGCCACACCAAGGGTTTCTTTTTTTATGGAATGATGGGTTAAAATTTAAGTTATGTAAATACAGGTCAAGATGATTGAAAGAAACATTTATCTGTGTTTACTGGTGAACTAGACACCTGACACTGTAGAGGTAAAGAGAAATCAGGTGCTTTTGACGACATATGTAAGCAACTTTAGCCGAAAATTGTTCCTCCAGATAGCAGCACTGCTTCGGACATACTGTTATTCTATCAGTTTTAGTATCTTCCTCTAATGCAGGTGTCCTTCCAGAACTCTTCAATTGCTGAGATCAGATAAACATTTTCCCATTAAAATTTCAACGATATTTTTGCTAGTTATTCACAAAATTAAAGGGCAAATAATTTTGATAGCAAAGTTGCAAATAAGCTGCCAAGAGGATCAGCTACACATGGAAATATAAATTAAAGATGCACCTCCTCTTGTATTAGTTATCAAAGCTATTTACCTTCCTAATTAATCATCAAACGATAGGGCGCAGTGCTTACTACTACTGCTTCATGTTCAGGAGGTCCCTGTTCAAATCCTATGAGTACAACAAACACCCTAGAGATTTTGGTGTTTTTGCTCAGTCCTTCCAGCCAAATATGGCCAAAGTAATGTGAAACTGTCCCTGCACATGCCATAAAGGCATACTGAGAACAGAAACATCTCTTGCCCGTACCAGGCAGCAAACCCCAATGCCTTCGTTGTCCAGCCACAAGCATATACAAAATATGCACTCTCAATTAGAACACATGCTGGTACCATGCCTTAATCCTTTACCATTGTCACTCAGCACACACATTATTGCTTGGTGATACCAGCCCACTTTCTGGGTATTTTGATTTTAAATTACAATTACTCTGAGAGATGGGGCCATAACCAAACCAATGTCAATCACAAAACATTTTCCAATAATTCAAGATTGAGTGTTGAAATTGAAACTGGAAATTAACTCCAGAACACTAAAAATACGGCTCCAGCTTACATGGTATTAGACCCAGAAAATCCATACTACTTGAAATTGTGGCTCATATGTTACTGTCAACATTAGTCCAATTTTTCACATACTTTCAGTCAAAATTCTCTGTTAGGTCCTTTTTTTTAATATGTAACAGAAAACTCACTCACAGCTTCTGCAAATAAATCCTGTTATGCATTTTAAAGTACTGAACCCATAGTCTCATATGGGATGGGATTTTATTTTGAACCTCATGAGCAACATGACATTTTATACCAAAAAAGAAAGAGCCCCAACATTCTGTTATCATTGATGCATCAACAACCTCTGCAACAAAACTTCTTACTACTATGTTAAAATAAAATCCTTAAAATAGGCACAGCATTTCAACAATTTCACAAGCACAGACTGCCCAGTCAAAGTTAAACAGAATCACTAAATACACACAAAATTTGTCACATAACCTCTATGTAACTGGGGACACTATGATGCACATTCACTGGCCTGAATATTATAGAAAATAAAATAGGTTAGAAATTATTCTGGCTATCTGTGTCTCTCCACATACTCTGGAAAGTGTCAAGGAGGCATGTAAAACATCACTAATATGTACCAGGACTTTTTCCATTACCATTGAGCACAAACACTCACAACATTTTGAAAGAGTCTGCTTGCAAACCGTTGCTAGTGTTTGTGCTCAGTGATAATGGAAAGAGTCCTGGTACTTATTAGTGATGTTTCACATGTTAAACCATTGTCAAAAGGTTATACGGTATAGTTTGGGAAGGCATCCATGAACACTTACGAAGAGAGAGCCTTGCAGAGGAAGGAGGAAGATTCACAAGCCACAACTTCTGGAAGAGATATGTAGCAGGACCTTCAAAGACTGGAAAAGATCTACTGAAGCTTCAAAGTGTAGAAACTCAGACAGAGACGTCTAGACATCTGGCAATGTCCAAGTCCTGGATGTAAGGTGATCCAAACAGAACTGTCAGAACTTCAGAGAAGTATATAGGGTAGGTATATTTGCTGGGATAATAAAGTATATGCCTCCCATTAATACTGAAGCTTAAAAAATAAAACTCTAAAGCCTCCAGTAATGTTCAACATTCATGTTAAGTAAGTAATGCTGGTCTAACTTACAAATTATTACGTGTGCTTAGCAAAACACTGTAGATACATTTGAGTGTGTCACATAACACAGCATTAACAGCAGCACAGAAAACAATAAAAGCAAACCATATCAGCTTGCATTTTTTAAAACTGGAACGTGAACGAGACACTGTCAAAACCAATCAAGGAACGTCAATTATAGTTACACCAAATGACATACACGAGATGAACCACTCCCAAACCTCGCAAATTAATAAATTAAACACTGTTAAAAACAACAATCAACCAACATCTAGCACTAAGTAATTTGATCTTACCACCTTGTTTACGAACGGGCATTCTTGATAACTTCCAAAAACCGTCCCACTCTGGTAATGGTTCGTGTGTTGGGTCGTCCCACAACTGCTGTCAGAACCAATTCCAAAAATATATATATTACTGACACACCACTTCCAGAACTTCACGCTGTACTATTTCGAAGAGTTTTTGTGACACACTCCTTACAAGCAATTTTATACGCGCGGTAACAGACAGTGTAACAACATTCAAACCGAACACTTCCGAACATAAACATATAAAACCCACACAATATGGCGCCCACAACTCTTGCAGCCGGGATTCCGACTGACGACTGATGTGATTGGTCGATGATGTTGAGGTACGTCACAAGATGTCTGCTACGCCAAAGAGGAGGTGATTTTGGATTCCAATCGTCAAAGGCAATTATGATACTACCGCCATATTACCCAGGGAATGTAAATAACGCAGAAATGGGTTAGCAAATTGTTAGTTCTGTTGGTGTATTTAGGTTAAGTTGTAACAAAGTTGTTAATTTTTATAATTATAGAAGTGAAATTTGTAGACAGTGACTGTAATTGCTGTACCTTTGTTATATAAGGCATTTTCATGTAAATATGCCCGAAAACCATTATCTGAGAGTAAGACTGTGTTGATTGATTTCAATTTGAAGAAATAATGTGGCTTTAATAAAGAACTGCCATCTTTTCAGATACAGTTTAATGAGTTGTTTCTTCATCCAACTCCGAATGCCGTATGGCTTTGTACAGAGGACGACGTAGTGAGGCGCCCGAAGGGGCAATATATTTAAGCGAACAAGAGGCAAAAGAGTACCAGTATAGAGTTTTATTTGGATGGAAACCACAACGAGATGTGTAAGCAGGTGTAGACGTTTGAATTTAGCGAAAACTGTATAATGCGATGACCATACACATCACCACATGACATTATTCAGTGTCTTGTAAAATACGTGTGATTACTTGTCTGATCACGAACATTATACATTTTATGAAATTAAATTAATGTCCTGTCTTAGAGCAACGTCTTTTCGAACTCGCATTTGTTGAAGAAATTTGCAACTTTATCTAAACATGGGAAAAGGACTTTGTCAAAACCTGAAGAAAGAGTTTAAGGCCATAATTTACAAAAACAGCTGCTTGTTTGAAATTAATTAGTACATCTTCAGATGGCTGCCTTTAAGTAATTTCATTATGTTACGGTATATGTCGGTAACAGAGGCATGATTGGTCATAATGTAAAGACCTGCCAAATTTTACTTGAAATGAAGTGTTTGTGTTTCTGGCAAAAAGAAATATTTTGAAAATCCAGTCTTCTATAGGTAAGATAATTGAATACCAAGCAGTTAAGTTTAATGTGATATTGTGGCCTTCAAGGATATCTTTGTTTGACACATTCTATGATTAATTTCATCTTCGACGTTCATACTTATATGTCCTCTGGAAGTGAACTCTGTATTCTCTGATATACCCATAACATTCATGCATGCATTAATGTATCCTTTTCCAGACTCTTCCATTGTTATTTCTTAACATTATCCACTACAGTTACTCCTCAGTATCTGATGCAGTAGGCATTAAACCCAATTATGTGCTACTTGCTAGTGTTGTTACAGGATGTTTCTTGTAATGAAACCTAACATGATGTTAATTTAATATGGGGACACTGCACCTATAGTGCTCTAATAATAACAAACAACGTAAAGTTTCCCCTGTGCACATCATGAAAGTATGTGGCGGAGTGTAGGTATAGCATTACTCACTCTTAACCTTGATGTTGGATAATACCAAATAAAAATATTGCACATACACACTCATATCAATGTCCTGTCTTGCCCCAGGCCTATTTGGCCTGTTGCTGGTAATACATGACACACTCGGTTTTTTAAAGATCTTTCTAAGCAGAATAAATAAGCATTTTCTTCCTCTGGCTTGATATTTATAATTGTTTTGGGACCCTGTTAGAGCTAATCCTTGTAATTAATGTTGGGCAGTATGCATTACTTTTGCAATCCAGTTTATTTTAATTGGATTATCATTGCTGTCGGGCAAAAATCACCACCTCTTTTTGGACCTGGTAAAGGAAAGGAGGAGAGCTCTTCCCTCACAGATGCCTGGCCAAGTGTTTGTTTGTCATCAAATAGTGTGTTAAAAAAAACCAACTTGAAATTTTTTTGTAGACCTCCATTTCTTCACTTCTATCATCCAAGTACTGCAGTGAATGACAGGGTCAGGTAGGACAAGGGAAAGGAAGAATAATCCATACATTTCAAAACTGGAGAATGCAGAAATTGAAACCAACCCACTACACTTCATTTAGGAAGAACCCCCTTAATTATTAGTCTGCTGCATATTTTGGCCTTCTTGGGCCATTGCCAAGGAGCTTCAAGTAATTGCAGAGAGAAGTGTATAAAGATACAATAATGTATATATCAATTTGATATATGCATCTTTCCACACTTCTCTTCGTAGAACAGAAGACAAGCAAATTAAATGAACCCAAAATGATGTCAAAATTTAAGTTACATTTAGGTTTTTGATCTGTCAAAAATATATGTGCATGAATGTGTGTAATATATTATTGTGATTTGCTCACAGAGATTTTTTATATAGGTGGCCATTTCGTTACGGTTTTGGAATTCTGAGTGCTTGCAGTGCATTGTCAGGCTTGTACATCAACAACTACTTCAGAAATAGATTAAGGCTACATTCTTATGGTAGGGTGTCCAGTTACCTTCCTGTTGTAGTACTTCCTTCAATTATGTCAGCATTATTTCATCATGAGGTATAGTATATTTGACTGTAATGCTGTTTATTTTTATATACTGGGCTTACAAAAGTGAGTTAACCTTTTAAAGCCTAATAGTTACTTGATGCAGCAACAGTTTTAACATTCAAAAATTCTACATTCTGCGCACACTGTATTTATGTGTATTGTATTTATATCAGAACAAACAGCGACTTTTGCCTTATTGATTTGTTTTTTTTTAACCGAGATGAAAAGTGTTTACTGCGCGGTATGAACTGGGTCTTTAAATGAAACAGTTTACGCTTCGTCTTTAAAGGGTTAACTGTTTTATTTGCCCAACTCTCTGAGGTACTGACTAGTAGTTGTGCTACCCATTTGCTGAAAAAAAGTCCCTGTTTTTATGGAACCAAAAGTTTAATTACTGTCATAAAGAAGGGCTTCTCTTTGCGCTGTATCCTGCAGAGTGGTCCATTTCATAATACCCATCCTTTTTTAATTTGTTGGAGAGTAAGAAGTTGTAAAGTTTGTCCTAAAGAAGTGTTAGGTTTCTACAGACTACCTGGGAATTGTGTGGAATGTGCCAGTAAGATACTGTATGTTAGCAGTTGATCAAAATTTTTGTAGTTTATGCTTTCCTAAAAGAGGACAGAATGCCTAGGTACTTATGCTCTGCCTCCAAGTTACACACTCCATTCTACAATATTTTGTATGCAAAATTTTTATAATGATTTTGGCAGTAGCTGCTTTTAAACTTTATCAGCTGAACAGGATGTCCATATTGCATTTACGTGTAACTCTTCATGGACAAAAGGGTAAATGCTGTCCAACACACGTGCAGGCATGGGCATTTACTAATGAAAGTAACTACTGCCATCAGCAGCTATATTGGCATTTAAAGGCTGGGCAATAAAGGTTAATAGTTTCTTCCTAGTTGATAAACATTGCCAGTCTGTCCAATCTATTGTGACTTACAGACAAAGGTAGGTAATTTTTTATAATCTTCAATTCTAAGAAACTTGCTTCTTCAGTTTTGATAGTACATAGCACTGCTGGAGTAGTATCCTCAGAGCTGTTTTCTGATGTAATAAATTTTTCCATATCTTTAATAAGAAAAAACTTTCCACAACATAACTGTGAAATATTTTCAGTTTTAATTTCCTTTTGGTCTGGGCACAGGGGCAGTTGTCCATTAAAGACAGATCTATTTCTGTTTATTGTATGTACTCGTAAAAGTTAAATTTGTCCCTATTCATGCCATGAAGACATATAGGGTGAGTAGAGCTGTAGCTCCACTCATTCTTAGCCTTCATGTTAGATGGGGGTGAATGGTCAACATCATGCCCCATTTGCTTTACCCCTGGGAAAGGACCCTGGTATGCATTTAATAGGCGGCTGGGTGGGCCCCAGAGCCAGTCTGGACGTTTGGGAGAAGAGAAAAATATATTTCCCCACTGTCATTTGATCCCCAGACCATGCAGCCTGTAGTCTAGTCTGTATACTGGCTACAGTATCCCAGCTCTGGTTTCATCATACATAATGTTCAGATTGTTAGATATAACTGTTGTTGCAGGCAGTGACCACAAATGTTATGCTGCAGAAAGCCTGTCCACTGTGCCTTGAGTTACGTGCATCAGCTGTCCAAGTTGGCTGTTCTGTAATGTATCCAGCTTTGATAAGTCCACTGGTGGGCTTTGCGGTGAGTAGTTTTGTATATAAAGGATGAGTCATTACACACCTGGAATGTATTCATATTTTTTGCTTTGTGTTATTGCATTCAGGTATCCTACAGCGTCCATTCAGTTTCTGTTACCATCTCGTCTTCACTAATCCATATGACCATATTGTATGGCTCTCTATAATGCATGTGTAGTATCAGTATAATAAAATGTGTTTATTCCTTTATTTTACAATACTTTATCCACTGTTTTTTATTTGTGTTTTGTTGAATGATTCTGTCCGTAGTGCAGACTGTATATCAGATTAGAGATGGTAAGTTGCCATGGTGTGTTTGAAAATACTGTGCCAGCATTCACTTAGGGAGACTGCGAAGAACAACAGTGACTCTGTCAGCCTCAGCAGAGTTCAAACTATGTACCTCCTGGTTGTAACAGTTGCCCCAAACCACATGGAGGGCAGTTTTGAGACTGTAGTTCATGAACCCTTTTCAGATTTTCACAGTGTTTTAGAATGTTAAAGGGAAATAAAAGTGTGTGCCAGTGTAATCTTAAATTGAATTCTCAAAACAATAGTGATACAAATATTACTGCTCTGTTTGTTTTTATATGTGTATGTAAAACAAATTTTATACCATTACAGTTGCATACTTCAAATATATGCTTAGTCCATAGCTTAATTACTTTGAGAAGGGAAATGATTTATTGTACTGCATTGAAAGCTTTAGTTTTATTCCAGTGATCCAGTTGAAAGAGTATGAAAAGGACATGCAGGGAGATAGGGTCAGAAAAATATACCAATTTGCAAACCAAATGGACGTTTAAATTCTGAGTTGCTCAGTGTGAAATTTATGGCAATAATTTGGAGCCAGATGTACTTCTGCACGCAGTAATTGACGTTGGTAATTCAACTGTTCATGTTAGAATTGTCCCGCCCCAGCACACTGAAATCACTGGTTCACCTTTACATTTGGTCACATTTTTGTATGTTTTCCTGTGAATGAAGAAGCCTTACAGTGGGCCAGTCTGCCATCTAAGTAGACTCAGTTCCTGTTTAAATAAGTTTTGTAAGAATCTTAGAGAAGATATCACAACTACTGACATTTTCTTCCTGTCTTTCAGCTTGCATCATATTACAACTCATACAAAATCCCACTAGTTACGGATGATCCCAAAGGAGTGTTTGCTTTGTGGAGAAAATTAATGAAGCAAACCAGATATACCCTCATTTCAATTGGTGTTGTTCAAGCTCTTGTAGCCATGTGGCTTACTCACTGTGAAATCAAATCCTTCTATAAGGTGCAGGCCAAGTTGCATGCAGAAAGTGCCAGAACTGAAGAACTGAAGAACTAGTTTTGAAAATATACTTATTTCACATAGACTGGAATATTATAATAGCAGTGTTGTAAACTGAAGGGAACTACAGTACAGTATTTGTGCATAATTAGAAGTGTTAAATATTAGTCAGTTGTGTTCACAAGAGCTCACCAATGGTTCATATCTGGAGCCAGATTAATCCAGTTTACATCTTCCCTTACTACTTTCTAAGATCTGTTTTAATATTATCCTCACATCTGTGCTTAGGTCTGCCAAGCATTCTGTTTTATGCAGGTTTCTCACCAAAATCCTCTATGCATTGTCCTTCTTTCCCATGTGTGACATGTTCCACCCATCTCATACTTCCTTATTTGATCACCCAAATAATATTTGGCAATGTGATTAAGATGGTATAGACATTTATAGGCTTGTCTATACCATCTTAATCACATATTAAGAAACCTATATGTTGACATTAGCTGAATGAATGCTGTAATATAAATTACTTTTGTAATCTATTATATTTTAGTAAGTTCCAAAATTTTTGGTGTAAAGCTCCCTGAAGATGGCGTAAATGACACCGAAATATGTAGGAATAATATAAGACTATAATTTTATGTGTCAAACATGCATCATTGGTGTTATGAATTAATGAATGATTTAGTCAAGATGCATAGAATAAACAGTGTTAAAATTTGTACAGTGGTGCCAAAATTTTGTGGGTCATCAGTATGGTACTTGCTTTATGTCACCCTTCTGGCACATAGAAGTTTGAGGTGGCTCCTAGAGCTTTGGAAAATTTGTGCACCCCTGCTTTAATGTACACCTTTTAGCATTAACCTTGGAATTTAATTAATTGTTGGTGTAATTTTTGCAGCCAGACAGTGATTTCTTCATATCATTAGCTGCAAAAATCTCAGATTTAAGTCTTGTATAGGACACCTCTAATAGGTTGGGTGCCTATTTCAACAGTATTGCATATTACTTCTTAATCGTTATACACAAATGCCTGTAGGTCTTCATTGTCTAATTTTAACCAACATTGAAATTTTTACAGATTTCCCTATTATGAAATTTCATGAAAATTCATTTGGTAGTTCTCAAGACATCACAAGCAGAAAGGCAAACAATATGGCTGAACTAATAGGTGCATTTTTCTGACTTTTCATTGTCACTGCAATAAGAATAGCCTCCTGTACAGTGGTACCGGGTCTCTTTCCCAGGGGTAAAGCGGCCGGGGCGTGGTATTGACCACCTACCCGCTTCTAGCGCCGAGGTTAAAGAAAGAGCAGAGATATACCTCTACTTCCCCTCTGAGCCTTCATGGCCTGTTCTAGGGTGAACTTTACCTTTACTGCAACAAAAATTACAGCAGTTTGCCATGGTATGTACAACATATATCACATGTTACAGTACGTATTTTAATTGATATTTCTAAATATATAACGTGAATTATAAAGGATAGTTACATTTACATTCATTATCTTCTTCTTCTTCTCTTGCACTACAGCCCTTGGTGGGCTTTGGCATCCCGAACAATACGTCCCCATCTCTTCCTATCTTGAGCTACATTCTTCCAGTTGCGCACTTTCATCTTTCTCATATCTTCCTCTATCGCATCAATCCACCTTCCACTTGGTCTTCCTTTAGGTCTTGTTCCCCACAATTTCTGGTTTAATACCAAATGTGGCAATCTAACCTCTCCCATTCTGACCACATGTCCCACCCATCTTAACCGTTGTGATTTAATATATCTCACAACATGCTCATGATGGATCAATTCTTCTAACTCCGCATTATATCTAATTCTATACGATCCATCATTGTTCTTTAGGGGGCCAAAAATTTTTCGTAGAATCTTTCTTTCAAAGCACATTAACTTGTTTTCTATTTGAGATGTGAGTTTCCAAGATTCTGCCCCATAAGTTATTACCAGTCTAATAAGTGTCCTGTACAGTCTTAACTATGTGGTCCTGGAGAGAATTTTAGATTTAAACAGTTCTATATGTGCATAATATTGCCTGTTTCCAGCTTGGATCCTGTGTTTAACAGTCTCCTCTTCCTCTAAGTTGTTTTGTATGAGACCTCCTAGGTAGATGAAGGTGGATACTCCTTCAAAGCAGTACGTGCCCACTCTCAAGTCTACAGGCTTCCTTCTGGGCACTAATCTGGACATTTTCATATACTTCGTTTTTAGCTTCATTGATTGACAGCCCGGTTTCTGTAGATTTGTTATCAATTTTTAAAACAGTATCTTTTAGGTCGGCAAGGGTCCGGGATATTATCACAATGTCATCGGCATAAGCAAGTATCTGAGTTGTTTTGTAGAATATACTCCCTCGTTTTTGGAGCGGGCCAATAATATAATGTAAAACCACAATAATAATCAAAGTGGATAGAGCATCCCCTTGTCTCACTCCAGTTTCTACTCTTATAACTGGCGAAACTTCACCTTGCACCATAACTCTAGCTGTTGTATTCTCTAGAGTAATTTTGATCAGTCTTATTAACTTTTCTGGAAAGCCAGCTTTCCTTAATGCCTCACTGATCCTTACTCTATCCAAACTATCAAACGCTCGCTGATAATCTATGAATAAAAGATGTAGATCTACATTATGCTCACAAAACTTTTCCATAATTTGGGATAAGGTGAAGATATGGTCAAGAGTAGATCTGCTTGCACGAAATCCACATTGATACTCCCCCAGCACTTCTACCATTTTTGTGCTCGCATGTACAGGATATTAGAGAATATTTTATATCCAGTATTTAAAAGTGTAATTCCCCTGTAGTTATTACAATCCATTTTATCGCCTTTCTTATGAACTGGGAAGATAATTCCATGTTTCCAACTACTGGGTATTTCCTCTTGATCCCATATTGTACACACTATCTGGTGTACTCTCTTCCAGAGTGCCTCTCCCCCATTCTTAAATACCTCTGCAGGCAGTAGGTCTTCTCCAGGTGCTTTATTATTATTGAGTTTCAGAATTGCGCGCTTCACTTCTTCCAGTGATGGTCTTTCTAGCTCAATTTCTATGACTTGAGGCTGGCCCTCCTCCACAGTATCTATGGTATTAGATTTATACAGTTCCTGGAAGTGTTCTGCCCATTTTTCCAGACATTCATTTTGATCCAAAAGTAGTTTCCCATCTTTATCTTTACATACTTGTAATCTTGGTAAATATCCAGTACTAAGATTTCTAACAGACTTATACATTTGTCTTATGTTGCCCTATGCCTGATATTCTTCAATTTTCTTTACCCTTTCCTCCATCCATTGCTTCTTTTTCTTCCTACATAGCTTAGTGGCCTCTTTCCTAGCATTTTTATATGCATCCACTGTGGCTCGTTTCTCTCTGAAGCATCTTTTTCCGTATCTCATTTTTCTTCTCTACTACCATTCTACAATCATTATCATACCATTCTCTTGTGTCCGGTCTCTTTCTTTCTCCTAATACCTCTTTTGATGTTTCAGATAGGGTTTTCTTCAAATCATTCCATACTTCCTCAATATTACTACTTTCGTTATCATCATGCAGCTGTTTACTTATTACCTCTTCAAAAATTCTCTTATAGTTATCTTCACTTAACCTCTCTACTCCCCAGCCAGTCCTCTGTTGTCCTTTAATTTTACCTATGTTGGATAATCACTGCCGTATTACTGTTTTAACTAGATAGTGATCACTGTCACAGTTGGCTCCTCTGCATGTTTTAACATCTATAACCGAGGTAACATATCTATTATTCACTAAAACATGATCTATCTGGTTCATATAGGTCCCATTGGGTGCCTTCCATGTACCCTTATATATATCCTTCCTAGGAAAATGAGTGCTTGTAACATGTAATTTATTTTGCATACAATGCTGTATTATCCTCCAACCATTCTCACTGGTGTTTGGATGTAAAGAATTTATCCCCGCAACACCTTTAACTTCAGCTTCTCTACCTATTTTTGCATTAAAATCGCCCATGATAAGTATCATATCATGTCCATTTATATTTTCATTTAATGAGTCCAGCTCATCATAAAATTTGTCTTTATCTAGCTCTTCTGCGTCCTCAGTAGGTGGATATAATGGAGATATTATGAAATTTCCCTTTAAGTCGTATTTTGCACAATCGTTCATTGACTGGTGTAAATTCCATCAATGACTTTCTAACTTCTTTACTTATCATAAAACCTGTACCCCTTTGTCTTCCAGTTTCCGCTCCACTAAACATCACCGTGAAATCCTTATCTATCCTGCCGCTCCCTGGCCATCTTATTTCCTGCAGCGCTAAAACATGCAGTTTATACTTCCGAAATTCATCTGCGATTTCTGACAATTTGCCAATTTGTAACATTGTTTGCACATTCCATATCGCCATTCTCAAGTCATTTGCCTTAATTCGTAGCTTAGTCCGTCGTCGTGTTTCATGCCTATTCCGAGGCCTATTATCGGGTTTCTGGACAATGAGATATTTTTCCGGGTATCAGGTCGTCAGCCTAATGCCCCAACCCCCAACCTGGAGGACCAGTGGGCTGCTCTTTGTCTGGTCCCTGCCCTTCGACCTGTCTGGCTTGGGTGGCCCTACCAGGAGCTTAGCTCCCGCCAGCATAGCTCTCAGGGTCGTGGGACACACAAACCTCCCCGCCACGATAAGGCGGCAGCCCCCGGGGAGGTTACATTCATTATGTGACAATAAAATTGTAAGAAAAATGGAACTCTTACCTTAGTGTTGATAGATCACTGAGGGCACATGGTGAAGACAGATGGTCACAGAGGGTCTGTCATTATTCAGAGGATGTTTAATGAACTGCTAAACCTAGTATGCTGTGCACTGCCTTTCAAGTGTGTTTCCTTCATTTTGATTTCGTTCTAAACAACACACTTCTGTAAGCAGGTAATTTGAATATAAATATGTTAATTAAAACTGTTTTCATGAAACTCATCATACTGTCAAAATAAGGGAATTATTACTTACCAAGGCTTTCCCTTACATAAAATTTGACTTAACAGCCAAGTTGCTCTTCTGGCAGAAGCAATAAGTTAGCATTCAAGTTACAGCTCATCCCTTGCTACGCATGTCTTTGTTTCACAGGAATAACAAGATTGAAAATGGTATACTCCATCACATAGTAAACAGACTCTACCACGGCATTTGTTACTTTTAAAATGTCAAATGGTTTCATGGTACACGCATACATGCAGTTTTGACTACATGGTAAGCGAAGTATGGCATTTCCTGTGCCAATTTTCATGAAACAAGTGGTTAACAGCACTGTATGCAATCTCTTATACTGAATTTAACCCAAACTGCGCAATAAGTGGAAAGTACAGATAGAAATTCATTTATGCCCCTATGTAAAAGTATGGCTTTCACTGCAATTTTCACAAAACTCGCACGTAATAAATTTTTGTGGACATATCATGTACCCGACTTTTTTTCCAAATGAGATGACAGATGTACAAGACATGGAAAAAATTTCACTGATGCCCTTAAGTAAAGTATCGCTTTCACTGCACCAACTTTCACAAAAATTAAAACTGCTCAACAGCATTACGTGGAGATTCCATGTACCAAATTTCACCCATGTTGTTCAAGAAATATGGGAAGTGTGGGTAGAAATTCATTTATGCCCTTAAGTAAAGTGTGACTGTCACTGAGCTTCATAAACAACATTACAGAAAATAATAATATAATAACAATAATAATAACATCAACAATCAGTGCAATGCAAAAACAAAAGTGATACCAGTAATAATAGGGGACAACTGGAACAATGTCAAAATCATTCAGAAAATGTCTGAACACACCTGGAAAGCATGACATGAAGGAACTACAGAAAACAGTCATATTGGGCACTGTGCACACACTTCATGAAGCACTAATGTAAAAGTACAAAACATTTATCACGGGAAATTGCATTACATGTACAAGAAATTGTAACCACAGAAACAGGTGCAACACTCTACACCTTAGAAACATGGTTTGATTCAGGTATATAATTGTAAATACCCTGCACTAAAGTGATGATAATAATGATGATGATGATTATGATGATGATCAGTCCAGACTTTCTCTCTTAAAAGGAATGACAATGATCAACAATCACTACTTTTGTTCATATCCTTTTTAATCTGTGTCTTACCTGAATGTTGTACACAGGTTAAATTCAGTTGGGCAAAAAAGAAATAATAAATAAATTAACATACAAGTAGCATTAAAAACTTAAGTTTTATTTATATTTTATCCATCAACTTCATTACTATGATATTTTAGAAAGTATCCAGTGATTATTTTTAATCTTTTCTTTTTTCTACTGACCATCCATTCAGGTATGTGGCCTCACTACAATATTTGAAACCACAACTAGGCACAATATATTTTTTATTTCATTTTCTTTAAACTCCTCTACTTGTGTATAAAATGTGCTGCCATATATATAATATATAAGAAAAAGTTATGGGCTGTTCCATAAAATTACATCTTATAGCATCGTAAAAGGTGAAAATAGGGTTAAGGTACTTGGACCATGGCATCTGACATGTCCATACCATTGTTTCACACAGCTGGTTCTTCTTGCTTCATGTATGAAGTGACAATATAAAAGCTGAAACCAGCATTATGAACATTCTACAGTAATGGTAAATTAAGATACAGTAATGAATTAAGAGTAGTTCTGTTATCAATAAAATTACACTCTAAAGGGCTTGTAGTAAATCATTCACATTACTGTTAAAAGTTAGTAACCTATTAAGCAATACAAAACACAACTTTCAGATATCTAGTTGCTGGATAATAATTTATATTCCTTTATTTACTTAAAAAATTTATTGTTGGCCTCAGTTTCACAACACAAAATGTAAAATTAGCCCATCGACACTACTGGTCCAAGCTCTGCAAGCATACTGGTGTACTGGGAGGGACATTGAACTCTCAGATACATATACAGATGGCATCAAGATAATAAAACTTCTCTCTCACTCACACACACACACACACATAAGTGCTGGTGGTTACTTTTAAATAAGCTCGCAAGTCTTTCTTATGTGACAATGTATCTGTATCCAAAAATGAAGTTGGACTTCGAGGGATGGACATGAGACTGGAGAAGTGCACACCTTGGCACATTCAGATGGCAAGGACGGTAAGCTACATAAAATGCACTTCACCACAAACACTTAGAATCAATGCCACAGCACTCAACTTCAATTAAACAATAAGACTGTTTCTTGTTGTATCAGGCTGGTCTCCTGACTAACATTACTTGCATGTAAAAACATACAATAACAGCCTACTCGGTGAAACAAACTGGATACCATTCGTAACTTACAGATGTACAATCATCTCAATTATCACACTGAATCAGGACCAACAGCTGGGAAAATATTTAATTTGGGATAATCTGGCTCTGATTACATGCACACTAGATTTAAATGTTGTACTTGAGACTGTACATATGCTGACTTTGTAGATGCATTAAATATTGACCTCCATAATCTGCAAAATAATAATGTAATGTAATATTTCAAAGACCTGTTTATGCAAATGATTCAATTTTAGATGGTCTCAGTCTTGTTCAAATGAATACCCTTGGTATGTTTCAGAAGTTTTAAAGCAGCCTTCAAACTGTATTAATGCTAGTAACTAGTAAAATTCCTTTGTTAGAATGAAAATTCATGTGCATGTAAACCCAGCCACTCAAAAGGGAGGAAATTTGTCTAATGAGAAGTTACTAAATGACAACACACAACAGTACATCCACAAGGCAGCAAAGAGATTTTAAGCCCATTCCAAATTATTGTATTGTATGATTATTATATAAAACCCACGTGGTGCTTGGCCAGCATGAAACCTCATAGTCATTGTCCTCACACACACAGCTGTGTTAAAGACTTACGATTTGTAAAATGGATATACCATTAACATTTTTGATACATATCTTGAGATCCAACAAATATTTAAATCAGAATATTATCAATAGTCTTTCTGTAATCCAGTTTGTTAAATCTTGATATCTGAAGGTAAGCTACATGAGGCAATGTGTTTAGTGAATAAAGAAACCAATCTGTCTCACATCATGAATCTGCTCTCCTGCAACAATACTTTGCATAAAACATGAAACATCAGATTTGTTCAGTCTACATGTAACACCTCATTCATACAGATTACGAAGGTGTTTGGATACATAATTTCATAATCAAGATTTTTATGTTTCCTTATCAGCCAGCTGTTATAGAATGAACAGCAAGTCAAGTCAGGTAGGAACATAAATACATAGACACCATACATAACTAAATTACCCATGTGCTGTTAAGCAGCAGTTTGAGAAGTGCTGCTTTATTCACTGTGCCTAAACATTAGGTTATTCCAAGAACTTTCACTTAACTACTTATATCTGGTCTATGTGATGTCCTGTTCTTTCCTTAGCTGGGTCTACATCCAGTGGCACATCCTCCATATGTACAGGTGGTACAACACAAATGATGGGGGGGGGGGGGGCCTTACAGTTTGTTCTTGTTATTATCAATTATCTCACAAGTTACAAAACTCTGCATTTATTTCAATTTTCCTTTTGTAGAAAAGTTCCACTTTGTTTTAACTGTACTTCTTCGAACTCTATTGGAGTCAGTAAACTATGTGACACAATTCCTTCAGCCACCAAAAGAAGACCTTGCATAACCTGTAAAACTATGAAAAAACAGCACACATGACTTTGGAGAACCAGAGAAAGATTTCAGTATTATTTACAGAGTGCACAAAAAGCTCCGCAGCAGAAAATTGAGACCTCTCTTCAGAATATAAATAAAACAATAAATCAACATTATCACATCAAAAGAAGACACAGGAAGTAATACAGAAAACTACACTGTGTCCAGTTCTACTCCAAAAACACTGTGCTAATGTCTGTGGCACAATAGAGATAATAGAATAATGTGTATGTAGGTTAACATACCCACTTCTTATACTAAGATATGCTGTACTAATATAAAAGACATTAAGCCAGTTTTAATGTGATTAAATTGATACAGAATGATTTTATTACCCACCATTTTTAAATTACACAAAACTAGAAATTCCTTAAATGAAAAAATTGTTGTATAACACTACAAGTGTAAGACATACATGCAGCAAGTTGTAAAAACAGATATTGTTTTTATAATATAAAGATAGTTGTGATGACTGAATTATTATTTGATATGTTAAGTTATAAAAACACGGCGGGATGTCTGTTAAAAATGTTCAAACCCATTCTCTTCAAAGCTACTGATGGACTTTGCAAGGAATGTTTTTAAGAAAGAAAATCTGAAGTTATATACATGTGTGAGTGTATTTCTGTTTCAGTATTTGGTATGCACTTGGGTGGGGGGGTGACACAAAGTTTGCCAATTTGGCAAGTGGCGTGATGGTGTTTTATTGATGTTTGGCTCTAGACCACTGTACAGTAAAACAGGGTGAGAAGAGAAGCCTCTTGCTGCTACACCAGTATCCTGTATTATGGAAACAACTTGTCTTTCTTTGGGTTTGAGAATTCTGTGTATCAGACAAGTAACATAACTACAAGAGGTATGCTTTCTTCATACAATTTAAAATGAAGTTCTCATTCATTGAGCTGAACTTGAGGATTTGATCCACTACATCACAGATGTAGTTTACTACTGCAAAGGTACACTCCCAGTTAACACAACAGTTGGACTTCAGCCACTGACATTTAAAACTTGACAGATTTGTACTATGGAACTATCTCACAACTATACTGTGTCAGAAATATGTGAAACATGGGGGATCATTCAATGCCCTTGCACCACGGTTTATCAGTTTCAATGTATTTGTTTACTGACAGAACAGTATATCATGTGATGTAAAGGTAAAGTTGTCCCTGTACATGCCATGAAGGGACAGGAGTGGAGGTACAGCTCCACCCATTCTTAACCTCAGCACAAGATAAAGGCAAGTGGGCAGCCTCACACCCCAGCTGCTTTGCCACCAGTACCCGTTGAATAGGAGGTTGGATGGGCCTCAGAGCCAGTTTTTTGTATTTTTTGGAGAAGAGGAAAATCTCTTGTCCCTGCCAGGACATGAACCTCAGATCACCCAGCTCATAGCCTGCTTAGTCTCACTGTACTTCACTATCCTGACTCAACCTACATGATTCATACCTGACATTAAAACAGCAATATTGCTGGGATGAGGTATCTCTGTGTTTTTACTGACAGCCAGTTCACGAACCAAAGGCTGGAAAGCCCTGTCACATACAATACTCCAAAGACATTACAGCACTGCCTTATACAAAAACTTAATGACTTCATTTTCCCCCTACTAAAATTAAACATTATGTATATTTTTTATGTGGTCTGTCAGCAAACAAAATGATTTTTATATATGTAACAAATATAGATATATCTACATTTAAAAAGAATGTTATAAGAATTTCAGAATATGTGTAATTTTTTATTAAAAATCATCCTTTCAATTAATATTTTTCTCCGAAAAACTCAAGATTTCTTTCTCACCTGGTGATGGTCCATAGAAGGATCAAAATATGTTAAGAGGGAAATTACAGCTCTGAATACAGAGATATGCTGCACCATGGGCTCAGCCATATGAAAGTTGATGCATGGTTGAGTTCTGCATCACCTCATTCCTTCTGTCCCTACAGCTTCCCCAAACACAAAGACTGAGAATCTGACTGATCATTGTAACTCTTTGCATGTGAAAATCATTTAACTTCACAAATTGGTTTCCTTAATTTATAAAAAACAATAGGTTTCTTCAGTGACAAAATGTATTTAGTTTAGAAAATAACAATTTAGTTAATTTCAAATGCCTTGTACAGAGTCTCATGGTCTTCAACACCTTTACCATCCAATAAAAATAATAATTAACACTCATATGTCACTTCTTGCAGTAATGACTGCATCAGTTTAAAAGTATGTGTATTTTCCTATCACTATTCAGTTAAGTAAAGTACCTACGTTAGATGTGAAAGTATCCACCATAAACATATTATGTATAAAAGCAATCTACCTCCATGGAGCACAGTACTTCTTGAGAAGCTCACAATCACTCAGCTGGTCAAGAAATGCCACACATTTTACAGAACCTGAAAGTCCATTACCTTCAACACAACATACCACCTTCAGATTTTCTGACAATTCTGTATGCATTTTTCACTTCTCCATGCAGGCTATATGCCCACCTATCACATCTTCCTTAACCCGCCAACCCCACTAATATTACATTAACAGCACAAATCATGTTTCAGCACTGTGCTATTTTCTCTAGCTTCATCACTGCAATGAGAATACAGTCCAACAAAACCATTTTATTATAAATGTAATAAATCTTGTTTTCATAAAAGTGTTACAAATGTCAGGCCATCATCTGGCTTATAAAAATATATATCAAAGAAGGTCAGTTGTATATCACTACAATTATAGTTTCATGAAATGAGACCTCATCTTTACAATCACTTTACAATTTATTAATTGTACTAAGTATGTTACCTCATCATAGCTTAAGATTATATCTGAATTATGTTTATGAGTTTTGTTTATTAGTTTTGTAAACCATATATTCTGTATTTTATTGACTGTAAAAAATTCATAGACTTAAAAGTGACTGTGAAATTCTACAATTATAGAATTATATTACAGAACCCTTTCTTCATTCAACACGTCAACATGTTAAATCACAGATTAGTTTTCTTTATCATTATTCTGTTTTTCTACAAACTTACATCTTAACTGCTACAGGAGGATATGCTGACCCTGCAGTGTCTTTTCATGGATTTTTTATAGTGTATAGTATTGCAATATTAATATCAATATGTTGTATTTAGTACTGTATTGTATAAACTGTGTATAATTTGCATATACCTATAAAGAAAATCTTCTGTGGAAATTATACGTAGAAACATTACGCAATATAATACTAAATAAAAATTACAGATGTTAATATTACAATAATCTAGAATATTAAAAATCCAGTAAAGATTCACTGAAAATTCAACATACTCTCCTTTAAATTACCACAAGTTTGCACAATAATGGAACAAGCATAAAGAAGACTAATTTATGATTTAAAAAATCAACATACTGAATGAAGAAAAGGGTTCTATAATGTAATTCTATTTTAGAATTTTAACGTCACTTTTAAGTGTAAAAAACTTCTTACAGTCAACAAAAAAATACAATATAAGTTTTACAAAACCAATAAACATGGCTCATAAACATAATTCTGACATAACTGGTTAACCTACAGTAAGTTAACATACTCAGTACAATTAATAAATTGTAAAGTGACTACAAGAATTAGATCTAATTCCATGGAATAACAATTATTATGATGTACAACTGACCTTTCTTACATATTTTTATGAGCCTGATGAAGAGCTAACCAGGTCAAAACATGTAGCACTTTTATAACAACAAACCTTACTGTTTTTTATAATAAAATATTTGTGTTGGACTGTATTCTCATTGTATTGACAATTTAAGAAACACAACAGGATGGCATCCATCAAGACTCCATAGCTTCATTTTCTGCTACTGCTATTGCAAAATTTCTTTACAATAGTCTCATTCATAACATATTATCATTAACATCTAGAAAAACAATTAAGAAGTGGCTAGTGTGATTATACATAACAGGTCCCAGACACCTGACATCCATCGATGTTAAAATACACAGGAAGTGCATTTTCTGAGAAGACAAACACACTGCCTCATATGTACCTGCTCTACAATTAACAGCCCAATGTGCTTCAGTTGGTGTTCTGAAAGTCTACCTTCTTAGCACTTGGAAGACAAGAATGCTAATTATGAATGGATAATAAACATCCAAATGATCCAATGTAAGTGTTCCATACCATTCTAGCACTGGCCCATGCAAGTCACACATCTGTGGACTCAATATATTCAGCATTCATTATGAGATTTATTTATCCCTAATTTATAAATGCAGTGCAAACGAAAAGTTTCAGAAACAGTGTTCAGACTGACATTGGTGGGCAGTGCTAGAATTCATTTTTATGTTGTTCCTTCTTATTACAGTACAGTAACAGCTTTTTACTATTAAAAAAACACTACATTTAAGGCCTTCAATGTGTCAGACTCCTTTAACAGGGTAACATATCAGCGGGGTGAAAAAAAAATCAGAAAAATGGGGACAACAGCTCCCAAAACATCTACACTCGCACTTCTGTGTACAAAATTGTGTCAATTTTCAGCAGCATATCTGCCCACTATATCTTGGCTTATAATGAGGCCAAAGATGTCAAACATGTCTTTGTAACAAGCAACTCTCTAATGACAAAACTGTGGAAAAAGGACTGCATACTGCTGCCCAGGGTTTCAGTTTATACATCTAATGCAAGGAAAATTCCTCTTACCCTTACTGTGAAAAAACAAGACAATGTGTATATTAAGCATTTCATAATACAGAAAACATCTCACTTGCATTCATATCCATGTTTCAATCAAAACTACAAACTAAACAAGAATGTACAGCCATTGTTTTTCCTAATGTTCTGATTAACCATTTACTTGAACACTGTTTCAGTTAAGTTTCTGAGCCATATCTGAAGTTGCTTTGATGTCAAGTATATGTTTGACATCCGTATGTATTAACGCACCACAAAACAGCTAGATACAGAAGACAGTCAACAAATAAAGTCTGAAGGGCGATTAAAATGTTATCTAATCCTACGTATTAGTTGCCATTTATTAATAGTGCAAATATGGTAGATGGATTTAAGAAACAGAAATGGATTAAAGGATGATGTTCACATGTGAACTCTTTCATTCAAAGACATGGGTCACAGGATGCTTAAAAGACATGAGAGATACACAATCTCTTACAAACACCAGACTTCAGCATAACTACACAACTGCAAGTTAATTCTCATGGCCGGATACTGTTATCCTCAACTACAACTGAAGGAACACATGAAAAGTAAACAAAGTAAAATCTGATGCATGTTAATAAGATACAGTTAGCCAGAAACCAACAGTGAAATTATGAAAAAAAAAGTGCAGTTAAACTATATTATTCAACAAAGATGACATCTCCACAATACACTATCTGGTAGAGGATAATTTTAACCAATTGCAGGAGGCCTCATTTCCTTTATAAACTGTGTAATCAACAATTTTCCAAACACAATTCAGTCTGTGCAATAACTATCATTTACCTCCAATGCGAACATATCCTCCACACCAGTGCTTCTCAACCTTTTGCATCTTGCATCCCACCACCAGTCGCAATGGCAAAAAGACTGTGATCCCCCCATAGTAAAACCAAAGCTTCCATTTCCCAAGAAGTGATTTTTACAGTCACCTACATTGCAGTATTATCTTAATCACTAACATAAATTATTATATTTGAGAGCTCACGTGCCACCCAGCTGACCATCAAGTGCCATTGGTTGAGAAACACTAAACACCACCACCTCTGTTGAATGTGTCAGCAGGTGAAGCATGCCCCTGACCCAGCCAAGCAATAAAGAGTCCACAAAATATCAGTCACAAGTGACGATGGTACATAGAGTGACGGAACAGCCCGTATTCCTGAGCAAGTCATGTGACTGAAAGACGTGCAAAGTAGATTACTCTCTTTTTATGATATACATGTCTTAAAAATTGATTGGCTCGGGACTTGAGAAGTTTTCCACATCTTGATAATGTTCTTCAGTTATCATCAACATCATTTAACTTTTTTACTCCTCTTCTTTGTTTCAGTTACTTGCTTAACAACCAGACTGCACTTAAAAGTTCATGAATGTCTTTAGCTGTGGCTAATTACTACAATAAATGATAAGGATTACTCAAAACTCAAGGAAGCTTCAAAAAGAATTTTCCCCATTGGCATTTACAAAATTACTTTTCTAAATGTTGGTGAGATCTTGAGGAACAACTGCAAGAAATCTTTCAATTTCTTTGCTTCCTGCACAAGTGATTTTGCAATACTTTTTTGTTACTAATAATTAGTAGCTTCCAACATGCAGTTCCAAGTTCTAAGATGAATAAATGGCAGTGAACTCGGGGTTTTGAAACAATGTTAAATTCATCTTATGAAACACCATACATTTGTTAATCCCACACACATCATACAACAGCAATTACCATGCTTTACCACTTCTCATGTTATAATCCCAGTTAGAAAAGTATCATGAAGTATCCAATGCAGTTTCATGACCTATGTTAGTTGATTCAATGATTACGTTACTAAGGCCGCTTTTATACAGCTTTTAACAAAAAAAATCACACATAATGAATGCTGTAATTACAGTTATGTTCTCTTGGAAATGCCAAATGAGTTCTGCAACTTTCGATGAATACTGTGTCATAGTAACATGAAGGGTTGCATAAGAAACACTCTGCTATAGACAGAACTGTTGCTGTTGATGAATGTATTAATGCACTTCATGACTTTCATGGTTACCACTATTTGTTAGTGCAAGTACATTAGAAATTAATCACTCTGTGAGATCATCACTCTTGGTTCTCTAGGGTTTTCACTGGGTGCAGACTATTCTTCTGAATTATACTGGATATCCTGTGGCAAGTTAGGAAATTTTCTGTAACTTAATAGCCAATCTGCACAGGATACCTACTGAAGTATATGAGCTGCTTTATGGAGGGCTCTTGTACTGCACGAGAACCGTAAAGAATGCCAGTGACTTGTAGTCTGATACATGGTGTTCCTAAATGAACAGTGCTGATCACTTTCGTTTCCTGACTTGGTGATGGGAACAGTGTGAAGGGAAGTTGGTAGCATCTTGATTACCTGAACAAGGAGGGAGGTGGTACAAAGTTGAGGGTCCTGGCACTGCTTGGTCCCACCAGTGTACCACCGGGAGTGGGTGCAAGGGTGGCACCACATATGACTGTGGTACATATGAGGTTGATGGTGCAGGGAAAGACTGGTGCAGAGCAGGGGGTGGAGGTAGCACCAGTGTGGGAGGCGGATGATGCAGGGGCACAGTTGGGTGTGGTGCACTCCACACCACTGCGCTGCTGCCGGGGCCTTGGGGGCCCCACAGTATCTGCTAGCATTGTCGGTTACGCCAGTGATTCAAGTAGTCCTGATAACTCACTGAGATCTTCTCACTCTGGTATCGGGTCAACTTAATCGTGCGACGGATATCAGGAGTCACAGAACCTTTGTAGCCACCCTTCCGCAGCAGTGAGTCAATTGTCTGAATCTGGTCCCAGCCTAAGGAAATGTATGATATTCAGTATCATGGCAATATGGTTATCCATTCTAACTAAGTAACTTTTAAAAATTTACAACAGCTCTACTACCTTGTTCAGGTGCCACTTCTGGAAGATAGGTAGCGGTCCGTTTACTGCCTTTCTCATTGTGGAATTCTATCCGAATTCCATGCACACCCACTTCCCAATCCAAGTAGTCAGAACCATCTTCAAAATGACGGAGTATTGACACTGACACATGAAGCTTGGAGAACTCATCACGAGTAATTGGGCTGAAGCGCGAATCCTTGAATGCACTTTTACATAAAGAAAGCAAGAAATAAATTACTTCACCCAACCAGCTAAAAAGTGCCCAAAAATTTACAATATCTGCCTCTTGGCATGAACTTAACAGCAACAACATGATTGCAAGTAATTTTTAAGATATTCACACACAGCTATTCACTTTTCCTAATAAAATACACCTCACTTTAATAATGGTCATCTAAGATTACTTAAATGCTGCAAAATGTGGTGGATCCTTGCAGTTCAGCATCAAGGTGACTAGGTGTACAATTCCATATCTTCAACTGCTTGGTTTGTTACTATGTGCAGACACTATAAGCCAGGCATGCTACAAGGCCGCATGGAACACCTTTAAAACTACATCACCTCCAAACCAATGGTGAAAAAAACATTATTACAGAACTCTACTGGTTTCCCATGTGCATACAGTGGTGGCAGACAGCCTGCTTGCCTTTCTTACATGCATAAGGGTGAGGAAAGTCAGGGTTGGGACACACAAGATTAAAAAATACCAAAGGAAAGCAGTATCATGTCCAACTAACCAGTGGGGAAACCAGGCCAAGAGCCCTGCTCACCTGGTAACCGCATACTCGCGCAATCCACAGTGGAGGTTCATAGCATTAAAAGTGCCTATACAGCCTCGCAACCGCCTGTCCTTTCCAATCTTCCATGTCACAAACAGGGGGCTGTAAAGTAAAAACATTTAAATATCCAATTAAAAAGTGTGACTATTTTGTAAATAAATATTTCAATATCTAATTAAAATTTAAAGTGACCCACTTTGTAAATTTATAACCATAAATCACTTTCAGGAAGCTGTATAATCAACATAACTTGTATTACAGTGATTACAACATGTCTATATTACGAATTATAAACAAAGAAACGAATTCGGTTTTAACCTTGAAAACCATGAATGACCCACTTTCCCCACAACATACCATATTACACTAAAAGCAGATAACTGCAAAAATAAATTATTTCTGCCAAATTCCTTGCCACATAAATGCTATTCATTGACAACAGAAAAATGTCCAGTGCATTCTTATTGTATATTAAATCAATGCATGTATCGTCACGCACACGCACCGAAATTTGATACTGAAAACAACTACTCACTATGGATCGTTGCAGAAATTTGGAGTTTTTGGTGGATCCAAGCTATGTAGATGGCAGTATAAAACATCGAAACAGAAGAAGCACATTTCTGGATGTGCAACCATTCCATTTCGCAATCCATTTGGAATAAGCGAAGTTCCATTGCACGTTTATACTAGTAGAATTGTTCAGCTTCTGTTTCTTCGTTCCGCAACATCCAGCGGCCATCTTTCTCCAAGGAAATAACAATGAAAATGCTACAGCGCGTTACAGCTTTCAAAGATGGCAGCACCATATGAACTGAACAGCTGATCGGCACTACTGCTGAGCGTTACCAACTTCCAATATTTTGTTGGCGTTCAGAGATTGAGATATCAGAGAATTAAGATATGAAAATTAAGATAAATTAAGATAAGAAAAAATATATGATCAAAGAATTAAGAATAACTGTTCAACTTATTTATTTTTAGCGACAAACTGCTATACGCTTCTGATTCGGAGCGGGGAAATAAAGCATTTCGTGCGGAATTTTAACATAACAGTATAAACTTACTGTAACCTAAAAACGTATCACACACTTTCCGCAACTAGTAAGCAAAGTTGCAAAATATTGTATTAATAGGTGTGTGAGAAATGCGGATCATTAAAAAAAAGAAGCTATGGCTGTTTCGTTAGTGTTCTAATCTGTGAAAAATTTAAACCTTATTAATATGCAACCTGTCCCGGGAGAAAGTTTCAACAAGCGGAATCCAACTCTCAGCGTAATCACCCCGCACTCTATTCCATAGGTGTGGAAGATAAAGCAGTGTGGGTATGAAACTGACTACTCATTTCAGTCTAATCCAGAGATTAAAAATGCAAGGAGCTCCACTTTTTCTTATCTCTTTGTAGAATGCTGTCTGGGCAGGAGAAACACGTTATACGTACGGTATTTTATTTCGCGTTGCTAGGTTCCACTTACTAAACACAACTGATTCAACAAATAAGGCCGTACTTGGAGACGATCTTCATAACATGACAAAAATTTTGGATTTCGTGAACAGTACAGAGCTCTTCAAGACAATGTAAACACATATGCGTGATTTCAGGCTTCTGTCGCGGTGTAAATAAGATCTGTGATCTTTCGGGATTTTACGCAGCTTAGATTGGTAGTTTGTTACCGACGTTTCGGGACAACCTATCTGTCCCATCTTCAAGAGTCACGCAGTTCAAGAAGATTGTCAAGAATTGCGTACATAAGTGTTTTCGGCATTCTTCTTGGACTGCTTGGTCCTTGAAGATAAGACCAGTCATTTGTCCCGAAACGTCGGTAACAAACTACCAATCTACGCTGGGTAAAATCTCAGAAGAGCGCAGGTCTCAATGTAGACTTACTTTATGTAGCGTTAAAAACGTTTACATTATGTGCCTCTGTAGTTCCTTTAACTTACACGGTTTTCTTAAGAGTTCAGTCACCTGCCTCCTTCATAAACTGGCACGTTTATGATTTGATGTGCTGTCACCATGTGTGTATGCACGTTGTATGCTGGACCAATTTACAGTCAGGCCTGTATCTAAATCATAGCCGTTTTACGCTTGCATTATGAACGGTTGAAATAGAGGCACACATGTGTTCTTGTGAATGGGTGTCGGTGTCCGGGGGGAGGGTGGGGGCTACTCAGCTTTTGGACTTTGCATATGGTCTAGTGTAAAAAAAATTGTAAACACAGAGTTTTGGAAACTCTATATGCTTCCGTCTTCAAATAAAAAGACTGCAAACACCTATTCAGCCGGGCCCGTCAGGATGAGCCGTACTCGTTCTCTGGTCATCCCATGTCATGTCAGATTATATTTGTTAACAGGAGTTAACAGAAATTTGTTGCAATAAAAATTGTGGAAACAACCATGAACCAGCTCAGAAAAATACAGATAAAATTAAAGAGTTACGGAAGTACCCGCTCTTCTTTAGCTTTTTTAGATGTTTGGTTGTTCCGTTGAACAGTTTGTTCTTTTCGCGGGCGGCTTCTTCGTCTATCCTGACGATGGAGGAAAAACTTCCTCTGAAATGTTAGTGCACTTCTACAAGACTTAACGACACCAAATCCGAAATACTGCAAGATCTTGAATAATTATAGTATACAAATTTTAATTTCGTCAATTACTTTATGAAAATCAGTTAAATGATAAAACGCGTGTTTATTCTTCAGACAAGCATTGCCAAACCACAGATCTCTGTCACCTACTATGCGACAGGAATGTATCTTTTGTTACATTATTTCTCTCTGCTTCTTTATGTTTTATTTTTTAACCAGTCTCTATCCAATTGTTTTTCTACTTATAATCTATATTTCCTATACTGTATCTATCCATTCCCCTTTTAAATCATTATTTTTAACTTGCCCTTTCCCATGCATATAGGTCTAACACCAATAAATGCCCTTAAATTATCAAGGCCATACAGAAATTTAAAATCGAAGGGCATTCTACTGCTCTATACAGAATGGAGT
Organism: Reticulitermes speratus; assembly: GCA_021186555.1. Classification (NCBI taxonomy): domain Eukaryota; kingdom Metazoa; phylum Arthropoda; class Insecta; order Blattodea; family Rhinotermitidae; genus Reticulitermes; species Reticulitermes speratus. The sequence goes on along the minus strand of JAJKFL010000013.1, from coordinate 28,313,792 downwards.
TCGGAATGGGAATTGTGTTCGAAGGCAGAGTAGTGATTTCTGCCTAAAGCTACATAGTATTCATGTTACGGCCTATCACTTTTTCTCTCTCCTTCTGCCTTCCCTTCCTAGGCAATTTCTTGCACCTTATCTTTTCTTCGCAGTTCCTTTATTCTCTCCCATAACCCTATACTCCAGTCCCATGAGACGTGAGCCCCTTCAGCGGTAAAACACGACATTAGTGCCAAACAGAGCAACATATAATCTCTCTATGGAGATATATGAGTATAGTCTACGTGTACGATCACATATATACACGCACAGTTCTTTTGTTGAGAAAAGTGTTTAGGTACAAATTTGGTCACGACCATTGAAATTAACCGTGTGCTGCACCAACAGCAAGAGGAAAAAAGAAAATTAAAACAGAAGGTTTCCTACTGTACCCTGAAATTTGTTTGCTGTAAAGAAAATACAAACTTATCAGAGTCTTGCTATCGGGCAATGAATTGAGGTAGGGTGATTATGATTTTGATTGGAACTGAGAGAAAAGAACTCGTTAACAATGTTTTGAGTCACTAGTGAATGTGCTGAAGGAAGATGCAAATTTCTTCTACATGACTTGTGACTTCGCAAGGTAATGAACTCCGTAGTTCGAAGGTGAGTCATAACATCTTTATAAACATTATTGCAGTGGAAGTCCACTTAATAATATGATTAGTTTTAAATACTTTAACTAAGTATGAGTTACTACATGAAGCAAAGCCCTTCTTATGGAACTCGAGTGTACCTCAGTTACTAAAAAAATAGCTGGATTGTAGAAACCTAAACTTAATTGCTGTGTTGGAAAGAGCCAGTCATTTTTTTTGTCCTACTTCCAGAAAGTGTCAACTTACTTAACTTTTATACTCGAAACAAAATTGCGTGACTGTTATTTATCCGACAGATGGAAGCAGCTGTTAATTGGTAAGGCTGAAGGCACGGAATAAAGTACGAAAGACGGTCACAAAATAAGCTTATACTTGTATTATACATAATTTGGCTTCTTTACTTTCAACTGTAATTACATCAGTTCAGAAGCGAGATTTCAGGCTTCCAACGAGATGTTGATGAAATCTGCGCTCTTCGGGGATATTACGTAGCGTCGAATGGTAACCCTTGGACTTTTTGACCCTTGAAGATGGGACCGATAGGTTGTCCCGAAACGTAGGTAAAGGATTACCACTCGACGCTGCGTAATATCCCAGAAGAGCGCAGATCTCAACATCAGTTCAGATTTAATTGTTATGCAATCTCACTGCTTTTCCACGTAGTTGCCGTCACAAATAGGCCATTTTAATGTTGAGGGTCACATTACACACCTGTTTTGTAAGTGAACACACAAAATAATAGGGAAATTACAGTTCTGTGTATAGCAATCCTTAGGATGTTAGGTAGAAGTCGGAAAGATAAAAAGATTCCAAAAGGAATGTCGGCATAAAATATGGCATTAATGCTGCCTCTGTACATTTGTTATGCAATGTAAATGATTATCCTTTTTCATTGGAAGCTAAATTGAGTCGAGGTAGGGTAGTCGGTATACGTACTAGGCTAGGGACTGGCCGGTCCGCAGCTCGAATCCCGGTCGGAGGGAATTTTGTCATCTCCAGACAAATCCAGATCGTCTCTGCGGTCAACCCAACCTTAACTTCAATGTGTACTGGGATTCTTTCCGAAGAGTAAAGCGGCCGGAGCGTTATGTTTGCCCCTCACCTCCATCTAGCGACGAGGTTGAGACTGAGTGGAGCTATAAGTATACCCCCCCCCCCCCCGTGCATTCATGACATGTGCGAGACAAATCTACCATCTTTAACATTCGAAGCTAAATATTATTCGCAGACGGTCCAGTGTGGTTACGAAACCTGCTAACCTACCAATCAATTACATGGATAAGACTACGTCTTAAAAACACAGCAGCCGTAGGAGCACATTTAGAGTCATCCATCCACAATCAGACTCAAAATGACAGTCTGCGTCTCGGTGGTAAAGGGACCGGGGAATGAAGTTAAATTCTTATGTTCGTAATGATCATGGAGATTTTATTTTGGAGTGGAGGGAAACAATGCAAATTTCTGAGGTTCTTTATTTTTTGTGTCGCAGTTTGTTTTCTTAATGATGCTGTTTCAGGCACAAAACTCGTGTGGTATTGCCGGGAATGTGTAAGTTGTGTGATGAGACATGGAGAATGTAGAAGGAGAAAGACTACGTTACGGGGAATTTACGACCCTCTCCCTCCCCCCACACATCTATACGTTTGCCAAAACCGAATCAATTAAATGTGGAATTTGAGCGTCGCTATAAGGCCAATTGCGTAACACTTCGTTGTACGAGGAAAGCCATAAATAATTCCAGTCGGTGCATGTGGATTCAGGAATCGATCAGATGACCCTGCGCAAATGAGACAGTTCTGCCCTCCAACCGTGTTTACGTGCTCCAGTTCATTGCAGTCTGTTAGTGCTCGTTCTGTTTTAATTAAACTGCTTTATGTTACGTACTAATCAGAGTACGCCTTTTGCTCCCGAGAGATACGAAGAGTGAAAAGTTGAGTTCAACTGGTGTATAAATATTTTATCATTTCGTTATTTGCGATTTTAATACCTCATTGGCCTTGATGTCCGGTTTTTTGCAGACGCAAGTGTACTGTACAAAACGTAATTATACTCTTCATATTCACATGTTACTTTCCTTTGCATCTCGATAAATATTGACTACACTTAAAAATATTTGAAAAATAGCAGATGTTACTGGGGTGCCTATACACTTTATGTCATGTAACAATTTTAAGTACATCGGACAGCTTTTGTTAAAGTTGATTTGCTTGCAAGGATTATATTCTTAGTGGAAAGTACGAGTATATATAAATAAATATTACTTTCTTTTTTCCAATGGCTCGACAGCCCTATATGGGCCTGGGCCTCCTCGTTTCGTCGAGGTTTCATGGTCACACACATCAGACACACCACAGTCGGTAGGACTCCTCTGGACGAGGGACCAGCTCGTCGCAAAGACCTCTACCTGACAACACAAAACAGACAGACATCCATGCCCCCGGTGGGATTCGAACCCACGATCCTAGTAAGCGAGCGGCCGCAGACCCACGCCTTAGACCGCACGGCCACTGGGATCGGCAAAATAAATATTACCATAGACCAAAAATTTATGATTGATAATAATAACAAATTTTGTCAAAAGTCACGCAGTATTTTCAACAGTAAACATAAGTATTTAAGGAAATACACCACTGCCTTAGTATTCATTAATTACTAAACACAGCTTCGATTAACCTTTCAGTTTATTTCATTCATGGGTATCGGTTTCCAGATTTTTAAGTTGTTACAAGTGATGAGTTAACAGACACGTTTCCTTTCAGAAAAAAGAGTAATTCCAACAATGAAGACTGTGGTTTGCATACACCCAAAATACGGGCCTGTAAATAATTATGATGAAATAATTTCGAAAAATAAAGTAAAGAGATATGTGTGGAGACTTTTTAAAATTTTATCTGAACTCTCTTGCTTGCAAGATCACAACATGTTAGCAAACACTATGCTCTGGCGTTGTAAACCTGTTTCTTTATATTGCTTGCTATTTCCTCCGCCTGAAATGTGGCTTTCTTTTTTCGTATCCAAACCACTTCCCTTTTTTATAAATCTGTTTCTCCCGCTCCACTTTCCTGTGCAAAGCATTTTCAAAATTCTCTTATTCTTTGATACATATGAGTTCAAGATCCTTATAGCTTCTCACTATTTAAATCTTACGCCTCCTCACTCTTATCATGTACGTTACCGCGTGTTAACTCCGGTATACGTAATATGCACGGCATTTGGGGATTTGGCTCTAATACCGTTTCCTACTCTTTATTTTTCATTGTGCTGACAGTTTTTATCGTTTTCTATATTAAATAGCAGCTGTTGGGACAAAGCCCGAAATCTTTGACTAATTCCACGGAGCCGTATTATTCTTCTGGAGCTGCTAGGCACACAGATACTCAAAATCTCTTCGTGTTTTATGCAACCAGATATTTCTTTACATGTCTGCAACATCTGATCACTTTTCTCTGTCTTCAGCCAAATAAATCCAAAGTGTATCTTCTCGCGCTATTTTCAAGATTGGTTTATTTGTCCTTTTCTCTTTCCATTTGTGCTTTTGTCTTCTACGTTTTCTCCGACCACAATTTTGCACTTTTTCTCGGCTCTTCTGTCTATCCCATTTTTCTTCATTTGATTACCCTAATAATATTTGGCGAAGAGCCGGCTATTCTTTATGCATTTTTCTTCAGTCTCTTGTTATTGTCCTCCTTTTACGTCGAAGTGTTCTCTTCAGCACTCTCTTCTAAATTACCTCTAAGGTTTACCTTCGTACTTTAATGTGAGCTATCAATTTTCACACCCATAGAGGACAACAGGAAAACACAAACCCGCATGTTACTGTAGTCTAGGTTACACAGGGCTCATACACTTTGAGTACCGAACCCCTCTGTTAATGAGGAAACCAGTACTTTCCAGACGGTGGTCCGAGTTAGCGGTCTGCAGGTTATGTTTCATTATACAGGCCTTATTTATTTGTTCGATTAACGACATATTCATATCGGGAGCTATATAGTTTCAGCTAATGGGATGATTAATGTAGTACCCTAGGTTGAGTTACTGGCCCGGAATTTGATGGAAACCCTCGAGAAATATTCAAGAGAGCTACGTACTTGCATGAACGCTGCAGGAGGTCTCATGCTGTAAATAGGACTGTATTATTGTAACATATCTGGGGTCGTCGCTGTTTTAAATATGCCGTTTTTTCATTGTTGACCTCCTTTCACAGATCTGACGAATTGCGTGGGTGACAAATGAATTTATGTTTACTTTTATTTTATTCTTTTTTTCTTCCATGTATCTTACATTATATGCTACATTATTTCCCCTTATCTTCCGAGAACTAAAGCACTTACGAGGGTCCATTTTTCAAATTTTGCCTTCCAGCATCCAGTCTACATTTACGCTACCCCACAAATGTCAAAATACACATATCCTTAAAGCTATATTCAGAGGAACTTCGTTCCATTTTAAACACATCAAGGCAACTAGGACGGATTACACAACTTCCGTGGCGTTTGGTATATGTGCTGTGAAGTCTATGAAGACAATAATTAGTCGGTGGTGCTGTGCGAAGTAAAACTGAAAGCCAGTCGGATACGCTAACCAGCTTTCAATTGGAACGACTGGGAAAACCAAGGTCGGAGATCTGTTTCACTTATTGGTAAATTCTATCGCCTTATGTCACTCCAGCGATACAAAAGTTGAAATTGAAGGAAGGAGACGACGATTACTCTTCGCTGTTTATCCTACTGCATCACGCTATGTAATTTCTTCAGCAAACACGTCGTTCTAACATAAATAACTAATGACGTGAGATCAAGTCTAAACACGCATACTGTAGTTTTGAGAAAACAATTGGAAATGTATTGAAGTCCATTATATTTTCAAGGCATTTTAAGTATAATTAAGGTCTATATAATGGATGGATATCTTCGGCTACTTTAAACTGACCTATAATTTGCTCCCTTTATCTGTAGTAACCTACAACTCTTTGTTCTCTTTACGAATAACAAATGTATGACTATGCAAATAGACGCTGCTTTAAAATAGTAGCTTGACTGTAACTGTGAAAGACATGTACTGAGGCCAAAATTTAAGGCTGTTTTTTGTATAATTTTGCGAGGGGGGGGGGGGGCGGGATGGACATAACCGCAGACATAGATCAGTGTCGTCTCTGCTTATGAACTTATCAACGTACGAGTAAAAAGAATGTTTATCCACAGAACATAACAAAGATTTACCTTACAAAGAAACATTAGTTCCAGCTCCTTAACAAATTAACTGTTAAAGCTCTCTATTCCAGATGGGTGATAAAGGCCAAGGTCACACAACTATTAAAATCCAATAACGACCAGTTATTCGTAAAGGAACACCAGAAAATTCTTCCGCTTAAAGAATTTGGACCTGTAAGGAGCAGCAACAATTTCAGAATATTTCATAGTAAGGAACTTTATTATTCATGCTCCTCGCCAGATAACATCGCGATGAAGAGTACAGGGTGCAGCATGTGGCATTTATAGGCGAGATAAAAAATGTATACAGGTTTTTGGTAGAAAACCTGAAGGAAATAGGCAATTAGGAAGACCTAAGCTTAGATGGGAGGCTATCATAATTACAGAATGTGTGAGTGTGGACTAGACTTATATGGCTGAGAATAGGGATCAGTGAACGCAGTTATAAATACAGTAGAGCTTCGATTATCCGAACTAATTGGACCGAGGAACTTCTGCTAATCAAATTTTTCGGATAATCAAACATGCATGAGAATACCCAATTTATACTAAAAAGTGTAATCACAGCTGTAATTACAAAGCATGACTATTTATTTGCTATATTGCATTACATTTACAAACGAATAATCGAAAAAAAAAATGCTTTACCCGGCTTAGTAATATTTCAGTATAGTAACCAGTAATTGGAAAGTAGAGTACATGGTAACTTTTTCTTACCGGCGGTGGTTCGGATAATTGACTGTCGGATAATCGACGTTATACTGTATTCAGCATCTATAAAACGCGAGAAGATTTAGGACTACTGACAATCCGCAGTTTAGCGTAGAACATCGCACTTACAGCTACAGATTTTCAGCCCCTACAAAGCTTGAACGCTGCTGCTTGCCTGCAGATTTCCCATAAACTACACATCCAAGCTAGTTGCAACATATTTTGTATCCTGCATTTTGGGTTTTATTAATCTGCCTTTCTCACATATAAATGAAAACCCAATCTTGCACTTCGCAGCTGGAGGCTTCAGCCCTTCCACGTACACAAGTACACTCAGATAACATCAGGAGAAGGCATAAACTTCCAAGCAAATACAGACAGAAGATAAACTTTTTTGCTGATTCTGTTCTTTTCATATATGAGATAAAAGAGGGTGGATGTTCGTAGTTTAAGCCTACTCAATCTCCATAAAGAAATCAAAGGTGGGTGTTGTTAAGGGATAGCTTAATGTTTTATATGTGCTAAAGAAATATAAACAATTCCAGCTACTTTATTTTATGCAAACGTATATTACATCTCATCACCAGTTTCTAATTCTTTGGTGACGTTTCACAGAAGTGAAAGCCCACAAGAGACAGTGGTCTACTGTGAAAGGAGAAATCATGAATTGCTGAGAACCTCCAACTTCTCAGGAACGACTCAGCTCCATGGAGATCATGCCCGGAATATTTATAACAAATGGCTTCCTAATCTTAAAATCGACATTGTTGTAGGATATTACTCAATGATTAAGAGAGATTTATATAAGGAATAATAATGAACGCAGTTTATAACAGAACGTTGAAAGGTATACAGTCGCATACTCAAATGCCCACCGTGAAATTGTACTTTGTTTTACGTGCACTGAAGCAGTGCAAATAGCTGAATTATGTGGATGGTTGCGCGTTTGCCAAACGGACTTTTATAAGTTACCCGTATATATTGTCACTGGTGTGTGGGCTTCAAATAGATGATTTTAAGTGCCTACATCGTCAGACGGTGAAATGCATATCCCAGCAGGAGATCAGCTGCAGATTATCGGAACGGATATTAAAAAACTGTCAGGTGCAGGTATAAGGTCAAAAGTCCACGAACATCAAAATTTTAGTAGTCAATTGAATAAGGGGGTGTAGAATGAAATTCATGTAAACGTATTAGGAGATCAAATTGCTTAAATTTAATTTTTTGTGTACGTATTTATCAGTTTGATATTTATAAAAGATAAAAAATAACTCCTTGTCCTAAATGGGAGCGCGATTCGTGTACACAAAAGGACTTTTCGAAGGATCGTGCTGCCTCAGTGTTTAGGCTGTGGGATTTTTGTACCTCGAAAATGGAGGCAGCACGCTGATAGGGAGGGTCGGTAAATATCTACCAGGCGACACGGCTTAACATCGCAGAAGACGTGAAGCCTATCTGTATTTGATGTGGATTATTTTGCAGGGTGACAACAGTGGGTACACATAGGTTGGACGTCCTAGGTTTCAGAGATTCTGACCGCCTCCATCTTCGAGGTAAGTAATTATCCAGGTCCTCGTCAATTATTAAGCCTTCTTGCAAAATATAAAAATTGTCTTATGTGGAGATGCTATTCATTATGTATCGGAGGTCAGATCCTAACCACAATACAGATATTTCACAATTAGATACTCCAGACTTTCAATAAAATTTATTGCACAATTCCGAATTTCAGTCATTCTGGCCGGTAAAAGGTTCACTTTACACATGGTCGTAAATTAACTTCTTATGTACAGTAGGCTACGCCATTAACCGCTAGTAATAAACGTTTAATAAAGTTCGATTCGTAATAGATCCGCAGAGCTATGGTTGGCCACACTGAAATTTAGTCATATTACAGAATTGTGAAATTTACTTCACAAAAGATTACAAATTAATACTTCAGTGCGCGTTACAAAAGGTTAAATGGACTTTTGTTAAATTCCGTATGAGACGTCTTGTGAGTGCCTGCAATATTGACTCATTACAGAACTTACTTTACAATACCATAAACAAGCACTGTATCGTAAGCTGTTATTCAAATTTTTATACAAACCAGTAAAATTTATATTTTCTTAATTCTATTTGTTTGTTTTTAAATCGACACTGAAGTCACTGTTTTTGTTTTATAAAACACCATAAACGTACTATACCCTCTACCCCACAAACCGTTTCGTAGGTTTTGTGTAAATTCTTTGCCGGAGACTCGCTAAGAATTTTTGGCAAGTCCAAAGTTCCGCCACGCTGTTCCATAAAAACTCACAATGTACATAAGACCCATAATGAAATTTCCCATACATTTCATAAATCATTTGATACATTTTGTTCCCTCCGGTGTTGTGCATTATTATGCTGCTGAAATTAGTTTTCTGCTATTTTCATCTTAATATATTTTGTATTTTTCTTTTAAGTATTCTATTTGTAAGTCGCCCGCAAGTAAGCTGAATAAATTTCTAAGAACTCAGTGGAGAATTTAAGTACTCGCACTACGTTGCGCAGTGAAATATTTTCAGTAATTTTTATACATAACATACATCTAGCAGCAAGTAGGAACTACTTTCGTTTCTTCATATGACAGCCAAAGGAAAGCGTTACAGAAAATTTTCCTTTAATGGCCAATCTCTTTCTGGGAGAAGGGGGTTTGAATCAGTAGAATATCTGGAACTCTAGGAAACTTCTAGAACGGATTAGCCCACTGGGAGAAGCGGTTGTTGGAAAGACAGGAAATACGACGGGGAAAGGGAAAAGAAAGAAATAAAGAAAGAAAGAAAAAAGAGAAAGGAGAGAAATTAAGGTGATGGATCTGTGTTTGATATTTTCCTGTAACTTTAGAAGGGGCAGTGGGAGGTACGTACCAGAGAGTTTAATGCTTGTTTGATCATTTTGCGTTGAATATGAAAAGAGTTAATATATTAGAAACATTGGCATTACAGCTTATATCGACAAGGTGCAATCACACAGAAGCTCTGAAAGCCTAGAATATTTATAAGACCTAATACAAAGGAAATACGAAAGTATTGTTCAGTTAATAATCCGAAAAAAAACTTGTTGTCTAAATCTATACATGAATAATAATGATGAAACTTACAGCAACTCATATTCTGTACATGAATTATAATTCTGAAAACTTCCAAGGAGTTTTTCAAGCATATATCTTGCAATGGACAATAAGCTGAAGCGTTAGCTAAATATGCTGGAAACTGCTGAGGTCATGGCGTCTAATGAAAACGCTGAACACTCGAGTTATTTTATAAAGTTTCCTGTGCAATTTTATTCTAGACAAGAAAAAACTTCGCAAACCGAAACTTCATAGTTCTCATTTCCTTTTACATCGCCACGTGAAAATTACTATAGAGACGGGAAACGAGCCTTCAACACTTGTCATACTAACTTAGTTCATTCTAAATTCTCCGCAATATCTGCATACCGAAGCAACAAGGTTGATTTATGTCAAGGTACTTCCTTGTTCCTCGGAAATGATGTCAAGTTAAATGTGTGTCATACTGAACCCATCGGTACCTAAGAATTACTTAAGAAAGAAAAGTATTAAAATGTTGCAATGAGACAAAAGATGACATTCATGGACACAGTAAGAGCAGGTTAAATGCGGGGAATGACTGCTGGTCTTCAGTGCCGAATCTTTTGTATTCCCTTCTGCTGTCCACAAACGTAGGCCTAAATAGTGAAAAATACGAAACTAAAATTTTGCCTAATATTTTGTATGACAGCGAAATTGGTAGCTCTGCCGGGCAGAACATAGATTGAGAGTATTCAGGAAAAGAGGACTATCACTAGCATATAGAACTGACTTGCATCAAAACACTTCTGGTATTTGTTGGAATCTCTTATAATCATTTCTAATGATTCGCAGACAAGATACAAGAGAGTTAAAAACAAACTGATAAAGGTTTACAGTCTTTGATATTTTGGTTCAAAAATCACGACGCTGTCTTGCACGAATGTAAAGAGCTGCCAATCGATTTGTTTATTGTTGCTAGGCAACGAAGTATTAAACTTCGGCCGTGAATAGTTTTATTTCGCTCTGGGCAGCTGAAGACAGAACTAGCAGCATGGCCATTGGAAAGAAGTTTAAGAGAGCTGCACCTCGAGTGGTCCCAGCATTTACCATCCAGGCACTGCAGAGGGATGTCACAGTAGAACCTCCACCAAAAGCGGGGACGTACTTAGAGCGGCCACCGAAACTACCAACACAACTCAGAAGATTCTACTTAAGGGGAGATTTACCAATAGCGACGGAGTTTGATACTTATGGCAAGAACAAGATAACATGGAAGGTAAGATATAGTCTGCAAGGTCTCTGGGTAGAATCCCAGAACCGCCTACCTAGATTCGTCATTGCTTTTAACTCTTCAGGTTATACAGGTCGACTACGATTAGAGAAGTATTATATAGCTATGATGAACCGCACAGGAAGCAGTCAAGGTACTATCCCAGCATTTGCGTGAAATAACTGAGAAAACCACGGAAACCGTTACGAAATGCGAATCCGACACTTTCTGGCGCTTCAGTTCCCTTATTCGGACAGAATGATAACTCAATTAATGTTGTACTTTTTCGCTTATTATCTCCTACATATAACCAGATTACTTCTTAACAAACATCAATGGATTAGCAGTCAGAGTGATAAGAAAGCATACTTTATGCTTGATGCTTCTTTTTAAAGTTGAATTTGCTTTCAGTGCACTTGTAAAGTTTTAATGAAATTGTAGCATATTTTAAAGTTGCTATGAACAAAAGCAACTAGCACAGTTGTTGTTCCAATAAATTAATTAATTCTCCAAATTGACGAATTTATCGCAAAAATGATTACTTATTTCTCAGCTGCCCAAGTTATGATTATTGTATTTTCAAAAATGAATTATTATTTCTTCATCTTCAAAATTTACAGAGCAATTTAAATTAAACAAAATAATAGCTTCATTAATCATTAAAGCATTTTTTCTTCCAGGTGGATATTGAGAAACTGGATTATCACCACTTCCTTCCCATGTTCTTTGACGGACTCTGTGAAAGTGTGCATCCATACAAATTCTTTGCACAACAAGGAATTGAAGACATGTTGCAGCACGGTGGTCCAAAAATTCTGCCTGTTATCCCACAGCTCATCATTCCTATTAGGAGTGAGTTGAAATATCTTACGCTGATTCTTAAAGTCAGATGAATACCATGTAAAAATAAGCCAAAATAGGGAGCTTGGGTGCGTAAAAGAACTGAATAAAAAAATAGAAATTTATTTCGACCATGAATAAAATATGTATTCTACTTTTCGCAGTGCCAAAGCAAACATTTAATAACAGTAAGAATTTTGAGTTGGATCGCAATAAGAAAGAAGTAGTATTAGTGTGTTATAAAGTTTGTTTCTAATTCTGTATTTATTCTTTCCAGCACTCCCACATGAAATTCAGTACTTGCATGTTTATTGCATGAACAGTGATCCTCCTCATTAATTTTCTGACATTTTATCTAGAGATTACTAAAAACTGGATGTAGCCAGGCAACTTTGTTTCTTTTATCAGCAATAAGTCACCAACAAATGCACAAAACCGTCAATAAAGATATTGATTAACCTTTTATTGCTGATTACAGAAATGCACGGTGAATTAAGATTAAAGTTTGTTTCTTTTAGTTCACAAATTTAGCCATGCCAAGCTTTCACACGATAACCGTTTAACTAGACACAATTTGATTCACTGACTTGAATCTGAATGCTGCAGTTCCATGTTAATTTATTTAAATAAAATAAATAATAACAAGGATTAAAAAGAACAGAATTAATGGGTCAGCAGCTGATTTAAAACTAGTGTGTTCAAATTTCTGAATATTTTAATGAGAACTTCACACTCCCTGAAATACAGAAACAGGTTGAAATTTAGCATAGGCTTATATTATTAATTTGCAGAATAAATGGCAGTGTTAAGAAAAACTGCGATAACTAAATTTTAAGTTGTACTATACTGTAAGAATAGCTACACATAAACTTGTAATGAAGCATTTTATCAAAGTAACATACTTATAAAGTCATTTATTACATACAGTCATCTGTACAACATACAAAACATGTTATTTATATGTGTTCAATAATTACATCAATTCATTCTTGACCAAATGGATCTACATGAGGGAGACAATAGCCACTACAATTTGTAAAAGTCTATTTTTCGTCTTTAATTTGACACACATGTAACATGTAATTTAATCACTTTCTTCCATTTTATTTTATTGGCCTTATCCAATTATAAAGATCCTTTGTTGGTCATACAGCAAGCATGAGACTAGATACGCATAAAAGCCACTTTATTTTCTCAAACTCCCTTATACGTTTCCACAAATTCATACTGAGGTTCTAAGTTACATTACTCTTTACTTTAAAGCAAATTGTAGCAGTTCATTAAATGTAGGTGGGATATTTTTCACCATAGTATATTTCAAACTGTTTTTATTTTATGATATATATATATATGACAGTGGTGGTTATTTCTATGGGCACTTCTGGTTTCTTTGTTAATAATATAATTCATTAATTTTTTGTGTATTAAATAAATATTTGCGTTAAATGGAATGAAATATATATGAGTATTAGTTTATTACAGATTATAATTTGTAATATAAGGAATGTGACAGTAATATTCTACTTTTCTGAGACATTTTCAATTATTTCCCTTAATTTTTTTCATTCAAAGTATTGACTGAACTTCCCTCTTCCCCATTAAAGAGGCACTGAGAAGTTAAAAAGTCTATGGCTGTGACAATTATGATCAAACCACATTTTTGGAACATGTTTCCCATATCAATGATTTGCATATGTAATACATTTACATAAGCACTGTACTTCTAAACCTGCCAAATTGGTATAATTGACATTCTTTTTCATTTATATAAGACTAAGACACATCGATCTGCAAAGTTAGCCGTATAACAAAATGTGGACGTAAAATTTTTAAAAATTTGAAATATGTCTAACACTGAAGAATATGTAGATTTTTGTGAGATTTGTACTTAATGTTATCTACCAATCTTTCTGTGTGAAAATTTTCCTTTAGAAAACTGTTGAGTTCAAATGAACAACACTTTTAACAAACATGACATCAAGTTATGGGATGAGGGAGATTTGGTTGAAGGAACAGTGCTATTTCAGTGTCACAGAACTACCACTTTAATCCATAATATTTTCTGACTGAATCTGATAACTACATGTGCCAATTCATAGTCAATGTGTGGCATGTTAGACAGTGTAATCTTTTTTGTGCCTGTGTAACAGATGCCCTCAACACCAGGAATCAGGAAACAGTGTGCTGCACACTCAAGGTAATCCAAAGGCTGGTCATGTCAACTGACATGGTGGGCGAGGCTTTGGTGCCTTACTACCGCCAAATTCTACCTATTTTCAACATATTCAAGAATAAAAATGGTGGGTCTCGATGAGCAGATGAATGTTAAAAATATAATAATAGGAGTTTACCTAACCAAATCTTGAATATCATATTTTTACAATTGTAATCCATATGCTTCTTATAATCACAGGAAAAATTTATTCCTTTTATTAATATTAAAATTATAAAATACATGACGTATTCAAAATTTCAAATTACAGGAAATCATAAAGAATAACTACTTATAGCATGACTCCTATTTAAATATTCTCAAAATATTTCCTGTTGTTTTAAATTCTATAAGAAAACAGGAGGTTGGCAGAGAAGATGTACAAGAAGAGACAAATAAGCTAGGAGTTTTCATTGTGACACAAAGAGCACTGACAAACCAAGGCTTAGTTTTTAAGTGAGGATACAAACAGTTAATTCTAAGGCTGAAAAATATATTTGTTCAGCGTATTTTGCATGCAAAGGATAAGACAAGAAGTGACACAATTTATGACTTAATTACAGTGAATCTGGGGGATAGAATTGAATACACACAGATGAATCATGAGAATGTTGGTGACCTTGTTCAAGAAACACTTGAGATATTGGAACGATATGGTGGTGAGGATGCTTTTATCAATATCAAGTACATGGTGCCAACCTACGAGTCCTGCATCTTCCATTGATCAGCACTGTTGACAAAAAGGTTTGCTTTATAGATATATTCCTGTGAAGCAAAAAAGTATAATTGTTCTTGTGTACGCCATGAAGGCTCGTTCGGTGAGTGAAGTTACAGCTCCACTTGTTCTTAACATCGACCCTAGATGGTTGTGAGTGGTTGGCTTCGCTTCTCCACTGCTTCACCTTCGAAGCAAGAACCTCCGGCACGAATTGATTATGAGGATGGGTGTTGAAAATTTTCAAGACTAATTAGTTTCAAGCGAATGGCCGAAGTGATTGGGAGGAACCAACCAGCGGGCCGCCCGAAGAGCTAAGTGATCATTCCTGCATACAAAATGCGTCGCTGGGGCTATAACACCGAAACGTTATTAGCATAAAGGGGATTACGCCTACGCTAGTGGATTTGCCGTTTTGGTCGAGTGTCTAGGCTTGGGCATAATAAGACCTCTGCTTCAGAGCCTGTGCATTTTTATGCGGTACCAACTTACGTGTGTTTGGCAGGATAGGAATATTACTGTCAGACTCTTCTCATAAAACTGTTGTTTGTCGTTGTTACTTGTAGGACTTCACCACAACAACAAAAATGTATGCATTCTATTGCGTTAATAAAAAATAGTCCTTTGTTTATAATTAACATTAGTACTTCAAAGCTCGTACGCGGTAACGCAGTTGGTACTACGCTACAAGCCGGAAGGTCGCGGGATTGATTCCCGATGGAGTCATTGTAATTTTTCATTGGTATCATCATTCCGGTCGCACTATGGCCCTGGGGTCGACTCAGCCTCTGACAGAAATGAGAACCAGGGATACCTCCTGGGGGTAACGGTAGCTGACAACTTTATCACCTGGAAATCTGGGAGCCTCAAATTCCCAAGTGCCAGTCCAGGCTTTTAATGGGATAGCTTTACTTCAAGACTCAATAAGGCACAAGAAAATCTTTCAAAGATAGGTTAAACGTTTCTTGACCTTCTGCCTTTGTCAGTTACTTAACACAGACACGCTGAAACTGCATCTCTTTTTACTACTCCCTACATACCCATTGTTACTGTTCAAGCGTAGCTATACAAGAAGACTCTGACAGTGACTTTGACGATTTCCAAACACATTTAAGTTAGATTCACGTACATAGGCGCGGAGTAAATCACAAATTTAAGCGTCGAAAGCGTAGGTCTAGCAATAAGTGACACAATATGTACAAAGGGTCCTGGACATGCCACTAGAGATGTTTATTCTGCACGAAGTCTTGATCAGTCCATCTTCATATTTCCGACACAAGTTCTGTTGAAAACTTACTATTTTTCCCCTTCTACTCTTAACAAGTAGTTTGTTGTTAGTCGCAGTATATGCAAGTCAAGAAACCCGCATGTGAAAATTAAAAACATCACAGAAATATCATATGAAATAGCTGTTTGAAAGAACATTCTTTTCTCTTAAGAAAAGTTGACAGTTTCATTAGAGATGCATATGTATTTTAATTCCTGTTGGCCTTCAAAATAATACTGAAGAAGAAGTCGGTTTCACTCTTTCTTGAGATGCGGAACTGAGTTGTGAATTTATATCAGATCTGAAAGACCAAGCAGCAGACACAGCCACATTAAAGCAGCCTGTTCATTTAGATGTCTGACTGTCCTCAGCAGTTCAACTATCTTTCGATGGAGAAAGGAACAAAATTAGTGTCCGTTCTTCTCAGGACATTTCTATGTATCTAATTCATTTTACGACAGAACATGATATTAACTACAGAAAGAGAACCTGTTAAATGTAAATTTTCACAGCTAAGAATTCTCTGTAGTGTTATTTCAAAGTTTTACATATGTATGGAAACATTCAGTGTCTTCCCACAACGAAATTTCGAAACCCTCTGTGATAAAGAGGAGGTCAGTGAGTCACGCCTCTCATGTAAGTTATTTTCTTCAGTCCTCAGTAAGTAAACTGGAAGTTGTTAATCTATTTCTCGGCAGAGAAGACGTTTCTATTACGGAAACTGTGATCTTGAGTAATAGCCAGGCCGAAACCTGTCAAATTTCCATAACTGGATTTGGGCTAATCAGATCACCTGATGAGTTTCGCCTCCTCTGACTACAGCTCTGATCGCTGTCATTACTGATATACGTGTCTCAAAGGTTATGTTTTGACACTGTAATTATTAATCGTGCTATTTAGTATGTATGCTCAAGACACCGAATTACAATCTCTGTTGGAACACCTAATATTCAGGGGCTTTGCGAAGCCATTCTAAGCTCCTTCAACCGTATTTTT
Source organism: Reticulitermes speratus (assembly GCA_021186555.1). NCBI lineage: Eukaryota > Metazoa > Arthropoda > Insecta > Blattodea > Rhinotermitidae > Reticulitermes > Reticulitermes speratus. The sequence goes on along the minus strand of JAJKFL010000013.1, from coordinate 28,296,890 downwards.
AGTGACATATTGAGATTGGTCAGAAGACATCCATTTCTTGTCTCCAAAAACATGTTATCTTTTGATTAAAAGCTACATAGACCTTCCTGGCATATTTAAATCGACAAGAGACTGGGCGACTGGCAAGTAAAACTTCATTTGTAAACACGATCCAATAAGGCAGAAAGTAATGCCCTTACTTGCATAATTGTATAATTAAGCTGCAAAATAGGGTGTATGGTAATTTTTTGAAGGAATATGTCTTTTGTATTTTCAGTGCGTACACTCTCGTTAATCAACCTAATCAGTTTCATACTAGATTATTTTTATCATTTGTCCATCAGAATGAATTTTTAATTCTACCATTTTAACACACTGCCCTACTCCCAATTCTTCCCGCACCCTCTATAGTAAGGAAAAGATTAAATATACAAAACGATAACTTATTCCAGTCCACTACTACATGTATAAGCTTAGGGGTGTGAGAATTGTTTGCCCATTTTGAAGGAGCACAATAACCTGAGGGTGTTGCAGAAAAATACTTTAGGATTAAGAGAAGGCATGAAGCAGAAGAATAGGTATACTTGTAGAGTGTGTGGGCAAAGTACAGGTTTCTTGAATGCTAAATGAAGCAGAGATAGCACAGTTAGTGTAGTCACCAGGCTATGGGCTGGATAACTGCGGAATCGTAATACAATTCCAGGCAAGGCCAAGAGATTTTTTTCTTTTCCATATCTTCCAGACCGTGTCTGGGCCCACCCAGCCACTTATCGACGGTTTACCGCGTGTTCTTTCCTTGGCGTTAAAGCGGCCGGAGCGTAAAGCAGGCCACTTACCTCCATTTAATAGGGAGGTTAAAAATGGATGGTGCTATAAATTTTCTACCCCCCCCCCCCCCACACGTCTCCATGGCACGTGCAGGGACACCTTGACTTTACCTACATTAAGTGATAAAGTCACTACAGTGTTATGGGGTTCATGTTATGCCTCTCACAGTGTCTGCACAAAAATTAGATTTTGAAGAAATCACTGATTTTAGAACTATTCGAAATCTTATGATTCCATTGACAGCGTTGTTAATCCTGCGAGCACCCTGCTGTTTACTAGATTGTCGCTCAATTTACGGCGCACTGCATAAACCTAGAGGGAAACAGGAGTGAGAAATTAAAGCACACCCTTTTAAACTTAGGAAATAAAGAATTTACCTCTGTTTCTTGTTCAGCTCGCTGTCTTGAACAGTGTGATAACACATGACAATGTCACAACACTACCACCACGCAGGAAAATTAATTTAAATTTTTTGGGGTGATAATCTGTCTTCATAAAATTATATAAAGCATTTGCTTAGGGAAGTAACTTTAGATCGCAGACGGAAAGGGGAATTACCTCTGCATATTAATTCGAGTAGCTTAAAGTAGGCCAAAACTATTAGGATAACAGATAATTGGATTATTGTGGGATAATTCGGAAGCAGCTGAAGTGGGCGTACATTACAAAATATCCATCACGCGAGCATTTGAAAAAAGTGCAGTACTTAGTTGCTTCTGTTAGTGTAACAGCTCTGTAGATTGCACTAGCTGCTAACCAATATTCTAATGGCCTTGTTCCATCCTAGTAAATTATGATTTATTACTTGACTTCTAAGACTGTTAGAACTATACCTGGCTCTACGTGGGCTTTTGTAGATGCAGTCACTGTAACTAACTTGCTAACATCTCGTATCTAAAAGTAGCTCATTTTACGTAGGAAGCTCTCACAACCTCACATAAGCGACTTTACCTAGTTTCCTGCGAGAGAACAAGTTTCATAGATTTTTATATTGCACTTAATTACTTTAAAGACAGTAATCCGAAAAAAAAATTGGTGTGAATATTGTGCTATGATGTCGTTTTGTTATCACATTTAATTACAAGCAAATTGACAGATAACCATGCCGACAGTTGCTACCGCAACCAATTCAGTTCTTTCATTCAAGAACATTCAATATTTCTGTGTGAGACAAATGTAGCAAAATAATTTACGTTGCGAAGGATGACAGTCGCTTGAAATAGGTCTATGCTAACTAAACATTTCCTTTCTTATGCCTCAACGAAAATACGTGTAAAATTTCGCGTAAGAAATCTAACAAAAACAATAAATTCTTTTGGAAAACCAAAGAACCAATCAAGTAATTTTTAATTTATTTTGTATTTCGACGATGACAGTAGTTAATGATTTCTTGTGAAATTGATTATGAGTTCACTCAGGTGTTGCTCTCTGTCGTAAGTAGAAATCACGTTGAAGAATTATTGTGTAAAAATGTGCAAAGAATAAATATATTGTTAATAATAAAGATAATATTTTTGTACTTATTAATGTGATATACGCGTATATTATATACTGTTAAAAGTATAAAATGTAAGATAACATTAATATTAATAGTAATAAACATAATTTTAAAAGCGCAGTATAATACTAATTACCTAAACTAGTAAAATGTGACAAATAAATATATAAGATAGTAAATGTATAAGATTTAATTGAAATAACTTAACCAGTGAACCTTATTATTCCTGTCCTCTGTGCTTTCAATGATAATCCTGATGTCTGGACGCAGTTATAAGTGTGATAAATAGAGAAGTTTTTTAAAGTGGTTTTCTGTCCGTGTGGAGTAAATTTACATTTAATGCTTACAAAGCAAAGTAGAGTCTATCTTCACTGCAAATGCTTGTCTCATAGAAAGATATTCTGTGTCCCATGTGAGAATCCTACGAATCAAGTAAATGCTCTCTGTGTGTAAAACCCAGTTTTTATAGTGTGTACTGTATGGTACATTATTTATCGCTAGGATTTAAACGGTTAATCGTAATAGTCTTGGGACCTACATAGTTTCAAAAAATAAACCATTTGCTAGAAATATAAATCTAGTCCTTAAATTTGTTACAAAAATGAAACTGTTGCAGCAAACTATGAATATCAACGAGCAGTCCAGGAAATGTGTCTTGTCGTGAGGAATGTTACGATGTTTTGAAGGAACGTAGCTCCTTCATGTTCCGGTTCTAGTTGCTAGAAGAAAGGCAAAAACCATTTTAGAGCCATATGTAAAGCGGCATTCAGAAAGAACTAAAGTAACCCCAAAATAATTAGTGTATTGCAAGTCAAATTGATCCTGGAGTCCTTGGAGACAGAAAGACCGATGGATAGAGGGCAAAGCTGGTAAAGGCTTTTCAAGTCTCCTTCCAAATGCACTATAATTGACAATGAAATTAAACAATATGAAGGAAGAAATGAGTGTCAGCTTTCATTTAAAGGAGAGTACATCCCTCACCGCCTTTCACTTTGACGCGGCAGTGAGTTTAAATGTATCAGCTTCACCTCATGATTGTGTCCCATCTACACCTGCATTACAGCATTAGCATTCTACTAGAACAAGAAGCTGATGTGTATGCACAGGGTCTTGCTTATCTTCACGTAAGAGATTGTCGCTTACACTGGCCGAATTGAAATTTATCGACGCTATGAATAAAACCAAACTGCAAGGTAACACGGCGTGTCAAGTGCAAAGTCGTGTACGAAAATAATCTCCGCGGACAAAAACAGAGTGATGGAGTAGTGTTTGGTTTATCTAGCAGCACCAGCTATATCAGTGGATACGTCCTTGGCGATACTATCTTATTACAGAGCTATCCAGATAAAAGTATTCCAATGGTACAATCAGAAGCCCTATGAGAAATGTGTATTCCACACATAAATCGAGACTAATAAAAAGATGGAATATATCCTGGACACTTTCCAAGAATTCAATTTCTCCTCTGAAGGGACATCATAAAAGTATATGAAGTGATAGAAATTGATGGACCAGGGTTTTTTTTTTATAAAAGTCATGAAATTCGATCCTTTTATGAAAGCTTACTTTAGACGTAGAAGTGATATATTCCTTCCTGAATTCCCTTCAGTTCATGCAGACATAAACTGCGGCCTAATGAGTGTTGGTAATTGCAGCTGTTTAATATATGATGTTCTTTCAAACAGACTGGAGACGGAATAACTCAGTCGGTAGAGTGACTGGGCTATCGGCTGAAGGAGCGAGGGGGTGTGGTTTGTTTCTCAACAGGAGCAAGGGATTTGTCTGTTTTCCAAAACATCGAGACAAGCTCTGGGTCCCATCGGACCATCCAGTTTCCTATTAAGTGGGTACGTGGGACTATTTCTCACTATGTGAAGTATGCGTAGTAGAAATTATTCCCTGCTCCCAGAACACAGTGAATGTACTGATCTGAGGTCTTATATCAACCCACATAAATGCCCTGAACTGCTGGGTTGAGTTATTTTCCTTGGCTATAAGTTGGGTAGATAAATAGTAAAGGAAGTTTGCTAAAGGACCGGTCGTAGCTTTCATTTGATTTAACAATCAACTAAAAAATACAATTTTATATTCCCCTATCAGTTTCTGAAACTGTCTGTGAACTTAGTCCATAAGACATCCTTTACGATGTGGTTTCTATAGACATAAATTTTTCTTACTTTATTAGTAAAAAAATCAGCCTAGGAGTTGGGCTATAACACTGCTGAACAAATGAGAAAGAGATGTACTAATTCGGTCTGAAATTTATAAATCCAGTGGAAGAGAAGCCGGCTAACGTTTATAAGGGTGTACCTAACTGAACTCTTCGGTAGGCTACAGAACCTAGATTAGAGGCAGATCGATCAAGTATTTCGTACGGTTATAAAACACGGAATTTGATCACGTTCATAAGGAAACTCTACCCTTGAGATCTACACTGTACCAGTTTAGTCCACTTTGATACCCGCATACCCTTAATCCCTTCCTTCAGCCGGTTCCTCTCTTCAAGGTTTCCTACGAATATTCTGCGTAAAACTTTTTATTTTCCTATGTGCATGATGTAGCTTAATCAAGTCTGCAATACCAGTTAAACGGTCGAATAATAAACCTTAAATTCTGTAATTTTCTCCATTCAGTGATTGTATTTAAGAACATAAGCACGAAAGCTGTGCAAGGAAAGAAGATTGAAACAAAACCAACGGAGATGTGACATGAAGCATACATTTAGAAATAAATGTTAACCTATAACAGTGCATAAAACAAACCCATAACGTGAAGGTTCTGCCAATAGACCCTTCTGTCTATCCGTCACTGTTGCGGGTCTGAAACTGACAGACACAATTTAATTGATGGTGGTATTAGGGATATCAACAGTATATTAAAAGAACAATTTATTTTTGTTTCCTCTAATGGCAAAATCTAAAAAATGAATTTCACACTGTTGACACCGTGCATCTTCGTCATATTAAATTAAGTTACAGACCAACTGATGCACACTAAAACCACTAAAAACACTAAACACAACCTCCCGAACCAGACACTCCACCATAGTACTCTTCACCGTACAACAGGCAGTACACTTCGCTCCCCACAAAAACATATCACATTCCTTTAATACCACGATCCCACACGCCAGCACTTCCGCAATCTACTATCTACAGTACTTTTACAATTTTACAACTTTTAACGAGTTTTTTACAAGATTTTAACTTATAATATATAAGTTTTTAAAGTGCCGTTAGAATGTTTAAAATCATGTATATGAAGTGACTGTAGCTTTCAACAAAAAAAACCCCTGACGATGATCCTAGGATCGAAACACGTGTTGGGGTATAATTTTAACAATTTTAATAATAAAGCTACATAAAAAGTGGTTTTAGTGTGCATCAGTCGGTATGTAACTTAATTTAATCTAAAAAATAAGTTAACAGTTGCCCCAAAAACGGCTCATGGCACAAATATTTTATATGTGGCTTAGAATACGAATATACTTAGGAAGTACAATTGCCATTTAAAACATTTTTCGAATTGGTGAGTAAGGAATACATAACTGGAGGTAAAGCGTTTGCGAAACGTATGTACACAGCACTTGAGTAGATATTTCCGCTTTTATGGCCAATAGGTCCGTCTTTGCCAAACACTTTCCTGCTGACTGCGTACTACACGCAGCTGTCTGACTGTTTTCTTGACAGTTGCCTAGAGAAACTGTGGTGAACCATGGAAACTTCAACCACGACATGAAGTGTGCTTAAACATGAGGAGAACAAAGATGTATACAAAAATTCTTCGTAGAACTCGAAAGTAAAGGCCACTTGAGAGACCTAAGCATAGACAGAATAATTATGATGATAAATAATAATAATAATAATAATTATGCTCCATTTACTTCTTCAATGGGCCATTTTACAATCTGAATTTTTGTAGGTGAATTACTATGCTTGATTGTTACAGACAGTAGGATAGTTCATTCCAACGTGAAGTGATCATATGACATTGCATTATGTATCCAGTTTTGTAGCCTATATGTTTACTAAATCTCTTACGACGAGAGTGTCTAACTCATTTCTGCTCCGATTATAAATACATATCATGCAGATTTCATTACACCACGTGCACTAGCCTCGTCTCTGCCTCGCCGCTTCGTCATATCACGAAAGCAACCGAAAGTCGCCGACTGCATAATACTGGCAACAAACGAAACTGCCGATTTCATGACGTATCCAGCTGCGAGATGTAACTAATCGATTCCTATAATCGCGAGACATATGTGCTAGTGTGTTAGATTTGGCGGTATAATCAGCTGATTGGAGATGTTATTGTATGTTTGTGCGTTTTTGTGTTTGTGTCCTTGTCCGTGTGAATTATTTTTTATTGTTGTTAAAACCAAAACATCTCTGCTGACATTGTAAGTAGATTTTTACTACTTTTCCCACACTGTAGGGTTACTGTTCGTGGTCAGCCACGGACCTGTCGTTTGGGGTTATGTCACTCTAACGCTGAGGAATTCATTTTGAACAAGACCCAGACCTGTTTATAGTTTAAGATAAAATAAATAACAGATATTATAAATAAAATATTCATGATAAGTTGTATATAGAGACCTACAACTGAGCAAATGCAAAACCTGCACCCCATTGCTGTCTTCATCCAAGTCACAAGTGAAATTTTCAGGGTGGCTCTGCTACTTTAACAGACCCCTGGCTTTGGGGGTAAATTAGCTACTCATTTAGCTGTACTAATTTAGGCCACAATGAAGTGTCTTCAATGATTTCTGCTGTGAACTTTATGCCACTTTCTGATTGCACAGCATGAGGTGCCCCAAAATCCAGCAAAAGTTTTATCAAGTGATAAGCAAATACAGCGGCTCATTTTGTACTTACAGGTCTTAGTAGGAGGTACTCTGTCAGACGTTTCCTACATGGTATTATACATTTAAAATGTCACTGTGTTAAAGTATGTAAATCACCAATTTAAAAATAATAGCATTTTATGCTGTCTACAAAACCACCTTTATTATATGATAGACAGCTATGTAAAATTCATATCTTAGATAGATATCTATGTAAATAATCACAACATACTTCGACCTGCGTAGGTCGTCTTCAGGTGGTGTCTTTAAAAACTCAGAAAGATAGTTGGTATGAAGCTAATTATTTTGTAATTTTCTACTTACATCTTTTCGTCTTTTTTTTGTGCTGTGGTGTTGCACATTGATCATGTTGCCTGTTCACTGTGTGCTCGTTATTTTGTATGTTTCTTTTCCTGTGTTAAGGGGTGAGTGTATCGAAAATTATAAGTAGTACATTACATAATGTTGAACGCCACATCAGCAACCTTTCAGAGTTTTTAAATAGACACCACTTGTAATGACCTATACCGGTCGAAGCAAGTTGTGATTCCTTATATAGCTTCTATTTAAGATATGATTTTTGCATAGCTGTCTATCATATAATAAAGATGGTTTTGTTGACAGCATATATTGCTATTATTTTTCGATTGGAATTTCATAGATTTACATACTTTAACACAGTGACATTTTAAATGTATAACACCATGTTGAAAACGTCTGACAGAGTACGCCTACTAAGACCTGTAAGTACAAAGTGAGCCGCAAATTTGCTTATGAATTGATAAACCTGTTGCTGGATTTGGGGCACCTCATGCTGTACAATCAGAAAGTGGCACAGACATCATTGAATACACTTCATTATGACCTAAATTAGCACAGATAAATGGGTAGCCTTTTACCCCAATCCAGGGGTCTGTCGAAGGGAGCAGAACCACTTTGAAAAATTCTCTTGTGGCTTGGATGAAGACAGCAAGACTTCGAGCTGGGGTGTATGTTTTGTAATTGTTCAGTGGTAGGTCTCGAAATACAATTTATCATGAATCTGTTAAAATGAATACTGGAATTTTCAGCCTTGTATACTGCCTGTCACTGCTTCAGGTTAACTTGACCTCAGAGTATTCTTACATTTTTAATGCGTTACAAGTGGGGTTGAAATATGTCCGAGTGACAAAGGTTATCCCGCTAGGAATGTGAAAATATGAGAAGTTTCAACACGACGTTCTTTCAAAGAGTACTTACAGTTGTAGTTGATATCACTTATTGCAAGTAAAAGTGCTGTGCACTTTCGGAAATTAATATTTTAGAGTTTTGTAAGGCTTTGCTTGTTCTTAATATTAAATCTGCCCTCAAGGTAATTAAGGCTAATGAAAGTTGGTGAAAGATATTTGATAATTATCAAATATGTTTCACCAGTATTCGTCTATCAGAACTTCTATTCAATTGATTTATTTTCTTCGGTGGTCATAATTTAAGAAATCGATAAAATAATGAATATGTTATTAACGAAATTGTAATTAGCAAATTACGTCACACGTATTATGTAGTGTTTGTAATAAAATCGCAATACGTTTTGCGAGACAGAGTTATGGTGATAGGGGAAGTTGTGGACTTAAATGACAGTCTCTTTATAAATATTTATAATAAATTCTTTCTGTGAACACCTTTAAATGATTTATATTCTGTATTTATAAAACTAGGGAGTGTAAAATTATTAATCAGTTTGTATCTTCATTTTTTCGTAATTTTGTATTTTCTGTTTGCTGCTGTGAGTACTTTTTGTCGATAAGTTTCAATTTTCGAGTAGCCACAGCATGAATTTGAATGAAAAAAGTACCAGAAGTGTAATGACTTTCGACTTATTAAAATAATTAAAAGAGAATAGTAAATTATTTTTGCATAAACATTAATCTTATAAAAGGTCATATCCAGCTACACATCGGCTGAATCAACTGTAGACAAGTAGGCCTCATTAAATTGGATGTAATAATTCAGTTTATCTATTATCAACACTTCGCATATAGAAACCACTTAAAGGTATGAAATGTGTCACAGAAAATATCAACACCGAAATTTCGAAATAATTTTCTAGAAACTGTTAAATCCAAACTTGTAGAGGTCTATAAAGTAATTAGTATGAACGTTTTACTTTATAATATTATTTACACAACTTTCTGTGCAAAAATAAAAATCTCACATTAACACACTTTCGGTGATATTAAGAAGTGTGTGAGACCATTTATCGTCACATGAGGACATCAACTTTGCTTTAAGTAAACGCTTAATGAGAAATAATTTTTAGACGCAAGTAACTTCCGTATTTCTGAATTCCTTTCAGTACATGTGTAGATTGTCATGAAGTTTCTGCAGCTCGTTTATGGGAAGAATGGACCTAACAGACGTACAGAGTAGAGGGTTATGATGACTGTATCAGAAATTTCATCTTTTTAGAGAGAACAAATTAAAACATCAGAATACATAATCGTCGACACGTGTACTTAATTTATCCAGAATAATCTGGAGCCCAGATTTTAATGTGTAGGCAAGATATTAAATCTGTTATAATCTGAATTCCTGCGCCATGTATGAAACTTGTAAACGATCCCAGCAATGTGTGAAATAACTCATATTTCTCTCACTGAGCATGCATGTATAGAATTCCTAGAATGGCTTTGGCTATTATTTCTCAAATTTTCAATTCCTGGGTGTCACTTCGATATTACAGATCTGACGGTCGTCAGGGTATGTGATAGGCTGATAACGCTGCACAGATTCTACGGCACAGTTAACGTTATATGAATACAATAATCTGCCGCTTCCAACTACAAAAGTGACATGTATATGTGTGTATATGTGCGCGTGCGTGCAGACAATAAACTGGGACTGAATGGCGTACGTTCTATATTTATTTATGCAGATGTTAATGTGTTGGATGAGGTTATGAATAGCGTGAATAGTAACACATAGGCATAAATTAATCAGACCAGATAAGAACTTTATCTAGATGGAAATATAGACAAGATTAATATGACAAAAAGCTAAGACAAACAATAGTACTCGTAATTATTTCAAATATTTGAGAACTAATTTTAAAAACGAAAATTTAGATCAACCGCTGGTGATACTAAAGACGAATAAAATCTGAAAAAAAAATTATTTCCAAAGCTGTTGTAATCCTATATGCTTCTCCGTGTGTATGTGTTTGCCTGTTCGCGTTTGTACGTAGGCCTACGGAAAACAAATTTTGTAATTGTCTTTATCAGTGGGAAAGAAATAAATTACAAGTGAGTGAACAATGTAAGATAGTCCATAGAGGAACGACAATATGTCATCTAGTATTCTGGGCTAGTGACATGCAGGAGGCTATGATTATCCGTACATGACAGGCAGGACGGACAGAGAAATAATACTTAGGGAATTTTGTAGGATTCTGTTATATAGGATTCTGACGCTGGAATATCACATTTGGAATCATTTAGCCTTTGGACTTCTTCCGTCATCCTTTTTAAAGTAACACATACAACATGGTGTTTCGGGGACAGGTTCGGCTCCCGTCCTTAGAAGTAAAGGAAAAATACAATATCTTTCAGTTGGGACCGATAGCTATAGCAATAACTTGGTTTATAACTGGCTTGTCTGAGAACGGGAAAAGATCCATGGTTTTCTCTTTCTGCAAATTTTTATGCTTATTTTGTGTACGTGTGTTAACAACTGCACACGTGACAGTGGTGAAACATTTGAGAATATGTTTGGATAGTTTGTAAGAACGTGATTTCTGTACGGTGGAAATTATGTACAGATTTTGATTACCATGTTATCATTATTAGTTTTAGTTCTTGTTAATTTCGTTTATGGGCTGAAGCAATTGGAGTAATTTATTTGACAAAGGTTCTTCGCAGAACTATTTCATAACATTACAAAATGACAATATTCTACTTCCTGCTCAATTGACTGATTGATTTCTACACTTTATTTCTGAAATAAAACGACCGTCGAACAAGATAACACCCAGTTCTAACATACGTCGCCGAACGTTGCATTTAAGCAGTTAGCACACTAGCTTCCTATTCAGAAAGTTCGGAGTTCGGTTTCTGTCTGTGCTAACGGGCAATTTTTATGGCATTCGTCAGTCTTTCCGAGAAACTTCTATCACAGTAGCTTAATACAGGCCATGGAAGCTTTGAATTTCCTTTCAAATTCGTCACTCAGGATCGCTATTTTACGCCTGTAACCACTAGAGATGAAAAGCGTTTTTAATAAATAAAAAACAATGTCATTTTGAGGTAGCCTGAACTTAAAAGAATCACAGAAGTAAGATACGAGTATTTATATGTTTTGATCTGACTGTGTGGAAGAACTGGAAGATTCAACGCCCCTAATAAGACCCACGGATTCAGAACCTGCTGAACCAAATTCATATAATTCCTCTAAGATAAAATTTGGTGTAATTTTTCTCTTCTTTTAGCTTTTGAAATCGTCTATCAAAATTCTGCATTAATTTCTTTTTTCGTCCATCGGAGCTAGATGTCCATACCCTTTGCAATCCCGTTATTTTAATTACTCTGTAGTTCCTAATAGTTCCCCAGCTAGTCAATACATTCGTTGCATTCTATGGAACCTGAAGATTCATTGTCGTGTTCCCACTAGCCTACCACTTGTCCCTAACCTAAGCCAGATTAATCCAGTCCCCACGTCTTCCCAACCTGTTTTCTCAAGATACAACTTAAGCTGATACCACAATTTTAAACCTTGTATTACCGAATTACAAAGTGGCTAACACACCTGCCTCGTATTCAGGAGGTCCCAGGTTCAAATATCGTCCTGGAGACAGGTGTCCTGACTAAGGTTTTCGTGGCGTCGTGGTTTTCTTTGGTCCCTTAAGATATTTGTCTGGATAGCACCTAAAACAGGGCCGCGACCCTGTCCTTCCACAACCTTTCCTTTGCAATATTAACTATTTATCTTAATATATGATGCTATAGGATGTAATGTGAACTACTTACGACATAATTAAACAAATGGTGCTAAAAAACAAGTAGATGTAATGTAAATGAACAAGTGAAAAGATCTTGAGGTCAATATTTTATTATTATTCACACTATAATTGGCTATTTTCAGGAGCTGCACCGAGTTACTAGAATTTATGGTATATCATGCCACAGTTCCAATACAGATTGAGGGTTGATAATGCCGTACTAGGCACAAACTTCTACATTCAATAGGCTAATAAAAGTTTTTAATTTTTCTTTATGCGAAGAGATAAATTAGGAATGATATACATAGTTTAGTAGTGTGAAACTTTTTATTTGTCTGTGAACTCTATGTTCGCATTTAATGTGGGGAGCTTTATTCAAACTTATTAATGAAATATAAATTCAGCCTTTCTCAGCCAGCTAGAAATGTCACTGCACTTAAAAATTCAAATGACCTTTCATGTATACACAGTTGTTCTGCAATAAACGACACCACATTCTGGGCGTGTTATACGCACACAAACAACACAACTGTGTGTAAGTAGGGTCCTTGGCCTCTTACTTTTTGAGTTACTTTGCATTTTATTTTGAAGGAGAAGGATAAACATGACGTTTAAACACGTCTAGTGCAAAATGTTTGTTTACAAAGTATAGATTCCAGCGTTTCAGATTACTGCTTTGACAACGAGAACTCATAAAAACTCAGCAGTTTTTGTCCTTACGCTTCCACACAGCGCACTGCGCGTGTTGTTAAGGATTGTCACACTCGCTGAAAAATTCCAGGCGTGTTATGCTTTAACGTGTTTCCGTCTTCTACCTTCTGCTTTAGTTCTGGTGTATCAGTAACTTCCATAGCATGGACAATACTTTTAATGTGGCCATATTTAGGTATAAAGATCTAGAGGGCCGAAGTCACATGACCTTGCGGATCATGCAGTTTGTCCCTCTTGACTTATCCATCATTTCGGGTCCCTGTCACGCAGAAATGTTGTAACAGCGATGCCAAAATGAAGTAGAACGCTATCTTTCATGATCCACGTGCACATTCTCCTGTGTAGCGAGAAATCGTCTCGTAGCTGTGGAATGATGCTGTGTAAAACTTGTGATAAATTGCTTTTGTCAGGCTGTGCTGGAAAACATGAGAAGCTACCAGTGTACTCGTGGTGTGCTTACTCATACGTCTGTCGAAAATCGTTCTTGTTGATTCCATCTGGTCACAGATATTTATAGTGAATTTTATGATACCATTACTAGTAAATTATGAATCGTCTGTAAGTAGCATGAAGGATATAAAAGGATTGTCGACAAGGAGGAGAGTAATTTCCTACAGACAATAAAAAGAAGAAAGGCTAACTGGATTGTTTACACCTTGCGTAGGAACTGCTTCTAAAACAAGTCATTGAAGGAAAGATAGAGGGAAGGATAGAAGTGACGGAAGACGAGGAAGAAGACGTAAGATGCTACTGGGTGACCTTAGGAAATGAGAGGATACTGGAAATTGCAAGCGGAAACACTAGAGGACTCGCTTTGGGAGAGGTTATGGGACCTGTCACAAGACAGACTACAGAATGAATGATTATCGGCAGAGTGCTTGCAGGAGCCACTAACAAAACCCCACTTTTAGTGGTTATCTTTCTTGCTTTCGGTCACTGCAGTTGGTAATGGTAAACGAGTTACTCACGGACGATCCGCCAAACAGTCGTATGGAAAATACGTCCTGCTGCAATACTCCGCGTGCTGGTGCCAAGGTACCCAGCAACGTCAGACAGGATTTCCGTCTTCCACCTTTGGTTTTCGTATTGTCCGTTGTCTCTGTCGTTCTGCTGCCGCGAAATTGTGCTTTTTATCAGAAAGAGTCTATCAATATTTTTTTTTTTTCGCTGTGGAACTCGGCGACGGGGAATTGTGTCCCGTCCAAGACGAGATCGCACAATTTCATCGCCGTTTGCACGGCCAAACGTGATGTGCAATTTAGGCACCCCGCTAATATGTATTCGCCGTCCGTGTTTAGTACAGAACAAAGATTTGACTCTCATAGCTACACTGTCATCTCCCATTTCCCTACTGAGGAATGACAGTGGGGGTCTTGTGGAGGGAACCTTATAATGCAGGTACAGACGCTGCATTACCTCGGAGCTTCTCTCGTCAAATGAATCATAAAATGGACCATAGCTAAAAAACTAAGTGTAGTTGTATCGTTTTTTGTATACATAGAAAGCGTCCCTAGAGTGGTGGCGTGTTTCCGGAACGTTCTGTATACACTTTGTGTCTACGTAAGCAAAAGTCTGAAAGTTTACGTTGAAGGAACATGGCACAGCTTTATTTTACGAAGAGTATGAGAAACATTTACATAAAGCGTTCCTTTTCACTATAGATCTCTCTGGTCAAAAGATGAGTAATTAAAACTATATATTTAACACTAAATATTCTTTGTTCGTTTCTGTTGGGAAAATTTACATGTTAAAAGATTGACGTATAACACGATACGTTTTAAATTGTAGTTTTTTCCGTACTGTAAATTATTCAAATTCATTAACAAGACGCAGAAACAGGTACGCCTACGGCTTTCAAAGATGTGTCATCAGAAAGAATTATGCCAAATTTATAGAATATCAAGTCACGTGTATACCTCATTACGATCCTGAAGTAATTTTTGAGTTGGTAGATAATTAAACTAATCCAATAAGTATTTTCTGATAAATATCTGTCAGATAGTGTAACCGTCTATGATTTAGTGCCATATACAACTGCGTATGCGCAGATAAGACAGTGATAAAGTAATCAGCATGAAAAGTGGACTCCTAATCCGAGAAGTTATTGTCATCATCATGTCAGCATTTTGAGCCTCATGATGTAAACATGTACGGTGTGTCAGCATGTATCTCACGCCCAGTGGCACGTATGGGCCCTGTCTAGTTCCGTGATGACTGATTTCGAGTACATGTAGACTGCGAGATTTCAGTCATCCGCCGTGGTGTAGTTGAGGCATTCGCTTTTCTGGGATGTTAAGCAGCGTTGATTGGTAGTCTCGAAACTTCGGTAACCAACTACCCATCAAAGCTGCATCACGTCCCAGAAGAGCGAAGACCTCATTTACACCTCGGTGGAAGCCTGAATTCACGCATATGTTGGTAGTTATTTACCGACGTTTCGTGACAGCCTATCGGCCCCATCCTCAATGTTAAAGCTGCATAACGTTCCAGAAGACCGACATCCTACTTTTAGTTTCTTGGTTGAAATTACATCGTCGAGCTTCCTTTTTCTGAATTTAAGATTTAGCCTATTTTAAAGGCGTATGTTTTATTGAAAACGAATCTTTAAAATTCAGCTCCTGCCGCTTAAAAATACGTAAGATTTATTCAAGGTCTCAGTGGTCTTGAATGATAGTTTGAAAGGCGTTACTGTCCAGCATGTTCAGGTCCTTCTTTTATCGAATTCATTTTGTGTTTTGAGTTAATCAATTGATCTAAGCTACTACTTTGCTGTACCAAGAAGTTTCCTACTCTTATGTTCCGTGGGTGGAATGACATGGCAAGACAGATGAGGGAAAGGCATAGAAGAGAACTCCGTGAGAGCAGGGGCCATTAAACTTAGGTGAAACGTGCTGAATATCTCATTAGTGGTCGATAGACGTAACTCCCTTAAAAGTTATGCGAGTCTTGAGCTTTTCACCAGCAAAGGCTGGTATTATTTACATTAATTGAACAAGAAAGGAAGCCGAGTGATTAATGTTATTAGTTGGTCTGTCTGTACTTCGCGTGACGAAAGTCCTCGATAGGTTAACACGGATAACGTGTTCTGTGAAGTAGTTCACCAAATGATGGACAAATATATCGGGGAAATGTTATAGAAGCAAATTGTGTGATAATTTGACTGTGTAGGCCTATACATTCCTTAAGCAGAAATGTACATTCCGGTAACGTAAGATAGGCTGGGCATATATCACGCATGGGACAGATGAGAAAGTATGTAACAACCTGGTTAGAAAACCGTAAGTTACGAGAGCACTTGACAGACCTTGACGGAGAATGGAGGATAATATTAAAATGTATCTTCATGAAATAGGTATGAATGTTCAACATAGACAATTTATTACACCAACCAAATGCACTCTAATATTCACGTTATTGGTGTAATAAATTGACTGTGTTGAGCAAGACAGTGCACGGAGGGAACAGTGTTAAAGGTATGATTATGTTGATTGGATGCACATATCTCAGGACAGAATCCAATGATTGGTTTATCTGTATGCGATAAGGACTGTTCTGATGCAGTAAATGACGGGGCATTTCTTGAATAGCTGAGCGAGTATTGTGTTCTCTGGAATGACTCTGCCTGTGAAGTTAATTAAACTCAAGGCAGAAAAGTGGATGCCAGAAACACGGATTTGTATATATAAATTAAGTACTGAACCCGTATCTTTGCGCAATGTATACAATCGCACTATTGCTGTTGTCCTGTTGTGCACTTTCTTTGAATCTGAAGAACCGTTTGTCTGCTTATTCCTATGATACATCCCATTGTGCGTGATATAAATCAAACAGAAGCTACTTCAGCCGACAGAACATTGGTATGCTTGTTTCTATGAGAAGGCATCACCGTAACAATAACTATCCTGCCGCTTGTCTGTCTGTAGGCTACACGGATCATATTTATAGTTAATGGATAGTTATTGTTTTTATTGAAGAACTTTTATAATACCTACCGAGCCTAACTTTGGTCATATTTATTCAAATTCCATATTTGAACTCAATATTCTAATATTCCAGTAGGTTACACGTATCTGGTTATTAACGAAACGTGTCTTAAATTTTTCTCGTTGAAAGGATACGTTCCTGTGAGAAATGCTGAGATATTTGTGGGTTCTAAATATCTTCTGTCTACATTGTGTTGGAGTTCAAGTATTTACCGAATAAAATTTCTTCTTTGCGGTCTTGAGCTGTTTAGACCTCCACCTCTTAATTGTAAACAATCAATACTACTGCAAAATTAAAAAAAACAAATGAAAATTTAGTGTCTGGTCTCAACGGTGATGTGTTTCTAGTTTCGTGTTAATTAGATTCGTATTCTGACCGCTGCTGCAGTCAATGTCAAAGTAATTTCTGGGGACAAAAGAATTTCAGCTGCCCTTGTGTCATTAGGTCTGTTAATTCTTTCAAGTGCATATGCATGTATCTCTTCACATTAGAATTTATTCACCCGAAATCACAACACAAGCGACGTAAAGCAAATGTCACAAGGTGCTGTGGGTAATGTACTTGACTTGAATGGGAGATATCTTTGCTGGTTCGTAACAAATTATTCATAATACAGTTCGTCTGCTTAACGTTTGAAATAATTTATGGGTATATGGGTGAAGAATTAATGTAGCATTCCGCTGTATCCTGGCAGAATGATAAAGAGCAAGGAATTTAACGTGATCCGTGTTTCGTGCAATAGATTAAATATAGATTATTATATACCGAGTCGTTTATACTCATTTCTGAGTGTCGTGACCCTACTGGCACGAAGCCATAGGTTGTCATGGGAGAATTTACCAGCGGTGGTTTCCGTTGCCTTCCGCCGTGTACGATTCTATTCATCCTGATAGGACGCTAGAGCCCTCTAGCAGCCGATCAGGAGACTTGGACGAGAAATGGCCGCTAAATTTGGCTTACGAACATCTATAAGGTTCCTTTACATGCCGTAAATCTACGACATGGGACAGACGGCTTTACTTCCCCTCCGAAGGAAGTGGTGCTACGGATTTTTATCTACCTCGGCCGGGATTGAACCCGCAACCTTGGGTCCAGTGGCGAGCACGCTAACCACTAGTCCACCGAGGCAGATAAATATAGAGTATTAGATACAACAAATTGTAAATCAATAACAAATAATAATTTGTCACTTATGTCCTTCCTACATGTTTCGACCTCTAAAAGATCATCATCAAGGAGGAGGAGAGCACTGAACTTTCAGCCTTCCTCCTGAAGACGACAGAGCACATAGATCGACGTGTATAACTGCAGGCCATCGTTTTTAGTACTGTTAATATCAGTATGTAAGAAATACATGTGTGTTGCGTGTTTTAATGTTTCCGGGTTGAGGTGAGGTGTTTTGTCGACTGTACCTTATTACGGCCGGCGGGTTCAAATCATCCTGAAGCAAAGTAACTTGCCTCAACATGGACTAAAATTGTGATGTGTCTGTATTTATTTCACGTTTATTTTCAAAAGATCGGATTGATAGGCTATTAATTTTATGACACAACTTGCCAGTATTTCTACGTCAGGAATAAGAATTGAAATACACTATTTCCGTGGTTAGTTTTGGTATTTCGAAGTAAAGAGACCTTATGTTTAAATGTTATGTAAACTGATTCTCAGAAGTAAGGCTATCCTGTGACATAATCAGTCTTAACTATCTTTGGTTTGCTATACCCCAGAATAATATTTAAAATTTTTACGAATTTCTACGTGCACTGAATTTCGTTGTGCTTCATATTTTTTTATCAAAACTGTAATATTTTGTGTTCTGTTGTAATCTTTTACAGATCAACCCTTTCGTGCTTATCCTTTAACGACGCGATCAGTGACTCCGTCTATATAACGTCAAGAGCCTCTTTTGGTAGACTGATTAATATCGATTTAATCGTCATGTAATGTAGGAGCCACATCTGGACTTACAAGCACCACAATTAAATTCGTCTGAAAAACTGCATGTACGGTACTTGATCTGTTCATTTTCTATCAGCTAAAGGTTTTAAAAGTCGATGGCATGCCAGTTCTACACTCATTGGAGAAATTAGCAGAGAAAGAGACCAAGGACTGCGATAAAAGTGTTTGTGTAATGGAAGTCTGTATGACGTCATATCAGAAGAATATGTTGCTAATTACGATGCTGTGTGGTATAACTGTAATCCTATTTCGAGCTGATTTGTTGTAATCTACTAACTAATCAGTTTGAAGGTTCCAATGGGAGAGTAAAGCGTGCAATGAAATGGGAATCGTTTTCATCTCTTTTTCATTTAATTTACTATTGGTTGTTTGATGACATATCTCAACCGCTGAAGTTATTTAGTACCGAACGATATGACGCTTTCATTATGCAGTAAGTTGGAAGTTTCCTAGAAAAAGTGGGTTTGTCTGATTTTAAGGTATCGTTACGCTTTACCATTTTTAAAAACAGCGGAAGATAAGTAAGTGAACATGATACAGGAAAGGAGTTGCTTCGACAGTGATATAAAACGGGCGCCTGCTGCACGGAATTATGGCTTTTAGTGCTGATACAACCTGTGCCTTAATTCCTGTCTTCGTGTTTTGTTTCTATTAAAAAATTAACTGTTTTTTTAGAAATATAACTTATTTTGAACTTCAAAATGCATTTTGATTAGTTACTGTCTTTCCAAAAATAATTAAAGTTTTATTTTGTAACATTTAAATATGTTTCATCATTTATTGTGTCGGTGAAAATCTACTTCGTTTTACAAACCAGCCTTCTTATATTTTCCAATATCCAAACATTCTGTGTCTTTAAATTTCAATAAATTACATTACTGGCTTAGACCAGCCGCTGATATTTTCCGTTCTCTTCGATTCTCTCCTGATTTTTTGGATGTCCTAATAGCGTATTCCAAAAGGAGTTAAAATGTTATGTTGATGAATTACCTTCTTGCATCAGACAAATATTTACTGCGCGGATTTTACTTTGCATTGCTCTTAAACACTTTTTGTTGTTTGCTCGCCAGTTTCGCGGTTACCCCGTATCCAACGGGAATCTTGTGTGACTCGTCCGTCTTCAGTCATAGGCTTTTCTGGCAAAATCAAGACCAATGCTAATAGCACAATCTTAAATTACTCGATTAAAACATTGTGTGCTCGAAGCTCATTACAAGATATTGCCTTTCAGCAATTTCAAGTACGAAATTCAACTACGTGGTGTACAGAAATTCATTTTGTACTGCACAGAAAACACATTTATTCTACATAACGAGGACCAACAGCTAAATGTTGTTGAGGCTCTTTATTCTGAATGTCTTACGAAACACAGAAGCAGACCGAGACACTTCATGGTGAAGTGCAGAGCTGTAAGTGTTAAAGCAGGTGGTGCCTATTGTAACTACTGTGCTCTAAAAAGAGTCGAGCATGTTCATGCAATAAAGGAAGCTCGCGGAGCTAATGATATCCCTTCCTCTGATGTCCGGATGTCTGAATATTACGTGCTTACGCACCTTTATCACTCACGTTCCGTATCGACTCAGTGTCTAGCAAGTTTATTTCTTACACCATGTGTATAAGACTGCCTCATAATTACAGCTCTTGACTACACCCCTGCCATTGCAGGAACTTCATTATCACGGCCGGTTGTGGGACTTGACGATATGTTAGTAGTGTGAAATGAAATGCCTCATAATCCCTCAACTTAGGTGTGGTAATTTTGAAGAGACTCGACTATACATTGCACTTGAATATTCAGACAAAGAGGTATTAGGGTAAGTCAGTGCGTGGTATTCAGACTTGATTAGGGAACAAAACTTGTGTCAGAAAACTTTATATCAGGTTCTAAATTATTTATAATCTCTTATGTAAGCAAACAGGCTTTGGTTAAAATTTATTTCACTCCTCGTTTTCCCTTTCCCCTTATCCTCTTCCGTTTCCCTTCTTTCCTGTTTTCATTCCTTATTGTATTTCTTTATCTTTTAGTCTCTTTACTGTTATGTTAGCTTTAATCTTCGAAGGAAAACACTGTAAAGTCTGATGTTATTGATAATTGGTATGGAATTGCAATAAACATCCACGTATATACTGGTGTGAGAACGGCAGAAGTTTCTTTTGTGTCGCTAATCAAGCAGTCTTCCAATGCAACAAATCTGGCGTAGTTTAGTCTAAGAATTTGTCAAAGTTCCGAGTTGGTTGTAAGGATAAGGTGATCGATTTTGAGGTTAGAGTAAAGTGATTAAAGCAGGTAATCTATTTACCGAATTTTAGTGTCAGTAGATTCTCGAGATAATGTAGCCGATCTTGAAAACTAATACTAAGTCAGTTTTAGGAAATAGGTAGACCTACTTGAAAAACATTTATTTACTACAAAAGTTGATGAACAAAACTGAAGCATGATAAAATTTTGTTGTAGCTATGCTTTGAGAAATGAGCACCTAAAATTCAGAGTCAGAAAATAAAACTGGGACCTTTTAAATGTCTCTGCGTGTACAGTGTAGCCTAACTTGTTGGACGGTTGATTGAACTCAGTATCTTAAGTAACAGATGATATTCTATAATGCTGAATATTCGATAGAACTTCAACAGCGCGAGGAATGAATTAACGGTACTCAGTTTCATGTTTGGACAGCACTGACACAATATGTTAATTTCTACTTCAAAATACTAAGTGGCAAAGCTGCCTTTAACTTATATTATGTCTTTCTGTATAAGACGTGAATTTGGTGTACTACAGACTGTTATGATGACAAATATACGTATGTTGACATTAGTCATAATAAATATGTAAAGTGACCTAGAATGTGATTCACAGACAAATAACTTCAGGAACTTGCTAGAACAAGCATCTCGTTATCTCCCGATCTCGTCAGAGTGACATTGAAATTTGGCGTAAGAAATTGTCGTGACGTTGGCAATTTGTACT
Organism: Reticulitermes speratus; assembly: GCA_021186555.1. Lineage (NCBI taxonomy): Eukaryota > Metazoa > Arthropoda > Insecta > Blattodea > Rhinotermitidae > Reticulitermes > Reticulitermes speratus. The sequence goes on along the minus strand of JAJKFL010000013.1, from coordinate 28,275,148 downwards.
GTTTTTATGTAATCGTTCTGTATAGTCACAAAGAAAGTACTTCCTGGCGTTGAAACAGTAACAAGTCAGAGGAGTCGATGTCACGACATGCAACAATGCGTGAATAGAAATGTACAGTCTGTTACTGATACACAAATCTTTGTAAGGAAGGGACGTTTCTAAACAAAATAGGTAAAAACTGTCTAAAAAGTGTACGTGTATAACTATATTTAAGAGCCTTTGGAACCGAACGCATATTAAATCAGATAATAGGATTTGTATTAACGGTCGTACATTTATCGGGTATAAAATGCTAGCCGTAGTGTGTAGATGTGCTTCGTGATTAACAACTTAGGAAATTACGTGCAGCGCAAATATTGAGGCCCGTTCGCTCTACAGATCTCGTGTTCCAGATAGTTTTTGCGTCCCCCATATCATTGCAACAGCTCTACAATCAATGCTCAGTTTCTATCACAGTCTGTTTTAGATTTGTTACTATGTTATATGGACACATAAACTATATGGTGCGCCGGATTTCCATTTTAGGCGCATTCGCAAAATTGCGAGAAGCGACTGTTGGCTTCGTCGTGTCTGTCTGTCCGTCCGCGTGGAACAACTCGGCTCCCACTGTAAGGACTTTCATGAAATTTGATATTTGAGGATTTTCGAAAATATGTCGAGAAGATTCAAGTTTCATTAGAATCTGACAAGAATAACTGGAACTCTACATGAAGACGTATGTACATTTATGATATCTCGCTGAATTCTTCTAAAATAAGAAATGTTTCAGACAAAAGTAGAGAAAATCAAAAACCACATTTTATGTTCAATAACTTTTTTTCCTTAACTTGTGCCATTTATGAGACAACGTGTAAAAATATGGTACAGCCAGACAGGTCACAGATGACAATATAATACGGTTCACGCGCATTGCATGGTGGGTAACTAAGGCTATAGACACACGCTTATAATGTTTAATGCTTTTTGCTTTTTCTCGGCAACAGTGGTTACTCGAACGCGCCTCAATATTACGTTAGTACACTGCCTCTCTTATTGACTTGGAATCTAAAGGATACAAGATCTAGTTTGATGCTCCCGACTTGGCGTTACAGGAGTTGAGCATGCGCACAGCAGTGATGCAAACGCTTATGCTCACATAACGACTGTATGTTTTCATTAAAACAGTCTTTAAAACTATGCGATGTAGAGGGAAGATGATATTACTCGAGATTCATAAATTTCTCCCATATAAAATTTCACGACTTTTCGTTCGGCGGTTCTCGAGATGTTTCTTTCGTACGGACAGACGGACGGACATAACGATTGTAATAGGCACTCGTCTTGGATGTAAAACATTTAAATGCCAGAGATGACGGAAGTGTGAAAATTGAAAGTACCCACGAGAGATGGTGTGTGGACTTCTTATGACGATTGGGTCTACCTCTTCTGTTATTAACCGGGTGTTAACTTGGTGCTTTATTTGTACGAAGGTTGAGATGGACGCATAATTTCAAGGTCATGTATCTTTGGTTCTACAGTGTGTCACTTCAAATGATCCATCTCTAGAATGACGTAATGTATTTTAATGCACGTGGTGCTGGACTCTAAATCCGAAGCTGTCGGCTGAATTTCACTTCGCCCTGTAACGCACAGTGCTCTCCCTTAAACAAGACGGGTATTATTTGCCAGTTATTATTATCATATCTAACGAATTTGCCCTCATTCGTTCTTTGTAAGCAGATGAGTCAGTCAGTATATTGACTAGTCTAAGGGAGGGAGACTGGATAATTGGGATTCGATTCATAGACGAGGTAAGATTTTCTCTTTATCACTCCTCCCAGACCGGTTCTGAGGCCGCTCCAGCCTTCGTCGCAATCGGTACAATTTGGGGCTCTCCACAAGGCGTGGTGCTTACTGAACACCTCCATCTAGCGCCGAAGATTAAGAAATTCTCGAGTTATACCTTCACAAGTGGACCAAGGATGTTGTTAGGCCGTAGTGTCAAATATTTACGTGTTGTACTAGGTGCGCCCAGAAAGTAATGCAACGCATTTTTTTTCTCGGCCCAATTTTGTTGGATAAAAATGATATTTTGCGTGCTGTATCTTTAAAATGTCCCGCGTTTATGCACATAGGCGCAATGTTTCCCGCTGGATAGCAGCGCAGTAGTGAGCTTTCAAAATGGAGTCTGCAAGTGACGTGCGTTCTAAACAGAGAGCAGTAATTGAGTTTCTTTTGGCAGAAAACGAAACGAGTGAATCAATTCACAGGCGCTTAAGAAAGGTCTATGGAGACATGGCAGTGGATAAAAGCACCGTCAGCCGTTGGGCGAAGCGATTGGCGTTATCAGAACAAGGACGGGGCAGTTCCCTCAACCGGCAAGATCATGGCGACAGTCTTTTGGGACTGTGAAGGAGTCATTCTCATAGACGTGTTGCCCAGTGGCCAAACGATCAACTCGGACGTCTATGTGGAAACACTGAAGAAGCTGAAGAAGCGTTTCCGGAGAGTTCGTTCCCATAAAGATGCGACAAAAGTGCTTCTTCAACACGACAATGCGAGGCCACACACAAGTCTGCGTACCCGAGAGGCCATCACAAAACTTCAGTGGACTGTCCTGCCTCATCCACCGTACAGCCCGGATCTGGCTCCTTCCGACTACCATCTTTTCGGTCCCTTGAAAGGTGCAATCCGCGGAAAGATGTTTGAGGACGACGAGGAAGTCATTGCTGAAGTAAAGAGGTGGTTGCGACAGAGACCTGCAGAGTGGTACCGCGAAGGCATACAGGCTCTCGCATCTCGGTGGCGTAAGGCCATAGATTTAGAAGGAGACTATGTTGAAAAATAGGTTTAGGTAGCCAAAGATTCATGTAATGATGTGACATATTTGAAGTTTTAATAAAATCAATTGTGAATGAGAAAAAGAAATGTGTTGCATTACTTTCTGGGCGCACCTAGTATTTATGTTACAACTTCAAACAGAGAATTGCAAATAAACGGTTTACATTTTATTAATCTTTTAGCAGAAAGAATTTTTGCTTTTTGAATGGACAATTCCTGCGAGTAAGACAACTAACTTTAATAAACTTGAACATTATAAATATCAGACCACATCATGGCCATTGACAAACGAATCACCGCTTTTGGCCATCTGATGGAAAACAGAAAACCACTCCCACAAACGCCGTCCGTAGGAGCAGCTGAGAAACTACGTGAACAAAACATGGGACCATCACGTGATTACAGCTTAAAATCATTGTTCAGAGTAGCAAGAAGCCAACCGAAACGAAAGCTAGCACGCATTGGTTGTTGGAGCGAGCACGAGGGTTGCTAGACTGTTCCTTGATAAATAAGTATCGTGATATGTTACGATTTGAGATTTGAGAATAATGCTGCTTATGTGGACAGTCAGAGAGGGAGTGGCTTTTAGTTTGTGCAGTGCTGTTGGTATTAAAGATGTCATAGGGTCCAATATATGTTAGTTTTAAATTAATTGAATAAGCATTAAGACATGAAAACCTGTGAGGGACGGATGTACAGCTTTATGCATTCTTTACCTGAGCTCTAGTTTGAGGTGAGTAATCGGTTTGTCCCCCGCGGAAAGAGCCCTAATTCTCATTGACACGAGGCTCCTTAGGGCCCCAGAGTCGGTCTCGACAAATTTGGGAAGACAGAAACCTCTTGTTCCTGACAGAATCGAAACACGATTTCTCATTCGTCCAGCCCGAATCTAGCCCCTGTATCGAGTGAGCTATCCCGGCTCACCATTAGTTAGTTAAATCGGTGAATTTCCATAAATTTTACGACAATTATTATAAAAATATGTTCTTATTGAGCGAACTATCTGCGCCTTAACTTTTCTTGAATCAGAAGGCGTGTGTCCAGAAGAGGGTTTGAAGGTTTTCTTAATTATTCAAATTAATTTGGTACGTATTAGTTGAACACGATAAACGCCTTCACAACAATTGCTTGTAAGTACGCGATCACTATTCTCAGTCCATTATTACGCCAATAAGCTTGATAGAAAAGGCGTCAAGTAAAAGCCGTCAAGCACGTTAATACCACTCACCTTTTAACGACTAAAGCCGGGGTAGAGCATTAAAATTGGTCAAGAAAGCTTTCTCCTCTATCCTTTTCTAGTCTTCATTCGATATTACGTACCTCCAGTAGTTGGTATGGCATCGTTATATGTCCCAGTAAATATGCTGACAAGGCGTCAAGAGTGGGACGCTAAGGATTTGAATACGGAGACATAATATGCGTAGATCAGAGGTTTCTAAGTGTAATTCGCGGACCACCAATGTTCTGTGAGTTTACCTCATGCGGTCAGGGGAACAATTTGAGTTCTTTCCTGCAGTTCATTAACAAGACATGAACAATCCTTAGTTTTCTGTCCGTTTCCTTAAGAACCAGTCTCCTTGCTAACGACCAATATAAATTCTATGTTCTTCTTTATAGCAGCCTATACACGTTTTCGCCAAATATATTGTTATGAGTGTGATTAGAATCATATGTGTCCCATTTAGTTTAATTCTCTCCTATATAAGTGTGAAATAATGAGCAGAAACACCGTTATGTGTTCCGCCAAAATCCTCAGTAGTTTTCCCACGGTCCGAGAAAATAAAATTTTGGGAACCAGAGTAGTCCCTATAGATTACTGAGTTCAGAAAGTGGGCCAAGTTTTCATCTAAAATTTTGAACCAACTAAGAATCCGGTAGCCGATCCCAGTGACCGCGTGGTCAAGGCGTGGGTCTGCGGCCGCTCGCTTACTGGGATTTGGGTTCGAATCCCGCCTAGGGCATGGATGTCTGTCTGTTGTAAGTGTTGTGTGTTGTCAGGTAGAGGTCTCTGCGACAGGCTGGTCACTCGTCCAGAGGAGTCCTACCGAGTGTGTTGTGTCTAAAAAATATGTGATCGTGAAGCCTCGAAAAAAAATGAGGCGGCCTAGGCCCCCAAGGGGCTGTCGAGCCATTGGGGAAAAAAAATGAATCCGGTAGTCTTGCAAATAAACGAAGATAATTAAAACGTTAATCGAGACGAGAAGCCATTACAGACATCTGCCCTTTTTAGACTTGTTAGTAAAGTATGCCTACTGCATGACACACAGGATCATAAATTTCTTTTCTCATTTGAATTTACCTTCAGATTGTTAATTTAGGGATCGTAATTAATTAAAGGTCATACATGTTAACCGGTTGTAATATTGTAAAGAATCTAAAGCACTGACTCTTCAAAGCTGAGTGTAATGGCTTGCGACATTGAGACATTGGTACAGGAACTGAGGTACAGCAAAATTCATCTTCTACATTTTGATCTTTCAGCTGGAGTGAGGGGTGCCTATGATTAACTGAAACGCGGCAGTCTGGTAATTTGAAAGGCAAACAGGGCAGGAAACTTCCACGCATTCTTGATATGGAGTGTGTACGCACACACAGACACAGAGACACACACACACACACACACACACACATACACATACACATATATATATATACACTTTGTACTTGTATGCACATATTAATGTGTGTAAGACCTATCTGTGAATATGTAAGGTTTGTATGCAGTATGTACCCTACACCTTATTGCCAGACTAAACCAAGTTGTTCTTGGACACAGAAAGTTCCTCCATGAATTGTGAGACAAGTCATCACTCTGTTTTTATTGGTTTAAGATTCTCTACATAAATTTCGGGATGGTATCTTAAAATTACACCGAACTCTTTCTTTTCCCAAACCTTTCTAACAAGTCCTTCAAAATCTTTATGAATTACATTATCTTGGGCCCCTCATCTCATTTGAGAAATATTAAACTGCGGGTTGGAGCAGACGAAGCATATGCGATTTAAAGTCAATGATTCACTTACGTACTTCTAAGCAATACAACGAAAAGCTTAGCTGTAACTGAATCAGTCAATCGGAGCTTTGAGAGGCTGATATGTTTTTCACAGAGTCGGGAGACTACTGGTGGATAAGTCAAAGTCTTAAGTTGCCGTATTTAGAAAACTCCTGGTACGGGATGAAGCTGATGTTACTGAGTGCCTGAAGCAAATTGTGTGTTTGAGGGCAACCTATCTTTTACAAGGTGACAAGTCTCTTTTCTTTCGAGTACACATGCATGTTAACCAAGAGGCAACGTGTCCGATTCTTATCGTAGCGGTACCAGATTTCAGTTTCAGATGGATATAAAATCAGTTCTTTGCCGTAGTTTTCCTCAGATCTTCTAGGAAGAATTCAGCACATTCATAGCATCAAACTATTAACGCGGGAACAATTGTTTACACCCACAATGCCACACACTTCTATCACAGTACTTCTGTTTTCTTTGTCTCTATGCGGAAGGCCTGCTAACAGGATCACATGACTCACGTGTTCCTCTTACTGCAACGCTTATGCTGGAATAAGAAAAACGACTGTTTTTACTTGATTTAGAACTTCATTTGTATGTGTTATTTGCGTGAAAAGTATAAAGCGTGCCTAATGCCAACAATGTATCTGGCCACATCTCCCTAATACCTTGACTGATTTTGATGAAATATTGTACCGGAACAAACAAACAAGTTTATTACCAACTAATTGCACCAATATTTGATTTTGCAGTACTCCTACATGTTTCGGCTACAACCCGTAGCCATCTTCAGGGAGCTACAATATTGAAAGTCATATACAGCATTGTTGTGTGATTTGTCGAAAAGTCACAAAACAACACGGACATGAATAACATAAAAAAACGCTGTATGTCTTTGAATATGGCTACAAGTAGTAGCCGAAACATGTAGGACTATTGTGAAATCAAATATTCGTGCAATTATTTGGTAATAAACTTGTTTATGTGTGATAGTTACACGGAAGAGGTAAGTTGTACCGAAGTGTACCATGAAAATCGGTGCATCAGTTTCATTTTTTATATGTACACGAGAAGTCATGTAAACAAAGACTGAAGGTGAGACGACCGAATGTGGATGAGTCGGGTAGTAGTGGCGAGAGATCGATATACCAGCAGCGGGCCGGGCGGGCGGGTGGCTGCTCCACAGCGCTCCGCTGTCCCGGCGCGGTCGCTTCTGTTCACTCGTCCCTCCGCCGTGATCCACGCCGCTCGCGCTGCCGCGACAGTGCCCTGGGTTCAGTGACTACCACCTGACTGCTGCCCTTCTACATCTCATGGAACCGTCGCTTGAATGGCAGGTGGAAAGTGAAACTACCGTGACCAACCGTACATGAAATCCTGTACTTGAACAAGTGTGAAAATGGTGATCCTATCAGGAGTTCATTGGATTAGAAACTTCTGCAATACCAGTTTCTGTAATTTATTAGTTTAAAATGGAATATACCAGGGAAGGGCTGACAGATATCCAAGATCATGTGACGGTACAAAGGTCAAGACAGGTTGCGGTAAGTACAGGGCAAGGTCAAGGTCATTTAGCCGTCTGTGTCACAGGACAATTTAGATTAATTTTTACCAAAGTTTTTCTCTTTCTAAATAGAACTTGGTTCAGATAAAGTACTTAAGCACGAGTGACTATTTTATGGTGAATTTTGTTCATAATGTATAACATATATTTACATCGCTAGCATGAGTGAAATACTTCTGTGATATGTATGCATGGATGCCGTTTCTGGAGCCGAACATTTACTATAGTAGGTTTGTTAACGCGCTATCTCATATGCCAATAGCGTTACGTCGTCAGCGGTTGTGAAACGAAAATACGCAACCTGCTTCCGCATCTGTTGAAGACGTGCTGATATCTGTTGGGCTTCACGCTAGGTCTGGCTGGAGTCAATACCGTGAACACTATACCAGTGCTAGTGTTGCGTTCTTTGACATCTTGGTACCAATTTACTGGACCGGCAACATTTTACTCTCAGGGTTACCCAAACACTACTTTAATTTGCGTCTGTGTCTTTGTTATTAATTGATTTTTCGCGACCGATTCACTGACTGGATGTGGACAGTTAGCGAAACGAAATGAAGCTGATGCTCTATGTGGACTGCCACGTTCTATAAAGGAAGGACACTCATTTTCAGTACTCTGCAGCGTTTTCTCTGTCATAAAATAATTATTCAAATTCTGTCATCAGTCATTTGGTTATTTCACGACGATTTATCACGTTCAAACGTTTATAAGATATTAAAGATTATTGTGATTGATGAGAAGACATGGATGTGCGAAGAAGTGCCGTTGTATATTTTAAGGTACTTTCCCGGAATGTACCTGAAGGGGCTGAGTGAAACCAAGCAGTGCATTTGATAAGTTCACTGTTTTGGAAATATGAAGTGGGGTTTTTTTGGGTGAAGGGCCCCGCAGCAGACGCTACGGACGCACCGCAGCCTTGAGGCTTATTGTGCAACCCTGTGATGAAGATGATTAGTTTTTTTTAATTTTTCCGAGTAATGGAGCACCGGTGGAATAAAATTGACAAGGAAAAACCGAAGTACTCGGGGGAAAAACCTGTCTCAGTGTCACTTTGTCCACCACAAATTCCACATGGACTGACCCGGGATCGAACCCGGGCCTCCGCGGTGAGAGGCCGGCGACTAACCGCCTGAGCCATAGCACGGCCAAATGGGCTTCTGTTGTCGAGGAAGCTGAAGAAAAAAGTTACATCTTTTTTTATTGTGCCTATTTTGATGTTTTATGAAATAGGTGAATATTAATGGTGACCGCGCCGTCTAAGGCGTGTACTGTTCTCAGTCGCCTAAACACTAGGATTGTGAGTTCGAATCCCACTCGATATCGTGGATGTATGTGCGCGATTAGGTGTGTGGCGATCCGTCATTCAGGTAGTTCTGCCAGGCTTCTACAAACAAGATTTAGAACCTCATAAAACTGGAGGTCCTGCGCCGAATTAGCCTGCAGCTTAATAGAAAGAAATATATGTCATATATCATGATATATGGGTAATAAGGGTAGGAGTTTGGGCTGATAAAGTAAAAGTTGTGGGTTGGAGCCCCAATCCGACTATATCTACTTCCACGTTAATGGCTTTTCGAATATAGGCTTATGTTGACTGTAAAGGGAAGACTATTGCGGTATTAAAATAGCCATTTTATGCTTTAAAAAAATAATCTAAGTAATATATGTTACAGTTCCTATCTTCCAGATAAACAGTGCATTGTATTACAACGACCGATCGATTAAGGCTGTTTAAGGAAATTATTTTTTGTAAGAACTATACAATGTAGGCTATGTCAGTTGTTTTTGTGAGTCCACCGTGTATTAGAAGTTGTGTCTACTTATGGAAGGCTAGGACTGTACATTTTACCTTTTGAACTTTTAATATGTACCATTATTTGTTGATTTGTGATTTTGTGTGATTCACGATACGGGTCCCTGATGATGGTCCCAGATTGGGATCCGAAACATGTTGGACTGATTTTACTGTAAAAAATTGTATTGTATAATAAATACAAGGTGTGCATTTGTTGGTTTAAGAAACGTGTGACGCATCACAGTTTGTGCATAGTAGACACAGATAATGTTATGAAATTGTTTTAAACGTCAGTATATGGCCGTCATGTCAAAGTTAAAACAAGCAACATTTTACATACGAGAAACACAAAACCGGTTGTCAAAGAAGTGGTAGGCCTGTGTTTTTGTAGTTTATTTCGTTTAATTTTGTGCTTTTGTGTTAATATCCGACTGATAATTATGGTGACTTTAATCTCTCTTTACATTGCATGCTCATGTTTGTGTATATTTCAGTAACTATTTTGGCTGCGTACAGTATGCCCAAAATGTTTATAAACATATCTCTATCTGTAATATTTGAGGTTTTTACCGCGGTACGTCGGTAGATTATTGTCGTCTGCCTTGTGATACCGTGCAGTCTGATACAAGCATACGGACGTTTCAGCTAAATCTAGTGCCTCCCACATCAGGGTAGATATATTCATAGGGTAGCTCTATCTGTACTTATCCTCGAGATAAAAAAGTTTTAGCACGTGCAATGTAGGCTACTACTCAAATCGATTCTCTCGTGTTTGACAAGATCTTCGTTCTGAAGTTCAGCACGCGGCTCGCTACCTGAAGAGCTTATTAAGTTCTCAGGTATTTTTCATAATATTTGTATGTTATGCAATCTGAAACAGATTTCGCGAATGCAATTAGGCGCGGCTGCACGTAGAATTGTGGACTCAGTAAAACAGGTTGTGATAAAACTATAAAGGCAAAGTAGTTTTTGTGCACGCCATGAAGGCGTGTAGGGGAGTGGTTGGATAGCTCCCTTGATCCTTAACCCCCAGCACCAGATTGAGGGGAACTTCATGCCGCAGTCATTTGCACGTCGCAGGAATTTCTCCCAGTTTCCATTGAATAGGAAGTTGGCCAAGGCGTGAAGCTGACCTCTCACCTCCTCTAGTACCAAGGTTAGGAATGTGTGGAGCTATACCCCACTCTAGTATTTGTTTTCGTGACGTGCTTATTTAAGCACATGTGTCTTACTTTTCTGTTTTCTCATTTATTGTCTTTTGATTGGAGCATGCAAACGTATAAATACAAGCGTCGTTCGTATTTGCTGTCACGTGTCTTAGTTCTGACTGGACACTGAGTTCGACGTATTTTGGCAGTTCTGGGAATCGACTATTATTTCGGGATATTTCGAGACTCTTCTTTTTCAGGGAAGTGTACTTTGCATTAGCCCTTTAATGCATAAAGTTTGAATATAGATATTTAAAACTTTATACTTATCAGAAAACACTGAATTGCCTTATAAAGACCAATTCCTTAATGCTGTTCTGAGCATCATATAAGGCCTGTAAGTTCACACACCTTTGTCTGTTAGAATTATGTCAACGTATTTCCTATACCGATTGCTGAGGTGTTGTAATTAAGTGCCTCACATTCAGAAAGGGAACAATCCTTCGAAACTATGCCAAGTCTGCCTGTCATTACGTTCTGTGTTAAGTCCTCAAATATGACATCACAGTGGACCGTTAACGTAACCTGACGGAGTGACAGCTTTGTTTAATCAACGCTACTTAACCTCTGCAGTTATTAGTTAGCATATATGACAAAGCACATTGCATACGGCAAGAAGCAGGAGAGTAAGAAGAGCGCTGTGAGAAACGTGACTAGGATTCTGGCAAGCAGCGAGCTAAGACTCAGCATCAAACATAACCGTAATGGTCATGTGTGACTTGGAAAATGCTTGGCAGTACCACTCACCATAGGTTAAAACAAGAAGAAGCTAAGACGTGTAGTGTTTCAGTTACGGATGAAATATTACTTCCTGAAAGAAAGCTTTCTCTAAACATTGTTAGCAATTTATCAGCTGCATATTGTAGTAACTGGATATACGCTGGCTGCTCCGTGAATGCCATTGTTATATATCTTATTCAACACAGAATTACGTACAATCAAGAATATTATTACGCAGTCGCAGACAGTTGACAGGAGGTGTTCTTTCAGCTTCGGGATGTTTCGGTGAGTTAACAATCTCGCTGTGAAAGGGCAGCGTTCTACAAAATGTTGCGTAGCGCTTCAGACTTCGTGGATCTGTCGGACATTGTTAAGAACCCTTGGGTTGTATAAAAGGCTATACGAACTTACGAGGTCTTTTGAAATTACACTGTTTGTTGTTGCAGAAAGCCTACAAAATGAACGCATAATGGGGAATTTTACTTTTTGTTCACCGTGCATTATGGCAATGAAAACACTTATCAACCAACAACTGCACTATTGAAGTAAATTATCACTTACCCTTGATGATGGTCATGTGATGACCGAAACATATGTAGGGTAATTTTAAGTGATAATTTACTTCAATAATGCAGTTGTTGGTTGATAATTGTTTGCATAATGGGGAGTCTCTTTGTGTCTTCGCCAGTCTTTCCATCTGCATGCTTCACCTCCGAAATCTGTCAATAGGCTTTGAACAAATTTATTATTGTGAAGTATAGAACATTGTGGCATGAATTGTATTGTATTCGGTATCGATACACAGTAATTTTAATGCGCACTTTATAATTTTTAGACCCGAAGCATAAATGTTAACAGGTTCTTATAAACGGTTTATCGTAAAAGATGTATCCAGGCCTGGAATGGGCCTCTAGCGTTCCAGGAGGTTGAGGCTCCCAGATTTCCAGACAGTCTGCACATGAAGGTGGTAAGGTTGTCAGCCCTACGCACCGGCCGCTTGTCTGTTAGAGGCTGAATCGACCCCAAAGCCATAGTGCGGTCGGAAGGATTATGTCAATAAAAAATTCCAATGACACCATCGGGAATCGAACACGCGACCTTTCGGCTTGTAGTGCAATGCCTCAACCGACTGCGCCACCACGTGACACAGTAAAAGCTGTGCACGACATAAATATTGCATCGCATTACGCAGAGTAACTTCGTTTGTAACACAAGTAGGTCTCTTGTATAGCCTATATTTAGTGAAATGGAGACGTCAAGTGTCTGCAGCTCTGTGAAAGTGTATACTGGCCTGCTGCTTATTATGTGGAAATTTGTGACATAATGTTCAGCTCTGTGTGTGTATGAAACAAATTTACGTCTAGAACAATAAATAAGGCCCACAGAATTAGGATACACCTAAGGCGATTTAAAGTCTACCCTAATTTGGATGACATCCACTCACCGTGTCATGTGGTCGTGACTGCACATATGTAGATTACATGGCATGCGCTGATGATTTGCAAGATATGTGTATTTAGTCCATACAGATGCAGATAGTATCAGAGGCATGGAGCTTTTATCTCGATTCAACTTGATTTTCGACTTTAAGCTGTGTTATTTTATTCAGAATGCAGTGTAAATTATTTATATATTAACCCTTTAAAGCCCAGTGTTTACTTTAGGTAACATCAGGTGTAACACTAAAAATTCTACGTTCTGTCCACACAGCGTATTTATGTGTTTGTACAGACCTCAGAACAAACAGCGACTCTTGCCTTACACAACATTAAGTGGTTGGTTTTTATAACCGAGACAAATAGTGTTTACTGCGCGGTACGAGCTGGGTCTTTAAATGAAAATATTATATTTCGTCCACAAAGGTTTAATACAAAGCTTATAACTTGAAATGCTGAGACAGGTTTTTGGTGGGTTTTCTTCACCCTCACCAAACGAATTTTGGGACAATGTTTCAAAATAGGTCCTTTCTGGCATTTTAATTCATAATACAGTATATATATGTTTACAAGTTCTTATTTGATTCTATTGTACACGTGTGAAAATTGGCTTTAAATTCGAATTCAACTACAGTCGATTCCGAACCGTCAGTACAAGGGCTTTTACTTCTGTGATCTCCAACCAGTTCCATCTGCCTATCATCCACAGAATCGAATTCCTTCAGTTCCATTTAAGTTTATTTTCTTCGTTTTTACTTCTAGTACCTTATCTTACTAACTTTCTCTATGCATTTTCTTATTGCTTCCATCTTGGCAACGTCATCTCAGCCTTTGTATTGTCCAGATGTCATCGCCATGAAAGTGCTGGGTGACCAGTACAGTTCTTCGTTATGTAGATTAAGTAATACTCTAAATTTTCGGCTTATTCTTGCTTCTAAATATTTTCCGGGGCACTACCTTTTGCTTTTTGTTTATCAGGAATTTAATGGGGTGGCACAATGTCGCAAATAACCAAATGAACAACGGAAGCAGTGGTGGATAAATATTACAACATAACGCAAAGTTATATAACTTACGTCAATATGTTTCCACATTAGAGGAAACAAGATTAATTCAACCTCAGTGTCTTATTGTTGCTGGTGTGTTAAAATGTGACGAATTTTTTACAGCTATTATTTCCTCCTATACAATGGGTACCGGGTCATTCCTGGGGGTAAAGCGGCCGGGGCGTGGCGCTGACCACCCACCCCCAACTAGCGCCGAGGTTAAAGAAAGAGTAGAGCTATACCTCTACTCCCCCTCTGGGCTTCATGGCCTGTTCTCGGAAAAACTTTACCTTACCTTTATTATTGCACGGACTATGAACCAGGATGTTGTAGCTTTCATCTTACATAAATCAGAGTGCTTCAACAAAACGAAAGTTCCATAGCGTGTGATGTTACTTTTGGCTGCGGTTGAGTTTATATCGACACGAAGCATAGAGAGCTGTAAACCGATTCGTACTTTCTGCTTTAATTCCCGAGGCAGTGATGCTAAGCCCCTGGCTCCGTGCATCCCACCTGTCATGTTGTCAAAACATTAGTCCTATCATAGTAACAACAAAGCTTATCTTTTCCAAGAAGCGTATTTTTACGGTTATGTATGTTTTAGTATTCCAGTGACTGTAAATCGAAGTTCTGACTTCCAAAACCTCACTTTCACTCGTCCTGTGTTCTGTCCCTGAAGATGGAAACAGTACCGAAGGCGTCACACCAGTCATTGTATTTCAGAATTACCATACGAAACCAAGGTTCTTTTTTTCAAGAAGTGAATAATTATATTCGCACACATTCCAGCATGCCACGGGTTGGACAACCGAGGAGTTGTAGTTGGATTCCCGGTAGTGTCCATGTCCGCTTTGGAGCCCACCTAGCGTTCTATTCTATGGATAGTGGGGCGCTGTCCCCATCGGTAAAGCGGGCAGGGCGTGAAGCTGACCACTCACCTACATTTAGTGCCCAGGTTAAGAATGAGTGCAGCGATGTCTTACTCTCCCACACGACGTTTTGGCGTGTACAGGGACAGGTTTACCTGTTTACCTTACATTTCACTATTATATTAGTTATTAATAACTAACTCCATGTAGCAGAGCCCTTCTTCAGAAGCTAGTAGTTTCTCAACTATTCAAAACAATCTTCCGCATTTTATGGAAACTGGAGATTCATTACCACATTCACAAGAGCTCTCCACCTGTTTCTCTCCTGAGCCAGATCAATCCAGTCCACGCTCCATTCCACTTTTTGAAGATCCAGTTTTTTATTATTTCACCACCTACGCCTAGGTCTTCCAAGTGGTCTCCTTTCCTCAGGTTTCCTCACCAAAACCCTGTGTGCACCTCTCCTCCCGCCATACGTGTCACACGCCCCGCCCATTTCATTCTTCTTGATTTGATCACTCGAATAATATTTGGCGAGGAATGTACAGATAGTGAAACTCCTCATTATGCAGTCTTCTCCACTTCCCTGTTACCTCTTCCCTCTTAGGCCCAAATATGTTCCTCGGCATCCTCCTCTTGAACGCCCTTAGCCTGTGTTCCTCCCTGTGTTAGAGACCAAGTTTGACATCCATATAAACAACAGTGTAAACTGTAGTTCTGTATATTTTAATCTTTATGTTTATGGGCAGCAGACTGAATGACAATAGATTCTGCACTGAATGATAGCAGGCATTCTCCGAGTTAAATTTGCGCTTAATTTGTTACATGAATGCCATTTTGATTTGTTATGGTTGTTCCCAAATATTTGAATTATTCCACCCTTTCATATGATTTATTACCTATTTTATGTTGGAACATTATTTAAGACATCGGTTCCCACCATGTCGAGAAACACATGTGCAGATCTTTACACCGAATTAAAAATGCTAATGGACAAATGCGTACTTAATTCCTTATATGCATTTACTTCGTTCACGTCTTGTAAAGAAATACAACTTCTAGACTTTGTACTGCTGTGAAATGTTAACTTCAACTGCACGCAGTCTACAGTGGTTCAGTTTTAAGTAAACAATGTGCATGGTATAACATTACTCTTGTTTCTGAAATGACGATGTGGGAGACAAAGGGATGATGAACCGGCTCGTTACGCTCTGGCGACCTCGAGGTGTGTTTAGTGTCAAGGACAGGCAGGTGTACATAACATAAAGGAGTTATATATGTTAATGCTTTTTTACTTGTTAACAAACCTTCCGAGAAATTTAGTATGTGGAAAAACTTCAGTTTGAGCCGTTGACTTATCTCAGACGTGTGACGGTCTGTCGTACGGACACGCATGAACAAGGTCACTTTAATTCGTGAGTGAATTTTACTTGGATGACATCTTAAACACGCCATAACCACATCTTCCACCACTTTCTCAGTCAACCATTTATAGTACTTAATTCTTCGCCAATAAATTATGCAGGAGGCAAAACGTTGTTAAGTAGTCTAATAGGTTGTCTATTTACATATAGAAACGTAAATGATTTGTAGGTTATTGATATCGAGAGAATAAATTTTTAAGGGTACAAATTTCCGTTAAAGTAAATTGGAGCAGTACTCTTACAAGGATGTGTCAACTCAGAGGCCTTGATTCTGTCCCAGGGCATTCGGTGTGGGATTTATGGTGGACAACGTGACACTGGGATGGAGTTTTCTCCAAATACTTCGGTTCTTGTCTGTCAAATATCACAACAACAATGCTCCATATTCAGTTATCTTAATATAGACAGTATATTGTCCAGGTACTGGCAACTTTGTTAAGTAAGCCACACGAAGTAACATGCATAATACCACTAAAACTCTGAAGGTTGCAGTTTATTTCTACGGAACGTGCTACTGAAATGTAGGTCGAAGAATTAGCTAGTTTACATAGCAACGAGGATCTCCCCCTTAAGCTTACTGAAAAACGCTGTTCCCTTACGAAGAAAATAAACCTTTGAGAAGACTTCCAAATGCTGTAAAATTCATTTCATAACGCGAAGAAAGCAATAAGTGGCGAATAAATTTTCTCCGTTTATGCTTCCCAAACTTTTACACGCCATGCGAAATGCAAACATAGAAGGATGCAGAAGACCATCTGGGATATTCGTAAAGTTATGTTTTGATGTTAAAAGACCAAAGGAAGTGTACCTATTTTTGCGTACAAGTTACACATACAGCTGATTACGTGATTTCTTCTCTCCTCTTTCTTCAGGAGAAACATTCACCATTCGATAATGAACTTCTGAATTATTAAAATAATAATTTAATACTGTAGACACACGTAGTCGCTTTTTCAAAGATTTTGTACAACTGCTACTGTTGTCAATATCGTCGATGTCACTGATTTATGCACCCTTTGACCCCCGACGTTTACACATTAAGAAAGGACGTGCTCCAAACTACCATCGACAGTGCACTTATAACGTCATACTTCGTTATACAGCGAGTTTTCTTTTTGTACAGCGCAGCTGTAAACACATGCGTTATAGGGCGACCAGACTTGAAGGGAGGAACGTCAGACTTGTCCTGCAAGTGCATGCTGTAAAGAAGAGCTCATTGTATGTAAAGTGTCATTATATGTGAGATTTGAGGTTCTCACTGCGGTGAGCGTCCTGAATTTTGGTATGTGATCCCGTGTATTCTAGCAGAAAGATACCGACAAAGATAGAGGCAGCCGGTTCGTCCGAAACGTGCTTCACAGTCCTGAAGACTTTCATGTTCATGCTGCATAATACTGCACGGTAGTCCCTCGTTCTGCCTGATCGTGTGTGCAGTGCAGTCGCGTTTTATGCGAATTTGAAATAGTGCGATTTAAAAAATATTAGTGCGTAAAGTTGGACATAACGCTAATTCAAAAAATTAAAAAGGAAATCGTCAGACCAGCCTTCAACATCAAGTGGAGATATTTCGCGTCCTAATTAGGCGCCTGCTACATCAGGCACTGTACTACATTAATCAATATAGTTGTCATTGAATTAACTCTTTTTGTTTATTTATTTATATTGTGGTTAAAAGTATGCTTAAAAAAAAAGAATCTGCATTGGCTGTAAAATTATGTGCTCCGAGAACGGATTTCCCCTACTATATGTTTATTCCGTTGGTTGAGGCACTCATGTACAAGCTGGAAGGTCGCGGGTTCGATTCCAGATAGTGTCATTCTAATTTTTCATTGACATAAACCTTTCGGTCGCACTTTGGCCCTGGGGTCGACTAAGCCTCTAACAGGAATAAGTACCAGGAGTATTTCCTGGGGGTAAAGGCGGCCAGCGCATAGGACTGACAACCTTACCAACTTCATGTGCCGATTGTCTAGAAATCTGGGAGCTTCAACCTCCTGGAACCATAAGGGCCTGTCCAGGCATGTAATGGGATTGCTTTACCATTATGTTTATTCCTGTGTGGAAAATTGGTTTTGAATTGTGCCAGGTCTTCAGGAACGCATCCCTCGCATAAAATGCGACCTTACTCTTCTGAGATTTTGAGTAAGAGGTAAAAGATATCCTGTGGTGTTAAAGCACCACGCCCTCAATGACGTGTTATACCGTAAACGGAAATAGAGGTATAGTAACACCCTTTTTAACATTCGGCAGCAGATGGCGACAGTGGTTAGCTTGCTCACCGTAAGCACTTTATCCCTGGGGACTGGGCCTCGTATATACCTACTGATCAGAAGCGCGCTGTACCCCAGAGTCGGTACGAAAGCAATGCCGAAGAGAAAGTCTCATCCCCTGCCGAGAATCAGACCACAATTGCCCTGGTCTACAGCCCGCATTTGAGACAGTATACCAAATATACGAGATTCAAAGTAAGCACAATTAATCTCTTGTTCACCGTTTTATCAACCACTAGTTCAGTATTTTGTATGGTTCTACGCTCAGCCATGGTACAAGTAATTGTAGCCTCCTGCAACGGAATGTCCACGAACGGTACGTCAGGATGCTCCGTCTGTGTCATTATTTGATGCCACAGGTGTCAGAGACGGATAGGAGACTGAAGTTCACCACACTTTCACCACCTCCGTCATTCACCATCTACCATTAGACCCTATAAAGGAGGCGGCGAATCCGATCCGCGGTCTGTTGCATGCGTCCGAGGGCTAACTTCCCGCTTAGCGAAGAACGCGTCCATGAAAAGTAGCTGCCCATGTGTCCCTTGCAACATGGCACTTTGGTTTAGACAGCATTTTTAAAGTGCCGGAATTTAAACGAAAATATGTAACAATTTGACTCAGTATTTTTAGATATGCGAGAAATTTGTTGCTTTCTCTTGACAAACTTCATGATAAATTTATATTTTCAAGTAGCTGTTATTTCGATGTGTTTAATGTAAATTAAACCATGCGTTATAAGGAAAACTAAACGTACACAGAACACCGGATTCTTGCTAGATCTTGTACGAGATTCACTTAATAATTAATAATTTGTATTACATAACCAACTTATCTGTAGCCTCGATTCACACGCGCGCAAATCCCTTCCTCCCTTGACAATCACCACACATGAACAAATACGTATAAACTGATACATTTTCAAGTGGGGAAGCCCTGGAACAGGACGTAGCCATCCGTGAAATTAAGAACACGATGTTTAATGTAAATGCGTCATGCTATATGTCTGCCCCAGCAACCGCTTGGTAAAATCACAACAATGAAATCTCAAGTTTGAGACCATTTTGGGACACGATTGTCTATCCACGTTATAACGTGTTAGTCCATGATAACTTAATTCCTTATGCAAGGAATTATGCCGTTCGTTTAAATAAGAATGTGATAAATGTCTGAACCAGGATGGAAAGAAAGCTTCAGTTAGGCCGTACTGCTGACAGGAAAGTATCTCTAAATCAAACTTGTCTTCAAAGACGTACGAATGTTCTGTTGTTTTGATGATTATTTTGGTGAGTCACACCACGTTTAGATGACAGGAGGGAGGGATGGAAAGGGGGTAGTTCAATTTTTTTTGTAAGATCACAAACATTACGATTACCAGGCGCTTTGAGGGTCTATTGTCCTTTGTAGCAAATCATTTGTCGTCTCTTTGAAAAATTTACCCATCTTTCCATTGTATCTTCTAAGAAGGTTCAAGGTAGCTGGTAGGTCAAGAAATCACGGTTGATTGCTCTGCTGCTTCAGGCCGGAAATGTGTTTTTTCAAAGGACCTATCGATTTCATGTTGCAAAGAGAACAGCGCACGATAAATTGGCACATCTACAACAGAATACTCATAAATCCATTGACGTCTTTCTTATGTTGTGGTTGACCCGTAGGAATCAGTTCTCTACGACCCTAACTTTTTTAGAATTTTTGACTCATCAAAGGAAATGTGGATTTATATTTTCAAATTGATCAAACACACTTTTTCATTTTTTTCTTCTTTTTCTTCTTCATCGTTATCATCGTTATTATTACTGCTATTATTATATACTCAAAGTGAACATACAATAGTATAACACTTTGTTTTCCCTCTTACATTGTTTAATGTAATTTGAAGTTGCAGGTTTTATCAATGTAATTACACATTTTGACAACTGTTGTTTTGAAGACAGAAGTTTTCGGACAGTGTGTTATGTATTTTATAACCAGTGGATCAATGTGGTTTTGTTTGCAGTAATTTATTGTGTTGGTGACATGATCCTTTATAACCGTCATAAAGGCCTCTGCTTTGGAAGGTAGCTCCCTATGTTTAAACCATGCGTGCGTCACAGCTTTGTCGACTTCAGATTGCGTAAGTCTTCGGGTTGTCGGCCATGAAGTGACATTTGTTTCCATGCCGATATCTTTAGCTTCTTCTTCTTTTGGCTTTACGAGAATTCCGAAGTCATTATATTTTTTGGAAACTGAATGGTGTGTAGTTATAGTCAGAAGTACAGACCCTGTATGAATTCGGAAATGTTGTTTTTAAGAATAAATGTTTATGGACAGGACATTTGTTTGAAGTGTAGATTTCAAATGTCTGTAAATACATTCTTCCCTCATCTGTTTCTCTTTCTATGCTGAAATGTGGAAAATGCTTCCGGTCCTTTGTGACACTGTTGCTCCCACAGATCTGTTGGGGATCTCCAGTTCTGGCTGTGACCATGATGATCTTCCAATACAAATAGCATAGCTTTCGCTGCTAGTGTTAAGTTTGTACTGTTTCGCTTGAATTTCGAAATATTATTTACTATTCTGTGACTTAATGGGTATATCCAGTTCGATTACTGTCACTCAATATTATTTTGAATACGGTAAGATGTGTCATGTCCTTCCATGTGGCCATTTTTAGGTTTAGAATTTCAAGGAATTTGAAGGGCTTCGATAACAGTTTGCATAAAATATTCACATTCAGAACTGTGTGAATTTAAATTCGGTGCATGTCAGTCAAGTATTACTCGTTTTTTTTTTGTGTATGAAGTTCAAATTGAAAAACTTAGTCTTTTTTCCCGGGTTAGTTGCGCGTCAGCATCGAAAGCCATATGCGTGACTTTTATTCTCAAAAGTGTTCTATCTTAGAGTAAATTGTCACATGAGAAAAGGTATGCAATTTACATTTTAAATAGACATGTTTTATGCAAATATATACAAATGCATGCATATATCATAAAGTAAGGTAAAGTGGCTTTTAGCAATACAGTTTATGACCTAGCAATATATATATATATATATGTATTTATGTATAATTGTATGTATGTGTATATGTTATATATATGGATGTACGTAGGTGTATATATGTACGTGTATGTGTGTAAGTATGCATGTATGTATGTATGTACGTACTTGTGTGTTTATGTGTATGTATATATATAGAGACAGAGAGAGAGGGAGACTGACTTTAATTGTCTTTTTGACAGAGTGTTGGTCTGTTTATACTCGCAAGTTGAAGCCAGTATTTTTTTCAAGTCTAAAGCGACCTTTACATAAATAGATGTGGAAAGCAGTCGTCGCACGGAATGTGTTTAGAAAATCTGTACATAGTCTGAGCACTTTACTTAACAGCGATATGATACCTTTCCTATCTAGTAAGAAGTTCCGTTTTCGCATTCTTCCGTTCCATCAGCCTTCTGCACTCAGTAGGCCAGTACTTTGAATCGAAGTTCGGCTTCTCTCTGCAAGTATTTAATACGGCTCTTTGGCAAACATAGATCTTCAAACACTTCAATCAGCGAAACCATGTCCCGCCGGAAACATCGACTGAAAACATGCAAATTGCTGAGGGAAAAAGTTGGGCAAGATCCGCAGGTATTGTATGTTCTTGGAATGAGACAGCATGTAAGTTACCTCAACCCGTTTAAACCCGCACGCCTTGGTCGTCCAAAGTATTCCCTTAACACTTTACCCCACACAGAAGTTTTGAGTCAAATTTAATTTTGTGAGGCAAGAGGGAATATTTCGTAAACTTTGTGGCTTCAGATGTCACTTGCACAGAGCATAATAGGGCTGCTGTAAACTTTCTTCAGGCTTCACATTTTGGAGAGGCCACATTAGACTGACCTACTTCTTCGCTTCTTTGTGGTATCATCGGAGTTGTTATCTCTAATTGAGGGTGTTCTTAAAATTCACCAGCTATCTACAATTGCAGATAACGGCACCTGCCTTAATAATGGAGTTTGTTTTGAGCCGAAAGCCCAGCAGATTAATTTCTGGCATTTTACGCCTTTCTTCACAGAAAAACTGGACGACTGCACGTTGCTGTCCTGTGGACGGATTCTCCATTTGAAATGCCATCAGTCAGAACTTGACATGCCGCTTTGCTTTATGAACTGACGTGACTTCCACCATGCTCTGAGGGCAGTCCATTTCTTTCTTGTCAAATGGAGTGTTGAACTGTTGGTGACAGCTCGCTGCCCGCTCTTCTTTGTCATGACTCTGAGAGGCGTGACAGAGTCTTAGGCTATTTGTACCTATCTAAAAACTAAGTTGTATGTCGTATATGTTAATTTTTTCATAGGCTATTAACAGGCTTGTAAAATGTTGAGACATTAGTCCACATGTGTCACTTCGGCATTCGGTATTATTCGACATAATAAAAACACAGATCGCCAAAACGTACTTATATGTGATGTAGAAACATTGTCTTGCATTCACTTTGCCTTGTGAGATGTGAAAGATATATTGTAATAAAGCTGATGGTTGGAACGTAAAAAAAAATGTGACAGAACGTAAAGTATGGGTCTAAGTTTGCATAGACGTACGAGTAAGATTATAAACAGGAACGTCGCGAGCGTAACCAGCTTGTAATAAAATCGAATTCGCCAGATTAGTCTGAAGTACATTTATTTGGATACATCCACTGTGTTTGCTTACTTATCGTTACCAGATTATCAGTAGGCCTACTGTGTCTATGATTTTAAAACGTGTGATAATGATGGATTTACTATACCGCAGTCACGGTGGAAGACCAGGTCGGCTGATCGTTAGCCTATAACATTAGTGTTAAAATGGTTTGTGGTTCGATCTCTATCATTGCCGCTACTAATGCAAAAGAAAGATTAATGCAAACAGATCTGTTAATATAATGATAAAAAATCGCATTAAGGTGAGAGCAGTCAACTTCCGAAGCATCTTTTATATGAAGTGTACATCACAAATGGGTAATGTGCAACGTAGTTTCTATGTATTGTTTATTATTTTTGTAAGGTAATTTATTCTGTATCTTATAGCTCATAACTTTGGGTGATCATGTTCCCTTATTCCTTTATTTAAAGTTCCTTTCTGGGAAGAATGTGTTAGGCCTATATTATTGTTAAATGATAGACTGGTGGGAATGAAATTGAAGTACTATTACAACCGTGAATGAAGAGCCTGAGGAACCTGTGTATATTCTCACGTTTGGTAATCGGGTGGTAATTGGAATCCGTGCTTCCAGAATACGGGCATTAATTTTAACTACAATATCACAATGTTAAGTAAAATAATTTTGAAGAAATCTGCAGCATTTGAGGGGTTATCAGGGTTATCCTCCGGCAGCGTAGCTGCTGGTAGGGCCACCCATGCCGGACATAGGTATGGTTGCACCCCAGGTTGCGGGTTGGGCTTGGGGCTAAAATCCTCACCTCGTAAAATCTCCATTGTCTTAAAACCCCAGCAACTGGGAGCACATGACCTGAAAAAGAACCGAAGGGCCATAGAAAAAGAAGAAGAAGAAAAGAAGCGGTTACCAGAACTTTTCGACAGTGTGAGATAGCCAGCACAATTTAGTCGACTTTCAAAGACGTATAAAAATATTAATAATAAATAAATGTACCTTCTTGTACTTTTGGTGTAGACAAATTGTACAGCTGCGTGGCAGTGGAGCACGATATCAGCAAGAAAACAATGAATGTTAATGCAAATGGAATACTCATTTTTCAACACTCCTTGCTACTTTGCAGTTTCTGCCTTGCTGTTCCCAGCTTTTGATATCAGACCTGATGGCATGCGACACTGTCGCGTCACCTGACTGTGATGAAGACGAATGGTGCCGCTGAAGAGTCTGTAGTGCATGGCATACTGTTCATTACTCTTCACGAACCTATACACCGAATTTGTAGCCCTCCAGTTGTTAAGCACAAGGAGCATAATGATCGCACTGGAAGCCTATTGCAATCTGATAGTCACGTATTGTCAGTAGTTGTGCACGACGTTTGTATTTTAAATTTCATTTGCTCAGTCCAGTGTAGGGACACTTATCCCGAAAGTAAGACGGCCGCAGCGTAAAGTTTAGTACTCGCCTCCATCCAGTACCAAGGCTTAGAATGGTTGTTCTTAGCGGAAAGGTTAGGTGCAAGTGTAAATCACCTGTAGCACCCACATTAAGGCAACATGTAGGCCGGGTCACTGGAACATAATCAACATGGTGGATAACTCCGTGGAGCAAGATCCTTTCTAAGAAGCTAATAGCTCCGCGGTTATTCAAGAAATTCTCCTGATTTTATGGAACTCGGAAGTTATTATCTGTTCACTTGTCCCTATGCTTAGCCAGATGAATCACGTCCACACCATCCCATCACGTTTCTTTAACGTCCATTTTAATATTATCCTCTCCTCCTTCGCCGGTCTGTTTCCTTCACGTATCCCCACCAAAGCTGTGTACGCATTTCTCTTCATCCCCATAAGCACCACATTTCCCGCCCATCTGGTCCTCTTTAATTTTGTCATCCTACTAACACGTGCTACATAAAACTGACATTAAAGTACTTCTACAGTAGCCGTTAAGAAGTATTTGTATCCGGGCGACATACTTCAGCGCATTTTGCAACATGTGTGGACCCAAATAACAATTTTCCCAAGAGTAGACAAATTGTCTTCACGGCATGAGAATTAAATCAACCTTACTGTAGGCTACGGAATGGGCCTACTATAACTGGAATTATTCTTGAGTAATCATCCGTAGTATTTGTATTATTAAGATCACATTATGCCATAACACTGAACATAATAAAATTGTATTAGTTTTGCAACTAAGTACACGAAAATATGCAGAACTGTAATATGCTTGATTGACAGTTTTCTTTATTGTGAGCTGGATTGAGCTTATCCATAAAATGGTAAAACGACGGGTGTTTGTGATAATGCTGGTGAAAACTGCTTATTTTGTTCACCGGAGCAACTAAACACTGCTGATGGAGGACTGTGCATTACTCGTACAAGCGAGCAGTTAGATGACTGTGGATTGTTGGATGCAGTTGCACAAGTTTTATACTCAAAGTAAGTAACTGCTGTATAGTGTGTCTGCAAGTTTATCATTCTTATGGTTACATTTCGTCAAAATTATGACAAAAATTATGATCGTAAATAAATGTTGAATAACTAAATTTGTTCTTCTGTCGTAACTAGAACTTATTATAAATTTATAATAATCATTTCTGATAAATCCTTTGTCATATTTGGAAAGTTTTATACTTCATAAGAACAGTAAGGTCACTGACGTTCGTGACGGAAGCAAGAGTGCTAGTTAACCCAGGGAATGTATGTTTTTTAAAACAATACAGCCTGTGACGTTAGGCCACGTGTCATTATGTTCTGTTTAAACTCCAGTCATTCTGTACAAACATATGACTGCTGTAGTTTATAAATGGCACATGACCGAACACACAACAAATTCCTTTTATTTTACTTCAAATTCTACAACTGCTTGAAAAGAGTTGCAGTGGAACAATGTATAAGCTGCCCCAACAGGAGTGTAAATTAATAATGGAAGAAAGTAATTTGATATGAGCTATTTCTTGTGAGGTGTTTAGTTCAGATGCGCATTTCAGCCTCTCTACAACAACCAGTCATCTCACTGATTTATGTGTTTTCTATTAGCTAACTTGGTTTCTTCCCCTGCTTTTGTGTTTTGCGAGATTTCAGGCTTCAACCACGGTGTAGTTGAGGCCTTCGCTCTCCTGGGATGTTACGCGAGGTAGGTCGGTAGTTGGTTGCAGACGTTTCGGGATAAGCTATAGGCCCCGCCTTCAAGGGTCAAGCTGTCAAAGAAGGCTCTTTGAGATGGGATGATAGCCTGTCCCTAACGTCTGTGACCAGCTACCAACCTACGCTGTGTAACATTCCAGAAAGGCGAAGGCTTTCTTTTATCCTGCTAACATTTGGAGCTGGGTGCAACGTTTCTCTGATAATCTCGCAGGTGCTGCAGACTTTACTTTTGCTATCTGCGAAACGCAGCTAACTTTCGCTTCTGTTACTACCGTTTGCAGTCATTTGAGCCGGTGGAGTCTGACGTAATACGAAATAAGCTTTTATGAACTGTGCTTTCATATTCCACGTAGTTTGTTTCTGCGCCGTATGTATCGAAAGTGACTGAAGGTGCTCGGGAACTTTGTAAAGTCTCTGTACACTGCAGTAATTGTACTGCTGTTTCTTATGAGTGTGCAAGTTGGTTGCTCGCTCCAGGGGTGGAGCACAGTTGGAGGGTGTTAGAGAGAGACGACGCAGCAGGGAAATGTAGAATATTTCGTAACAACGAACTTCAAAATTTGTAAACTTTGCTTGTGTTGAGGTTCTTTTCTTCTAGGTTATGACGCAGCGTCACTCGGTCACTGTCACTTCACTGTGACGCGGCGTCATATCCAAGAAGAAAGGAGACGTAAATTACACAACTGCGGAAACCTAAAAACTCGCATATGCGTTTGTTGTCAGCGTGGTTAAACACGAAAGAACAGATGGACAGAACATGTAGGAGTTTATATAAGATTTTGCTAGATGTCATGAGAAGGGGCCACTTGAAAAACCTGTTTAGGTCTATGTGGTTGTATTGTTTAGGAAGATGTTATGGACTGTTTTGGTTTTATACAGAAGATTGAGAAATTCAGTCCTTAGGAAGGATGTCCGGTGTCTTGGCTGAGATTTTAAGCGTATACATCCGGAATAAGCAGTAATGGTGACAGTGTTCGCACTTTGATTACAAATTTGATGAACGTGTCAACTAATCTTACAACAAAAAATGAAGGAATCAACTCCGTTCTTCAGCCCAAAGACTTTCGTATTACTTAAAGAATCATTATTTATTTTTTGTAGCCTATTTCGTTCAGTATTGACAATTTGACAGAACACTTAAAGTACAAGGTTTGTATTTTAATTTGGTCTGCGCTTGACTTTATATCACGTACAAGTGTTTTGTACGATGAATATTTTCTGAGAAAATCCATAACGCTCGACTTGATATTCGTGTAAATTAGGGATAGTATGTAACCATTACGAAGTAACAATTGCTTAACAAGTGTTTAGCGTAAACCCTTCTAGTACGATATTCTACTGAAATACGATAAGTTTCGCAGATTCAGCATGCAGACGGACAGAAATACCGGTGTCTGACGTGACCTCCCCATGTAAATTATGCGAAATATATTTATAACAAGCCTATTAAAAGTGGCGGTATCTTCAGTCTGAAAGAACGAACTGTCGCTTGACACGTCCTATTGTAAGCTAAAAACATCTCGTTACGTCGGACAGACACTACGTTACTGAGGGAAACGTTTTTGTTTCTTCTTGACCTTCGTGGTTTGAAAAGATGCTTTCTTTTTCTGCATATTTGAATAGTTACGCTGCCTATCACAGTTGAACTCTTAGCACTGTTTGCTTCGTATTCGAGAGGTCTCTGGTTCAAATAGCTGCCCGGAGACACGCTATCCTGACTGAAGTGTTTAGTGATTTTCTTAAGTTCCTTCAGAACTGTAAGTTCACAGATATTCTCAAGATAGGCGGTCTTCGCGCATAATTTTGAACTGTACCTATACGAATACGAGGAAGGAGGGCTAACCACTCCACTTTTCTTTCCAAAGTTTTCCATATGACTAACATACAAGGATTAAATACACAGAACATACAAGGCTATTTTCACACAAATTGCGCTTTGTTCCTCTACACATTCGGTTGTTGCGCAGGTGTTGTTTCTACGTATAAGACAAGTAATTGCATATTTTATAGTGCGTTTTGACCCTTTACGTTCTGACTGTTTATTACAATAAAATCCACATAGTACACAATATGGCGTAAAATACAAAAAGAAGAGTATGAACATTTGTTCTATGCGCTATAAAGTTATTAATAAGAAACAAGCACAAATAATCCGCCCTTATGAAAATAAAAAATGGAAGAACAAATCATTACCCTTCTACTGACTTTCATACTATTATTGTGTACTATGTTGGGTTAATTGTTATCAGTTGTTGCGTAATTGCACTTTCCTTGTCTGCTTTCCGT
Source organism: Reticulitermes speratus (assembly GCA_021186555.1). Lineage (NCBI taxonomy): Eukaryota > Metazoa > Arthropoda > Insecta > Blattodea > Rhinotermitidae > Reticulitermes > Reticulitermes speratus. The sequence goes on along the minus strand of JAJKFL010000013.1, from coordinate 28,246,945 downwards.
GCATCTTACTTCTTGACCTGCTCACTGAATCCAAATAATGTGTCGCAGACAATGTGTCGTGGTTAAGGTTCGTGAATGGTGTCTGTGTGCTAGAAACCGTACTGTGTGACACCGCTTTTGCTTTTACGACAGAGTGAAACTCTGCAGCAAAAGCAAACTGCTCTCCATATTTAGGACCACTCAGCTTCTGGACTTCATTCAACGACCAGTGTTTCAAAAAAACAAGAAAAGGAAACACACTTCGGAAACTGGATCTGTTCCCGTCTTCAGATTTAAACGTGGAGAGGCACCAACTGTGTTGGGCCCGTTAGACTAAGTGATTCTCAGTGTTTGGGCAATTTGTGTCTGTTCATATGACTTAACATATGCTCCTAAGATCAGTTTTTTTTTCCAATGGCTTGACAGCCCCTTGGGGGCCTAGGCCGCCTCATTTTTTTCGAGGCTTCACGATCACACACATTAGACACACCACACTCGGTAGGACTTTTCTGGACGAGGGACCAGCTCGTCGCAAAGACCTCTACCTGACAACACACAACACTCACAAGAGACAGACATTCATGCCCTAGGCGGGATTCAAACCCACAGTCCCAGTAAGTGAGAGGTCGTAGACCCACACCTTAGACCGCGCGGCCACTGGAATTGGCTAAGATCGGGTTTGCCACCACAAAACAATATAAATTTTTTTGCATTAGGAATTGTGGGAATGACCTTGAAGACCAAGCCAGAAAATTAATGAAATTAATAGTCTCTGGAAGCAGAGATTGAGAATAGGCTAGCTTAGTCTAACGAGCCCAGGTTAGTTGAAGCCTCGCACCGTTTTACCTGTCGACAGAAACAGATCCAGTTCCCGGAATGTTGTGCGTTTTACGTGTGTATATTTGAGACCCTGGAAGACGGGCTGGGCTAGTTGCAGAAGCTGTGTGGCCTTAACTGTGATATGTCAACATCACAACTTTTCGATATGTTTCATCTCAGTTCTTAGAACTGTGTAATTCTATACCACGGCATTATTTCCTGTAACACTGTACGAGTCTGTTAATTCCGAGGACTCAGCTTTCATCCGGATTTGTCTGCTTCCAGTTCTGCGACAGGAACGGTCCTGCTGTCTGGTATACAGCGTTGTAGGGAAGCTTCTTCATAATAAAGTTACCCGTCACATGATTATATCGGAGAAGACTTCAGCCTGCAGCAATCGCGTCTGTGTATATAATGACGCGAAGGTGTTAAATTACAAAAAAGAAGATACCCGTGCATTTCGGAATTATGCAAATATGATTGCAGGCTCAATGTTTCGCCAGCGCTCCGTCATGACGCTTGCGCCTGGTTACAGTCGAGCAAATTTAATTGAAAATATTAATGTTAATTTTACGGATGTGCGTAGCATATCAGGAATTGCACACCGTCACTATCTACGGAGTGAGTGTCTGTTCGCATTAGAGCGACGTTGTGATAATCCGTTCAATACGCATGTTCAGTCTATCAGCACTAGCAAACCTTGCTCCTACAAAACCGCCCTTCCTAATCTTTCTTGACGGATCGATTGCGTTACTGTCAAATCAAATGTGCTACTTATTCGGACCCTGTCAAAGCTTCAGTAAGTTCTAATCTAAACTTAGAAATGTAAACCCAAACCATCAGACTGGCCTTGATTTGATTTTTATATTATATCCGCTCCAGTTGTAATACTAATGCTTCAACGAGAGTCACAATGCCTTGTTTGTGAAAACGGGCTTATTCTAGGTCAAGATGATGTTATTTTCTTTACAGCCATTTTGTATTAGTAATTCGTTATATCCGTAGTTGGTTGAGGCACTGTGTTACAAACCGGAACGTCGCGGGTTCGATTCCAGATGGCGTCACTGGAATTTTTCATTGACATAATCGTTTCGGTCGCACTATGGCCCTGGGGTCCACTCAGACTCTAACTGAAATAAGTACAACGAATCTTTCCTGGGGGTAAAGGGGGCCGGTGCGTAGGGCTGACAACCTTGCCACCTTCATGTGCCGATTGTCTAAAAATCTGGGAGCCTCAACCTCCTGGGACCCTAAGGGCCTGTCCAGGCCTGTAATGGGATTGCTTTACCTTAATTACTTTACATGTCTTCATGGCGTGGACAGCTACACCGTAAAATTAGTGAGCAGTACACTGTGCCTAAGTGAGACCCACAGACGTTTTATAAACATTTGCACGTGACTTCGTCATACATAACGCTGAAAACTTCTTTTAGATATTTCTAAGTAGACCTGTTTGGAGACGTCTTCCTCTTCGTGCTAGATTAAGGGCCCGTTTCTCCCAGCGTGCGAGTCGCTCAGCGTCCCGAAACATGTCGTTATTGTTTTTCTCTTCTTGTGTTTTTTCGAAAGCGATACATGATTAATCCATTCATTTCTTTGCCTGTTCTTTCCACGAGGTTCTGGATATTAAATTGCTGTTTGAGTCTTAGCGTTCGAAACAGTTGATCCTTATTTTATAAATTAAATTATATTTGTTAAGGCTTGCGGTTTAGTAATTTCTGCTGTGTTCCCGTGCTCGTCACTGCGTTAAATGCGTAGATACAATATTAACTACTCCTGGAGCTGTAACGGTTAACTGAAGTATATAGCTAGAAAACGAGAGCGAGTCAGTAAGCGGGGGTCACAAAACTTGCTGCCGTATTCAGTAAATACACCGATCGCTGTGTAAGCTGATTTCATGCAAATTTACATACCTTAGCAAGTTGATTAGTTTAGTGCAAGAGGGGTTTACTGGATTAAAATACAAACTTCCCTATGCATTTGTTAATAGAATAGCATCTGTTATTTCCGCCAGTGGGAAAACTTCTGTTGCAAGAATGATATCACACCTACATTCTGACCGTAGGTTAATTTTGCTACGGTCTATCTTAGCTTCCTTCCCTGAGTCCATCCATTCATTTGCCCATTCACACATTCCACCCATATGCTTTTTCATCAGTTCAAACCGAAATGTTTTAATGCTCTGAGCTATATTAGCCATTGCTGCAATGGAAGTGTGACCATTCTTTGATCGTTTAGTAGGAAGAATAAAAATAGCAGTCCTTATGCCAGAAAATAAGTTTAGAATAAGCAATAATGTTATAAGGGCAACTTTAAACGTACAGGCTGTAGTGTAATACTCCTGTGCATGAGGATGCAACATGACTTGCTTTATACAAAGACAAGCAGAAAACCGAGTTCTAGGATTGCCCCCGCATTTGCTTTAACTCGTGACAGCTGGTGATATTTCATAAAGTTATGCAGTAACTGCGCAGTGTGACTGCCGTTCTCCAAATAGACACTTGCGAAGCTTTATCCAAAGCAGGCGCCTTCCGTATGTTCTGTGTTGTGTTAAAGGATCACATCCAAACCACATTACGTTTAATGAAGAAAATTAACGTGGCATAATCAGTTCATGGTATTAAAGGCAACAATTTTTTTTCCCAATGGCTCGACAGCCCCTTGGGGGCCTAGGCCGACTCATTTTTCGAGGCTTCACGATCACACACATTAGACACACCACACTCGGTAGGACTCCTCTGGACGAGGGACCAGCTCGTTGCAGAGACCTCTACCTGACAACAACACAACACTTACAAGAGACAGACATCCATGCCCTAGGCGGGATTCGAACCCACAATCCCAACAAGCGAGTGGCCGTAGTCCCACGCCTTAGACCGCACGGCCACTGGGATCGGCAAAGGCAACAATATTTCTGTGAATTTTAAATATTTACCGAAACGTAAGTTATTTGAAATATGTTTAAGACTTCTCCATAATGTTCTATTTATCGTTATTGAGTATAAATTGAAATTGGACCGGTAGATAAAATATGCCAGTTTTATATAGCACGTGCTAAAGAAGCAGCTCATTCACAGCAGAATAATTTATGGCGGGACATTATATGGAATACTGGTGCCCCCGTGCCCCCGTATTTTTACCAAACTAGTTATTTGTTCAGTATTGTCTGATCGTATCTCGATGACTTTTGAAGGAAGAAACAATCTGTTGCCTAATGCCGGTATTTGTACTGTTCTATCACCTTATGGTATATAAAGTTCCTACGAGTGGTATTATACCCTCCCTAGAGGTAATGTGGGAGGCAGGATGTTAGAAGTAGCAAGATATGTAGATCTCCAGTATCCTTTTCATAACGAGTTGCACGGCAGATGTTGTCATTGGCGCCGAGGTTAAGAGTGAGTAGATTTGTACCTCAGTTCCCCTGTAGGCCTTCATAAAAGGTAAAGTAACCCCATTATAGGCCTAGACAGGCCCTGAGGGTTCCAGGAGTTTGAGGCTCCCAGATTTGTAGACAATCGGCACATGAAGGTGGTAAGGTTGTCAGCCCTAAAGCACCGGCCGCCTTTACCCCCCAGGAAATATTCCTGGTACTCATTTCTGTTAGAGGCTGAGTCGACCCCAGGGCCATAGTGCGACCGAAACGATTATGTCAAGGAATTAATTCAATGACACCATCGGGAATCGAACCCGCGACGTTCCGGTTTGTAGCGTAGTGCCTCAACCAACTGCGCCACCACGCGCAGGCCTTCATAGGCTGGACCTTTTTTAATACTGTGATGCTTACTTGTATTCGTAATTGAACGGACGGACAGATATGTGTAGCTGGCTAACCGAAGAAGGAAACATTTTTCTTCGGAAACCTCATTACACGTGTCTAATGATGTTGAAGGCCTAGCTCAAAATGACCATAAACTTGGTGGTTCTTGAATGCTGAGAGTGATTGTGTGCGTAACCTGCAATGATGAAATTAACTTATGACTGCTTGCTATAGGAATAATGGTTCTTGTTTACCTGAAGAAGTACCCGGAGTAACAACAGAAGTGTCAAATCGTACGTTTAATGGATTCCAGCACCTTTCACCTCTTATTACAAAACGTTACTGCGGTTACGTGGCATTGATTTCTGATAGAGTGTAAGAATATGACTCTAAATAATGGGACGATTTCTTTGAAGAAGTTAAAGGTAATTTGATAATAAATAAATCGAAATGTAACTGCATTGTATTAATTAGACTAACGTGCAATTCAAAATCTGCTTACATGTGTGAAGTAGGCCTAGTGTAGATTAAGGTCTTGTGGGATATGACATCGTGCAGTCTGGTATATAGATACTATCTTGTTGTTTTGATTTATAAGCAACATAAACCTCGATCCAGAAGTTAAATGCCAGCAGCATTTGTATCAGTTATCTTTCGGGTTACCCCGACCTTACAAATTCTCTTTTTATTTTCCGATTTTGATGAAAATCAGCTGTTAACATGTGTGGCCATATTGGAATGATGGGACGGAAGCACGGGTACACAGCTGATTAAGAGAGTTTAAAATAAGGACTCGTTTTCTTCTGAACCGCTAGATATGAAGTAACATGAGTCCAGCTGTGACGTCGACAGTTCAGTATTTCGTACGAATTAGTGTGGCGATTTGAAGGTCACCGCACAGAGCAACGCGGACTGCAAACAGTGAAACCGGTAGGGGGCACCACGCGACTCTATAACCGGGCCCTCCTATAATTATTAGCCAAGTTACTCCCTGATAACTCGGAATACTGCCTTCTGTCAGAAGAAGGGAATTCAGTCCGAAAAGGCACACAACAGGTTTTAGCATTTTTTTTACATTCGAGGCCTCCTCCCGTCGATGGGACCCCCCCCCCCCGCGCCGCGGGGCTGCGCGGGCCTTATCTACGCTATTGAGTCAAATGTTGGTGTTCACTTCAGCAATGCTGCCTGTCTGTAGCAGACGACGTGTAATGCGTGGTAAATCAGCACTGTGTCCCGTGTCATTATTCATTTTGCTTCATCGTAATAACATTGTGACACACGTCCAGTTATGATGAGTGACATCGTACGGAAATTGCTTAATGTGACGGGCAACAGCTAACCATATTTGATTTTACTTTAATAATGATAGAATTAGACACTTTCATTATGACGATATAGCACGAACTTCGAAGTAATTTGGAACACTTAGTGCTGTACGTTGCTCTGTAATGATGCGCCTATCAGTTACGGGTACAGGTTAACTTACAAGTAGTGGAACCTTAGCAATTGGTCTTTCCGGAGAATTTGGTGTTATAAGTTGAAAAATATTGTATGAATTCTCTGTAATTATTGTTCTTGCATGTAACAAAGATACAAAACGTTTTCTTTGTCGATGGTCGTACATAAGATAAACAGCGTAATAATATATCTGCTCTACTTTATAATGAGACGAAGGAAATAAAGACAGAAATGATGCATGAAAAGTGTGTAGGTGTATTTATAATATGTCGTTGTAGAGCAAATTTTACGCCTGAAGTAAAGTGATACTTTTACGAGTATCTTTTACAAATCGTCTCCCTGTTGTTATATTGAACTCCAGGTCCCCACACTGAATGGTGTCTGTGGTACTGATCTCATCTCTGACGTTCACGCGCCTGCCGTTTTGATATTAATGGATAAACCAAATTTGGGTTTTTGCTATGACAATGTGTTTATACAGTACTGAGGCTCGTATTTGGATCAGAGGCCACAGCCAGCCACATGAAACTGAAAATAAGGATGCTGTGATAAAACGGTGATATGATTTGTTGAACGGTTTATTCGCGTAGGTTTTTTAAGAGAGGGGTGCAACAGTTCCTTCCTACTGCGGCCTCAGGTGGCCCTAATGATGAGTGAGTAGGTGGCTTGATCGTTGGTGGAGTGGTAATTCGCATGGATCAATTATGTCGGTATTGAAACATTTCAGTCTCTGCTTGTGTATGTTCACACATTTCAACTCTGCAGGCGAATGTTGAGACTGTGGGTTTGCAACTCAACCTTAACCAAGAAGACTGGGAGGTATGTAAGTCCATACAGCTTCTTGGTACCCAACATCAAGTGACAATCCACTCCCTCTTTCCCACTCGAAACTCGGAGTTATTCGAGGCAGTGAATTCCATAACTAATAGCTGAGAAAGAAGGGTTTTAAAACGAATCTTGTTAATATCTAGGGCACGGATTTCCAAGTTACTTTATTAAAGTTTAAACACATTTTGTCATTTCCACCGGAGATACATGAATTATTATTAACGATTGTTATATAAATGTGTGGTATCGAATTTGCCTGTACATAAATTCTGTTCTGGAGAATTCCGAAATACAGGGAAATCTTATGAAATTTTGATATACTTTATGCCCAATCTTGAGAGGCATTCTTTAAAACTAAGATTTCTTAAAGTCATTCGGCTTAAAAAAAGGTAAAGATATCCCTGTACAGGCTTGGACAGCCCTGAGGGCTCCAGAAGGTTGAGGCTCCCAGAATTTCTAGACAATCGGCAAAAGAAGATGGCAAGGTTGTAGCCCTAAGCACCATCCGCCTTCACCCCCCAGGAGATATCCCTAGTACCCATTTCTGTTAGCGGCTGATTCGACCCCAGGGCCATAGTGCGGCAGGAAAGATTAAGTCAATGAAAAATCCTAATTGACTCCAGCCAACTGCGCCACCGGGTACCCGTCGTTCGGCATAAAGAGGTGTTTAATAATCTGTCGTTAACGTGAACTAATGGCAGAGAAAGTACAAATGAAGGAGAAAAGAGGACTTTGAGAAGTGGAAAGAAAGATATGAATTAAAGAGTAAACAGGAAGATTGATGTAAACAAACCAAAAACCGAAAAGACAAAGTAGAACCGAATGATAAGACAAAATAAATACGCGCGCGAAAAAAATGAACAGAAAAAGGGTAAGGAGCTTGAGAGTGGAGGAAAGAAAGAGGAAAGGAAGAAGGAGGAAAATTAGCTTCAAAGTGCATTAGTACGATGAATGAATAAATAAATAAATTCAAATAAAGCTGCAAGAAAAGAGAGATACGGGGATAAGCGGCCGAATATCAATGAATTGCTTACAAATAGGCTTCCTTGCTCTGTGCTCACCTCGCTTCAGATATTGCCAATGTGAGGTAGTGTTATGCGGACGGATCCTAAAATGCAAAACAGACTCTGTCCTTTGAACGTCAGATGCGGACAGATTGCAGTGATGGTAATGAGAATGACGTAACAGGAGCGAACTGCTAATTGCCTTCCTGTTATGAAGCAAAGCGCGACGAAAGAGAGAGCGCCGTGACGCTTTGCAGGTCTTCCGTTCGTCTTATCACTTTCACATACTTCTTTATTAACGTCACATTCCTTCCAGGAGAGCTGTTACACGAAATAGAAGCTCTAAGTTTTTAAACGTCAGTCTTGCAAGTTCCGGAGCTAGTACTGTTAACATGCTTTCTTGCTAAGTACCCTGACTCGTGGATTTACGAACTTTCAGTTAACTGATTTTTAGCGTAGTTTATTTGGTATTACGCGTTATACGTAACGAAATTTCACAAGAGAAACACCCCAAACCCTGTAAGACATTTGCTAAATTTATAGATCTTTTATTTTACGTAATTATTGTATATAAAAAAATTCGCCGAAAGGGTTAACACATTTATGAAATCAATACATTTTTTTCTATGCGCATTGACCTTTTGCCAAAAGTAAAAAAGTCAGATCCATTGACTATCTGTACAAAAAAAACTAGCTAAATCCGTTAACACTTTTGGTAAATTAACCATTCAGAGTCCAGTGGTAATTATATGTGCCCCTTGCTGTAACTAATCTAACTCTTAATTTTGACCACGCATTGTATTTATGCGTTTGATGTGATGCTCGCAATAAACACAGATTACTTCCCTAAACAGGATTAAATGGCTGGTCTTTATAATGGACACGTACTGTGTTCTCTGTGAGATAGGAAGTGAGTTTTTACATAATTGATATGGTCGTCAGCACTTAAAGGATTACAGGCCTAATGTACATTGATTGTGAAACCGGAATTTGGTTTCCGCTGAGAGTAAAATTTTCCTCTTCACCACCAGGACTGCATCCAAAATGCTCTCGGGAGCCACCCAGCCTTCTGTTGATTTCTGTCGACCTCGACGGCAGGAAGACGCAAAGTGCCTGCAACGTAAGGTCGTTCCGAAGCTCTATGACTGCCCGGTATACGTCACACAGAGTAAATAAATTGTACGCATTTTCGGAGATCAGAGAAGGAAAGGCACGAGAATATCATCAGTAATGTGTTCGGTTGGTCTAAAGCCAGAGACTTGCTATGAAGGCCCCACATGAAACCATGCATTTAAAACGTTCTCTTCGAAATTCTTCCGGTATTCTGTCCTTGTCTTTGTGCATTAGACCAGTGGTATTCAACCTGGGGTACGCGTACCCCCGGGGGTACGCGAAGACATCTTAGGGGGTATGTAAAATTAAAAAAAAATATTTCATGATAAACACTGAATAATCAGGGCCAGATTTAGGGTTATCCACAAGAGACCCGGACGTAAGGGCATGCGATTTGGGAGCGCCATTTTTTCTGTCTCTCTCCTTTATGCGACTCTTATCTGGGCGGCTAGTTTCATTTTATTCCACATTGTGCATATAATATATTTGTTATTTAATAGCTTGAGTCTCCTTTTTATCATTTAAAACTTATTATTTAATACATTATTTTGGATGTAATTTATTTAACTTATTTTAGATGTAGATTATAGACTATGTATAACTTGAATTATGCAGCAACAACTTTGGGGTGCAAAGTTGAAGAGAAATTATATCTGGGAGTACGCGAACAAAAAAGGTTGAATAACACTGCATTAGACAATGTGTGCGCCAGACTCAGAATGATTTTTCTGGCGTCTCTTTGGTCTTTCTCTTAAACTTTGTCCTCTGTACTTATAATTTCATGCTATCATCGCCCACCTGACTACTCAGCTTGACGTCTCCTTCTTCTCCTACGTACAGATAAGCTTTCTAATTTAATCAGAAAATAATAAAACCCTGAAGCCATACGCTGCACCAGTAGACGCACAAAGTCGTAGGAGCATCTTTACTTTTCGGCGCAACCACCTGACTGGCTTGTCTCTATCGGCGCTGTCTTTGTCGCGGATCGATGCTGGAAGTGAAGTGTCAGACAGGCGTACAGGGTCTTGGTGTGGTGTGCCAGTACTGTAGCTAGAAATTGTATTTGGCTACGGTGAGGTCAAGTTTCGCCGTGTCCTGAGCACCGTGCCATGAAGGCGCATAAGGCTGATAACTTCCGTTACACATTTCGAATTTGATTTTATCTTAGCTAACGCTTCAAATAACTATAGTTTAGGCATGTTTATTACCTAGAATACTGGGTCAAGTGCTAGTGCTTCTGACTTGTATTTTGGAGGTGACCGGTTCGCGTCTCGCCCGATACACTGACTGTCCTGAATGAGATTCTTCGTGGGTTCCTCAGTCCCTCCAGACAGATTTCGGGATAGTACCATAAATTAATGTAGCCAATTTAGGGGAAAGGTAAGTTGCGTGCACGGTTTTCCTGGGGAAACTTTGGGGAAAGAGACCACTTGAAAGACATAGGCGTAGATGGGAGGATAATATTAAAATATATCTTCAAGAAATAGGATGGGGAAGTGGACTGGAATCATCTGGCTCTGGATAAGGACATGTGGTGGGCTATTGTGAATACGAAGATGAAACTTCGGCTTCCAAAAAATGCGGGGATTTTTTACTAGCTGAGGAACTGTTAGCTTCTGAAAGAGGACTCTGCTCCATAAAGTTCAAACCTCTGCCTTTCACGTCCTTTCCAATTTATTATTCACGTTCATCTAACCATTCGTCAGCATTCAGTCTGCCTTAGTGATGGCGTCTTTCAATTAATTACACATGTATAAAACAGACATGCTAAGTTGTTTTAAGAGGCGTCAGTGGCTGGTATTAATTTGTGTTCATTAATGTACCTGTGAATAATACTCGTAGGATATTCTTTTATCGCAGTCAGTTCTGATCACGCATAAAATTTGTGTTCATTGAACTGGATTTTAATATCTATGAAATGGAGTCAATACCTGATCACTATGCTTATATATCGAACACGTTATCTGAAGAACTAGCAATCCATTTTCCGACCAGGGTAAGTTTTATCGACATTTTCGATGTACTTAGCCTCTGCAGGTTATCGTCCATACCGTTTCTTGAAGCAGTCCGTTTCTGATTCCTTGCAGATCCTTCTAAAGTTTAATGCACATATGGCCTACACTTCCTGACAGTTTTACTGAACGTTAAATAATCTACATAGTTGATTCATCGTCGTTGTGTAAAAGGTTAGGTACATTTCTGTGTTTTAGTACTAAGCAATGAAAGGTACGGGGGAGTGGAAGTCAAGTTCTGCTTTACCGTCGGGGAAAAGCTCCGTATACTCACTGGAGAAAAGGCTGATTTAGTCGCAGAGTGAGTCTGGATAAGGTGGCGAAGGTAAACGTCTGTGATTCTGTCAACGCTGTCCAGCGTGTAATCGCTGACTTCGCTGATTGATCTGTCATTACATAACCCCGAGTGTAGCTCTTTATGTTTCAGAACCGCGCCACATGGACGTGCCTTGTCGTTCTTGGCTGCCTATTAGAATGCGTTCTTGTAAAAGGATATTTCGAGATTCTTGAAGTTAAAATACGAGCGTGAAATGTTATTGGATTCTTTTTGAGGTAGGACAGAAAATAAACGGGGATATCTAATCACAAACCTTAGAACTGAGGAAAATTTTCGAGCGTTTGTCAAAATCAAAGATTATGTTCCTGCCTTTCTTGAGTTACAAAATCCAATTCTCCTTCACATTCAGCATGACAGTATTCTTGCTTCATAGCCTGGCTGTAATAAAATGACTGCATAATGAATCAATTTGAAAATAAGGTTTTGCAGTTAAAAACCGCCATTAACATTTCTATCTAATTCGGTATGAAACGAACATGAATTCCGTTGAGAACAAAGTTCTAAGGAAAATGTTCGGACCAAAAGGGAAGAAGACACACGACTTGGGAAACATTAAATAATGATGACCTTCACAATTTGTATCCTTCGCCTCGTAATATTTGTATGATTACACCAATTAGATAAAGTGGAAGGAACACTTAATACGTGTAGGAGGAAAGACAAATGTCCGCAGTTCAGTATTTTTCCCCACAACCGTTATGCTTAAATCTGAAACGCAAAAAGTAATAGCACGTTTTCTGCAGCAGCTGCACTCGAGATTATAGTGGAGGCAACGTAGTTTCAGTTTCACAGCAACGTAATTTTGACTTGGAATAAAGGACAAGTACCATTGTACGTACTTCCAATATGATTCTATCGGTAAATTTATTTGAAACTTGGAAGATTGGGAAACTGGTTCTGGATTGTTGTGCTGTATTTGTTGGTTGGCACAGTAGCGTATATTATTGACACAGCACCAGCTGTCGGCTAAACGCGAGGAAAGTTGGGTTTGTTTTATCAGAATTTAGAAGCAAGGAGCTCCCATGATTTCTCCTCTTACGTACTTACCTCCCTTATTGCCTACCCTTTGGTGAGTGAAGAGCAATGCCTATGTATAGTTCCTATCTGAACGTTGTCTTCCTTATTTGTTATTCTACCCCTTGGTATCTTTCAAACGCTTTGTGAATTTCTCATGATATTTAGCGTCGATAAGCATGCATTGTTACGGACGATGAATTGGAAGAAGTGTGGAGTTAAGCGGTCATAAGGCATTTCAATGAAATAATCCCGAATATTCTGAGAGGATGGACGAAAGACACGATTATGTCAGTCAAGATAATCTGTGAGCCGATGTTCGAATTTGGGATCCTCCGAATGTAGAGTTGCCTTAATTGTATATCGGTTTATTTCTTCACATTACTATTCAGTTAAGTCTTACATTCAAACTCGAATTACCACATCGAAACAAGCACTCTTATTTATAAAGTTTTACGCCTTTGCTAAAAATAAATTTTTAATACTGATTATATGTAATTCAGTATTTCTGCTTCGTGTAGGCATTGTGATGTATTAAATTAACACAGAACTACAAGCCAGATCTAATGCTATTTCCTAAAACTAAAGTTTGAGTTTATGGTAAAAATATGGTTTTCTGCTATACCAAAATTATAAAGTAAGCTTCTACTATGAAATTTATAGAACTGAATACATAGGGGGAATAATAAATAAGACACTTCCAAGTTTTGAGGCTTTAATTTAGTACGCTTACGTAACTCAGAAATTCAGTAGAAATTAAGTGGACCTTTATCTTTAAATGTTTCTTCGGTAAATGTTAATGAACATTCCAGAAGCATTTCAGTAGCTGCAAACGGATCGGATAACAAGGGTAATAACAGACAGAGAGATATAATCCAATATTCTTAAGACTACTTACCGATAATTCCGTACAATTGTGTTGCACTATATGTTGAGGCATTTCTTTAATATCCCAGTATATTTCCTCAAACATTCACCGAATTGCCTTAAAAATATACTAACTTTAATTCTAGGAATAAGTGTCTGAAAATTCCGCCTGCAGTGAGCTTAGGAATTCTTTTCTCTTAAATCCACGAATTAAAAGTTCCCAAGAAGGACTTCGAATGAAATGTTTCATAAGGGTTGCTTTGCTTCTGTTGCCTATCATAAACAGCAATATTGAAGGGCGCATCAAACAGCAATATTGACACGTGTTGCCGTCATCATAAACAGCAATATTGACACAGTGTTGCCGTCATCATAAACACATGACAGTGTCCGCATCAAAACACATATTGACACAGTGTTGCCGTCATCATAAACACAATTGACACGTGTTGCGCATCATAACACATATTGACACAGTGTTCGCATCAACAGATATGACACGTGTTGCCGTCATCATAAACAGCAATATTGACACAGTGTTGCCGTCATCATAAACAGCAATATTGACACAGTGTTGCCGTCATCATAAACAGCAATACATTGCAAACACATGGTGCCGCATCACACATATGACACAGTGTTGCCTCATCATAACCAATATGACACATGCGAATAACCAATGACACAGTGTGATATAAAAACGCCATGTAAAACTTCGTATACGAGTATTACTGAATGAGGGACAGAGAAAAGAAAGAAATGAAGTAACAGGTAAACCTGAAAACAATAAAAAGCGAGTTATATCCAGATTACTGAGTGGCTGACTTAACCACAGACGTATAGCATGGTGTCGTCCTTGAGTAGCTGACAGTTGTTCAGCTGATCATAAAAATTCCTGTTTTTATTGAGTAGGAATGCTTGTAATCCTTTTAACAAGTGCATTCCTTGGGGCTATTTTTGTTATGTAACTTTGTGTACTATGCGGAACGTCGGGTTTTCTGACCGACATTTCATTCATCTGTGATATGGTGCCATGTAGACTGGTATATAGACAGCAACGTTTCGGAGAAGCTTGCTGCCTGTATCTTCGGGGTAATCCAACAGCAGGAAGTTGCGTGGAAAACGTGGACATTATATAGAGGGGAAGAAGAGGATAGGCTACTGGAGTGGCGGGAACGAAGGGATCCGCGCACTGACTGGTGAACGAGGACTGTCGTACCGAATCGTCAATAAGACCAGATCTAACGAAGTGAAGGAAGGAAGTGTGGACTCGAGACCCGGATCCGTGCCCTCCACTCGTTGACTGTTTCAGTCACACCCGTTCGTTCCTGCATGGCGCATCTCTTGCTGGATCACTCAATAATAACTACTCTGTGTTGTGCAGACTCGTGTAGGTCCTTTGTTACCCAGTTTGTAAATTACAAAATAAATATTTATTTATTCTTAAAATTTTCGTATAAATAGTGCACAAATCGATGCGACTTATCTTAGAAGAATGTGAACTCTATGGACGTAACTCTTATTTGTAAGTAATGTACGCATTTTTACGTCGAATTATTATAACTGCAAATCGTACTGAGGATTTACTACAATATACGGCTATAATAAATTCACTTTACTACTCACCGAACCAGCCTCCTGTTCAGTGGGGACCAGGGGATCTTTTCTGAGGATAAAGCGGCTGGGCGTGATGTTAACCACTTGCCTCCATCTAGCTGCCGAGGTTAAGGGTGAGTAGAGCTATACTTCTGTTTCCCCCTACACGCCTTCACGGCGTTGGACGGGACAACCATACGTTTTCCTCACCGACCAAATTCATGCCTATTAATATAACGCTTAATCTTCCTTAGGTAAAATTTACGTTCTAACAAATTCGGATCCAATGTCCTGAGTCATCTCCAAACAAAAGTGATATTTGTGTAGACCTGTGTCGATCCCAGTGGCTGTGCGGTCGAAGGCGTGGGTCTGCGGCAGCTCGCTTGCTGGGATTGCGGGTTCGAATCCCGCCGGGGGCATGGATGTCTGTCTGTTGTGAGTGTTGTGTGTTGGCAGGTAGAGGTCTCTGCATCGGGCTGGTCACTCATCCAGAGGAGTCATACGGAGTGTGGTGTGTCTTGTGTGATTGTGAAGCCTCGATAATGAGGAGGCCCTGGCCCACTAGGGACTGTTACGCCATGGAAAAAATAGGCCTGTATAACAACTATGGCAATGACACTGACAGAATTTGTCTAGTTAGTGGGAAAATAAACCTGCAGACAGACAGAGAGACAGACGTGACATCCCCATTAGGCTGTCTTTATATGCTCCGTTTATTGCAGGCTCAGAATAAGTGAAAACACAAGAAAACTTCAGTAGGTCTAATGGACCTTGCTACGACGCCACCGATGTCTACGAGCGGTCATTTTGTGCTTGGTGGAGAGGGGTGATCCAAACGATCTTTTTATGAGTGTGTGGTGCTTGGTATGTAAGAGAGAGGTGTGCAGACACCACCAGACTCCTCTCACCTTTGACCTCTATCGGTTGTCGGCATCTATTTTTACTCTGCTCAGCCTTTATCTCGTCAAAGCAAGGCAATGCGATAGAAGGATAAACATACCACAGACGGTCACTTTGATGTGACAGTTCGCATTACCACTGCCTAAAGATCTAGGCTTCCATTGACTGATTTTCATGGTATTGTAATGAGTTGTAGCACTCACTGCTATCGTGTTGGTTTCAATAGCGATTTATGATAATATTGGTCGGAGTCAGATAAGGCAATGTTACGAATGTTAAACGATTTTTGCACTTAAAATTTATCAGATTTCTTTAAATGAAACCTTGAGTGGTACCCTGTATTTTTAAAAATATCTGGATTGTAGTTGTGAATACAAAACTTTCTAACTCTTACCAGTCAAGTGTCGGGTCAGAGGTGAAGCTTCCAACTTGTGAAGACCGAGGATAGGACAGTGTGCTTGCAGTCTGGTCAGGTCTAGCTGACAGCTAAGGGGCTGCTAAAACGTGAGTCTGATCGTTCACCTCCGATCAATATCGATGTTGTGACGTAATATTTGGCTTGCTTTAAAATAATTTTAAAAATTGTTTATTGTTTCGTTTCGTGCCTCTAGGAGCTATTTAGTCTTCTGTTTGAATAATTTTGTCTTCGTTCTTCAGTTCTTTCATCCAATTTGATCTAATGCTAATCCGTCCTATATTTGGGAGGTGAAATAGACAACTCGAAAAAGGATAGGCGTTGGATACAACAAAAACATGTAGGCATATGCGTTATATTAAAAATCGTTGATTTGTAAAAAGTGATGGTCGTTTTGAAGCAGTATATCACAAATGTAATATCCCTAAGAGACCCTAGTGTGGACCCAACAATATGAGTCTTAATCGATGCAATATAAGTGGTGTCTGATATGAATCTTTGGACAGCCGGACGGGAGTTACATTGTCTCCTACATGGGCTTTCTCCTCAGCTTTGTGTAAAGAAGGCTAAACTCACTTAAACATTTTTCCTTTTGCCATTCATGCAGGGGCGGCAGAAAAAGGGAAGGCTTGTGTGGCGTCAGCCAAATAGCCTGTACACTCCTCAGGCGAAACATTCTTCAGTACGGAGTAATAAACATTTCTTATTGGCATGCCACAGGCGGCGTGGAAGAGACAGAATTTTCAATAAAATTACAATTTCACGGAATTTATTCGTGTGGAAATACGATTGGAAGGACCCGACGTTAGACAGAAGGAACAATGTTTTTAATCTGACCGTGAAGAACATAAAAATAATAAGCACAAAGACGGAAACAGGAAGCATTCAGGGACACAGTTTTTGTGACAGACGTGTACCAGGGCGAATATGCAGTGAATAGTGAAAGGCAGGTTGCTGCAAATGACTGCTTAGTGGAAGCCTGATAAGACAGAAATGTGAAGAAAGTTTGACAGATGTTATTATAATGCTAAAGGGAGCGAAGAACGCAATTTCAGAGAATTTCAATGCTTTAGATTCTTGTTTCAATATCCCCTATTTCAATAACTAGATTTAAATAAATATATATCATGTCTACCTGCCTGTCCCATTTACCCTCTGCCTGTCGATATGTATTTATTTTTATTTACATATTTATATATATTCACATACACACACGTTTGTCGATTTGTACGTCAATGGATTAATTCATCAAATGAAGTGCATCAAAACCTTCCTGTGAACATGACTGCCCTGCATCCATACTGCTAGGAGAGTTTTTTATATACGCTCTTTTCACATTTCGGAATCAGGAATACCGCCCCGAAAAAAAAACAGTAGGAGGTATCTGCTGTGTTGCCACGTGGTACAATGTTATTTTGTGACGGCATCGATTTGATTGCAGTTAGTGACACAGGTACGTTGAGGGAACACAAGTAGAACGCTTATGTTTGTTAGATGATGCAGACGTTACGTCAACATAGACATTAGCGTGATTCTGTCACGTCAGCTTTGAAGTTCTCACATCGGTGATTGTGAAGGTGTCTTGCGGTTTGTCACGTCATGGTAGACGATGGAAGACTGCAGATTTCACTGAAATTTAGGTACCTACCTACCTGACTACACGGCGTCACTTCCTACGAGACTAATACTTCAGTGATCCTGTTAGGTATAATATTTTAGCCTGTATGTTTTAAATAAGCAGGAAAGAGGCGTATATAAATTATCACTATTATTACCTTCCTGTCTCTTTCGGCGTTGTGAAATTTACACGGTTGAGACGGTGTCGTTAAATAACATAAGAAACAATTACAATATACTATTTTATGAGCGGCACTGAAGATATCCGATTCGCGAGGTTATTAACACAAGCATCCATTACATTCTTGAAGGTCACACATGTCTTCTTTAAGTGTGAAGTGATAAATTGTGGGATGATTATCAACTGTCAATACGTCTATATTTATTGTAGCTTGATTTACTTAAAATACCGTATCAACTGCTTGCGTTTCTTAGCATTCAGTTGAGAAATGACGTTAAAAAGCTTGGTGATTGTCGAAGGATATATATGTAACATATTTCATGGTATTGTTCAACATTAGGGTGGAGCGATTAGTAAGGATAATGACGTAAGTGCTCAGTAAATATAGCCACTTTTTGGCCTAGATGTGAACCAAGGTATCCTCAATTACGAAGCGGGAATTTTAAACATTAGGCATTTACCTCAGGTGTGAACTTAAATTAATGATAAGAATAGTTACCTCTTATTAAAATCCTCTTCAAACACCCGCCTGCAGGAGTTGCAAATCTTTCCTACTTCAGCCAATATAGCCGGTAATGATTTGAAGTACTTTTGGGTGGAAGGAAGTTAATGTAAGCCTTCCCTGTGATTTATTCAAACGGAAGAAAGTGATTTCATCAGAGCTAAAGTACTTAAAGGTTCGCAGAAAAAAGGACACCTGATGTTTCTTTTACCTTAGAAGATTATTTGAGGTTCAGAAGCATTCAAATGTATCACAAACCGACAAATGTGTCCAGAGTGGGTCCGTCGGAAATGTTACTGCAGTACAAAGTATAATGCAAGCAAACCAAAAATTTATAAGCTGTAACCACAAAATCTGCCTCGGTGGACTAGTGGTTAGCGTGCTCGCCACTGGACCCAAGGTTGCGGGTTCAATCCCGGCCGAGGTAGATGGATTTTTAAGGGTGATAAAAATCCGTAGCACACATCTTTCGGAGGGGAAGTAAAGCCGTCTGTCCCATGTCGTAGATTTACGGCATGTAAAAGAACCTTACGGGCATATAGATGTTCGTAAGCCCAAGCCTCCTGATCGGCTGCTAGAGGGCTCTAGCGGTCCTATCAGGATGAATAGAATCGTACACGGCGGAAGGCAACGGGAAACCACCGCTGGTAAATTCTCCCATGACAACCTATGGCTTCGTGCCAGTAGGGTCACGACACTCAGAAATGAGTATAAACGACTCGAACCACAAAAAATCCGCTGTTGTAGATGCGTATGATGATTGTCTGTAACAGTCTGAAAGTCGCGTTGCACCTACGGCTCTGGTTGTTACGCACTTTTACCTCGATGAAATTCTGTTCTTTGGGAGCAATCCACCGGAACACTGGTTAGGTAGCAGTCTGCTTGTCCAACAAGCGGGTGGGTAAATAGACGAACGGAAATGACGATGAGTAATGTATACTACCTCCCAATTGACGTTGATAGCACCATGGTTGACAGAAAGTGTTAGAAGGGATAGGAGGTTCTTCATCAATGATACAACGAACGGAACGAAATTTTGTGTTTGCTAAAGAAAGAGAAGTAGCCAAGAAGGTCGTTTTCGTTTTGTCCTTAGCGGGGTACGAGAGGAGTAAGCAAGTAAATACCCTTAGTCATTGCTGTCTTCCTCCTGTTGAGTGCTTTTATATCCTAACCGTATCCTGATATCAGATTGAAACAAAATAAGACAGAATATCTGGGAACGATAAATTATGCAAGGAGTGAAGGAATGCTGTAGTGACATTTTTAACAACAATCTTCGAATCGGCTGAAGAAAACTTTGAAGATTCTCAGATAGGAGAGACTACATAAGGTCGAGGTTCGAAACCAGGACCTTTAGCTTATATACGTGATGAGCTGATTATTATCCGTGATTCAATTCCATTGCAACCCTAACAAAGTTTTGTAGTTGTTCCGAGGGGAAATACAGAGCTTAATTACGAAGCTCTGGTGCCTTCTTCACTGAAGTATCAGTAATTTTGTTTATAAACACACAAATGTATAAGCTAATGCATTTTATCGGACATATTTTTAACCTCGGGCCCTCCTGTGTAAAACAAAGGTTTTTTTTGTTTGTTTAAATTACCTTACGTCTTTGAAAGCTGTTTGTGTTGGTGAGACAATCACAGATTGCACACTATAGAACGTAAGAGTATCTGCAGTTCATTTATAAACCACAGTCACGATAAACTCTGCAAATGAGACAACTTTTTACATAAGCTACGACAGAACCAACCAACTTGTGTGTGCGATCCTATGAATGCACAGCGAAAGCCCTTTCAAGAAATATTTGTTATGAGATTATAGGTTTTCACAGCCGTTCTGATGATGAAATGTTATTCTGTGTCGATTGATAAATAGTTGCAGATTTTTCGGCGGAACCTGCTGGTTCCATCTTCAGGGTCTAGCGGTCGAAGAAGAGCGACTCTTCTTACTGTACCAATCTACACGACGGAACATCGTAGACAGCTTTAGTCTTCTTCGGATATTTTGTTTGTCACATTTGATGAATATCGATCATTTCAAGCTGGAGTTAATTTTTATTCCATTTTAGAAGTAATGCGATTTGAGATTTCTCACATATTTCACTTTTGCCTACGTCTATTTACATTGTACATTTCTTAATTCTGTGGTTTTATTTTTACACTGGGTGAGTTTGTCTGTAACTTCTTAACTCGTATACTTCCTCTTTTATCTACAACTATTTTAAATTTCTTAAGTCATTGCTTTCACTGTCACAAGAGCTAATTTTCTGTAGATTCGGATATTTATTACAGCTATATTCTTACATCTACATTCACTTTCTGTTCTTTTTACGTGGTTCAATGTATTTTCGAGCTTTCACTCCCAGCTCCTCTGATTTCCTGTGTACTTTTCTTGGGACGTCTCTTTCACTTTTACCTATCGCGTATTTTTCACATAATTCTGTTAATTCCGTCTTTTCCCTTACATTGGAGTAGCTTTACTCAGTAGATTTCTTATATCCATGCTTTTATTTTCACAAACACATTTTTAGGTGTAACAAAAACATGATTTGTTATTGCATGAATTTAGCCCAAAGCAAACTTCGAACAAGTGAAATGAGATTTCTTAGAAGTGTGTTAGAATATGCAGAGTGAGCCAGTATTCACTGTGCACTTGCCGTAGACGATGACTGTACTCAGAGAGTCCCGGTACATTAATACGAATAACATTTCTCATACTAAAGTTAAAACAAATGTTGTAACTTTAGTAAGTATGAGATAAGTCACGTAGGCCATAAAACTAAGAATGAGGCGGTTTCAAAGTTAATCCTAAGAATGAGGCAGTTTCAGCTTTTGTAGCATAGGTGCACAGTGACTCTTGGCTCACTCTGTAGAAGAGAAGACCAAGAAAAGACGACGGCAGTAGAGAAGATTTTAATACCACTTCTTTATTGTGAATAATAAGGTATAATATTGTAGGAAGAACTTTATGGACTACAGATAGGGAATGTAAGTTCAAGATTACCGAAACTGATAATGGATTGCAAATTTTGGAGTTTTGATCGCTACAGAAAAAGGTGGAAAATTCAGTGTAGGGCGCAACTGGCATGAGTGTCTAAAACACGAAAGAAGAAGAAAGCACATACGAAGTACGGTATTTCAACGGGATTATAAGTAGCTAATCACTTCAAATTTGTAAGATAGTTCCCCAGTATTAGTACTACAAATAGAATTTAAATCGAGGATAATAACAAGTAACAGTGTTAAGGAGATTGTGACTGTACAGTGTTGGAGGACAAGATAAGGATCAAAATGGCACAAAATAGGATATAGATCTCAATGTAAGCGGACGTTCCGGCAAGCAGTTCATATGGAGTAGAAATCAGGATGGATGCTGACTGAGTCAACGGCGTTACCGTTCCGTTGCCGAGGCGGAGAAGAACTAAGGAAGAAGCAGACAAATTAAGAGATGTGGTGCTGTAAGTGAAAATGCTTTTCCTCCGCCTCATACGTAAATGGAAAAAAAAAAGTATTCGGAAGGATGAGGAACTGAGGACATCTTACTCACACGGCTTGGTGTTGCTGAAGCAATGTCAGCAGAGTGAAATAAAGACATAAACTGGGACGGCTGTACTACTGTAAGTTGTTATCACTTCTTTGTAGTTTTACAAATGCTTGAAGGTCAAATTAAAT
The DNA here is from genome assembly GCA_021186555.1 of Reticulitermes speratus. NCBI lineage: Eukaryota > Metazoa > Arthropoda > Insecta > Blattodea > Rhinotermitidae > Reticulitermes > Reticulitermes speratus. The sequence continues at coordinate 28,224,872 of JAJKFL010000013.1, read as the reverse complement.
AACAGGCTGTCACTTGTTTCTGTAGACTGCAGTTTAAATCTGTGGGGGAAAAGTCTGTAATAAAATCTCGCAAAATTGCACCGCATAGAATTCCAGAAAAAAATTTTATTTATTGCACTTGGCTGTTATAATTTACTTCGGAGATTAAGACAAAGCGTAGGTTGACTCCCAGGTGCTTATTTTGAGAAGTTGAACTGGAACTAATAAGTAACTACTTACGGCGTTTGCGTGTCAATTAGTACCGAAGTTTAATGAGTACTTTATAGTATCATAGTATTTACCAAAAATAACTTACCTCTATGATTCTTTACGAGAAGCCGATAGTTTCTCAGCGGGTCAAGAAACTTCCCTTCCGTTATGGAACTTAAAGTTTATTGTCATGTCCACAATAGTCCACCACTGATGTACTGTATAAATCTAACCGGATGCATAAAGTAAAGTAGGCCAATTATTCGCACTAGTCGGTTATTAGGTGTAATTTTCAAGGGTTTTAAAAATAAAATTAGCTGTTGAGAGTATAGTGTACTTCCAAATTAAAAGTAGCAGTCGCCAGAGAATTATGTATAATATTAGTATTGTTGACAAACTAATTGTAGTTCTTTTATTCACTAATTATTAGTAATTGTATGATCATTTCAGTATTCCACACCTACAGCTGCAATAAACTTTAATCAGAATTCGTTGTTACAGAATGCAGACAGAGTAGACCATAAGAATTTATCAGTAATATTGAAGAATCTCTCTTAATGTTCCGCTCTTTGACGAAGTAATTGCTGCGTTGTGAATATTATCTACGCAGGCATCTCAGATTTGCTTCGACGTCTGATGTAAACACGAACACAATTCTACAGCTGTATAATATCGATATAATAGTTCAGAAATAATACTAAAATGGAGAATGAAACTTACAACAGCAGTATTTAAGAAATCTTGTATAATATTCCTGTCACTGGAGAACTAAATGTTGCTTTATTAATATGAAAGACACGGTCGAAATTGGAGATTTTAACAACGGCGTTGAAATGTCAGATTTTGCGGGATGTGACGCGGTGTCAATTGGTAAATTGCTGCCGACGTTTCAGGGAAGCTTATACACCCTAAATATGGAGGTAGCAAGCTCCGCCGAAACGTTGGCAACTATTTAGCAAACGACATTATGCAGTGCTCCAAAGGACCTTAATTTTCTACTACACAGTCGTGTTGACTTTGAAAACAAAGATGACATAAGCCTAGCTTCAGTTGGTTTTAAGCACAAGAGAACCCATTATGTGCAGATGAAGAAGCCGAGGGAATGCGCCTGTAGCCGATTTAGCCAATATACATTTCGGAGAAGGGAAGAAGAGCCGTGTTGGGTTTCCATCTGCTGCTGTCGTTCAGAGTTCTAAGTGAACTGGAGAGGAATGTTAATTCTTAATGTATGATCATACAGTCAATTGAAAACATTTCACTTCTAAGTGTAAAATGTAAAGGTAAAGGTCTCCTCGTAACTCGCCATGAAGGCAAAGGGGGGAGGTAGAGGTACTATAGCTCTACTCATTCTTAACGTCGGCGCTAGATGGGGGTGGGTGGTCAACGCCACGCCCTGGCCGCTCCCCCCCCCCCCCCCCCCTCGGGAACGAACTCCGCTACCGATTGAATATAGGTTTGTTGACCCCCAGGGCCGGTCTGGACGTTCTGGGAAAGAGAAAACCACTTGCACCCACTGAGGTTCAAACCCCGAACCGTCCAGCCCGTAGAGAGTAAAAGGTAAAGCAACCCCATTACAGGCCTGGACAGGCCCTGAGGGGTCCAGGAGGTTGAGGCTCCCAGATTTCTGGACAATCGGCACATGAAGGTGGTAAGGTTGTCAGCCCTACGCACCGGCCGCCTTTACCCCCCAGGAAATATTCCTGGTACTCATTTCTGTTAGAGGCTGAGTCGACCCCAGGGCGACCGAAACGATTATGTCAAGGAATTAATTCCAATGACACCATCGGGAATCGAACCCGCGACGTTCCGGTTTGTAGCGTAGTGCCTCAACCAACTACGCCACCGCGCGCCCCGTAGAGTCGCTGTACCGATTACGCCATCCCGGCCCCACACTTCCAAGTGTAAATTGAGTTGTACTAATTTTATTCTGTTTTTCGTATCGAAAGTTTTTCAAGATAACCGGTTAAACATTTAGGCGTATTTTTGGCTCTGCAGCTGCTATACGTGTTGAGAAATAATTACAATTACCTTGCGAAGTCCTTAGTGATTTATACTGCGTGTGACGACAAGTGAAAGTTTCCGATTTGTGTGCGTAAGGAGTTCGGGAGGGGTTTCTAACACATGCGTTAGAACAAGCATGTCTTTATTTGCAAAGTTCTTTTCGAGCTAGACCTCGGATGTACTCGTAGTTGGAATAAAATTCGGGAACGTGGAGTTACCCTCAACTGTCAAAATTTATTGCTATTGAAACAAACCTCCGTTTTTCACCAAGTTAATTGTTAAATAAAAACACACCAGATTTTTCTTACAAACGTAATTTGGTGAACTACTGTAATTTTGACTCCGACTAATTATTCTAACTGTCAACACACCTGCTACTTGCAGCGTTTTGCTTCTAAGAAATGTAGGTAGAATTTGAAGCAAACTCAACTTTTTATTATCTGACTTAATTAGTCTCTTCTTTTACCTTTATTCTCCGTACTATAAATTGAAGATCCTCACCTGCCAACTTTCGTACCCGATTTTAGACTTGTTTCTTCTCTGAAAAGCTCCCGTGGAATGAGGTGAGCCCCTTTCCTCTCCTCCCGCCATTTCGTTAACATTATCATGTTCGCTGAATGTTTTAATGGAGTTTTCACACTTCGCACTTGCCACTGTACATAATGGAATCGCTTACATGTGGGCAATATAATGGCAGAGTTCGTGCGTTTTGCTTAGGTGCTGCCTTACATAAATATTTTGAAACTGTTGCTACGTTCTATGTCTTCTTACCTGCATTACTTACTTGCATCCTTTCTTGGTTGCTAAGATCGTTGTGGTGCGATCGTGTTTAAGAAAAGAGACAGTTTTGCTCCCAGACATCCTCTACCCCAGTGTCACTACAATTTCTGAACCCGCTGTTATGGGATACCTCATAAATATTAGTATTTTAGTGCAGTTTAAATCTCTAGAAACAAGCGCAGCATGTCATAATTATTACGAAACTTACATTCTTGGACTTCATCATTAGTCCCTGTTAGCATCATTTGTCATTTTGAAACTTCGGGAATATGAATATACAAAAGTTTCAGAAGATTTACGAATCACAAAAATTTACTAAACGGGGAGTCCGCAGAAGAGTGGTGGGGTTTCGAAAGCGAATATTTGGAGAATGATAAAGACGTTCAAGTAATTAAAATTTGCGAAATTAGAACGTAAGGCAAATAGTTTCTAATTAAATTCACACCAAAGTGTATGTCTCAGAATAATAACCGATTTGTGGGCGGCTAACAACAAAACACAATGCGCCTTTTTTTTTCTTTTTTTTTTGCGGACAACCACACACTTGGCACGATCATACGAAACTAAAGTCGAAAGTGTCTTAACTTCGGCGGCCATCCTTCAAACGGGTTGTATGGCAGAATGTCAAGCCGCAAAAATTAATGTGATATCTCGTGGGTATTTCCAGTTATAGCCTGCCGAAGCCCCACCATCTTTTTCGGACACAAAGTATAAGGAAATTAGATAAGTAATTTAAGTTCTTGATAACACAGCTACATTAATGTATCGTTTGTTTCATTTTCGCTAGCCTAGATATAATTTACGTTCTGTAATGGTTGATCCCGTCCTCCTTTCGTTTTGAAATGTCGATATTCTTATGACTCTCGAATCCTGCTCGCCGCATGGTTGCGTGCTTGTGTTGTTACATTGCAGCAGACACCTTTTTGCAGTTCGATCCACCGCCAGTCTGAGTATCTAGGATAGAAGAGGTGCAAGGCTGTGGTGCTAAGGAGAGTAAGTACTATAATACAACTACGCTTTAGCATTACTATGCTCCATGCGATTAAAAATTGTAATCGCTATTTCATTATTCACTTCGAAAAATATTTTCTTCATTTTCCACAAAAATTTAGTTTGTTTTATGGCAGGAAAAAATATAGTGTATTTTTTCAATTAAGGATATAGACGTTATATGCTCATTTTTTCTTTCCTTCTTTTATTTGTTTTTTTTTTTCGTTTGTGGTTAGCGCATTTATGTAATTTACGTCCCAATGCTTGTACTTGACGTACGTGTCTATTTATGTAAGCACGTACAGGGCACACTTCTGAAGGATTACTTTCTGAAATTCACCTTCGCCCATATAGCCATTGTGTAATTTACATAACTGTAATCACAAACCAATAACTGATTCGAGATAAATGCATATTTTACTGCATTGTTTTATTATATTTCCACTACTTGTTTCGATCACATTACAGGGTCATCATCGTGAGGTTTCACACTGATGAATTAGAGAATATTGAAGTATTTACTTTTCATTAATGTATTCCAAATATTTTTTAGATGTTAAGCAGTGCAGTATTTACATATTTATTGAAATAAATTGCTGGGGGATTGGCGCTGCATGCACTGAAAGCTTTGCAGGTTGTAAGTTCTCGCGGGCTTGTTATCCCAGCAATGGCTGTAAATTGTGTTTCTACGGGGCGATTGAATTTTCCCGAGTGGCTCTTTCCCGTTTCTTAGTAACGACTCTTGTTTGGGTTGTACCTGATAAATGGGTTCTCCCTGAGTGGTATTTATTCGTATCCCATCAATGGTTCAACTTTGGATTTTCCCCTACTAACGTGTGTTCGTCGTGTCCTAGCAACAACTCCAATTTGGGCTTTTTTCGACAGGATTTTCCTCATTTCCTAGTGGCGGCGCCAGTTAATGTTTTTTCAAAGAAGTGATTGATGCTCGAATTTCGTTTTGACCATTCTGTGACTAAGTTTCGAAACAGAAACACCAATATTTGTCCCAGTGGTTTTCTCCGAGACAGACTTTTGTACTTTCACTTTCCCCGGACTCTAGCATGGGCCATAGACTTTCTCGCAAGCGATAGGTTCGTACCGCAGAGGAATAATAATAATAATGATAATAATTTACTATTTGTTTAATCACGTTACATATTCAGAAAAGCACCCCCCGCTTCTGATTTCTCTTAGCGACGAATTTTTACCGCACATAAAACACACTCCGACTTACAATTATTAGTCTATTTCATGGACTTTTGTTCTAATAACGCATAAAGCTAACTATCCCTATAGGTACAAAATCGTGGAAATATCACGCTTATGCCTATATAACGTTTCGGCGTTTAAACCCGAATACGCAGCCATTTAATTTCCGGTTTGGATACAGACGTATCAGGCGTGTGTCTGTTTTCGAAACAGAAATAGTGAAACTCAAATACATGTCGAAGCATATAGTTAAGTGTAGACATGCCCAAACAGGAAACGACAGGATCAAACTGTCAGATAAGTTCCTATTTCGTATGATCCAAGGCTTTACCACTAACACGAGGTGTGGCAGAAAGATAATGTGCGTGTATTAAATTGGGTTAGTCAAAATATTGTAACGTTATTTTATAAGACAACAACAATGCAGTAGGAAGCAGCGTAGTAGATAAACTCAACAGAAAATAATGCTTTTTCATATAAGAGTCGTGCCACTTGAAGTCACCAACTAGTTACTAACTGTAGTCGTTTAGTGTACAAATTATGACATGTGATGATGACTATGTAAGAGACACGTAGACAGATATACGTTGTTTGACACGTGCTATCTGAGAAGGAATTTCGATTTACGTTTACGTTAATATGAAAACTTCGTGCAAAGTTTAATTCTTCGCAGAGAAACCCATACCGGGTCGCCTCGTAATGTGAGAGTGTCGTATAGCCTGCATATGAATTATCTTTGTACGCAGATGGGTTTTGTTTTATTGTATATACCTACTTATTTATCTTATTGTATTTACTTTATCAATAGCTAAGATCATAGCCTCCGAAGATAACATATTAAGGAATAATGGATTAGAGGATTAGAAAATGTTTGAACGGAACGGAAGTAGCGTAACCTTAGGCACTATCCTAAACTTTGTTTCGAGAAACTTAGTAAAACCATGGAAACTCAGAATAGCCGGCATCAGGGCCGAAATGTGAAGCAGCGATCTCCCGAATACGAATCAGGAGTGCTATCCGCTCAAACACGGTGTTTTAAATTTAAATTATTCTCGTATTTAACATTTGTTTGAACTTAATAGACTATCTTTTTACGGTAGGGAATCCTCGAATGAAGTACCAGAATATAAACGCTTGAAGCAAAAAGGGTTTTGATTAAAAGTTGGCTGGATACATATTTTTAGACTTTCATTAGGTCAGTGTAATGAATGGATGGCTTGAAACTACTTCCTTTGGTGATTAACCTTTCGGTTACCCTTTGTGGGGCGTTGTGTGTTGAAATATATTCCAGACAGTTCTATACTGTTCAGAAACTTAGGCTGTCCTGTAGCTTTGCTGTAAGTGAGATCCTTTTACATGCACAGGATTATCCAGACCCTCTGTAATTGGTGGCTTTGCAATACACAGTAGTATCAGACACCTCATGCGGAGTTGCGAAGTTACGATGCACGTTAAAGTCCAGTAGGTGCGTGTGAACAGAAGGTAAACAACTTAACGTCAAATGTAATTAACGACGGTGAGGTTTGTGTAGAATGACAGCGGAACAAAGAAACATGCCTAGACGTTTCAACATTGTAAGACAAGTTTCTATCCAGCCCTAAAGTTCGAGTACTTTGGTACAGCATTTGCAGGATTTGCTGTATGATGGAGGTGAAGTGGCTTTACAAACCGGTTCCAAAGACGATCTTCATTATGCGGAGGATATAATAAAGTGTAACGCAGTATATTTCTAACGCCGGGTTTTATCTTCTCCGAAGCTTCCTGACCGGCTGTGGCGCCCACCCACCTCTCTGTGCAGTGGATACCTGGAGCAAAGCTGCCGGAGCGTGAAAGTTAACATTCACCTCTATTAAGGCCGACGTTAAAAATGCTGGGAACTGTACCTCCAGTCCCACATCTGCCTCCTTGGCGTGGTACTTAATTAAGCACAAGGACGATTACCTTTATCTAGTCAGTGCAGTCCTTAGCGTACTTGTATGTAGGACCTAATGTATCAATGAACGTTTGAAAGAAAGAAAGGTTGGCAGAAATACTGAAACAGAGGAAGGACGATTAAACGGAGAAAGAAGAAAGAAATGTGATGAGAACGCAAGAAAATAAGAATAGATAGAAGTAGAATGCTATTGATGAGGTTATGAACACTACTTTAAATCTGGTTGGGTGTGAAACTTGGTCTCTCACAGTGAGGGAGGAACGTAAGCTGAGGATGCTAAAGAATAGGATACTGAGAAGGATATTTGGACCGAAGAGGACGAGCTAACAGGGAGTGGAGAAGACTACATAACGAGGAACTTTGTGATATGTACTCCTCACCAAATATTATTCGGGTGATCAAATCAAGAAGAATGTGATGGGCGGGGCATGTAGCACGTATGGAAGACAGGAGATTTGCATACATAGTTTTAATGGGGAGATCTGAGGGAAAGAGACAACTTGGAAGACGTGGACATAGATGGGAGGATAATATTAAAATGAATCTCGAAGAAGAGGGATGGTGGGGCATGACCTGGATTGATCTGGCTCAGGATAGGGCTCTTGTGAATGCGGCAATGAACCTTCGGATTCCATAAAATGCGGGGAATTTCTTCACTAGCTGAGGACCTGTTAGCTTCTTAGGAAGGACTCTGCTGCATGGAGTTAGTTAGTTAGTTAGTTAGATATATTGTTGCGTACTTTGTACAGCCTTCATTTGTTGTCAAGATGATATTCTCCACGTTGATCATTCATTTGTTTCTATGAATCTTCCTGTTTCTGCGCAGTGGTTTATACTGCTGTTGTCTTCCTCAGGCTACAGTCGTTACGGTCATGTAATTACTCGTATGCTGTGTCCCCCATCGTACCAGCTGACAGCTCAAGATTTTAATGTATCTGCATTTACTGACTCTGCTACAGTGATTCTTTGTACAGAGTTATATGCGAATTACTGTAAAGTTCTATCCGACCTGTGCACATCCGCCAACACTGGAGGCAGTGTGTAATTGCCGACCCACTGACACACGTGTCTAACAAACTACAAACGCTACGTTTGTAAGGTTCGAGGTCTCTAACCACCAATGCAACTGTAAATATTTGCTTTTTGTACTTTTGTGATCAGCCGGTTGATGGTTACCATCATTAGCCGAAATATGTAGCTGGTTTTATCTGTAAAATAAAGTTGTGTTTAGACTGAGTATATTTGAATTTGTTGTTATATTGTAAACACTACGGAAATGAATCTCCTCCGTTTCGTCAAGGGTTTCTTTCTTCTAAAGTTTAATAGTGACAGAACAGTTGTATTATGAAGGGATTTATATAGATAGACGCACATAGATTTATATAGACAGACGCACATAGATATGTATAGATAGACACAAACAGATTTATACAGATAGACGCACATAGATTTATATAGATAGACGCACATAGATTAATTTCCGGTCTATTTACTGTTTTATCATCCTCAAGAATCCACCACAGTAACCACAGTAAGCAACGTTATAATTGCCGAAGTGTTTCTATGTCACCGGTCTCATAAGAAAGAAGATACATTATTGTTATCATATATATCGTATATACACACACACTAAAACCCGGCTATAACTACATAGGTTAATGCGATACCTGCTCCATATTCGGATATTCTGCGGTAACAATTATTTTATCACTGCTAAACATTACATTATAGTATTCGCTCACAACAACACTCGTTTATAATGACTCAAAATATTCAATCCCTTTCATAACGACGTTATAACCGATTTCGACTGTATATATACACACAGTCGAACCCGGTTATAACGACATCGGTTTATACGACACCTCGTCAATACCGTCAGATATTCTGTGGTACAAATTAATTCCTCATTGTTAACCATAACGTTACACTACTCGGTTATAACAACACTCGTTTATAACGACACAAAATATTCAGTCCCTTCCAGGACGTAACCGAGTCCGTCTGTATATATATATATATATATATATATATATATATATATATACACGAAATTTGCATCAGCTGCGTTGTACTCGTAGTAATGCCGGAACTGATTGGAAAATGAGCAATTTTTGAGTGATTAGTGACATATGGGACGACTAAGCGAGTCCGTGCTTTCTCTCGGTCATGCTTATGGTAGTCCATGTAGGGTGCAAAAAGTACTTCCCGATTATGTCAGAACTGCACATTTTACTTCCATTGCGTTCTACTACAACCTTTTTTTAAGTTATGAAGTATCGTGGGAATGGTCCTTCATGGTGTGTGTTGGGCTGTCGTTACTAGTGCTCTTCTGTGTCAGTTTGTCTAGTTCGTTACTCATAAAATCTCTTTAATGTATCTGTTTTCAGTATTATCCGAGACCTACCGGGGTTTGTTGTTAACAAAAACTGATATCTTCTAAGCAGACATGCTACAGTCAGTCCCTCCCTCTTGGGGGATCGAGCCCCGATGTAACTCGTGACCGGGTTTTGGTTGAACTTTGTAGTCAATGTCTTTGTAGGGCACCTCTCTGACAAGAGGAAGGGTGTGTCCTGTATTCACTGTCTTGGGTTTGGTCAAACGTAGATAAGTATTTAACATTTCTACACAATAAGCATAATGACATTGTTTACAGTGTTACATACAGGCCTGTAAGGTGTGCATAAAGCCTCTGTTAGTCCAGGAATTTTACAACAGATTATGCCTTACCATACTGGGCTTTTGCTAGAACGGCAGCTTAGTTACTCGAGCGGCCGTGTGCTTAATCGCCTCCAAATTTAAGCCTCATATATATTGTCTGTGTTGGCGGTGCGTCTTGGAGAAGACTAGCTTTGTATAACGGGTCGAAAGGAGTAGAATTCCCTGTTTGTTCTTGGCGGAAGAGTAGAGACAGCTGTCCTCCGAAAAGTTACACATCTGAAGGTGCGTTCGCTTACATCGCGAAAAGCGCCTATTAGCTTCGTCATGTCTGTCCATCCTTCTGTCTGTCCCCATATGTCAGCGCCGTTCCCAATGGACGGATTTCAGTGAAATTTGATATTGGGGATTTGTACGAAAATCTGTGGAGAAGCTGCACATTTAGTTGCAATCAGACAAAAATATCGGGCACTGTACGTGGTGGTCTGAGTTCTCGTACTTTTGTATTGTTTACGGCGGCACGAAATACTTATTTTGTAGCTCGACAACAGTGCAAAGGGAATCCAGTGCTGCATTTCCCTGTCAACATTGAACACTTTTATTGTTGACACCTACGTATACGCCACCAAAAATAAAAAGGGAACGTATTGTTGTGTTTCCATGACAACTACGTGTACGCGAACGCGCCACAATGTTACGTTATACGTACATTGCTTATCTTTTTATAACCTACGCTTTTATAATTTTTAATTTGACAGTAGAAAATATCAAAGGGTAAGCCATACAGCAACGTGTTCTGTTACATATAAGGACCACTAATGTTAATGTCTTCAGTAGGAGAGAACTGACGCTCAGTCCCTTGGTACTGCGGCCTTAAATGGCCCTATTGTATCAGCTTCTGATGATAGATGAGTAGGGATAACTTGGAGGGGAAAACTGTAGTCCTCGGAAGAAAACCTGCTACAGTGCCACTTTGTAAACCACAAATACCGCAAGAACTACCCTGCTATTGGCCCTGAGACTCTACGGTGAAAAACCGCCAATTAACTTTGAGATACGGCACGGCTTACTTCTAATCGTAGTTTATGAACAAGTGCCTATTTGCCCGGTTTAGCCAAGAACAAAAAAATGTCTAGGAGAGGACTGCACACATTAAGCTGCCTGTAATGCGCTTACACAGATCGATGGAAAATAATCGCGAGAGTGTACTGACGTATATTTTTAAGATGAAGATTTTCCACTTTAACACAACGACAATGGACCCCCAGAATATGCAATTTTGCGCTACTGAATCTCGGTACAAATGACTGGATTACAAAAGATGTAAGCAATTTAAATCAAAATATGAATTACTTAGGACTACTTCGGAATTCATTCATTCTGTAGTCTGTCTTACGACAGGTCCGTAGCCTCTTCCAAAGCGAGTTCTCCACAGGGTGCGATCTAGTGCTTCCTCTTTCAATTTCCAGTATCTTTTATTTTCCTTAAGGTCATCCAGTAGCTGCTTACGTCTTCTTCCTCGTCGTCCCGTCATTTCTATCCTTCCTTCTAACTTTCCTTCAATCACGTGTTTCAGAAGGCAGTTTCTACGCAAGATGTGACCAATCCAGTTAGCCTTTCTTCTTTTTATTGTATGTAGTATATTCCTCTCCTCCTTGACTCTGTGTAATACTTCTTCATTTCTCACACGATCGGTCCAACTGATCTTCTCCATTCTTCTCCAGCACCACATTTCAAAACTTTCCAGATACTTCTGATCTACTTTCCGAAGTGTCCACGTTTCAGCACCATATAAAGCTATGCTCCAAATGTAGCACTTTACTAGTTTCTTCCTTAAATTTAATTCCAGTTTGCTGGTGAAAAGATTTTTCTTCTTGTTGAATGCGTTTTTTGCCATGGCAATTCTGGATTTAATTTCACGTGTACACCTTGCATCACTTGTTATCATGCTACCCAAATAATTGAAATATTCCACATTCTCCAATTGTTTTTGATCTATCATAATTTTCATTGGGGATGGTTGCCTTGAGATTTTCATTACTTTAGTTTTTCCCACATTCATTTCCATTCCATAGCGTCTTCCAATTTCAATTAGTCTATCAATCATGCCCTGTAGCACCTTTTCTTCCCTAGCCAGTAGCACAAGGTCATCTGCATATTTCACAGTGCGAATTACTTGTCCTCCTATTTTGAATTCTCCAAACCCTTCAAGAGCTTCCTTGGTAAGGTACTCGCTGTATAAGTTGAACAGAATCGGTGACAAGCAGCAACCTTGTCTAACTCCTCTTCCAATCTTCACACTTCTCGTCTCCCCTTGGTCCAGTCGTATTTTGACACTCTGTTCCATGTACAATTTGCTGATCAATCATCTTTCGCGCCAGTCTATCCCAATTCCTTTTAGGATTTGCATTAATTTGGTCCAGTTGACACGGTCAAATGCCTTCTGCCAGTCTATGAAGCAAGCACACAATTCCTCATCTATGACCAAGGTTCGTTCTGATATTATTCTCAGCATCCCAATTGCATCCCTAGTTCCTTTTCCTCTTCTAAATCCAAACTGATCTTCCCCAAGTGCATCTTCAATTTTCCTCTCAATCCTTCTTCTAAGTATCCTCGCTACTATCTTTGCTGCATGAGCGATGATGCTGATTGTGCGATGGTCGCTGCATTTTGTAGCTTTGGGCTTCTTCTTTAAGGCAATCATTGTAACTTCAATAAAATCTCTGGGCCATTCTCCAGTTATATACATGCTGTTGATCATCTGTGTCATTAGCCTTAGACCACCTTCTCCCAACATTTTGAGTACATCCCCAGGTATATCATCATCTCCTGTAGCCTTCTTATCCCTCATCTCCTTGATAGCTTTTTCCACTTCACTTTGCAAAATATAAGGGCCTTTCTCGTCTTCATCTACTTCATCTTCAGGTTCGACTTCTAGATGTTCTGGTCGATTAGCTCGATCGTAGAGCTCTGTGATATAATTCTCCCAAATTTGCAATACTCGTCTCTGATTTATTATTATATTGCCGTGAGAGTCTTCGATGCCTAGTTTAAATACCAATCTAATCTTGTATGATTTATTACAACCAGAGGAAAAGTAAGATGATTGACAACAGTAATTATATTTACAAAGAAGTGTTTGTGTTATAACTGAAAATATTTACTGAAATTGTTACTTAGACCAGTTAATAGATACAATCCTAAGGTGCGTGCACTCCTTTATTGAAAGCTTAGACAAGTGTCACGTCAGAGGTAAAGTCACAAATGGCGGGGGGTTAGAATTTTGTTCTTGTGGCCGAAGAAAATAGCGTAATTATTGATTTACGCAGGGATTGGTTTTTAGAATTCTATTAACTAACATTGAAAATATAATGGAATTAACGGGATTTGGTACTTATATAATATTATTCTAAATTTAAATATAATGGAAAGATCGTATGGATTTTGATAGCATATAGTAATATAGACACATGTAAAGAAGGTTCTTCTACTAAGAGAGATGATGCCCCAGAGGAATTCTAATGCAAGAGCTCAGAATCATAATCCATCCATTATCAAAAGGTTTGTGGCGGATTTTGACGCAGTATAAAAACTTGATTCTGCGGCCGCTCGCTTACTGGGATTGTGGGTTCGAATCCCGCCGGGGGCGTGGATGTCTGTCTCTTGTGAGTGTTGTGTGTTGTCAGGTAGAGGTCTCTGCGACGGGCTGGTCACTCGTCCAGAGGAGTCCTACCGAGTGTAGTGTGTCTAAAAAGTGTGTGATCGTGAAGCCTCGAAAAATGAGGCGGCCTAGGCCCCCAAGGGGCTGTCGAGCCAGTGAAAAAAATGAAAAAATAAAAACAAATAAAAACTTGATACGGGACAAAGAAATTATCATCATAGTGCTAACCAATCATCTAAAGATGGGAGTAGAACGAATTCCCGAAATGTCCTGTCTATAACGTATGCATTTGACAACGTAGTACCTAATGTTCATGAAATGAATCAGAATAATAGGAAACAAATTTTATTGACTCGGTGCGGTGTAACATCGTAGTTGCTGTAGTGAGTGATTAAGCCACTGGATCGGCAAGCGAGGAATCGTGGTTCCATTCCCGGCAGGGGCAAGGGATTGCTTTCTTGTCAAAGGCGTACTGACCTGTGTGGTGCCCACCCAGTCTCCTATTGAATTGGGGTACCGGGAGCTCTTTCCCCGCGGGTAAAGCAGTCGGGGCATCAACTGACCATCACCTCCATCTAACGCCGAGGATTAGAATGATTGGCGCTAAACATTCCCTGTCCCATATGCCTTCATGGTGTGTACAGGGGAAAATTTTAGTTGTTACCTTTATGTTATAAGATTTAGCCTAAATCAGAAATAACTAAGCACCACAAAGCTAGTGCCGTATGTGAAACACTAGATGCTTTAATTGTTTTGACGGCAACAAACGGGCCCACCAGATTAAGATTCTTCCCCTTTTCCACTTGAAGACGAAAACACTTTCCTTTTTCGAAACTTTTCGGTATAAAGAAAACAAAAGTCGACGAAAGTGTCCCAAATGCTAGTCAAGCTTTTCGAAAAGGGCGTATTTGGAAAATATGGCTACTCGAGGCCTTTGCTGTTCTGGAACGTTACGCGGTGTATATTGTTAGTTTGTTACCGACGTTTCGGGAAAGCCTATCCGTCCCATCTTGAAGGTTCAAGCAGTCCAAGACTGCTTGAACCTTCAAGAAGGGACCAATACGTTGTCCCGAAACGTCTGTAACCAACTACCAACATACACCGCGTGACATCCCAGAAGAGCAAAGACTTCAACAGAACCGTGGCGGGAGCCTGAAATCTCGCATGATTACTCGAAATTGGAATACAACTTTCTACTGCGTTTTAAATAGGCGCTATTTTAGGGAATTAGAGAGATTTATGTGGCCCTGTTGTAAGGGGATCGATACAAACCGCAATGACTTTTACCGCAGCGTTTAGTGTTTACTGCCAGTACCAAAAATTGATTAAATTCCATTGATTAGATTTTGAGATGAAATTTTTAGACGGACTGACAGGACCTTCACATTGTGCGTGACCAGAGCGCCTGCTATTCCAGTGTTGCAGAAATAACTGCTTATGTCCACCATATGATAATTAAGGCATTAATAGAATTGGGGCTACAATCGGTGGTGCTGCATCACAAGAGGAAGTGTTCATTTTCCACAGATGCTTGCTTCTGATTTTCCGAACCGCAGACTGTTTTGGAGTTTTGTGTAAAAGGTTCGAAATTTTGAAATTTGGTTGATTTACTCTCCGGTGAATCGTTTGAAGTTTCTAAAATCTGGCTTGATATAAATCCGTTACGAAATTAATGACTTTCGAAGCAGTGTGCGATGTATAGTCATATTCAAACATTGTGATTACACTGTACGTAAGTAATGTTAGGTGCTAAAAGTTTGAAGCTGTTTCCTTGAGACGATTCTGAACTTTGATTAATTTGTAGGTTATTTATCGACACCGTTTCGACTTCTGAGACCATATATCGTCGTATAAAATGGATATGTGTTTCTGAATAGCGATTATATAATGTTTGCAAAGAAACGTTTGTGTCCCATTTGAAAGTTCCACCCAAACATTTGCCTGGAGATGCTGAAGAAAAGCAAGAATATTATTTACTAGTTCTTTAATCGTATACAATGTGTTAACAAAAAAGTGTTACAGAGTTTGAGAGTGTGTAATACTCATTGAAATGAGCATATCGCGCAGGCCATTTGACTGGGTCTCCACCTCCTATCCACTGTCCACCGAAAGTCTGGTGCAGGTGCTGTCTGTGAACGCGGAGAAAATGAGGCGTTTCCCCATCATGCATTAACCACGTGTGTGGTTGATGAACAGACACGTCTTCAAACAGTACTGGTAAATCATCAAACAAAAACCTATGGTGCAGTACACCTCATAGTCTGTTAGGTAAGACAACTGGTCCTAAGTGCTGGTCTCCTAAGATGACCTTCTCTTATAGCGTACTGCAGTGTTATCCTCGTAGTATCCACTTGCATGCATACATCGCCCATTTCTTTGACGGTATTGGAATTAGAACATACGTTGACTGGGAACTTTGTGCTAGTTTAAGTGAGTACTACACACCTTTAAAGTCTGTAACTCATTTTTTAACAACCCGTGTATTATGGGTAAAAATATATATAGTATAAATCCGGTATGAAAATTACGTGTATTCTTAAAAAATGTTTGGTTGAGGATGTTACGTGATGTATCGTATTTTGATGATAAATGCGAGTGTTGATATGTACTTCCCCGTGTCTTCAAAAATGTAGCCTCTCTCTTATCTTCTCCTTCCAAAATATCCCAGGGACCTTATTTCAGGAACTGGAATGTCTCTTTCTGTCATTTGCTGTCTATTCAGACCTCACGTCTGTGTTCCTCTGTGTCGGAAATTGTGCCAAGATCCAACGACTCCCTCGCATAAATTATTAATTATTCATAAGCTTCAAAGAATGATGCGGTCGTCTTCACTGAGGTTGAATAATTTCTGCATAAAATGCGTGAACTATTTCAGCAAAACCTGTCGGGTCACACGTTTCAGATTTAATTTGTATTTCAGCACACTTCGGTTGTCCTCTCTCCGACGATTTTACCTTTATTAAACTGGTTTGCTGAAAAACGAACCACTGGAAGTCATTAATTATCTGCATGTTGGTTATAAACTGGTCAAAAGCGTAGCATTTTAGCTTAACTAAATATGACGCAAGAAAGTAAACGCGTAATGAACTGGATATGATGATTTCATGCCGCCAAGCCCATTGGACTCTTCATTTTGAGTTTAGTTCATTTTGCATCCTCACATCCTAATTCACATATACCATTATCATTCACGGTCTTTAAGCACATTCCAAAAACTTCACTATCAAATTTCGCTGTGAGTTTCTTGCTTTACCTGTCAGAATTACATGTCCAGTCTATTGTATGTTTTTCACTTGACCATCAATAAAATAGCAGGTTACCATACTTTGTATATATATAATCACAGAGTTTCTCGTCAAGTAATATTCACTATTAATTCTCTCTCACACAGAAACGTTTTTCTTAGCTATCTGTGTCACCTGTTGTTCGTACGGTTATCACTTATCCTCAAGGAAGAGCGTCAGGAACATTATTACACTTAATGGGTAAAAAGCATGCGACACATTTGCACACCACCTCGAACCTTAGCGCGATGGACGTGTTGATGCCTTAAAACACTCTACGAGAGTTGCCTCATGGCTTCATGCCGAAGTCGTGTTTATTTTTTACAAAAATAGGCTATTTTATCTTTTCATTTAAACACTTTACATGAGGAATTATATTCAACTTACATGACACTTGTTCAAAAATATTTTTATCGGGTTGTAATGCTGTTGGTTAAAATCAATCATAAAATTCGAATGTATCAAGGGGACGATTAAGTAATGGAGCGTGTGATGGATGTGGTATGTAGCACGCATGGAATATGAACAATTCATACAGAACTGCAGTTAGAAAACCTCACGGGGCGGGACATCTTCGAAAACGTAGAAGTGTGTAAGGGGCTAACAAAATCTGTCTTACAGAAATAGATCTGAACGTGTGAACTGAATTTAACTGGTTCAGGATTGTCCAAAGGCACAGCCTTGTAAACACGATAATTAAGATTTGGGTCTCCTAAAATAAGTACATTTCTTTACCAGGTGAAAAACAAACAATTTTTTCAGGAAAGTTGTAAATATGAAATTCATATTAAAACACAAATTAATTCAGTCTGAAAAATTTTAAAAATTATGACTTTGACTTCATAAAGCTATGGCAGAGCCAAAACTTTTGTTTGATTAACTTTAGCTGGTACTGCATATTAAACGCATATCCACAGAAAACTTTTTTCAGTGTGGCGTTGTAATTCGAGTGTTATTCGTTGTTAATGTTGTTATCAGTTTCCCCGAATTAATTAATTCCCCTTTTGAAACCAAGTAAATGGATGTTCCAGTTACATTTACAAAAGAGAAGTTGAAGTGCTCACAGCTTCGGTTTAAACGTGTACAATCATTTTAATGCAAAGGATGCTGTAATTAAGTACGCTAGTTTCAAATTATATTCGGACATAAAATGAGTATCAAATACAAACCCGTGCACAGCGAGGTTAAAATACCATCTGCATGGGATATCTGGCAGTGCCTACATCTGTGTGACACAGATAAGCGTGTCCGACATATGGATCCCTTATTCCGGATCAGTTAAAGGCAAAACAATTCAAACATTTGGATCTAAGGGGGAGGAAGCAGTAGTGGGCTAGCATAAATTGTATTGTGAAGAGAACTTCATAATGTACACTCTGCACCAATGATGAGCAAGCTTGTGATAAGGGGCCAAATCAAGAGAAAGAGAAACTTTTGAGGCCACATTGTAAGTAATACTGATATGTTTTACTTATGCATCATTAGTGGTAATACCCTGTCGTCAATAGTGCTAAAATTGGGGCGGTAAAAGGTATTTGAAAGTGATCTTCAAGAATTTGAATTAAGCGTGAAAAATATTGAAAAATAATCTGAACAGATAAGTTTTTATTTTGTCAGCTTTAAAATAAATCCTGAGTCAACATGCACATAATTTTATTTCCGTTCCATTTGTCCTTTCTTTTGCACTTTTTATCGCCTTTTACTATTGTTCAAGAAAGGAAACTTCAGTGAGACAGTTGACACTACTTATTGGTCACTAAAATGTTAATACCTGGAAATATTTGAGAAGTTGCAACACTAAACAGCGCAGTAGTTGCAACCTATTTCTGATGGAGTGTTTGGAGAGCTGTGATACGTCAGCCATTTAAAGTTGCTTAGGTTTGGCAGGTGGGACTTCCATTTCTGGCAGGAATGTTGTGTAGCGTCCTTCACTCGCACGTCCGCAATATCTGTGGGTCTCACCAAGCTTTGTATCGAATGGCTATCAGGAACATTTTATGCCTGGGTAAAGACGACAGTAACGTGAAACTAAAACTCACTTCCTTCAAGAATATATTGATTAAGAATATCTACAGATTTGGCTTTAGGCGCGCCGTTATCGGAACGTTTACTAAAAGTGTAATATAATGGAGTTTTCATTTGGAAGTTTCCGTTGTGTTGCGCGTAGTAATTTACGTGTAAAATAATATGATTCTTTCCATAAAGACTACATTTAATGTCATCTAACTACCTGTCTGCCGATCCCAGTGGCCGTGCGGTCTAAGGCGTGGGTCTTCAGCCGCTCGCTTACTAGGATCGTGGGTTCGAATCCCACCGGGGGCATGGATGTATGTGTTGTGTTGTAAGGACGGTAGCATGGAACGTAAAGTGACATGAAGGACGAAAGAATTTAAACAGTACAAAAAATTTATCAAAGGGGAAAAACCCCGGACAGGCCAAAAAAAAAACCACCGGGGGCATGGATGTCTGTCTCTTGTGAGTGTTGTGTGATGTCAGGTAGAGGTCTCTGCGACGAGCTTGTCCCTCGTCCAGGGGAGTCCTATCGACTGTGGTGTGTCTCAAATGTGTGTGACCATGAAACCTCGATGAAACGAGGAGGCCCAAGCCCATATAAGGCTGTCGAGCCATAAAAAAAAACTACCTGTCTAGACGTTGTAACGTTGTCATCAAGATATGTACTTTCCTATGCACTGGTAACAGATTATTATACAATGTCATGCGTTCAGTATATTGAAAGCCAAGTCTCCAAAGCTGTTAGAATATTAAAAGTTTCACTAGACCAACATATGCACTATATTCTTATAACCAAGTCAATCACCCCTACATATGTTTCGGCCTATAACAGGCCATCCTCAGGGGGTCAAAGATTTTTACATAGACTTTACATCTGTTGTTCAATTTTTAAAAAAGTTAGTACAGCTACATAAAAGTAAAATAAATCTTAGGTCCCAATGGATTTAGGTATTATTTCTTTCAGCTGTAAAATCCTAGGGAATGTGTTTACATAAAAGCTTAAAATTACATATCTGTTGTTATATAAAAATTAAAGGCAGTCCGGTCTTGTATGCAGTTATCACAAGGATGTTGAAGTTTTCCTGTGCTTTGTTGTTACGAGTTCTGCGTTGTGTGGTGCACCGTCTGGTTGCGTTGTGACTAGTCTTGTGATCGACTTGGTTATAAGAATATAGTGCACATGTTGGTCTAATAAAACTTTTAATTAGTTAACAAGATGCACGGTGAATACAACGTGAAACTATTAGAATATGTTTATGTGTATATTTATTTATGTTTGGTAACATATCTACACTCACAGTTTACAATGTTACAAAGTCTGTTGTAAACGTTCCTGTATATCACACGTTAGTGTTGTGTACTTCACATTACTGGCTTAATAGCGTGTTTGGCCGTGCCATGGCTCAGGCGGTAAGTCGCCGGCCACTCACCACGGAAGCACGGTTCGATCCCGGGTCAGTCCATATGGGATTTGTGGTGGACAAAGTGGCACTGGGACAGTTTTTCCCCGAGTACTTCTGTTTTCCCCTGTCAATTTTCATTCCACCGGTGCTCCATTACTCGGAAAAACGAAAAAAACACGAATCATCTTCATCACAGGGTTGCACAATAAGCCTCAAGGCTGCGGTGCGCCCGTAGCTTCTCCTGCAGGGCCCTTCATCAAAAAAAAAAATTGCGTGTTTTTTGAACAGCACTTGTACCTAAGAAGAAACTATCCATTGCTTTATACACTCAAAAATTTCAAAAATCGCCTCCTTTCTTAACACACAATTTGCGTTAGGGAACAACGGATTGAATATCGTTTCTTCAGATAATGAACCAAGAGACGTCGAGGGATGTAAAAAAAATTATATGTATGAAAAATCACTTCTCTCGATTTCCGCTGTCATCCTCGATACCTTACAACTGTAGGATGTTTTCCAATACATGGAAACGAAATCCTATGAACGACGTTTGGTGCCCATATTACTTACTCTATGGTGAACTGTGCCTCCGTTATATCGTATTTGGCGACCTTATCACATACCTTTAAACGAGAAAAAATATGCAGTATAGTTCCCAAAACTCCACGATATCGTAGAAACCTGCTACATTGATTTCGCTGCATACCTGTTGAAGGTAAAACCAATATTATGCGTATGTGTGTCGTATTTCGTTCTACCGATAGTTTAAACTGTGTTTCGCGTGGGAAGCGAAAGTTCATTCAGTCTATAATTCTGATTCCTCCAATATTCACGGTGTAGTGATGTAGTTTGTGCACACACCATCTGAAATAGTTCTCTTAACACCATAAAATTGCTCCCAACTTATTCCTCCCAGTGTCGTAGTTGGAGTAGGCATAGGGGCTTGCAATGACTAGAGCCCAACTCGTGCCTCTAACTGAAGCGGACAGCCCCACAAAGGAGAGAATTCACAGTGCTGCAGGTAATTATTACATCGGTAAACTGAAAGCATTCGTACACACTGCAGTGGTAATGTTGAGGTGTTAGTGATCAGTGCTGTGCCAAGCTCAGGCAGTTGGAGGCTGACAAAGTAGCAATGGGACATGGTTTCTTTTGTACCATAACCCGGTTTCACTTGGAGTTATACCTTTGATCTGGCATTTCGTCATATTCATAATAAATGATTAGTAGCGATCAGAAATTTAATTTTTTTTCCAGTGGCGTCAAGGGAATTCTTCAACCATCACGCTTAGCTATATGCAGTGCATCTTCATATTCGAAGAAGATGAAAGTGGAATCAAAATTATATATCTGTTACTTTAGGATTAGTTTTTCGTTTTATTCCTTTGAAGGCCACTTGACATAATTACAATATATTTCACTTCTGGCAGTTGACATACTCTGCTTTACCCTGTTCAGGAATTGTCGCTAATACAATCACAAAATTAAGCCTTTCGAAACGTAACGCATTTTGAGGTAATCCACGCTAAGTGAGGATAACATTCATCATTGGGATTCGTTGTTTGGAACGTTTCCTGCAGAGCATTGCTCATGTCCAACCGATTGATCAGTGAGGCCCTTTGTAATTCCAGGAACACTGCTGTCATTTATTTTCTTCCTGATGGATGGACACAGAAATCCTTTAGGCAGAATGGCAAGTGATACTGGCATTAGAGAGTCGACTTGATTTCCAATTCTTTGCTGTGAAATCACATATCAGTAACTGGAATTATTTCGACTATATGTTTCGAGGTTCTGTCATAATCACGACACGTTACGCAAAATGTGTAAGTAGCACTTTATTCTTACTTTCCTGGAATGGTCGGAAGAATCTTACGTCTATTTAATGACGTAACAGGTGCGTAAATTTGATATATTTTCTGGTTTCAACCACAGATTAATTCTCAGATTTTGCAAGTGCATATAGGTGCAAGGTCCCTTTCACTGTTGAGTGTTTTTTTATATCGGGGTAGTTGTGGCCCAAATAATGTGTCATATCTATTCTTACAGTTAATTTTCAACACCTTAAATTGATATCGAACATCTTCATTTGGTTTTTTTTTTTTTTTTGCTGACGGTTAGCAGGCATATCATGAACGCATGAACCACGATGTCTTTAAATTCAGTTAGAATTTTAAATCTTTATACTCTTTCTAAATAGAGAGCCGTATTTGTTACCTCACGCTTTTTAAGAACCAAGCTTAGCAGACTCTTCAATACTTGCATTCAACACTAAATTTTCCCACCTCTCCTTCGTCTGCCTCTTCATCTTCTACCTTTTGATATTTTACAGGATAAAATTTTTCAGAAAACGTACACTTTCATAATTTCGAAATACTGGAACCATTTCAGTTTATAATCAGTTATTGTACCTAGTATTTAAAAGAAGCTGAAGTTAGTTTGTCTCCCATCGTGTTGATTTCTAACCTGGTCAATTATCCTACGGCCCGCAAGAGACGTTATGGACCTTATACAACTGCTTCTATTTATCTACCCTTTTGGTTTGAGGAGTCTAAAGTCTTTATCGATGTAATAGTTTTATTACAGGTATTACTTTATAGAACTTTAAAAGTAGTCCCGTATTCAGTCCTGTTTAAGTTTTACAATTTTTACGTTTATCTTCTTGATTGCGTATTTAATTCTTAAATATAATTTTAGACAATCAAGTAGCTACAAATTTCGAAGTATGAACACTCCGGTTTTCCTTATGTATAAGAAATTTCCGATGCGTATACGGTTGCTGTTAAACTTCCCCTACGACCGAGCAGTTTAGCTAAAGATATGGCAAGTCTGATATTTCTTTCGGCAGAAATCTGATTTTAATGCTGACGTTAAAATTGCTCATCGTCTTCTCTTTGTAATTTCCTAAAGTCATAAGCCATTGAGAGATAGACTTGTGAGGTTATTGAACTTCCTAACAGCATGTTTCATTTTCACTTCAAACGTGACGAAGAATAATTTATGTGCTAAGTCGTCTTCACGTAGGTCATTAGTGTGCATAACTAGGCCTTTTTGTCCCTCAGGGTTTCTTCCCGTTAGCCTCTTCAGAGTCAGGAGCAGCTGAAACTTGGATTAGCTGCACTGTTTGTCGCTTTCATTGAAGCTTATTATATACTACGGGAAGCATACATGAACTTCGGGATAACGTGGAAAATGGAACGAAAAATGCAATATGGCAGTATCAAATCAAATTGTTTTCTATTTTTAAACATGGTCCCTCAGGTCCAGTTCACTGCCTGAATTACGAATGCTTGGTACTAGGAAACGGGGGTGTATAGTAGACGCTGCCGGAAAACTGTGCGTAAAATTTAGGCTTTAATTTGTGCTTTAAAAGCAGCAAAAACTACTTTAAATGTGTATATGCTAGTGGGAAATGCATCATTCATTTCTTAATGTTTTGAATTATCGTTGATTATTGATGGTCTTTCATTTATGTCGTTCCAAGGGTAAACTTTATTAAGCCGTATATTGTCGCCTCTAAACCATATTCTCCATCAATATGTGGCCTATATTCCCCTCGCGATAGACATAAGCTTCTTACGTGTGTCCCCTTTTATTAGCTTTCGAACCAGACACTGATTTTCACGAAACTTGGTGTGTAAGTTGTGTCAATGAAGGCCAATAAATGCCGTACTTTCTAATTTACTACACGCAGTGGGAACAGTTGTGGCGCCTCTTATAATAAGGCCCCGAAATCGTGTGCGCGCGTGTATCATCAGACATTGGTTGACGTAATATTTATGTTGAATGTCAAATAACAACATGATGGCCGTGTGGAAATTTTCTGTACCTCTTGGTTTGACAGCAGTAACTAATGAACGACTGGAGCTAGGCACGTCAAATTTGAGACGAATATTTAATTTGTAAAGTGTCTTCATATTGTGTATTAAATATTATTCGTAAGTCTGAAGCCACTAACGTTGTAATAGTGTGGAAGTTTGAGGGGTTTTCAGAAATTTAAGGTGTAAAGAAGCCGCACTAAAATAATACTCGACTAGCAGATATTTTTGACTTGAAATCTATGTCTGACGATCGTACAGTAACAATACTTTTAAAAATGGGGTTTCAAAGTAGCTGGCATGTACTACGCGAAGACCCCGACAGATTAACAAATAGTGGACGATCTCTCCGCCTATTCCCGCCTATTCTAGAGAATTAGAATTATATAACCTGCACGTCAACAATAAGATAGTGTCACCAGGCACGGGATTTTGTGTCGTTGTGTCTCTGACGTTCGTTATAGTTACGTCACCTCAAGGTTCAGCAATGTTAAGTTAGTTCTTGTTAGTTAAGCTTGTGTCGTTGTGTTCTGACGTTCGTTATAGTTACGTAACCTCAAGGTTCAGCAATGTTAAGTTAGTTCTTGTTAGTTAAGCTTGTGTCGTTGTGTCTCTGACGTTCGTTATAGTTACGTAACCTCAAGGTTCAGCAATGTTAAGTTAGTTCTTGTTAGTTAAGCTTGTGTCGTTGTGTTTCTGACGTTCGTTATAGTTACGTAACCTCAAGGTTCAGCAATGTTAAGTTAGTTCTTGTTAGTTAAGCTTGTGTCGTTGTGTTTCTGACGTTCGTTATAGTTACGTAACCTCAAGGTTCAGCAATGTTAAGTTAGTTCTTGTTAGTTAAGCTTGTGTCGTTGTGTTTCTGACGTTCGTTATAGTTACGTAACCTCAAGGTTCAGCAATGTTAAGTTAGTTCTTGTTAGTTAAGCTTGTGTCGTTGTGTTTCTGACGTTCGTTATAGTTACGTAACCTCAAGGTTCAGCAATGTTAAGTTAGTTCTTGTTAGTTAAGCTTGTGTCGTTGTGTTTCTGACGTTCGTTATAGTTACGTAACCTCAAGGTTCAGCAATGTTAAGTTAGTTCTTGTTAGTTAAGCTTGTGTCGTTGTGTTTCTGACGTTCGTTATAGTTACGTAACCTCAAGGTTCAGCAATGTTAAGTTAGTTCTTGTTAGTTAAGCTTGTGTCGTTGTGTTTCTTCTGACGTATTTCGTTAATAGTTACGTAACCTCAAGGTTCAGCAATGTTAAGTTAGTTCTTGTTAGTTAAGCTTGTGTCGTTGTGTCTCTGACGTTCGTTATAGTTACGTAACCTCAAGGTTCAGCAATGTTAAGTTAGTTCTTGTTAGTTAAGCTTGTGTCTTTGTGTTTCTGACGTTCGTTATAGTTACGTAACCTTAAGGTTCAGCAATGTTAAGTTAGTTTTTTGTTTGTTAGATTAAGCTTGTTCGTGTGTATTCTGAACCGTTCGGTTTATAGTTACGTAACCTCAAGGTTCAGCAATGTTAAGTTAGTTCTAGTCGTGGTGAAGTTCTTTATCTCAGCAAATATATGGGATCAATTAAGGTAATAATTATGGTACAAAATAACTCATCTGCTACTAATTGATGCATTGAATCACTGTGCTGAAATTAATAATAATTAAATTCTGTTTTTATTAATAATTTGCTGTCACAACAGCCAGGTACAGGCAGAGCGCGGGAACATAAGAGAAAGTACGTTAAATAAATAACCACAAACATAAACACGTGAAAAATGATAAACACAAAGAAAAATAACAATACAAACACAACAAATGTTAATGCCTATAATTAGTATAATTAATTTAACAAACCGTTAAGCAAAACAGACCTTCCATTGAACATACCAATATTGCTACTGATCGCAATAGCCGCTGAAGGGCATCTGGGGGGCAGTAGCAACGGTTAAAATCGACATTAAATAAAGTAAAATCTCTGACTTTCCAACAAATAAGAGCGGAATTTTAATCCACTATAGACATTGATTAGAAAAGGCCTTTATTAGTGACGCCTCCTAACACCCAAGGTATGAAATTTCAGATAATTCAGAACGTATACTGTAAATTATAGAGAAAAACTACGCCAAAGGGATAAGAAATTCCGCTGGATGCGCTCCTGCGAATAATAATAATAATAATAATAATAATAATAATAATCATAATGGGAAATACGCGTAGGTTGTGATTTTGTTTGGAATGAAGTGGCTCCGCATAGGTTTCAATATGATGATTTATCAGACTTTTTCAACATTTGGCTTATACTGACAGAGGCTATATTTTTCTTAGAATGCTACTGCTACTTTAAAGTTGAGACTAGCTTCTCAAGATCTCTGTTATTGTTACTTATGTGTGACTTACATCATGCCTATTGAACTTCTGTGAACTTATTTCGGCGACGTTTACACAAGGCCTTATACAAACAAGAAAAATTTTATTTTAGCGGAGTTTCTTTCCTGGTCACACATAAATTAATTTCTAGTTCATTTCCACTTCATCGCTTTAAAATTAAATTTTGTAATATTCTACCGAATTTGTAAAGTCGCCTCAAATATCGAATGCAGAAAAACAGTAGCTAGCGGCAGTATAGTCCTGAGTTTTACAGCTGTCCAATACGTCTGTAGAAAGTATGATATTTACGTGTCTGTCTTTACTTATTTAGACGATTTTAGGTGATAAAGCATCTGTAGGCCTTAATCATATGAGTAAGTGTGTTGCTGTTACTGTACAATTATGTAAAGTACGTTATTGTTCGAAGTTTATGGAACACTATTAAATAAATTGGCAGACTGCAAATATAAACGTAGAATGCTCAAGTGTATTTTAAACTGATTATCTTGAATATTTGCTGTGTCGTTTCTGTATATCTGAAACCTTGTGTCAGTTTCTAAATCATATTATATTTTTTCGCCTTTACTCTTCGTTTTGACATGTAACCTTATCTCCCACGTTTGTATAGTAAATTTGGTTTCGCCGAGTTTAACCCTACATAACGTACTGCATTTACATCCACGCTGAAAACAATGTTAATACAGCCAGTACATAGCTACTAGTAAGCTCCTGTATGGAGAAATGTTGCACTTTTTATTTCTTATGTAGCCATGAAGTTGCCTTTATTTATCGGTGGTACCTAAAGACCAACCCAATCTTTTCCTTAAGCACTGTAAAATGTCTTGTATGTTCGTGGGCTGTAGTTTATCGTATATAAATAGTGATGACTTAGCCTATAGAGCTACAAACAGTACATATGTGGAAGAGCTGGACACACATTTAAGACACGTAACAAGGAAGGATTGTTGGAACTATATTAAATAATAGTAATACAAGACTGCTATATGTGTGTGTGTGAATTGGACCTTAACAAAAACAGCATGAAGGAGAAACGTAGCGGATATGAAATTTTTAGCTGAGTTGAAGGATGTCTTATATTACCATAAACAAATGAAGAAATGAGGTAATAACTAAATATGTATAATGTAAATGACATGTGCGCGGTTATTCTTTTGTGTCGTGTGTTTAGTGAGAGACTGAATTGAAGGAATGGTCTTTCAGGAATACTGGAGGTGTGAGAGAGAAGTGTTTTTATAGCGACATCTTCTGTGCAGTATAGCGTCGGTGGTGGATGAATGAAAAACCGAGTATGGAGTTTTGATGAAATGATACCGACAGGGGAAAAGTAGAGTGTTTGGAAAAATATCTGTCCCAGTGCCAATTCGTCCACCTCAAATCCCACATGGACTAGACTTGGATAGAACCCTCACCTCCGCGGTTCGAAGTTGGCGATTAACCCACTGAGTCATGGCACGACAGGGTGACTTAAAGGAACCTTCTCTTGTGCTTCATAATGACGCATATATGCATTGCCACTTGAATTGCTATGTGGAGCAGAATACGTCTTGAGAAGCTAACAGTAGAACAGCTGGTCAAGAAATACCCTTCCTTTTATGGAACTCGAGGGTTCAATGCATTATTTACGAGGGCTGGCCACTCGTCCTTAACCTGAGCCAGATGAATCCAGTTCAGAAGCTCATATACTGCGTAGGTTAGATCAATTTGTATGTTTTCCTTCCGTCTAAGCATGTTTCTCCCAATTGGTCTCTTACCTACAGGATTACAGTTACAATATTTGAATATATTTCTCAGTTATTTCGTGTGTCTCACATGCCCCTTCCCATCTACTCATGTGTGATTTGGTTGCCAAAATAACACTGTTTAAAGTATACAAACTATGAACGTCTTCATTATATAATTCTTTCCTCTTCCTGTTACTCCCTCTTTCTTAGAGCCAAATGCTCTCCACAGTACCCTGTTTCTAAACACCCTCAGCATTTTATTTATGTAGTGTGACAGACCTATACAAAACTAAAAGTCAAGTACTTTATTTTCCGAATTATAAATTTGTTTTCGTCCTTTTCAGATACTTGGATATACGCATCATCAGGACAATAGAATACACTCCTCTAACCGAAACTTCAGGTGTCTGCTTTCGAAGCGTACAGTTTATTTATCTGTGAGTACAGCTGTTACACTCTTGATTGTCTAATCTAATGAGAGTTTGCAGCACTATAACTTGCGACACTAGTTCTGGCTTTTGTAAATTAAAATGGCTGGACTGTGCGTGATAGTGCTATACCATTCGGAAGTCGTGGAATTCCACTGAAGTACGTGGATGGGTTTGGAAGTCATAATAATAGGATTTAGTGGGTGACGTGACAAGCCTGAATTTCTTTGTGAGCCCATTGGAACTGAGCGAAAGAAGTATTTAGAAATGACTTTGCATGTAAGCTACATTCTGTTTCGCTGATGGAAAAAGGCTTTGTGAAGCTTAAGTTGTTTCTTGATGAGACGTGTCAGCACACATGATACATAACGTCATGGCACGTCTACATTACAGGGGACTTTCCCATTAGTTAAATATTATATATTGGGCTTGTGTATTATACATCAGTCCGTTTTCCTTTGAATCTATGGGATGGAGACGGACTGCTAGGCTGTACAATCTGCTGGCTTTTTCGGAATCAAATGAAGTATGTCTTTCTTGCAGGCATCAGAAGATAGGTGTATGTGGGCAAAAGTTTTGTATTTCCAAAGAAACTTTTATTTTGATTTGCACTGTAATTCCTTTGTCCGATGTAACAACCGTCTGTCCAGTATTTAAAGACAAAACAGGTGATTTTATAACGACAAAGGGGATATGTTGCATAACTATTCAAAGCGAGAGGTTTACAAAGCATATGTCCAGAGTTGCGACAAGAATGGAGTGTGAAGTAGCGAAACGAGATAAGAGACCCGGGTATCTTGACGGATATAGACTAGTTTCAGCAGAAGAATAAAGAAACCTTATAGACGTACCTCACAGTAATCTTTCAATGTTCCCGAATTTGCAGTTGGCGGTTAAATTACTCGCCCTGAAGATTCTGACTATACATCGTCAGGGATTGGTGCATATTTGCGAGCTGTGCATAGTATCTGAGCACCGAATCCACGCTCGTACGTCGTGCCGTCCTCAGTACATGCCTCGCTTTTGTATTGGAAAAATTCTCACAAATGTAACATCCCATTATCTTTTGAATTTCCCACGCAGTCTTGCCTATCACAAGGAAGATAACCGATGTTATCAGCTTAAGAGGCCTGCGGTCAGGGAAGACAGAAAGTACACGTACGTGTAGAAGGGCACATACATACATAATCAGAGGTCATGCCAGTATTCGCCATCACATCAGGAACGTATCTAGAGAGGACGCGGGTACACGACAGTGGAGGGACAAGCATTATGTCTATGTAATGTTTTTAAATAGCCCTCCATACGCCAGTTCTAAATCTCTGTGCGATGTTGCTTGTACTTGAAAATCCTCCATAGAGACAAACAACTACTTGGTTACAAATTGCGGTAACATAAAAGAAAACCAACGTTTTTTGCTTAATTCTGATATGCAGATTGCAAATCTGGGAGCGCATAAAGGTATTACATTACATCAAAGTTCTGAATAAAATTGTATTGACCAGTTTCCGTGTATAAGTATGAAAATGTGCACTGGTGTGTTGGCAGAACTTATGGACAGTGGTACTGCGTGCTGTTTAACTTTTGTATTCCTTTCGGTGCTCCATGTTCTGGATGTATTTACACATACATACATATATATACACACACATACACACATGTATACACACACATACTCACACATGTACATACATGTATACCTACATAAGTACATACACACATACACACACGTACACACATGTACACATAAATACA
The DNA here is from genome assembly GCA_021186555.1 of Reticulitermes speratus. Taxonomy (NCBI): domain Eukaryota; kingdom Metazoa; phylum Arthropoda; class Insecta; order Blattodea; family Rhinotermitidae; genus Reticulitermes; species Reticulitermes speratus. The sequence continues at coordinate 28,194,665 of JAJKFL010000013.1, read as the reverse complement.
TACACATACGTACACACATGTATGCATACATGCATACATACATACACATATACACACACGTACACACATGTATACATAAATACATACACATACGTACACACATGTATGCATACATGCATACATACATACACATATACACACACGTACACACATGTATACATACATATATACACAAATACACACATACATATATGTATGCATACATATACACACACATACACACACGTACACACATGTATACGTACATATATACACACACATACACACACGTAATTATACAACATTTGGACTGCTGGGGGATATTGCGCCGTAACGCCGTGTATGATTGATAGTCTATTACTTTTATACATTATATTTAATTTCCCATTTGCGGCTTTGTTTCTGTCAACACGATATTTTGTGTCAGCTATGCATCACATCATTGAATTATACAAGTTTATGTATACATGAATAATATAGAATACATCAAATGAAGTTTAATCATAGATACTTCCGCCTGACATACTTCAGTCTAGGACCATATCAAGGCCATTTTGTCACACACACAAACAATACATGTTTTACGTGTAAAATTCTATCTAATAAGTTTTGGTCACTTACATGTTGTTATTCTGCGCAATGTTACATTTGTCCTGTTTTCAGTCTAAGACTTTATGTGTGTGCGTGTGTGTCTTTCTTTGAAAACTTTTTGTCATCAGTTCTGTGTTAAGTTGGTACAAAAGTGCTTTATTTGCCAATAAGGGTTTACGAATTACAGTCGAACCCGGTTATAATGACATCGGTTTATACGACACCTATTCTATAACGTCATATATTCTGTGGTACAAATTAATTCTTCCCCGTTAACCATAACATTACACTCCTCGGTTATAACAACACTCGTTTATAACGACACAAAATATTCAGTCCCTTCCATGACGTTTTAACATAGTTCGACTCTATTTAACTTCCTACATTAGTTGCACTTTTGTGTTCTTATTTACTGTCAGTGTTTCCTCTTTTCATGAGCCCTATGAAGGACACTGGACATACCATTTTATTCTGCCTTAGTTATGTTTTAGTTTCTAGCTTACTGGTGCAGACTCATCTTGGATTTATTTTCGTAATTTCCGTGCCAGTGATGGACTCCTCACTGTCGCACTCCCGTCTGCTGTGTTCGCCGTAAAGTCACTTGTGCCTGTGGAGTTTTTTAATTTCTAGGACTGTATCTATATTTTCCTTATTGCAAAGTTGTTCATTTGTATGTTAATATCAGTTTTATGCTCTTATGTTTGGCGTCTCAATCATAAACACGTACAACATACCCGTTTCCACGGTGTCACTAAATTACCGGTGGCGTCCGCTATGTTGTACCGTCTGTATCAAACTGAAATTTTTTAGGCTGTCTTGCTGTGTTTGCTCGTCCATTATGCCAGATTTAGAGCGGCTGCGCATTTTCCTTTCGTTTAGTACCTGCAGCGCGATTTCGAGTAAATGGGAGAGAAACAGATGGTTAATAATGGGCCAAGGACAAGCATTTCGGGAACAAAGAACTGTACTTTGTTAGCTATAGTCTGGTAACGCAACAATTGTTCCCTCAGTGTGTTAGATCTCTTCCTGACTCTGCAACCTCAGAGGAAGCGATATAACAGACACCCCCCCCCCCAATTTTTTTGCTTAAGTATTTTCTTTCATGGCTTATTTGCTGGTAAAACGTTTATGACGGGTGGAGCTAGTGGTTCTTCTGCGCTCTTTCTTGTACGTACGTACCGTAGTGGGCGTGTGGATGACCCAGTAGCTAGCTATCTTGTTCCGCCTGGTATTGACTCAATACGTGTCGTAACTCTCCCCAGGCAGACTACCTTCCGGGGTTGTTTTGGATATGTATTGAACCCAGTAAAATTTGGGTGGTGTATTTTATGCTTGCTGTCAGGAATGTTTGTTTCCCTGAAAGTAACCAGTAGCATGGTGTAGAGACGCTTGCTTTATGGCCTGTTGCTGGTCTGACTTCGGGCATGTTAGTTTTCGTCAACGGTCAATCCCCTACTCTTCGGGAGGAAAAGGGTCATATGCATCTTCGGCAGAAGATTGTTTGAAATAAAGTCGACTTATTTAATGAGAAGTCCTTTATTAAAACAATGTACTAAAATGACAATTTTTTGTAGGTACCGTGCATTTTATCATAAGTCTAATACCAACCAACAAATTCACAAGATTATTGACATATATAAAATGTATTTGAGCCCCCTACAAATGTTTCAGCAAACGAGTTGCCATCTTCAAGGGGTTTTTAGCAGAGAATTACAAGAACTTTTTATATCCAAGTGTATAGTATGGTTAATAGCCATTCTGTATAGAGAATTAGAAGAACGTTTTACATCCAAGTATACGAGTATAGTATCGTTCATAACTATATTGTGTACTTGGATGTAAAACATTCTTATAGTTCACTGCTAAAAACCCCCTGAAGATGGCAACTCGTTTGCTGAAACATATGTAGGGGCTCAAACACATTTTATATTTGTCAATAATCTTGTGCATTTGTTGGATGGTATTGGGGTAATGTAGCCTTAGTTTAATGAAATTCTTAAATAAGTAAAATTACAAGGACTAAAATACAGAGAGGGGCAGAGTTCATTCATCATTTTGATTTACCTAGTATAATGGTGGGCCCGGAAAGGAGAACTAATTGTGTTACAGAGTTAAGCTAGGGACGCCATTTAGTAAACATGGATCCGTGATCGGCTGTACACCATGCGTTCGCCGTAGAGACGTTTTTAAAAAATAACGTCTGATCACAACACTATCAAGAACTGGGTACAGAAGTTTCGAACCACGGCTTCTGCAACAAAGAGAAAACCAGTGTTGAATTAAATAATACCACTTCATGAATAATAAAAAATGTACATCTGTCATTTACCTTCTACAGACTGAATGATTGTGCCATGCGTCATAAAACATCATTTCACGTTACATTCCCTCAGTGAAGCCCTTGCTCTCCACTGCACAGACTAGCCAGCCTGTATTACTCTGTATCACCCTTCCCATCATCCTGACAAAATCTCCAGTCAGTTAAATATCACGAGATTGCAGTGACCTCTTTGGAGCCCAGACCGGGATATGAAGTGGTGACGTCAGAACACCGACGACGCAGTGCATGAACAAGTGAAGGGCCAGTTGATCCTCTTACCTAACTGCATATCGATCTCAGAATAAGAACAATGAGAGCTACAAACTATGAGCGGAGATGGTAAGAGCAGGGATCAGTTAGAAACAGTGATCGAACTTGATTGGCTGAATAAAAAAAGTAAGTAACATGTAAATCTAAACTAATTGGCTAAACATGTTCGTGGATACGGGTGAAAACAAAGGTTACGTCATTCAAGCTGACCAAGTATGATTTGGCAACCGCATACCTGGGCACCTTGGTATTGTATTTTATTGACGGGAATATTTCATTTCATGGCGCGACAGCCTCTAGTGGGCCAGGGCCTCCTCATTGTCGAGGCTACACGATCACACTCAGACACACCACACTCGGTAGGACTCCTCTTGACGAGAGACAGCCATGCCCCTGGCGGGATTCGAAGCCGCAGTCCCTGCAAGCTAGCGGCTTAGACCTTAGACCGTGCGGCCATTGGGATCGGCACTGTTTACTGGGATGCAAACATGAACAATAGCCTTGGAAGAAAACGGATATACCCTTCGAGGGGCTTGAGAACTATATGCTTTTCTCGTGTACGAAAACGGATATGATTTTCAAGCTTTCGACTGACCGTGAACGAAAACTGACATCTTCTTGACTTCTCGTATGCCAAGTGCTGTCTCTCCCACCGTCACCCCTTTAAAGTTAAACGTAGCAATGATCCTTAGCAATGAAGGATATCATTATTCATGTATTATTGTCATAATAGTAACAACAAAAGTCATTGCTGTCCTTTTAGGGCAGCGACCCTGATTCGGTCCCAGGCCAGTCGATGTGTGGTGGACAGAGTAAAGCTGAGACAGGTTTTCCTCCGAGTATTTAAGTTTTTTCTTCTCCGAATCGTCCCACCAATACTCCACGCTCAAGCCTAATTCATGTACCATCGGTGCTATATAGCTTAATTTCACAATTGACGGCTTCATTAAAGAAAACACTTCTCTGTCACACACACACTATGACGACATACAGCGTGGCCATGTTGTGTGTAAAGCTCCTGATTGCTCTTGGTGAAGTAGTCACTTTACAGGACAATGAATGCTTGCGTGCTCCTTATAGCGATAGATTACATTAAAATACAATTCATAAAAGAGACACGGAGGCATAATTATTTCAGTGTCTTCTGTGTTATATGCACTTATTTATATTCCTAGATGTAGCAGTGTTCGTTTACTTAGAGCATTAGAAGCTGGCTGAAGCTCTAACGCTTTCAGTTATGGGGTTGCAAGGTTCGTTTCTCGGCTGGGATACAGACTACCTTGACTGCAGTTTCGTGACGTTTCTAAGTCCCTACAGCAAATGTCGTTACGTTACATTTAATTACACTACGACAGCTTCCATCCACATCCTTTCAATTTCATGATTTTCAATCAGTCATTCAACGCTTTACTATCTGAGTTACTGACAGCGTCGTTAAATTAACACAAACAAGTAAAATTTAAAATGAAAAGCTCAGGGCCACGTATGGACAGTAATATTCCTACAGTTATCATTTCGATATCCATAGAGCCTGTGTGTACGTTTCGAACGCCAGTTCAAAGAGCGTGGTTGCAAAAGAACTGAAAATGTAGAAGGTTTCTTACAAAGTATGAGAGAGAGAGAGAGAGAGAGATCATTTTGTATTTCCTCGTAGTAAATAATTTCTACACTTTGCACTTACGGAAGTTAGGATCTGCAGATATTACTTATGAATGGGGTTACCAGCCACAGCAATAACACCAGCGTCAGGACTGGTGTCTATATTTGTCTCTTAACCTTTGACCTCTCTGGATTGGATGACTCCACTACGACCTTAAGCTCCTGTCTGCATAGCACACAAATTACTCACCACATTTATGTGCTATTCCTTGTGTATAAGAAAGATTGCCATGCGTGAATTCACATCTCGTTTAACATTTGTGTAGCGAAGTTTCAACATTAAAAGGGTTCTGGAATGTTGCAATAGGATAACATGTCCATGGACGTTTCACCCTTGTGTCCAACTCTACAAATTTTATTTCACTAATCTGCGATGGTAAGTTTTTCGGAAAATAAGCAGTGATGCAAGAGGTCTGTACTTTCTATCGATGTAATTTAATCTAGACTATGTATGAATTATGTCTTGAGAAGCCTCTTACACATCGGTTCATATTTCGAAGTAGCGCGCTGAGATAGAGTTAAGGTTTTAGTGGTGCATTATCTTGGTATAATGTTAACGACAGAATATGAATTTATAAAGCCAATTACCTAAGAGGTGGGGATTACGAACATGCGCTCAGACAGGCTCGAATGCATTGTCTTACCTCTTGAGAGTTTCAGAAATACTGCATAGTCCTGCCATCAGCTTATCTCGTCTATAATTGGAATGGGTTTTCATGGTCTTTTGCTTTTATACGATACTTATATCCCCTGGCTACCAGAAATGATTTCCAGTAAAAGTATCACGTTATAACACATTGTAAAACATTTCAAGAAGTCTGTTTAGGAGTGCTAAGTAACTTAAAGGAACGCGCATCTTGATGTGCCGCGGAATACGTTTTTCGTTCCTCGCCTCGGAAGTAGGCGAATGTGATAGCCTTTGCTAATTTCTCCAGTACTTGAAAACAAACTTTGGGATTGTACCCCAAAAGAAGCCACGGCGCTTAGCTCCACTCTTTTCGAATTATAATTCATAATCTTTCTTCCGTTTGACGCTGTGTAGACTGTGCTGCTGGAACAGCGACGTATGTGAATTACGTCAACAACTTAACACAGCTGAGACTGGCTTATATACGGCAGTCCTCTGGTTGTGTTGGGCTCTTTTTAATACAAATTGCACGTAATTTTTAACATGAATTTGAATTTCGGAAAAAATACTCTACTGCTTATGTAAACGGGAAGAAAGAGTGCAGCATTAAATGGAAACTCTTTATTTGTATATTAAATTTCACACATTTTTGTCAAATCGAGAATTTAGCGAAGCTTTATTACGGAAATCAAGAAAAACTTGCGGAGTTTTAGTGGGAATTCGTACTGGATAGTTGTCACTTCCGGGATTGAGGGTTGATACTAAAGGACAGGATGTTCTGAGGTATGATGGGCAGCATTTGACCTAAGTTTCCAAGATGTGCCGAAATAGAGTGTCTGCTGGGTACCAGTTATTCTGTCTGTGGAATTTTACAGCATTTCTTGGAACGTCTAGGCATATTCTGGGATGCTGTCTTAAGGCAGGCCGCCATCGCTTTTATGCGCCTGCTGTCCGCATTCATTACACCACTCGACACTGTAAACCAGTGAAGTTAAAACGTCTTGTCTAATTGCTAAATACTGTCTATGTTAATAGATACAGATTTTCAAGAGTTTTATGACATTAAAACACGCGGTGTTATGAGGCCAGAGGAAAGTAATGTATGTGTTGTTTCGGTTTGTTCTGCATGCGACTTCGCCCATTTTAAGTCGTGTCATTCTTTTAGACAAGTGTCTGTCTAACTCCATATACGTACAAACGGTAAGATGTGTTGGATGTGGAATTAGACCATCCATATGGGATAAGCAGAATTGATGGAATTGTGAGACAATAACAGTTCTCGGTCACACGCATTTACTTGGCGGCAGTTTGACAGCCCAACTTTGAATTCCCCGAGATTTAAACGTAGGAAACTGTAGTGAGATGAGAGAAGACCAACTTTTTATTAACCCGGTTGGATATTTTACAGGCTGTTCTCAAAACTTTACGTGGTTCAGATATGTCTGGAAGGGTTTATTTCTCCACAACACTGTTTCAGTTCGCGTTTCTCTCTCATATCAAGTTCTCGCTGTCTCTGTTTTTGACCTCCACACACGTGATGGAAAATTTAATTCACGTACTGAGGAAATGAAGGAGACTGCTTTTGACACGACGAGAAAAATGATAAATTAACAGCTTGTATTCGGTTAAAGTAGAAGTACGTTTGACCAGTATCATTAACAACTTGCGATTAGGCCCATTCAGAAAATCAGACCCTTATTGGATAAACATTGAAATATTACTATGAACCGGTGTTTACTTCATTGAAGCAAGAAGAGTCTTGTATTTCAATAGGCGTAATAATAACAGCGATGAAAGTGATAATAACAAAAGTAATATTGGGGTGTTAGTAATAGTAGTAGTAACGGTGATTATCGTAAACTTTGATACAGGCGTCTTATTATAAACCATCTTAGTGATCGACTCTGACGTTCTGGAAAGCGTAAGAAAGTTTACAAGGCATGTTCGCGGTATGGAAGAAATGAAAATTGTCGAAATATCTACGGAGAAAAAGGAAAAATTGTTCGTTGTCCAAAGCTTTAAAGATAGCAATAAAACTGAGAGTATCGTGTAGATGGTACAGTCCATGCCTCAGTACAGACTTGTCTGCAATTTTTATTCCAACCCTTAGCACGTAAGAAACGTGGAGTTATACACGTAACAAAATGCCATCGGGTTCAGATGCAGTCTATACCTATTCGTCGTGAAGTGTTAAATCATGTCAGTAATAAATCAGTTGTAATTGTGGTTATGTCCGAGACGATTTCCAACAGGAGCACGAGAATGTCTGATCCAAATCGAACCGCAGGTGTAGCAAGACGACATACCCACGATTATATGAATGGCCACGCCTACTGACTGTCTAACTTCCTACCATTCAGGTATTTAGGTCTCCTGGGATGTGACGCCGTCTCGACGGTAAAAGGTTACCGACGTTGCGGAAGCGTATTTTGTACGAAACCTCAGTAAATGTTTGCCAGTCAACACTGCTTGGCATCACAGAAGATTTGAATTTTCATAAACACCGCTGTGAGAACCTCAATGCTTGCTTCCTACCATCCAACATCTGTTCGAGGTAACATGACGTGCTTAGGTCCGCTGTATCTGCAGCATTGATCTCATGCCAAGGGAACTGTGTCGTTCAAAGCATAAAGTTAAGGCCAAAGGTGGCGAGAAAATAGGTAAAGAATGATCCATGATGCCTGCTGCCATTCCAGCAAAACCCTTGAACTGTTCCGAGCTGCATCTTCTCCATGGCGTTACAGACGTGATCGCTAAATCTTTATAGCTAAACCCTAAAAGCAGTGTTTCTCCCGCCAAGTAGGTTACGAGTTACGTTGCATATGGTAAAGGACTCCCGGGAAGTTTGAGGTCCTCACTGTGGTGCTAACGAAAACTTCAGTCTTTTGGGATATGACGCCTTGTAGACTGATACATGGGTACCAACGTTTCAGGTTCTAAATGAACAGGGTTTGGACTATATAGTATTATCAGATTAGACGAGAGTCCCTCTCAGGGCATGTGAGCCTGTAATTCCCAAGTATGTTACAATGGAGCCTGTACTCTCGGGAGAGACTGCCACGGGTTCTGCTGGTTAATGTCTCTAATGGAGCACTAAATAATTTTTAACTACCGTTTTGCTCAGGATAGGGTCCAACAGCTGCTTTTCTGAAGAGAGTAATCAGTCTGCATGAAAGGTAAAGCTACCTGGTGCTATTTACTTTCACGTTAACGGGGCTAGGCACCTCCCTAAGAGACACCGTAAACCTATGCAATATACGCTTACGCAGATGAAATTTACTGACAACGACCTTACAATATTATCGCTCATTAGTCATAAACAGGTTAATTTGCCTTCTACTGACTGACTGACTGATTGACTGACAGCACAGTCATGGTAAGAGACACGAGATGTATCATTTCATTAATCTTAGGAGCCATCACGTAACGAAACTGCACACGTAAGGTTTCTAATAGCCATGTTGTTGGAAGTGTGGCGTCAGTAATCATCATTCCACATCGTTCGACTCTAAATAACACCTGCACTTCATACGATTTCATTGCATAACCATACGAACCTACATCAGTGACAAATTTGTAAGCGTTTTCACGGCCAGTGCAACGTAAGTTTAACACACAACGGAGAAGCAAAGGGACGGGAGGTAACGCCCATTTCTCACCTCACAACTCATTCATCTTCATTACAGATTCCTTGTCTTGATGACAGCACTCGTCCTCCGCCATCCCCAGCCACAATATCAAACGAGATTACCGCTCTGGGTTAACTAATCCATCCCTGTAACCAGCATAGGAACTATGGCCGTCATACGAATATGTGGGGCCGGTACGTAACACACGTTAGAATTGAAGACTGTGTGAAACTTTGAGGAAACAGTTCCGCACGTTACATATCTCCCCTTCTCCCATCTATCATTTACGTCCTGTTCCGCAGCAGCTTAACCCTTTACGACACCAGTGTTTTATATATATTATCTTTAATACTTAAAATATTTATCTTTCCATCAGAATGTGTTTATGCACTTCGCATGATACTTGGAATAAATAGTGATCATTTCACTATAGAGCGGTATTTGGCTTTTTCATTGTAATGGAAACACAATGTGTTTTCTGTGATGTAGAATTGAATGCTGACGTATGCGTATTAAACAGAATAACCAAAAGCTTGAAAATGTTAGTGCAACCTGTATTTAAATGATGAATATTCGTGTTTAAGAGTTTCCCGATTCGAATCTCGGAGAGGGTACCTGCTATGACGACCGAGATTCGTTGTAGTTCCGGTCAACTTCTCCAGACAACTGCCGATATACAGCTCTGAAATACGCGTAGGTTACAGCTGCTTGCTGTGTGTGATTCCTTTACGTGCTCGCTATTCACGATCGAGTTCCCGTCTCATTAGTCCCTGTGTAACCGCTGCAGCTGACGTAACGATCATGACTCCATCTTGGTCTGAATCGTATAATAACACGGCCTTAGGCTTCGAAGATTAATTTCAAAGAGAATTTGCACCTGTTCTTTCTGCTGATTGCAATTAGTTTGCTTCGAAAAAATCTCCGATTTGCGACTCATCAAGATTATCAGTGTAAAGTGAAAATGTCTTTATTCGCAAATGTTGAAGAAATTTTTATTGTATTGCATCTTGTATTAGCATTTTGGTGGACGAAATTCTTGGTATGGCATGAAAGTCTTGAATTTAACTGTACTGACGTGGTGAAAAGCAGACATAAAAGGGGTTGCATCTGCGGTTGTTAAAGCTACTTATTTTATGCAATATTAGCACTTCACAGTTAACTAAATCCACTTTTATCGTCATGTAATTTTCTCATATGCATACGTAATGTGGCATAAATTTGAGGGTACTTGTGACTAGCTTGTCTTAGTGTAAGCTCGCTACGTAACAGTCAGAAAGGGGAGGTTTCGCCCTAGACCCTATACAGTGCCGTCACCTTCGCCAACCTTTTCTGTCGTCTGTACAACGTAAATATTGTATAGTTTATTACCTTCTGTAGCAAGTGCTTAATACGTCTTTCAGAGTCAGAGAAACTTCTTTACAATTTAATCATTTACAGGAAGGATTTACTAAGCCCACTTACCTGAACAAACTTCTGCCTAATTTCAGAGGCGATGGAAAGTTTGAATGGAGGAATAATAACATAGGGATATAACAGAAAGGGTGTGCAGTATAGTCAGATGAAAAATGCATACGATATTAGTTGGACAAACTGAAGGGAAGAAACCACTTACGAAATCTACTCGTAGATGGGAAGATAATATTAAAATGGATCGTAAAGAAATGGATGCGACGCTGTGGACTTTGGTGGGCTGTTGTGAGAACGATAAGGAACATTTTGTTCTATGAAAGGCGTTGAAATTCTTTAAACCTGAGAAACTGCGAACGAGTTATGCGGAGATCACGTTCACGTCAAAAAGCTACGTTACTTCAAAACTTTAATAGGGAACGAACAAAACCAACATAAGGGGCTTCATCATTAGCATCAGATATTTAAACTGTGAGAAAAATGTACCTGAAAAATGTTCTTCGGTGTTAGATACGATCTTGGTGAGTGGATTGTAGCACTGGGAAATTCACAGCGCAAGGTCAAGGCACCTTCTTCTATGTGGTGTGTGAAAAAATGTACATTTTAGTAATTTTTAATGCGATGAATTTAAAATAAATGGCGAGAAACACATCCGAATTTGTGTGTTATTTTCAGACTATAAGAAATGCGCCTTTAGTGTCTCATGCCGATTATTTTCCAGTACAGATGTTCTTTGTGTTAAATGGATGTTGCAACTGGAAACATAAGCATTCCCTTAGGGGAAACTTCAAAATAGGAGAGGTAATGTAGAATTAATTTTGAAGCGGCCTGAACTGGAGCAGTGGTTTTTGGAAAGGAAGCGTTACATGTTCGAGCAGACAAAGGAGAAATACTGACAAGATTTGCTTTAAATACTGAAAAAATATTATGTGTAATTTTGTGTCGTCACATTTCTTCACATCTAGAGGGCAGAAAGAAACAGTATTATCAGACGCGCTCAAAATTCAAGACTTTTACACAGATTTACTGAAACTGTTATCGAAATATGCTTCAGCGATTTGCGAGCATTTTCGTCGCATCAACAGAAGTGATATTCATGATCACTAATTAAAGCCGTAAAATACAAAATGGGCTGACAGAGTTTAACTGAAAATGAAATTAAGGAGACGGTAGTGAAATGAATAAAACAAGAGATTTGAGGGTATCAGAGACAGTGAGTGCAAAGAATGTTGTCTTCTGGGATGTGAGACCGTGTTTTCTGACAGAAAAGTATCGACGTTTCATAAAAACCTCCTGCATCCTTCTGTAAGTTTTAAAGGGTAGTTATGAGCTTTGGAGAAAGCGTTGGTGTGTTTATACCGGGGTACACGACGTCACATCCCAGAAGACAGTATGCTACAAAACCAAGCACTTTAAGTATTTTGCCTTGTTAAACTTCATTATACAGAGAAGCTCTCGCGATGAGCGTATTGCAGTCATTACGAGATGTGTCAATGTAGAGAGAAACGAATCAGTAGCTCATATATTGATGGTTAGGTTACCATTTTGAAAGAAGTTCAATGCCTATTTTAAAATATTCCTTTAATATGGTAGCATAATCTTAAATCTAAGAACTTGGAAAACCGCACATTAACACAATTAAAATCATAAAAATTGAAGTCACTCAAAATATGTTTACATATTACTTAATTTTCTCACCAAAGGGCCTCTGTACTCTATCTCGCCTAGTTTCCCGCAGTTCTCTGCGCTGGCGTTATGCCTTGCAACATTACTTAACTGTCATCGCTAAGTATTAACCACTTGAAACAGTGGTAACTGCATGTGTCACTTGCTCTAAAATTAAGAAATTCCGAAATTTATCCACACACTGTATCTTATTTTTCATACCATTCTCATAATGAACACTGTTTCCCCAAGGAGCATTAACCAGCTTCTCTTTCCGATAAAGACGGGCTTTTTTGCTTAAATTTCCCAACAACCGTGTCAGTGCTGTCGTTATTACTGTTATTATTACCGGTAGCAGCAGTAGCAGTAATTTTGGTGGTGGCAAGGATTGAACAGTTACGAAGATTGGCTCGGTCTCAAACGACATCCGCGCTGAGAATTGGTCAATTTATTCAAATGTAGCTCACATAAACCCTCATAGCGTAAGCATTTATGTAAAACCGAGCGCAGGAGTCGAGCCTCTAATCAGATAACAAAAAATGTTCTGCATGCGTTAGACTTGACGGTTCCCTATTCAACTGCCATAACATTGCAACCGCGCCTCGAGGGACGTGTTTAGACATTCCGCCGCACTTGACAGTTTGATGTGTTGCCTGATAGGCTGGCGCTCTTTACTGCCCAGCGCCTGATCGAACTGCTGTCATGTGCAGCAAACGGAGCCCACGAGGAACAGCGGCCGGGTGTTTCACCCGCCCTTAGTTGGTCATGAAGAGCATCAGATCCTCCTTAAGAACATCGTGTTGTGAAGTTGATGGTGCTCAGAACGTGTGCTTGGCACAAAGTTATCTTATCATTTAGTCATTGATTTATTTGTTGGTCCGGTCTCGTTTTTTTGAAAACGTTTTCCATGTAAAGTTATGTATCTACTCTTAATGGTTCCTTTGTGTTTGACTTCAGCTTGTACTATTTTATTCGTGTTTGCTACTGGGTTATGTTTGATCTTTTCCACCATGGACCAATATTAGCCACCTGCGTAGATGAAATAACAGACCACTCAGAAGTAACGCTTCCAGCAAGACATGTAAAATTCATACGCGTTTTTGTCGTACTTCGGTTAGTGAAAGTATGTAGGCACTGCTATTTTAAATACGTTTCTGTGTCGTAAATTGGAAAAGAAGGTTATGTGAATCTGAAGAAGTAGTACTTGTGACACAAATTATGAAATACACGAATTTTGAGTTCCTATATAAAATTCGCTTTAACTAGGTGTAACATTGAATTTTTGTCGTTTACATTGGAGACAACAGGTAGCCAGGGCCCCGATAATAATATGCAAATATACTTCCATAACTAAGAGGTATTAGAATACAAGGAAAGTTTGGGAAGACAAATTTAACTTCCAGGTGTAAATGCACTTAAATATTCCCCGCCCTTGGAAAAGATAAATAGATGTTGAAAGTTGTAGGTGTAATGTCGGCACTGAATAGTTAAATTATTTTCGTACAAATACCAAAATGAGTAAATACTAGTAAAAACCACGACAAATAAAATTGGACCCTACTCTCATTTTTCGTTTTGGAAATCGGTATTACATAAAACTGTGTTATTTTAACACACAGGATAAATGTAGACCTTTAAGTCACAGTGATCAAATGATTGGTCTTCGTATCTAAGACAGCGTGTTTCATTTAAGGTATGAACTGACATGTTCAGTCTATTCTTTACATTAGTTCCACGCTTTGTATGGTTTGGCCCTTAACTGCATTTAGTACGTTACTCTTGTTCTCAAAGCTTATTGCTGTCAAGACCTTCCAATCTGCGTAATTCTTGAGGCTAAAACACTCACATTTATAGACATAATTCGTGCGTAAGGCGTTGTGTGTTATGGTACAGTGAAGTTCGTATAAGAGTCGGGTCTACTAATACACGTATCATCCACTTTTCGAGATATTTTATTGGTCTCCTCAAAATTCCTGGGTGAATTTCTTTTGTTTAAATTCTTCAAAATAAATTTTTGCAGTCTGCCGCAATTTTTCTGTATAAGTACTTTAGATACGTTTTCCAATAAGTAAAGCATGTCGACTTTCTTGCAGCGACTCCTCACAGCTGTTGAAGTAAGTTGCGCCGTGTAGCAGCAGACGTACCGCACGCGACAAAAAGGGTTAAGGGGAGTTCCGACAGTGGATTGTGTTCTGTAATTTAAAGTGGATATACGCTCGAATTTTTCTTACGAATTAACTAACTCGGGGTTACAGAATCATATTTATGTATTTTATAATCACCCATATATCAAGAAAGTCCTTGCTTCATGGAATGAAATCTCACCATTAATCTATGTGCTTTGTGTTTAATCCACTTCGGAAAGGAATGTAACATATTTGTGTTACATTCAGTTCTTATCATAATCGTGTTTAGAGTTGTAGTTTCTTGTAAGGATTACCAGTGAAAGTTTTGTGTGTGTTTCTTCTGTATTATGAGCCGCGCTGTTTCGTCTCCACAACTTCTTGGATTTAGTCTCCGTAACATATTGGGCTAAGAGTCCCATGCTGCTATTACACGCCGTCTTTAGTCCATACAATCTCCTCAGCTCTTTTTCGTACTCAGCTTCCCAGTATAATTTAATAGGTAGCGTAGTATGTTATATTTATACTTTTTTACCCAAAAGAGTATTTAAAACTCTCTGTCGTCTGGACGTAAAATAAAGAAACTGCTGCACTTCTATCTCATTCTGTCGTATGTTGCTCGTTGCATTTACACTGAGCAATTCCCTTATGTCTACCGAACCGTCACGTGTAAAGTCGGTGGGTGAAATTGTTTTGTGTTGTTCTCGTTGATATTCTTAGCTTACAATTTCAGAGGAAAAATGTAATTGCAGAAATTTATATTAACTGCCCAACCATTTGACATTTATGCATATGTACGTAGTATATCCTAAATATATACTAGTCTGCTTGTTTCTGGGGTACATTAAAGTCGTGCGTGCGTCCATCCGTCCGTTTTACCCATCAAACATCTCGAGAAAATCTTTACGGATTTTCATGGAATATTATGTTGAGGAGTTTACCTGACATTTGTCAATACATTCCACATTTGATCAAAACTGGCAAATATAACACTCACTTTACATGAATACCTACAGACTGTCTTCTACGTACTCTAGATTTAGTTGCCTATAACTGGTTAAATATTTATGACAGCAAAACGTATTTGGTACAAACATTAGAGAGAAAGGAAACACACATTTTGTGCCCGGTAAATTTTCCCTTGAGTTCTACGGTGTACCAATTAATAAAGTAAAAGGGAGAGAATGCAGCAAAGTCATTATCCTTCGCGCTATTTCCTAATGTGTCTTCTGTAGGAACGCCACCAAATGTGTACTGACTTGTGCGCTTCATCCTTAGGCATTATTTGCCTTAGTGTTTGGTGTTTTCGTTATATCCTGCAACAGAGCAAGTTAGTTGTCTGTCAGAAGTTTGCCTCTAACAGCATCCCTCACAAGGCAACAAGGTTGTTCAGCTACATCCGGCTGTGTCGTATATTAATAACGGTCTAATAGAACATCTTCATAATTTTGATAATTTTAGTTTGAATACGGATACTCAGTGTATAATACGAAAACTTCTTGAAGAGTCAGAAAATGCGTATAAATCTGCCGTTATGCAAGCCCTTCTTTCATTCAGAATATACATAGGCTGTCAATAATAGCTCCTTCCCTGCTGAGTCACTGTTCCGGTCAAGACACCTCTGTCTGTTGGCCGAAACGCATGTGATTACCGTAATGTTCGATCCATTTATTCGTAAACAAAATTTATCACGCCACCAAGTATATAATGCATGTAGCTACATAAGCTGCCTTATTGCATTATGGACTGAGTGCTCCAGTCCTTCCGCTTCACGTATGATAATAAATCATGCCGATATATGTAGCGCTGTTAATAATGTCGTGCCATTAACACATGAATGTGAATATAACCATTGATTTTTATGTAGGCTTGTATACTGTAACGTGAAGTTAAAATAATAAGTTAATTGATAAATTATTTAAAAATGTACGGGAATTAGAGAATTCTGGAACCGCAGTAACAACCAAATTACATTTAAGAATAAATTAGCAACAGATTAAATTCTAAGAAAACTTTCTGTCACTTGAGGATTTTGTATCTTCCGCTGTCATAGAAATTAAATATTTATACTTTTTATCTGTTCTTTCATACGTGTGTGGAGCATGGTACCTCAGCCTCAGGGTGGAACATAGAGTGGGAGTGTGTCGAGAATAGAGTGCTAAAGATAAAATTTGGACAGAATGATGAGAGAATAACGTGAGACTGAAGAACACTGCATGAACAAACTCTATTATCAAGATTATATCAAGAAGGATAAGGCGCGTGGAGCGTGCAGCACCAGTGGCAGATACTACAGATGTGTAGAAGTTTTTGTCGTAAAATTTGGATGGAAGAGTCCACATTGAAGATGGAGAGATATTAATTTGTTGATTGTTTAGCATCATCGTCGTCGTCTCAGATTCGAATGGTGGTAAACAATCAATTGAGAGAGGTGTGGAAGTGACAGTGGCCTATTTAATGTGCTATGTCTGCGTTCGCCCGTAAGGACTGTGTAAAACCACGAAAACTTTCAGTCAGGGTAGTCAGTGGCGTCGTCACCTATTGGAGTGTCAGTGTGTGTCGACTATACTGAAGTGCGCTGCTACGCGGAGTGTTATTGCCTTGATATGATTCTTACAGTCAACATCAGTTTCCTTAAAAGTCCGTAACTGGACTTTGTAATAGAGAATAAGTATGTTCTCTGTGAGTTAGGGAACGACTTTACCTACAGTGTAGATGAATTTCAGCCTTCAACAAAAGTCTGCCCTTTAGTGCATTAAGAGACACGACACCAAGACATACCGACTGACTGAAGCAACCTCTACCGCTGCTCAAGTGTTTGATAATCATCGCAGATATTGTATGATTTCGACATCCACTACACTGCAAGTCTAAATATGATTTACAATACAATAAATTGTCTTCACAAACATTACACGAAATTTTATTCATACTTGAATACTTAAACCTTTCATTATGCTTTTGTCCTCCAGGTTTTAAAAGATATTTCAGACCATCTCTCGTACAAATAAAGTAGTGTATAATGGGGTTATTTATACATACACAAAGTAAAAGTGTATATTTAAATAAATAAATAAATAAAATGAAGGCTTTCGACATGAGCTAGAGCAAGTGGATTTGAGAGAGTAAAATATTCTTTTGGAGGATTTTATGATGAAAGTGAAGAAAAAGATTTCAGTGTCAGTAGACCTACACAATCTCCTTAGGTTTGAAGATTACTCTCCTTCGGGACGTAATGTTGTTTAGGGTAATAAAAATCTGCCGACATTTCGGAAGAACCTTTTCCCGCCATGTGCAGGATAGAATAATTCCTTATTCTTCTACCCTGCAGATCGCAGCAGTAAGTTATGCAGACTGCGTGGCGTCGCATCCTAGAAAACAGTGATCTGTACAGTCACAGCCATGAGAGTCTCTGAACTTCCTAGGTTTCATAAAGACAGGGATCTCACTTCAGAAGTCTCTCCTACTGCTGCATGACAAAAAAGTGGATTGTAGTGGAGACGCGCTCGGTGACATTTGTAAATTTCAGTTGACAGCGATTAACAAAGTGTCAGCTCTGGTGCCAGGATTGGTTCAAATAACACGTCATTGATTCTGTGTTTAAAAACGGGGGGGGATTAGCCGAGAGAGACGCCTCAACATTGTATTTGCAGTATGACGTAAAGGTGTTATCTGCAACTGAAAAATAAAATGGTCTCCGCATTTGTTGCTGGAAGTGCACAAAATTAACGTATAATAGGAAGTTTGTCTCTGTACGTCCGTTCTTCGGCCTCACTGCCTTCGTTGTTGCGCCGTCTAAATTAACTGAATACCATATTAAATTGAAACTCTTCTTTATTCTAATTTCACCGTGCATTTTTGAATATAAATACTGTTTTACACTAACCAAATGCACTATTTATGTAAGAATAATAAAATATTCTATAAAATATCTAAAACCCCTACAGTTGTTTCAGCTTATCGATAAGCCATCCTCAGGGCTATTTATTTTATTATTTTATTTTATAGGGTATTTTATATACAAGCAGTTATGACACTCCCTGAGGATGGCTTATCGATAAGCTGAAACACGTGTAGGGGTTTTAGATATTTTATAGAATATTTTATTATTCTTACATAAATAGTGCATTTGGTTGGTGTAAAACAGTATTTGAAACTCTTCTGTTGGTAAATGTGTCTACCTTTTTTTTCCCAAGCTCAAATTTTTTCTTGATACAGTTTCTCAACGTCGAATGATTATGAAAAAATTTGATATAAAATGTTTTCTGATTGCTCGTGTCTTATGTTATAAAAATATAGTATACTTTTTAAGAAGTATAAAGGTAAATCGTGGTACAATTTATAAGGCCTACTTTACAAATGCGCTAACTTCCAGTCTTACAAATAATATGTTGGTAACAAATTTAGATCAGAGAAATTGACGGTTCAGTAATGCAACGCACCTTAGTTCATGCGTTCACTTGCTTGACTCGTGTGCAGCTGTTGGTTGGTCAGCTGAAACCCTTATCGTGTCACAATGTCTTACTCTTTTACGTCATTTATCACAATTGTGAGTCGTAAAAATAATGGTGATATTGATGGTGGAGGTAGTATATTCGTTTGGGGATGAACAGTTTATTCAACCGTTTAAAGTCTAATGGTAACTATAAATACCACCTGCTGTAACATTTAAAAACTGCATTTTACCCAAACAGTGTGCTTGTTTCTTATGAGTCTCACAAAACGCACAGCATATCAAACAACAGACCTTTGTATCGGACGTGGAATTTGTTCTCTGTGAGGTAGGAAATGACTATTTGTGTATAATTTAGATGGAGTTCGGTCTTAAGAGAGTTTAGTGCAGATTATGGTAACGTTAAAATTGTCTTTCATGTAAGTAATGTGATAGCCTCGCACCTTCGGCGTGGTAGTAACTGTTCACTTACCGGCAGTATGCAACACAGAGTCTGTACTATCTATCACTGTATCCTATTTCACATGCCTAGCGCCGCATTTTACCAGTTATCGTCATGAAGCCGTGAACCTAAGAATGTCCTGTATGTCCAACAGCTGTCTCTCTGTTGCTTTACTTTTCAATCCCAGCAGCGGCAAGTGATGTCTCTCCTGCAAAACTTCCACGTTCAGGCCGTCTCTGGAACCCGCCGACTTTCCTGTTCGATGGGTGCCGGTGCTATATCCCAGGTGTAAAGCGGCCGACGCGTGAGGTTGACCACTTACCTTCATTTAATGCCGAGGATAATAATAAGTGGAGCTAGACGTCTGCTGTCCTATATGTCTTCGTGGCAATGACAGTGGCAACTTTACCTGTATTATTCATCAGTAGACCTAAAAAAGTATCACATTTTCAAATAATCTTTACCATACGTCATTCAGGACAGTACGGCAAGTAGCATCAGTGTCACTTCATTCCGCCCCGTAAGAGAATTATGATTCTTGCTCATATCTCCTTTGGTGTAATTTATGTACCCGAATTGTGTGATCCTGCTTCTAACGCCATGCAGCATCGCTGCCAGTTGCCCATTGATTGCAGTATCCGATCAATGTAATGTGCCAGCTTCCACGAAACTCTGTAAATTCCATAACTGAAATGGCGTCGCGGGATTAAGCCAACCGATTCTGAACGTTTCTGTTGTACCTAGTTTGAGGCGTCTGGCTTCTGAACAAATTCTGGAAAACACGGAAAGAAATGGGCGAGCGTGTCGTTGTAATTATATTTTGGTGTATGAGCAATAAAGAATTGCCAGTAATTTTTAAAACTCGCCAATATACAGCTGGTATCTTCATAAATTGCCAACAACGACATAGTGTATTACATCCACTAAATCTTGTCACCTACCAGAGCATAAGTTAGCTGCAGTTAAATATTTCTGCAACAGATTGAAGACGTACTTCTTATTAAAACATAAAATTAAAAAGAAATGTTAATAATTAGGAATATATTACTCAATAACAAATACTATGCTAATACCTTAAATGATATGAACAAGATGAAGACACTGCCGACTCTCTTTCTTTAAGATTTATATCTTCATAAGTAAGCAAGACTTTATCGGTCAAGTACTTAACGATATAAAATGTCAGGTTTGTTTTTCCAAGGCTCTTGGTGATAGACATTCTCATCATCAGTCTGTGTTGTGATGATTATATATAAATTAAAACGGTGATCGAGAATATTGGCAGTTACGTACATGGTTACTGAAACTATTACTACGAGTATCATCAGCATTAGACAGTTCGCGTTATGACATTAAAATCTTTGTCTCTCTTGCTACTTCTGTCTTTCGCTTCTTATTGATATAGCATTTTCGGGATGCAGTTTGTAAGCACCTTTTCCAAATATTCCAGATATTTCTTTTTTTACGGTTTCTTTACTACGCTATTAATTTATGGTATTTCCAGTTCTCTAAAAACTTCAATATGCCCTATACAATGTTTCGCTGAGTCCCGGGATCGCGGTGAAGGAAGTAATTTACATCATCTTAATTCTTTTCGTTTGCTCTTTAACTAATATCTGAAATTCGGATCAATATGTAAGCAAGGATATAAATAATATTCTCGAGTTTAAGAAGTGTTTGCTTTTGAAATTTCCCTAGTAGTGCGAGTTTTGTACTTTCACAAAATTATACTTTGTTTTCTTACTAACATCCTGGTGTCTCTCATACCTTAAATAAAAGGAACCGCGTACTTGTTTAAGTACACTTGTTCTTACGGATTAATTATTCACTATATTACACTACATTCAAGCTTACGCATTTTATATCCTCTATGTTAGCGTTCCTTAGGCAGGTTTACGGGCTATGTATAAGGCTGCATATTTCTTCCCCACACTACAACCAGTACATATAGGCCTATCGATTTAGCCCACTTAAAAGCTGTCTCTCTGGATCCGCCATTCCCTCATTCACGACTGACTTCTACATTACGGTCCATTTTCGTGAGAGAAGGTACAGCTGCTGCGATGAAGCCTGTTCACTTCGTGATTGGTTCGAATGGAAGACTGAAACTGAGTGCATGGTGTTGAAGTTGATATGGGCGCACCTTATTCATTATGATTGATATGTACAGTAATATCGTAAAATGATGAGGGTAGGATTAAGCACGCTTCAAGCATCCTAACTTTCCCTGAACTCCTTGTGGCAAAATCTTTCTCTAGAAGGCATTTATCGCACAGTTAGTCAATCAGTTCTTCGCCTTTTAAATGAAGATGAAGTTTCATTAATCTTATTATCTTGAATGGAGTCTGCAACTGCGCCTTCTATTGCACCAGGTACACCATCACACTCCATTCATTCAAGGCGAATTTTAACGTTGTCTTCTGCCCTAAGTAGTTTTCCCAAGTGGTCTCTTAACCTCAGCTTTTCGCACACATTGTATCTGCGTCCTGCTACATACTCCACATATCTCGTCGTCCTTTGTGTGATAAACATAATATTTGGTGAAGACTGCAAATTGTGCGGTTCGCCATCTGACTGTTGTCTCCAGCCTCTCGTTATTTCCGCTCTTTTAGTTTCATAGAGGCTGAGTGGGTCCCAGAGTCGGTCTGGATGCTTTTGAGTACAGAGATATCTCCTCTAACAGAAATCAGAAAATTTCGCAGACACCAAATGAGTGGAATGTGTTAAAATGTTTTTCTTATATGCACTTCATTCCTTACCGTGTACCGTATATTTTCTTTTGAGTTGCGTTACATTGCTTGCTTTAGTTTTAACGAACTTTCACCTATCCAATATAAAATACTGCAACTTATTTCCCCATTTTTATTTGTTTATCATTTCAGTTTGGTTGCAATATTTTTATATTGTTAGTTTCGTTTTAACCGACACAGCTTAGGAAAATCTGCTTTGTTTAAATAAAAAGAGATGAAAGTTAATTATACATGTCCCTTGCTTTAGAACTTGTTAACGCCGAAAACTCTGCGTTTTGTCCACACTCTGCGTTGATCTGTGCCGCGTGAGTCTTACAATAAGGAGCCACTATTTCCTTATAAAATATGAACCTACTGTGTTCTGTGTGAGTTACGAATTTAGTCTTTATATGTAAAGTATGAGTAGATTTATTTTATTCCTCAAACTGGTACTCTGTTTCTTCATCACTAAAATCATTCATGTTCTTATAAGCATTAATTTGTGTTACAGAAAATTTACTTATGTAATAGCTTTATTTTTACCAATACATGCACTGCAATTATGTCGTATTTTACTCCCCTACGTATGTTTCGACTATTTATTAGTCATCATCAGAGGGATCAAATTATATATGATCCCCCTGATGATGACTAATAAATAGTCGAAGCATATGTAGGGGAGTAAAATACGACATAATTGTAGTGCATGTGTTGGTAAAAATAAAGCTGTTACTTAAAGACAAAATGCACGGTGAATATAATGTGAAATTTACTTATGTTTATCCATTTGTGATTTAATGGTTTGTAGTCAGAAGTGGAATTTGAACGTGACAGTGAATTCTAAGGCAGTAGTCTTTGGTTTCCAGCATTGCGCCAGCAAAACGTGGGGCATCATTGTCCTGCTGGAAGTTGAATTTGTCTTCTTCCAAATATCCTTGGTCCTCTCCGTCACAATGTCGCAGGAACTGACACTGCAGCTTTCCACTGGCGCCCAGTAGCTGACGGCGAACGTACCTTTGGTTCCTGTGAAATGTACTAAGCTCTGAACTTCAAAACCGCCGAGTGTGTGGCAGTTTTATGCGGCCGAACACAGGATCTGTTGTTGCTCTCGAGGTAACTGATCATTCTGACTGATGCACATGTATTTCGTTGCTTTATTCAGCTCTTTCAGACATATGCCTATATAGTACGTCATACAGACAATGCCCACTTTCTTTACATCCTTCCCAATTAAACATTCACAATTATCCTTTCTTTCGATATGTAACTAAGCCAGTTTAAGTTGTGTCTTTAAAGTAAAAGCACTGTTAACGCCAAAGTACGCCAAAGGCTTGAGCTAATTTCGTCAGACGTAATAAGCTGTGTGCTCCCTCAAAGAATCATTTCAGGGCGACACTTACAGACGATGCCGCTCTAGCCTGATGACGGTAACACTTGTCTGCATAACGTCTACATAGTAGCTCATTCGGTAAATCCCAAGATCGAATTCGAACCCGGAAATCTTTTTTAAAGAACTTGTGCTTAGACAACAGAACAGAAAATAATTAAGATACTGCAAGTTTATTTCTGAACCCTTTTTTGGCCTCTGTTGCAGAATTCTCGTTCAAGCTCAGAGAAAAAGAATTATGAATTACAATTTCGAAGACTATAATATGGCGGCGTTGAACTTAATATTGTCAAATGAAATGCAGGGCTTTGTGCTTTGATGTAACTGCCTAGGATATGAGAGAACTTAATGAAGTAAGCTAACATCCGGCGTTTTTGTCGGAGATTTGAAGGCGAAGGAAAAAGTCGAAGCCAGCGGCCAGGTTCGAAAACGGAAAGGACAAGACCTGAAATCAGAGAGATCTTGTTGTTATTTCTCAGCAAGTACGAACCTGAGTAATGATGTCCCTTGAGCTCTGTTCCGTCGTGTACACAGAAGGTACCTCTGGGAATGAAGACGCAGCCGAAGTGCACAGTACGGGTGTATTCGTTCTATACCCTTGAGAGTGACAACGCACTGGTGGATGGCTGCCAGCACGCTGGCCGACCGGCTGCCCTCGTTCTTCTGCAAGCCAGAAAAGCTGTTCGCTTCAATGTGACTTTAATTCTTTATCAGCGAAAGTGTGCGAGTATTCGGAGAGTTGCTTGCAGTGAACTTTGGACTTCGCAAGAGTGTTCCTGTGTAGGCTGAACATTTATGTTCGATTTAGCATGTTGGCGTAATGGAAATTAACGCATTATGCTGCACCACCCCCTTGTTCAAGATATTTCAAAGGGTGGAAGCGGTCGGGTAGCACAAGTAAATAAAATATACAGAATTCAACAATCTCAAATTTAATAACTAACAAAAACACCAACAGGAAAATGACCTTTGCTCGCCCTCCGTGAATGACACTACACCACTCCGCTCATCGTGTGACCCACACAGCAACACAAATTACCTTCTGAGCAACATCAGGATCTAGTACCCAAAACACAGAAAACACAGAATCGTACTGGAAGTGCTTCGGAGAAAATTGAAACGTAATTTTGATGAACAAGGCCGGAACAAAATTTTATAGTGTTGCTCCATTCAACACCTCCTAGCAGACTGACTGACTATTCACACTCGACTCACGAGCTCAGGTACTCGTAGGATAATAAGACCGGAAATTGGGAGAGGGGAGGTAAGGTAGTGGATGACGAAGAAAAACCAGTTTGGTGACGTGGAACATCGACTACGTCACGTAGCCACGACACAATGCCTCTCCGTCTACCTCTAAGGCAAAAAAGTCACCCACGAAATAATAACATATTTTTTCGTCCTACTACCCTAAGTGGTGTGGGCCTGAATAGTGTAATCAGTATAGTGACTTGCTATGGGCTGGACAGTCCGGGGATCGAATCGCAGTGGGGGCGATATTTTCTGCACCCTTCCAGACCGATCCTGGGGCCCACCCAGCCTCCAGTACAATGGGTACCGGGTCTCTTCCCCGGGGACAAAGCAGCCGAGACCTGGCGTTGACCTCCCACAGCCATTTAGCGCCGAGGTTAAATCAAGGGTAGAGCTATACCTCTACTCCCTCTCTGGGTCTTCATGGCCTGTTCTAGGGTGAACCTTTTTACTAACCTAACTGGTACCGTTAGACCTGAAATAACTGCCCTGTGATGAAGTATGTTCGGAGAGTGCCCACCTGCGAACACGAACTTTGAACGTCGGTTTTGTTATGTCTACTATCGTAAGCTTGTGCTTTCTCTTACAATTAGTGCTGTTGCCAGAAATCCAACGTTCTGCCCTTCGTATGTGGTGTGGCACAGTATTAGTAATGGGAGTGTAGGATCGGATCCACGACTTCTAGCAACACTTTTCACTCAGCCGAATTTATTCTTACTGTCTGTACCATTATTAACGGTACTGCTGTGCCGAATGAAGCCAGCCGGACATGGTACAGCACGTGCACTTCTCTTTCAGGACAGTTGGATTCATTAAAGTTGTAAATCAGCAGAAAGTGATAAGGTGTTACGTATTACAGATTAATGTTATAATTTATATTTTGTTTTAGTGTCCCTTTAATATAACCGTTTAGTGTATGAATACTAAATTACACTCCGGTGTTCAGCCGCAAGAGTGATATGCATACTATTTCTTTTAACAACTTAATTAATTTAACTTAAAATAACAACTGTAATTGAATTTCAACTTTACAATTATTGTACACTCTAAACAAATTATCAACTGAGTGGATGTTTTATAAGTAAAGTGTTGTGCATTAGTATGTAAAAGTGTTGTGAGAAATTGTGTCTTCACAATGCGGATGCAAAACGTTTGTTGGCCTGTTCAGTAACGCCAGCATGGACAACGAGCGAAACTTTTGATGCCAAGTTTTCAAAGGAGCAGGAAAGAAGCATTATTTTGTCCGGTAACGCCAAGCATACTTGCTTGTGGTTATTCATGGTGATGTAAGGTGATCACTTAGTTGATATAGCTTCAACGTTTTGTTTTTAGTTATTTGCAGGAATCAGTAGACTACTGAATTCTGTTCTGAATCCCTGTCTGGAACTGTGGCATCGGACTAAGTATAGACCCTAATGTGAAGGCTCCAAATTTATATAACATAATTTTTCAATTTGATGTAACTTAAAATAGGTTTGACTTTATCATAGTTTTCCGTATCTGCTATAAATAAGGAAATAACTGCAATTTTAAAGGTTGCTTGAATCTGATTGCTGGTTGACTTTGTTAGACTTTTATTTACAGACTCTTTATTTTTTTTTCCAGGACTTCGGTTTATGAATTGTAACATTCTGCAGGGTTAGGTATTAAATGCCAACCTTTCCTTAAAGTTATTTTCACCGCCATTTCTCCGTAAGGCACCTTTGTAGATGCATTATAGAGACACCGACTAGCATACTGTAGACGGATTTATCATATAATCTCCTGTAATCATGCAGATGGCAAAGCAAAGGAACAGCCTGTAGGGACTGTAAGACTTGAGCCTCGATGTCAGTCAGTACCTTTAGAAAAGGCTGGAACGATTAGTGGGTGAAATTTTGTTGAGAACGTGAGTACGAATTGTGTTTATTGTAATTGTATTGGACTGAAGATTGAGGCAGTGTTAAGACTGTAGAATAGCTCTATCTACGTCAGTAGCACGTAATGCGGCTGACTCTTGTGCAGTCTCACGCCTCTATACCGGATTTATTTTCCATTCGCCTCTGTCATCAAGTCTCGATTTTTATACCTTCTTGGCACGGAGCGCATGAAAGGAACAAAATACGGGTAGGTCGTATGTGTCCTCCTTAGCTTCATATTTTATATCCTGCACCATTCACCTTGGGGGCTTACATTGAACGGTGTCGTGCGAATTTTATTTTGGACCACATGGCCTTCTGTAACCTAAACGTAACATCATGTTACTCCTACATTCTGGAACTCTCCTCTCTTGCCTTTGATGTGAGTTTATGTTACTGCCCTCGTCTTCTTCTGTGCATAGCAATACTGGAATAGTACACGCATATAAGGCTTCTTTGACTATTTATTAACTCAAACTTTAAATGAAATAATCTGTTAATGTGAAAAATTATGTGATTTCATGGCTTAAAGGATCAATGGCGTACACGCACCAAGACGAAAATTCCTCGCATTAACGTAATCACCTCTGTCTTTCGAAAGCAAAACGGCTGATGTATATGTGCAGCTTCTTGAAGTTTACCGAGTTAGATGCTTACGTACAACAAATCTGCGGGTTGTGCTGTGTGGGAATTAAAATTTGTTGTTTTGACCAAACGTACTATGGAATTTACTTGGTGTGTCATTTTGAGGTGAAGTGTAATTACGAACGAAGTGCTGAGGATAGTGTGAGGGGGCGATGGGGTGAACTGCGGAATAAGAAGCTATGTAACCTGTACGTTGCACGTAATGTTATCAGATTGATCACATCAAAGGGATGGTCGAAAAATGTAGCAGGCATGCAAGTGATAAGAAATTAGTACAGACTTGTGGTCGGAAAAATTCAAGGTGGAAACCATTTAGGATACCTAAACGCAGATTGGAGATGATAATATTAAAATGGATATGAATGATGTAGGATTTGGTTTTTCTGTAAATGTATGGAAAATATTGAAACAGGAGCGACTATCAGCTTCTGAAAGATTCTGTTCAAATCAGTTAGTTACTTGACCAGAACACATGAGAAAAGTTTTTTTTTACTGACTGGAAAGTGTGGATTCATTTAGAATTTAATTTAAAACATGAACCCTCCCTAGAGAAGATTTTATATAATTAATTTTTAGATTTCTGAATGGTTTGGTCGCTTTCTGTCACCTTGCCGTATGTTAGCGCCATATTAATTAAATATTTCAAATTTGTAGTCTAGATTTTACCTCTGAACACATATTCACCACAGGGCGTCAGGATATACTGTATGTGTGGACTTGTGAGATACGAGACTGATATGGAAATGCAGGCATACGTTGCAGGCCGGTAGGGCAATGCGTAACCACTACAGAGTACTGTCGGCGAGGAAGGTTGCTTTCGGCATAATCGAAATATCAGCTACTCGCTCAAGAGGTTTTCGTCAAGATTCTTGTCAAAACAACTGGTGCACTTTATGGTTCAAACGCACAGTGCAGTGGTGGCACTACTCGAGTATGAACGCTGCTTGCTTGATACAGTAAGGTTGTAACAATCGCTGTTTGAACTTCGGAGTACGTTAATCTCGGACAGAACAGCATACTACATAATTGCTTACCACATACCTGGCTAACAAACTGAAAAATTATACGTATAGGCCTATATAACTGACTAAATAAACAACAAATTAACTAACAACCGAACACAGCAGTAGCCTCAGTAACTCATTATCTAGCAACAGAAGCCATACATCAAACACAAACGCTCTACCCTGTACACGGCCGTAAGACCTTTCATCCCACTTCATGTCACCGTAACATGTTTTCCACAAAATTCAGTATAATACTACACCCCTGTTTCCTTCTGGCTTTCAAGTTGCCGTTTTCACAGGGCTTCATATCTCAGCGCTTACGGCATTCTTGTGTGACTGGACCACCGGAGGTCTCTTTCGGGTTGGCTTCTTTTAAACCTCTCTCATCTTACCTCGTATGCAGAACGCAAGAGTGTGTTGGAAGAATATACAATGAACTTACTAATACGATTTCCTTCTGTTTCCTATCGCGATACATTGTTTTACACAGCAAGATTGAGAATTTCCAGCTCTTTGACCTTAATTTTTACGTTTAATACTCCTAAACACTTTGTGATCAGTTTTTAAGTCCTCCGGCCAGGATCACTTTTATTGCAAAGTCAAATCGTGAAGCGTGTAACATCACAAAGGTTGTAAAGTGATATTTCACGATAAGTGACCTAGAAAGACTGAACTAAACGAGTTTATTGCGGGGATAATAACTCACGAAATTTGAAATATTAATCATGGATTCATATTCTACGCTGCGCCGGAAACACTGGGTCAAAAGCCACGTGTAGACTCCGTGGCATGTCTTCAGATTTCGGCATCATCTAAGATAGATACTGCTCAGCATTCCAGTGGCAGATGTTGGGTATCAAGGCTACCTCCCTCACTTCGCGAGGAGCAGAGTAAGAGTCCGTACCACCCTTTCGGAATCTGAAATTAGAACACGAGCTAAGCTGTGCCGCTGCTGGTTGCTTTATGTTGTAGCAGGCGCTCGTAACTTCTTGTGCAGGCACTCCAGTTTAAAAGGCAACATGCACGTCTCCTATTAATTGCTAATAGGCTTTAGTACGTTACGTACGCCATATATCGCCTCGATGGGGCTAAGTATTATTTGTGTCCCTAGCATGAAACTGTATCAATAAATTGAGATAGTTGAAGCTACATTCTTTTGGGATGTGACCCTGTGTACTGCTCAGAAGGCTGTCGTCTTGATACTAAAACCCACGACAGGTTTTAATTTACATTTATCTTTCCATCTTTCACTGTATATCGGTGATAATAAATAGGCAGGACATGTAGCATGCTTGGAAAAGATTAATGTGCTCAAGAAGCTTAGTATAGAAATCAATTTTCAACAGACCACTTGGAAGATTTGCACATGGCTCGGAGTACGTTTTAAAATTCGTTTTAAATAAACTGATTAATAGAGAGTAGACTAGATTTATGTGACGTAGGACAGGAACCAGTGGTAGGCTTGTGAACGCTACACTGAACATTCAGGTACCATGAAAGACACGGAAAATCTTGGTGAAGTGAGTGTCAGTTAGCTTCTAAAGAGTGATTCTGCTTTATGGTATTTCAGTAATGAAAAGAAGGTTTTCAAGATGTCACTGTATGATTCAGCCAAGTTCACCTGTATTATCACATAATACATATGTCGCTATGCGTTTCGTAGCGGCCGTACCGTCATCAGGCGAAAGTGCAATGTTTCTGCAGCGCGTTAAACTAAATTATTATTTATTCTAAAATATTCTGAATTAAAATTAAATATTAAAACTTTAATTACAGAACTTAGAAGTTAAATATTAAAACTGTTTTCACACATAGGCATGCCTTCTGCAAATGTAATGTAGACTACGTGTGATATTTTTAGAAGGCAAGAAATTTACCCATGAGCGATTAATATGCTGTAGGAAGTATCGGAAAATATAATTTATATTTCATATTTATCTGAAATTTCTCCTTTTAACTCTGGGGAAAGTTGAAGCGGAAAAGTACCTCATTAGATCGCAGTTTTATGATATAATCCTACTTGGTGAAGTGAAGTTGTTATAACTTTTTATGGACCTGCATTTTGCCTTTCATATTCTTCCATAAATCAGACGAAACTTACAGGATGGAACTCGTCTGGCATAATTTAACTATTTCGTCCCTTTCGTGATATTTCAGATTGTTTATTACAGTAAAAAATGGAGATATACGGCACTTGTCTGATGATCATAAATTGTTCGCCTTTTTTTAGGATTGAATTTCTCATAAAAATATCGTGTGATTTAAGGACGCGTGAAAAAGAACACGTAATTGGTTGGAAATATTAACTTGTAGGTACTGGTCCGTTAACATTGTAATATTAACTTGTAGGTACTGGTCCGTTAACATTGTAATATTAACTTGTAGGTACTGGTCCGTTAACATTGTAATTTTAACTTGTAGGTACTGGTCCGTTAACATTGTAATATTAACTTGTAGGTACTGGTCCGTTAACGTTGTAATATTAACTTCTAGGTACTGGTACGTTAACATTGTAATGTTAACTTGTAGGTACTGGTCGGTTAACATTGCAATATTAACTTGTAGGTACTGGTCCGTTAACGTTGTAATATTAACTTATAGGTACTGGCCCGTTAACATTGTAATATTAACTTGTAAGTACTGGTCCGTTAACATTGTAATATTAACTTGTAGGTACTGGTACGTTAACATTGTAATATTAACATGTAGGTACTGGTCCGTTAACTTTGTAATATTAACTTGTAGGTACTGGTCCGTTAACATTGTAATATTAACTTGTAGGTACTGGTCCGTTAACATTGTAATATTAACTTGTAGGTACTGGTCCGTTAACATTGTAATATTAACTTGTAGGTACTGGTCCGTTAACGTTGTAATATTAACTTGTAGGTACTGGTACGTTAACATTGTAATGTTAACTTGTAGGTACTGGTCCGTTAACATTGTAATATTAACTTGTAGGTACTGGTCCGTTAACATTGTAATATTAACTTGTAGGTACTGGTCCGTTAACGTTGTAATATTAACTTATAGGTACTGGCCCGTTAACATTGTAATTTTAACTTGTAGGTACTGGTCCGTTAACATTGTAATATTAACTTGTAGGTACTGGTCCGTTAACGTTGTAATATTAACTTCTAGGTACTGGTACGTTAACAT
The DNA here is from genome assembly GCA_021186555.1 of Reticulitermes speratus. NCBI lineage: Eukaryota > Metazoa > Arthropoda > Insecta > Blattodea > Rhinotermitidae > Reticulitermes > Reticulitermes speratus. The sequence continues at coordinate 28,163,423 of JAJKFL010000013.1, read as the reverse complement.
TGTAATGTTAACTTGTAGGTACTGGTCGGTTAACATTGCAATATTAACTTGTAGGTACTGGTCCGTTAACGTTGTAATATTAACTTATAGGTACTGGCCCGTTAACATTGTAATAATTAACTTGTAAGTACTGGTCCGTTAACATTGTAATATTAACTTGTAGGTACTGGTCCGTTAACTTTGTAATATTAACTTGTAGGTACTGGTCCGTTAACATTGTAATATTAACTTGTAGGTACTGGTACGTTAACATTGTAATATTAACATGTAGGTACTGGTCCGTTAACTTTGTAATATTAACTTGTAGGTACTGGTCCGTTAACATTGTAATATTAACTTGTAGGTACTGGTCCGTTAACATTGTAATATTAACTTGTAGGTACTGGTCCGTTAACATTGTAATATTAACTTGTAGGTACTGGTCCGTTAACTTTGTAATATTAACTTGTAGGTACTGGTCCGTTAACATTGTAATATTAACTTGTAGGTACTGGTCCGTTAACTTTGTAATATTAACTTGTAGGTACTGGTCCGTTAACATTGTAATATTAACTTGTAGGTACTGGTCCGTTAACATTGTAATATTAACTTGTAGGTACTGGTCCGTTAACATTGTAATATTAACTTGTAGGTACTGGTCCGTTAACGTTGTAATATTAACTTGTAGGTACTGGTACGTTAACATTGTAATGTTAACTTGTAGGTACTGGTCCGTTAACATTGTAATATTAACTTGTAGGTACTGGTCCGTTAACATTGTAATATTAACTTGTAGGTACTGGTCCGTTAACGTTGTAATATTAACTTGTAGGTACTGGTACGTTAAACATTGTAATATTAACTTGTAGGTACTGGTCCGTTAACATTTGTAATATTAACTTGTAGGTACTGGTCGTTAACGTTGTAATATTAACTTGTAGGTACTGGTACGTTAACATTGTAATGTTAACTTGTAGGTACTGGTCCGTTAACATTGTAATATTAACTTGTAGGTACTGGTCCGTTAACATTGTAATATTAACTTGTAGGTACTGGTCCGTTAACGTTGTAATATTAACTTGTAGGTACTGGTACCGTTAACATTGTAATGTTAACTTGTAGGTACTGGTCCGTTAACATTGTAATATTAACTTGTAGGTACTGGTCCGTTAACGTTGTAATATTAACTTGTAGGTACTGGTCCTAACATTGTAATATTAACTTGTAGGTACTGGTCCGTTAACATTGTAATATTAACTTGTAGGTACTGGTCCGTTAAATTGTAATATTAACTTGTAGGTACTGGTCCGTTAACATTGTAATATTAACTTGTAGGTACTGGTCCGTTAACATTGTAATATTAACTTGTAGGTACTGGTCGTAACATTGTAATATTAACTTGTAGGTACTGGTCCGTTAACATCTCTCTGCAGTATGATAGGCTGTGAATTTAAAGAAATGTGGTACGAGCGTGTGAACTGGATTTATGTGGTTCAAGATGACCTGGAATGGTGGGCTGTTGTAAAAGCGGTAATGAGCCTTCTGGTTTCGCTAAAGGTGGAGAACGTCTTGATTAAATGAAGGACTATTCCCATATTATGTTGCTATATATATTATACATTATTTGCATTACGTATTTGCTAATGTAATAATTTTGCTATTTATATTTGCCATAAATAATGGCTGTCTTGTAAGTAGGGATCGGGGGAAGACTGGGATGAACGTTAATTTTTTTATTTAAAGTTTCAGTTCCTACCGGGTAGTAAACACACTAAAAACTGAACTTTAAGTTATCCTGGAATTGTAAGATATCAACAGGTTGCATATATTAAGCTTTGTAACGGTATGGACACAAACTAACGAACTAAGTAGCAACCCGTGTCTAGGATGCACGTCACTCAGTTTATGCAGTGACATGTCTTGTTTGCATTATTCCTGAGAGCTGATGCTTAATGCCGGTTGAATGAGCGGCTTAACGAATTAGTGCAAATTATGCTATTGATGATTATGATGACTTTATTCTGCAAAGGGTTAGCGAACTTCAAGGCTAACAGTAGAGGAAAATGTGTTCCATCTTGAAACCTGAACACAGCATCAATCGTGGTGCTTGTTTTCTGTATATCTTTCTTCCTTAGTCTGGCCTCTTCTACCTACCCACTGTAGGTGAAGAGAATTATTGTTGCACCTGATCACACTCTGACTCACACACACACACTCAGCAGGACTTCTCTTGGCGAGGGATCTGCCCGTCGCAGAGACCTCTCCCGGACAACACACGACACTGACAAGAGACAGACATCCATGCTCCCGGCGGGATTAGAACCCGCAATCCCAAAAAGCGGGCGGCCGTAGGCCTACGCCTTAGACCGCGTGGTCACTGGGATCGGCGTTCTGTGTATGCAGACCTATAATAACAAAGCTAATCATATTGGACAGAGCCAGAAAATGGGTCTGGCCCCTGTTCCGTTAAATATTCGGTATATGAAACTAATATGTTGTAACTCTGTAGATTTCATGAGATCATTATATTATTACTACGGTGGTCGTTTTGGAGAATATCAAGGAAGTTTAATATGAGCTTCATTTAAAGCGGGTTTGTGGAGCCGTTTATTCGCCGATGCTATGTCACAGACGGACAGACATGAAATTCTATTCTACACTGTAAAGATAGCCTAATGAGTTCAACCACTGTTTCCAATATATTCGCGTCATAAAGGGAGTTCTTTAAAAAAATTAATCAAATTATCCATCATCGGTCAATTTGACATTGTTAGTAGGCTATAGTAATTAATATTTGGTCGTCCAGATAAAGCCTAATACTTCGTTGATCAGCATAAGCTGTTCTGATTATAAAACTAATTACATGTTCGCGAATTACTGGCTTAATTATTATGAACGTCGTTTTGTAACAAATCCGTAATTTTGTACACTTGGTATTCTAGGCTTCTGGTCTGTAGCTATTTGGTTTTTAAACTGCAGCAATTTTTTCCAAACCGCCGCGAAAAATTTAGGTGTCATAAAATTTAGTATTTCATTGGTAACCTGTATTTAAGTAACATCAGTTTATATCCCAAAAATAGAGCCCAATTTAGCACATGGGTTACGGTGCTGAGCTCGTTTGTAGATTGTCATGTACGCACGAAGATGAATAATTCATTGTTTACTATTGCAAATGAATTACAATGTGTTGCCCCAATGCTCTATCAGTTACAGCTGTACACCAGAAGAGAAGTCAACACCTACCTTGCTGTTGCTTTGCGTTCCATTGCTTTATTTCCGTAACAAATCTGCGTGTTTTTCAAACGTCTATTTCTAAAAATATATCCACATTCCTAAGTTTTTGTGCTTTTATTACTGGTTGCATAAAACTGAAATACACGACGCTGGAGAAACTTTCAGTGGCTTTTCATTTTAAAAATTTCGCGAAAATTTCGGTTTATTTTAAAAAAAAATTGAGAGGGGTCTACATACATACACACGCACAAACAAACATGGAAATAACATAGGCCTATTATTTTTCCTTGGGCTGAAAACAAAAAAGGCCTTTCTTTTAGACATCTGCTTTTAGCTGAAGTGGGAAGTGGTACTGATGTGCCGCGAGAAGTCGGAAAATGTCATCTGTGTGGCTCAAGAGGCGAGTATCTAATTATGAGCAGCCTGTGTTCTGTTTTCTCTGTTCTTGTTGTGGGATCTCATAACCGCAATACAGGAACAGTTTATGACGCGTGACGTTCCAAGTTACAATGACTGAACCGCTAACCAGCAGGCAAGGTGGAACTGCGTGCGAAATGTCTACAGGGGTTCATTGTGGTGACTTAAGATCATATACGAGTAAACGTTGCACGTGTGACGACATTTTTCAGGGACAAAATCGAAGACAGTAGAAGGATGTAGCAGAATCGACTGATAAAATTTGCTCTGATGTTGACAGAGATAGATACACGGTTCTCGTGTACGAGAAGATCTTGGACAGGATTCTGTACCAGCTATCAGAAAAAATAATTTTATGTTGTTCTTGTTCTATTGCCATAGGCCTTCCACCTGTAGTCGGCGCAAAACGTAAAGGGAGTAAGCGATGTCCGTTTATGTTTTAATATTAGTATTTTTGGTATGAAGTTTGCTATGGCGTTTAATGAATTTTTTTTTTTCCAATGGCTCGACAGCCCCTTGGGGGCCTAGGCCGCCTCATTTTTCGAGGCTTCACATTATACACTTTTAGACACGCCACACTCGGTAGGACTCCTCTGGACGAGGGACCAGCCCGACGCAGAGACCTCTACCTGACATCACACAACACTCACAACAGACAGACATCCATGCCCCTTAATTAAAATAGTTGTATAAATTAAAGGTTAAAATTTCAAGTATGTAATTAAGATGCTAGGGTACGGCGATCCGCCAACGGAAATTACCTCCTCTTCTTTCTGTTATTTTCAGTTATAAAAAATGCCTTTAACGATAATTGTTTACTCGTATTTTCCAAAGATTTTTACGTACAGTATTTTAGGTGCTACGTAGAATTCTGCGAGCGCATTCGCTAAGCCGTAATACTTCTGACTTAACGTATGTTCAGAATTGGCTGGCTCACTGATATTTTTTCGAGGTCTCCCTGAGTTTAGCCAGGCAAATACCACAATATTTAATGGAAAGTGGCTATATTTCTTTCCTTCCTAATATTTCCCATTTCGCTATGTGTAGTAATCCTTGTTTCACCTTTGGCGTTGACACAGCATCACTATATGCTCCTCGAATTCTGAGGCGCGTTTTTGGATTCAGATACACCCAGAACTCGTTCGAACATTTTATAATGTGTTTTTCATTTGTTAAAAGCAAGGATTCTTGATGACGAAGTCAACAGTTACATGATCGGCGCACATGACTCGTGAGCTAGCAAGGAACTGCAACGTGTCTCACCTTATCAGAACACAATCCTATGTAAGGTATTAGAATTATGGAATTGAGGTTCTGTGTTACAAAGTAGCATTGTCTCTGTACTGAGTGGCACTGAGCAAATCGATGTTGCAGAGGCATCCTATACTCGTGTTCCGTAGGTAGCCGATTCGAATCTCTCGTAAGTTCGTAGTTATCGCAACTAATCAATGATTCTTTTCCTCCAACCAGAATGGTTATGGGATATTACCACAGCAAAATTCGCGACTTACCCTTCCCAACTCTTACCTACACATTTTCATGTTACCTTCACTTTTGACATAAACCGTAACAGCTGCAACAGCGTCGTTAATAACTGTATTATCAGACAGAAAGACCTTCATTGACATTATGATATTGTGATGGCTTTACCTTTCAAATTTGTAAGCCCGAAAGTGTTTCAGATGCTAGTGGTCTTGACTTTTTTGAGCGTTAATCGTGACTCCAGGCACTCCACTGTGCTAGCAATATTGCTTCAAAATTTAGATTAAATGTCGAATCTTTTAAGACTAAAAACCAATCACTTTTTCTGTTTGGAATTGAAAGCAGCTCGTTCTCTGGTGTGCCGCAATATTAATGGAGTATACAGAAACGGATTTACGGACGGTTTCATGAGGCGGGACGACTCTCCCCTAACACCCATCCGTCCACATCGGGACCAATATCCGGGCGTTCTGCCTGCTGCAGACTCGCTTGGTGGCTAATACGTCAGCACAGCTGTCTGCTGTCTATTATCGTAGGTAACGACTATTTATGGTTACTGAAGCGCGCTCACTTTAAGGGGTAAAATGTCATCCTTTGACAAAATGTTCTCAATCAAGGTAACATGAATGAAATAAGATTTTATTTTGGGTTTTGTGTAGGCTTTTTATATTTATAGTCTATCTAGCAGCGTTCCAGAAAGAAATTCCGTTTTACATACGGCTCAATATTTATGAAGTGTTCTAACACACGCCGACGAGACTGCGGTGGGAATTTCGAAGCAGATTTCACGCATAAAGGTCACGCCCATTTTTGTTTCTTTACGAGGTAGCTGTTGTATTGTCCTCTAATATCTGACTACAGATTCATTCAAGAATTTGAGGAAGCAACGGGTTTTGATACAAATTATAGTTTAGGAGATGGAATTTTCATAGGTTCAAGAAACATAGAACATTTTCGAATGCAATTATTAAATTAGTGTTAGCCTAATCCCGCAGGTTATATGTTCCCGGGTTTCTGTCAGTGGCTAGAACCAGCAACATTAACTTACTAGCAGCACACACATTCATGTAGGGGACAACGATAGAACGTAACGTTGAAGTCAGGTCATGAAACAAAACACATTTGAACAAAAATAGGGCATTCAAAATAATAAAATTTGGAAATATGTTGGTATCAGAAAGGGTTGGGAGATTAAGGGAGGTAGCAGAAACAAAACATAACTGCGCGCCTTGGTTTCGGAGGATTAGTGAGGTTAAAGCAATTCACTGACTCTAAAAATCACGTGGCAGAACTTTCTGTTTAAAGTGCGCCGTTCTCAGCGAGCCAAAGTGCCGTCTATTGACGCAGTTACTCTGTTGTCACGTTCGCTGTCCACTTGTCAGCCAGCATTGACCTCTTGCTAAAAGTGCTTGCTCCCGACGTCATTTGACACGGTTAGGTCTCGTGAATCAAGTATGAGGAAGTGAGGTTAATATCTCATATAATATAACTTAAAGGAAAATACAATACCAGTCACATTTGTAATGTAATGCGAGCTTACGCGAAACAAATTTGTTGTTTCTTTCCGATAATTTTAATGGTTGAAAACAAGTGTGGCGCGTATAGAAAAAGCCACACCTTTTATACTTTCACGTAATTAGCTCAGAGAAGAGTGGATGTACCTATATATTGGGACTCTTTAAGTATATGAATCCCTGCTTCCGAGAAAGTAGCTCATTAAATGTTATCCGTCTGCTCTCTTTGCGCGCCTTTGGCTCCCATACCGTTCTGCATATTTTAGGTTTTATTTAGCAAATCCGACAGCGATGCTCCTTAAACACAAATAAATTAATTTAAACTTCAGTAATAATGTGTTATATGAAATAAAGAAATTATTTTCTAGGAAAGCTATTTTCTGACAGCGACAAAAGTTGAAGTTTTCTAAGAGAGAATATCTTGAAGATCCGAACAGTCGACAGCTCAAAGGAGAGCCTTAACTTAAAATCATTTACTTTCTGCTCACAACACTGAATTTCATAATATCGTTAGTAGTAAAAGGATTGGAAATTTTATTTTCTGTGCAGTTTCAGTGAGTAATTTATTCTTCATTTAGCAAAGAGATAACATCAACTGAATGTTATGGGAAAAAACAGTTTGAAATCTAAGCGTTGTCTAAATCCGCGCAGAGCTGGTTTCAAAAAAATAGATACATATCAAAGAGGCAGTTACGAATTGCTTATGGAATTTTCCGTCTGGAATATCACACTTTAGCACTGACTTCATATTTCTAATTGTTAACACAGTGCAGTTCGTATAAAATTTTTAACTGTGTTTCTGGTGTACGAACGTTTCTTTCTGCAACAGTTCACATGTCGGCCTGCAGTGCTTCGTTATTTCCAGCAGACACAAAGAGCTGAAAGAGAGATTTACGATGTCGTCATGTTATTGTTATATGTGCAGTCCACAAAACTTTGCCTTTGCAAACTTGATGTTTTTTCGAAGATCTCTTACTCACACAATTTCGAGATATTATTTCGTTATGATAGCCGTGGCATTACTTTCTCTCCCACCTCAAAAGATTTCATGACAGCCAAGTTGGTAGCCACTATTTATGCTAGGTAATAAATACTTAATTGGGGCTGTCGCTAGTGTCATAATGTTTTACAGACCAAGTGCGCACCCAGAATTTTTGTTGGGTGGGGAGGGGGGCTGCCCCTGAGGTTATATATAATTTATGTTTCATTTTTAAAAATTGTTATAAAAATCATGTAATATGCAAACTGTAACATAACACGGCTTGCAACTCTATTTATATACATACACATATAACTACATATTCCTTGACTCATTCACCAAATTTAAATCACATGGCCTAATCTTGTTGGTTTTTTAATTTCATTTTAGACGTCCTAAGCTTTTTATTTTACTTTTCAAAATACTAATGTGTCTACGGCCGCTCGCGTACTGGGATTGTGGGTTCGAATCCCGCCTAGGGCATGGATGTCTGTCTCTTGTGAGTGTTGTGTGTTGTCAGGTAGAGGTCTCTGCGACGGGTTGTTCACTCGTCCAGAGAAGTCCTACCGAGTATAGTGTGTCTAAAAAGTGTGTGATCGTGAAGCCTCGAAAAATGAGGCGGCCTAGGCCCCCAAGGGGCTGTCGAGCCATTGAAAAAAAACTAATGTACTAGCCTAGCCGTAAGCCTTGGCTGAGTTCGGCTGAAGGGTAAATCACTTATAAGTTTGATATCATCGTGTCTAATATATCTAGGTTTTTTAAATTTCAATTTGGGGGGCGGGGTTGTAGCCAGGCAACCGCGCCCCCTTGGATGCGCCCCTGCTATCGACCGTCTTTCAGTATTATCTTCGGATCCAGAATTTATTATTGTTGGTACGTACACTCAGGCGTAACACAGTCAGTGTGTCCTTCTTTATAATTAGGTGGAGCAGGCTGAAAGCTGTGTTATTCCAGATAAATGAGATATCTGTTACAATACCTTCCTGCTCCAATGGTGTTCGTGACGCAGACATGCGTGGTCACTTAACTATGGCTTTAGTTCTGTTCCTGCCTGATGAAGATGGGGCCTATTCCAAATTGCACGGAATGAGGTTGTGTCTTACAGTACCAGCTGGAGTGTTCCGTTTCGTCATTAGCGAAGGCAGCCAAACCACTATTACCTTCATTTTCCAACAGTTTCCCAGTTAACTCTAGCATTACTCAGGGCGTATGACGAACACTGGCGCGTGTATGTTGCGAGCCTATAATAAATTGGCGTAAACAATAGACGGTAATATTCAAGGCGAAATTTGTAGGTCTCTGTCTAAAGTTGTGCCTTATCTAACAGCATAGTCTGCAGTCTGTTAAGAGTACTTTTCAAATTGTAATCCATGTGGAGAATTGTGCTGAAAGTAATATATGTAGTGTGACTGTGCATAGCCTTCTTATTAGCAATTCAAACATCCCGTTTTATATTGCTGTACACATTCAAACAGCATCTCGAACTGATTTATGTTTTTATGTACCCAGCTGTAACTGAAGCTTGTTATCTGCTCTTCTGCCTTAAGCGAAAGGCTTTGCTGAAATTTGTGAACGTTTACTGATTTGAATAGAAAATACTGCTCTTATTGTTTTGAGTAAATTTAAATTACACTGTTATATAAGTCTTTCAGTTCTGTTGTTACCTCTGTATCTTAAGTTCTGACATTTTATTGTCTTTTCAGATTCTTTAATTTTGTCTATTATGTGTAGATGGGAGAGTTTTGCTCTGCGCAAAACGGTTAAATGATACGAAATCTGCTTTTTTATAGATTTTAGACTTTAATTTTTACGAAGGAAATAATAAAATAAAAGTGTTTTGTACGAAACGCTAGCATGTTTAATGACTTCATTATTCCTATACTTGCCCATTATTATAGCATTTGTTTACTGGTTTTACTACTAGATTTTGTCTACTGTACTTTTTAAAGCCTGTATTGACAGTGTTCCAAACTGTAATGTACCTTCACGAGTTTTATTTACACGTATTATTAATTTAATGTGCTTATAGTACCCTGAACGTGCGCCATGCTGAGAGGAAATAAGAATTGCGTACTGAATTTTAGCTGTAAAACCTCAACGATAAGAACAATCTAGATGTTCTAGACACATATCCGGATATCATTGTCACACTAGCATATATCTTAGAGACAGAGACATAGGCTACCTTTCGAACACTCAAATTGAATATTATTGTCAGGGAATTTCTTAACCAGCTCTATTCTTATCAAGTGTTCAAAAGAGACGCTGCACTCAGGATTTGGCCATTACATATACATCCTTAATTTCAGTCACGAATTACGTAAATTTCATTGATTATCACGGACTAGCCATTTTAGATTTTGTTTTACATATTTTTAAGTGACGTTAATTCCTTCGAAATAACTTACGTGTTACCTCAGCATATATTTCACCGGTGAAAATAGAAAGTAATCAAATGTTGCGGTATTGGAGATTCTAACAGCGGTTTTGTTGGGGGTTCAAGTGTCACTTTGTCAGCTTTAATCTTATTGACTAGACTGTCAATGAGAGATGGGCGGAAGATATTGATTAGTAATGTTTCTCTGTCCTTCCTCATATGAAATTACAGAATACATTTAAGCTTCCGTGTTAATTCCATTTCTGTGAGATATTTTCGATGAACTGGCCGATCCCAATGGCCGCGCGGTCTAAGGCGTGGGACTGCGGCCGCTTGCTTGTTGGGATTACGGGTTCGAATTCGGCCGGGGACATGGATGTGTGTCTCTTGTAAGTGTTGTGTGTTGTCAGGTAGAGGTCTCTGCGACGAGCTGATCAATTGTCCAGAGGAGTCCTACCGAGTGTGATGTCTCTGAATGTGATCGTGAAGCCTCGATAATGAGGAGGTCCTGGCACATTAGGGGCTGTTGCGCCATGGGGGAAAATATTGTCAATAAACTTTATACGTCATATGTAAATTTGGCTCAATATTCTAACGCCTTATATGTCGGTGCTTCCGTATGTAACACCGAGGAAAAATAAGGTCATCCGATGGAAAAGAACTGATCTGAAGAAGTCTGTCGTAATCTTGCTCTTATAAAAGAGCCCTTCAAAATGTATCTTCGCCATTGACCCAAAAGTTTTTTTCGACGTGTATATCCAAATTCACAGCTAATATTGCCTATTTATTTCGACAATATTTTTTCCTGGTGTTTGCCTTCCTATGCTTCCAGATATCTCCTTAGTTCGGTGCCTTTCTACTAAGCTAACACTTTTTGTTACTTTGCACAAATGTTATTTTCGTGCAGAAGTGAAGTTAGTGTAACTGCATGTCTAGATTGTGCAGTTAGTAACCGGAAACAGTAACATTTTCCTAAGACAAACGTGCAGACAAATCTCACAGATATTATTGCGCCTTTAAGTTTGCCGTAAAATAATCATGGCGTGCAGAAGAATCTGCCAGTAAAAGTTTCTTCGGGAAGTCCTCTAAAACATTTCGTGTCTACGCAAGAGGCCTTGTTTTGGGAGCTGGTGATTTAGGGCCCCTTCTCTTTGACTCGTCCTTTTAAAGATTTATTTCTTCCCTTTTACAACTTCCAGTTCTCTGTTGTAAAGGGAAGTTTATGAACGTTGACATGACTAGACGTTTTCTTCGGTTTGTGATCTGTATGAAGACAAACAAGGATTCAACGCTTTTGAATTCATCTCACGATGCAGAAGTATTAGACCTTAAGCCTACCATTCTTATCTGGCACCATTCGAATACGAATGAGGTGTCGTTTCGTGACGCAGATCTGCGTGAGATGTCCTTTTCAGTCATTGTCATCACACATTATTCTAAAACATGAATAACACATTCGTTTCCACACAATTGTTAGATGTGTGATATAAATGCTAAGAGAGGGTATGTGATATCCAATTCTAAAATTCTCTGTTCTTATAAACAAACAAATGTGTTTCACAGATATGTAAAACATGTGTGCGCCTTAAAACGTACTAGTCGTCTGCTGTTTTGTGTCCTGTTATTTGTTTTTCTTTTATCAGCAGACTACATATGTCCTAAGTGCTTGAAACTTTTAAAGGCGATGAATTAAAAATTGTGGGAGGTGGTATGAAGTGCAATATTTGGCTTTACATTGTACTTGTGTAAATTGCAAGTGTCTGGCATTTTAAAATTGTGGTTCACAGGTATGATGAAGTGTCAGTGCTACGAGAGCCTGTAGTGAAGCAGTATCGCTTGCAGACGTATAAAACAACTGTAGGTTTTTTGCAATCGCAAAATTTTGTAGGGGATTAACAAGTAAGTTAGAGTAGAGCGTTGACGTCCGAATATTAGATTACAGACGTGACTTATTATAAGTTATTCTTTTCGTAACAAACATAATTGCTATGACGAATTTCTTGATGCAGAATATTTCTTGAGAACCACATATTCTTGCCGTTGGTCAAGAACTGGCTGTCTCCTCTGTGTGTAATTATTATCCTCAATAAAAGAAATGGGTGAAGCCCCTGTGCTTAACTATTAAACATTAAAACATACGGCGAATATAAATTGAGCTCCGATCATTCTTAACCTCTGCACTAGATGCACGTAAGTATGCAGCATTACAATCCGGCTGATTTGCCCTCGGTACCCAAGGCACAGGAGGATGGGTGAGCCCTAAGCTGTGTGTGGATACTGAGGCAAAATCAGAAAATTCTCCTTCTATTGGGAAATGCACCCCAGTCGTCCAGCCTATGAAACGCCTTATAAAATGCTGTTTTCTGTATTTACTGCGGTTTGAATATCTAACATAATATAGGTCGGATCATAATTAGCGTTTTCGTATATCGCCCTGACGGTGGGGTAAAATGGCTGGCCTTATTCGTTCTTAGTTTTCGTCTTCTAAGCCTTTCTGTTGGATGTCCCGGTTATTTCCATTATGCTGTTTATGATTTATTACTTGTAATATTCTACTTGCCCGGAGTGTATGATCTTTCATTTCTATCTCACTGAAGTATTTTAAGATGAAATTTTGTGTCCTAAAATTCCTTAATTTCTCTTTTGAGAAGAGCGAAACCAACCGTTCGCCTCTACCGCTTGGTGTTTATTTAGTGTCTTCCTGCTCTGTTTTCCAAATTTAATTGACATAGACAGAGGAGAGGAACCAGCAGTTCAGCATGTCTAATCCTGACTGTGTTTCAAATCAATTGCTCATAGAATTTTTTAGACTCTTTAACATTGTAAATTGTAAATTTTTCAATTTGTAGCCTCTCTGGAGGCATAACTGCTCGGCAGGCCAATGATATGACACAGAGAAGATTGATTACTCTGAAACCTGAAAGTAACGGAAGTCAATTATATAGCCTCAGTATCTTCATGTATGTTGTAAGGAATAGATTAAATTTATACTTTGGCCTATATTTCCAGTTAATCGTCCGATGGTCCACACACACCGACATTCTGATTAGGAGATTCCCAGAGGTTCGGATTATTGGAGCTTTGTTGTATTTTGTGTTCTTTTGTCTGTACGCATGCGGCCATGATAAGTTTATAATACCTGAAAGTTGTTCCCTGCGCTGTGGAACTCCTGACTGAAGCATTGCCCACCGTATCTGATCGATATTCAGTGTCCATTGTAAATGAAGAAAACGCGTCAGAGGCTGGGATAGAATATTGACACACTATTGCAACCGTTATAAAGTTCAGAGTGCAAGCAAATCAGCCCTTCAGCTGTGTGACACCCAATTTACTGTGCATATACCGTCTGGATTGCTAACTTCAGGTGTCATCCGATCGCCCACTAGCTGTTGCGTCACACTTTATTCGGCCTAACTCATCCATTCAGCCACCTATGTACTTAGCGACTCACTCACCTTATAATGCCACAGTTCAATGGTCAGAAGACTACTGTGATAGGCGAAACCGAGCACATTGGTGTAGTGGTAACTCTGTAGAATTCTCAGAAGGTACACATTTCAAATCTCGGTAGCGACACCGGCTATCCTTACAGGTATTCGTGTCTTTCCATAGTCTTTCGAGATAAATACCGGGATGTTAATTCGGTTACGCACAGGCAAGCCCTTTCAGATCCTACAAAATTTAGCATTCATCAATAATGCTACCATTGGACGCTTTTTAGCGTGAAATAGTAAGAGAGTCCTAAAATATACCATACAAATCACATGAATTCGCAACCGGATTATGAAACTCACAATTTACTGTCCGCTCAGACCTTTATGTAAGATACAGTAGCATCTGTACATCAATATTATTGACATCACGAGTGAGACGAGTACGTTGTACATGGCCATTGAGTCCTAATTTATACACACTCAATCAGATTTATGTATTTCCCGGATCTAATTTTCGTATTTTGTTCACTTTTCATGTCATGTACAGTTTCAATACACTGAATTGCCCAGTGATTTAATTTAAACTAAATCCAGCCAGCTATAACTGGCTGTAATGGAAAAATGAAATGTGCAACATTCTGTGTGTGTGTGTGTTTTAATGACGAAACAAGACACTGGGTAAAGCACATTAAGAGCTTTAACAGAAGGACCACTCGCATGTGCTCGAGGATCAGCTGTGATTGATGTATTTTAAAACATGCAATTCTTTTTAAAAATTAAACCCTAGTACCATTTACAGCATAGAACTGTGTTCAATCAGTCCATGCTCTCTAAAATATATCAATGAAAGTTCTTTAATATAGGTCAATTTTTGTGATGAATTTATTTGAAATTTTAATATAAGATAATAAGAAAATAAAATGTGATATATTCTATTTGCTTCATGTCCCATAGTTTGTAGCCTCATTTCTAGCCATAAAGTTAATGTAACCTCGCCAGAAACATTATCTAAGTGTGTATGTCGGACATTGCTCATGAGTTAGGTATGTTCATTAATATCTTTAGAGAAATCCAACTTATTTTTTCTGAAAATCGTGCCGTTTATCAATGTGGAAAAATATGGTAGACCCAGGCAGGCCAAAGACGACAATATAATACGGCGCAGAAAAGGTGCGATTTGCTTGCCGGATAACCAAGGCAAGAATACAGACACACAATCTTAATATTTAATGCTTATTGTTTTTCAGCGCAACAATGGTTACGCAAATGCACCACAGTGTTACGTTATACGTACATTGCGTGTCTTGCTTCCTGTTTTATTTCATTATATCGGTATGTGGCCTGTAGGCCGAAACTTTTTAATGTTTAATTGCTCTCTATCCTGTAACTATTTTGTTCGTAACACCCAGTAATTGGCCGTGCCTTAGCTCAGGCGGTTAGACATCGGCCTCCCACCGCGGAGGCCCGGGTTCAATCCCGGGTCAGTCTACGTGAGATTTGTGGTGGGCAAAGTGGCACTGGGACAAATTTTTCCCCGAGTACTTCGGTTTTCCCCTGTCAACTTCATTCCATCAGTGCTCCACTACACGGAAAAACAGAAAAAAAACACCTAATCATCACCTTCATCACAGGGTTCCACAATAAGTCTTAAGGCTGCGGTGCGTCCGTAGCTTCTGCTGCGGGGCCCTTCTCAAAAAAACTGTGGTTGATACTGGTATCACGTCTTATTTTATTCGATGATTCACATTCTTCTGTAATTTATTGGTGTAATATTTCAACAGAATTTCGTGCACCAGTTAGGACAGTCTGCGTGGCTAATCTACCTATTAAAAGTTTTGTGATTTCATTTGCAATTTTTCACCTTCTGAGCATGTAGTCTGGTATACTCTGTTTTATGATTTACCTCTTCACCATTTCATGTGTTTATGACCCTCCGCTGTACGTACATTACAAATCATTTAGTTTCACCAAAGGAGTCTTAATGTCCGCCATAGTTAGAATAAAATACTGTGTAATATTCTGGTTCAGTGTATTAGAATATCTTCCATGCAGTCCTTTATCTTATACATATGGTTCTCTTCGTCTACCATTTCTAAATACGAATTCTGTTGTCATCATCATCTTCAACATCTTCATCATTCTTTTACAATAATCTACATCACAAATATATACATTTAAAATTACGGGTTCTGTCTAAGTCTGTATTTTATAAGACTTACCAGTGTTTCGTGCGGTAAGCTGCTCCGAGGCTCATGCACGTGATACATTTTCTGTGGATCCTGATACCAAATTTCTCAATATTAGTGTCATTAAAACATTTAATTTCCTGAACAGCTGAATAACTGCCACTCACAGAATGTCCTTTGCCATTGCATTAATTAGACAAATTACTCATTTTGTGGTATGTCTTTTTTTCAGATTTTCTGAAATTTTATGACTGAAAATTTAGTTTCCCTTCCCTTTTAATATGGATTAGACAGACTTGTAGTAAGATGTATATGAAACGTACTCAAACAAACTTCAAGCCCTTTGTTGTAATGGAACCTGTTCTGCTCACATGCTGAAGCCTATCTTGCTAAATTCCAAATCTCGTGCAGCTGCCACTTCTTTTCCATACCCCGTAGGTAGCGGGTATGAAGTAATTGGTCAGACAGCGCGCGCAGCAAGGCCGGGCAGCTGCCAGTAATTAGGGGATATAGCGTGGAAGCTATGTAATGAGAGGAAGAGACGGCCGCTGCGGCATGCACATTCCTGAGTAACTGTTAACAGTTACGACGAAGCGCCTTCTGATTTTCAACCCTTCTCATACCATATACATAGATTTTGGTTCAATTGTCTTCCTGCTGGCAAGGAAAATTGACCCAATTAATACGACAAGAAGACAGATTAGTGCAGAGTGATCCAAAAGTTGGCCACATGTCTGTTTCAGTTCGTTTTCGTGATATCGAAAAATTCAATAACACTGCAAAAAACAGTTACACTCGCTCCGGGTCGGTCCATTTCGTTGGCTCTTAGGGTGAAACGGACGTTCTGGATATGTTTGCCTACATGCGCTCTGGCGTTCCGTCGCAGCTCTCGTGCCTGTGACGTATGCATGTTTAGCAGTGTACAATAGTGCCGTCGTATGTTCCTGAAGACAGCCTTCCACAGTTTGTAGGCGGCTGAAGGTCACGCTTGGAACGCACTCCACTGTGCCACACCGATGTTACAACGTGAGAGAAGTTCGTACGTATAGGATTCAGCTCCCTAAAGTCTGTAGCAAAACATGCGACAATTGTATCTGAATCGTCACTCCAGAATTCGTAGACCGACATATCGGACATTTCGGTGAACACGGGAGTTACGCTGGTCCCAAATATATCGATTCGGCTTCGTACTTGTAAACGTTCCATAACTTGTATGTATTGGGTAGACTTCGTAATTTCAATCCCTTGTAGGGAGGCCACACTCCTTCAGTCCTGCAAGGTAAATGTCCTTGTAGCTGTCTTGATTTGAAACAGAAAAATGTCGCATTCAGACTTTTAATTACAATTAATCGTAATTGGAGAGCAAGTCGATGTTTCCGACGTCGGAGAGCTGCGAGGTGTTTTATTTTATTATTATATTTACCTTATTGTTGTTTATTTAGTTGCACTTTACTTATCTTTCTCTTTCACCAGTGTTGTCATTTAACCCAAAAGTCATCCGTGACAGCTCGAATGTGTTTTAATGCTAATCGTGTATGCTCTGAGTTTATTAACATTGGGGCTTCTCTTCTGAAGAGTTCTGCTCCTTATTAAGGCTTGATTACTGCTCATTAATTTTACGTACATGTATTATTACTAGTTTCATTATTATTATTTATTATATTATTAGTATAGTAGTAGTTAGTAGTAGTCGTCGTCGTCGTCGTTGTAGTAGCAGTAGTAGTATTAAGGTCTCTGACATACATGTGAAATCACATTTGGTAAGGGAGGTTCTTTCTCCGGGGATGAAGCAGTCGCGGTGTCATGTTAACCAAACACCACCATTTAATGCTGAAGTTAATAATGAGTGGAGCTATACCTCTGATCCCCCTGTACGCCTTCATGGTTTGCACGGGGACAGTTTCGCATTTCTGCGTGTGTGTGACATACTCGTACTTTCTGATGCTCAGCAATACTCAGGAGCATGTAATTCAGAGTACTGTGCCGTTTGCTTTGTTGTTGGTTAATTGCATAAGCACTAGCCGTTTTTATACAATAAACGAACATCGAGACCCGTGAGAAGTGTAAATTCGCATGAAATCACACTTCAAATGAAAAGTGGCAGTTACAAGCACTGCTGTTCTCTAAAGGCACACAGGAGGTAGGGAAACAGATATTCATGTATTAACAACATCGACAGTAGATGGAGACGGTTACTGGTGTTACGACTAAGTGGAAACCTGAAAGGCCTGGTCATTCAACACCACAAAACGAAATTCCAGATAAGATTGAGTATTTCAATTTAAAAAGTGAAATTGAAAGACACAATTTATTACATTATGCCCTCGTAGAACTGCAAATGAAGGGACATTAATTGGTCGGATCCTTGGGTGCCTATTTCTGTGGCATTAACTGTACTTGCAGTTGAATTAGACACCAGCTTCCTGACAACGCCTAAACTGATTTACGTTATGCGAATCTGCTCGGAAACAGCAGGCTCACCTTGCGAGTCTGTGCTAGGAGGCTACGTATTTCATTGCACCCGGTAAAAGCTGTACGTTATTTTAAAGAGGTTTTAAACGTTGAATCATTGTTTGGGTATGTAGTGTATTAAATCTCATATATCTACGTAACCCAGAAATTGAATTTGGATGAAATTGTGTGAACACGGCGAAAGTAAAGTGATGTAAATTTGCGGTTGACGACAGTGTACTGAAATTCATCGCTTTCACGTGTTAAGATTGTGAGGGCCAAACTACTGTATTTTTTATGATTGCGGTTCCGCGTGTTCTAGTGTGTTTCGAGGCCTCAGTGCGTTAGAACTCAAATAAGTACAGCATCAGCCTTTGTCCATCACATGCATATATCTTCTAAATATTGATGCAATAAGACTGTGAAACGAGACTGCGGAAGTCACGTTTTTATTGTACAAATAAATTAATTTTAATTATATGAATCATGAAGTGTAAAAGCTGTCCCTTAGGGCTCCAGCATGTTGAGGCTCCCAGAATTCCTAGACAATCGGCACTGAATGTGGCAAGGTTATCAGCCCTACGCACCGGCCGCTTTTACGCCCAGGAGACATAGCTGGTACTCATTTCTGTTAGAGGCTGAGTCGACCTCAGGAGCATAGTGATGCCGAAAGTGTTAAGTCAATAAAAAATCCCAATGATCCCATCGGGAATCGAACCCGTGACCTTCCGTCTTGTAGCGCAGTACTTCACCGCTAAGAATCATGAAGTGTGGGTAAATTATAAATAGAGCTCTGGTCGTGTCTTGTAGAAAACACACTTCCTTCTTACAAATACAATCAATTTAAGGCTACGCAGGGAAGCATCAACTGCAACGCTGTAAGAATCAGGTAAAGTGTATAGTTTTCACTTGTCATAACAGCCGTACATACAAGTTACCACTGTGTCTCAAAAAGTTAATTTTTTTTAGTCGTCCTCATCTACCTTCTCCGGTTTCCCATTTCAGTGTCGAGGTTTGTAATTCCTTTTGATCACACTGAGAGACACACCACAGTCGGTAGGACTCCTCTGGACGAGGGATCGGCTCGTCGCAGAGGCTACCTGACAACAACACACAACACTCACAAGAGATTAACATCCATGCCCCGGTGGGATTCGAAACCACGATCCTAGCAAGCGAGCGGCCGAAGACCCACGCCTTAGACCGCACGGCCACTGGGATCGGCAAAAAGTTAATATTGTAACCTCAAATTAAAAGTATGATGCAGAGAGCCGTATATGCCTACATCGAGCAAGAAGTGATAGGAAATTGTAATTTAATATCCCATGTCATGGGCGTACTATTAATCTGCAGATCCATTCTATTTCATCTGTGGGTGTAACTGTTACTGGCAAATTTGATTTTGAAAATTTCATGTCGTAACAGCTTGTTTATTTTTGTATGATATTGTCGCTAAATGAAGGTCCTGTGTACTAGAATAGTTTAGACTATCATTTGTTGGTAGAAAAGCAAGTTTCAATTCGACGGGGAATTATTCTTATCTCTTCTACCTTCATAACATTCGTTCTTCCTGTCCTTTAGCTATCACTTCATCAGCTTTTTCCGTTCCGTGTTAATTCTGCTGTGTGTTTCGTTAAAACAGTGAATTAAGCGATATTTGCGGGTTTCATCGCGTTGTTGCTGAAGATCCAAGACTTCTGGAATATAGGCCACAGCCTCGGCGACATGGCGTAACATCTCAGAAGACCTGAATCTATGGTGAATTAAGTTATGTGGCCATCCTTGTATGGCAGTATTCTAATGCAGAGCTATAATCTGCGTTCGTACTTTACAATTACATGTTTATATGTAAGTAACACATAAATAATAAATTGTAAACAGTATCCTCTTGTATATAGATATAAACAACAATATTTTATTACACCATATGACTTGAAAAATTACTTAACATGTTTGAAGAGCGTAATTGATACCCTATTGAAAAAAAACTGCCATACTTTCACTCTACAGTATAAAATTGAGCATGAACAGTTGTTTACAAACTTTTATACACATTTTTCGTTTCATTCGAAAATTAAGAATCGTTCTTACGTCTTGCTCACAATTCAGAAACATAAAACAAATTCACCAAGCTTATATCAGTAAGCAAACATTGTGGTGCATATTTGTATTAGGTTTTACACCTGTGCTGAATTTTGGAACTGACCGAAAGACTATAATGGCGTATATATTGGGCCATTTCAGATCTTCCACAAAGATTACGTGAAGCATTTGAATTCATAAGATGTAAATTAAAACTTGTGTTTCCAACTACCTTAAAAATTTCACCTTCCAGACAGAATTACCAGATTAATTTAAAATAAAAATGTCTTTAAAATAAAATTGTACGTAAGACAAAATTATTTTCAGAATAATACAAACGTATTGGCGACATGGATTACTTTACCTAGAAGACAGGTGGTGCCCTCATTTGTTTCTGTATGGATAAAATGTGCGTGTTCTTGAAACTAGTATTAAATGCCTGGAAACACAATAATAACAAAATGACTTGAATCTCTTGTATTAACAGATACCAAAGTTATAAGAAGGTTACAAATTGTGATCTTCCAAACGATCACTTTTAAGGCTGACATCCATCCAGATTCTTCAGTTCCATTCTCACAGAGAACACATGCTGTCACTGTTACAAAGACCAGCCATTTAATGCTCTGTAAGGAAGTAATCTGTGCTTGTTGTGAGCTTCGTACGGAACATGAGTATGCTATGTGGGCAACGTTCAGAGTGTCGTGATGTTAAAGCAGGTGGTACATTTAGTTACCACTGGATTTGGAAGGCTTAAGCATGTCGTTGTATAATTATTTTGTTCGGTATTCTGTATTTACTAACTCATTCTACACAACAGCCTTATAATCCGTCATGAGCTGAAGGGAAGTTGTTAGTAACTAACTAACTCCATGGAGCAGAGTCCTTCTTGAGAAGCTAAGTTGTTAGTACAATTCTCAAATTTTCTTTGCCTATTCACAAATTATCTTACTATACCTCAAACATTTCTTTTCATAACAGGCCTATATATGCCACTTATTTGCAGGGCAGTTTCAGTGTGATTGAAATGACATACGTCTTTCACACATAAACAGCTCGTAACCCTGCCACTACAAAGGTATAACTAACTCACTGTTGCAGAACAAGCTATTGAACGTCGCTGTTTATACCTGATGACTTGTAATTGATATTCTAGCTTATTTGGGACGTGATGTTGGTGTCAGAATAATCTGACAAACATTATTCACTAGTGTCCGCCAACAAAGGTCAATAAGAAGATATAAATATTTAGGTTGTGATGTCCGTAACTAAGCCTAATTTGGAAAATGTAATGGATGTTTGTGAAGTAAGTACTTCAGTTATTGCTTTTACTTTCCCCACACAATTGCACATCAATCACCACCGAGCACCCGAAAATAATTCCCAAACCCTTTGTTACGCTTACACACATTTTATATTCTATCTATCTTTCTTTCTCTCTTAGTCTTGACCTCTGTCTACCTACTCATTGTAGATGCAGAGGTTATTGTTGCACTTGATCACATTCAGTGACATACACACACTCGGTAGGACTCCTCTGGACGAGGGATCGGACCATCGCAGAGATTTCTACCTGACAACACACAATACTCACAAGAGACAGGCATCCATGCCTCCAGCGAGATTCGAAACCCGCAACCCCACCAAGTGAGAGGCCGGAAACCTACGCCTTAGACGGCGCGGCCAACGGGATCTGCCATTCCATATTCTAAAGTCTATAAATGTTCAAATTCAGATGCTCAACAAACATCATCCGGTCCTTTCCATGGTATAGTGGAGTCTTCGGACGTCTGGAGGCGTGTGAAATGTGTTGTTTATGCATGTTTCAGTCATTCACTCGTAGAATAATCCGCAACTTTACTGAAACGGAAAGTGGAGTACCAGATGAGATGTTCTGTTGCACAACGATTCAGATGCGCTTCAGTGCCACTCGTCATCAAATGTTGCTGCGTGTACATGTAAAGCGGGTTTGATGCTTTTCAATACACGAATTGCAAATGTTATGTTTCTCTGTTCTGTCCGTGTTTTACAGTGGATGCAGTTCGCAGAATAATGGAAACAAGGCTTGAAGTGTGTTGCATTTAAACGTGCAGAGCGTGTGGAAATGCATTGCTTGAGACGCGGCATAACTCTATGAGCATGACACCCATTTGTTGAACAAGGATACGTACATGAAGATGACAAGCATATTGTTTTATGTATTGTATGCATTCAGTATGTAACTTTCAAAACTGACAGTAATACGAGTACAGGTTTTGTGCTGACTTTAAGACAGTAGCAAATACAGCGTCTCACGATAATTGCGAAGAGGTCCTTACATCGAGATTCAGTATAAAGATACTCTGCGCTCACACAGACTTATACAGTTTTCTCAGGAAAAGCTTATTAAAGTTAATATGTATTCGTGGTATAGTGTATGATATTTAATTATTTCACGTCTCTTACCAAAACATTTCACGTAATGTTGTATCAAAGTTTCACACATGCTCCGGAGCACATTGATGTGAGAGACAGACACTGGATATGGGGTCAAATGTACCCAGGTCATGCTCTTAATTTGTTCACGTCCCGTAATTAATGTGCATTGTTTTTCGTTGATCCGTACATAGATATATCAGATAAAAGGTTCAATTATAAGAATCTTCTTTATAAATTCTGCAGGTCTACTAAGAAGGTCTTTTATCGTTGTTCTTATAGTAGGATTATATTAGTTTGCTTTTTCTTAGGCTGGGCTGTGTTGACTAAATAAATAATTATGTATATTAATATCCAGTAGTGTTAATTTGAACGTACCCTGAATTGTATGTTTAATGAGATAAATATGGAAGTTTAAGAATCTTGAATTTTTTGATTACGGATAGGCGTTAACCCAACTTCTTATTGTGCCAAGTGTTCGTCAGACACCGTCGGACTAAGTTAAGTTCTTTCTAATGGTTTTTTCTTTCTTTTGTCATTCTTCTCCTTTCAATAAATATTGTGATGATTACACTTAGGCTGTGTATATACGTTTCCATTTGACATCGACAATCGAGTTTGAACGGGCCCTTTCTGCAGAAGATTGTAAATGTCACGAATGTGCCGGACAGTTCCAGTTTGGGATGCTTGCGAAGTAAGTTACAGCTGTGTAACAGTTTGTTTATACGTACACTAATCTGTGTCTATGAATGGAGGTTTTTAAGTGAAGTAAGCTTCACACGTGTTTCCCAGAACTTCGTACTACACATTAATGCCGTATGTCAGTTTTAAATAATCTCGTATTTTGAATGTATATTAAACAGTTATTACATAGGGCAATGAGTTGAAGGCGCGTGTATCTGCTTGAAGAAAAGGAGGCCTATTTGTTTCGACACATAGTCGGTAAAGGTATTGCTTTCGGTGAAAATAGATTAGCACAGCAAAACCGATCTCTCATACTATCCTTAAACCATTGTAATTCAGTTTAATGTTAACAACTCCATCAAAGTCATTACCACAAAGAACAAAATGGAAAATGTAGTTGTCCTTTTAAGCTTTTCGTTTGTAAACGACATGCTAAAACAAAACAGTTTAACAACTTGTCCTACTTTCTCTGAAGTTGACACATGTTTGAATTGAAATTCCAAAGTTTGCACTGCACGAAAATTAAACTAAACGATTTTGTGATGACTGGTGCAGCGTTTGGTGTACCACGGTCTGCAGCCACAAGACACGTGTCGAATGGAGTTGGTATCGGTTTTCCTTGCAGCAGTAACATGAGCCAAGTCACGATAGTTTTTTTCTCATTCTACGGCCAGATAGATTAGCGTTGATCGCTTGGATTAGCGATTGCATGTAGTAATAAAGAATTATATTGCAATGAGTAGCTTAATTCGGAGGAAGGAGAAGCTTCTGAGATAACAATGTTGCTAGAAGTTGCTACATGCAAGTAAACGTAAATGACACTATTTTAATGACTTAATGCCGTGCAGTACTCTCAGGATACAATTCAGAAAATTGGCAGAAATTGCGTCGCCGCTACCATTTAATTAATCCTACTAAACGACTATAAACAGATTTATAAACACAGCACAATGGAGGCTTTGAGAGATATTAGCCTGCACGCAGCATTGAAGAAGAGAAACAAACAGAAGAACAGTAATAATTTGATTGAAGAGCAACATTATGTTTGAGTCCCAAATAAGAAACCCTATGGGGAAACTTGCTACAAATAAATGCCGTCGTGTTACGACGTCACTCACTCCGAATTCAAAATAATACAGGCAGGTACTCGCCATCATAAAGTGCCGAGGTTATGAATGTGTGGAGCTTTCCTCTCCCACGCATGCTTCAAGTCGTGCACAGGGACAACCTTACCATTTACCTTTACCTGATTGTCTCTTTGAACTGACTGAGATGCATAATACACTACCCCCGGATATCCGGCGTCCCTCTCTGAGCTCAACATACGCGGTATTATAGGCCAGTGCTTGCACGATACAAAGCAACAACGTGAAATTGGCCTAGGTACTGCATAATGCCATGCGTTTGTGCTGAGGTAGGGTTTCGTACATGGCTCGTTTGCTTCCACATGTAGCCGCAATGGGATCACAGTTGTGTAGACACGGTTAAGGATGCTCAAAACAGAGATAGTTTATCAAAGGTACAGTGTATCAGTGGTGTTGGTTAATGTGTTGAATTCTTTTGTTTCTGTCTTACTTAAAGGCTATAATGTTACTTATCCTGTTTTGAGCCGTTTACTTCACGGACTTTTCCCCTCGTCTCTCGTTGAAAACCGTGAAAAATTTAAAACGTTTTGAGTTTTTAGGTTTTCACAGCGGTGTGGATGAGGAATCCCTTCTTCTGGGATGTGACGCTGAGTCAGTGGCTTGCCTCATAATGTCGGGGTCCAATGACCCAGTGATGCAGCTTCGTATTCCACAAGAACGGAACCTTCAAATGTAATGTAGACATAAGATGTTCTTACGTCACAGCTCTTCTGAATGGTGAGGTAAATTATGGGTGAATTGATAATACACCTGCATGGCTAGAAATCTATGAGATATCAAGGAAGGCCTTACGACTTCTATTCGGGCCTCCTTATTCTTCATTTCGTGACACAGGAGAGTACCTGAAGAGAAGAGTGTCGAGTGACAAAAACGGAGTAGATTATTTGATGAGCCACATAAAACTTATATTACATTCTGTCCACAATATGTTGCACTAAACAGGAGTAAGCTGTGTCAGCCGGTATGCATGTCCTCTACGTAGATCAGCCGTCCTGAATTAAAGACTTGACTGTGGCTGTAATTAGTGTCTTTAAGATTTTGATTGAGATGTTTCAAAATGTACAAGACGTTGCAATCGTTGGACTTTCGGATACATTTAAAGCAAGAATTTTTGGAAAAAGACTTAAAATTTTCATGCACTCTTGTGTTCTCATATTAAATTTGAAGCGTGTCTGGAGTCAAATGTCGTTACTCTGATTTACATAATCTTACTTCAGTCAAAACTTAAAGTAGAATTTGTAGTGTTGCTTAAACAGTAATCGACTGTTGCTAGCACAATTTTTTATTTTTTATTTTCGATCACAATATAGGGCGTAACTACCTTATTCTAATTACTGTTATTATCCTTTTACCCTCTTTCAGCTACAGTATTTGCTCTTAAAGACATTTTTATAACCCTCTGAAAACTCTTATTAATGAACAAACCATTCCACAACTATACTTTCTTTTCATCCAGGTTTCTCGTTTGGGATTTTCAGAAAATTGTTCTAGGATAAATTATTTGTATGACATCGCCGTTTCTAATGAGAAATCCTTTGCTGTGCGACCGGTGGCTAGGGCAGGAATGATTGATGACTGTGAAAAAAATACACATACCGCGACCTACATTCGCAGACTTTGTCAAAAGGTCTCAAGATGTCACCACTTGACACCAGTGAGCGTAGCTAAAGGTTGTCGGTACTAAATGAGCTGAATGTGGAATATTAAACATCAGGGAACCGAGGCTTTTGCTGCTTTCAAACTAGTGAAGAATAATCCATAAAACTGTGTCTGGGAACAGAAAAGTGTGTTTTATAACTGAAGGAACTTAACGGCGAGGGCTCACATCTTCTCCAACATGACGCCGTAGTCCAAGACTAGGGGTAACATGAGCATGGACCTTCTCCGAAACGCCGTAACTAGTCGTATTTCCCAATAAACATGTCGTTACATCCCAGAACAATTGAAACTTTATCAATGCCTTCAGAACTCGTACCCTGCGTTTCTGTTCACACCATAACATAAAATTCGTAGTCAAGAAAGTTTGTTTGGATTTAAGTATTTGTCTTTGTATAGTTATGACCACAGAGCAAGCGGAGGCTCAGGAGTGAATAGCCTCTTGAGAACAAGTGTATGCGTATAACGCACAGAGCGAGTACAAGTATTGTCTTTCATTTCTGCAAATAGGCCTCTTTAGAAGTTACTTCTGTTGCTGTCCGCTGCGCACACACATGGGCCTGCGTGTAAAGCCATAACTATACCCAAGTTGAATTTTAATTTGAAGTAACCTTATGATGTGATTACACTTACGTGTTTTTGTTCAAAGTCTTCCTTATCGTGTCTTGTTAAAAACAAAGCTAATGTAATTGCATGCACCGTACTGCGGGAACAATACTTGAAAACTCCTTACGCCACAATGAAGCACTACGTGACATCTTTATTTCCAGCTTCTCTAATGTCTTTTCAAATATATTCAGATTAACTTAATGCTAAAATGCTTATTTATTGTCAGCATCTTAATAATCACTAAGATTTACCTCTCTCTATAGATCATGAGCTATATGAATCAATATGTAATTGAGTATGGCTACACATATTTTGGTCTTTGAACATAATGTACTCTTTAAAAAAAGATTGAACACAACATTTCGGAAATAGGTCCAGTTTCCGAAACGTGGCTTTAAATTTTTGTATTTTTAAACACTGGGTGATGAAAAATTCCTAAATCTGAGTGATACACCTTCGTCAGGAACTTATAGAAACGATGATATCTGTTAGTTCGGAAAGGGAACATGTCCAAAGGCTGCCTCTCAAACATGTACACTTTTCCAGCTAACTGATTCAATTATAACTATTTGTGCAGTTGCAAACCTGATAGGTATGTGGGTAATTTTCATTTGTAAATAAGACTTGACTGTGCCTCATTACTACCGGGTATTAGGAATTTCACTCTGATTGTAGCATCCAGAGTTCCAACACAGCAAATACTAAAGCCTAATACATACACAATAGTAACTTCAGGATACCTGTCACATCACGCGCCAAACCCCGACATTCCGTTTACAAACACAACAGTACTAATTATGAATTAGATAAATGGTGGTATATGTTAAAAAATAAGTGCCACTTTATGGTCATATTAATTGCCAATTAAATCAAATAGGGAAATTGTGTTCAAATTTTCAGTTAATTTTATGATTTCAGCTACTCCATATGTAAAATACGGAATTCACGCCACAAACATGACTTCACTCTTCGTATATTGATTAACAAGATTTTCGAAATATTGTATTCCCATTTTATGATAAAAATTTAATTAATCAATATCTTGCCAGAAGTAGATAGTTGATTCAGCAAACACTGCACTGACCAGGTTAAAAGACGCTACCTCTGGCTAAAGCGTCACTGGTGTCACTCCCCGAATTAGTATTAACATCGATAGGCCAAGTACTCTAACCCAGCGGTATTCAACCTTTTTTGTTCGCGTACCCTCACATATAATTTCTCTTCAACTTTGTACCCCCAAAGTTGTTGGTGCATAATTCAAGTTGTACATAGTCTATAACCTACATATAAAATAAGTTAAATAAATTACATCCAAAATAATGTGTTAAATAATAAGTTTTAAATGATAAAAAGGAGAGTCAAGCTATTAAATAACAAATATATTATATGCACTATGTGGAATAAAATGAAACTAGCCGCCCAGATAAGAATCGCTTAAAGGGGAGAGAGAGAGACAGAGACAGAGAGAGAAAGAGATAGAATGGCGCTCCCAAATCGCATGCCCTTATGTCCGGGTCTCTGGTGGCTAACCCTAAATCTAGCCCTGATTTTTCAGTGATTATCATAAAATAAAATATATTTTTTTTTTAATTTTACGTACCCCCTAAAATGTCTTCTCGTACCCCCGGGGGTACGCGTACTCCAGGTTGAATACCACTGCTCTAACCAACAGGCTGTTTCATATTACACATATTATTAAAATAGTTAATACGATGATATTTTATGACTGCCCGATAAGCCAGTGAGATGTTAGATATGGGAATGTGGAACTTGGTTTGCTGCAAATTTGTTTTACCTGGAACGCCTACATAAACACACCGTACTTGCAGACTGTGAAAAGCCCTTGCGTTAATCTGAATTGCTGCCAGGAGTCTGTGTATGGCGAAGAGTTTTGTAGGATTATTAATATTAAGCGTTCTGTAATTTATCATGCTGTATCATATTATATAATATATAATAACCATGGCTCAACAGCCCTATATGGGCTCGGGCCTCCTCTTGCCTCCTCTTTCCGAGGTTACTAAGTCGTGTGCATTCGTGGCAGTTGGTGACTGACAAACTGGCCGCGCTACTATTCTATCGATCCTGATGTGTCCGCCAGAGCCATCTGGCAGGCAGTCAGGAGACTTGGGTGAGACATGGAGGCTTTGAATTTAGCTTACGTAACATTTTTATTCATGCCCGTAAGGTTCTTTTACATACCGTAAATCTACGACATGGGACCGACGGCTTTACTTCCCCTCCGAAGGAAGTGGTGCTCCGGATTTTTATCACCCTTAAAAATCCATCGACCTCGGTCGGGATCGAACCCGCGAACCACTAGTCCACCGAGGTCGACCTGTATCATATTACATTCTCAAAATTCACCAGTTGAGAGGCCTCAGTTTTCCTGCTGCTGTCTAGTCCTACAAACTAGCCGTCTTGAAATTCTGTCGTCTTGCATTCACCGGACGTATTCAACCAAATTAATCCCATGCACAAGGAGATTCTTTTTCAAACATTCAGTCCTGAGTTCCCTTTGCAGTTGCTTCCTTTCATGCATGTTCGACAATCGTGTATTATGCACGTTGATTAAATTCGTATCCTGTGTTCGTAGTATTTTCTGGCTTTTGCTGCTTGTCCAAATTTTCTGCCGTCTGTAATGAACAGAAGAACTAATTTTGTATGATTTAAATTGGATTTAAATTGTAACTTCTCGCTGTGTCATTCCCTTTCTGCTGTAAAGTTCCAATAAGTTAAATTAAAATTTGAAATCTTAATTTTTTTCCTTCTTGGAGTGGAGCTTTACACCCCACACACGAGAAAGCATTTTCCCATGACTTCCTTTCTGTCAAATAATTGTATTATTTTGTTTCTCCATAATGTCTTATATTTGAAAGTGGTTCTTTATTCATGTCTGCATAAGCTTATAGAGATATTCAGAAGCAGCGTCACGTTGTTATTACGTTATTAGATATTTCATTATGACAACTTAATTTTGGCCAAGGTGGTGCATCTGCGGCCTGCGATCGAATGCTGCTCTTCCAAAGGGAATTTTATTTCTATAACTTTCAATACAATGTGGCCGTTATGCCTTATGTACTGTTAATGAAATTCTCCTAAGAAAAAGAAATGTTATTTCGTACAAGCTTGTATACACTTTCGAAGAAGTGCGTAAATATTAAATTACTAACATTACGTTTTCGAAAACTTCCGAAAATTACTACCGTAGTCTAAAGGGAAGTTTAGAATTGTTGGTTTCAAAAAGTTACTAGAAACAGATTAGGCTTTAAGCGAGATGAGCCATCTTTAGAACTTCAGAATTTACATACTAATGAGGAACTTTATACTGTGTAGTTTTAAAGAATGTTTTGGAAATTGTTCGAGCTCAGTACGATGGAAACAAGAACGTACACGCACTATTTCGGCGATTATATTTCGGGAAAAGAAACACGTACAAGACAAATTTCCGTGTAGGTTTCGTAGAAGCAAGTTTGTGTGTGTGTATTTTAGTTTGGTGTTTCAGGAAACGTTTTTGCAGTCTGCTTGTTGCACTTCGTGTTTCCAGGAAGTTTGTTACTCGTGTGGGTCTACTGTTACGTTTCGAACTTGGATCAGTGAAGTAATACGTCTTACTTCTATCGGCGTGTCTTCAGCCTGTGTTTTCTGTGTATCGCGGCTGCTTTGCCTGTGTGAGTCACGTGCAGGCGACGTTTACTGTCAGTGTCTGACAGACGACGTTACTCGTCAGACGGCCTCAGTATTTATCTATTTTCATCTGTAAGAGTCTAGCTGTTAAATTTACAACTGGCCTTTTATAGTAGTGTATACAGTGCAATATCACTCTTCATTCTAAGATGATTAAGAGAGATTCTTGTCGTTATTGTAGGAAGAAAAAACCAACTTTCATGTTACAGTGCAATTAATTCGTTTCCTTAGGTCATAGTTTTCCAACATTGACTGCAAGCTGGTGTTATAATCGTTAATGATTAATCCCCCTGAATGCAGGTATCTTGATTTTTTCGGAAAATGTAGAATTGTTTTCGGTGTTGTGTAAACAAATTCAGTGTTGTTTTGGGTACTGGGGTGACGATGACATTACAATTGCGTGCTGCGCCCTGACGTTTCCTGAAGCACATACGGTGTTGCTAGTGTGTTGCTAAGTGTGCAAATGGACTTACGTATGAGATACTGGTAATAAAGGTAACAGGATAATAAAGGAAATTTTGTAATTTTTTAGTCTTAGCGTAGCTTAATTAAAGAGGGGATGACATGTACCACGAATGGATCAAACAAGAAATCCATGAAAGCATAACCTGACGGAAGAAATCGGTAGAAGAACAACTTACACGTGGGAGAATAATATTAAAATGTATGTGTAAGAAATACGCCATGGAGTCAGTTCATTTCAACAATTTCGTGGCCACGGTGATGACCTTCCGGGTTCAGTAACAAATGGACGATCTGATAGGTTGAATATTTATTGATCACTCACTAAATTCTCTTCAGTTAATTAGTCACTGACTTTAGCTCTGTGTAATTGTATTTTAGGGTGCCATGTAGCTATATAACAGCAATCAATAGGGGTAATTTTCATCAGTTTCAAACTTTCATCTTTCTGAATGCTAGCCATATGCGTAATTTAATTTCATCATAAACCCCATTTTATACAATCGAAAAAAAATCAATAAAATATGTAAGTATTACGGTTATGTGGAAGCGGTTTAATTACTGGTATGTAATTATTGACGTACCGCACATGAGCTGGGCATCAGAGCAGGAGTGCAGGTAGCGGTAGAGGAATATTCGCGTGCTATAAAGAATATAAATTCTTAAACCATTTTTGAGTTATATTTCTTCGTAGTCGGTACTGAAATTTGGACGCTGTCCATTGTCTCAAAGAAATTCACAACTTTTCGGAGGCTGAATCTGCCTCCCTTTTCAAGTGAACCGGGAAAGGAGAGAACCTACTCAGTTAGGACCCTAAAAAAAGTAGTCTCAGTCAATACACATTAAAAAGCATGCGACCGTGATATGTGGGAAGTGCAGCTATTGTGAACTTAGAATTTAAATGAACTTTATACAGTGTTTGTTTTAAAAGGTTCTGATTATGGTATGTAACTTTGAGAACTAATGGGTTTCTGGACTTCGTCCATCGTCCGGAAATCTAAAATAACTAGATAATACGACGTTTCGGAAACTGGATCTATTTCCGTCCTCGGGTGAAGGGGGAGGGGAACACCTACACATCCAGTTTCCGAAACGTCGTGTTATCTAGTTATTTTAGATTTCCGGGCGATGGATGAAGTTCAGAAACCCATTAGTTCTCAGTGTTTGTTTTGTTCAGGACACACATATTAATAAACGTATAAAAGAAATGATGAATCATTCATCAGCAAAGTCAAAATGGTTTAATGCCCACTTTTTGGTCTTTTACATATAATGTGAATAATGTGGATAACATGGCAAGTTAGGATGTTGATGGAAAGGCATGGACCAGATTCATCTGGCTCGGGATAATTACACTTGGCCGAATCTTGAGAACACGGTAATGAACCTTCGGGAACCATAACCATAAAGTACAAGGAATTTCTTGATTAGCTAGCGACGGAGTTGTTTCGTTGGTTAGTTAGATGTCTAACCTGAATGTTATGGATGTGGTTATTATACAGCAGTAGGCCTATTTGTTAGACTATTGATGCGGCTGACAGGTGTGAATGTTCCGAAGTTGCCACGATCAGTAACCAGTAGACCTACTTGCTAGTAAATAGAATTGCATTGCGTCACAAACATAGCACGTGCCAAAACTAGGTTATGTCATTATGCAGTCCTGTCGGTAGATAGCAACGTTCTTCCATTTGTCCGTTCCAGTACGTTATTACACACCAAACTGAAAACCTCAAAACTTACAGTGATGTTACAACAAAGTGTTTATATAACCTGTGTTCGGATATAGCAAAGTGGGAAACATACTCTTAAAGGAACAGTCTTATCTTGCACTGTATGACACTTTGCCACCGGCAGTTGCTGTAGGGCATGCACTTCCACATAATGTGAATTCACAGCTGTTGTTTCTTAAACATTTTATGGGTAAATTTATTACATTATATTTGTGACCACATACGGGGTAGAAGAGAAATGCATACAGGGTTTTGATGGGGAAAACTGAAGGAAAGGGACCACTTTGAAGACCTGGGCGTAGATGGGAGTGTAATATTAGGATGGATCTTGAGGAAAAGGGATGGAAAGTGTGGACTGGATTTATCTGGCTCAGGATAGGGACAAGTAGATGATTCTTGTGAACACGGTAATGAACATTTGGGTTGCATTAAATATGATGAGTTTATTTACTATCTCAGGAATTTTTGGCTCTTCAAGCAGGACCCTGCTCCAAGGAGTTTGTTAATTATATATGCAGTAACGTATTACAATAGCATGCACTGTATTGACAGCAGCGGCATGGCGTTTTGCACTCCTACTGCTTATTCGGAAGGTCCAGGATTTGAATCTCAGCCCGGATACCAAGTACCATGACTGAAGTTTTCGCTCTTTTCTTCAGTAATTCCATACCAATGTTGGTATATGATCGTCAGTTAGTCCATAGTCGCCTTCTTTCCCAAGCTTCCGACTCGTCTTTAATAATATCATGCATTCCGATAGTTATGGAAGCCGGGATAAATCGATCAGTACAGTGACATGTCACGACTTTGAAAACTGGGATTTGATTCCTGACAGGGTTAAACGTTTTTATCTTTTTTGTATCGTCGAAACAGGACCTGGAGCCGAACCAGTCACCCTTCTAATGTGCACCGGGACAAAACGGCCCGAGCGTGAGGCTCACTACTTACCCCCGCCTAACACATTACGAATACATGGAGCTATACCTACTTTCTCCCATACGTCTTCATGCCGTGTTGCTCAATAAGGCACAGGGACAACTTTACCTCTATCATCTGATATTCTGTAATTGGTACATCATCTGTAAACAAGCAAGCAAACAAAGAAATGTGGGAAGTTTGCTGAAAGTGTATAGACTACACATCAGTCAATTTCATTCTCACAGTATGCTAGGATTTATTAGGGTTATCCCAATAAAAAAAGGTTCCCCATTACTTTATTATGGATAATTACACATTATTTTGGTACGTGCCCCTGTATGTTTTGAATAACAGAATTCCCTGCGAATATTAACTTTCTCATCACTCTCATCTATTCTGTTCAAATGTTGGACAAGCAGAAGGGCGTAGAAGCGGACTGGCTGACATTGTTTTCTTTTGACCTTTTGACGGTCTTTCTGCCTACGTGTCTTTTGAAAACAAAACATAAATGCTGGAAGCTGAGTTAAAGGAAGGTATAAAGCGAAACTAACTCTCGATAACATTTAAAATGAAGTTCAAAACTTGTCAAAATGACGGTCTGCCAGATGTGTCAAACTATTTTTTTTTTTTTTTTTTTTTTTTTTTTTTTTTTTTTTTTTCTTCTTCTTTTCTTCAAGGCAGGCTTTACAGCGCAGTAATGCCATGCAATAACTACACTTTCCTTTCGATGCCCCCACTTGCTGTCCAGTTGTTGCTGCTTCTACTCTGTTGTTTCTTGAAATAATTTTTCTTTGTCTTTCTTATCAGATAAGCATCACTGGCCTTTATCAAAAAGTCTGTAAACTACAATATTACTACGCAGCTGGACGACGCCAATTAGCATCTTCCCAATATTCCGTAAAGTTTCTTGTCATCGCAAAGTGATTAAGTTACATTCTGTAACTTAACACTGAATTAGAGTGAAGTTAGAGTATTTAAATATATTTGTAGGTCTGGAGAATTAAGTCAACTACAAAGTGTAATATCCAGCCTTTTACAAGAGCAGAAAGGATTCTTTGGTCTTGCAGTCATACAAAGCTCCCCCGAGCGTTTTCACCAACATTTTCTGTTAAATTACCATGGAGATAGGCTAGTCTGGAGGGTGTTTTCAGAAGCAAGAGATCCCGCGGGATTCTTGTTCATTCTTGGATAGGCCGTACGTACCAACACTAAAGCTCACTGCGTAAAGACGTATCTGTTACCTCATTCACCATTCAGAGAGCGTAACCGGCAGTGGTTTGGCTGTGGTCGTAGTTACGATTGTGTGGCTACCGGCACATATCGTGAAAGGTCTGATGAATTTAGTAGGAGCTCTTTCTGTTTGTTAATAATGAACGACCCACTATATGTGTGTGCGCGTGCGTGCAGACATACAGGCTGCTATTACGTAATATCGCTATTATCAGGTGCTACTTCCTCGACTAAATTTATTTACTTCTATTACAAATTTGTATTGTTGAGGTTCGTATTCTATGTACGGTCTCGTACACTGTGTACTACTTTCGCACTTTATTTTTGTGACTTTCTTTTAATCCTTTTAAGACAGTCCAAGTCGAAGTCATAGTCACAGTGCAACTGACAGTTTGTCCGTCTTGGCGCCGAACCCCCCCCCCCCCCCAAGGCTCATGACAAGACTTTATTACGTAATGCGCCTGACCATTTCAGTCATAGCCGCCTTGGGGCGTCATCTCATCAGAGAGGACGGTCTTTGTCTTGCGTTCAATATCTTGGGCTTTGTCAAGTACACGTATTTAAATACATTGCAAGTACATGTACATTTTAAGATAACTACGCAAATAAATTGCTCTGTAAAATATGCTATATAAAATGTAGCTGGCAGTCCAGGCTTTGTAAATCAGATTATTTCTTATCTTATTTAACTTCTACTACATACAAATGCTTAGCCATTTTAGTGCTCGTCAGATTGACTTCCACCAAGTTTAAACTTGTAAGAATGCTTATTTTCGGTGCTGGGCCTCGTCTTGTCCAATGCAGCTACCACTTTCGTTCGCATGATTTTATATGAGTTTTATCTAAATTGTATATAGAAGCTCAGTTCCTACCTCACAGAGAACACGGTCAGTCGCCAACTTCTTGTGCAGTTTGTTGTGGAAAGAAGGCGTTGTTTTATCCATTAAGTTTTTTTTATAGAAGTATATTGTATGCATGTACTGTATATAAAGGGCATTATATAAAACCAGCAGAATCAATCAATCTGTCATTGTAGTCACTTTAACCAAAATGTCACATTAGATTCTCATGCCAAGATAAATGTAACAGCTGTCGGTGGAAGAGGCAGCCGGAACTCTCTCGCGATCACCAGTCACTGCAGTACTGGGACCGAGCAGCACTGGCGGTCTGCACCTGTAATCGAGAGGCATTTGGTTCGGTCCTGGGCCGGCTACTATCGGCCTTGACTGAGTGATGATTTTGTGATTTTTTGCAGTTTCTGCAGGCGAATGGCGCAGCAATAACTCTAAGTAGGCTGGAATCATGTCCTTAAAAGCTCTTACATTTCGACGACGTACAGGAATATACTGTAAGAACCGGATACTGTAACATAGAGATTATAGGTTATTATACGTGCACGTGGATATTCGCGTTGTTTATTGTTGTTTTGTGACAGTAGATCCTTGCAATGGTGTGAGACCTATCGCCTGAGTGAGTTGTAAGACCTCAGAAAGAAAGTAAGGAAAACTTTGAACCAGGTTGTAGCACCAAAATGTGTCATGAAGCTTCTTACTACTTCTGGCCAGTTCAGTTTGAGCTTATAAATGGTAGTTCGATTTTTGTACAGTCACATCAGTAGAGGCCCAAGTTTAACGTAAAGATTAAGAACTGTATGACTGTCCAGTTGTGACAGGTACGTGATTGTTTTGTGTTCCTCCAGTTTATTTCGACTGATTTATTGTGACGTGCAAAAGTGTGTTCTACAAAACAATTTCAGCTTGAAATAAACTTATATTTTTATTTGTGGTATATTTAATGGCACTGCTACTGGATCAGAATGTGCGTTGTGATGTTTAGTGAATAATTAATTTTACAGCGCGTGGAAGGAAGCCGGCTGGACGTAACATGAGGGATATGTGACATTTTTGCTGATCATAATAATGGCGGAAAATAAGTTTCGTAATCTGTTGCTAATATTTAGTTTATGAACTTTTATGTTCTCGGTTCCTTTCCATATCACTAAGTATAAAATACTGTCTTTATCTGGTTTACGTGGATGTAGCACGTGATGTCTCTAGGTATGAGAAAATAATTTGAGAATATTTTAACATAAACATAAGGAAAAACTTAGACGTGGAGGAGATTAGGCCAAATAGCGGAGCGATTCAAATTTCCAGTCTTGGTCTTGTGTTAGATGTCTATTTGAACGTTCGGTATTCTTGTTTCTACTAAAATTACTAGCGAGTCAGTAAACCACGCTTGGCAAGAAGCGAGAGATTCGTTCTCTGAAATCCGCAAGCTCGCGTTCCATTTTTGGAATGTAATGTTTAGGCATTACGTCTGTAGTTGTGCAGAATCGCAATATATTTCCAGAGAGAGGAAAGTGTATTTACTAAAATGAGATTTCAAAAGGCAATATATTTGAATACTCTTTATTTTCCTTATTCGGTTTCCCAGACTGAATATGAAAATCCATTACGTGTAAAAGGGGAAAAAATGTGTTTATCCGTCACTGCGGCGCACTGCAGCTAGTCTGTATTTAATGAACTATTCTGTCTAGAATGACACGTCAGCAGGAGTCACAGAACGTGTGCCTGTGAAGTCTTCGTCACAGATGTTTTGTTACACATGTGGATAAGCAGTTAGGAAGTGTGACAGCAAATACGTAATACTCTTTTGTCTACAAGAACTCTTCTTCTGAATAAACTTTGTGTCAACTTACTCTCTAAGGGCCTCCTACCAGTATGAAGGGGATCAATTTTCTGAATCACCTTATGATGTTTCCGCAACACATAATTTGTCACAAATATCACCACTAACATAGCGCTGGTCATCACTGTCCTTATCACTATACTAATAATTTCACGCCATTATGAAAGTAATCAACACCTCCAGTATACACCTGACGTTCCCATCGTCATAACCTTAGCGCTATATCTACCATGCGGCGGGCCTGACTGTGCATGACATTAATATTATCGGCGTTAAAGGTACTTGGCATGGGCCAAATTTTTAGTACAGGATGGTAAACGTAAGTACGAGTGTAATGCACGATTTCTACCTAGAGGATTGCGGAACGAACATAGCAGTGTTAAAATATTATAACCAGCTCGTGACCGATTATGATATGGGTTTACTTGTGTAGTAGATCCCTCTCCCATGCTGTTAATTGCCTGAGATGTCACATACAACGTCACTGAAGAATTTTTAACCTTATATGTACAACGTACTTGAACATTAGGAAGCTCTGGGGTGTCCCTACACGAGGTTTTTTGTACTTCATGTGGTCCTGGCAATAAAAGGAAGTTTTTTATATATAAAATCAGTGACAGTACTTTTCTACCCAATACTCCCCGATTACCGAAAGAGAATTGCCTTTTGGAAGGTTCCCAGGCTACGCCCCTTTGTCCTTCTGGTAAGAGCAACGTGTAGATGAAGATGAGTATGGCGCATTGGTGGAATAATAGTGACAGCGGAAAACTAACGTACTCGGAGAAACACCTATCCCAATGCCACATTCTTCACCAGAGATCTCGTACTAAGAGGCCGTGGAGTGTCCCCACATGATGTATTTATGTGTTTTGTATGATTCTGGCAATAAAAGGTAGTTTTTATATTTACAACGTAGACCTACTTTAACATTAAGAAGCCCTGGAGTGTCCCCACATGATATGTTTATGTGTTTTGTATGATTCTGGCAATGAAAGGCAGTTATTTCCCTAAAAAGCAGAAACAGTGTTGTATTTTTAATAGAGACTATGTGTGCTAAACTGTGAGGTACGAACTTTATCCTTAAATATAATTTGGATTAATTTTAGTGCTCAAAGTTAATGTAGTCATCCCCCAAGTCGTGCAAAGAACACGTCCTCTATTCGGTGGCTTTGTCATCGATGTGTTATCGTCTATTCTATGCCTTCATCAATGTAATCCTTAATATCCTCTTTATACGGAGGTTTTCCATTAAGAGACTTCGCTTAACAACGCACAAATGAACACGAACTGCAAGTGCTCTGGCACAAGGATACGTTTGTTTCGTTACATTTAGGACGAATATTCCCTTTTTCTGGCCGAGAGAATTACAACCCGGCATAAAAGGAGAAAGGCAAAGTTAAATTAGAGTAAATTTTCAACTTTTCAGAGTCGGGGTCTTTTAAGTATAGAAATAAAAGACAATTGTGCTTAAAAGATTGGCCAGGACTATTCGTAATGAGAGTCATCCAGCCATTCAACTGTTTCTCTCTTACATTTAACATTACCTTACTTGCTTTTATATTCAAGTTTGACTCTATAAAGACCAATAATGCTTGGCAGATTCGTAAATGGGGCACATGCGCTGATAGCCAATGAGATAAACATCTGTAAAATTTTGTTTTCCTTTAGACCTTGTAATGTTTTAAACCAAGGAATATGGCCTGAACGAGTTAAAGGCATAACTAGTGTTTACGTAGCGTCTCTTTTTTAGCTGCATTTAGGAATGTTACCATTAATTGTACACATAAAATATTAACAAATAGTCAATATTGACATAAGAGTTCTGAACTATTTCGGCCTGTATCGACTATCTGCAGTGAAAATTACGTATCTGACATCGAAATTACTGTCGACTGATTGCATCGGTCGCATACGTGCATACATGAATACATTTCAAGCCTAATTTTATATTTAGTTTTTCATTTGTACATTTTCCGTTAGCCATTCAGTTTGTGGCCCGTTTTATGCATTGTTGTCTTCTATTTTGTGCTAGAGATCCTCGGGGTATTCATTCCATTGTTGATGTTCCCATATGGTCCTATATCTGCCTCTCGAATTAACTTCAAAAGTAATTGTAGTTATTATGCCATTGTATTCTTCTGTGCGTGTTTAGTAGAGTGTAGACTCTGCATTCCATTACTTTGGCATTTGCGTTTTGTGTAGGACCCAGTACAGAGCAGCCCGAAAGCTGACAACACCGCTATGAGTGCACATTCGCAAAATATGCATTTTGCTACGCGTGAGTCTCCGCTGTTAAAGTGGCCACAAGAGTGCAGTGCATATGTCTGAAAAGGCTTTATCTTGAAATATATACTCTTTTTTTTCCGTTAGTACGTAAAGGCTAACAATGGGGGATAAAGTTTCGAGGCTATTAGAATTTAGAATTAGGAAAAAGGCATAGTATAAAGAAAACGATTCTTGTCTCTCTGAACGGAGTGTTTCAGACAAGACAGACCTATGGGCAGAGCATTCTCAACTTGTTGCAATAGGCAGTGCATTTTCGTAGAACCCAGTTCTTCCTTTTTTTAACGTTCCGGGTTGTCTGAGGTCACCTAAAACAGCAAATTTTACGTCATCTCTACAAGACTGGGTAATTCACCGTATAGCATGCCACACACATTAGCATTGTCGAAGGGTATTTCAGAACATATTTTTTATTATTTTTAATTTATTGAAGGGCCCCGTAGCAGATGCAACGGACGCACCGCAGCCTTGAAAGCTTATTATGCAACCCTGTGATGAAGATGATGAAGTTTTTTTCTGCTTTTGCATTTTAATAGGGCACCGGTGGAATGAAATTGACAGGGGAAAACCGAAGTACTCGGAGAAAAACCTGTCCCAGTGCCACTTTGTCCACCACAAATCCCATATGGACAGACCCGAGATCGAACCCGGGACTTCTGCGGTGAGATGTCGGCGACTAACCGCCTGAGCCATGGCACGGCCATTTCAGAATATAAACTAAAAGCTATAAGTGTGCTGTGCTTATGTTGAAGGTTGCCACACGTTTCCACAGAGTCCTTACTGCTTACACAAGGCAGTTGATAATTCTGACTTTCAGATTGCTACTATTTACTATTTAGTACTGCAAGGACTTTTAAGAATCATGCGTTTTTGCATGATGCGCATATGACGAATATGTGGCTTATTTTAAATTAAGTTATAAACCAACCGATGCACACTAAAACCACTTTTTTTAAGTAGCTTTATTATAAAATTGTTAAAATTGTACCCCTACACGTGTTTCGATCCTAGGATCATCGTCAGGGGGGTTTATTGCTAAAAGCTACAGTCACTTCAACACATGATTTAAAATATTCTATCTGCACTTTGAAACATAAGTTAAAATCTTGTAAAAAGATTCTCTAAAAGTTGTAAATTATAAAAGCACTGTAGATGGTAGAATCTACAGTGCTTTTATAATTTACAACTTTTAGAAAATCTTTTTACAAGATTTTAACTTATGTTTCAAAGTGCAGATAGAATATTTTAAATCATGTGTTGAAGTGACTGTAGCTTTTAGCAATAAACCCCCCTGACGATGATCCTAGGATCGAAACACGTGTAGGGGTACAATTTTAACAATTTTATAATAAAGCTACTTAAAAAAAGCGGTTTTAGTGTGCATCGGTTGGTTTATAACTTAATTTAATATGACGAAGATGCACGGTGTCAACAGTGTGAAAATGTGGCTTATTTTATCTGTCCGTGGGTGGTTCATTATGACGTTCCTTTAGTTTTAATATGGTAAAAACGTGTGTATTTTTATATTGTAACTAAAGGTGTCTAAAGTGGTAGTAATAATTACATTTGTACACTCATCTTTGTACTTTGTAGCCCTTAGCTATTTTCAAGAG
This sequence comes from Reticulitermes speratus, assembly GCA_021186555.1. NCBI lineage: Eukaryota > Metazoa > Arthropoda > Insecta > Blattodea > Rhinotermitidae > Reticulitermes > Reticulitermes speratus. The sequence continues at coordinate 28,122,165 of JAJKFL010000013.1, read as the reverse complement.
TGGCTACTTTTGTGCCGTTCAATAAAACAAACCCCGAATATCACTGCTGTGGATCTACAGCCGTGCTACTCGTACTGTCACTGGTCCTGACAGGCATCGTGGTCTACCTGTTCCCACGTAATGAACATCGGAGAGAATACCGCACCTCTAATGACGCTCTTTCGAAGGTCGAATCGGTAGAACTTTCAATTCTTCTTTAGTCCTAAAATTAAAACTTCGTTTAAAATGATGATAATTAAACTGAAACGTCAGAGAAGTATTTAAAACGATATTATACAATTTAAAATAATTTTGGTGACATTCTTTTCGGTAGTATAATACCTGCCAAATTTCATTGCATCGAAATTTTGAATTAGCAATGAAAGTAAATACGTGTTTCACGTATACTCTTAATAGCTCTTCATTGGTTTTGCCATATTGGAGCGTCCGTAATTGAGCTTTCTACCAGGGACTAGAACTAAGTGTGTAACACTCAGCTAAATTAGTTGTGTGTTGTGCCACGATTTAAGAAATATCACGAAAATGTGTATACGTACCCTGTATTCGTTTTATCGTCAGGTAGTAAGATTTAAATCCACGGTCTTTGCTGAAATTTTGCTGCTCATACGCATGTGCGAATGTTATACCTACTCTGTTCTCTAAAGGAAAAAAAAAGTCCTCTGTTAATGCCTAAATGGTCACTAAATATAATAAGTCCTCTGTTAATGCCTACATGGTCACTAAAAATAATAATCCTCTGTTAATACATACATACTCACTAAAAATAATAAGTCCTCTGTGAATGCCTACGTGGTCACTAAAAATAATAAGTCCTCTGTTAATGCCTACGTGGCCACTAAAAATAATGGGTCCTCTGTTAATGCTTACATGATCAGTAAAAATAATGTCCTCTTTTAAAACTGTTGTTGTAATAAGTCCTCTGTTAATGCCTACACGATCAGTAAAAATAACAAGTCCTCTGTTAATGCTTACATGATCAGTAAAAATGTTCTCTTTTAAAACTGTTTTTGTAATAAGTCCTCTGTTAATGCCTACACGATCAGTAAAAATAACAAGTCCTCTGTTAATGCTTACATGATCAGTAAAAATGTTCTCTTTTAAAACTGTTTTTGTAATAAGTCCTCTGTTAATGCCTACATGATCAGTAAAAATAATGTTCTCTTTTAAAACTGTTGTTGTAATAAGTCCTCTGTTAATGTCTACACGATCAGTAAAAATAACAAGTCCTCTGTTAATGCTTAAATGATCAGTAAAAATGTTCTCTTTTAAAACTGTTGTTGTAATAAGTCCTCTGTTAATGCCTACACGATCAGTAAACATAACAAGTCCTATGTTAATGTTTATCTGGTCACTAAAAATAATAAGTCCTCTGTTAATGCCTACATGATCAGTAAAAATAATGAGTCCTTTGTTAATGCCTACACGGTCACCAAAAGTAATAAGCCATGCGTTAACACCTACAGGGTCACTAAAAATAATAAGGTTGGTAATGCTATGGCTTGGATATAAAATATTGTAATGATGCTTCAGTAGTATCTTATAAATTTTGCTCATACGCACTATTTGCATTTATGTTTTGTATAACTGTTGCACGAAGTTCTGTTACACTAGTAGGTAGATTTCTTGAAACCGCTACCGAAGAGCTTTGGAATGCTTTTGTTACAACAGGGATCTTGGAAAGAAATAAAACAGTGAATTATGACTATAGAAGCCGGGAGTTAGTAGCCGGCCGTTTCTTTTTGCATGCTTCGTCACTTTGTGCAGCCACACAATTACGGAAAACCGTCTCTAACGCTCGCAATATCCAGGGTCTGTGGCCAAAGCCGATGCAGCAGAACATGAGTCGAACTGAGCAGTTTTCTGTAGCGCTAACGTGCTAGGCTTGTATTCTGGAGGTTTTCACTTCGAACCTCGGTCGGTACATATGCTATCCTACCAGATATGTTTCTTGTCTTTCCTCAGTCCCTCCAGGCAAATGCCGGAGTAGTACCTCGACCATGCCACTACCACTTCCTTCCAAAACCGTTCTGTTTTACGCGTCACAAATTGTCATACCACCCGCGCTGTATAGTTTACAATACTGACAGAAGTCAAATATGTCACAAAATAATTTCTACGGTTATGTACATAGTTTAGCTGCAAAGTTTTAATGTTGATGATGGAAAGATTTTTCTCCTGAAGATGGCTACTTGCTGGCTGAAACATGTAAAGCAGCCGTTTCCAAACTTTTATGTGTGTGACCCTAAAGTAGCAAATGGTATGTGACCCGCGACCCTACCGTGGAAACGGCAATAGCACTGCTATAGTACTGCAACGTGGAATGAACATTAGAGATACTATGGCTATAAGTACAACTACGTTGCACCTTACAACAACAAAGTGTTTTCATTAGTTATTTAAAGCAATTGCTCCAGTACGTTTAAAATTAATAACCACAGATTTAGTAATTACATTTTCTCGATCATTCTGTTTGAATTTGCATACAAATTTTGATTTCTTTTCCTTAATTATCGAGTTCTCCATAAAACCCTCTCGCGACCCTACGTCAGAGCCCCCGCCACCCTCATTTGGGTCGCGACCTGAGGCTGGGAACCACTGATATAGAGTAATGCTTTGAACACCGTCTGTTCCATATATGTAGGCTTATTATATTGTTATTATTATTATTATTATTATTATTATTATCCAGTGGCGCGACAGCCCGCATCAGGCCCTGGCCTCTTTAACAGTTCACCTCCAGATATCCCCGTCCTGTGCTAATCTCCTTCATCCTCTTATATTGAGCAGCAAAGAGGAGTCACTCTTGAAGTTGTCTTCCCGTCTCAGTCGTGGTCTTCCCACAGGTCTTCTTCTATAGAATTTTACATCTAGTACTTTTTTCAGTATTCTAGAATTAGCCATTCGGGCTATATGACCGGCCCATTGTTATCTTTTGAACTTAATATATTTCACGTTTTATTATTATGGTATTAATGTGAAATGCACTCACAGACGAAGAATTTCAGTAGCTGTCACTGTAACCATGATAAGAGATTTTGCCGAATAGGCTCCTTTTCGTAAATCCCGTGGGAAATAATTTACACTGATTTTTAATTCCAAACCGTTCCATAATTCACGCTGTTAGACTCGTAATTTCATCGCAGAAGTGTGTATTTATTTAGACCTACTTATTAATTTATAATTTAATCGCGCTGTCAGTACTTCGGAATGTAGACAGTCAAATAATGCGTAGGTAATATTACACACAAAGGGCAAGAAGGGAAGCTTTCGTGGCCTAGTCTAAGGTACTACCCCAGCTTTCGAGGGGCAGCACTGAGGAAACTGCTAAATCTTCAGTCGGTGTATCCGGTCTCCGGACCTATGTTTGAATCTGATGCCTCCTAAACACGAAGCAGGAACGTCGGCCACTAAACCGCGAGGTTCAGTAGGGGTCGAGATTCAATGCCAGGTCGGTAACTGTGGGATCTGTAGTGGACAGACTGGAACCGGTAAGATACACGTCCGTGCACTGTGGCTTCCCCACCGCACCCGACCGTCACTCAACCTGTGCTCCGTGTCCATCCATCAGAACCTCAGTCCTTATTTGGGGTTTGGTTTCTGCTCTCAACGGACGTTCAGCTGCACTCAGATTAAAGAAGTTAACTTCAAGATAACTTTTCACTGTGCCGTACTTGTTAGAAGAGTTCAGAGATCGATTCTTACGGCCACAAATTATTTTCTCTTTTATCCATTGCAGACAAAATAAAAGATCATCATTAAGACATGTTACGCCATATACCCATTTTAGGCTACTTTTCTGTCTTAAAAGGTAAATTTTATGAGCTCAGCATGCTCTGTGTGCCTGCATCTTTGCGCTTGTTAGTGTCTGTGAAGTTTTTGAACCAGTTGTACGATTTTCATAAACGTAGTATGAACACTGTACCATTGGAACCCACGCCCCGCATGCTAGGTTTAGTAACTTCCTACAATTAGAAAACAGCTCGATGGAGGTCAAATTTGTGGAATGGGCAGTAGCCTGTGTGGGTGCCGCCAGGGGAAAACTGGAAGCAGCACCAAATACAAAGTTCTTATTCGCTAGGGAAAAACGCGACGCTCTATTGTAGCGCAGTCTTTAGGATAACGGGAAACAGTCTGTTGATCCGAGAATATTCAGTACTGGCATGTCAGTAGTGTAGGGCGTGTTAGTTTTTATTTTATTCACCATGTCGAATACAACGTGGTTGAATATGGTATGTATTATTGTTAAGTCACCAACTGAATGCACTATTTATTTTAAAAAACACTATATGGTTCCTTAAAATATTTTGGTAAACACCCTACATATGTTTCGGCTTCCTCATGAAGCCGAAACATATGTAGGGTGTTTACCAAAATATTTTAAGGAACCATATAGTGTTTTTTAAAATAAATAGTGCATTCAGTTGGTGACTTAACAATAATTGTGAAAAATGCACGGTGATTATAGAATAAAATATGGTATGTATTAACTTACCGTTCCTACGTGAACTGGTGTTATAACAATATTCACGGAGTAATAGAGATCTCTGCACTTCTTTCAGTAGAAACTTAAACTTTGTGAGTCCTACCTGGAAATTCTTGTCGTACTTTGAATTGTCTTTGATAAATCTCAAAGCGTCTTATTTAAAATTCATATGAGGTCGTAGTTATACGGTGGACGGATAGAAAGGTAAATACAGTTTTCTCGACAAACTTACTGTAGTTGCCTTGGTATCTGAACTGTTTAAATGGATGTTTTGATTTCAGAGATTAAATATTTGGACACAATGATTTATGATTTCCCATTACTTCAATGAAAGAATGCGCAGAATTATGGGCTTCACTTTCTGGAGGAATCGTGAATAGAGCATTACAAGGACTGCGTGATTTCAGGCTTCCGCCGTGTTGTATTCAGGAGGAGGATGGCTAAGACTTTCATTACCTTTCCTCAAGCAAATACAACAACATTGCTCTATTCTAGCTCAGATCGCACCTTCCTAATCCCTAGCTCTTTATAGAATTTATTATGCGTATATTACAACTGCGTTAGTGACAGCGGAGGAGGAGGGTGCATTAGCACTTAGTAACTTAAAACGGCTTATAATAAAGTTGTTTTCGGAGAGTAGTTCTGCATTATTTATTTTTGAGGTTCTGGTGTCGACTGGAGAAAAGGCGCTTAGTAAATAACAAACAATTTAATCTTTAAAAGCTTCAAATCTTCCGATCTGCTGCAGTGGCACGTTGTGATTATTACTGTCTCAGCCTTCTTGTCTAGAGGAAACTAGGGAAAACACAGCTAATGGACTCTGGACTAATCGTCGAATCTCATGAAAGAACTCACTTCTTAATAAAGCAGTTGTGAATGCAGTCGCTATAAATCCGTTTATTCCTGAGCTTATCAATATCTTTTTTTCTCAATATACTTATCAAGCTTTATCGTCTATAATAATTTATATAATATGAACGAGAAACTAGTTTAAATGAAGAAATGAACATCAGTTTCAACACAGCCGTATCTTTAATAGACAATAGAGTCCATCTGTCTAATTGAGCTACATGTTTCGACCTAAATTAGGTCACCTGTAGTCTCTTAACCAACTTTAAAAAAACATCATGAGGAAGACAATGTATAAGTAGTCGTTTGGCAATCAAAAGAATTTTTAAGATGTATAAAAGTAAGATTAAGTAGAATAATATAAATCAATCGGAGGTTATACATGAAGTGTTTACAAGTATATTTCATTTGTTCATCTCAGGTTGTTAAGACATCGCTATCAGTCCAAATGTTTTCGTAGAAGTATATAATTTATAATTTTAATTTCAGTATCAGAATTCTTTTTCTTCTTATATTCTTAGCAAGCAGAATATACAAACAGGATCATTTGTTCCGTTCCTGGCTGTAGCATTACTACGTACAATACACATAGTAAATAGTAATTATATTGTCTAAACTTCCTGCTACAAGGAATTTATTTTGAGAACTAGAATCTTTTAACTACTCATGTTGTTCGATGCTACGCTTCTTCACTCTATGTAGGACAACCTTGGACTGATCGTAATTTTAACAAATTGCTTACATGATGAGGAGTTGATCGTGTTTCATAGGTGTTGTCCTCCGTTAAGGTCGTAATGTACTATTGCATTAAATCTTAGGTTGTTATTGACTGTACTTTTATCATTTATCTGATTGCTTTTCTTATTGTTTAGATACATATAATGTTTCTCAACTTATTTAAATGTCTAAAAGAACTTATTATGATTGCCAAACGACTACTTATACATTGTCTTCCTCATTATGTTTTTTAAACTTGGTTAAGAGTCTGAAGATGACCTAATTTAGGTCGAAACATGTAGCTCAATTAGACAGATGGACTCTATCGTCTAATAAAGATAAGGTTGTGTTGAGACTGATGTTCATTTCTTTATTTATATCATTGACACACAACGGTATGTAACAGGGTAAAATTGATAAACTAATTATTGGTAATAAATTTAGGGTATTGCGCTAGGAATCTGCCTAGCCCACATCTGATACTATCCAAATCCCGCCACTGAAGGCTGAGGAGAAGCGTAAAGTATGAAACTACGTGAGCAGAAGAGAGACGTGCCAAATGTGTAGCGACGTTCAGTCTGTAGCGTCATGACAGCTGAAGGGCGATGTCATCGTCACCGTCATTCTGCGTATTCCTGCCTCAGCAAGCTTTCCCTTCCCCTAAACTTCAAAATCACTGTGCTGCACTTGGCATGTTCTCAGAAGTACATCCTACACATGTCGCACTATAACGTTGCGACGACGTAATTACGCTGAAAGACCAATTGGAGATGTGTTACATATATGGATATAAAATTACACAGGAAATAGAACATGTAATTTTGGTTTACTCATGCAAGTTAGCAGTACGTTCGACTGAACACACTACCCCCCACACCACAACCTGTAGCCGCTGAATTAGTGTGACTAAGGGAAACAGATTTGTGGTACGAAATGTGTAGTACCCTGGTTTATAAACTGAGAATATAATAGTGCATTTTCTGCGGTGCGTACACACACACACCCACACATACCCTCTCACACGCGCACACACACACATGCACACATAAACAAAGCATTAAAGCGTGTCACAAATAAAATAAATGCAATTAGTCTGTTTTAATAATTTTAGGGTCCCTTTTTCAAAATGCTGTTAACTGGTCAGACGTCTGTCCATCCGTCGTCTCATTCAGTCAGGGACGTCTGTAGGATATTACATACACCGAACTAACCAATGTTTGTGACACTTGGTATGGACGAACGTAATGTTGCTAGATGTTGTCTGTCTGTTTAGTTTTTAACATCGTCTTCAACATTACCAGTATTCATTCATTGCGTAGTCTGTCTTGCGACGGGTACATAGCCTCTTCCAAAGGGACTTTCCCAAGAATGCTTGTAGTGCTTATTCTTTCAAATTCCAGAACCTTCTTATCCAGTAGCTGTTTACGTCTTCTTCCTCGTCTTCTCATCCCTTATATATTTCCTTCAGTAACTTATGTTAGAAGGCAGTTCCTACGTAGAATATGACCAATCCAGTTAGCCTTCCCTTTTTCTGTTGTATGTAGAATATTCCTTTCTTCCTTGACTCTGTGTTAATACTTCATTTTTCACACAATCTGTCAAACTGATCTTCTTCTCCAGCACCACGTTATCAGTACAAGGGCATTAAAGTGGGAGTAGCATAAGCTCCAGTAAGATAATTAAAATCGTAATGGTTATAGAGCTTTACATGCTTCAGTGTTTGGGAAAGAACAGCACTGCATTTACGCCAGATAATTTAGTTTAATGACGATAACTGAACATCTCTTCGTATCCAGGTATCCAAGATAACTTAACAACTCTTATCCTGATATCCAAGATCACTGAACAACTCGTTGTATCCAGGTATTGAATATAACTGAACATCTCTTCGTATCCAGGTATCCAAGATAACTGAACAACTCATATCCTGATATCCAAGATCACTGAACAACTCGTTGTATCCAGGTATTGAATATAACTGAACATCTCTTCGTATCCAGGTATCCAAGATAACTGAACAACTCATATCCTGATATCCAAGATCACTGAACAACTCGTTGTATCCAGGTATTGAATATAACTGAACATCTCTTCGCATCCTGGTATTTAAGATAACTGAACAACTCATATCCTGGTATCCAAGATCACTGAACAACTCATATCCTGATATCCAAGATCACTGAACAACTCATATCCTGATATCCAAGATCACTGAACAACTCGTTGTATCCAGGTATTGAATATAACTGAACATCTCTTCGCATCCTGGTATTTAAGATAACTGAACAACTCATATCCTGGTATCCAAGATCACTGAACAACTCATATCCTGATATCCAAGATCACTGAACAACTCGTTGTATCCAGGTATTGAATATAACTGAACATCTCTTCGCATCCTGGTATTTAAGATAACTGAACAACTCATATCCTGGTATCCAAGATCACTGAACAACTCATATCCTGATATCCAAGATCACTGAACAACTCGTTGTATCCAGGTATTGAATATAACTGAACATCTCTTCGCATCCTGGTATTTAAGATAACTGAACAACTCATATCCTGGTATCCAAGATCACTGAACAACTCATATCCTGATATCCAAGATCACTGAACAACTCGTTGTATCCAGGTATTGAATATAACTGAACAACTCGTATCCGGGTACCATTTAAAAGTGTAAACCCATTTAGTAGCGAAACAGACTATCCGCGGACTTTCATACTCTGTTTCATTCCTTCATTATTCCTTTTTTCCGCATTTTATTTGTTCTTCTTTGTTTCTTTCTTCCGTGTCTCTATATTTCTGTTTTTAACTATAATTCCGAGCCTGGATGCACAGCAGCCCCGAAATAAAGTTTGGGTTTGGGGAGGGGGCACCAGTCCTTAGTACCCGACTTTACGTTCCTGCTGTAACAAACATAGTGAGAGAGAGAGAGAGACAGCCTAAACTCTACCTCCCCCCAGCAGGCAGTCTCTTCCGTCTATAACACACATCACTGGGTTCTAGCTGCAGTCAAGTTGTTCAAATATTATTACAATTTGTCAAAATATATCTACTTCTCGGCAGTTCTCTTTAATGACTCGCGTGTCTGTTCTTCAGTTAGATTTCAATGCCACTCATTTAAGCAAAACATTACTTATTTGTGTAGCGCGAACCTAATAGGAAGCACCTATCTTTATGAAATGCACTTCTCACTCTTTCTAGTATGTACGGTACCTGTTAAACAGATGCACAAATTTTGGGTAGGATTTCTAGTTGCGATTGGAATTGTCATTTCCATTTTTAATTACTACATCGATAATTTTTAGTTTATTAATTTGAAAGTTTAAGCCACTGTTTATGTTAAAGTTGATAAAAAGGTAAGAGTGTCGCAGACAAACAAAGAAAATTTCTGCTAACAGTGGCTGGTAAGTATCGTAAATAGAGACCACTGACCCTAACGTGGGCTTTGCATGTGACTTATAGACTTGCACCAGAATATCAAACGACGCTATTTCACGAAGAGCTGGATACCTTCAAGTCCCATCCCAAAAATTTAGTGGTCAGTTTCCTCCTCTTTCATAACGGATAGGGAAGTGGCCGTATTTACACACACCAGAACACTCTGGCATTTTATAATACGTTACATTATTTTGAAAATCTGCTTCATCATCTCATGTATCAAAAACAGAGTGGCAGCGTAGAGTATATCCACGTTTCGTACGTCGTACGTAAAATGTTTGCTTGGAATTACGATTACAAAGTACGTGTCATCTATCGCCATTATGATCTATGACAGCGATGTCAAAATAATGCAGTTTTAACAGAATAATTTAAGTGAATTTTCAGCATGAAACATGCAATGAATCTTTGTGCCACTAGCGCAAGTAACTTGAATCATATTTAGAAATTCCAAGAGAGCAGATGTTTGTACGCTTGGCCAGATGAAGGGTGTAACGAGAACAGACTTCTTATGAGTTTGTTTGCCTGTACAGCAGTGAAGAGTAATAAATCATTTTGTATTCATCCAGTTCTGTAAGCGTTATATTCTTTCTATTAATTCCTTTTTGCAATATTTTTCTCATTTTGCTTGTATAATGTCGACTCATGTCGAAGGATGGATCATATGCAAAATGATAATGTAACAGTTGTGTGCTGTGCATTTCGGATAAGTATGTCGTCGTTTGCCAGTTTACTGACCGAAATAGGAATGGTTGTATAACCTGCCGTGAAATAATTTTTACTGCTATTAAATTTTCAAATAGCTATGAGGTAAATGTATTACATTTTTAAATTAATTACTCTCATTTCTGTGCTTTAAATGACAAAATTGAGAGGCATTAAACTTCAATGACGAGTTTGGAACGGTGCTTTTGAAATGACACTGTGTTACTGGCATAAATGAATCAAATTACCGAAAGTAATTCAAAAGGACATCGAGTACACACTTTTATTAAACAGTCTGATAGAACCTTGATAAACCTGATTGTCTCTATATTACAAATCAATTGGGTTTGCGACAGAACTTTAATTCGCCCCTTCTGAAGAATTTGTTAAAGCGCGAGTTGTTTTGTAAATTTGAAGTGTGTTGTTTCCTAATTCAGGAATGGAGGTAGGTTTAGTATCTTAACAATAATCACATCTCCCGTAGATATATAAAAACATCTGTTGAGTTTTGTTCACATCGTTTTGAGAAATTCTGAATATCAATTTAAATAATATTTTCACTGTTATAAATAGGATGTACTCGGGAATTTCTAATTTCTTCTTTGAGAAAAATTTCTCTACCATGCTTCCGGTATTGTAAATGACTGCTGAACATCGGACAAAGCTTGCGCTGGCCTACTGACAGTTTATGAATATTAGCCGATGACTTCAGCTAAGAAATATCAAGACGGACTTGTGTACCCGGAGATGGAAATAATCGTGATGGGACAGATTTTGTGACGCACAAGCTTTAAGGCTAAGTTGTTACTGTACGAATTGTCTTGCATAAATCAATATACAGGGCTATCTCCGTGCATGTAACTGAACCTGTGACACACAAGTCTTGTCATCATTTTTAACAATACACAGTAGCTGTATATTCACATATATGTATGTGTATATATGTGGCTTCATATCCCGACTGTCTTGTTGGATTCCACGTGACTTACGTGCGTCTCCCATTCTTCCTTACTTCTGGTTATCCACTCATTCACCAATTGAATGTTACATATGTGTCTTACATCGTAGCTTCTTGCGCGATCTCAACTTTGCATTATGAACCCACAGATTACGTTTTTATGTATGCGGTTTCACTGTGCCTATCTTATCGCCGTCATTTCTCACTGAATTTATTTTGTCCTGAGACTGAGATTTTTTAAGGAAGTTGTTATTTCACTCCTTCTGAGATGTAACACCATATAGTTTGGTGGATAGATATCAGTTTACAGCAGGAACCTGATTCTTCCATCTTCAGGGTAGATGATCGAAGAATCTTGTTCATTCTTCTGTCTTGTTTCTGTCTTCTAAAATTACAGCTTTCGATAAACGTATATCAGAATTGGAGATGGTAGGCGACGGTATGGTCAAGACGTCTGTACGCTTCTCTAATGAGGTCCAACTGACCGACTGAAGAATAAAGAGTTGCTGTGTTTTAATGGTCGTCACAGTATTTAATGAGTGCAGTGTGTATCACGACCGAACTTACATTTGAGTTGTGATAAATTCAGAATTACGTCCTCCGAATTCTCTTACTTTTGTTTAAGACGTTTTTCTTTTAGGCATCTAAATCTCCATTTTTCGTCTTTTTTCATTCTTTCATTTCTCGTCACTTAAAACTGTATTTCACTCAATCTCCCTTCCTTTTCTCGCTTTACAACTTTGTCGTCACCACTGTACGTATTTTTGATCACCATGTACAGCGAAATGATTGTTTTAGCTGTGAAGATTATTCTTCTGTTTGTCATTTATTTTTATTTATGTCCTCCGGTCCTTACTGTTTCTTTACCTCATTTGTATCCATTAATTTAAGAATGTCCTCCCACGCTGCATCTAGTCTTTGGAAACGAGAAAACTAAGACGTGCAAACAAATCCCTGGCACATCGAAGTCACAACATGCATTAAACAAACAAACTGAGGTTTTTTTTCAGTAATCAGTGTTAACATGCAATGTTGTCCGTTGCCTGAAGTACTATTTAATGTGCGACGTTTCGGAATTGGCTGTCGGTGACCTATAATGACAGCGGTAATGCCAAGTCGTAAAATGTCGTGTACATTAAAATTGCATGTGCAACGGACAACGAGCAGCCCCGAAATAATCTGGGCACAATAAATCACCATGGCATAGCCCTTGGCCTAATTTGAGGGACTCTTTCGAAATTTGCCTGCAGGGACGAATAAAATCGAGAAAAATTTCGGTAGGTGTAGTCGGTATTACAACAGATTAGTTTCGAACCGGGTATTACAGTCTCGTACAAGTGAGAAGCGGTACGACGAGTTAACGTGAAGTGTTGGTTTTATATTCCTTGTGTTGATACACGGCAGCGTCTTCATGTAGTAACCACTCGTGCCGTAATAATTCGATTTTATAACTGGCACTGAAAACAGCGAATTATATCACATAAAAAAAACCCGCATCATCGATGGAGACCTAAGCGAGATCCCGATGTATGTTGAGGCAAACCAAGTCCTTCGTTATTTTTTTTTTTCTTGCTCGAATGGATTTAAGTTTGTCTGTGCAACATGTGTAAATTCTGTTTACTGTGTGGATATTTAGTGTTAAATGGAACAAGTTGTGTGTAAACAGAAACATGGATCGTGTATATATGCTGTAAGTAAAGTTCTGCTGTGCTAGAAATGAGGCGGAATGATCCTCAACATGATATCAGCAATTCAGACGCCTCTTTTCCTTTTTTAACCGAATTATACCATATAGATAAAAAACTTTCTTAGCGAACTGGCCTTTCTAGTTTTAAAGACTGTCACAACATTTGGAATTAACATTTGCTATGCCTTATTTTAATTGCTTTTTTATGTTTGTTGCTGATACTGCATAAACTTGCGAACAATGAAGTGTAAGAACCGATAACAAAGCATCCTTTCTTTAGAAAGTCTGTATGTATATTCAGGACGATCAGTGTTTCATTAGATTTAAGCATGTATTCTCTAATACAACATCCATTACACTTGGCTAGCATATTCGGTATGACGTCTGCATGGGTTAATGAAATGCATTCTTACATTTTACTTCTGCATTATGTTATGGGTGTCTAACTGACCTAATAAGTTATTGTCACATACAACCAAGAATGTAGCTAATACTTGATTGTGACAATACTACGTGGGGCAGAGTCCTTCTTGAGAAGCTAATAGTTACTCAGCTAATTAAGAAATACCCAGCATTTTGTGGAACCCGACGATTCATGGCCGGATTCACAACAGCCGGCCATTTATCCCTATCCTGAGCCAGATCAATCCAGTCCACGCACCCCATATTATTTCTTGAAGGCCCATTGCGATGTTATTGTCCCGTCTATGCCTAGGTCTTCAAAGTGGTCTACTTCCCTCAGATTTCCCCATCAAAACCCCGTATGCTCCTCTCTCCTTCCCCATACGTGTCACATGCTCCGCCAGTGTCAGTCTATGACATAACCCGTCCAGCTGCCAAAATAAAACTTTGTGAGCTTCTCACACGATTGCACACGACGATGTTAGGTTTTCCGTAACTTCCGGCATAAATGTCTCTCTGAACGGACAGAAAGCTCAATCAGCCTATAGTTGTAATATACGAGTATATGAGACAGGCAATATACGTGTAAAGTTAACAGTGAGGCGCTTTCGCTTAACCAATGTTGCCGTGGAAAGCAGTAAGTATTAACTATTCTGAATGTGTGTCTCTATTCTTGCCTTAATAATCCAGCATGCAAAGCGCATGCGCCGTATTATATTGCCGTCTGTGTCCTGTCCGGCTGTACCATATTCTTAGACGTTACCTCATAAACGGCACGATTTAAAAAAGTTATTTAACTTGAAATACGTGTTTTGATTTTCTCTACAACTTTTGTCTGAGACGTTTATCATTATAAGAAGAAATGAGGAAGATATTATCATAAATTTGCTTATGTCTTCATGAAAAGTGTCCGTTATTCTTGTTAGATTTTAATGAAACTTGAATTTTCTCGACAGATTTTCGAAGAATTCTCAAATATCAAATTTTATGAACATCCATCTAGTGGGAGCCGAGTTCATGTGTGCGGGCCGGCGGACGGACAGACAGACATGACAAAGCTAACAGTCGCTTCTCGCAATTTTGCGAACGCGCCTAATTATACCGTTATTTTCTATATAAAGAAATGTACTTGATCACAAATATTACGTCAATTAATGCTGTCACTTCTGTACTGTACATTGTAATGCATGTAATGATGCCGCATTGGTAAAGGACCCCTCCCCCTGATGATAACAACTTGGGTTTTGGTAGAAACATATCGGGGTATTAAAGTCTTTAGCCAGCTTGACTTACTTTTTCAGTGTTGCGTTTGATAATATTGTGTATTTTATCAGTTGTACTGTAGCAGGTTATTTCTTGATGGAAAACTTTTGGCGTTTGTTGGGTATTGTGTTTCTGCAGTCTGTGTAGAAGTTGCAGAGGCTTACAATAATGGAGCATAAACTGAGGAGAGACGGCAGTACTTAAGCTATAGACCTGCTCTGTTACACTCCACTGCCTTCTTAGGAACACCAGAATTAGTCCCAGGGTAGTAATAATTATTTAAACTCGAAACAGGCTCCAGAATAAGAAAGAACAAAAATTCTGATTTTCCTCTTTATCACGCAGAGACAGTTATGAACAATGCCACATAGCTTGTATCTTGTCTGACACCTGTTTCACGAACATCGGTCATTTGTTGTCTATAATACTGTCTGTAATTGAAAGAGGGAGCGGACAGACAGGCACGTGCTTCTCGTTAGCGATAATCCGAAGTGAACTCCTTTCCCCCGTAATCCTGAAGATGAAAGCAAGAAATGGAAGCAAGCTTTTCATCATAATCTTCAAACGCAATTAACGAAAGTTTCTGCAGTACAGTTTCAAGCAACACAACTGCAACAGGTGAGACCAGTCTATTGTTGGTATCGTGGGACTACGTGAAGACAACGGCTGTCATCCTACAAAGTTCTTAATGTACAGTGCACAACCGAATTTAGGTACTTCGTTTATAAGAATAAGGTAGAGGTAAAGCAATCCCATTACAGGCCTGGACAGACCCTTAGGGTTCCAGGAGGTTGAGGCTCCCAGATTTCTAGACAATCAGCACATGAAGGTGGTAAGGTTGTCAGTCCTACGCACCAGCCGCCTTTACCCCCCAGGAAATATTCCTGGTACTCATTTCTGTTAGAGGCTGAGTCGACCCCAGGGCCATAGTCATTTATAAGAATAGTACTGTAAATTTACTTCAGGCGGAAAAAATTAGATCCCTAGTTGTAATGATGTGCGAGACTAAAGGTTCTCTGTGAGAGCGGAGTTACTGTAGATGCAATTTTTGTACGATATTACGTTGTGTCGTTGAGCAGATATTTTCCCACGTTCATAGGCACCACGATACTTCGAAAGGTCTGGAACTATTTACGCAACGATATAATATAATTATCTAGAAGGCTTGAATATACTGATGATTTAATTTTAACATGTGCATAAATATTGTGTCTTTAACCTTCAAGCTTTCCTGTCTGTACAAATCAAAGTATTTAAGTCACAGAGGAAAATATTTTTTCATACCTTCCAGCTAATTTGCTATTACGTCTGTGTGTAAATTATAAACAGAATGGCTTTATCGTTTCACAAGCAACAACAAAGTCAGGTCTCAGCGCGTAACGTGGCATTATCTGTCACAGTGAATTGCCCCTGGCGGCATGAACACTCTTCTTAGATTAATCGTCACATATCGCTGTTGCATGTGTAACAAGCCTCATAGCTAGCCGACGTATAAACGAACAACCCCGTGAGAGACAAACTTTACCGTTGTCAGAGCCTGCAGTCTGAAATAACACCAGTGTTGTGAGACAAAGCAGATCTGTCGCCACTACAAAACATCACAATAAGGCTAGTTAATATATTTCCATACTTTCCCTTACAAAAAGGCCCACACCACGTGTAACAGGGCAGATGTGTTTTTTAATCCTCGCCACGGATGTGAGCTGGAATCCTGTTGTGTTCCTTACGCATCTTCAGAACCAAAAGAAGATTCTATAAAATTTGATAACGTAGGCATTATTTGTGTTCAATTTATATCAGTCTTTATCGGCTGTCCTGAAATAAAATCGAATTTTATTGCATTTATGAAGAATGGCTAATTAAAGAAAAATTCCAGCCTGCGTACAACACATCTGTTTAAGAACTTGACCCAAGCAGGGGTAGCGTAGTCGGTATAGTTACAAGCCTATTGGCTGAACAACAGAAGAAGCGTGGTTCAGTTTCCGGTAGGTGCAAAGTATTTTTCTCTTCTCCAAAACATCAGACCGACTATGGAGTTCAACCAGTCGCTAATCAAAGAGTACCTGAGGTACTTTCCCCGAGGTAAAGCGGCCGGGGCGTGAAGTTTACCACTCACCTCTATCTAGTGCAGAACTTAAAAGTGAGTGGAACTGTACCTTCATCCCATACGCCTTCATGGCTTTGAACAGGGACAGCTTTACCTTTAATAAAGGTAAAGTAAAGCAATCCCATTACAGGCCTTGACAGGCCCTTAGGGCTCCAGGAGGTCGAGGCTCCCAGGTTTTTAGACAATCGGCTCATGAAGGTGGTAAGGTTGTCAGCCCTAAGCACCGGCCGCCTTTACCCCCCAGGAAAGATTCCTGGTACTCATTTCTGTTAGAGGCTGAGTCGACCTCAGGGCCATAGTGCGACCGAAACGATTATGTCAGGGAAAAATTCCAGTGACACCATCGGGAATCGAACCCGCGACGTTCGGTTTGTAGCGCAACTGCGCCACCGCGTGCCCCTTACCTTTAATAACCTTAACTTTATTTGCAACGTTTCTTAACAAGGTATTTACGTATGCATTATCCATGGTCTTTTGCAGGGTAGTTGGCTCAGTGGTGATTAGCTTTGTCAACAACAGATTTCATAAGCATCTGCTGTGTACTGTCTTCAGTGCTGGCACTTCTTCAATAACGCATTTGCATCTGCAGCAACTGAACGTTTGTTCCATTAGCGTCATTTGGAATCCGTATTCTCTGAACTGAAACTGCAGTGCACCTTTGTACTTATCTTGTTGTTCTGCTTTTGTACATCAAAAGCAGATAAGAAAATAGGTCATCTCGCCTAGTTTTCATTCATGCAATACTCGTCAGATGGCGTCTCATATCGTGCAACCAGTACGATCCTGGTTGCTGCGAATTGGCTTACGGACATTAAGAGACAGAGATAAATATTACAGGCAGCTGAAATGAGATTTCCATGTGCTTAGTAATATTGACATTGAAAGGCAGGATAAGACGGCTGAATACTGGGAATAAAGTGAAGAGAAAAATACACGAACTAAAATCCGCAACAAAGTCATTTTATTGCCACGTGCAATAAATGATTCAAATTTGTGTACCTTTGAACAACACAGAAAAATAGAAACAAGTGCCATGATAAAATTGGGATAAATATAAATCCCACAAATTCTTGTTCTTATTCAGTTTCAAACTCTTTTATCACACGTGCTAGCTGAAGAATAGGAGTGAAAAGAAACTTCTGTGTAAGGTATTTAGACCAAAGTGGGATAAGTAAATACCTACTATATAACTTTGAATGTTACATAACTTGGAACTTCGTGATGTATGCACACCACCGAAGTACCCTTAAGATAGCAGCAGTGAAATCTAGGAGGCCTGCATAATGGACTAGGCATATGGCTGGAATGACAGAGAAAAATAATGCAAGATGGAAAAAAATACATCCACTTCCAAGCCCGAGAAAGCTGTTGGCGGGGGGGGGGGGGGGATCACATTGATATGGATTTTAGCCTGAGAGGCTGTTAGGATTGGTGGCAGGTAGGGCCAACTGTTCATGAGGTCCAAATACGACCTGAAGTATTAGCGATGTTAAACTTCCGTGTTTTACTGCCATAGTGTTAGTTACGTGTAAGATTAAGTGAAATGTGATTCTGCGGTAAAATGATATCCAGGGATGCATCTTTGAAATTGCCAGTGGTTAAATTGCGAGATTGAACCAGAGTTGGCAGAGGCAAGAAAGTGCCAAAAAAAGAGAATTTTGATGTTTATACGTGGTTAGACAACAAGATATCTCCTGAAATACGTGACAGATATGGTGTCGATAATCCGCTGTACTTGAAGAGATCACTATGTATAAGAAGAAGAAGAAGACATGCGGCGTCAGACTGTTAAGCCTATACAGCGAGGATAAGAGTAATGTAAAGGAGGCATTAGAAAGAGGATGTTGAGGTCGGTGGAGGAATTAAGGATCATAAACCATGAAAACAAGAAGATCCAATATGAATATATTGTTGAAGAAATTGAATATTACCGGTCTACACGGGGTCATATACCTGAAAAACAGAATTTAAAACTTTACCGACTTGAAAACTGTAAATCGAATTTCAATTGTTTTGCTCTTTTTCTGTAGGTTTTGTTGTCTCAATTTATGAAACATACTTATCCCACTTTCTTTTGCTGTGCCATCCCCGTGTTGAAGTTTCTGTCGCAATTCGATTAAATGGAATTGAATTTGTGTAGTTAAAATTTCAAAGCTTTCGGACACGTAGGGCCTACGAAGACTGGGTAGAATGGACATCAAGAAACGCGAGACAGAAATGTCGTCTGTTCTTCTTTTAAGAGCAACTCCTAGATCCGCAGTTAAAGTCGATGTAGCGTTTCGTCGAAGAAAGCGCCCTCATTTATACAGGTTTCCTGAGTTAAGGAGCGGAATGAATACATCCGACTTTATAGCACACACAAAAATAAAGTCTTATAAGGCTTCTGTTCGTTTTTGGAAGAAAATATTCGCTAAATGAGTAAAAAGGTTTTCGGTATTAATAAGTGTTTACGTCGGTACAGAAGTGATTTTGTTGCCGCAGTATGTTACAGACAAATCGCTTAGTAAATGCAAGCTAATTTATGAAGGCAGACAGTTTAGTCTGCAGACTACACGGCATAATGTCCCAGGTGACATAAATCTTCGCAGTCAGCCTTGTGCAACACAAGTTAATAGGCCTGTATGAATCCCTTCACTAGCTGAGCAAAGAGCATTCTCTAGAAATACTAACACATTCTTGGTACTGCGGACTTACTTAATTATTGCTGACATTGTGATCTTACTGAGTATGTAGCTGTGTAGATTTGTACATAGGAATGAACGTTTCGAAGGAACCTGTTGCTTCCATCTTCACGGTATCCTGAATGTGGCGGCACCAACTTTTTCCGAAAAGTCGTCCGATACCAGAAGACCGTTATCTTAATGTCTGATACCTTGAGAACCTCAGACTCGTACTTAAATTATTACCTCATAAGCTGTCTATTGTAGCGTGGTCAGGTGGTTAAGTTTAGAATGTTGTGCGACTGCTTTAATTTATCAGGTTTCAATGTTACATTTGTGACGTAACCAGTTACATGGTGATTTATGATTTCCTCTTTGTTTTCTGTGGTATCTAATAAAGCCTTACAAATTTTTAATATGAGACATTTTTCTGGAGTTGGTTTTTACTTGGAGGCTATTTATCGATGTTGTATCACATATAGAGATTATTTACCATTTAAGGAAATGAGACGAAAAATTCACACTGTGAATTCGAACTAGAGTGGAAGAAAACGATCATGCTCTATGCTGACAGCTCGCCTGGAATGCCTGAGGAAAATTAAAAACTCTTCCGTTGGTGCGCCGAAATATACGCGAACCCGATACATTCTTAGTGGAAGTAAGAAACATTACTGTGTGCGCTAAGATTAGGCAGCCTACGAAACGACACCGACAGTTATTTGTTCTTACGTACTGCTTATTTAGTAACCTGAAGTGGTGGGCCTGTCAGAATTTTGAGAGTCCTTATCAAAAAACACGAGGACTTCGCAGGGCGATGATGCAGCTCAAAGCAACGTTTGCACCTGGAGTCCTAGGTGTGGAACCTGCCACCACTAGTGCTCCTCAGCTGGTGATATTCAGGGTTTGTGCAGAAGCTTGTATTGACAATAAATTTTGTTTCGTTATGCTTTACGAGGTGTTTTAAACATGGGGGCCGTCTTTTTTATTTAGAGATTATTTAATGACGTCTTAGCTCTCTTCTCTTACTCAGAACAACGTTTGTGAAAAAAATAAACTGTTTTAATAACTTTTTCTCATGAAAAAAAATAAGATTTTCTTAAGTGTTTTGAAAACTGTCCTTCTTTACTGCTGTTAAATCGATATATTTTGTACCCAATTTTTCCAGTCCTATTTAATTTTTGGGTGCTACAACAGGTGTTGGACTTATTGAGTCCAGAATTATTTGTAACTGAACATGGATACTCGCGGCCAGTGTGGAGACGTAGATGGTGTTTTTGTAGTCATAGTCACGAACAGCAGTAAGACATGTTTTCCGTAAAACTAAGGATTGTCAGAGAAATGCAGGACCAAAACTCTAGTTACAACTGCCGAATTAGATTTGACGTGTTCTAAAAGTAACAAAGGCATTGTCTAATTTTGTCTTAGTATACAGTGAGACTCTGTTTCTCTGATGACAGCGTGCTATTAACAGTTTATTTGCATAAACATTTAACAAAACAATGTACGTTAAACGCAACATTGAGGTGCGTTCGCGTAGCCATTGTTGCCGTGGAAAAGCCAGAAGAATTACATATTCTGAGTATGTGTTTGTAGCTTTAGTTATCCAGCAAGCCAAGCGCATTCGTCATATTGTCATCTGTGGCCTGTCTGTGTCTATCATATTTTTCCACATTATCTCACAAACGGCACGACTTTCGGAAAAAAGTTATTGAGCATAAAATGCGTGTTTTGATTTACCCTACAACTTTTGTCTGAAACGATTCTCATTCTAAAAATAATTGAGTGAGATATTATCATAAATGCACATAGGTCTGCATGTACAGTACCGTTATTCTTGTCACATTTTAATGAAAAAATTTTCTCGGCAGATTTTTGAACATTCCTCAAATATCAAATTTTCATTAAAATCCGTCCAGTGGGAGCTGGGTTGTTCCATGCGGACGAATAGACCCAAAGACGGACGGACAGACAAACATGACGAAGCTAATACTCGCCTTTCGCAATTTTGCGAACGTGCCGAAAAACTAGTGTGTATTTTACCCATATTTGCAGTATGATACGAAGCTGTAGTGTTGGTTATTAAATATGGCTTAAAACTCAAATAGAATCCGCTATCGAAAAAAGAGATGCTTTCATAAATCAGTTATCCCAGTGCTAGATTGCCTTTATTGGCGTAAAAGTACATTGATCGTGCTTTATGTACACTAAAACTGTAACAAAGTTTGGTATGTAACACTGATCTGAAACGAGTTTGGGGTAACAATCGTTGCTATATTCACGTCAAAACATCCATCACATCGGACAGCGCACTTCCTTGATTTGCTTCCAACTATTTGCATACCTATGCCAGCAACCAATATAACTAAAAGAATAAATTTTGTAGATGGAGTTTCAGCCCTCTCTCCGTCGTCCTTTTCGATGTTCAGTCAACATTTTGCTGTATCTTGACTTCTGTTGCTGTTCACAAATCGCAGTTAAAGATCCGTGTTATTATTTAATCTATAGGCTTCCGTGATTAGCAAGTGTTATGACAAATATCTAAATTCATACAATATTATGTGTGTAATACCTGAAGGGAAGAGGTATCTTATGATAGCTACACGTTTGTATGGTGATATTATTAAAGAGGATCTTAAGAAAGAATTTGTGACTGTGTTGATAGAATTTAACGCGTCGAGAACAAGATTAATTAGCGAAATTTGGTGATCAGTCTTCGGGTTCCATAACATAGGCGTTTTGTTATCAGCTTAATGACTACGAAGTACTCTAGGACGACCAGAAACATGTGTTTGGTTGTTAATACACTGTTTGTCATAGGGCTAGGTCTAAATTGCAAAGGACACGTGCGTGTGAGTCAGATGACTCGTAGAAATATTACGGATATCAGATGGAGTGGACATGCCGATCGGGTGTCTGAGTGTTGTTCGAAAAATATCAGGGTCGAATCTCTGTAAGAGGACCAGCTTTCGAAAGTTAAGCTTTCCTTCGATTTTGTACGCCCTTTCAGGCGATGCTGAAATGATGCTTTCAAATAGACCACGATCTTTCTCCCCCTCCCGCCCGCTTCTTTTCACTTCGCCGTATACGTGTGATCTCGACGCTAAATACAGTTTGCAGGTACCTCAGCATAGTTAAATAAGATGTAACTTTGGTGGATATGAAAGGAAATTATCGTGGCCTGTTTTCATGAACTAAGCGGCATTAGGCCAAGTGAAGCCCAGAATATATATTTAAAATTATGTTCCAAACATTGTTTAAAATGTACGTGAAGGTAATTAATACTGTACCAGTAAGACCTGAGCTTCTGTGGTAGAGTGAACACAGAATGCTATTATGTGCCATCATTTTTAGATATGCTGTCACATAATGCGGTTCTACTCATTCATGAGTGTTCGTAAATTGCAGCATGTATTTTATACTGCCTTTGCAATATCGGTAATAAATATTTAGTAGTTGCGTTAAAAAATCTGCACAAGCTGTTCATGCCGCGCACCTTTATTAAATTATTCTGAAAGCACTTAAATTCACTAAACAACTTCTATCACAAATCATTTTATCTTTGCTATCTCTTGGAAAGTCCCTCCTCTGTTCTGAAGCAATGGCGGCTGCAGCCGTCAAGCGGCTGATTTCTATTCGGAAAATGCTCGAGGCTAATATCCGACGGCTAACCGGTTACCCCTACTGAGGTTATCCATACTGAGATTACCCCAACTGAGGTCATCCATACTGAGGTTACTCCTACTGAGATTATCCATACTGACATTACCCCAACTGAGATTACCCCTACTGAGGTTACCCCTACTGAGATTATTCATGAGGTTATCCATACTGACATTAACAATACTGACATTACCCCTACTGAGATTACCCCTACTGAGGTTACCCTTACTGAGGTTATCCATACTGACATTACCCCTACTGAGATTACCCCTACTGAGGTTACCCTTACTGAGATTATCCATACTGAGGTTATCCATACTGACATTACCCATACTGACATTACCCCTACTGAGATTACCCATACTGAGGATACCCCTACTGAGATTATCCATACTGAGGTTATCCATTCTGACATTACCCATACTGAGGTTATTCCTACTGACGTTATCCATACTGACATTACCCCTACTGAGATTACCCCTACTGAGGTTACCCTTACTGAGATTATCCATACTGAGGTTATCCATACTGACATTACCCATACTGACATTACCCCTACTGAGATTACCCATACTGAGGATACCCCTACTGAGATTATCCATACTGAGGTTATCCATTCTGACATTACCCATACTGAGGTTATTCCTACTGAGGTTATCCATACTGACATTACCCCTACTGAGATTACCCCTACTGAGGTTACCCTTACTGAGATTATCCATACTGAGGTTATCCATACTGACATTACCCATACTGACATTACCCCTACTGAGATTACCCATACTGAGGATACCCCTACTGAGATTATCCATACTGAGGTTATCCATTCTGACATTACCCATACTGAAGTTATTCCTACTGAGGTTATCCATACTGACATTACCCATACTGAGGTTATTCCTACTGAGGTTATCCATTCTGACATTACCCATACTGAGGTTATTCCTACTGAGGTTATCCATACTGACATTATCCATACTGAGATTATCCATACTGAGGTTATCCATACTGAGGTTACCCTTTCTGAAATTGTGTTTGCTGAGGTGTTACCCATACTGAGGTTACGTGTACTGAAGTTACCCACACTGAGGTTTTCGCGGTATTCCTATGTCCGCATGTTAGTCCCTGTTTAGTGCTCTGAATAACGTCACCACAGTTTCCAGTTCACCCCAAATAATGATTCTCCCGTCTGATTCGACATTAAATAACTTCTCTATTTGGTACAGGTCGTTAGGTTTCACATTAACTAAACAGTGGAGGTAGGGTTTGTTCTTTGTTCCATTATCTGTGTGCTTTGAATGTCTGAAATAATCAAGCTCAGAAATGAAGGTAGGCTCACTAATTCCCCAACATTCGCTACTGTAACTGTGGGGACTGTGGTGTGGCCCCTGGAATCAGGCAGCTCAACAGATGCTTGCGTTATTTTGGTTGCTGCAAAAGAGGCTTCCTTTGCCTTTGATCAAATCGACTTAACACAAGGGGACTGGTAAAGAGCATCAAACTACAAGCCTGCACTTGGTCCTATGATGAAATACGCTGATTGTTCCCGATGAGAGCAAACAATACAAGTGCAAGTGTAACGGACTTGGCAGCCGCAAAATGGAGAAGCACAGAGAATGAAATCAATACTCTAGACAGGAGGCAAACCACACGCGTTTGCCAGTCAACAAGTGCGTTCGTCATATTCCGAGTCTCTTCCTTCTTCAAGGTGTAACTTAAATTGGGTGTAGAAGTGAAAAAATGGTGTCGTATATTATGTTGTTTCAGACACTGCAAACTACGGCTCGTATTTCTTACAGCGAGAAGAGCGTTATAATGTTCGTATAAAGCCAATCTAGTAGCATAAGAGCGATCAGTTTAAGGAGCATTGCCCTGGAGGGGGATAATGTTATAGCAACAGAATGATCTCACAGAAAAAGCTAGTGTTGGTATGTATTTGTGAGTGCGCTAAAGCAGTCTTCAGTTGCGTGTGTGTCGACTCCTGTGTTATGACACCAGTGAGGCGGTCGCTGTGTTCGGGGTTGCTTTAGTTGATAGCTCGGATGGATCCGTTGTTGGCTGTTTGAGAAATGAGTTCATTTGGTGATCGGCCTGTCACCTATATTCTGATTCCACCTACTAACTTTCAGTGAATTAAAAAATTTGTGTGTGTGTTTTGTAGTACTGAGGCCGGGATATCGTAGTCGTTATAGCGACTCGTTACGGGCTGGACGGTTCGGGGTTCGAACCCCGCCGGGTACAAGAAATTTTATTTGTTCTACATCCGTCCAGACCATTCCTGGGGTCCACCCAGCCTCCTGTACAATGGGTATCGGGTTTCTTTTATGATGATAAAGCGGCCGGCGCGTGGCGTTGAACTTTCACCTCCATTTAGGGCCAAGGTTGAGAATTGGTAGGGCTGTACCTCCCTGTGCTTCCATTGGCATATTACGGGCGACCTTTGCCTTTATATAATATTATTGTGTAACTTGTTACTATTTAGCTTTTTTGTGGCGTCTTATTGCACAGCCGCGGCTACTTGCATAAAGGCTTCGTCCTAGGAGGCAATAGTTAAATGTCACCACCAACATTACTAATTGTAAATGACAGATGCATGCCTAAATCTAACCACAGTTCCCGTTACTGTGACATATTTTCGTATTTCTGTCGCCAGAAGAATGGGAGCAGCATCTGAATGGCACAGCGTTTAATTTGTGTTCAGGGCTATGTAGAGTGTTGGAGTTACAACTGTTAATGACTGGTCTTAGCTTGAATTCTTCAGATCTTATTAGAAAATCCTGGGATGATACAAAGGATAAAATGCGGCACGGCAGAATGGCCCTTTTGTTTTACTTTCCGACATTGCTTCGATGCAGCGCAGGAATGTGAGATTACATAGCCTTATCCGTGAATTTTCTGTCAGTGACGACAGATGGCGTTTCTGTCCTGCCGGATTCAGCTGTGCTTTATTATAAAACGCAACCTGCTTCCTATTTGCACAAAGCCCGTGGAGGCGTGCAGTGTCCCACTTTTCGCCAAGGCTACACGAAAGTCTAGTAGGCATACTGAAATAATTAATGAACTGTGCCCTCGTAATCCTAGAAATTCATAAACAAATATGACCTTCCAAATCCACTGTCGTTGTAGATCCAGTAGAGAGTATCGAAGGGCTTTAAACCATGAAAACCCTCACTCCATAATTTTCGTTTATTTTAAGACGGCTTAGAATTAGTTTCCTTTTATTTCTAATGTTTTTTGTGTAAGTATATTGGTCATATTTTGCGTAGGAATTGCCTTGTTTAACAAGTTATTGAAAGCAAGATAAAAGGCAAGATACAACGGAGGAGAAGACGAGGAATAAGACGTAACCAGCTACTGGACGACCTTAAGAAAAAGAGATGATTCTGGAACTTGAAGGCCGAAGCACTAGATCGCACTCTATGGAGAACTCGCTTTGGAAGGCAAGACAGACTACGTAATGATGTGTTAGGTGTATCTGTCAGTGACTAAGGGCTTGGTAGTGTTTTTCAAATTTTTCAGTACTTTTACGAATCTCTGAACAACTACGGAGATCCCGGGATTCAACTCCGACGATTGAGGCGATCAGAACAGTTGGTAACTGGAACAACTACTGTACCAGGATGTATGTTGTCGATGATGTAACTAATCAGTGTTAATAAAGTTCTTTTAATTAATTAATCTGTCAGTGATGGAAACATCTGTGGTGACGTGAACTGTTGGTAAATATGGTTACGTTCCAGTCGATTTATGTTGATACGGGTTGATACTCTTTCTTTAGACGTTTGTTATCCATGTATTTCCTAGTGTATGACAGGAATGGTTTTAGGCAGGGATTTAGCAGATCCATATTCATTGTAGTCACTGAGGGATTCGCAGATCCATATTTATATTGTAGTCACTGAGGGATTTCGCAGATCCATATTTATATTGTAGTCACTAAGGGATTTAGCAGATCCGTATTTATGTTGTAGTCACTAAGGGATTTACAGATCCGTATTTATGTTGTAGTCACTAGGGATTTCGCAGATCCATATTTTATTGTGGTCATAATAAAATAAATTTATTATATCTAGTTAGATGAGATTGATTGTCCACAACTGATTCATGGGACGAGCTAGCACCAGCCTGATAATACAGGTTTTCGTTACATGACGCTACCTAAGGTTGGCTTAACCACTGAACTAGTCTAGACATGCTTGATTTTACAAGCATGTTCACAGCATCGTTATTTAAACCTCCCTGCTAGTGCCCACAGGAGAAGTAGGGTTCCAAAGGACAGGGAATTATCAGCTAAGGTAACCAGCAGTAGGTCGGAAGTCCGACCGGGTACCTCCAGATTATGAAACATAAGTTATACCATTTCAGGACGGTGTGAAATACTATATCATTACTGGGATGCGCCGAATGCTGTCGTTCTGGTTGTGCTGTAACCTATTTAACGAGATCCATACATTTGGTACTTGAGTGCTGACTTCTTTCTTTACAGGTTATAAAACGCCTGAGCACACTGATCGGCCTGGAAGACATGCCTCAGTCGTCGTATTGACAAGGTCAGTATTACTTATGCTTGCTTTTTCCTCCCACTAAGCTAGTGTCGCTGTATAAGTGAATCGCTTTAAGTGGAATGAGCCTTATCGGAGTGTTTGTCAATACAGTCTCTCGGTTGGTCGTCAAAGAGGAGCTAAATTTTGCTCGGTACATTTGATTTGTGAAACAAAGATGCTGTGAGCTTACGTAACTATGTCTGTGCGTTTATGTGTGACTTATTTAAAGACGCTGAGCTTGTCGAACATCAAATAATGAGTGATCAATTGGTAACCATGTGGAAGGAAGTGGTCGTGGTTCAGTGTAATGTAGTATCTCGGAGATATTGAGGAAGATCACGAACAGATCATCGGAAGTCTCCACTGATGAACCTACCCTAAGTAAGCGCAACAGCCCCTAATGGGCCAGGGCCTCCTCAATGTCGAGGCTTCACGATCACACTGAGACACACCACACTCGGTAGGACTCTCTGGACGAGTGATCAGCCCTTCGCAAAGACCTCTACCTGACAACACACAACACTCATAAGAGACATACATCCATGCAACCGGCGGGATTCGAACCCACAATCCCAGCAAGCGAATGGCAGCAGACCCACGCCTTAAACCGGGCGGCCACTGGGTTCGGCCAGGTCAAGTGAACCCTCTTCGCAATATTTGTATTACAACCAGTACTGTAGTATATACATATCTTTATCATATTCACTGTCATATGTGTGTATAAAGTTCTGCTATTATTGCGATACTATTCTGTTAGGAATAACCACAAAAGGTCACCACGTTTGCGACTGGAACCTTAACCCCGAAACGTCACTTTTACCTTATGCCTTTGACCGTTTATTTCACTACAGTTTTTGTCTTACGAAAGTATTTTGCGAGCCCAAAAATAAGTCACATTAAGGCATATCTATAAGCTTTAACTTCACTGCAGTTCTTCCTGGATGCTTCTGCAAATAGGGACCTTCACTACGTTGACTCTTTGGGATGGGCTTCATTAGCGGACTATTGTAGACACGGTAGTTAACTATTTGACCTTTTAGAGACTAAGATTAACCTGAATCTTATTTGGAGAGTCAGTTCGTACCGAGCAGTAAACACACTCCTTCTCGGGTATAAAAACCATTTAATGCTGTATAGGGAAATAATCGCTGTTTGTTCTGAGATCCAAACAAAACACGTAGATACACTGTATGGGCAGAACGTAGAATTCTTGAATGTTAAATGTGGTGGTATATAAAGTAACCACAAGGCCTTAAAGGGTTAAAGACAAACATTAACGTGGATTATAAATCAAGATTCAGTTTGTATTGAGCAGTAAACACACTCCGCGTCACTTATAAAAACTAGTAAGTTAGTGCTGTGTATGGAAATAATTTCTAAACTTAATATTATTCATTCCGTACATTTTCTTTACTTAGATATCGGTTACACCCCTCAATAGCCAGTACTGTTCTCACCACCTAATAGTCAACCAAATCCGACAAACAGGTATGTACAACGTTGACTACTTCAACTTACGTTCTACCTTAAAAAAACTTAAATACGACTATCAATTACGACTTAGATATTATATGTTTCAGGATACCATAACAACACAGATTATTCGGCTTTTAACATTTTAACCTGTATAAGACTTGATTTATAACAATGTAACAGCAGCTACATTTACTTACCTTTTATTATTTTAACCAGTGTATAAACACTATTGTAAAAATTCATGTTACTCAGTTTTTACTATTTTCACAATTGTACCAATTGATGTAAAATATGTAATATAAAATACTGAGTCCCTGAAGATGAGCCAGAATTGAGGCTCGAAACATGTAGGACCGTGTTACACAGTTAATGTGAATAAAGTGTACATTTGTCAGACTGTAAATATAGAAATAATTTCTGTTTGTTCTGAGTTCATACGAAACACATAAATACACTGTGTGGGGAAAATTTGGAATTTTTTAGTGTTAAATCCGGCCGTACAAATAGTAACCACTATGCTTTGAAGTTCTAATACTAACTACTCGAGGGAATTTCTGAAACCTTGTAAATAATGCAGACTCTAGCCTCTTCTCAAAATGTTGCCATTAGATTGAGTCCTGAGCCAGCCAATTCCAGATCTCCATCCACATTATTTTGCTATGAAATCTCGCAATGCTAATCCTCTTTGCACTGCAACATCAACATATAAGTTTAAAAGTAATAACAGTGTGTTAACTGTAGATACACAAACGCATTCCCTGAAGCATTGCCTGTCCACTTTACATTCACTTCCTGCACACAAACATTTTCTGCAGAAATGTCGCTAGGAAACTTTGTAGGATACATAAAACTACAAAATTGTTTTTAAACCAGCAAGATCATAAAGAGCTTGTGATTCTTGACTACCGCCATATAAACTTTACCGTATGCCAAGACGTACGGCGGCGTCGCTATTTAATTCCCTTCTGCAATATAAGATTCCAGAAAGGAAAGCAGAACAAACGAGGTTGGCGAGGACGCTTTTTAGGGGGCCCCTTAGATATATTATCTGGATGCGGACTCAGACCACAGACTAGATTTAGAGTTAGACATTACAATCCCTGTAGCTCGAGCAGCATGTAGAATAGACCAATTTCGGGGGGTGGGTTAATACCTAAAACGACAATTTGTTCAAAAGGCCTGCTATCATTCCTTCGTAAGATACCTTCAGTAGCTCAAAGCACTAGATTTCAAACCGGTGCCTGTAAGAGCTTTAGGAAATTAAAGTTAAACCAGTTTTTCCCAAAACATTTTACTACTGCAGTTGAAGTGATTTTTTTCTTACTTTAACACGAAATATTTTCTACTGAAGTTATTCCAAATGCCAGCCTGCTAGGGATTTTATTAACATATATTTTTAGTTCTATAATTGGGAAGTTATAGACTGAAAA
Source organism: Reticulitermes speratus (assembly GCA_021186555.1). NCBI lineage: Eukaryota > Metazoa > Arthropoda > Insecta > Blattodea > Rhinotermitidae > Reticulitermes > Reticulitermes speratus. The sequence continues at coordinate 28,091,777 of JAJKFL010000013.1, read as the reverse complement.
CTTGCTAATATGAGAATAATTACTTCAGTGCTGTTATTTTTATGTAGATACGTAATGTAATGGCTTGTAAAGAAATGCAGGTAACACAATCTGAGGCAGAAACGACTTTTTTTGTCTGCAGTTTTATTTTAGAAAGGAAACTTTACTTGAACGATCAGCTGCCGTTGCACAGCCGCCTCTTCTTCCTTGGCCGTTTTGTGTACCTTCCAAACAAGCATCGCAAGTTTGTGTATCGCAGTTAGTTCTACAAGTCTCCGTAAAGTAACAGTGATGTCTGTGAGTAGTGGACACACTGTGGGGGTTTTCAGTGCAATAAAACCTGTATAAAATGAAATTGGGTTCACAGGGAAACCTGTCCTTTTGGAAAATTTATCAGGCTCTTAGAATGAAGGGTGAAAAATATTGTAAAAATAGCACAAAATATGAAAATACTCTAATGCAAAAATTAAGATATTTAGGTTCTTCTTTTCATGTCATTTTATTCCTACTGTGGTTCTGGAATTTAAACATAGAAGGAATATTCCTGTAAAAAGTGGGTAAGAATTACCCTGTACAAAATGCGTACTGGAAATTTTGTTGAATGACTGGAGAATTAAAGAAAGAACGGAAATATGTACTGCTCCTTAACAGCGTGTGTACTTACGTAGCATTAATTTGTGACGTGCTTTTCACCGTAAATGCTGCATTGTGCAATATTTTTTATGTAAGTTTGGGTTTATTTAAAATAAGTAATGAAATTACTGAAATTATATAAGATAATGGCGGCACCAGCCGATATCGGTGGACGTGCGGTCTAATGCACATGTCTGAAGCGGCTTGATTGCTGGGATCGCGGGTTCGAATTCCGCTGAGAGCATAGATGTTCGTCTCTTGTGTTTGTCCTTGTGTCGTGTAGGTAGCGGCCTCTGCGATGAGCTGATCACTTGTTCACAGGAGTTCTACTGTGTGTGTGTGTGTGTGTGATTTAGAAACCTCAATAAAGAGGCGGCCTAGGCCTGAGCTGGGCTGAAGCGTCACAGAAAAAAAATGGCGACACCAACGCTTCTATATGGGTGTGTGAACTATTAGACCCCAATAAAAAAACCAAAGAGAATAATTTAAACGGTGGGGATGACGTTTGTGAGGTCAGTTGTAGGATGTACATTACATGACCTAAAGAATCAAGAAATAAGAGAAAGATTAAGTTTATACAATTTATATGGAATTGTGAGGTGTAGACACTACTTGAACACAGCATTTATTAAGAATGAACGATACACGAATTTCCAAATTAGTGTGTAAGTACATTCCAACCGGCAGAAGAAACATTGCTCGACCAAGGGGAAGATGGAGAGACTAACATGCATGAATACGGAACAAGCCAGAAAATGGCTTATGCATTGTTGCTGCTGCTGATTTATTATTTACCGTGTAACGGAAACCTGTCCGGAATTAAAAATATACAACTTCTTGCATCCCCTGAGATTAGCTTTACTGAAATTTGGGTTTCTGTAAAGCGGAACTACGTACACACATGAGCATAATTTGGAAGAAAAGTTTGTTTCTTGTTTACCCCTTCCGCGTGTTCCACTATGTGCCTAGTGGATCCGGCCTGCATATTATTTGTGTGGCAGAATTAGCGGTGTTTAATTTCAGAGAAACGGGCAAGCTGATAAAAGGAAGATATAACGATAGGGAAAAGCAGAACATGATTGGAAAAATGTAGGAGAAGGATACATCATTACTATGTGGATGTATGAACTATAGTTGGGATACGAAAGCGTGTGTGGAACGTTGTACTGGGAAGGAGAGAAACGGGATAGAATGGTTAATAGCAGGAATTTGGAAACTGAGAGGAATTAGAAGAAATGCATAAACATTTACATAAGTTGGATAGGAGCTTGATAAAAATTGATAGATGAAAATACTTGTGAGATATTTGTCACTATTTCGTCGCACAACTGCTGTGATACCGTGTATATAGCTATATGTGTGTGTATGTATGTACGTATGTATGTATATGCAGGCACGTAGATACCGAGTTAAATCAGTACTTTCAGCGACTGTCTGGTGTAGGTTTACCGGCAGGGCGAAGAAGTTTCTCTCCTGTACAGCGTCCAAACTGGCTCTGGGGCCCACCCAGCCTCCAGCTGAATGGGTACCTGCGGCTCTTACCCCGATGGGGCAAAGCGGCCGAGACGTGAAACTGACCACTCACCTCCATCTAGTGCCGGGTTTAAAAATGCGTGAAACTATAGGTCTATCTCTACTCCCTCATGCGCCTACATAGTGTAGTACGTAATTAAACACAGGGACAAATTTACCGCTTATGTAAATATGTGCATGTTAATAGTACAGACAGCGAATTTGTCCCTTCTGTCTTGTGTTCGTTCACGTGATAACGAATATATCACTGGAGGGGATAGAAACGAAGTTGAAATACTCGTAAGTGTAAAAGGGACTGGTTGTAGGGGATGATTCAACTAACTGTTAAACCGAGATGATTACGTATTGATACAGTTCAGAATGTTGAAGAATAGTGGATTTAACTTACTGGAAATGTGGTATAAATGTAGATTTGTGTAGCCTTTCAGAGGTCTCATGTTGAAATACACTTGGACATTGGCATTTTCGGCGTTGTTACATTCAACAAAACTCTTCAAAGGAATATAACTATTCACTAAAATGGCAATAACCCAGAAGCGTTTAAATCTACTCAATAAGTGTGCGAGTGTGAGACCTTTCCTTTCACTAAAGGTTTCATTGTTCTTATTTTGTTTTAAATTGTTTTGCGACTTCTGAATTCATTTCCTTCGAGTGATAAATGTATTCCTGCACTTATTTTAATGAGAATGAATTTTCCATTAAACGCTCTTCAATCTAAAACAGTTAAAATGTGTCACGCTACGGTAGTAGATTCTGAATACAAATCAACCTGCCTCACAGCTTATTCCACACATAAAAGAACTTCTTGCATTTGTAATGGACTGGAAGAACTCATGCACGTGGATGTTTTTAATGCGTTAAAATACTAACTAGTTCCATGTAAGAGTCGTGCTGTAGAATCTGATAGTCGCTGAACTGGTGAAGAAATTACCCACTTTTACGGAATCGGAAATCTTTGCCGTGCTTAAGAGAGCCCTTTTTTCTAAATGCATTAAAAATTGCGCTTATAAGAAGTCTTTTAGTAAACGTAAGATTGAGTTATGATCAAAATTAAATGGGTCAAATAAAGCAATAAGTGAAAAAATAACTCTGAGTTATCTCTCTTTAAGTGACCTCTTAGCATATTGATATTGACACACACATACACAGTAACTTTATGGCACGTTATGTCATGCGAGGATCGTAGTATTTGGGCTCAGCAATCGACCAGACCAGATTTGTGTTGTACAACACTGCCCTACAGCAAGTTTTCTTGAATTCTTTTGTACCTCCTGTAACTGTAACATTTTCTACACATGTGAGTCACTTGAATTTTTCTTGCGGACATTTTTATTATTTGTGTGTTGTTTAACGGCGCTGTAGGCCTGTAATAAGATAGTTTACCTTTACCTTTACCTTTTAACGGTGCTATAAATTGCTAATATCATATGTGGCGTCAGTGATAGATGAGTGAACGAATACTGAGCATTGGTAGATTGATACTGAGATGGGAAAACGGAAGTACTAGGAGAAGAACATGTCCCAGTACCGGTTTGTCTAACACAAATCTCACGTGGACTGGCCTGGGATTGAATCTGGTCCTCCGCGTTAAGAAGCCGGGGACTAATCCCCTAATCCCTGGCACGTCTATTGTTTGTATACAGTTGACCCCTATGGTTGTATTTTGTTTGAAGGTCATGCCAGGCACAGGAAATATTTTGAAATCTTAAAATCAAATAAACAAGCTGCAGTGCCGCATCCCAAATTGCATTTGGTGAATCACACTGGATTTGTATTCATTTATGTATGTAGTATGTATGTTGTATGTATGTATGTATGTATGTATGTTTGTGTGTTTATGGACATTTAAATATACCCACCTCCATGGCTGCCTTCTTTTTGGTTTCTTTTCCGATGCTGTCAGCATCTTACGATGCATGGCATTGATGTTATGATTGGCCCATTATAAACTGGAAGGGACTGGGAAGGAAGCGGTTAGAGCCTAATAGAGATACTATACCGGACTGAATACGACCATGAAAACTCTGACAGGATAGCTATTGGCGCTGCCTAGATTCCAACTGGCACCTCTAAAGTTCAATTAAACTGTGTTGCCACTTTAAGTAGGGTTGACATTTGTACTGATGTAGACAGAGGTGTCATTAGAAACCCTTATTAAGTATACTGTTTCATTCATCACTAAATATAAGCAATGTTACCAGCGCTAAACTTGTTCGAAGGTCACAAATAACACTTTCATAACTCAATACAAAACTTTCATAACTCAATACAAAAGTGCTGTTCTCAGCACAGCCTGTATTCCAGAAGCAAGTTATGGGGTATGTGTATGGTTCTCTTAAGACTAGTCCTAAGACAGAAGTCTCGCACAGTGCATATTCTACTGTTGGCTCTGACAGTCACTGGCAAATGATGCGTCTTAATACGTTCTGAGAATTGCTGTTGTTGGTACCGGTGATTTTATGAGACACTTGCCATACAGAATTTTTTGTAAGGAAATACAAATTTCTTATTCTGATCCTGTAGAATTTAGAAAGTCAAGTAACAATATTCCAGCCACGTTTTCAATGCCTTACAAGTTCCTGACTTTTATTATCTTCAGGATATTTCAGCTATTTGTTTAAACACCGTTTTTATATATGCGTTTTCATTTCTGCTTAAGGCGATGTAAATACGCTTAGATTACTTGTGACAAATGTGTCAGAATAGTTGCATTAAAGGAAATCAGTACGATCAATCTCTGAATAAAATTATCTTTAAAATTCTCTGCTTTTCAGGAATGCCAGTAATAATTGTTTAGGTTTTTGTAATTACTCATTATCTACATTTATCTCCAAAGTAAATCAATCCATTACACATAGGCTTATGAAAACTCGAGGCTTACTTCATGCAAAACTTATTTAACATAATTTACACTTCTGTGCTTCCAGAATTTTAGATTTATATTGGCCACTTTGTGTTTAATCTTCAAAAGCAAATGCCATTTAACATTAACCGTTCAGATTAACGGATGTACTGGATTATCAGCTTTCCCTATACAGCATTTCTGTTAGTCCTGTCAAATATGTGATCATCTCAAAGTGTTACGTGCATTGAGACCATCCTTTGTAGGACCCCAGATTTAAGATATTCCTCTCTAAGTATGTATTAAGAACTCACGGATTTAACGTGATTCGATCTCGCAGAACCGTAGGCAGAGACCGCAAGCACAGTTCTTTACAGGCCGTGCTCATTATGGCCTACTGAAATTTTATGTTATAAATATATGCATGGCCCTCTTAACTGTCCGATATCCTATGTGGATGAATTGGAGGAGTTTTTGTCATAAATAAATAATATGGTTTAGTCGTAAAATCTCTTGCAGCTCCAAATCGAAGTAGTTAGAATTACGACAATTTTCCACAAGGTGTGGGACAACACACCTGTACTGTATGTGTTATGAAGGTACATGTAAAGAGCATTATTAATTAACACTTCGAAGACTAAACAATCTGCATTTTATGTAAAGATTCGGTTCACACCTCAGAGAGAACAGGTAGTGTTTCCCTGAGAAATACCGGCTGGCGTATGTTGTGTAGGGAAATAATCACTGTTTATTCCGAGAACCACTCGGAATAGGTAAATAGGCCTAAGCTATGTGGACAAAAGGCACAGTTTAGAGTGTTAAACCTTGTGGTACCTCTGCTGACCACGAGGCTTTAAATGGTTAAATATATCCTTATTTTTTGTAAGGTGGCTACTGTCGCGAAGAGCATAGTAGTAAGAGTGGTGCGATAATTACCACCAACGGCCTATCTCACCGCGCGCTTTGAGAGTGCAATTTTTCTTTTACGAAGTTAATCAGGCTATAGTAATTAGCACCAGCGTTCCTTAAAGTGCGAGTTTTTATTGAGGAAATAAATCAGGCTGCGGTAAATTTTGCGAATTTGTAGTTTCAGTGTGTATTTAAACTTCACACGCCCTCTTTTCATTGTGAGTCCGTACTTCAGTGCAAATCGTGCTCAGTCATTTCTAGTCACGTGTGTATGGTTATTAGTTATTTCTTACGCTATTTTAGCTTATTTTTCGGATTTTCAGCGATATCGATTGTAAATAACAGTGAAAGATTTTGACAGAGCGGTATGAAAGATTTTCGGAAGCATATATAATCGTGTTAGTGAAAATCTGACGGATAATGTTTGCTATTTTCCTTACAGAAAATATCAATTTTACTAAATGAATTAATTGCTACAAAAATATCACTTTTTACATCGATATAAATGCCATACCACGTTATAGTTCTGTAAATTGTAGGTTGGTGGAAGTGATTCCTTCAATGAGCATCCGTAAGAAACTTCCGAAATAAAAAGTTGAGTTAACTTCGCCGTAAAACTTACACCAGTCACCGTAACACCTCCACAGTGTGCGGCTCGATCGTTCAAAACAAACATAATTACAGTTCAACCTTTCCTATTTACGGCAGCACACTCACGATGACGTGATCCCTATTGAGACATAATACTAAGCATGATTCAATGCCGAAGGAGTGCGATAGTGTCGTTACGTACGTGAGCTGCGGCAGACGTGTGGTCAGGCTGCTTCGCGCGTCATCAGCTATGTGGGCACTCCTATCAGAGGTAACTGTTGGGCTTAATGAAGTTTTGTACTTTATATTACATTGCTATAAGTATTTCAGGCTATGTACTGTCGCTGTGACGGTGATTGGTCAGGGATGAATTGGAAAGCGACCTGGAAGAAAGCAGTCGTAGCGTAATCGAGAGACAATACCGGAATTTGTCTGTAGGGACTCAGTGAAACTACAAAAGGCAACATTGCCGGCTGGGATTCCAGCGGGACATTTTCCGAATACAGTTTTAGAGCATTGCCAACTCATAAGTTGAAAACTTAATGTGGTGAAACAGGTTATTCTTAATCTGAAATTAAAATGCAAACGAATCGAACACACTGAAGGGGTGCATAATTGAACCTAATTCGGTGGTCTGCCGTGAAGTGCGTTGTGAATTGTCTGTTTTGCGAAACGTAGTTTCAGTAATTTATTTCAGTTCTGTTTCTTGAACTGTTATTCTAAAGAGAATATTTCGTAAATGCAATTTCCTAGCCGGAGTGTCAGTTTTATGAATTGCGCCATTAAAGACCCCCCTAATTGTCTTACGGACACAATATTACTTATTCAAGAATTCCATAAAAGTTAAATTATGCATTAGAGACGTTATCCGTCGATCCCCTGATAACACATTTTGGGAACCACTGTCTTCATTCTAAAAGTGAAGAAACTGAAAAAGCTTACATATAGTAAAATTCTTCATATTTTGTCCACTTTCTAATACACTATTAACACCATAACATAAATCCAACTTCCTGTTGTATTTTTGTATATTTGTGGTTATGGTGTGAAGATTATGGTGACAGTATATTCGTGAACTGTGAAAGGTTTATAGCAAGTCGTGAATCTTACCGTTCTGTAGTAGCAGGCAAACTTTCAGCTCTGACTTGTTAGGTAACCTACGAAGTCGTGAATGTAATTAGAATGTTTGGCATGGGCGTGCCATGTTTCAGAGATCCGCGGCATTCCTGTAAGCAGAACAGAAACAGGACAGTATCAGTGGTTGTATTTATCAAAATGCGTGCTTGACCAACGTAAGCGGCTGGGACATTATGACCGAGACCGAAGAAAGGAGTTCCTGCAACATGTAATTACTATTCTTCTGAGGAATTCGCATCCTGTGGTTTGAAAGTCGAATGCAGCACAGTTACTTTAATCTTTATTCACAACTAATTAGCATTGTATTATATATAGAACTAACTAACTAACTCTATGGAGCAGAGTCCTTCTTGAGACGTCAACAGGTCCTCAGATATTCAAGAAATTTCTGGCATTTTATGGAACCCGATTGTTCGTTACTGCTTTTACAAGCGCCCGCCACCTGTCCCTATCCTGAGCCAGTTCAATCCAGTCCATGCCTCCCCACCCTACTTCTGGAAGATCATTTTAATATTATCCTCCTCTTCTACGCCAAGGTTTTCCAAGTGGTTTCTTTCCCTCAGGTCTCCCCACCAAAACCATGTATCCACCTCTCCTGTCTCCCATACGTGCCACATACCCCACCCATCTTTTTCATTGTTTGATCACCCGAATAGTATGTGGTGAGGAGTACAGATCATAAATACCCTCGTTATGTAGTCATCTCCCCTCCCCTGTTACCTCGTCCCTATTCTTGGACAACTTCAGCCTATATCCCTCCCTCAGTGCGACAGACCAAGTTTCACACCCATACAAAACAACAGTCTAAACTGTAGTTCTGTATATCTTAATCTTTATATTTTTGGGTAGCAAACTCGAAGACAAAAGATCCTGCACCGAATGATAAAAAGCATTCCCCGACTTCAGTCTGCTCTTAATTTCTTCAGGAATGGAATTTTGATTTATTAGGGTTGTTCCCTATATTTGAACTGTTGCACCCTTTCAAAGGATTTATTACTTATATACACATACTGTTTACCAGGGGTGGCGACAACACTCCTCCCGAGGCGCTCGCAGCTTGCGCATTTCACTCGTGAGGCTCGCGCAAGTTGCCTGTACACGAATAATGTTCAGGCAGTGTTCATGCACACGGAGCTGACCGTGAGCGGTGTTTTAGAACGTCTTATAAAGAAAGGAGACTCACAACTAGCGACCTAACCTGCTTTAGTTAGACGAACAAAAATAAGAAGCAATCAAATAAGGAAAATATTTTTCATTTTAGTAATGCTAGTCTCATGTCTAAGTTTCTCCCTAAAGTGAGGCTGCCGAGGTCGTCTACATATATATTGTATAATATACACTACAGTATTATACCTTTTATTGTAATTCTGTCAGGAACACCCCATTGTGTCACTAGAATACAACGTTTGTTGTAGAAATATCTGACATACAAGGTAGTAAATTTGGAAAGTGTAAAAGGTAAAAAAAATGTCACCCTAGAACAGGCTACGAAGGCCCAGACGGAAAGTAGAGGTATAGCTCTACTCTGTCTTTAACCTCGGCGCTAGATGAGGGTGGGTAGTCAACACCACGCCCCAGCCACTTAACCCACAAGAAAGTGAGCCGCTACCCATTGTACAGGAAGCTGAGTGGGCCCCAGGGCCGGTCTGGACGGATGCGGAAAATCTCACCGACGCCGGGATTCGATCCCCGGACCTTCCAGCCCGTAGCGAGTCGCTATACCGACTGAATTCTCCAGGCCCACAAATATGGAAAGTATAGTACTTCAAAACGCCCTAAAATGACCCTCTTATGTAACCCACTTATACCTAGCTGGTAACATATTTTTGCGCTGTTTCGTTGAAGGAGTTTACACTCCTGCTATTGATGACTATATGGTGGTGGTGGTCGTCGTGGTGATTACGTGATTCAGAATATAATAATAGTAGACCTGTAAGAAAACGAATATATCTCTTTTAAAGTGAAGATTTTCACCATGAAGAAGGAAGTCAAAGAAAAGTACTAAGTATAAATAATACAATAACTTTCTTTGTATCGCGAAGCTGTGTTCAAATTCACCTATACAGGCCTGAAGGTGGCAAGGTTTGTTAGGCGTACGCAGGAGGCTGTTAGAGGCTGAGTCGACCCCACGGCCAGAGTGCGGCCGGAAGGATTAAGTCAACGAAAAATATAAATGACCCCATCGGGAATCGAACCCGAGACCTTGCGGCTTGTAGCACAATGCCTCAACCAACTGCGCCACCGCATACTCCGTTCAAATTACGTAGTCTCTCTTTTTTAGCCCGATATCGAGTTCTTGACGACTTTCTTAGCTTTAATTTAAAGATTCTGGAGTGGGAAAGAATCTGATTTATTTCTGATCCCTTTTACGACGCTGTACGTCTCTGAAACCGTACAAAACGAAGGGAGGAATTTGTTGCTGTCTATTTGCCGTGTCATCTGGAGCTCAATAAAACGTTTATCCCTTCTATTTTTCTCGTAATTAGAGAGTTGTAACATGTTCTGTGTGTAATTATTTTAATAACATGCAAAATACAGTATGATACGCACAGTAATTACTGCGTAACAGGAAGTTGCACGGTTTATATTTCCCTCGTGATTAACCGGCTAATTCTCGTTAAATTTGTTACTTATAAAGAAAGCGCTCTGACCCAATACGTGGCTGAACATAAACCTGTAATATCTCCGGAATTATTAAGCTTACTTATAATCTAACTTACGGATTTACTGTGCGCCTTACTTCCATTAATGAAGTGGACCAGCGGCAGAAGTCGACATGGCATTAATTGACCTAGATTTCGGAAAGACCCTTACCAAATATTTAAAACTTGTTCCTCTAACATTATAATTAATTCGGTCGTACTAACCTTTGATATTTAACTAACACTCTCCGGGTAGAATATTGGAAATTGCTACAATGGCAGATCATTGAAGCCACTTTTTTCCAAATCAAAACTTGAATAAATTAAACATTACTTTCTCGGTTTCACTGCGATTAAAGAATGGATGGCGGTGTGATGAAAGACTATAAATTAGTAATCCACAAAATGTTGTATGTAAACTTTTCTCTTTTACAAATGAACGACACCATGACGATACAGGTATGAAGTAATTATTTTAATTTCGATATTGCAATTCCAAACCTGCCCTAAAAAGGAAGTGTGTGGTTAATTTTGCCCAGAACTACTTCTTGTCGTACCTGTTTACCATCAAGATACTAATTTAATTTACGAATTACAATTTTTTCAATTTATATTTGTAAATTACACGCGATTGCAGCTGACAATGTGCAGCACGCATGAGAGCAGTCTTTTTTATACCATTTTATTTTTCTACGAATACAGACGTTGTTATTCCACTCGCCTCATTCAAGCATAAGTTAAGTGAAGCGATATTGGAACACTGTTTCTCTCGAAAACGTTGTTTTCAGAATTCCTTTGTAGTAAATAAGAACGCGTCTCCCCTCCGTGACTGGGCTGTGAACTGTGTTCTGGAACAACAACTACACAAGCGTAGGTTTGCTATCAAGGGCAGGTAGATGGTGGGCGAAGGAAACTGGCAAGTCCCGGAAACGCCTGTTGCAGAGGCTCTTGAGAAGACGATGTTGTTAGCAACGTAGCACTCAAGCAGAACATCATCAGTGTCGCGTATTACATAGAACTGATATTAGAGGCCAACATTCTGGCCTTCTGAGATATTCAGCCATGAAATTCCAAAGTCTCTGTCGTTATGAACCCTAACTAACTAAACTAACTCCATGGAGCAGAGTCCTTCTTGAGAAGCTAACAGGTCGTTAGCTAGTCAAGAAATTCCCCATATTTTATGGAACCCGAAGGTTCATTACCGCATTCACAAGAGCTTGCCATCTGTCCTATCCTGAGCCATATCAATCCAGTCCATGCCCAACCATCCCTCTACTTGAAGATCCATTTTAACATTATCCACCCATCTACGCCTGGATCTTCCAAGTAGTCTCCTTCCCTCAGGTCTCCCCACCAACATCCTGTATGCACCCTCCCCTCTCCCATACATGCTACATGCCCCGCCCACCACATTCTTCTTGATTTCTTCACTCGAATAATATTTGGTGATGACTACAGATCATTACGTTTCTCGTTATGTAGTCTTCTCCACTCCCGTGTTACCTAGTCCCTCTTAGGCCCAAATATCCTCCTCAGCACCCTATTCTCTAACACCCTCAGCCTATGTTCCTCCCTCAGTGTGACAGACCAAGTCTCACACCCATACAAAACAACAGGCAAAATTATAGTTCTGTATATTTTAATCTTTGTATTTTTGGATAGCAAACTGGAAGACAGAAGATCCTGCACCGAATGATAACAAGCATTCCCCGACTTCAATCTGCTTTTAATTTCTTCCTGAATGGAATTTCGATTCGTTTGGGTTGTTCCCAAATATTTGAACTGTTCCACCCTTTCAAAGGATTTATTATATACGTGTATGTTGTGATTTTGTCCTGCAATCTGATTGTGAGACATTACCATGTACTTAGTTTTCTCAGCATTTACTTCTAGAGCAGTCTTCTTACTAGCGACTACTAAAGCTTCTGTGTTTTTCTTTATAAAATGTATGCTTCTGCCCAATATATTAACATCATCAGCATAAACTAGAAGCTGATGTGTACCATTTAATCTCAAGCCCTCCTGGTTTGCATGAACCCTCCTAATGGCACATTCCAAAGCAAAGTTGGAAAGCAATGGCTATAAACCGTAACATATATTGTAAGTTTCGCCGTTGTCGTCTTTACATCAGGCCAGCAGTGTAGCGTGTTGGTGTCATCTTGCACAGTGGGCTGAAGACTTTATCACTCCCACTTTACGTCTTACAGTTAGCTTGCTGCTCTGTCTTAAGACAAGACATAGTCCCAAAATAGGCTTCATTGTCTGATATTACTTTAAAAAATCGTCGTTATTTACTGATTATAACGAATCTATAGCCAAGAGACTTCCTGTGCCACATGTTCAAGATACTGTACCACATGCAGTATTAAGAATTTCTGCTGTGCTTTTCGTAGTACGTGTGTCGCAAACTGGTACATCAAGCAGTGATTATTTCCACAAAGAGCGTTATTTGGTTACTTCCCGTAATGGAGCCAAACTTTTTCTGTAAGGTATGAATTGAAGTTCTGTGTATACTTTGTACGAATGCCAGTCTTCATTCCTGTATTCCCACTGCACAGACGGCGTATTTATCAAGAACTTTCGTCATACTACTCGTATTATAAAAGAAAGCCCAGAGAGCCCAGTCAGTATAGTGGCTTGTGGTGTTTGATGCCCGACAAGAGCAAAGATTCTTTTGCTTCCCTCAGCTTCCGTACTGACTTGGAACTCAACGTATAACGACGGCTTTTTCCGCCATAAAAAAGCGGCCGAGACGTGATGCTGGTACCTTACCTCCGCCTAGTGTCGAGCTAAAAATGCATAGCGGTATACATCCACCACCTCATGCGTTTCATGTCGTGATGCTTAATTAAAGGAAGGAAGATATTACGTTCTTAAGCGGTAAGTGTGACGAGTTTCGTCTGGGATGTGACACCGTGTAGTCTGGTAGGTGTGTACCAACGTTACGGAAGGACCAGTTACCTCTATCATCACTGCACATGAATAGTTTTCCTTTTCTATTGAGTGGTTAGTAGCCCCAGTCCCTCGTATTCTTAAGAGACTGAAGTTCAGTAGGCTGGCAAGAGGTTGGAGTGTGACTACGAAAAGAGAGAGAATTCTTACAGGATTTGAAGGGGGGGGGGACCAACTCGAAGACCGAGAATAATATGGAAGAATATTAACCATTTGAAGAATAACATTATATTTTGACTGAGAGAGAGCATAACTTTATTAGAAGGTTCTCAGGCTTCGTCCGCTCGTCCTTTTGATAAGAGTAGTATGGATTGAAGAAGTTCGAATGGACAGAGTGCGGAATTTTGATTCACTAATTAGTGCTGAAATGCGTAATTTGGAACAATAATTATGTGGTCGTAAAGGGCAAGATATGACAGGCCTATTTCTTTTATAGCTGTAATTTTTTTTGGTGAAGGCCCCGCAGCATATGCTACGGACGCCCCGCAGCCTAGAGGCATATTGTGCAACCTTGTGATAAATATGGTTAGTTTTTTTCGTTTTTTCCGAGTAATGGAGCACCGGTGGATTGAAACTGACAGGGGAAAACCGAAGTACTCGGAAAAAAACCTGTCCCAGTACCACTTTGTCCACCACAAATCCCACATGGACTGACCCGGGATCGAGCCCGGGCCTCCGTGGCGAGAGACCGGCGACTAACTGTCTGAGCCATGGCATGGACTTTTTATAGACGTAATTATAAATTATATTTTTGAGAAACCAAACTACAGGCCTACGAGTATGTAGAGATAGAAACATAAGTTGCGTTTTGTGATGCATATATGTCCGTGCCTTTGTAACTCCAACATTTAATGACTCAACCAAAACTATATATTGTTTATAAGGAAAATCCGTAATGGTCTGTATTATACCATAAACTCCAACATGTTTTTTGATCCCTTGAAAATGGTTCTTTGAGGACCGAAACATGATGGATTTTATTGTATAATACAGACAAACCACAAGGGATTTCCTATACACGTTGTATTTTGTTGGTTTGTGTTTGTATCTCGTTAAATATGCGTTCTATCGAAATTTTTTTCAGTTAGATAATTTTTTTCCCGTGGCGCAACAACCCAACTCGGGCCTAGGATGCCTCATTGTTCAGGTTTATAGATCACACACAACTAAACACACCACAACCGGCAGGATTCCTCTGAACGAGTGATCAGCCTGTCGCAGAGGCCGCTAGCTACGCAACACACACAAACAAAGAGACAAAGGCCCATGCTCTCAGCGGGATTTAAACCATGATTCCAGCAATCCAGCGGCTTCAGAATTACACCTTAGACAGCATGGCCACCGGGATCGGCCAGACAGAGTAATTGCAAATTGCAATAAGATATTAGTTTGTATCATACGCACGTTATCATACCTTTTTTTTCCCAGTGACTCGACAGCCCTATATGGGCCTGGGCCTCCTCGGTTCGTCGAGGTTTCATGATCACACACTTTAGACACACCACACTCGGTAGGACTCCTCTGGACGAGGGACCATCTCGTCGCAGAGACCTCTACCTGAACACACACAACACTCACAAGAGACAGACATCCATGCCCCCGGTGGGATTCGAACCCACAATCCTAGTAAGCGAGCGGCCTTAGACCGCACGACCACTGGATCGGCTATATCTTAACCATACAAAGCATTTTAAAAGATACGATTAACTTCTCTTTGCGTTTCGCGTAAATTAATGGAGTGACCCGTAAGGTACAGAAATGAAATCCGCCCTCTGACAAATTAAAAAAAAAATCGTGGCTTGTGTACGGGGACACAACCGCAATCGTTTAAGCGTGAATCCGTCTTTGTGTTATTAGAGGAAGGGTAAGATGTAAATGAATAAAGTCTTGGTGGTTATACGTGAAGTATAATTTTGTTTATCAAAGGCCGATGATAGGAGAAGTAAGATACATATAGGCATAGTAGCGGCGCACTCGAAGTATTCGCGCCGGCGTTGACGCCTCGGCTTTCTTATGCTCTCTATACAATCTGCATCGTTCGCAAGCAGTCAATTTCAGCTTTTCTGATTCCTTTTGAATTTTTCTTTACAATGATATACGTTTCTTACATTTCTGTTCGTATTTCCTGTGCAATTATTTGACATTATAAAAATTTTCTTCAACTCAGCACACTTATCGGCTTATAACTTTACAAATTTTATTTTATCGGTTATTATTGCTAAATAATATATTGTAGATCCTGTTATTCTCTACACATCGACACCAATTTCAACGTCCTATCTCTTCGCAATCCAAAGTTACACTGCCCAAACCCCGCGCGGCGTCGCCATTTTCAGTGTTCACGCGCAAGCGCTACCCTCCCCCCTCACCGCTGCACACCCCCACTACCCACCATTTTAGATACGGACATCAACCCTCTATCCAACAAAATTTAAATATTACATTATCATTTATAGTTTACGAGATATAAGCGCGACAATTCTTGCCATTTTTTTGGTCGCTAGAGTTTTCGTAGAGACCCCCCTAGACCGGACCGAATTTAAAGACGTATTCACGTCAAAATTTGAAATCCGTGTAGCTGTTTAGGACGCTAAATTTACTGATAGACGGATCTCTCCTTGCCTCACACATTCACATCACGTGTCACGTATTTCATACAGACAGAATCTGAAGTTGCTTGTTTCTTAAAAAGCATTTGGGACTCAGCTCTTTCCACGATCGTCAATTCCTTACAACAGTTTTTCTTCGTACTGATATAACCGTTTGCTTCTAAGTAATTTCAAAAAGCGGACGTGCCTCTGCTTCCCCCCCCCCCTCCGTACTGGTAAGTCAGCCATGTGACGTTTTATAAGCGGTGACGCAATCCAGTAGTCCTTACCGTCGTTTGATTAAGGTTTACAAAGACCTGAAGGCACAAATAGATACACCTTTCATTTTAAGTTTACGAATCAGCTTCTTTAGTCCTCAGATCCAAGCAGTTGTTCTGGATGCTTGTCTTCTTTCCTCAAAGAACCACTTTCGCCCTCAAGCGAAGTGTTTGGCTACACAAAGCAAACGATCTCCTTCGGTTCACATTTCCAACAAATATAATGCCCACTCTTTACAACAGCTCATAGTTCACGTACGGAGAATGTGCGCGTGATTCTGATAGAACGTACCGTGTAATGCAATTAATTTTGATTTTCCATAGTCAGGAAGATCAGATCAATTTATTACTGCATGTATTCACTGTGCAATGTATGGTATTAGGAGATGTGGAATATTTTTAATTGGAACATCTCGTTGTCATAAAGATATATAGAAGCAAGGGTAGTAGCCATCAGTGACAATTCTTTATATGTTGTAAAGGTTTACTGCAACATGTTTCGGCTCATGTATAAAGAGCCATCATCAGGGTGACAACGTTCCAAACAAAAGTTATGTATAACACCTAAATTATTTTACACTGTACTTTATATACATTTTATATCTTATAAAAATATGAAATGCCGAAACCAAGAATTTTAGAATTATATTATATGAACATAACAAAATGACATTTTAAGAACGGCATTAAAATATTCGTGATTAAAAGTGTATGTTATACATGTATTTGTACTTCCAGAATAAGCATATAGAATTAGGTCAGTGATGTCAGGCCTCGGGGGGTTGTTATATTTTGCTTTTCTTGATACGTGTTTTCACTTTGAGGAATGCTCCTGATGCCGTCATTCCTCTGTTTGCTTTGTTTTTCTTTTTCGTTCAGTTGCTCTCCATAAACGCACATAAGTAATTGCATATGAACATTGCAAATTCCCTGTTATATTGGCTTCTGAGCTCTGACTTTGCTTGGGAAGTAAAGTTCTACCCGTTATTTAAGCGTATCCAGGCATTAGTTGCAAGCGGTACGTCAGCTTCACATCTAAAGAACGAGGACTTGGTAATTGAATTCTGGTTAGGCCTGTAACCTTTCTAGACGTGGTGATAAACTGAAAAATACGGAAGAATTTGAACCCTTATTGTCCAGACCCTAGCTAGTCAACGTCTCTGAGTTAGCTGTCATGACTCGCTGATTAGACAGAATGCAGTATGAAATTGGCCCACGTTCCGCGGTTTGAGTGAGATATTTTATATTAAATTGTGAAATTAAGTTTTATTCTTATTTTAAAATAAATATTTTGGCAACAACTTGAAATCATAGCTTCACATTCCTGTATTTTGCACCACATACCAATTCGCTGGGGCTCACAGATGTCACGGACGGCTGCCGCCAGAATGGTAACGAGGCGCCGAGCACATGAAGCCACCAAGTGACTGGACGCTTATCTCACTGTCACTGCTGGACGGACGTTTAAGAACAGATAATCCATGCTGTCGGACAAGTTTAGGAGCTGACGTTTAAATTTGTGTAAAATACAGGATGACTAAAAGTCACGCGTTTTAGCATCTGTAGGCCTACTTTTTCCACAGATCATAGTAAGGTTCGGAAATTTCATTTTTGTAATAACGCATTATGTGCGCAGCCTTGTGCATCTATCTGCATCAACAGCCAAATCACCTCGTGTGTAGTTCATAATTATTTCGTATATCATGTTGTACAGATTGTCTTAATTCATGCACGGTTCTTGTAAGTCGGCATTAGGTCTGTACCGCCTCACTTCTAGTTCGTTTGAGACAGCAACAAGTCTGAGTGAATGCGTGCTTCAAAACAGTAGGAGGTCACTTATAACGCCTTTTGTGAATACATATATACATATGACAAATATAATATTGGTAACACTAAAATAACTAACTAATAATATTGCGTATGTCTTCAGTTGATTACACGTTGGGCGTACGAGGTACACCCGACGTCTCGGGGGTCCTTGCTGCCTCTATTTTCAGGGTGACGTAATTACTTCTCAACAGACGCTGAAGTCTACTGAGGCATAATTACGTCACCGTGAAAATGGGGGCTTCAAGCCCATCCGAAATGCCGATGTCTACCTACTTAATGTGATAGAAGTATGTCTTGGTGGAAGCTGAAGTCTAGCAAGAGGTAGTTACGTCACTCTGAAGATGGAGGCAGCAGTTTTCTCCGAAACGCTGGTGTCAACGTGCAGGCATACCCGGTGTCAAAACTCAGAAGACTGGCATTTGAAGAATATTACGTGCCTCAATGGTTGCGTGGCGTTCGTGTTGCACTGAAACACCTGAACTATAGGAACGTTGGAGGCTTAGTAATATCTTACCTTTTGCATCGGCACAGACAACTGCGAGAACCACTGGTTTAGATTCCTTATTCTCTTTAATTTCGCCACATGCTTAAGTCGAATTATCCGTGGACGTCACAGTGGTAGACTTTTCGGTAACTAGAATGTGGCCCACGCTGTAGGTCACGTTTCCTGCCGAGGGACTAGCGCGTTGTAATTACGAGTGTCTGTACACAATATCGCTTTTCAACGTGTAACTTTGCGGAAAATGAAAGCAAATTAAATCGTAGCACTAAAATCTGTACATGCCTATTAATCTAAAACGCGGTTGGTTACGTCTAGAGTGTGATATAGTCGTAATGAAAAAGCAAACACACTGAAAATTTGAACTTTATATAAAAATGAGTTTTGTGATAAAACTCAATGAAGCATTGCGAAAGATGGAAGCAAGTTCTGTTCTGGAACATGAAAGAAGAAAATGAATAAATATTAATTCTTTAATGTTGGAGTGCAGTAGTATAAATTTCGGTGTATTTAATGGATTTAATGAGAAGAAACAGTGTGTATTTGTTTAATTTTACGGTAGGCATCCCGTTGTGATTAATTGACAATATAAATATTATAGTTTGCCGTCCTCACAACTTTGTTAACATTTAAAGTTAAAATTGTCACACTAGGTGTGGCTACGTGTTTCGACCGTGGTGGTCATCATCAGGCCATCCAATTATTACAAAAAATGTAAAAGAGTGACAGTTACATTTGCTTGTATAATTTGATTGAGAACTGTCACATTCGTCAAATTATTTAAAATTAAACTAAAATTAAATTAAAACATTTTCAATGGTTACCTAAAATATTCAGTTCCAGTCTAATTTACTCCTTTTGATGGAGTGTTGTATGTTGAGACTGTGTGGTAGAAGATGTGGTTTCTTTTATGATTCTTTTTGTTGTTAGATGGAATGTGTTTTACTGCTATTTTCTTTCGAATGAATGAAGTGCTGCTCAGGTGTTTTTAACTTATGTCTGTATATAAAGCATTGTATTATACATTGAGAATGGTGTCTTACCCCTGACCACCCACTGTCAGCATTCGGACGTTACTGTGTCTTTCGATTTATGTACAGCTTGTTCCATACACAAACCATGGTCATTTGCAGAATCTTAAAGCATCCTAATGCAAATGATATTTTCGAGAGTACTGAGTAAATAGGCAGTACTGTTAAAGTTAAAGCTTTATTTCCATTGTACGTATACATAAATCAGCTATACATAGTGCAAGTTGTTCCACACACCAACTTACATGAGATTTCGAGAAACGAGACAACCGCACTTCCAGCAACGTTGAGAATACGAAGAACCAGTAACTGTAGTGAAAAACTAAGTAACAAAAAAACACTACCTCCTCAGTACTGTTACATTACTGATTGACTGACAAAAAAGTTTAACATAAAAGGAATGTCATGTTATTTGATGTATGCCGAGCTACGAAAGAAGTTCAAGAATCACAAACCAAAATACGAAAAAATTACACTATTTTAAGCCACAATTTATTTTGTCCTGTCTTATTGCCTTCAATAAAATACTGGCACTGATTAGTATAAACCTCGTTGTGTAAATATATTGTATCAGTCCCAAATAGAATGTTTCCGAAATTGATTCGGTGTTTGGAATACGATTTATGAAACTTCCTGGAACACAATTCAATTCTTTCACCTTCATGATAATGCGTTCTGAACAGAGCTTTATGTACCCTACTATGAAAATAAAAGTTGGCTTAAATCAAGTTTGACACTGTGATAAAGAGAAGCGTCATGTTGCAAGACAATTAAATGAAACATGCTCGTAAATGAATCTTTACACTGAAAACACAGATGTGGCTAACGTCAAGACAACTGCTTCAAGTTCTTCTGTCTTGACGTGGACGTTTACACTTTTATTCCTTTTACTTAATCGTGTTCATTAATTCGTAACATCGCAGTCATATAAGACTGTAAAAAACTGTCAGTGCTTTAGACCTTCATACAACAGTGTGTTTACGCGCCCATTTACAGTAATTACATCGTATATTTACTTTTTTCGCCATAGTGGTTAGACACTAATTTAACCTATTTCAGCCTGAATATATTAAACTGTTTGTATTTGCGGCGAATTTTATGAGAAGTGAAACCCTCGTTTACGGATGTGAATTGCGACATCGAGGCTGGCTAATGCTCATTATGTTAATATACACTTGTGGTTGCATTTGGTGCAGAAAATTTGTAAATACGTACAAATAATAAGTCATCGAACGCCTTTGGTTTAAATGATAGTGGAGTGTCTCTAAAGGTTCTTTCGGCATTAAAAATTATTCGTGTTTTGTCGCTTTCACTTAAGTTACCTTTAAGCTAGCCGTGGTTGAACTAAACGAATAGCCTGCACAACACTTTGGTTCAAATCTCAAGGCAACTGCGGGCAGTTCAAGTAACAAACATAGCAAAGGTAAACGGGTGAGTTAACTTGTTATTCATGGAGTCCAACTGCTTGCATTGGAACCTGCATCTGTTTATGAACTGGATGCAGTTTACCACAGTCGGAAATCGGGCTCAAATCACTTTTTCAAGCCGGGTAAAATGTACTGTCATACTCCCGCTGTATTAATGTTAAATTACAGTTGAAACTGTCCGTTGGGACGAAACTTTCCGCTCACTGCTACAAGACAATCAGGTCAGCCTGAGATTATTTTGAACACTGGTACGCCTGGATGTCAGATGTTAAAGCGCCCTTATTTGAGATGAAGTGTTAACAATACAAATTTTGTCAGAATTGACATACAATTGAATTTTTGCCCAGGACGCTAGACTGTGTACCTTACGTTCGTTCCAAAGAATCAGTCAAAGTCCGAGGCTTTGTGAAATGTTTCGTAACTTGTTTAAGTTTTTACTGTGAGGAATTGTTAGCACCCCGCCCAACCACCAAGCTGGGCGACCACCCCTTGTCAGCTGTCCGGGATCGCTTATGCAATATATTCGCAGCCACCGTCCATATCTGGAGGTCGTCTCCATCAGTAACCTGAGGACAGTCTATGTCGTGGTGACATGGACTGTGTTATCGGTGCTGTATTTCCACACAGCTTCGAAACTCACTATGGTCGAGAGCAAACTTTATAAAGTTGTGAAGCGGTAGCATCAAAGAATTATGCCAACATTTGGACCCTTGGGCATGTTTAGAACCCTTAGCTATCGCTGAACATTTTACTTCTCTAAAGAACTAAAATAATCAGTTCAAAATACATCGTCCATCTCTCTTGTAATGGCCTCCTATTCACGGTGTGTAGCAATATATTGCTCTGTTTATAACGTCCCGATGTTTTATGATTTTCTGCTTTAAATTGCAAATTCTATCACAAGATTACCGCAAGGCGATGCTTCATTTATAAAGCTAGGCACATTAAGCACGTGATAATGGTTTTTATGAAAATAACCTTGCGAAGTAAGATTCTGTTCGCCTGTATTTATGCAGCAGAAGTCGAGAAGTACGTAGCGAAGGTGAGGTACAGTAATGAGCGTAGCCCTAAGCAGCGACATTCGGAATGTGAATTGTAACGAAACGGCGGTCGCCTCGTATGCAGAGGAAAGGATATTGTAGGATTCCTAAAAGGACCGTCCAATTTAAACTAAGAGGAAGAGACTCAGAAAGCAGCAATAGAGTTGTGTAGCAGGAACGTTCGTACTACGTAGACCTACGTCATGGTACGGGCAGAATGCTGAAGAATGAATAAATAAATAGATAAAGCAACGAAACACAAGCAATGAATATGCCAACGACAGATATACATGTCAAATCTCATAGTTATTCATAGTTCTCATTTGTCGAGCTACTGTCTTTAGGGTTCCGAAGGAATACAAATCCTACTTCCAACTGCATTTCCGCGCACGTTTAAGGAAGAAGTCGGTACCTAATTCCTCACTGCAACATACTTCTCTGCTTCGTGCAATTTGTCTTTAACTATCGTCAGCTAAACTGAATACGCAATTAGGCGACAGTCTATGTCACTCTTTCTGTATATTCTAGTTCATGTGCCTCTTAAAATACATATATTTTTTTTCAAGTGTATTTTAATACTGACCTTCCATTTATGCCTATATCTCCCAAGTTGTTTTTTCTTCCCTTCAGTTACATATACTAAAATTCTGTACGCATTTCTCATACACCCGATGAGGTGCATTCCAAGACCACGAACTCTTGTAGTTTCAACTGAAAATATTTAAGGTAATTTCGTCCACCGTGATTCTAGAAGTTTATGCTTCCGAAAAACGCTACGTCCGTTTGTAAAACCATTGGTCTTCGAAAAATATAAACATCAGTTAGCCCTTTAAAGCCTAGTGGTTAGTATATGTACCGCCAGGTTTAACATTATATGTTCCGAATCTTGCCCACAGGGTGTATTTCTTTGTTCTGTGTGATTCTTGCAATGAACATTGTTTTCCTATGAATGAATTAATGAACTAAGAAGCAGAAACCTTGATGCATAGTGTACGGTGACATAACAGTCTATTAACAACTTTCTTCATGTGAGGTTGTATGTTACCTGAGTTTGATGTGACTGATGCTTGGATTTATAAAACATGTACTAATTGTATTGTGTTCTGTCTAGTTTATTGTGTTACTTATTTATTGAATATCTATTGTATATGTGTTTTGGCTTATGACAGGTTCTATATCCAACAGGCGATTTTGTAGCCTGGTCTGGATTGATGGAATATTACAATAAATTGAAAATTGAAATTGAACATCCACCGACTGGTCTGATTAAAGGTTACAGACTGTGTTCTCTCTAAGTTTCGAAAGGAGTATTTATCTGTAATATAGATCCATCAGTCCACCAATGCCACGAGCTCATCGTCGTCTTAATACTGCTCTTAACCAGAAGGACAAACAGGCGAACCCTGGGGACCGTCAAAAAGGAATGCTCTTTCGGAAATCAGGGGGGGGGGGGGGAGCATCGGATAGAGAAGTACTTTCGGTTTTTCAATCTTTAAAAGCTTCGTAATAAAATATTGATTCTGAGCACTAAATCCTAGTTACAGTAACCTTTTCCATGAATTCTCAGTAAATACCTCGTATTCTAACGGATCTGCTAATGGTACTCGCCGGACGTTAGAATGAAGATCGCTGTATTCTAACACCGCTACAGTCGACATTGTACTGCCACATATGACAAAGCCAAGTGTCGGGGCCCCAAGCTCCTGGACTAACACGTAGAATTAGTAAGCCAGTCTAGAGAGAGTGATAAAGATAATCCACAGACGGGTTCTTGATGGGATACTGTCGCGAGTAATTAAAACCCATACACTACGCTTTCGGTTTCCATTCCGTGTAGTTTTGAAACGCTGTGGAGACTACAGACTGGCACGCAGATCTGAAGTTTATTGTCGTGGAATATTTGGACATTTGTTGTTTTGTTTGTTTGTCCCTGTCGCTCCAACGCGGAGCATAGGGGCCTCCTTTCGGAGGTTTCTATGGTCATGTGCGTTGATGTAGTGAGTGACCAGCCCACTGACCACACAAGTTCTACTCAATCCTGTTGTGACTGCCAGAGCCATCTGGCAGGCAGTCAGGAGACTTGGTTGAGAAATGGCCGCTGAATTTTGCTGACGAAAATTTGGACATTTAGTGCGTACATAATCTGATGTTTCAGTGGCAAAATGAACGATAAACATGAAGTAACAAAATGTTTCGTAGGGAAGAGATGACTTGGAAGGACTACGGATAGGTATAAAAAGGGTATTAGAGCATCAATTAAAGTAATAAGTACCGTTTGAAGGCCAATGGTACATGTATGGAATACCTTCTATAACATCTAAAAAGACCGCATTTTATCTACACTGTGTGTTTACGAGTAACAGAACAGCGATTGTTTGCCTAGTCAACATCAACTGATTTGTCTTTGCAGTACAGAAGGAAAATTGATTTCTTATATTGTTTTTCACCATTCGTCCATAACTCTTCGTTCCATGTCCACTTTATTTTACTTTATTTATTCCTTCCTATGAATTTTATGTATCTTTATTAGGCTACTTGCAATGCTGAAAACGAATTCAAGCAGATACGAGCGAAACTCATAAAACATGTTTTTCCATTGTACAAATTTCTACTTTTCTACAAACCTGGTAGTTTTGTCTGTATTGTTTTGTTCTATTGTTGTGAAGAACTTGCTACAAACGCACAGATTCTGCATACGTTACATTCGTCGGATATAACGGCCAAATTTATCACAGTGTGATTGTAATTGTTGTCTAACGGACAGTGTTTCCTATAGTGCCTGTTCTCACACACCGTAATGATCTAGCAGCTACGAAGTTTCACACTCTTAGCTACATTCATTCATTAGTTACTTCTGTCAAACTGAAACCGCCAGAAAATGTTTGCGTGGCAGCCATTTTGTTATCTGCGCTGAACAAAACTTGCAAATCTTTCCACATCTATTACCATTCACCATTTGAGGACCCTGAGTAAGTGGCGCTAGTGATGCTTCCGCCTCAAAATTTCATGCATCCGCCATATTGTTATTACTGATTGTGAAAAGGTAAAGTTCCCTCTTTGCTTATTTCAGTACAACGTGAGGTTATATGGGGCAGTTGGGGCAGAGCCCCATGCGTTCTTAACGTTGACACTAGATAGATGTGACTGGAATGCTACATTCTTCGGCCAATTTACGAGGAGAGATCCCTGGTACTCGATGGGGCCCACAGCCGATCTGAAAGCTTCTAAGTAAGGAATTTATCCCTACTACGAATCGAACCCCGATTCCTCGGTATCTCATACCGTGGTCTGGTCTGGTCACTATACCGATTGAAACATTCCAGATTCCTATTATTGATTGCACAAGCAGTAAACTAAATAGAATGGAATGAATAAAATATGTGCCCACAAGCTATAAATTCAGTGCAGTGAATTTGTTATAGGTTTTTTTAAATTAACTACATATTTCCGCCTCAAGAGCCATCTTCAGGCTAACTCTTTATTTATTTATATTATGTATGTTGTGTGTATACATATGTTGCACCCATTTTGTGTAATATGCCCATAATTTTATGTTCTTTTTCTGAATGTAGGACTATATAATCACCATAATGCATTTTGACTATTTACATGGTAAATTTTGCTTCCACTGCGAAGGTTTGCATGGATAACAAGGAACGGAAAAAATATTTGGATGGTATGTTAGTCATGCCATATTTTCATAGAAACATCAGTTGGTTCTAAACTGTCAGGCGGTACAAAGGCCTGCTTCACAGAACATAAGGAAAGACGGCTAAAAAATTCAGGAATTTGTTGCAGCTAATTGTCTTACAAGTCATGTTTGGCTGTTTGCACAATTTTGGTTGAATAAATTCAAACATTAAACATATAAAACAATAAATAATCATAAAACCCTTTATATTACACCTTGCTTGATGTGACCAGTGAATCCTTGAAGACAGCAGATCGGTTCTTGAAATGTTTGGGTTTACATAGTCCCATCCTTAAGAGTCGGTCTTAAGGAAGGAATATTTATTCAAGTCTTAAGATTGCGTGCTTCTATGAAGTTGTAAAGATTTATATCGCAGGTCATCTATTTAGGGTAAGACAGTTTTATTTTTCGAAAAGGATATCAAGTTTTCTAGGCTTCATTCTCGCTGAGGTAGCAACACCAATTGTTATTTGGGGTGGGAAAAGCTGGCTTTTATTTCCTGGCGCCTATTTTTTTTTTACAGTTTTGCTTTCCATTTCCAGTCCCTTTATTTTTTGTCTGTCAGAGACAATTTTTCCTGATTCAGAGATTGCCTTACGGAATTATATAGGCTTACATTTCAATTTCCATCTCTTAGCAGTTTCCAACAACGCTAATGAATGTTACGACGAAGTGAAACAATTCTTGAACAGTGCAACGTCAGCTGTATTCTATTACCGTGTTTCTAGATGCTTACATAAATGAGATTTATATGCAGAGGCAGTAATGTGGCAGGGGTCGGGCAACAGCTCTCTGAGGCGCGGATGATGACAGGGTTGAACGACCCTAGTCAGGAAATGTCCTTAAATTAACAGGTTGAAAAATGAAAGCAGAGGGAAATTGTTCTCATGCCTTCGCTATTTTATTGTGTTTAGATTTAGGTTTTGACGATTTCAAGCCAAAGACTAACATGTTCCAGCATCTTAAATGTGCTTTCACTTTTTACACATATTACGACGTTTTGTTCGTATCTTAGCAACAGAAATCTGTTGCGGTCTGATCACGCACGATTGTATTGCTGTTGCTGCAGCACGGACAACACTGTGCGTGCTCGCAGTGAAGAGTGAAGCCTCAAAGTCGTATTTTAATAGAACGATGCCATAGAAGCTTGAAACGAGAACCACTTTTCAGTGCAGTCTAACCGCGATGGAGGTCTTCTTTCGTTTTTTTTTTTTCGCATGGGATGCTGGGTAAGACTTCGCGCTAAAGATACGCTCGTAAGTGGTTGGTTATTCTTCTGTCCTCAGTATTGCGTTTTCCAGAGAATAAATAAGTTACACGTGTTCTCAGAATAGTATACATCGTACTCCAAAAGTTAGTTCTGTCCTCTGAGTCATGTCTCGGTGACTGGCATTTAGGATGCGTACTGAATGTGTGTGACCACACGCTGTGTTCTCCAGTTCGAGTACTGGTACTGCTTTCGTCCTTTGCGCAGAATACTGCAGTCCTTATATGATATTGTGTCGCAGATGTCTGCTATATTACGTGACGTTTCGCGATTACGTTCTGCTCCCATCTTCAGGTGATTGTCAACACTGTGCTGAAATATTTACCAATTGCAAGTTAAGATTAATCACGACGGTTGGAACTGAAATTGAGCACCTTTTGACATGAGGCTAGTATGCTACTCATTATATGCTTTACCTGTTTATTGTTTATTTTTCAGTGACTCAGATCTGTCTATAGCATCGGATATTGGATTATAAAAAGGACTCCATGGAGCAGAGTCCTTCTAGAGAAGCTAATAGTTCCCCACTAGTCAAGAAATTCCCCGCATTTTATGGAAACCGAAGGTTCATTATCGCATTCACAAGAGCCCACCACTTGTCCCTATCCTGAGCCAGATCAATCCAATCAATCCTTCCGAACTCATAATGGATGAAAAATGTATAATTAACTGTAAAACGCGTTTAAGAAAGCGAACCTTGCCTAATTTGAGGCACTATCACGCATTTGGTTGTAGTGACTAAGCAAAACGACAGAACGGGGCCGAGATGTGAATTCGGGAACTCCTTGACACGAAAAACTTAGTCCACTACGTACGGTTAGAGAACTTTGTTATAGGCCTAATTTTCGGAGTTTGACCTTGTGAGATTATCGACAACGGAAGTCACCACTGATGCAAGACAGACCAAAAGTGACGTGGAGAGTTAAGTATTTAATTTTATGTGGTTTTGTTTCCACGTGAAATGTCAATCAGCGTGTAAATTGCATCATTTAAGCCGCCTTAACTGTTCAAAGGTGCAAATAGCCTTGCCAGCTGCTGGATGTGTAGACCGCCTACTGTCACCCCTCAGCACTGTTTGACATCCGCTTACTCATAACCCTATTTTCCGCCCTCGCTCACGGCAAAACGCGAGAGCCAATTACGCAACAAACACTTGTCCAGTGAGTTCTGAACAGTCAAAATAACCATGATTAGTATTGCACGCATTGTGAGTCGACACGCCGATAAATTAAGGCCCCGTAAGACGCAAGCAGAAAGCGTTTTATAAACCATTATTGGGTCACTTATTTTTTTTTCAGGCTCGACAACCCCTAGTGGGCCAGGGCCCCCTCATTATCGAAGCTTCACATCACAATCAGACACACCACACTCGGTAGGACTCCTCTGTACGAGTGATCAGCCCAACGCAGACACCTCTACCTGACAACATATAACACTCACAAGAGAAAGACATTCATGCCCCCGGCGGGATTCGAAAGCGCGATCTCAGCAAGCGAGCGGCCGCAGACCGCGCCTTAGGCCGCGCGGCCACTGGGATCGGCCACTTACGTTGTAGTACGTTAAAACGGATTCCATGGTTCTTTCAACAATTGGTGATATTCCGCCAACATCTGCGGAAACAAAACATTTATGGAAGCCCGCCGTTGAAGCCTGTCCTGCATCATCCGATTCATATCTTCGTTACCTACTTTCTAAGGCCCATATTAATATGACCATCGCATGCGGTTTCCTCCTTACAATTTCGTGCACTTTGTTTTTCCATGTGCTGTATTGCCTGATTACCTTATCATCCTGCTTCAGCCAGCCCACAGCACAATGTGAACGGTATATATTGGGAAGATTTTCTATATATACGTTTCCCTGGAGGTAAAGTTTGGGTTAAGGTCCACTCCCCTTACATAGTGTCGGCAGTTAGAAAGGATGGAGTTTTACCTCCACTCCCTTCATGCACCTCATTCCTGGGGTATTAAAATTTCAAAGAAGGAAAATATGTCCTTGTGCGTAATTAATCATCATGTCATTAAGGCATATGAGGGAGGGGAAATGTAACTCCATGCATTCATAACCTCTGCACTACATGGTGGTGAGTGATTATCTTAACGAACAGCCGCTTTACACCCGAGGAAAGACTCCACTGCCCATTGAGTAGAAGGCTGTCTAGAGCCTACAACCGGTCTGGAAATTTGGCGAGGGTAAACATGTCTTACGTTTGCCAGGACTCTAACCTCGAGTCCATATCCTGTTTACTATACAGACTGGCTTATACCGGCTGTCGACATTGCTGCGTGGTACTTCAGGGACACTTGTGCCTTGTTACCTCGTCGTGCAGTTTCCTCCTTTCGCATGCTACTTCTTTCCTCTAACGGCGTCAAGCCTATACTAAATTCCGCTGAGTAAACCTTTGTTTGGCATATTTTCAGTTCAGAATGTATTGAAAAGAGGAGAGGATTTGAGTATTGCCGGTCATTTGCACATTGCGTAGGAGTGCGCTCTCAGGACGTCGAAGAAAGCCAGGAGACATTTAAATTGAGTGCAACGCGTCAGATTTTTATGCCTGTATTACTGGACGAAAACATAAATACAATAAATGTCTGTGTTATTTCAGTGGGCGAATTTGAACCCATGACCCCTACACCCCACCCATACTCGACTCTACATAGGGATGTTGCCCCAAGAAACGCTCTGTGTAAGAATTACGACAAGACTTTCGTCCCTGTGTGGAGTAATTATTCCAGACATAAGTATTCTGTAAGTCCAGTAGTCTGACTAGTGATACACGAAGTGCTGTCCAATACATGTTTGCTGTCTGTGACCTGGACTGCGAGGCAAGGTCGTATGAGGTAAACAGAACTGCGGTAAACTGGCTGAACAGCCTTCAGCACAGCGCACGGTCATATTAACTGCTGTGCCAAGCACATACTTGCATTACATCGATCGCTTCTTCACCTGTGGGATGATGAGATATGGTCAGATGCTGTGCCTCCAGGCTTTCGTAATGTCAGCATTACAGCATCAACAAATTACCGAAGGTAGCGGTCATATTCTTGGATACAGAAACTTCCATAATGTCGTCGCCTGTCAGTGGCTCACTGCTTGAAAGTGCGAATCTGTTGGAGGGGTATCAATAAGCACTAGACCAGGGGTATCCGACCTTTGTTGACAGAGTCCTTCAGCCATTATTGTGGGCTGGTTCGCGGGCCGTACATGTAAAAATCACAGTAAGTGGTATACGTAAACTCCTAATTCATTTAGCAGTTTTTACAGTACACATGTAACTTACAAATGTGGCCGTGGGCAGCAGGACACAACATGGCAGGTCGCGGGTTCGATACCCATGCACCGGCCGTTATTGACTGTAGTCAGTAATAAAGTCGATCTTGGTGGCGGGGCTATTTAGGGCACTTCCGATTTCAGGCCGTCCTCATGATGAAATATCATATTCGAATCCCGCTTAAGTCACATCATGTTTTCCGCTCTCCTTCTGTTATCGCAATGGCACAACAATAAATTGCGGTGAGAATCAAACGTTTTGTGCCAGTCTCTATACCAGCGGCACCAAGCATGTTGGTGTAGTCACAAATTGTAGCCTTGTACGTATTTGGGAGATATCTGATACGAATTACAGTAGGGATAACTCTATCCTGGCTGACGTTTTTCATGGTCTCTCTCAGTCCACGCAGACATGCCGGAATAGTACCTCAGTTAGGCCACGACCGCTTCCTTCCACGTCCTTTCAAATTCGTTATTTACCTATCACCCCACCATCAACGCTATATAGTCTAATATACCATACCATATATACCAGTAGTAATATTAGTGGGATGTCGATCCCAGTGGCCGTGCGGTCTAAGGTGGTAGGCCTGCGGCCGCTTGATTGCTGGGATCGCTGGTTCGTCCCGCTGAGGGCGTGGCTGTTAGTCTCTTGTGGTTGTCGTCACCGTCGCAGAGGCCGCTACGGCCAGGTAGCGGCCTCTGCGACGGGCTGATCACTCGTTCAGGGGAGTCCTACCGTGTGTGTGTGTGTGTGTGTTTAATTGCGTGTGATCTAGAAACCTCAACATCGAGGCTGCCTAGGCCCGATTTGGGCTGTTGCGCCACAGGAAAACAAAAAAGAGTGGGATTACAAGTCAAAGTAGTTGCTGAGTGGTAAAATGTATAATTATGTGTGGCGTGTCAAGGAACGTATTTGTGTCTGCTGTAATTGCCAAATTATATGAATGATATTACGAGTGTTATTATATCAGTTAGGCTTGCTGTTTTAATCAACACATGCTGTTCCTGTGTATGCATGATCGGTGGCTGTATCGTAGGTTATTTAATGACATTATCTACAATGCAGAAACTATTTAGGTCGGATGTTATCAGGGGATGATGAGGTTCGGTGAATTTAGAGGACTCAAGAAGAAGAAGTCGTGGTCAGTTTTCGGCGTGACACTTCGACGTGTACCTGTATTAACTGCAAAAAATGAGGATGGCTCATAGCGGGGTAGTCAGTATCCCAGTCTAGATTCGAAAAAAGAGCCTCTCTAATAGAAGTCAGGATGGTTACCACGTGAACCAACGTGCTGGGTGCTTGCATTGTTTTTATCATGAGAGGGGACTCTAAATACGAATTGTTGTTTCTGTAATTACAGAAATGTAGTAGCAAAAGCTAACAGAAACATTGAATTATTTTTATTTTCCGTGAATATCGCTTGAAAGCGAAATTTGTAAGTTTAACAATAGCGAAAACAACGTAACATTCGTATCTGTGGCCGGGAACCTACATGCTAGATCTCGTGAAATGCTGCCGTAGCGTCTTTTGTTCATTAATCGTAACGCTGTGTAGCCTGTGTCAGTCCGAACTGCACGTCGTAGCTAGCAGCCCGCTACCTGTGCCTGCTTCATTAAATAGACATTCCATTGTCTGCCCCGAGGTTGGTAATTCTAGGAGAAAGCATCCATCATTTGAAGTAATAAAGACGCAGGTAGCATCAGTCCATTAGCAGAGCATAAATTTATTTAAAATTGGTAACCCATTTGTAAAGTGCGGGGTAGAAAGTAAGAGAGAAAGATATAAGAAGTGGCTGTATGGACGTATCAGCATTTACTGGGTTGCTTGAATGCGGCGCGAAATGAAATGGTAATAGAAACAATGGCGTAGAAGAACAGTTTTGTAGAGGGCATAAAAATACATTGGTGCATGGTTTTGTTAGCAGATAAATGTAAAAGACCGGGAAAAGTAGATGGCCAGAACATCTCACACTTGGCGCCAACGAGAAAAGATGGAAGTGGGAGAGCAAACAGCATAGGAATTTGTGCAGAGCTAGAAGGAAAGATTTCGAAATAAGTAGGCAGATTTGACTGACAATTATGGAGTAGGCCTCTTCTTGCAGGGAAACACAGAGGATAAGAATAAAATCACACATTGTTGTACTAGGCTTTGAGGAAACCACCAAAATATAGGTGCTAAGATTTTTATATTTAGTATGGCTTTGTATGAACCATTATACAACTTCACTTCCTCCAAGAAGTAGAGTCCTCGAAATATGATAGCTGCCCAATTGGTCAAGACCTTCTCCCACTCTTATTCATTTCAGAATTGCATTAACATATTTACAAGAGCTTAGCTCTTGATGCTATCCTGAGCCTTTTGATTTCAGTCAGTGTTTCCACATCCCATCTCTTTTAGGTTCATTTGAACAATATCCCCCGATTTACAGCTGGGGCTAACATGTGGCTCATTGCAGTTTAACTGAGACGTTTTTCACTATGCACTTGTCCTCTTCCGCCTGTTACTCTCTCTCTCTCTCTCTCTCTTGTAGAGCCAGATATACTCCTCAGCGCCCTGTTCTCAAAAATTCGATAATCTCATATAATGCATTGCCATAAATGCATTATACATGTGTACACCATGTTGTCATTTTTAATCCTCACTGAAAATCTGTAATGTAGCAAATTAGCTTATTATGAGGCATTTGCTGTTCCATAATGTAGTTCGGCTTGCAATTTGACATGAGCTTTTGTATTTACTGATAGGCAAAAACGTATTTTCGCCTCTGTTTTGAGACAATACTGCATCAAAATAATCTGGAATACAAAATTGTGGACACAATGGAATTGACATTCATGTCATAGAGTAACTTTTATTGAAGCACATGTATCATGCACATTGACACATTTCGCTCACAGAGTGCGTGCGTTTCGTTTGGTTCAGAAAATAAACGGCTAGTTTCTTCCAAGTAAAGCGTCTGAATTTTGCAAGACAGGAGTTAATTGTTTTCTTACAGCAGGGGTTAAAATTTTTCGCTGGTTTACAACGAAATTAAAGTTAGTTTTATTGTAACACCAATATATTTTTTCTGTATTTAAGTAAATGCTTAAATTTGAAAAACTGGCTGAGTTATATGATGCTGTCAACGATGCTGCTTATCAGCAAATATGTAGGGTTTATGTTTTTTTATTTTTTATTTTTTTATATTTCGATTTTTTGTTAAGGCCGTTGACCCGTATGTGCTGGTATCTGTGGCTAATGGATTGGAGAGGATGACCTGTTTGCACAGGTATTTGCCAGCTGGTGTTTAGGTTAACCACAAAACAACTGATTATACCGATTACGAATCTTTCCTGTATATTGTTCATTCCGTGCACTATCGGCAACCCATTTACAACACTCAACCAACAAAATGCACAGTGTTATTGCTTAGTTGTTTACATTATAACATCACATCGAGTATTCCTACGTGTTTCAGTCCGCAAGGGATCGTCGTCAGGGAATCAGTATCAAATAATATTGCATAAAATTAAATTAGATATTTTTATACATAATTAACATGACGTAAAAGAGTAAAGTAGTAAAATGTAGACAGTTCTTTGTAGCATAGTTGTGTAAGTGAACGGGAATCTTGATATACAGTACCTCTGGGGCAGCTTACATACTTAACGTACGAGGGCTGTCCAAAAAGTATCCGACTATATTTTTTCCCGCGGTAAGTAATGGCGAAAGGGTGGGGAAACTGAGCGTAGTGATAGAAGGGACTTTCATGCGCATGCGTGATTTTTTGCTGCCTCGCAACACCGCCGGATGCGTCTGTCGCTGCCAGATAGCGAAGTGGTGTAACACGTGTTCGTCGCATTCTCGTTTCGCTCAAGATGACAGAATGTTTGGAGCAGCGATACTGCATCAAGTTTTGTCAGAAACTTGGGGATACCCAAGCGGAAACAATCCGCAAAATTCAGCAGGCTTTCGGTGATGATGCGATGGGGGTCACCCAAATTAAAGAGTGGTTCAACCGCTTTAAAGATGGCCGCATGTCGGCGGACAGTGACCAGCGTTCCGGGAGACCGTCAACGAGCCGAAATGCTGATGTCATTGACAAAGTGCGGACATTGATCATGGAGGACCGTCGTTTGAACGTCCGGGAAATTGCTGATGAGGTTGGGATCAGCAGAGGTTCCGCAAACACGATTTTAACTGAGGATGTGGGCATGCGAAGAGTGGCGGCAAAATTTGTGCCCAAGCTGCTTTCGCCGGAGCATCAACAACTCCGCCTTGAGGTCGCGCAGGACATGCTGGAGTGCGCCAACAGGGATCCTGAGTTCCTGAAGACTGTGATCACTGGTGACGAGTCGTGGGTGTACGGATATGACCTGGAAACCAAGGTCCAGTCGTCACAATGGAAGCATCCAACATCCCCGAGGCCCAAAAAAGCACGACACGTTCGGAGCAATGTGAAGGTGATACTGACTGTTTTCTTCGATTACCGGGGTGTTGTGCATCATGAGTACGCACCACTAGGCCAAACTGTTAATAAGGAGTACTACCAAGAAGTCCTCCGTCATCTTCGTGATGCAGTTCGGCGCAAGAGACCGGAGCTGTGGGACGCACGCAACTGGCAACTGCATCATGACAATGCCCCAGCTCATTCATCACACCTGATCCAGGGTTTCCTGGCTAAGCACGGCATTCCGCAGGTTCGCCAGGCTCCCTACTCTCCTGACATGGCTCCTTGTGATTTCTGGCTGTTCCCGAGATTGAAGACACCGCTAAAAGGCTCCCGTTTTGACAGCCGCGAGGACATCATACAGAACGCGACGGCGCAGCTGCACACCATTCCAAAACAAGCCTTCCAGAATTGCTTCCAGCGATGGAAGGACCGCTGGGCTACGTGTGTGGAGTCACAAGGGGCCTACTTTGAAGGGGATTAGGTATTGTAACCACCCAGGTACAGAACTTTTTTTTCCCGGCCCAAGGTCGGATACTTTTTGGACAGACCTCGTACTTACTGTATCAACTTACATTAAGTACGTAAGCTGCCTTTGAGAAACTGTATATAAAGATTCAATTTCACTTACACAACTGTTCTACAAAGAATTGTATAGCCTACATTTTACTACTTAACTCGTTTACACCACATTAATTATGCATAAAATAGCTAATTTAGTTTTATGCAGTATTATTTGATATTGTTTCCCTAATGATGATCTCTTACGGACTGAAACATGTAGGAATACTCAATGTGATATTATAATGTGAATGTCTAAGGAGAAAATTGTGCATTTTTTGGGTTGAGTGTCGTGAACAAATTTCCCCCTTATTGTAGCTTCCTTTTTTCCAAGTATTTAATCCTTGGCACTTTATTTTCGAAAGCTGTCACACTGAAATTATACGCGTTGTGCGCGATGTGAATACCACGCCGCAGTTGCTTTAGTAATACAAATGGTTTCTACAATATTGTTTTCCACATGTGGCACATATACATGGACCAGTTTGCAGATTTTCACGGTAGTGTAAATTAATATTTTTCTATATGATCCATGATCCGTGCGTTAATGAAATATATACAGTAATGGTAACAACAGATGCACACAAGTATACTAAAATTAGTTTTATACATACAATGAGCTCCTACGTGTTTCAGTCAACCATGTGGCCGTCACTAGGGATATAAAGTACAGAGGTTAGGTACAATAAAAGAATAAAATGAAATTACAAAAATATAAAAATATCAGAACGAATTCAAAGGTGTAATTACAGTCATATGAACCAGTAGTTTAAAAGCACATAAATATGTTATTACAATAAGGATGTGTTGATATTGGTTGGACGGTATACGTAGAAGGTTTCAGTCAACAATTCACCATCCCAGAGAAAGTGTCGTGTTATGAATTGTACGCAAAACCTCACTGCACTTTATGATACCGTGTAGTATGATGGGCTGCTACCACTGTTTCGGTTGAACCTGCTGCATGCATGTTCAGGAGGATCTTCGAAAACTAAAGACAGAGGCATCAGATTTCTCCGAAATGTTGGTAACTACTTACCAAATTGCACGGTATCATAACCAACAAAACCAACAGGCCCCCACGCACCATTCTTTATTCACCTGGTGCGACATTTCACGTTGTTTGTATCAATGTCCGTTTGTTGTGTTACCTGGTGTAATAAGCGCCAAGTTTAAATACAAAGCATGAATGATGTGAGAACGATTGTGGAGGCTCGGCGAGCTGGAGCAGCCGTGGGCTGTACGTGTGAATTGCTTTCACAGCATTCTTCTGGAAGGAGCGAAGGAAACACGACAATCAAGATAGTGGTCCTCTGATGGAATTTGAAGTGGTGCTTCTAGAATAGTGAAGCAGAAATCGAGCGGCCGAGCACAGAAAAATGTGATCTGACTAGAGGAATGAGGGAGGTACCCATTCAAACTGTGGTCGGGAATCGGATATCCTGCTTGGGTTCATTCTCTCAGTCCTGCAAGTTGTAATGGAATAGCACGCTATTTCATGTAAGTCCCTCATTCCGCGTGCTTCATATCCCGTAATTTTTCGTCCTATACCTTCGTATTAGATGCCACAAAGTTTCCGTTAGTAAGGCTGTGCGTAAATTGACAGAGTGAAGTAATAAAATTAACAGAAGGTTTGGGAGTATGTATCTCAGAAGATCATTAGGCCTATGCTAAGTGTATAAACTATCGCCACATTGCTAAAATAACACTCTGGTCAGAAAACTACTGGTTGAACTCATGTGCCATGTTGCCTGACAAAGCAAGGTACTTAATTACAGACAATGACAACGGGTAGGCCTGCGATATTATGCACTGTGAGTCCCCAGCTGTCTTTCTTCAAGCTTTGTGCTTCATGTTGGTATTAAGACGAAATGTGAAATGCATACGAGCATACAAAATTATAGTTTTGACATTTGAAAGGAGGAGATGACTTGAGAGAACTGCGCATAATTGGAAAACTATTTCAAAATGTGTCATAAATAAATGTCATAACAGTGTACAGACTTATGCCGCCATGCTCAGAATATAGATAAGGGGCGGGATATTGTGAACACGAGAATGAATTGTCGGGTTCCATGAAAGGGAAATTTGTCGAATATCGGAGCGACTGTCGGCTTCTCAGAGAGGATTGCCCTCCATGGAGATAGCTAGTTTGTGTTGTGTGCATTGCAGGTCAGACTGCTTGTTGGTAGTTCTAGTAAACAGTGTAAATATTACAGCGAGATCATTATACAGAAAAAATGTTTTATTTTGTAATACTAATAAATGCTACAAATATCACTTTGCACCCAGATATCAATGGCTTGTATTACATGGCCTGTACACCGCATCTACAGGTGTTTCAAATGAAACATTTTAACGAGATCCACAATGTATATACAATCAGCCGTTTCAGGAAAACTTGATAAACTTCGAGTTGACCTCCATGTGCTACTCTTGTAGTGGGTTTATCAGGACTGAAAACACACTTACCTGACATTTTTCAGTGCACAGCTTCAGAAAAATATGTATGAATATATATTTTGTGAGCAGTGAGACATGGAAATGGACTGACAGTATCTCCTAATTATATTTTTCCTCTTAAAATTTAACTTGCTGCAATTGTTGAGATAAATAAATTTGAACTGAATAACGCGAAGTATGGAGGCCTCAGTTGTACACGTAATTCTGTCTAATTCTATAAGAATAAGCAATCACCTCTCGCAAGAAGACAGTCTCTTTCCGTTCCTTTATTTCTGTAGAGTATGACATTTCAAGTCTGTGTTCTGTCACTTGTCTAATTGCTGAGCCCGGTAGCTTGCTAATATTCCTGACAGCTTGATGCTTCGTATCTTGTAACTCAGTATCGACCCGTAGCCGTGCACTAAGTGACCCAGTCGCTTCACTCGCCTTCCTTACGGCGAAGCTGATGTGAATAATATAAAAAATGTTTAGTTCGTACCTCACAGAAAACCAAGGTATCAGTTATGCAGTTAAGTCAAGTAATGGAGATTGTTTATTCCAAGAAGCAGTTTCTATTATTTCCACCGCCTCATTCAATTAATCTCGCCATTCCTCGGTATGATGTGCGATTTTGTTTCATTTACTGCCCTGATGATGGAGAAAAGATGTTCCTTTGAAAGCAGACGACACGGCGTCACATCTCACCGGACAGTAATTTTCGTGGTCTTACTCATTTGCCTAAGTATGTCCATATATTGCAATGCAGAAGGACTGAGCATTTATTTAAACGGATCTTAAACAAGTGCAGGTTCTGAACATGTAGATTGGATTTTTCTGGCTCAAGGTAAGTCCAGTTGCAAAATGTTACGGTATTGAAAAAAAAAGTTGTCCGGTTCCAGAAAAACTGGATAATTTCTTGACTAAATTGTCGCTTGAATACTAGCCTGTCAAGAACTTTGATTCATAGAGTTCACTGTTTTGTTGCGCCCCAGACGCTGTAAAAAAACCGCTGCATTTTCTACCTTTCGACCTAACTTGAAAGTAAACAACAACAATATCGATGTTTCCTGAAACACTGTACAGACAGACGACAAACAGGGATTGTAAACACAGAAATCAGGAGCACTGCTTTTTTTTCCTTTCTAGCCCCATCGCCATTGCTCGTCGGGGTAATTAAGCTCCGTGTCGTGTCACGGGGCACGTACACAAACGAAATCCAACTGGAACAGAGCACACAGCTTCACAGATCGAAACAGTAGCCGTGAAGGAATGTCACGGAAAATTCACTCATCTTGCCGGGCATGAGCTATGTCAGTTGCTGAGTTAACCTTGGCGTGAAATGACGTTGGCGCATTCTGAACTGAATGTCATATAGGGCTATTGTAGAACAGAAGGAAGGTTGTGTGCAGTGGTTTCGTCGAATATGAAATGAGACAACAATAATATAGTTTTAAAATATACGCACTGGAATTTGCCTACATTCTTTCCGCGACGCAACAGCCCCTAGTAGCCAGGCCCTCCTCAGTATCGAGGCTTGACGATCACACTGAGACACACCACACTCGGTAGGACTCCTCTGGATGAGTGATCAGTCCGACGCGGAGACCTCTACCTGACAACACTCACAAAAGACAGACATCCATGCCCCTGGCGGAATTCGAACCCACAATCTCAGCAAGCGAGCGGCCGCAGACCCGTGCCTTAGATGGCGCGGCCACTGGGATCGTTTGCCTAGATACATGAGTAAATGATGAAAAATCACTGTCAGAGTATCCGGTCATCAGATCTGGAATCAAACTTAGAATCTTCTGAATTCGGAACAGGAGCCCTAACCCCACACCACGATGTTGCTTCTTTTTAAAACATTCTCCCGGATACTGACTAGGGCTAGGGAGAGAGAACACGAATATTTAAATTCAGCAGGTCCCTTGTCGGTATGCAAGCAGCATTTGTCCTGATTAAACGCTAATTGGGAGGCGTGACATTTAGTACGACCCTACGACAGGGGTGCACATTTGTACACTCAACCTTCTACATGTGACAGATAATCACTAGGACAACTCTTCTGATCGTAAGAGACTATCAGCGACGTTGGAGCTTTGGAATTAATTTACTAAAGAAATGTTGAAGTGCATTAGATAAAGAACTGTTCTTGTCTGTTTATAATCAGAAGCAGTGAGGAATGAACAAATCTTTCTTTGTATGTTGAATTGCTTTTGATTTATATGTACATTGCTAGACACTAGATAATCATTGAGTAACGCATGAGCTAAGTCTATTGTATTCAGTGTGAATGAAAGATGCCAACGTGCCGTGTCCGTTAAAGTAAATAACAGGAAATTGAAAACCAAAGCAATGGAGACATGAAGTAGCTCCATAAATTGGAAAAATTTCTTGTCATAGTTTTAATAAAAATGAGTCATTTTTACGTTAAAGCTAATGGCTTATAAGTTGAGCCCAAATGAATGTTCTTTTTCTGCGTATTTGTGTATCTAAAAATTACAAAAACAAAATCTGAGATCGCCTTGCTCTGTGTGTGCCATCGTTTTAACTTTTGAATCAGTTAACAGATTTTCAATAAACTTCGCGTGAATATTGTGGCATTGGAGGATATCCAACACTGTACATTTTAATTCCCTCAGTCACTAATAACAACATGGCCAGCGCGCGAACTTCTAAGGCGGCGGGGACACTTTTAGATCCTGAAATGATAAATGGTGCGAGAGCATGTAAAATATGCCGTTTTTCTGTCTAATATTTTTCAATGTGTGAAACAAGACAGTGACTGTGAGAACATGTGTTTCTGCTTTCGGTTTTTCTGGCGATAACCAACGAATTATTGGAGCCAGGAATGTAGAATTCGGTAGGAGATCGTAAACACGCCTACACACTGCGTATGATACATTGTTTGTGAGTCAATAACCACTAACGTAGCGCCAGTACTGAACTTTGGTATTACACCCGACACATTTAATGAAACAGTGCTTACGAAA
The DNA here is from genome assembly GCA_021186555.1 of Reticulitermes speratus. Lineage (NCBI taxonomy): Eukaryota > Metazoa > Arthropoda > Insecta > Blattodea > Rhinotermitidae > Reticulitermes > Reticulitermes speratus. Next base: position 28,051,209 of record JAJKFL010000013.1, on the reverse strand, counting down.
CAGGGTCTTCTCAAAAGTAATATAAATGAAAGGTAATAATGCTTGTAGAAGTTTAGGATTATAGACGTAGGCAGTAGGAATGTAAGATCTTTGATTTGTAAAATGAACAAACCATCAAACACAACATCAGTATATGCGTCTACTGAATAAAGCTACTAGTACTCCCCCGACAACTTTCAACTGTCACTTGCCCATCCTCTGTGGGTCCTTTATCAAAATATTATTTGTGATTACATACGTTAAAGTGTCTGGCATGTAATAGGGTAAAATTAACCTTATGTATTTGTATGTATATGTTGTTTGTGAACAGCTATAATTTCTGTGTAGCTAAGCATCGGTTTTTCATATCATAACCACATGTTAGTCCAGCTTTGCTATCTGTTCGGCTGATAACAGCTATGTTCTTCTTAGAGGTTACTGGTGATAACGCAATGGTTATGTGAAGCAGGAGTTATTTTTCACCTTCTACGCTGACTATGCACATCTCTGTAATTTACTTTTGTAGGACTCTGCCACTTACGTACAGTTGTATCATGCACTCAAAATTTAGCATCGCCGCCATATTTGTAACTGTAGACCTACAAAGAGTATTTCGTAAGAAGTGTGTTGGCATGCTTACATTCTATCTATAATTGTTCAAAACAACAGTCGTATTGACGTGAAATTTAAGATAGGCTGTGCAAGTTCTGCTCAAAACTCCTTGTAGACAAGAAGCAACAATTTTCTGACCTGTTTAATTTTATCTTAACTCCCCTTTATCTTAATACTAAATAAATTTGTTGATGTGAATACAGGCGTTTATATGGACTAGTGACAACTGTATTTATAATTCACGCGTATTATTTGTACTGCAGATACCGTAAAGTGCGAGATAGACACGGTACCGGTCACTGCAGATACCGTAAAGTGCGAGATAGATTACGGTACCGGTCACCGAAGACCAATTGCTCTTTTACGTGTACTTGAACCAGTGATTTTTAATACCTTTGAGCGCCATTTTAACACATTAGCCTATGTACAGACGGAATATCTCAGCCAATAAAATGCCAGGCTGCGGGTTGAACTACCGGGATTCGATTCCCTGCAGTGACAGGTGTTATTCTATTTACCATCATGTCCAGCCCGGCAGTGCAGCCGGTTTGCTTTCAGCCACCCTCCTGCCTAATGGATACTGGGAACCCTGTCCCCAAGGGTAAAGCGTCGAGGCAAAATCTGTTCCTTTATCATCACCAAATCCCAACATTAAGAATGCGTGCATTTCTGCCGTCGTTTGTTATATACATTCATGGCGCCGTGCATAGCAGCAGGGACAGCTTTAATTCTTGTCCACAAATTCACAAAAAATGGAGATGCAGTATTTTTTTTTTATTAAAGCCTTTAACACTTTATATATAGTTTGACTTTGTGATGCTATAAAGACTAGTGGTTAGTGTAAGTACCGCCAGTTTTTACACTAAAAATTGTCCATGTTGTCCACGCAGTGATTTTTCTAATGTAACTACACTTTGTTCTACGTGAGTCACGAATTGGAGGCAACAGATTTTTCTCCTGTCCAAAACGTCCAGAGCTGCTCTGGGGCCCACAAAGCCTCCTATTCAGTGAGTACCGGGGTTATTTCCCCAGAGGTAATATGGCCGGGGGGTGAATTTGACCAATCAGCTCCATCTAGTGCCGAGGTTAAGAATGAATGGAGCTATATTTCTACTCCCCTTATATGCCTTTATTGCGTGGACATGGACAAGTTTTACTTAAAAACAGTTCTTGACGAATCAGTCGACTCTGCTTGTTACATTTCAGCAAGTTGGGCTTTCAGTATAAACACCAAAGACGGAACTCGTCGTGCTGGCTGTAATGTAACTTTACTTCTCCATCTCTCGTGTGCTTTTAACTCCTTACGTGTATTGGCTATCCTCTTTGCTATAAAATCCCACACTCTGAGAACATTCCTGTCCATTTGGCCATTTTATATCTATCCTCTTACGGGTTCATTCGCCAGAACTGCAGTTCCACCACGCCACCTGTTCTAAGTCAGACTTAGGTGAGTCAGTCCAATAAATGATGCGTGTGACTCAGCTTTCCGACCGCACGAAATCAAGCAAATTGATATTTTATAAAAATAACAGACGAATTTGGAAGCAATACGCCAAGTGTTTGTTAGTGAAATGGAGAAACAAAGTCTCATACGTGCTGCGTCTGACTGGATTATAGCTGCTAACGTGCATAAATGTGAAGCGAGTGACAGTTGAGCTCAGCGGGAACAAACAGCACATTCGAAAGACAGCTGTGTGTTTTGATTCAGTTTAATGCGTCTGCTGTAGGTTGCATAAGGATCACGTTATATAGGCTATTCATTCCGAAGGTATTCCTTTGAGTCCCGAAAGGAGATATAATTTCCCGAGGTTCTGTGTAGCTTTCTTCGGTGTTTGCAAACATATGTCGTAGTAACACTTCAAACAGACTGGACACCCCCCTCCCCCACCATTTTTCCCAATTTGTCATTCATAGTTACACCAATGTATCTCTCTGAGTGATATATAGGCAACAGTGAAATGATACAGAGTTGTGGTTGTTGTTGTTGCTTTGTTGTTTCAGCAGAGTGGTGCTACGTTCTTGGAACATTTACTGTATTAATTTTTGTACTAACTCATCGCTCAGCAACTGTCTCTGGCATGCAGTGGAAAATTTCGATAACAATTTTAGTTAACACATCACTTTGTAATAGCCTCGTTTGCGACCTCCATAAATTAAAGAAAAAGGCAGGGGCCCATTTCAAGCATTTCTTGCGGAAGAAAGAAAAAAGACACGTGCAAGAGTCGGGCATAATTAAAGAAAAGTGGTGAGGGACAAAACAGGAAATTTTGTTCGATGTTACCGCGGTGTACCGGCTAAGTGGCTTACAAACCAATGTTTCTTAGAACCATTGTCGCTGTTTTGACTCTCTGGACTGACCAATACGGACAATGTACTATGTCAAGTAATTAATTTCGTTCCATCCAGTAGTGAAACGTGCTGCTGGACGCAACTAATTGTCTGCTGCTGCCACAATTCCAAAAATTTCAGAAGGTGATGCAGGAAATAGGAACAAATTTGATCAGTCTGGACGGCATTTGAGGTCATCACACTACATTCGCTTCAAAATGATTCAAACAGATAGACGGATAATTATGTACTTAATTCTACAAAGTTGTTAAGTAGTGAGCGTGTACCATCAGGGTATTACAGTGACAGAATTTCGAGAGTCTCCTGTGGACGACCAAAGACGATAAACACTCATCATTGTCATATATCCCTAATAGTATATTTACATCAATTAACTACACATCGCCATGTCCTCGTTGATATTAATACCTGTTATAAACTCTACCAAACCACAACAAATACCATCGTCTAACCAACCCACGAACCATAAATTACTTTCATGACAAACAACCGATAATAAGTTTGACATCCCAACAAAAGGTCACGTCTACGTTCGAGACGGGTGTAATTTTGTTAACCATTCAGTGCAATGGTGTCCAACTGTGATATCTCAAAACTAAATACACCATGGCCCTTGCTCGTTCTAGTACACAATGGCCATATTTTACTTTCAGATATCACATTTTTCATAGTTCTTCTGAAATTTTTCATTGACATAATCGTTTCGATCGCACTGTGGTCCTGGGGTCGACTCAGCCTCTAACAGAAATAAGTACCAGGTATCTTTCCTGGGGGGTAAAGGCGGCAGGTGCCTTACCATTTTCATGTGCCGATTGTCTAAAATTCTGGGAGCCTCAACCTCCTGGAACCCTAAGGGCCTGTCAAGGCCTGTAGTGGGATTGCTTTACCTTTATTAATTTTATTTCTACCGTAACAGTAAATGTTGGCGCGATTTATTCCTCAAGGTCCTCCATCTCCGTCATTCCTATTTAGGACGGGAACCTGTTACACGCGCTTGTACATTGCATAGGGCCTGAAGCTGTTACCAGGAACACAGGCAGCCTGTCCCGGGATGAAAGGAAGCAAAAGGCTTGCACGTTTAAAACATCAGAAACATATACAGATATACGGGATTGCGGAGGCGTTTGCGTGCATATACCGGAGTGAAATGTTTGGGGCGATATGAATTGTATTATCTTATCAAAATGTGACATGTATATATATGTAGCCTACGTGGTTGTGAACATGTCAGCATCGACGGCTATAAGCGCCAATCTGAAATTGGTTTAAGGGTCAAAAAAAGGGAAGGACTACAATAAACAGAAAAGTGTGGTTTCTATGAAGTCCCAAAAGAGCGTTTCGTGATATAGGAACCAATATTCATGGTAGAGAGCTTTAGGTGAATCGAGAGTCTGTGTAAGAGGCATAATGTGTGCGTGAAAAATGCTGACAGATGCTTCGACAAGACAGAAAATAAAGCTTTATGTCATGTAAAAACACAAAACCAATCTTCTTTCTTTAGGGGCTTAATTTGCCCTTTTAACATACACAAACCGATTAAGTGTTGATAACGGAAACTGTCCGTCAAAGGTCGCCAGATGTCTTTTGGAGAAGAGCAGTTAGGAGAAGCTTAAAGTTTGTAGCGGGCCTCGTAGGAATCTACAGAGAATATACGAATTGAAGTAATTACATCGAAAATGGCTGAGCATCTTAAAGGTTTAGGTCTTCCATGAGTGTCGCTGTGAGACCCTAAAATGTCGCAGACTTTAGCGTCATGCTTTCTCAGGTCAAACCGTTTCCAATATATCGTTTCTAAGCAACACACGCGCGCGCTGTCTCATACAAAACATCTCACGACTTAAAAAATGGCAAGTTTATTTACAGCGAGATCCCGCAATTACAGTACTACATGAGCACTGCACTTTTAGAACTTGTCGGAATTTGGATGGCTTCTGTTTATACAGTGACAGAGACTCCGTGTTTTCCAGTCATCATTTAGCATGCAATGTATTTCTGTGAATTCATTCATTCTGTAGTCTGTCTTACGACAGGTCCGTAGCCTCTTCCAAAGCGAGTTCTCCACAGGGTGCGACCTAGTGCTTCCTCTTTCAATTTCCATTATCTTCTCTTTTCCTTAAGGTCACCCAGTAGCTGCTTACGCCTTCTTCCTCGTCTTCCCGTCATTTCTCTCCTCTCTTCTTCTAACTTTCCTTCAATCACGTGTTTTAGAAGGCAGTTTCTACGCAAGATGTGACCAATCCAGTTAGCCTTTTATCTTTTTATTGTATGTAGGATATTCCTTTCCTCCTTGACTCTGTGTAATACTTCATTTCTCACACGATCGGTCCAAATTATCTTCTCCATTCTTCTCCAACGCCACATTTCAAAACTTTCAGATACTTCTGATCTACTTTCCGAAGTGTCCACATTTCAGCACCATACAAAGCTATGCTCCAAATGTAGCACTTATTCCTGTGAATATGTTACTTTAAATTTCTCGCGTGCACCAAGAGAACTTGTGGGCCGGGATAGAGTGGATGGTACAGCGACTACGCTACGGGCTGGACGGTTCGAGTTTCCAACCCCGGTGAGGGAGAGATTTTCCGCACGCGTCCAGAACGACCCTGTGGCCCACCCAGCTTCCTATACAAGGGATACCGGGTCATTCTCGCGGGTAAAACGGCCGGGGCGCGGCGTTAACCACCCATCTTTATCTAGCGCCGAGGTTAAAGAAAGAGTAGAGCTAGGCCTATATCTTTACTCCCCATTTGTGCTTTCATGGCCTGTTGTAAGCCAACTTATGACACTACAGTGCCTTAGGATTACGGTTCGCGATTCCTGCTGTGCAGTATCTAATATTTTATTTCGGCGATCGGGTTTTAAAGTAATCCAAAGAACCGACACGTTATTTTCGTTCACAATCCAAATTTTTCTATTTGACTCCAAGATATTCTTTCCTCACTAAATTGTATCAGCCAAACAGACAATCATGCCGTTCCGAATATTTCGTGACGGACTGATATCTCTTTCCAAATACGGCTCTACATCGTGAACTGATTTTCTTGCTGCTTCACACCGAAAAGTTTGGAAGTAATTATCTTTGAGAACCTAATGCCTTACTCTCTGACAAGCAGAGCTACTAAAGACGTTCAGTGACGACAAAATCTGCCAATACTGTCGAGTAAATCAGACCTAACCTTTCATACACGAACTTTGAGTTCTAAATCTATATGTATGTAGATGTGTGTACATTATTGCGAACGTCGGACATGCGTGTTGTGTTGCTGAGTTCGTGTACACTCAGTATCAAGAGGCCTGAACTAAACAGACTGGTTTTTAGCCTGTAACAAACTATGAGCTGGATGGCAGTCTTGCGTCGATTGCGACAAGAGATTTTTCTGTACTTGAAAAATCCATATGGACTCTGGGCCCCATCCGGCCACCTATTCAATTGATACTGGGGGTTCTTTCCCCTGGGGTAAAGCGACCGGAGCGTGAAGTTAACCACTCATCTCTATTTAGTGCTGAGGTTAAAGAATGAGTTGGATCTCTACCTGCACTCCCCATGTGCCTTCATGGCGTGCACAGGGACAACTTTATCTTTTAGTTTGTCATGTAACAAAGTGCTAAATTCACACAGTAGGATATACCAGGCGGGGGGGGGGGTTTCCAAAAATGTAGAAGCCACCCCAAAATTGTAAGCGCCAGATGGATGACATGATGCAAGTTCCATACTGAGGACCCACAAATATTAGGCGCCATCGTATGAAATTTTGTCGCCCGGGCCACCTGACGCCCGGGATTTGTGCAGTCCCTGGGACAGACCATCTTTACAGATATGAATATAATACAGGCCTTAAACAATTCGTCAAAAACATCAAGTACACTAAACTACAGAAAGTCAGTCGGTAAGTGATCATTGCGAGTTTAATCTTGTATGTGGTACGGCTGAAGGGGAGGTTCAGCTCAAAAAGTTTAAATTCAGTGCCAATTTTTCAGCCTACTGTACATTCTGACTGCTACGTAAAGATGCATTTTTCATTGTCGCAAAATGACGTCCGAGCCATGAAAGGAATTTTATGTCAGCTGTCGTGAAATGAAATCCGTTCCTTCAGTAGAGCGACGGTTTCGACTTACTGGAGGGATCTACCAAATAACCCATTGATGCGTTGTATATCCACGCGTTTTGTGTGTGGCGATTGTGCCTGCAAAGGAAAAAGCCATGTTGCGGACATTAGACATTCATATTCGTTCACTCCGCAGAAATCGGTGTGGAGAACTAGTAGGCAACTTAACGTAAGAAAAACGACTGTTTTGAAAGTCGCTTGGAAGGCCCTCGTCTCCTTGCACATCAGTTGCATAATGTGCAGTAACTGACACTCACAGACTAAGGTGGCTAATGATGACACAGTTGTGAACAGTCGGTCTTCCCGTGAGTCATTTATGTCTGAAAGGGACACTCTCAAAGAAGGTTTACGGCTCGTCATTCTTTGCAGAATCGAAAGTGAGAGGAATCTTCATCTCTGCATGCTGATGGATTATTTAATGCCACAGCTGCAGGAGAACTTTCCATAACAAATTTACAAATAACACTATGCCTTAACGCACTTCCTTAACAAAATTGTATCACACGTTGATTAATTTCTTCCTAATTTATATATTAGTCAATATGTTCTAACCGAAAGCTGAACAATATTTCACACTTACGTTATCTTTTAATTCTATGACATGCACCTTAACAATGATCGAATTCTTTTATAGCTCGATTACCGTACGTCATCAGGAGACTGAATTACGTGATGCGTTTTCGCTCCCAGGTACAAGTTCACGAGCACGAGGATCTGTCTCACAACGCTGACCTCATAACTGCGTCAGCACGACCAGAAGAATGTCTAGGGACAGGAACACCCTTACATAACCAATCTGCGGTGCTTATTCTGTACGCCATCTTCAACCAGCGTTAAGCAATGACAGTAAAAAAGACACATACTTCAGATGCAATTGTTGCACCAAGTGCTTGAAATGAACACATTGGCGCGGGGAGGGGGGCTGTATCCTTTCGTCCTTTAGTTGCCTGCGTTTTGCTATTTCGAAACTACTGAATGGATTCGAATACATTTTATATTGGGGGAAGGAGGTTCAAAGTTATCGGACGAGTTTAATATTCACGTATATCTGTTAAATATATTCCAAACTTTACGCGAAATTCAAATCGGAGCTGTCAGTTTCTGAAACACTACCTCATCGTACGAAAGTCTGTAGGCTCACACGACATATAACAAGGGTCTCCATAAGATGCAGTGTTCATAAATATTCATTCGATTTTTTTTTTTTTTTTTTGACGCAGCATGGATTTAACGAGATACATTTTGAAATGCATTTTCTCAACACTGTGCCATTTGGCCGCTTCGTATTAACTTCTCAACAACAAATTACATGTCCCACATAAAGCATTTTCCAAATGTTTTTGGGAGTACAGCTTTCCGGTGTTTTTACACAGGCTCTTAAAATATTCGGCCATGCGCAACAAGCCATCGTTGTACACAAACAGCAGAAGATCTGCAAATAGGCTGTTGTCTGTTCCAAAGATTCATTCAGGCCTATCCAACATGCGCCGGAATCCATTGCACGTCCAGACAAGCCAGAGGACGTAATGCGTGAATGTAATGGTGGTAATTCGCTTTAATGCAATCGGTAATAATAATAATAATAATAATAATAACGTGTGAGGTTTGAGATTCGTATTGAGCTGACAAAGAAGACTGCAGTTTTTTATGGCGCCATGTAATCTAGGAGATAGTTCCCTCCGTCTTCGAGCGCCCTGCTTCCTCCATCTTCAACTTTCGAAATACTACCAGACTATACGGCGTCACATCACCCAAGAAGACCTTGATCTGCCAAGTCACGGCCGCGAGAACCCCAAATCTTCTTAGTATCCTTCTGCTGCACTCAAAAAATGCGTTGTTTTTTTTTTCTTATTGTCAAAGCCGAACTTTCTTACATTTGCCTAAGAGAGACATCCTGCCATAATTTTAACAGCATACAGTTTCCTTCTGCAGGATCCTTGTATTTTGTTTTCCAGTCAGCGTTCTTTTATTTTTGCGCTCCTTTTATCTCTCTGCCTGTCTGTGTGTGTCTGTATGTCCGTGTACGTGCGCGACGTGTGTTATCCGTTTCGGTTGAAGACAAATTTTGATCACACTTATCAGTGCAAGTCCCTTATCTCTGCTGAACTTACAGTCGTACAAAATCATGCTTAGAATTCCAACAGTAGAGTTCTCTTCACACTTAATAACAAAAGTGATCATTAAACTTTTGTGTAATTATCAGTGTTAGCACAACACCTTGCCTGCTCCCTCCACGTACAAAATACCAGATAAGCATTCCCGAAATTTTAAGGAAATCGTATAGTCATTTAGAATCTACAAATTACATTTTCCGTTATGTTCGTTACATTCTGTTAAGGGCACTGAGTTTCTCCTGCTTCCATTTTTGGAGGACTTGTGTCAGTTACACGCTAATTTTTGTAAGGTCGTGTTTACTTCTGTTCCTTCTTCCACTTCCACTCAAAGTCAATGCACCAACGTCTGGAGCTGCGGTGGGTTACAAACGAGTCTTATAAATTTCTTGATAGCCACGAGGGATCAAACTGAGTTTCCGAAAGGCCAAAGATCAAATGTAACATTATTGATTTTATTACTTTAAGATGTGGGAGAGGCTAAATTCTGTGTCTGTATCAGTAGCTTTCACAGTTACTGTGGCAGCCACACAACATTAGACGCAGTTTGTAATAACAGATGAAGGATTTTGTGTATGAGGGATTCAGTGTCATTGTATAAAGTTGTGAGGAAATGTAAAAAGTATATTTCGGAACTGAATTCTGCGGCACCATTTCCCATACATTTTTCCAGCTTCTAGAGCCGCAAAGCTGAGTCCCGAACTGTCAGTATCATAAAATTGTAAGCGTATTCATGGGCGCTATATGCGACTGAATTCACATAGCTTTTATGCCAAAGATCCGGGATGGTGTTCTGAAACATGTAAGAGTAAAGACCGTATTCGCATTCGTTTCGGTAGCTCCATCTTGCACCAGATCATTCGTATACACACCTCATAACAAGCAGGTATTCTAACAGTACCTCTTTCATTATTACAGTTTTCTATTATTATTATTATTATCATTCCGTACCTTCCCTTCTCGTGTATTTTTCTCCCTTGTCTAGGCGCGGTCGCCAAACGTCGTAATAAGCGGCTGTTAACTTCATCATGTGCGTCAGTCCGTCACTACATCTTCATTGAACAACTCGGCTACCAATGAGTGGATTTTCATGAAATTTTGTTTTGGGGATTTTTACTAAAATCTATCGACCAAATTCAAGTTTGGTTTAAATCGGACAAAAAGTAGTGGACACTTCACATTTAGATCTACTCAAACCGACATCAGCATCTCGCCGTTTACGGATGTGTAAGAAATACAGTATCTCGTCCTTTTCTCTTTCTGTCATATTGCCTCTTCCCTATTTCTGTCCTACTCGCAGTTGCAGTTGTAGTTGCATAACTGTCAGGTGCAGAATGACAATGCCTGTTCGGGAGTGCGTAACAGAGTAACGAGACACGCACATTTGAACCCTTCCTCCGAATGTGCAAGTATTGATCGTGGTGTGACGGCTGTGACCAGTGCACGGTGATCGGCGTCTCAGAAGGGTTAGGCTTATCGCAGGCTTGGATACGGTCGAAATGGAGCCTTTATTCCGTTCTCTCAAACTGTGAAACTTTACTTTGCCTTCTCAGTCAGTAATAATTTGCAGGATGGGGTTTCCACGGTGGTGGAAGTTTGTATGGTGTTATGACAGCACGTAGCCTAGCACGTGTATGTCAATGCTTCCTGCATATTCAGGGTCAACGCTGAAGATGGAGGCAGCATGCTCCCCTTGCACTCTGGTATTCGCCAATAGCCACAGGATATTCTGCTCGAAGACCGCTGTCTTGACTTGCGAAATGTTATTTTAACACGGTTCTTGTAATTTAATAATCCATTCATCTGTCACATGAAACACGTGCTCTTTGTGTAAAATAACAAGCAGTATATAAAACTTACTGTTTGTTTGTATGGCTGTGAAATGTGGTCTGTAGCTTTAAGGGAAGAACATACACTTAGGGACTCAGTCTCTAACAGAAACGAGTACCAGGAATATTTCCTGGGGGGTAAAGGCGGCCGGTGCTTAGGGTTGACAACCTTACCACCTTCATGTACCGATTGTCCGATCTCCTTTAAATTTTTATGGTCGATATTTTTTTTATCACAGAAGGTCCTATAGGCCGCTACGTGTATGAAGAAGCAAAGCAGAACATTCCTAATTTTGCTGGAACCCTCTTAGTGGTTATTTTAGACGCTGTCAGTATCTTAAAATATAGCCTCGATAAATTGAAAATGATATGGTGGTAGGCGGTTGTGACCTAATCGAGATACTATGGCCGGAATTTTACTGTAGTGACTGAGGTAAACCATGAAAACGTCAGTCATAATATCAGGTGTCCCGACCGAGATCCGAACCGGGCAGATTCCGGGTATAAATGTAGATTGTTACCGCTAAACTAACCTGTTCGGATACTGGGAAATACTTGCTAAAATTCTCAAGCTCTGAGTACAATGTATAACATAAAATAGACTTCTGTGAACTAATTAAGTCACTGAAGCGAAACTGTGCTCGCGTCTATGTCATTGCACAAATTCGCAATTGCTCTAACAGCACGGAAGCCTCTAGCCCACACAGAACAACTGCGCGTACTACGGTTGGTCTGCATTCTCTGTCTCTAATAGTGTGTAACATTATACGAGCGCAAACCGCTATTTTCCGTTTTGGGACATAAATGACGTTTTGACCTTTCAGACACACGCCATACAATTATCGGTATGTCCGTGCATGTCCCAGTAATCACTCAGTAGCAGAAGGAAATCAAGTAACCACGTCACAATAATACTTGATGCTGCTAACGTTTTACATGTATGCGTATACACGGTTCGTGTATCGCCATATTAGTTTCTTCTTGAGTTACATCTCACCTCTGTACAGTGTTAGTTAGATATAATCGTACTCAGCGACATTGAAAAGTATTAAAAATGGGTTTCCTGTGATAGGGTTTTTATTTTGATTAAAACGAAAAATAGTTCAATTCTAAGAACGGGCAGTTAATTTGGATCCAGCATACCTGTGCATATACAGGACAGACGTGCAGTGATATCTAACATTTACTGTGTGATGTATTCTGTTACATAATAACTCTTTGTTTCCACCCATTGTACCAAAGACGTATGTACCGCATAGATCATATAACTGACTCCTAATTCCGTGGAGTTTATTCCGATTTGAAAAGCTGATAGTCGTTCATCTGCTAAATAAATTTCTCGCCTTTTATGAAACACAAAAGGTCATTAACTTTCACATCCTATTTCAGTAAGGCTGATTTTAATATTATTCTCCCATCTGCGCGTAGGTCTATCAAATGTTTTCTTACTTTGTGGCGTTCCACACACGTTGCTGTATGTACGTACGTATATCTCAAGTAGGCCTAACCCATACTTGCTACATATCCAACTAACCTTCTCATAATTTATTCTTCTAATAATATCATGTTAATGTTAAAGTACTAATTATGAAGCACCGCGTTTTTTACGATGAGATTTCTCCAAAGTGGAGCTGTGAATTATTGTAGGTCATGAGACGAGGGTGTTTGAGAGGTTTTTGAAAGATCGGAGAACAAAGAAGATTTTAATTTGGATCGAATAGGTCGCTGGGCACATTCGTCAGAGTGCTCTGTGAATGTGCACATTGTGGCTTGTTACAGCAGTCAGTTCTGTTACAGTTCTTATTATTAATATCAGTGGTTTACTTGGCCGTCCTTTCGTCGTGTAACTTTCTTGTGGCCATCATATTTCATACTAATTGCATACTTTTAAGGTAGACAACCTGCCAACTGTGTACTACAAGGTTTTCAAACACTTGTGTGTCTGATTTGGCGTTAAAATTAAAAGTGAGATAAAAACTGTTCTCTGATTAATTTCGAATTAGCGTCGGTGACAGTTTTTAGTGGGTTGTGTGTAAAATATTGAGATTTTGTTCCGCTCGGATTGTTCTATTGGAAGAGCTGAAGTATGTTACTGGAATTTATCATCCGTAACGATTGTCAATTTCATTTTCAGCACTGGATCGTTATCACTGCTAATAATTTCTGTAAATAATACAGAGCATCAACACCATTTATTTTTAGAGTTAATAATTTTACGTGCAGGTAAATTAATGAATACTGAAAACCTGTCGCATAATTCTTGTGTATTTATTTGTTTAATCGGTTTGAAAAATGTTCACCATTATAATACGTGGTGATTAAATTGCATCAGTTCTGTTACATTAACAGTCTAACTTAATATCAGCAGGTTACATTGGTGCCCCTCATTCATTTGCTGTAACATGACCTACGTAAACTGCCTCTACCAACAACTGTCTGGGATATCGTTGTGGTTAGTTTATACTGTAGAAAATATATAAACTAGGTACCTGCATAACGAGACCTGGCAGCCAGAAACAATAGATTAGCCTCTTGGCCATTTGTACTGTTGATCATGCAATAGTTTACACGAGTATATTTAAATGTGAATTAATTAGGCTAATCAATTTTACTAATATCATAGCACCGAGAAATCGAAGTAAATTTTTATATAAGGTACAATGTAAGCTCGAAGACCAGACGATAACAATGACACAGAAGGTAAGGGGAGGGAATGATGCAGTACTAAAGTAGGAACTTGTGGGTTACATTAGGCCATAGGGTTTAATATAAGGGATGTGTAATTCAGAAAACTTGCTGTTAGCAGTCGCAGCCCTTTGTAGCACGTTCTTGACATTCGATTATTATATTATTATTATTATTATTATATTCCGTCGACCTCGGTGGACTAGTGGTTAGCGTGTTCGCCACTGGACCCAAGGTTCGCGGGTTCGATCCCGACCGAGGTCGATGGATTTTTAAGGGTGATAAAAATCCGGAGCACCACTTCCTTCGGAGGGGAAATAAAGCCGTCGGTCCCATGTCATAGATTTAAAAGAACCTTACGGGCATGAATAAAAATGTTACGTAAGCTAAATTCAAAGCCTCCATTTCTCACCCAAGTCTCTGCCTGCCAGATGGCTCTGGCGGACACATCAGGATCGATAGAATCGTCACCAACTGCCACGAATGCGCACGACTTAGTAACCTCGGAAAGAGGAGGCAAGAGGAGGCCCGAGCCCATACAGGGCTGTTGAGCCATGGTTATTATTATTATATTATTATTTCCACTCCCACGTCCATTATATGTTTTCACATTCCTTTACGATTCTGGTCTCATTCGTAATATTACTTTCGTATTTTCGACCTTTTAATTTTTATTAATTGCATATTTTTCACTTGTTAGACCCAAATTCAAGTACGCATATGTCTTACGGTGTATAGTTACCACCACTAACGCTATAAAACTCGAGCGCATTCAGTGGACGTTTGCAGCTCTCTGATATACTCGATTCTTTTCCCCAGGCTGTAATGGCTATAGGTATGCTAATATTCTTCAAATACTTAACGCACTTTACATGAGAGAAGACGTCAGCTTGATGAAATTTTTGTCATTAATATTTCAGTGGGTTGTAAATCTTTTCCACCTCCCATGAATATTACTGGTCTTCGAGTTCCCACTCAGAACCTCAGAGGCTTTCCTTTGTTTCGCGTTAGTCCATCCTTCAAAAAATTGTCCCTCCGCCAGGTGTGCTACTGCGGAAAATTCAGTTTGCAGTGATTTTGATGTCCACAGAAGGCAAAGTATAACAGTGAAATTTGATATTAATTTTATATTTTTAGTTTTATGACGTAAGTGTCCTAATTATTTATTTCAATATTCTTTCGTTTGTTTTGTTTGTGTTTGTTTCATGTCCTGTTTATTTCCTTTCTTATTTGTGTTTGTGTGTAGTGCTGTATCCGTGGGCCATATGGCTGTTGACTCAGCACGTTAATAAACATTATTATTATTATTATCATTATTATTATGCATAGTGTTGGCATAAACAGATGCAGGATATGGAACATGTGCGGTGGAGTGTGAAGTGATCACGAATCTTCCATATTCATAATTTCGATTTCTTTACGTGTATATTATGGCTGGTGTTCTCATGCTTGATCGGAGTGCTTACTGACATACGTATACAAGTTAGTAGTACTGGGATGTTAGTTCAAAGAAGACTTCCTAATCCTTACTGACTTCTATATAACGATCTAAGTACTGTTTTCCGTAACCTCAATAGTAAAAGCACAATTTGTTGCATTATAAAAACCATCAAATTTGATAGTCACGTAAAAATGCAGGTGGGGGTTCCTTCGAAACTTTGGCACCTGTGTAACCAACTGTACGACCTCACGTCTCAGAGGACCGAAATCTCCATGAAACAGCTTTGTAAATGTACGAGGTTCCAAGCTTTCGCCGCCGTATATATGAGGCCTTCGCTGTGCTGGGTGTTACGCTGCGTAGGTTCGTAGTTAGTTACAGACATTGTGGGATGGCCTGTCGGTTTTATCTTGAAAGGTGGAAGATGCATCCAGTAAGTTGTCCCGAAAAGTCGGTAACTAATTACCCACCTACGCTGCTTAACATCTCAGAAGAGCTTCGCAGCCGTTGCACATGCATCTTCAGGACGAACGAAAATCGCTGAAAGCTTTGTATTTCTCATGAAATATATCAGATGCGAAAAAAATAGTGTGTACCTAGTCTCGCCATTTCATTTCCAAGTGTAACAGAGAGAGAAAAAAAAGGAGTAATTTCACTTCTGAATTTTATAATAGGCAATTCTGAGCGTACAGAAGTATTGTTGACAAAACTAATTAAAGTTGGAGTATAAATGTACATTGTGTTTGCTCCTGGTATTTATTTAATACGCAGGTACACAATATATAGACATTTGTTTAAACAAACATCTGATTTATAATATATTCCTTATATAATTTTACAGATTTTGATTTGTAGTATTATGGGGTATAAAGTTGTACAGGTTCAACCTTCTAAGTTGTGCATATAACTTTTTGTTCGTTTTTTACATTATATGTAATAAACCTGTTAGCTCAGTTAGTATAGTTACTGTCAGTATGCTGGATGACCGGAAGCTGATCGACTGAAGTAGCAGGGGTATTTCTGTGTTACCGTATCCAGACCGGATGTTGGAGCCACCTATATCCTGAAATATCATAATCTGGGGGCTGTCTTCAGGAACAAAGCGGCCGGAAAGTAAAACTAATCCCACTAATCGATATCAAGTGCTGAGTGTAAGAATAGCTGGAGCTATCAGCCTGCCTGTACGTACCATAGGGTTTAATTGCATCGTGTTTAATACAGAATGACGTTACATTCACCTTACAATTATGTACATTACAGCACGTGGGGCCAACTTATTATTGTACAAAAACTACTTCAGGAACTTCATAAAGCTGCATTTGAGTTTCGTGCAAACTAAAGGTCATAGAAAACGGATATGGACCAAAATTAAATTCCTCAAAGGGTTCCAATGTATACTTCTGGTTAAAAATATTATCAGAACCCTTTTAGCGGCCCGAGAGGTGAAACATGAGAATTCGGAAAAACTACCACCCCATATGCTGTGCTGTATGTAAAATGTATAAGGCATCCACAATAATTACCGCATGTGGCATGGATACCGTGACAGACATTTTTATAAGTCTCTAGTTTATGTATGTTACGCGTCCGTTACAAAGAAAAAAGTCGTGTTACAGACTGACATGTAATTTGCGTCGACACGACTGTTTGTTAATATTACTATTAGATATTTATAGAGTATAGTAATATTAATATACAGTTATGTCGAAAGCAATTACATACTATCTTGTCTCTCTCTCTCTGTCTCTCCAATGGCTTGACAGCCCCTTGGGGGCCTAGGCCTCCTTATTTTTCGAGGCTTCACGATCACACTTAATTCGACACACCACACCCGGTAGGACTGCTCTGGACGAGGGACCAGCTCGTCACAGAACCTCTACCTGACAACACACAACACTCACAAGAGACAGACATCCATGCCATAGGTGGGATTCGAACCCACGATCCTAGTAAGCGAGCGGCCGCAGACCCACGCCTTAGACCGCACGGCCACTGGGATCGGCATACTATCTTGTAATACTATAAAATACAAAGGGATGTCTAAGATGAAAATAAACGTCTAGAACTGCCTTGTAAGATACGTGTTATACTGAGTGGATGCTCACCAAAGCCTGCAGTAAACCGTTAGCTATGTCTGGGCGTCTGTACTCGTATCACACCAACCGTACACGCGTTATGCAGCTGCATTTATGTTTACGATGTGTCTTCTATTTCGTAAATTCGTCAATTACCAAATCAACTTCAAAATATTCTTACAGTGGTATATTACAGTAATCTTCACTAGCGTTTTGTACATCGCCCATCGTGTTGGGTTTATCATTACCTTTCTGAAACTGGGTCTGTGTTCGTCTTCAGATGGAACGGGGCGAGCGTCTCTAATCTGGTGGACCGTTAGAAAGAGCTAGACTCTATCACTGAGCCCCTTTCCCCAACCCATTCCTCGCATTTTAATAATTTTCTGGCCATAGAGGAAATGAAATCATGTAATTTTTACACGATTATGAATGTCTGTAGTGATTTTTTCTTTCCATAAGTGGGTTGCAAATTGTCTGACGTGCGAGCTATTGTTCTGAACGTGATGTGCCTTTTATAAACTGTACACTGATTGCATGTATGCCTTTAAAACTTTTTACAGAAAAAACAATACCAATTTCAGTCGTTTACAGTTAATAACATGTATATATATATATATATACATATATAGTTGTTCATTAATGTTTTATTATGCTGTAATGTACTTTCATGTTGTCGTACTTTAGTGCTGTACATTTTATTAACTCAAAATTCGAGTTTTATTATTTACTCGTCTTTTACTCTCAGAATAATCCGTTGCAATATTGACAAGTATTTTTAACTTGCTGTAGAATTATAATGATTTTAGTTTGTTCATCAAAGTATGGCGTTAGTTATTTTAAACTTCTGTCTATATTAGAACTCTATAATTTGAAAGTTATAATGATGTTTATTTATCACAAATGTAGGTCCGCTGTTCACATATCTAACAAGTTCTGTTATCACAATGCATGCATCCTCTTTCCCTCCTACTTCATTACATATTCTTCACACCAACAAGTGATTCAAGTAGAAGTTATAGAAATAATGAAATTACATTTGATAAACATGTAAAGTTGTCTAATTAAAATATGAGAATTTACATTGTCAGCATAGTAATTAATTAGTGCAACCTGTTGTGAAACCAGTTAATTAGCGTGCTCGTCTTCTTTTGCAGCTATTACGCCCCCACCCCCATGATCCTCAAGAGTATTACCAGCATTTCGATTCTTACTGCTATGTCATCTCTGTCATGAAGACGTGGATACTAGATAATTTCTGTGACTGATACAGACTGCTAAGTAACCTATTTTTCCTGCTCTCACGATTTGTGAATGAAGTATGTAATACTGTATGAGGTTACCATGGGCTGTGCCATAGCTCAGAAGGTTAGTGACCGGCCTCTCACCGCGGAGACCCGGGTTCGATCCCGGGGTCAGTTAATGTGGGATTTGTGGTCGACAAAGTGGCACTGGGACAGGTTTTTCCCCGAGTACTTCAGTTTTCCCCCGTCAACTTCATTCCACCAGTGCTCCATTATAAGGAAAAACGAAAAAAAAAATCATCTTCATCACAGGGTTGCACGATAAGCCTCAAGGCTGCGGTGCGTCCGTAGCGTCTGCTGCGGGGCCCTTTGAAAAAAGTTACCATAAATGTATGTATATTTTGTTGTGAGCTATGCATGGAAGTATTGTGTGTAGTTCGTACTGTGTGAGACTTGAGGCTGTGACGGCGGTCGTTCAGCAGAGTGGTGCTTTCTGGTGTGTCACACTGTGTAATCTGGTAAAATTCTACCAGGCCTACTGTTCAAAACTGCACTGACAGTGGGTGTCAGTATGTAAACTTGTACACATTAATTGCCGTGTAGTGTTAAAATGTGTATACTGTAGTATAGTGATAGAGTGTGTAATAGTGTGTGTGTATATATACATTTAAATATGTCAGATTGCTCTGAAGAGTGTCATGAGTTACTTTACTGCGGCAGAATTATCACATGATCTTATAGATAAACTCCTCCTCTCATCAGAGAAAGGACTGTGGTCTCGAGAGACTGCAAGACTCTATAACGGTGAATTAAAAATAATTCCATAAATCCTAAGAAGTCTCGAAAGCAAGCATGACTCTAGTGGTTGGAAGGCCAGCAATAAAATTGTTTCTTTCGCTGTAACATCACTGTAATATTCTTTTCAGTTTAACAAACCTATAAAACCATATAAATTTAACACGCCTGGAATTACAATCCACATTTCTCCAGTTAATGATGTTTTGCGGTGTGGTCGAAATGAGCACTCTTTATGGCTCTTACATTAAACGGATTAAGAAACTCAGATCCTGTGTTCAGAAAGTGCAAATGTGAATACTCAGGTCTTCTGTGGTGTTACGTTATATCGACTGGTATATTGTTGCCGAGGTTCTGCAGGATCTTACTGCTTTGATCTTCAGGGTCAGGCAGCCCAAAGGACCCTGAAGATGAAGATACTGCGGTCCTTCGACATGGCGTAACATCACAGACGAACTGAATCTTTATTATCATAGCTCTGAGAACTTCAAATGTCGCAAGTGCTAATGTGTTAGAGTTTGTGAGTTGTGAGGTTTTCACAGCAGTGTAGATGAGGATTCCGCTCTTCTGGTATATGACTCTGCGTCAGTGGGTAATAGGACCTCGACGTTTCGAGGCAACTGAGTGGCCTCATTTGTAGCAGCAGAAATATCCAGTTCCTCTTGAACGTTATGAGCCTTTAAGAAGAAAACACTGCGTTGTCTCGACGTCGGGATCCGATTATCCAGTGACACGGCGTCGTATTCCACAATAACTGAGTCCGTGCTAAAATTTGTGCAATTAAATAAGAAATTTGTTTAGATATCCGGTGTACGTATATCAGAGAGACATCAGCATTGTTTAGATATCCGGTGCACGTATATCAGAGAGACATCAGCATTGTTTAGATATCCAGTGTACGTATATCAGAGAGACATCAGCATTGTTCAGATATCCGGTGTACGTATATCAGAGAGACATCAGCATTGTTTAGATATCTCGTGTACGTATATCAGAGAGACATCAGCATTGTTTAGATATCCGGTGCACGTATATCAGAGAGACATCAGCATTGTTTAGATATCCAGTGTACGTATATCAGAGAGACATCAGCATTGTTCAGATATCCGGTGTACGTATATCAGAGAGACATCAACATTGTTTAGATATCACGTGTACGTATATCAGAGAGACATCAGCATTGTTTAGATATCCGGCGTACGTATATCAGAGAGACATCAGCATTGTTTAGATATCCGATGTACGTATATGAGAGAGACATCAGCATTGTTTAGATATCCGATGTACGTATATGAGAGAGACATCAGCATTGTTTAGATATCCGATGTACGTGTATGAGAGAGACATCAGCATTGTTTAGATATCACGTGTACGTATATCAGAGAGACATCAGCATTGTTTAGATATCCGGTGTACGTATATGAGAGAGACATCAGCATTGTTTAGATATCCGGTGTATGTATATCAGAGAGACATCAGCATTGTTTCAAAACTTCTTGTGAGTGCGTGTGTGTGTGTGTGTCACTGCGGTCGACCAACCAGCTCGTTTTGTAACACACCCTTCGGCTTTAAAGACGGACTACGCATGTTTGCATTTACGCCAATAATTATATATGTAAATCTTCTATTTGCTAGGCACTTCCCTGGCACCAAATAACAGCCTGGAAGTGAAGAGTACTGTTTTCATAGTCACCGCCGTGATAACTTGAATACCTCACAACAGTGGAAATGTATAATCGTAGTCTCATGCATACGAAGTTAGGGTTTAAGTTGTTTCGCTTTAATATCTTTAATAATAATGGAATACATTTCGTTTAACTTTATCCAATTCGGGTTTAGTTAAAGCGATACGTGAACTCGAAGACAGAGTGATTTCCTACTCCCTCCCCATGTTGTTTCGACAGTGTTCGCCGTGCGTAGGAACGCATTCCCGACTTAAGTCGAGCACTACTCTCTGATGCCCTTAGGGACTAAATTTGCTTTACGTATATCGTTTCAATAGGAGCGTATCGATAAGTGTCTGAAATCGAACTCTGGCCGTCAATTTAAGTTAAAACCAACCAATGCACAAGATTATTAACAGAGTAAATGTATTTATACCCCTACATACGTTTCGGCAATGAAATTGCCATCCTCAGGTGGCATTCATCAACGAGTCACAAGCAGCATCTACGGCATCCAAATACACAACAGTTGGCTTTACAATAGAAGCACTCACGCAGCTTATAATATTAAAATGTGTAGATCCATAAAAATATAAAACCAAAAATTAAGAGGTCTTAATTGCCGAACCGTATGTAGGGGTTACAAACACATCTTACTGTGTTAATGATTTTGTGCATTAATTGGTTTTAACTTAAACTCACGAAAAAGCGCACGGTACATACAACTTAAAAATCTGGCCGTCAAGTTTTCAGTGAAGTCTCACGTCCGTTTGTAAGCAATGTACAAGGATGTAATTACATTTACTGTGATATTAAAACGGCAACGCTGCAATGTATGTGGAAATCATAGGACAATTAACGTGCGGCACTTAATTCCTGTCAAAATATTTCCATTGTAAATCCTGCAACTTCTTGAAACAGCAACGGTATTTTCCTGTCATAAATCTCAATTAATTAAATTCCAGACTTTGATAATGTCCTTATACAAACGTCTATGCTAAGAGAGCGGGAACGTGACAGTTGTGGTGTCAAGCCAATAAATGGCATAAACGTGTTTCTACCCGTCATATAATTAATTTACTAAGTTTCTAGAACTATCTTAATTAATCTCCTATCAATACATTGAAATTAAGATTTAATGGCTATTAGCTGGAGCACGCCACATAACTTACGTGAGAGTATTCCGGGACGTATCATGGAGCACAATGCTTTCACAATCTCTTGTACAGACATGGATTGGAATTCGTTAATGCCGGCCTTGTGAGATTGTGCGCATTATTTATTTGTCTTTTTTCTTGTATTTAGAAGCGGGACCCTCAGTGGTTTGCATGCGAGGGATACAGAGTTCTGTATTTGGCAGGTTATTTAAACTGTAATGTGTTTATTTTTCAATAACGCAACAGCCCCGAGTGGGCCAGGGCCTCCTCATTATCGAGGCTTTACGATCACACTCAGACACACCCACTCAGACACACCTCACTCGGTAGGACTCCTCTGGACGAGTGATCAGCCCGACGCAGAGACCTCTACCTGACAACACACAACACTCACAAGAGACAGACATCCATGCCCGAGGCGGGATTCAAACCCACAATCCCAGCAAGCGAACGGCCGCAGACCCACGCCTTAGACCGCGAGGCCACTGGGATCGGCAGAGTGAAATGTATGGTTTTCCTTAATATATAAATTCAGAATAGTAAATTAAAATTGATCTCAACTGCTTCCTTCCACACACCTGTAATCCCTCATTCATAATCATTCTACAGTCATCACCTACATACACTACACAAAACGTCATACAGGGACAAGATACATAATGGATCGAATGCTGCCCTACATGTTTATGTACGCAGACGAATGCCGCAACAATATACTGAGCACACAATTCTAACAATCTCCTATGACTTTATTTTTTATATATTTTACATAAACTGGAAAAATCAGTATGATACTATGTAATGCTTTAATACTATATTTACCACCCTGCACCTAGAGCTTAGCTGCTGAATGCTGTATTTAATGATTATTACGGCTGTAAATTTTTATATACCGGCAAGTTATAAATTTGGTGTATGAATTCCCTGAGGATGGTACAGACGTGCCGAAACATGTAGGAGTAATGAAAGACCATACTTTTAAAAGTGTAACTTGTGTATTAAGTTGGTTTTATAAATGCATATCAAGCAAAATGCACGGAACGAATAATTTCAAAACGTTCTACCGTAACCTATTTTATTCAAAGGCATGAATTGGTATTGAGATGCTGGTCGTGTAACCAGACTGTTCGGTACAGTTAATACTAGAGCTCGTCACTGGAAGCGATCCAGTTTACATCCTGACAACTGCTTCCATAAGTTCAATCTTCTCCTTTATCTTCTTTTATTTCTCATCTTCTTTTCCTCCTTCTCGTATTGACTATGGAATCAAATTACGTCACGACTTGATCTGTCCTAGTCGTCTTATACGTAACCTTTGTATTTGGTTACAAATTCTCTTTTCCACAATTAAAAGTCACCTAGCGACCATCTTATCAAAAGATAATGTAATTGTTTTCCGAATGTTAGCAGTGTATTGAAAATGTCACAGTAAAATAACCGAGACTCTTGTCCAGATGCAGTAAGCAGTCGATATTTTGTCGCAAATATTCTCTCATGAAATACGTATTAAAATGCGTTCGTACCCGACGTTTTAATAATAGCCATGCTCAATAGTTCTGCGCAATAATTCAGTTGGGGTCAATGCATAAAGTACTTTTTTTTCAAGGGCAAGCATTTTAACTCTTCGGTCGTAGTCGGCTCAGAATCTGCAATTGAGCCTATTCCTAAAGAGAAAAAAATAAAGAGTTTTGCAAATATGTCTCGTATTGTTTAAATATTACTTTACATTTTTCTTAGAATAATCTTAACAAAGGCATATTGAACTTTTTAATGAAAACAGGGGACTCCCCGCAACCGGCCCTCCGATGTAGAAATACTGGTCTGTTAATAACGGAATTAAGACGGGTATAATGAGCAAACAGCGTATGTGTTAAAAGAGAGGTGAACTGTGACAAAGCTTTCATCTCGCTGTTTCAAGATGTGCGCCTGCAACATACTGCCGCCCAGTAAGTAAGGAGTGGCAAACATGAACCTGGAGGTTTCCTACTTTGGAAGACCTGACCTGGCTTTAAATGGCTAGAGCATTTGTACACTGTTGCTTTTTGTAATGCCTTCCTTATAATGTAATGTTGGCCACACGTTTCCATGTGCGCCAACTGTCATCACATTTCATGTTTATCCTTCTAGCATCAAGAACAAATCTGAAAGTCGATGCCGTGTTCAGACCTTGCCATCCGTACTGTGGAGAGGCCAGATAAGCCCCTGATGGATATTTATATTCGCAACAGGCGAAGTGAAAACATTATTGCACTCAGTAACACAACAATCCTTGACTGACATGGAAGCATTCCAGTGTGTTTTGAAACTTGTTGTACGAACCTGATTCAATGGATTTGATTTTATGGGCCCTCTTTATTTGACAGTCGGTTTAGAGCTTTCAATCTGCAATCAGAAAGGATTCACTGTTGGACTATTGAGCGAAATACAGTAGGCAGGGCATGTCACAACGCAGAAGAGGGAGTGGAAACTGAGTGTGACCCTTTGGGACTTAGTTTGTCTGCTGATTGCCGTAGACACATATTTGTCCATGGATTAGTAGAGCATGTTATATCTGAAGATTACAGGAGTTATAGCCTGTGTTCACGAATTAAAATTAACATTGATTATGTTAAAATAAATAGAATGTGATAACATTCATCTGCCAACTGTTAGACAAGTATTCTTCTTCTACTCTGAAGACATAAGAAGCGGCTTCCTCCGAAATGTTATTCACCATCTACCAGTATTTACGAAGTCACGCCCTACAATACCGCCATTTTAACACCGTCTTTAATCCTTTATATCACGTGATAACAGTAACACCTTTCGTCTTAATTATGTACCTAAAATATAATATTATGTCAAATTATTTAATATCTTACGCATAATACTCGTACGTATTAGGTAGGCACTTTATACTCACTTTATTGTCAGGCAAGGATTAGTAAGCTGTAATTCATTTTCATATTTTTTAGCATGATAAGGAAGCCTACGGCCGATCCCAGTGGCCGCTCGGTCTAAGGCGTGGGTCTTCGGCTGCTCACTTACTAGGATTATGGATTCGAATCCCACCGGGGGCATGGATGTCTGTTTCTTCTGAGTGTTGTGTGTTGTCATGTAGAGGTCTCTGCGACGGGCTGGTCACTCGTCCAGAGGAGTCCTACCGACTGTGGTGTGTCTAAAATGTGTGTGATTATGAAACCTCGACGAAACGAGGAGGCCCAGGCCCATATAGGGCTGTCGAGCCATAGAGAAAAAAAAAAAGAAAGAAGGAAGCCTACGAAACTGGTAATTAATTAGAATGAAAGACTTTTTGAGAGTCATGAGAGATTTGTGGCCTTTGTTAAAAATATAGATATGTGCTTTAGTTTGAGGTCATTATTAAGGATATACTACCTAGAGGCATACTGTAGTTGGAGGTTATTGTTAGGACTATGAAAACTTACTTTGAGTTCGGAATATGATTTTGTCTTTCATTTGCCTTCATGTTGAATTTGTTGCAAATAGTAGAACGCTGAGACTTCTGTTTGAACAGGAAACTTGTTGGTGGTGTTGAAGTTTCTTTCCCCAGGTGCTGGACGATGGGTTTAACTTTCATGCCCCTTATATTCCCTCATATCTTGGTACTTGGGTTTTAATAAGTTATAGAATATTCAGTCAAATTAATTGTGCACACGTTTATTGCTTTTCTGCCTCTCTTCCACAGTCGCTACTTGCTTGCACGTTGCTTTTAATAAAGATAGAGCTGAGGCAACATCATTAAACAGTTTCTATTGTTGTAGGCTCACATTTCTGTCGTCATTCGACGTAACTGTTTTTCGATATTATACATTAAATCAAAATAAATCTCGACCTCAGCAAGGAGTTGTCCAACTAGAAGACGGTGCTCATGCTCAGACGGTTATCACGGGGGAAACCAGGGTCATTAAATTCATTTAAAAATTTATTTAAATGTGCGGAGAATCTCTGTCCGCAGTCATTAAAAGAGAGAGATGTGTTTATAAGAACGTCCCGGATCCACTCGCACACACAAGCGCGCGCGCCCTTCTCTGTACCAGCTGAGACAAATGCAAGTTTCGCACTTCATCCAAAAACATATCTTTTAGAAAGCGCTTCCCTCTTGGGATGACGAGGATCGAAGCTCGGAAATTGGCATAAGGTTTGTAGACGAATTCTTTTAACTAATGGGAATGAGATGATTTGGCGTGCAGTGTGTTCAGGGAGCACGAGAATTTCGTACAAAGTAGGATATTGGTCGGGACACTTAAATGGTAGAGACTGCGTTGCAGATAGATCTTGGAGAAAGCTGCTTTAAGATGATAACTGTAAGATATTCTGCCGGCT
Source organism: Reticulitermes speratus (assembly GCA_021186555.1). NCBI lineage: Eukaryota > Metazoa > Arthropoda > Insecta > Blattodea > Rhinotermitidae > Reticulitermes > Reticulitermes speratus. Next base: position 28,024,845 of record JAJKFL010000013.1, on the reverse strand, counting down.
CAGGAGATGGTCCGGTGCTAAGCCTAGTGAATACGATAACCATCCTACCGGTTTGAACCCTTCCAGTAGTGAGTGTTTCTTAAATACGTCCACTCTTCTCGTATGTTACTATTAGCATTGTCAGGAATTTGAAATTCTTAGCTTAACTGTTAAGCAATTATATGTTTTGTGAAAGTCGGCGCATTGAAAGCCATACTACGAGGGGCAGTCAAAAAGTTCCCGAAATGGTGGTAATATACTGTAATGGTAGGACACACGGCAACGCTTACCTAATCACCTTCAAAGTAGGACCCTTGCGCACACACACACTTGCTCCATCGATCCTGCCATTGTTGGAAGCACCGGTGGCAGGCTTCTTTTGGAATCTTCCGGAGTTCGGCAATCGCATTCGATTTGATGTCCTCCATGGTTGCGAAACATGTCCCCTTGAGGCCCATTTTCAGAGTAGAGAACAGCCAAAAGTCACTCGGAGCGAGATCCGGAGAGTACGGTGATTGGGTGATGACAGGAATGTTTTTCTCGGCGAGGAATTGTTGTTCGCACGCTGTTCGAACTGCGACTTTGCGCCGAATGACCAACACTCACGTCTAACTCAAACGGAACAGTAACGACACTGCACGCCGAAACCTGTCCAGACCTGTTGCACCTGCGAGCAGACATGCTGAACTCCCCACCACAACAATGTGTGCGCTATCTTATCTGTCATTCTCCGTCTGCAGGGGAATTCCGGGAACTTTTTAACTACCCATCTTATAGTTAGAGGCGCAAATGAAATTTTACTCGCGTGTTGCTACATTTTTCATCCGACTTGGATAGAATTTCGCACAGAAGATGTCCAGACAATTTGAGTGACTGAGTTTAATGATGATCGGCGCAGTGGAAGCCGTACTTAGGGGTGTAAATGAATTTCTTCTCGTAATTATCGCGTTTGTTGTCCAATTTTGGTGCAGTTCGGTACAAGATATCTGCACATTATGTTGTTGATCATTTATGAGTTTCGTGACAATCGGCTTAGGGAAGGCGACGTTTTTCTTATTGGCGTAAACGTAATTACATTCCGTGTGTACCATGAGAACGTGCGATACTTTGGAAGCGAAAAAACGCCTGATAGCGTCTGCATACAACGTCACCGCGTGCCATGTTGTTACGAGATTGAGTATATATTACATCGTTAAAAGTTGCTTTTAGTAATGGTTCACCTTGGGTTCCTAGATAACTGACAGCAAGAGAGGTAACGGTAAAATGTGTCCCTGTTCTTAAGTATGCACCACGTCATGAAGAAGTATTGAGTACCGGAGTTATGCTGCGCACATTTCTAACCTAGTCACTAGATGGAGGTGGGTGTGAGCGTTACGCCTCGGCCTTCTTACCCACAAGGTCAAATTGTGTACACTTCCTTTCCAGTGTCTGACAAATACAGAAAAGCTGATCAATAGGCCACCCTGATCCTTCTCAATAATATCTCAGACTTAAGGATTGAATCTTCTTAGAAGAATAATGAACACTTTTCTATATGAAATTGATAACAGTGTTGACAGAGGTAAAAGGCAAAGTCGTTTCTGTGCTTTGCTAAGCACAACTCTATGAAAATGTGTGGGGGAGTGAGGTAGGGCCCTACACATACTGCGCCTTGTCAGTAGATGGCGGTAGGTTATCAGCCTCACGCCCAGGCCGCTTTACTCCCGGGGAAGAGGAATGAGGCTTGGTGGGCTTCGGAGCCGGTCTGGACACTGTGAAGGGGAAATGAATCCTTTTCTATGCCGGGCATCGATTTCTGGATTGTCCGTCTGGTAGCCTAATGACTATATCGACTGAACTAGCCCGGCTCCCATTAGAGTAATATTCCTCGATAATTATTCATAGCAGACTGTTTTATTGCCATTCTAAGAGAAATTCCTTCCACTGCTGAAGCGGGTTGTCCTTATGCCAAGTGAAATTAATATATTTCTGGATCTGAGAATGCAATACTGAATCACTACGTAGCATAAGAAGGAAGAGTGTGTAGCCTAATACAGCATGTTCTTTCACAGGATGCTAGCACTCTTCTCCTGAAGTCACCATAATGAGCCGTGACGATGTGAACATCCGCCAACACCGCAGCCGGCTCTTGCAGCTGGCAGAGTCGACTTCGTCCAACAGCAGCGGCAAGAGGCGCGGCTTCAGCAATGCCCAACTGCTGCGGAGCAATGGTGGCAGCAAGTTGCTACAGGAGTTGGTGCGCAGTGACCCCAGCTACACACCCAACATCGAGCACCTCGTGTTCCCCGACAGGCGGAGCAGTGCCGTCACCTCGCCCATCACAGTCACCGCTCCTCCGAAAGCAAATTCCAATTCCAAGCCGACTCGCTCAAGGCTGGCGGAAGTGTTCGCCCTCAGTAGGTACTCGCACCACTCCCACCAGGGAGGCAGCGTCGACTCCAAAACCTCGAAGTCGTCGGCGTCAACCAAAACCAGCAAGTCCTCCAGGAAGTCACTGGGAAGCGTAAGTTGTAGCAAATTCAGAAAACTGTCATACCAGAATCCCAAAATCCTGATTCCCCATCCCCTTGGTCCAGATTTCCGTTTCAAGTAGTTACACCTGCTTATTTATATATGAGGCTGTCCTTGGGCCCGGGACCACTCCCAAGGCAGTCTAGGTGGTGCAAAACGTGACAATAAGTTTGTTTCGACGTTTCCCTCGGGAAACTCGACATATTGAAGACGTGTCGTTCCCACAAAATAAATTAATGTGTAATGGCACATTTTCATATACAGTTATTTTAGGCCATTTCCTAATAAAAACTGTTATGGGTGGCGGTGGTCTGTCTTAAAATGTCCGTGTTTATTTCAACTTATGTATGTCATATGTGGACCTATAACTAGACCTGCATTAGTTTCACCTTTCTTTAGAAATGATTTGCGAGTCATCTTATACAGGATCAGATGCTTTTGGGCCTTTCAGATCAAAAGGGTATCCATAAATGAAGGAGAGGATACAAATTGTGTTTGAAATTTTTGCTCATGTACATTGATTTTCCAAAGTAGGATTTCGTGCTGTAATAAATTTTGCAAACCACGGCGTCGCGGGTATTGAAGTTCAGAGTTACATTAAGCTTGTAAACACGTAATAACAATTTCAGTTTCACGACCGTTTGCATTCGCTCAGACGTTTAGTCAGTTACCAGAGTCGACTCTTAGTCACTAATTACATAAGAGATTCGACATGATTCTCATCTACCTTTGTCATGTTTTCAGCCAATCTCAGAAGGTTTTCTTAATTTATCAAGTTATATACATTAAGTTAAGCGGTAAAGTCCTTTGCCTTGAGGCTGTTTTCAAGTTGAACGTTAAACTAATTTAAAAGTTTTGAAACTTGCTAAGAGATAAAATTGATGTCTTATACAACCTACTTATCGCTCCATCTGTATCACTACAGTAAAATTCCCATTTCCTTTTTCATGTTCACGAAAACGACATTAAGCCATTTTAATACGATGCGGTTTCTGTGTGTTCAACGTTGAATGTACTGTGAGCTGATGAATCTCTTGTTATTTTGTGATACTCACAGATTCCCCCTGTGTAACCCCTGGCTACTACCGGGTGCAACCCCTTAAATCAAGTAAAACCCTTACTTAGAAATTAACAGCAGTTGTTTACATACATAGTTATGTTCTACAGACTGAAGCTCTATCCTCACTTACCTTTAACATAAATACATTAGCTACATCGACGTTCATTTCTACGCCACGAAGTCTTAGCTTAATGCTCCAGCCACCTTTATTTCGCTGAAGAATACCTCTGTATCTGTTGTATGGGATTCTGGGTATGCCCCGTGACAATCTGTGCGGGATAGAGAAGAAAAATGTCCTTGCCGCTACGGGGTACAAAATTCTGATCGTGCAAACTTACGTGCGGAACAATTATGGATCATTTTAATCAAACGATACGTATTGTTTCTTTTAAAATGAGAATCACGAACATGAGAAAAAAGTTCAAATTGTTAATTATCTTTACTGTATCCAGTGGATTTAAGCACGTGTGTCGAACTGTCCTTATCTAAAGGCAAAATTCCGCTGCACCTTGGATGCTGAACAAAAGTATTTTGATTTCTTGTACCTTAAAATCCCACGGACCTACAATTCCCATGTAGCCTGCACATAAACCTCTGATCCCGTTCAGGTCAACGTTGTTTGACTAACAAGCAGTGTTTTTCTTTTCAAATTCTACTGCACTATTTTGAGCCGTGCCATGGCTCAGGCTGTTAGTCGCCGGCCTCTCACTGCGGAGGTCCGGTTTCGATCCCGGGTCAGTCCATGTGGGGTTTGTGGTGGACAAAGTGGCACTGGGACAGGTTTTTCTCCGAGTTGTCGGTTTTCCCCTATCAATTTCATTCCACTTGTGCTCCGTTACTTGTAAAATTTGGTAAAAAACGTTTCATCTTCATCATAGGGTTGCACAAAAAGCCTTAAGGCTGTGGTGCGTCCGTAGCATCTGCTGCGGGGCCCTTCACCATGCAAAAAAAGAACCGCACTGTTTTGAAGGTAAGTGGCGATTATTTATGAGTCTAACTTCGTCGGGTAGAGTCCTTCTTGAAATTCTAATAGACGCCCAGACGATCAAGAAACTCCCCGGTCTTTATGGAACCCGAAGGTTCATGGCCGTGTTTACAGTAGCTCGTCTTTGGTGTATCACCCTCTCATCTACGGATACCTTCCTCAGTGGTAGCGTGCCTTTATGTTTTGCGACTGATGTAGCTTTCTTGCATTTCGCATCTTCCGCATGCGAGTGACTAGACAAGAAGTGGTCACACAGTTTTGGAGGGAAATATTCCAGGACGATACCACTTGGAAGAACGAGGAGATTGCTGGGTAATATTAAAAATTAATTTGTGTTAATAGTGTGCGAGATCCTGATGTACATACTGGTTGAAGATCGTTTACAATGGCGTAAATATTACTGAAATGGATAATAAGACAATGAGTTTGTGAGGATGTTAGTTGAGTTGAACTGGCCCAGGATTGTATCCAGTTTTGGAATTTGATACGAGCCGGTTGTTTTGTTAGTGGTTATTTTATTGCTTACCTGTTTGGTTAGTTAGCCTGAAAGTAAATATTGGTGGACCTGCGTTGCATCTGGTGGCAACAAAGAAGGCATACAGAAGTCAGATGAAGGTACTTAATGCGCACAAGCTGTAATATTTACAGAAACGTTACTTTTACTATGAACGTGGATGTGTTAATTGGATTGTATTTGCTCTTGGTGCAGATCTTGATGTCTTCTAAGGATGGTGTTGGTGGCGGTCGTGGAGTAGGCGGAGGTCATCAGCCTACCGGCGGCACGGGCCGGGGCGAGGGGCCTCGGCGGTGGGCGAGCGAAGAACCGGTCCTACAGCAGCCTGAGACACGCACAAGTCCGAGCCCCGACAGCGGCAAAGTCTGGCGTTCTTCCGAGCAGCAGCAGACACATAGGAGCGACCTCTCGCCGGCGCAATCGCAGCAGGACACCGCGGATATGGCCACCACAAGGTACACATTGTAGTGTTGCTAAGAAGCAAGTGAACTGGTTCTGATTGGTTCTCGTCAAAGGAACCCCGGGAAATAATTTACGTACGTGTTAGTCTTTAACAGATTGTAGCAGATCCGTCGCCTACAAGACAGATTTTGCGATAATTTCCTTTTATAAATATGATTAGGAATGAAGTCATCAGTGTTCTAGTATATGAAGCCGTGCGGACTAGTATATAGCTACCAACATTTCGGGCAATCTTGTTGCCTTCAGTTTCAGAGTGGCCGAATTTTACACAGCGTCGTATTAAAAAAATGGAAGCTTCATCAACACCGCTGTAAGAACCTAAAACCTTGCACAATTAGGAATACCTAAGTGCAATTATTCCGTTTAATGCATAACTAGGTGACAAATACGAAAGTGTTTCACAGATAACTCAAATGTGTGTTCGCGTGTAACGTCCACAAGACATTTGTTGAAAACATAGCATTACGCGGTTAGCTCGATGTTACTTCTGTGTAATCCTTTTGTAATTGTGGAGGAAAACATATTTTGATGCCAGTTGACGCGCTAAAAGTGAAGCTACGATGTTGTTTTGTTTGCTGTCTCGTTCTGGCCTGCCACTTACAGCAACAGACATTACAGTAAGTCACAGGGCTATGACAGAGTGCAGATTAAGATTTAAAAGACCGTGCTCCGTTTAACATGTATAATCCAGAATGAATACTCTTAGACATAGAACGGGGACCAAGATGTCATGGTGCGGGTTTAAGACTTTAAATATTTCACTGCTAACTCGAGCTGGAATTCAGAAATTGAAATTAATGTCTAACTGAAATATAAGTGACGGGATGTTACAGCAACGAAACGGTACCTTCTTTGGATGTACGAGTATAAGCTGAAATCCATTTCTTTCAACGTCAATTCTCGTTGTTGTTCTACAGTGGTCATGCTTGGGGGGGGGGGGGGGGGAGAAATGGGATTAGTTAACACCATGGATGTTAAATTCGGCTTAGCCACCGTATTAACTTAAATAACTTTCATATTTTAAAGTTTTGTTATTGTTTTGTTGTTAGTGTTTTTATTTCCCGTGCTTTCAACCGTACTTGTTTGCATAACGTTGAACGACGGTACGATTATGAGCGCTTAATTGAAGCGACAGGGACGAGGCCATGGAGATGGATTTTAACGTACGTCTACAATTTTCACCATTCGCGAAGTTGTAGGTTATCGTGGCGGTGACTTAAATTGGGGTTTGGCGCCGTATAACCTGATAGAATTTTTCGACGTTTCGGAGGAAGCTGCCGCATCCATCTTCAGTCAAGAGTTCTTCTGCTTTAAAGCTATAGGCAGCGGGTTTCTCCATATTGTTATTAAGTTTCTTCCAGACTACACGGCGTCACGTCCTGTAAGTCGTTTGATTAGAGGTACTAATGAACTAATAAACAGAAAGTAAATCTGACTCAGTAGAATCATAGAATCAGTAATACTACTGACATGAATACTGGTTTTTTTGGTCTTCATGTCTGTGCGGTACCTGTGTAACGATCATGAAAACTGTGCGGTTTAGGCGGTTAGTCGCCGAACTCAGACCGCGAGGCCTTCCCATGTGGCATTCGTGGTGGATAAGGTGGCACCGGAATATCCCCTTAACTGGTGGGCAAACCCCTGTTCATATTCGACCATTATACCAGGCCGAAAGTACGAAAAATTGCCGATATTTTAAAACACCTCATAGTTTTATATGTACTGTCTGTACCTGCCTTTCCTCTCTCCTTCCTTCATCGTCTTCCATGGCTTCTATACCGGAGAACAGGTAATGACACAAATTAGCATTATATTCGACATCTTGGATGTCGTTTTAGGTATTCTTTAATCATGTTTAAGAAATTATTGGCTGTACTTGAATGAATTTACGAGAACATTATGTTTAAATTATGACTAATAATGCCGTAATGTTGGTAGTAGTGTGTCATGTGAAACATATAGGTGCTTTTAAACTCTTTTAGTAGCAACGCCCATTCGCACAGGCAGAGGTAGAATCAAGGTTAGTGGCCGGTGTAAAACCAGCATCCCACTCTGTACCGGTCCGGTCAAGTGCAGAGGCTTGCAAGGGGAACAATAGCCACTCAGTATTATATTTCGCCCTCTGTTTCATGGACATTGAGTCACAATGTATCAACCACTCAATTGAGATATGAGCGTGGTGATTCTAAATGAGGACTGGTGAAGTAACAGCTTTGACAGGCACATTTTTACACACGTGTAATGAGCGAGGAAATTAATTAATAATGCATACAATAAGGTACGATAAGTTGTGGCCTACGTGTATATTCGGAACATAAATATTTTGTGCTTAAATTTGTTGGGTTCGTAAAGATTTTATAAATAAACGAACCGACATACGAAAGGAAGATGCTTGAATTCAAAAGAGCTGTTGTGTTGCAGCCGTGCCTTAACAGACAATAGGCCTATGTTCCTATAAAGAGTACGTGACAAGCTTCAGTTGCTGTTGGATGCAGTCCGCACCCAGAAGTGTCGAGCTTCGGCGTAGTGACGAACTCTCTCTGCTGCAGTTATTTCAGGAACTCTAACGAAAGAATGTAAATTAAAACAAGGTAGCTGCGTGACGTATACTTTCTCTGCCTCATGACGGTACTTACGTCAACAAGTGTTAAAGCTGTGACAGCATGGTGAACTTTATGTTCCGACGTACTCGTAAGTTTCATGTCAGAAGACGACATGGTTGTAACAGTGGCACCGTACACGTGTATGCACAACGTTTCTTCAGTATGCACGGTTACACTAAAATATGTGCATGTGACTGTCGCCATGTCCGTACTCTGCATTTACTTACGTAACTGCTACGGTAAGAGTTCACAGAAACTAATCGAAATTTTTCGATTTTGCGGTGGGTGACTTTGAAGTACTCGTACTTATGGTTCTCATACTTTAACCATCTTGCCACCATACAAAATTACTGTACATTACTTTACACGATCATGTATTGAAAGGCAGTAATGATGTCGACATCTCAGCAGTTCACACTGCCGTCCTGTCGTTGATAACAGGAAGTTTAAAATGCGCTGCTGTTAGATCATTGCCGATGGTATGATATTCGTATTGAGTTTCCTCTCAGATCAGCCTGTTGGTGTCTCTAACGTCCATGTATGTTTTCCATGTATGTGTTTGTATTAAGATAACGATAGAAAAAATTGCAAGAAACTCATTAACATATTTGCTTAGGAATATTAAATTGTCACTTCAAGAAAAGATTTAATCTCGAAAAAATCCTTGAAGAATCAAGTCTTCTGAGATGTTGCGACATTCGTCATCCTGTAGTTTGTCTTACGACAGGTCCATAGCCCCTTCCAAATCGAGTTCTACACAGGGTGCGATCTAGTGCTTCCTCTTTAAATTTCCAGTATCTTCTCTTTTCCTTAAGGTCATCCAGTAGCTGCTTACGTCTTCTTCCTCGTCTTTCCGTCATTTCTATCCTTCCCTCTAACTTTGCGACATATCCACTGGTAAATATTTATTGAGGATCGGAGGATCGTGGTTCCTTCATTTACAGAATCAAGTAGTCCAGGTAGACTCTTCTTTACCGGTCGATACATCCCAACGTACCAGAAGGTCTGTTAGAGCCTTTCATATCACAAGATGTTTCCTCTCTCTAAACTGCATATTGTTCTTAATCTTTGGAGAGGACATCCTGTTGTGTTACACAAATTTGTATTGTTCTGAACACGAAAAGCGTTACGAATAATAACACGCTTACGTCGGAATATTTCAGAGGTGGATCGTTTGTAGGGGTGCACATGGCATAGCAACTGGCCCTGGGCACACCAGCCTGTAGCCCTGGGTTCACACTCACTCACAAGTAGTCTTCTCTTTCCTAGAATTCAAATCTCCCCGTCGTCTAGACTCCGGGCATTCGACGTGCGGCGCGCCAGAAAATTTTAGAAAACGATTTTTTACCTGATTAACTAGCCCAGACGAACTAATAGGCTAGTATTTGTAATTTGAATAACTAACGAGTTGTATATACTGCTATGTTTTTATCAATAGAAACTGATGGGATCTGCACATTTATGGATTTGTGATCATGTGACATGTTCCATTATTAAAAACGTGGGCGGCCCTGCTTTAGACTTCAGGCAGTTCGTAGCTGTTGTGAAGGGCAACTGAATTCGAATACAGCAGAACTCTGACGTAGATATGCAGTAGCAGTGCAGTTCGGCGTGAAGGTGCTGACTGGGGGCCAATAGTTGTGATTTTGACGTACGAGCCATTACCTGGAAGTGGAATATTCAGTTTGTTGAGCAACTGCGGGCCGGTTTATCTGAGACACACGTGTCGGTGCTTTTTTAATATCTGAAACTGTGCACTGTTAATGTTGACATAGTCTTCATCTCGTGTTTCAGCCGAAGCATTATGACATCAACAGCTGCCTAAGCTCAGTTATGCATTATGTGCTTTAAATTCTAAAAGGTTCTGACTATGGCATATAACATTGAGAACTAAATTAAGTTTCAGACCAACTGATGCACACTAAAACCACTTTTATTGTAGCTTTATCATAATTGTTAAAATTATACCCTACACGTGTTTCGATCCTAGGATCATCGTCAGGGTTTTTTGTTTTTTTGCTGAAAACGTGTAGGTGTATAATTTTAACAATTATAATAAAGCTACAATAAAAGTGGTTTTAGTGTGCATCAGTTGGTCTGAAACTTAATTTAATATGACGAAGATGCACGGTGTCAACAGTGTGAAATTGAGAACTAATTGTCTTCTGGACTTTGTCCATCGTCCTGGATAAAATATATAGAAATATAAAATCAGTCCAGAAGACAATTGGTTATCAATTATTTACTTTGTTGTTAGTGTAATACGCGAACTTTTTTATGTAGACGTATGTAATGTACATGTTCGTTTAATTATGTACTTATTTCTTGTGTACTTGCGCATTTTTTGTATATGAATGTACGTCCGTGTCTATATAGACATAACTTATACGTGTAACATATGACGTGTTCCACCAGTACAGCTTTGTGCGTGTCCAGTTCACACAACCCCACTCGTGCATTGCGATTTATCGAAGTACTTGCATAACTAAGCCAGAATTAGACTTAAACATTTGTAAAGGTAAAGGTCACCCCATGACATGACCATACGGGCACAAAGGGGAGGCGGAGGTGCAGCTCCAACCCATTTGCAACCTCGGCGCTAGAAGGGAGTGGGCGGTCAGCACCACGCTCCGACCCCTTTACCCCTTGGGAAAGACCCGGTACACATTGTAAAAGAGGTTGGATGGGCCTCGGGGCCTGTCTCGACGGTACGGAAAATCTCGCCCCCACCGGGTTAGGCCTACGTTTGTACACAATTTAAAAATTTATCCATTTGTCTTGTCTCATTGCTTCATGGTTTAATTAAACAATTAAATATAACAGAACTTAAAAAGATAGATGTAAATTAATATTCTAAATGTTTTCAATATTTTTCCTTTACGCTAGACGTAGCAGTTTTATCATCATGGCTTGGATCATTTGGAATTAAGGGAGTTTCCTCCATGACAAGTGCAGTGTAGTTGTCATGTCACATGAGGGCACTGATTTCTTTGTCTACTTCGTGACAGTTGAATCGAGTGAAGGTGACACTGAACAAAATGTTCGAGCTGCTCTTTCTTCGATGCTGTCAGTATTACTTGTGGAATATCTGTGTCCAGATAACATAACAGTTACAGATATTTTGACAGTCTGTTTTGTAGTTTTGTTTCCTAAGATATAACATAGGACATTCCCGCTCTGCAGGGTCTTCGTGAGCCGTTGAGTCGTATTCGTCTGTTAAAAGAGTATTTATTTATTTCTTGCGGACACCGAATTCCATACTCAATCACTTCAGTACTTTTTGCTTACCCATAACCTATTTCCTGGTATATACGCTTTAATAATATCATTAAAGCTATGCCTGGATCTCTGCAATCCTACGTTCCCCGTTGGTCAACAAACCAACATTATGTTTATTTTTATATTCAGCCTTCCTGCTACATGTTCAGCCTATCTTATCCTCTTGATTTTACCGACCTGTATGAGAAGTACAACCTTTATTTTATATCTCCGGTCTGCCTTTATTTACTCTTATTTCCAAATATCTTCCTCAGGACTACGTTCTTCCACGGTCTGTACATTCCGCTTGCACCACTATAAAGCAGTTAAGTTGTGGATTCGTGTTTGTCTTTCAGAGAGCGAATTGGAAGATAAGTTTTATATTGTGGCCTTACGTGTTATGGTACCTTGTAGTCTGGTAGCTCGGTACCAACGTTTGAGTGGAAAGTACCCAGAAAATGAGGTACGGAGTGATCCTCCCCTGCGTTGGTACCCACCTACCGTACCACTACCCAGAAGACAGCCATGGAAACCTCAAATCGTGTGTGTGTGTTTACATTTTTCTCTTCTCCAAAGCGTCCGGATCAGCTCAGGGGTCTACCCACCGGGGAACCTTTCCCCGGGGGTAAAGCGGCCGGGCCGTGAAGCTCAACTGTCACCACCATGCAGCGCCAAGACTAAGACTGATTGGAGCTATACCTCTACTCGCCCGTATGCCATCATGGGGTAAACATGGACAGTTTTTCTTTAATTGTACTGTTTTATATAAACTGAGTATTAACGCCCATTTCCTGAGTTAATTCTCGTAACTCAGCAGTTAATTACTGTCGTTGCCCTGAACTTGAACTTTGCCCCACTTTCAAAGAATGTATTAACGTTTTGTATTATTGTGACGTGACATATTAAAGTGAGACAACACAACATAGACCACAGGTAACCGAACCTTAGTGTGTCTATAATGAAGCACGTTCTGCTCTCGTAACTCTCATGGGTGTTAATTCCATTTACACTGATACAACTACAGCATTGGAACGCGCCGCTCTCGACTAATCAAGTTATAGTGCGATAGCTAACGACGATCAGTAAACTGTAAAGCCAGAATAACATCCACTGCCGTTACATTGCAACTTCATTTATCACTCGACGTGTCTGCTCCTTTTAGAGACCGTGGAAGTCCTCCTCTTTCACGTGCTGCTTCATCTGCTGTCAGATTTCATGAATGGCTTCAGTATAAATAATACTGCGTGGACGTGCTTTTGTAGACAGATTGTACAGTCACCAAAGTAAGAACAGAAAGGTGCATATTGTGTTCTGTGATATTGTACGTGTTCCCATTTATCTTTTTTGTTGTGTTTCATTCGTTTGTTGATTTAATCAGATTCTCTGTCGAGGTTCCCGCTCGAAAATTAAAACACATGTTTTTCATCATCACCATCACCACCGTCGTCGTCATCTTGATTAGACTCTTTGGCCTGTCTCGATCACAGATGTAATTTCCCAAATCCCTTTTAAATTATTAATAAATACAGCTTTGAAACTGTGGTGGGAGTTGCAGGAACGGGAGGCGAATGGAGTATGGCATTGTTGTAATGGGATTGTTTTAATCCTCCAACAGAGACATCAAGCATCCTGTTTGTAACTCTCTTAATGTTTGAAGCTCAGCAGTTAATATATATATATATATATATGCCTCATCCTCTGACAAGAAAAAACCATGCTTTTTGTCCAAACGATGCACTTATTTGTGTCGTATGATTTTCAGTGCAAACAGCAATTGTTTAGCTTTACAACATTGATATTTGTAATGGAGAATGTCTGTTCAGTGTGGGATACGAACTAAAACTCTAAATGTATTTAATTATGATTACTTGCATCAGTTTATAAGTATCTTTTCGCAGTGCTGTCTTCATCATAATTGTGATCACGCAGTTTCTCTGCCGTCATTGCTTCTAGAATACATCTCTACTTTGCCCGCTGTGATGATTGTTAATTTTATTTTATTGTGCTATATTTTAATTTTTGTTATATGTATAGTTGTGCTAAGTCTAGTCTGGCCCGTATGAGAAAGTTGATATCGTTACGTAAACACACTTTCTTTCCAGATATTCTCAGGAAGTGTTTGAGTAAATGAGAAGATGAAGCTAGTTGTGTTTCGACCTATATTTTGTTTCTTAATACACATCTCTGTCAGCTTCTCTCCAGAACACTTTCCTTCCTTAAAACAAAATGCCTGTTATAGGCTATACTCGTCCGACTGAAGACGTACTTGCACCGAATTTCTTTAGATTCATAGAATATTACGTAAGATACTTGTACATAGTCCTGTTACCAACAATGATATAATTAGTACGGCGCCTAAGGAACGTACGACGAAGACGACGATGATAATAAATTGTTACTAACAGTGCCCTAACTTGTTGCAAGACGTAAGATAATCCAATGCAACACACGTGCACCAAATATAAAACAAGTTATATAGATTTCACATTATATTCCCCGTGCATTTTGATCACAAATCACAAATTAAAAACCAACAAATGAGCTGTATTTTCACAAGTATAGACTTGTGGAAATACAGCTCATTTGTTGGTTTTTTTAATTTTTGATAAGTTATATAGAATTGTACTGTGTCGTTCTTACATTAAGGGCATTTCTCGTGTCTTTATTGTCTTATTGTATTTGTGCTCTGGAGTTTCTGTTAACGTGGTTTTGTCTAAAGCAGGCCCGCTCAGCCGGTAACTAGCGGACAACATGCTGCCCGCGACACAGTGTTGCGTTGCCCGTGGAGACTGTTGAAATGAGATATCTTTTAACTCTTTCCCTGGCAAAGCCGCGATATAACGCCTAAGCAATTTTGAAAACTTACGAGCTGTTTATTTATGGATACATGCATTATATTACTAATTCATGTGCTAAAAATAACGACACCCTCGCCTAGATTGTGAATTGCATTTTTCATAATTTTTTATCAGTATATTTTTTTCGCATTATGTGTATAAATACACAGGTATAATTATACACATAATTATGTGTATATTTACTCATTCATTCTTCATTCTGTTTACTGAATTTCACGTTGCCCGCATGCAGACCAAATTTTGCCGAATTTGCCCTCACGATATAAAAGGCTGAGCAGGCCTGGTCTAAAAGATTCAAACGTTTGGACTTGCAGAAACAATAGAATTATGTCGGAAACATTCCCTTTATAAGTCTCTTGAAGTAACTACATTAACAGAAATGACACTCCTTTGAACAGGGTCATTACTGTTCGTATGGAACCAGCAAGGCGTCATATATACACTTCTTCGCAATTATGCGTCCTGTGAGCAGACTGCGAAACACAGTCCAAACACTGCTCTAATTTGTTCTGAGATTCAGTTACCATTCGCTAGGGAAAATTGTCATATTCTGTGCAAAAAGAAGGGCTTGACATCAGAGTACACACATGCACGATTAGATCTGTTGCAGCTAGTGTGCCATGAAATGCCCAGCCTGTTCAAGTACCCTTGTTCCATAAACTAACCACTCTGCTCATTCACATACTGTTGCATGTGATATATGGAGCCCATCCGTCCCTGTACTTGCTTTGTCTCGCAAGCCCTTTACCTGACTTCGATTAAATTTGTTAATGGGGATGAACCTGAAAAGTTGTCGGAAACTTTATGTTCGGAATTTGTGTACTGTGAACTGTAACTTCTATGAAACTTCCGTAAAACTTTCTCAGAATTAAAACAAAATAACAGAGTGTGCAAAATACTGACACATCAAATGCAACAGAATGTAAATCATATTCATATCTAGGACTTTGCAGGAAACATGCTGGCATTTGTCATACATTGATCGAAATAAAGTGACAAATTATTTTTAGTTTTATGAGTGCAGCATGTCTATTGTTTACTTGCTTTGTTCAGTATAGAATTTTTATACTATGCATTGTAACTAATATCTGTACGTGTGATTGGATTTGTAATGGATTTATGAGCGCAACAAATGCACAGGTGCAGTATTGGATGCACAAAAACATTAGTTGAAATGCCTTATCTGTCGAAACTGTAGAATTCTTTGAAACAGTAACAAAACAGCTTCTCTGTTTTTTTGGGAGGTAGATACTCAGGGACAGCTGGTTCAGAATCTGGTCATTTGTTTCTCCTCAGCCAGGTTTCTTGCGTAGTGTTGCGTGTTTAATAACGGCTACTTAAATTATTCTATTATTACTCTCCACTCGGTTGGCACTGTCGATTAACTGGATTAATTGGATTATTTCCAGACAGCTTGCTTATATAATGCTTGTTTCTAAAATATATCATATTAAATTATAAGGACTGTTTTAGTGAGTATTAACAAAAGAATCCAGACAGCTTTACTTTTACACCATTACAACTACAATTACATGTACAATTACAATTACATTAAAATTACAATTGCAAAGTCATTTTATAAGGTAACCTTATAAAAATGACTTAGCAATTGTAATTGTAATTTTATGTATTTTAATGGCCTGAAGATGAGCACTTAGTGGTCGAAACACGTAGCCGTGTAACTCACCTCAAAGACGCAATAAATAGTTGTGTTGATAAGGTAAAGCAATCCCATTACAGGCCTGGACAGGCCCTTAGGGTTCCAGAAGGTTGAGGTTTCCAGATTTCTAGACAATCGGCACATGAAGGTGGTAAGGTTGTCAGCCCTACGCACCGGCCGCCTTTACCCTCCAGGAAAGATTCCTGGTACTCATTTCTGTTAGAGGCTGAGTCGACCCCAGGGCCATGGTGCGACCGAAACGATTATGTCAATGAAAAATTCCAATGACACCATCGGGAATCGAACCTGCGACGTTCCGGTTTGTAGCGCAGTGCCTCATCCAACTGCGCCACCGCGTGCTAGTTGTGTTGATAGTGAATGATAATTACCGTATAATATATACAGATATAACGGGGTGTCCTAGGTACAAAGTACAGAACTGTACCTGCACCTTACACACACAATCGAAGTTACGCCTGCAGCGGAGCTTATAATATTATGTTGCTGATAAACTGTGTAGATAAGCCTTTGTTCAAACTTCATTTGCATTTTCTGCGAATACGTTCAGCCACAATGATGACAAAACATACGGATTGGTTTTTGTTTCATTTTCTGGGCATTACAGAATGTTTCTGACCGTGTGTTCTCAGTCCATTCCACTGCTTGTCGATCACAAGGTCTGAATGCTGAAGCGGCGTGCGGTGTGCGTAATTTCATGACAGGCTTGATCGGGTTCCCAAGCTTGTGCACCATTCCCTTATTTGGAAAGTTGTTTAAGTAATGTTATTTCCAACGACAGAAAGTTTTTCTTGTGTGATCATTGTTTCAAAAGTCTTTACAGTATAATCACCATCTCGTGAGTATTAATAATGCATAACTGAATTCTCACGACTCACGCACCGGTGTGTGAAGAAGGCGAACTGCAAGTAAACCGTTTCTGGCATGGATATCAAACGCCAGGAGCGTGCAGACCGTAGAAGGCAGATCGAGGTGTAATGACAGCAACCAACGCAGCACGTGCAGATTAATTATGTACCGCCCTCTAACCTCAACACGTCACGATGTAAAATTATGTTATTTACTGCAAGTTACGTAATTTTTACGGTTACTGCTAGAAAGTTTCACTAGCGTTGCCTTGAGCGTCTCATATTCAGACGGTTCTTCAAATTCCCTTTCGTATTCACATACACACATGCAAGCATTCACTCATATACATAAATCGTACACAATGCATACATGTATAAATGCATACATACGGTACATATATACATACGTGCATGCATACATGCATTCATGCATACAACAACACACTCTTACACGCACACATACGTACACGCGCAGGGCCGTGCCATGGCTCCGGCGGTTAGTCGCGGCCTCTCACCACGGAGGCCCGGGTTCGATCCCAGGTCAAGTCCATGTGAGATTTGTGGTGGACAAAGTGGCACTGGGACAGGTTTTTCTCCGAGTTGTCGGTTTTCCCCTGTCAATTTCATTCCACTGGTGCTCCATTACTTGTAAAACTTGGTAAAAAACTGCTCATCTTTATCTTCATCACAGGGGTTGCACAATAAGTCTTAAGGCTGCGGTGCGTCCGTAGCATCAGCTGCGGGGCCCTTCACCACACAAAAAAAAACGTACACGCACGCTCACACACACGCACTAGAGGTATATGCATATACCAATGTGCGTAATGAAGTGGGTCTAAATTGTAATTTCTGTAACTAGGACACAAGACAGAACTCTTGGTCATAGCTGATTTGAAAGTGTGAAAAACTTGAAATACAATTACGTACGCACGATTTCAAGTCGAATCGAACAGCAAAAAGCTTTTCTTTTTTGTAATTTTTCTTAATTTCTTTTTACTTGTTTGGAATCTGGAAGATCTGACAGTGGTGCAGTTTGGCTCCTGTACGTGGGTTCGTTTGCGAGAGACAGGTGGACAGACTCTTGCGAATGCTGTAGTGAACCTTCGGGTTCTGTCAAAAGCGAGGAATTTCTTGACCAGTTAAGGACCTTTTGGCTTCTCAGGAAGGACTCTGCTCCCTGGAATCAGTCAATCAGTCAGTTATCTAGTTAGTAGTCTCAGAACTATCATAATTTAGTCAAACCCGTCCCGTTCGCTACTTTATCTAACACGTTATGTCTGGAGACGCGTATACAGCGTTATACAGCTCCACGAGAGCTTATTTTAAAACGAATATTTCATGTTTTACGTAAGTGCAAAGTACGTCTGTTATTTTAATTAATTACCTTCATTCTCCATTCTAGATTCAGTATCAAGGAAGAAATGGTACGACTTTCCTGCCCTTCAGAGCGCGTTTAAACGGTGCTATGATGTACAGAACATGTCAGAAAAAAATTAACAGTTATGCCGGTCTTAACTTTGCAAATACAGAGAAGTTTACTTTAATTTGCATCAGTGGGAAAAAGCAATGTAAATGCAATTTCATTTTACAACGCAGCCACAGATGATCGTGCAAGGGGGAAAAAAGTCTTTAAAATAGATTACATTGCGCGCGCACTATGGGCGGAGTTATATCAACACTTTTTTATATCTGCATCGAGAGGAACTTCAATAAAAATATTTTATTTTACTTTGGTACGTAGTCATGCCTTCGTCTGCAACAAAGAAGTCAATATTTTTATAGTATAGCTTACTATGATTATATTTCTTTGTGATTTTCCAGCTTAGCATTTTTCAAATTTCTTTCCTGTGTGCTGTTTCCTATTTTGCGCTTTTCCAGCATCATAAACTCATAAAACATAATTATGCAACCCATGCTACCAGCTGACAGAATTTTGCTGGAACAGCGCTTAATATACGTGGAACTGCCCACATACCCGCCTCGGAGCGCCCAGGGCGTGAAACGTCTCTTTTGTTGACATGTTCTAAATATAAACGCGGTTTGTTTTAAGGAAGAATCCCCGTCAGCTTGTAATTTTCTCCATTTTCCTGTTATGTATAATTCTGTCTTGGATCATATTTTCACTCCTACACAACATAAGTGTAATTAAGAACTTCGTGTACTCTAATTTTAAGTGTGTTATTTAAGACGCTATCATTGGCTAAGATTACGTAGTGTGGGTAATAAATGAGTAATTGGGTATGGAGTGTTAGTGGAATGATACTGACAGGAAAAAACCGAAATACACGGAGCAAAATTTCCCCCTTTGCCACTCTCTCCATCACTAATACCACATGGACTGGCGTGGGATCAAACCCGGCCCTCCACTGTGAGGCATGAGACTAACCTCCTAAGCCATAGAAGGCTGTGTATTTTAATACGTACTTTTGTAGATAAGCGCAAATAAGAATAGCAAGGTATAAAGTAATGTTTGAAACTAATAGTTTTATGTCTTTGTGTGTGTTTGTGTGTATGCTTTTGCCTTCATGCGAGAGTGACCGTTGAAATACAAAACTCTGCCCGTCAGGAATGCTAGAACTTTATCAATACAGATAGCAGAATCATAACGAGAAGCTTTCATGGGTTGGGAGGCTCTGTGCTGTTATTCCTTTCAAATGCATTCATTTATTTGTTCCTTTTTTGTTCATCGAAATAACCTAGACTGCTGGGCCTTGTCAGAAAAAATTATTTTAAAACTCTTACTGTGCAGTTTAAGATCTGAAATTTTTATGTTCATTAAGACATCATTAGTATTCCTTAAATATATTTTTGCCGCGAACAGTATGTTTTGGCAATATTTCATTTGCGCTGACACAGGGTCTTTGTTGTTATAGGCCATACGTATTGCAGAGTCTACACGATTTACTGAAATCTGTGATCTTAAAATACAGTCTTGCTCAGACTGGAATTAAAATAACCATACAACCATTTATCATTTCCATGCTTAGATAAAACAGAAAGATGTTCTTACAGTAAAAGCAGATAACAAGAGATCGATGACGTACATTCTCAGACACTGACGTGTTGCATATAAGCTAACCTCATGACACAGACTGTGCCGAATTTAAGTATCCTTCTGTCATCAATTGTGACACGCGTATAGTTCAAATTTTTGTCTTGTGTTGAGCTCTGTTACGCGCCTTGTGAGGTTATCAGGCACTGTCAAAAGGGGATATGGAGGAAGGCTCCCATTTCCACACGTCTTGTAGACCTGATAGTCATGTCCTTTTTATTTATGCTTTGTTTAAAAGCGCCGCCAGTAACCCATTCCATTTCTTTTTGCTCAGGTGAAAAAAGGGATGAATTCTCTCATTGAGTTTTCAGTTTGTATTTACATTGTACATTATAGATGCAGCTTGTAATGGGCACTGTGGAACTGCAGTTTCGCACTACAGACAGAGCCTAACGCCGGACCGCGTAATAATAGACTTTGCAGTATGGCTGGAAAACCATCAGCTTATAAATGTACGCAGACGTTGTCTAAAGTAATTGTTAAACAAACGTGTTCAGACAAAACACACTACCTTTCTTAAGCTTTTTTCATACTGTAAAGTGAGACATCTGGTGAGTCACTAATCTACGCATAATTAAAATTTTGGTTTATGTGCACTGAAGGGTATATAAAGCCTGTTGTTTTGTGTGGGTTTCAAACTTGGTCTCTCACATTCAGGGAGAAACGTAGGCTGAGGGTGTTTGAGAATAGGGTGCTGAGGAAGATATGTGGGCCTAAGAAGGACGAGGTAACAGGTGAGAAGACTACGTAACGAGGAGCTTTATGCTGTGTGCTCACCAAATATTTTTCGGGTCATTAAATCAAGAAGAATGAGATAGGCAGGGCATATAGCACTATGGGAGAGAGGAGAGGTGTAACGGGGGTTTTGGTGGGGAGACCTGATGGAAGGAGACCACTTGGAAGACCTAGTTGTAGATGGGAGGATAATATTAAAATGGATCTTAAAGAAGTTAAATGGGGGTATGGACTGGATTGCTCTGCCTTAGGATAGGGGCAAGTGGCGGGCTGTTTTGAATGCGGTAATGAACCTTCAGTTCCTATAAAATGCGGGAAACTTCTTGAATAGCTGAGGATCTGTTAGCTTCTCACGAAGGAATCTGCTTCATGGAGTTAGTTTAGTTAGTTATACACTGAAGCGTCACGAACGAAGAAGGCATCAATGCAAATTCCCCGCCTACTGATCAGGGAACTGCAGTCGGTAAATTGATGTTACAGTCTATGGATAGCCACTTTTTTTGGTTTTGTTTCAAAGTACCGGACACGATATATCGGAACAGACTAAGGCTTGCTATGGTCATCGTCATCATCATCATAATCATCGTCGTCAGTAGCTCTACAGCCCACTATGAGCGTCGGCTTTCCGTGTTACGTTCTTGCACGACTATGTATTCCTCGGCCATCCCCACCCTCCTCAAACTTCCACTACACCACCCAACAACCTACGTTTAGGTCTCGTTCTGCCACGATTGGCTGATAAACCCCGTGAGTTCACCACCACTGAAATCGAAACTAGCCATTTGATATGGTCGTGAGCCATTTTAATCCATTGCACATTCTCGCAAAACATTTGAGATACATTTCTTTTTATTCTAAAATCACCGTGCATTTTTTTCACTAATTAATGTCTTATCACCAACTAAATGCACTTTATTTAAAAAAAAACAAAATTAGGTTTCTTTAAAACGTTTAAAAACCCCTACATATGTTTCGGCTCCCAGAAAGCCATCTTCAGGGTGTGTCACACAACTGCACTTGTTATTTAAAAATCACGTCCATACGTTCGTCCAACAGTATATGCCATATAGTTCACCACATTCACTTTTGTTCTGCCACCTTTGTGCACCATGTGTTAAATGAGAATAAAATGGATATTAAAACTGTAAAATGCACTGTCGGTGAAATTGTTCTTGTTGTGTTGTTATAGTTGAGAGTTTTTATATAGCTTCACTTGTTGGTAGAGTCCACACAAAACCGGAACAGTACACACCACAGCAATGCAACTTAAGAAACAACAAGTATGTCATTCAAAATTTATCAAATTATAATATGTACGAAATACGAAATATACATTTTCTAATTTCAATAATTGTTTAACTTACAGTAGATACAGCACCATGATCCTTCAACATTCTCTACCAACAAGTGAAGCTATATACAAACTCTCAACTATAACAACACAACAAGTACAATTTCACCGACAGTGCATTTTACAGTTTTAATATCCATTTTATTCTCATTTAACACATGGTGCACAAAGGTGGCAGAACAAAAGTGAATGTGGTGAACTATATGGCATATACTGTTGGACGAACGTATGGACGTGATTTTTAAATAACAAGTACAGTTGTGTGACACACCCTGAAGATGGCTTTCTGGGAGCCGAAACATATGTAGGGGTTTTTAAACGTTTTAAAGAAACCTAATTTTGTTTTTTTAAATAAAGTGCATTTAGTTGGTGATAAGACATTAATTTGAGATGCAGTTTCATATCTTATCGGTTTTCTACCAAATTTCCACTATCAGAGCTAAGTTTCTACATTGTCCTTTCTTGACTTTATTGCCCCACAAAATGGGGCTAGGCTGCCTTGTATGTATTATCCTCCATTCCACACCAAATTTACCATCATCATGATCATCATCATGTTTGTTTCTTCTTCTTTTGCTGCTGTTGCTGTGCTCTCAATGTTTATGCCTACAGACGCCGTTGTGTTGCTTCCTTATAGTATTACCTATACCCTTTTTGCGTTTGCTCTGAATTTCCTTCACCTCCACTAAGTATAAATTAGTATATACAGTGTGCTGTTAAATTTTATGTTACAAATTAATATGTCCTTGTTAGCAAAGCCTCGCTTCAGGGTGACCCAATTTCGGTGGAGATTTCCCCGAGAACGCGGCGCAAGGCATTGAAATATAGGCTACGGCTGTTTTGTGTGAACGAACACCAGGCAGTTCTGCACTTGACTTCACATTGCGCTGCGGTACGTTACGTAAAAAATTCTCCATGACATTCCTTGAAAATGTAGACAGAATTTTAGTAGAACTTGCGATGTGTGTATACTCTTCATGTTACACACAGCTTTGTGCTAATGCAGTAACTGGAAATATTGTGTTCGCTGAACGTGTGCCGAGGTTTAATCTCATTAAGAAAATCCCCATGTCATGACCCAAGGACCACTACCTTGACCTAGATTCATCATTTTTATAGCCAGGAAGGTGATTGACGAGCTTATATCGATCCATAAAACTGAACTTCGGAATTCTTCCTCAGAACGTTCTGGTTTCAAAGTAGGAGGCCATCTATACCGACTAAGGTTTTCCTCGACTTTTCTCATTCTTTCCGCACAAACGTCAACATAGAGCCTCATATTAGGCCACGACCACTTCCACATACTTTCAAAGTCACTAAGAGTGACTTCTGTATTTGGCGTAGTGTTGTTAAATGAAGTAACATGTCTAGCTTTAGGCTTTTCCGTGGTTTTACACTTCCGCCTCCAGAAAAATACTGGAATGGAACTTTAAAAGTTAATTGCTTGATTTAATTCACACACGCAATTTGGAGATAATTTCCAACGTAATAAATCGAACTGGTTAAGAGTAAGGTGACGCTTCCGACGTCTATTGAAGGGCTGCCCGGTTTCAATGTTGGCCCTGGAATTGTCTACCTTCACTCATTTTTTACATTATTTCTCTAAGTACTTCCACCCGAATGTGTTGATAGTAGGGCCTACTACAATGATACCGCTATCTCTCCCTACTCTATCCTTCGCTAATCATCATTATGGGTCGTTTTCTTATCTGATTGAGCTTTATACAACTTCTGACCCGGTCGCAGTGGTCGCGCGGTCTAAGTCGTGGGTTTGCAGCCGCTAGCTTGCTTAGATTGCGGGTTCGAATCCCACCGAGGATATGGATGTCTGTCTCTTGTGAGTGTTGTGTGTTGTCAGGTAGAAGTCTCATCGTCGGGCTGATTACTCGTCCAGAGTAGTCCTACCGAGTGTGCTGTGCCTGAGTGTGATCGTGAAGCCTCGATAATGAGGAGGTCCTGGCCCACTAGGGGCTGTTGCGCCATGGGGGAAAAATAACTTCTGAAGCTGAAGGGATTGCAATTAAATACAGCACTCGTTTTGCATACAGAATTTATTAAATTCTCAAGTTGTTCTACAAATCTGTGTTCTTGGTGTCAACGGATCTTCTGATCGTATGAGCCAATAATGAAAGGTTGTGTCATTTGATTAGCAACAAGGGCTTTAAAATTCAGAGGTTCTTAGACTCAATCATGCAACCGGATGCACGAGCTTCTGCGTCACATGTCTGGACGACAACTTACGATGTTCAGGTGTTCGTGACGACTCACAGGCAGTCTGTCACTTCGACATTCACAGTCCTGGTGTTTTGATTGTCGCCAATAACCCGACAAATCTCGACGTTAAACCTTACAGCGTGTCCCGGAGCCTTTGATTTGAACCTAGCATCCTTTGTTGATCCATAGATTATTTAACAAGTCTGTATCAACTTTAGGGGCTTTCAAGCGCAGAAAACGATGGAAGAAGAAATTTGGCGAAATGGTAAGGAACGTAAAGGAAGTGAAGGTGGTTTGTTTGAAGGTAATATGTTGGAATCCAGGTGGTGCCACGGACGAGACGTGAACCATTGAGAACACATGTCCAAGTCACTGTTTGAGCTGATCAGCTGCGTTTGAGCTCATTTTACAAGCTTCCTACGTAGGAATTGCGGAAAATCGTGAAGAACCCTTTCTCATTTGTTTCTCTTATAATTCCCCAGAGTCTCTTGAGGTGGGGAACTCATGGAAAGCGAGGTAATGGGATTATCTTGTGAAGGAGTGGGAAGGAAGTCTGTTGGCTGTACCATTGCAGTACTAAAATTGGGGAGATCTACGTTGCCTCCCCCTCTGCAAAGCGAGAACCAACTTGCTGATGCACACATTTGTGGCGTTGCAGTTCGTTACATGCTGTGCTGACGTAATGAAGGCTGTATGACGCAGTGTTTATTGTATGCCCGTAAATATGTTTATGATGAATACTGTCAATCAGGATTGTCAGAACAGTAGGTTAGATTTACTTGTCACCAGCAAAGGAGTGCAATTTTAGAGCAGTAAATTAAATGCCATACAGATTTACTGAACTAAAGATGAGTACTGACAGAAACAGACTGCTGGAAAAATTAAAAAAAATAATAGTAGTAATGGTAGTTGTAGTGGTATTAGTGATGTCAGTAGTAGCAATAGGAACGACGATGTGGAAGGTCTTTATTTATATATCAAAGATTAATCATTTCGTAATTTCTGAGTCTATGCGCCTTTTCTATAACAGACGCCCTGTTTATTATTATTATTATTATTATTATTGTCATCATCACCATCATCATCATCATCATCATCTGTAATTAGCCATCTGGTTGTTGAATCGGTATATTAGTAAACAAGAATTGAATTGGAGTTGATTGAATTGAATGAAATTAAATTGTTATTAGTCGTAGCTACATACACGCGTCAATGGCTAGACATTAATAGGCCTGAGGTATATAACGCTGAGCTACGTTCTAGAATTATGTACTGATAAAGGTCATCCTATACCATGGGGGTGGGGTAGAGGTATAGCTCTGCTCATGCTTAACCTCGGCGATAGAATGGGGTGGGAGGTCAACTCCATGCCCCGGCCTCTTTACCCTCCGGGAAAGAGCACCGGTACTCAGTGTACCGGAAGCTGTGTGGGCCCCAGAGTCGGTCTGGACGGGTGTGAAATAGATACAATTTATTGACCCAAAGGGGATCCGAACCCCGAACCTTCCAACCCGTAGCGAGTCGTTATCCCGGTCACATTATGAACTGACAGCGAAAGTAAAACTTAACAGCATGAAGCCAGCGATCGGTACAACAGACCCACTTTTTGTATCAAATATATACTTTAGGTGTACTTATTTTGACGTGAAGCGGTGCAGTTGAACATCTCTGTGAAACTGAAGTCGTTTCCTATGAATGTGAATTTTGTGCTGCGTTTGTTAGGAGAATCCGCTTCACTTGCACGAAGAAAATATCATGGATAATATAATTATACAGATCCCTTCGCCTGATTAGGTCATTCTTCAGGCCTACTAATACAAGGTAAAGTAATGACATCAAAATTACATTCACTAAATTTAGATTTAGGAAATTCTTAATTCTCTTCAGTTCAAAATGGTGTATTTAACTGCCTGCATCTAGAACCGTAAGAGTAAAGCATATAAAACTGCGGCATTGCGTGTTTATGTACACGTCAACTGGGCCTCCAGTCATAAAATAGCATAAATTGGGAGTGCTCGGGAGCAGAGTGCTGAGTGGGATATTTGTACTTGACACAGATGACTATGAAGCTGGAGAAAATTGTATGAGGAAATGCTTAGATTGTGCTTTCCGCCTCATCAGAACAAAAAAATGTGCAGAGCATGTAGCACGTGTAAAAGAACTGAATAATCCACACAAAATGTTATTCAACAAATCGGAAAGTAAGAGGATAGTTGGTAAACCAAGACGTATACGGGAACCTCATATTACAAGGAATCTTAAACGTGATATGAAATGGATTAGCTGTCAGAATACATCCCATTTCACACTGTACCTCAACATTCGTCAATGGAAATAAGATACAAATCTATCGACAACAACACGATTCAGCTTGAAAGTCCTACCTCTATTTAAAATGAATAGAGACAATGGCATGACGTAAAGGTGCGTGTTACTGTGTTGAGATTACAGATAACAATATAGTGTTGTGCATAAAACAAAATAACTGTGGGTGTGTTTATATTAATTGTAACTGAATCTAAATTTAGACTAGTCGGTCTTGCCTATTATTTTACGACGATGTTTCAAACGCTGATGTTATGTGGCTCCAAATGATGTACGGTAGGGTGATGAAAAGAGGAGTTACATGCAGAAATAAATTGTGGATTTCTAGACTGAATCAATATAGCGGCGTTTTTCTAAAGACTCTGGAAAACCATGGAAAATCTCAGAAAGGGGTTAAGACTACGGTAGCTAATCGGTAATGTGTATGAAACTGTCATTTATTGATACATTTTGTCTTTACGACCATTGTCTCTGAAAGTGAACTGAAATATTCTTCTCTGTGCATGTTCAGTGACAGCAGTTTTTATTTTTTCGATGTCTTATATAGGCCTACTTATTTATAATGGCTGTTACGTCAGTGAAATTGTGATTGTCTTTTAACGAGCTGTTTCTTCTGACAGGGGCCCCAACGTGTCCATCCTGCACCTGCGCAGCACGTCGGAACCTTGGGAGTCTGTTACGACTACGCCCTCTTACACCTCGCGGCCCTCGAGCCGAAGTAGCGTGGTGGGCCACATGAGCTCCATCCCCACGCTGCAGGTCAAGTACGCGGGCAACAATACGTCGCAACCACGCAATGCCAACTACACGTCGTTGCCGCCATCTCGTCGTCGGGACGCTGGTCCGGCTGCACTCTTTATTGCCGGCAACATGTCGGTTGATCGTGGTACCAATAATGGCAGTTGCAGTCGCGAACTGTCACCAGTCCGATGGTGCGATCGCGAAGTGGATGGAGTCTACCTCGGCCGTTCCGGTTGGGTTCAAGTCCAACAACGCTCACTGGACGAGAACCGCAGAGCCAACTACGGCATCCTACCCCCAGCTTCCACCACGGTGCCTACTGTACCTGTCGGTGGTACGCTTCCCTCGCGACGACCTGGCATTAAGCTCGCAGACTACCATTGCAGCAATAGCGAGCCAGGCAAGTTACCAGAACCTGTCAAGGCTGTGGAAAAACAGCGACCTGCCTTCCTACCGCTCCCAATCGAAATTACCAAAGGACGCGAATTTGAGCATCGCATTAGTAGCCGTAGTGCATCGCCGTCTCCTCAAGATCATAACCTGTCTGGTGATCCAATGTCGCCACCGTCAGTAACTCCGATCATATCTCCTCCGCCGGCATTCCAAGATCCCAGTCGTAAATCTCAAACCACCCCTCGTCTTCGAACCATCACCGGAAAGCATCCGTTCCTGCCCCGCTCAAACGCCATAGTAGACAGCGATATTGTCAGCCCGCCGCCTTCACCACCTCCGCCAATCAACTGGAACACGCTTCCCTCTCCGCGCACAACTACAGTGGCCGGGTCTTTGAGAGCGCGTCGGCTCACGCCGTCTCCAGTCGGCACACCTCAGCCGCAGCCGCTGCGGATCCCACAAACCAAATCTTTGGAAGACACGACGGCTAGTGGAACACGCAGGTCGCAATTCCAAAAGTACGACTCTTCATCATCGTCATCCTCGTCTTTCGGGTTCCGAAGTCTGGACAGCAGCATTAACACGCGCACTGCCATGCCGCGACTCTCTGAGACAGACTCCTCTGTTGGCGGATACGAGGACGGTGATGAAGAGGAAAACCGTGAGCCATCCTTGAATCTTAGTGCATTCTCATCCATTGCTGTAATTAACTCTTCACCTGATACTCCGGCTGCCGTCTCTGGACTGCAGCCGAAAGAACGCCTCCTTGTTAACGGGGAAAAGATATCGCCATCATCTATACGTCACAGGGACAGTAGCCGGCTACATCATCAAAATCAGAGATCGGACCACCGAGGACATCCGTTAAGGAGGTCACCAGGTTCAGAAGGTAATAACAAGAAACTTGTTTCAAATAATTCTTCATCTTCATCTTCTTCGTCAAGTAGCTGCACTGGACGAACGGGACCGTCACAAGCTTTCAGGCGCTCGGTAAGTCACTCGACTGGAAAACAGCAGCAGCAGCAACACAACAGCAGCAGCAAGTGCAACCTCTAATTCGAATTCCGGAACCTGCCCTTCATGGCTATCACACATGGGACGGCAGGAATCGCGTGCGTCGCTCGCGCAGCCTGCAGCTGCCAGAAACGAAGTCCCCCGGATCACTATCGCCCAGCAGTCACAGCCACACGGACTGCCAATACTTGGTGGTGAAGCAGCATCCGCATCACTACTACCTCCAGCAGCAGCAGCAGCAGCAATCGACGGAACCTCACCGTGTGGTCGTCAAGATTGGTGGCGAGCCGGCAGAACGACCAAGGCGTCCCTACATTCACAACAGTACGTGAGAACACTTTTACCCTGACTTGATCAAAATGTTGTCTGTAAGTGACGTTCCGTTGAATCTATCAAATGGGGCACGCGGTGGCGCAGTTGGTTGAGGCACTGCGCTACAAACCGGAACGTCGCGGTTTCGATTCCCGATGGTGTCACTGGAATTTTTTACTG
This sequence comes from Reticulitermes speratus, assembly GCA_021186555.1. NCBI lineage: Eukaryota > Metazoa > Arthropoda > Insecta > Blattodea > Rhinotermitidae > Reticulitermes > Reticulitermes speratus. The sequence goes on along the minus strand of JAJKFL010000013.1, from coordinate 27,995,772 downwards.
ACATAATCGTTTCGGTCGCACTATGACCCTGGGGTCGACTCAGCCTCTAACAGAAATGAGTAACGGAAATCTTTCCTGGGGGGTAAAGGCGGCCGGTGCGTAAGGCTGACAACCTTACCACCTTCATGTGCCGATTGTCTAAATACCTGGGAGCTTCGACCTCCCTAAGGCCTTCCTAGGCCTGTATGGGACTGCTTTGCCTTAATGCAGTTTAAATATCCGTCAACTGTAAATGCATTTGTTGGAGTTTTATGAATAATATTATCTTTATTGCACGGAATGTGTACAATATTAAGTTACTACACATGTTTATGACCAGAAATGAAATTCCTATACAGAAATAATATCCTCTTTGCGCAGTAGTTACTGGACACCATGAAACCGTGTATATTCCGTAGCATTTGTCGTCATTATGAGAATATTTTGTTTCGTGTTGCGCAACAGCCTTACTCGGGCCTAGGCCGCCTCACTGTTAAGGTTTCAAGATCATGCACACACAGACACACCACACTCGGTAGGACTGCTCTGGACAGGGATCGGCCTGTCGCAGAGGCCAATATCTAACAACGCGCAACCATTATGGAAATACACATGACAAAAATAAACTTCTAGATTAATTGTTAAATTAGGCCTGACTCTTGATTGGCATATAATTCCGATAGCAAAAGTCAATACGAGTGGTTGTCATATCATTTGAATATATTCTACACCAGGGATTCTCAAATGCATTCACCAGCCATTTTCATGAATAATATGTAAGGTTTCTGTAGGAAATATTTTTCCAACCTTCAGACGATTTTTCATAATATCTGCTGTAAATTCATTTATGAGTCTTACGCGGGTGTCGTGTGTGTGTGCGTGTGCGTGTGTGCACGCGTGCTCGCTACACGGCTGCAACACTTTGTGTTTGAATGTCTCTTGCGCATGGGTTTCCCACGTGTGTTGTGTTGCATCTTTTAGCTTTGCACGAACGTCCTGTTTGGTAAGCTGTTCTCAGCTACGACAATCCGCGTTTCGTTACTCCTTTATTTGAGTTTTAAATTAATAGCTATCTTGATTTATCGTAAATGATTTATTTTACATTTAAAAAGTTCATGTTTTAAGTTACGACTAACCTCCATCTAGTGCCGAAGTTAAGAATGAGTGGAGCTATACTTCCACTCCCCTAAATGTCTTCATGGCGTGCATAGGGACAACTTTAACTTTACCTTTATACTTTAAGCTATGTGGGCACAGAACACAATATATCTTTTAAATATGTTAACGGGAAATTTTTACTTGAGAACCGCTGAAGTAGACTGGCCTTACATGTGACAATAAAAAGTCTGTTCTTCATGAAGAAGGAATAGTTGTAAAAAAGAAATATTAGGCGCTGAATTATGTAGCTTAGCTCCTAACGTAAATAAGTGGACGTCATTAAAACTCACCTAAAAATATACTGAATTACGAGATTGGCACATTTACCTGTTTGTTTTTGCGACACCGTGTACTTTTATTTTGCTAATAATAATAATATAATAATAATAATCACCACACGTTAATAGTTCTTTCAGATTTACAAATATCACAAAATGCAAAATTCTGAGTCTATGACAAGAAGATTACATGCTGCAAGTAGTGTGTGATTTCGTGCTCAGCTTTATTCTTTTACAAATATGAATTGGCAACGTCCGCTTCGGTATGTATAGCTATTGTGAGGGATAAGGTATTCGTTGTTGTTATCAAGTGGGGTTATTTCTGCAGTAGACATACATCATTCCTACCGTTTTATGGCTACTATTTCAATGGCTGGTAGTAACAACTATAATTATATAAACTACTTGCACATAGATGTGGGCAGAACAGTACATTTGAATTTCAGAATAATTCTACTTAATAATAGTTGTAACATTCATTTTCACCTCCTACTACCCTGTTTTCTGCACGCTTTCTCAGTTTTCCTTCGGGCTGTGGCTTTGCAGGAAAGACGCAGTCGGAGGAAAGCCGCTATGAAGATGGACTGCGTTGGGAGGATGAGGCTCGTGCCGTCACAGACTACTTGCACGGGACTCGTAGCCGCGCAGCCGCCCGGGCGCTGCTGCAGGCGCGGTACCACGCCGAACACGACGGGGAGCGACGCGGCAGCAAGGAACCTGAGCAAGGTTTCAACGTCTTCTTCGTGTCCAGAAACAAGGGCAAGCAGCAACAATCCCAACAGCGACAGAGGATACTGCAGCGCGGAATCACCACACCCACCACCGCTGTCCACGTGTTGTGCCCGGACATCAACCCTTGCAGCCCGGACACGTGTGACTTCTGGCCACACTGCGCCAATCGCGAGAGCCTTTACCCGCCGTCTAGCCACAGCAAATCTTCAACACCTTCTCCATCTTCTGGAGCAAAGCTGCCAACCGCGACATCTGCAGCCAATACCATGCGGCTCTCTCAGAGCTATCCTACAACGGCGACTACCCAGAATCAACGAGGTAGAAATGAAACCCGGCGAACATACGACAATGACGAAAAGATCAAGCGAGGCGATGGGTCCCGTGGAAGTAGTCAGTCAACAAGATCGTCTCCCGCGTCTCTAGAGCGAGTCGACGAATATGAGCTTACAATGCCAAGGAAAATTCAAAGTGGCCTCAACGGTATCAGCACTTCATCCGACAGAAAACCGATTCCCTCAGATATGGAGGATAAGAAACCGAAGTGGAGAAACAGTGGACAATCATGTCAGTATTCACAGATCCCTAGACGACCCGCAACTTTTGGTACTAATTCTGAAAGAATTAAAGCCGGTTTAGATACCTCATCATCTGCCAGTTCCTCCATAGATAGGGATGCAGACCAGTTCAGAAGGGATATAGGTTTTGGTGTGGGATTAGTTCACCGTCAGCCAAGTGGCAGTGCAGGCATTGTGTCTCCGCTGATGGATCTTGCGGAGGACGAGTTTGAGCGACCGTTAAGTGTTCCGAAAGAACGTAAATTGTCTCCCATTGTGACTAGTGTTGTGAATAGCAGGTCACCTTCCGCTGTCGGAGGCACCTCGTCGTCATCGTCATCATCCAGTGATGTGTGGGTGACAACTTCTGATCGGACAGTAACGAAAAGTCCGAGAACACAGAAAAGTTCCGGGACATCCACGCCTTTAGAAGATGCCTCATCAACGATACTGTTGATAACTAAGTCTCCGGTTCGTGATCGTAGAAAGTCAGTGTTAGAACCCCGACCTGGCAGCGCTCCAGCAGAAGTGGAAGAAGCCCGGAACAAAGTGATGCTGGACCCTCAGCAGAGGTCTCTGTCTCTGCCTAAGTCCTTCCTGTCAGAACGTGTAATAATCAAGACTCCGAAACAAAGGTAAGTTGCAGCATGGTTAATATATGCAGGTCTGTCCCACTTCAAACCACTTTATCGCTGAATGTCTCTCCATTTTGCACTGTACATGAGTAAAATATTTCCACCTCGTGCCGTAAATCCCTAGCTCTCAAGATATGAAACACAAACACACAAATAAAACTGAGAAATGGAGAGATGTTCTTAGAGAAGCGTAACGACACACAGCAAAATATTACGCTACGTTTTTTGTTATTCGCATTCATATTCCGGTCTTGTATTTCTGCCGGCGGTCTAAGCTCATAAAAAGGATTCGTATAAATGAATTTTGCCCGTTTGTGTAACCCATGTTCCAGATAGAATTCCTGCTTTATATGGTGCATTCAAAGTTTTACTCTGAATTTAGTTTCCTAGAACAGTTGTCAAAAGCAACAAGAAAATCACGAACTACTGTGAGTCGTATTCAGAGTGTTTTAATGCCTAAATCATTTTAAATGTCCAGTTACTTCACTTCATGACCTGCTATGCATTAAATAAGGAATCATCAAGTTGCAATTAAAATCCAGGTTTCTTTCTCATAATTTATACGAAGTCGTGGAATATTTTTAAATGTCCTTTATTAACACTTATTTCAACCTCAGGGCCTTACGATGACATACGACATTATTAACAGGACTACTGTCTTCATTTCAAAGGTATTAGAGCTCATTGTATGGTGTGGATTTAGTTATTCTAAAAAAATAATTTTACCTAGGAAAGTAGAAGCATAAGCTTATATATTTTAACATGTAAATTGTATGTAAATTCGCCGTGATCATTATAGAGGCAATTGGCGGCCTTTTGTGAACACAGTGGTAGACCTTGATGTACCATATAATGAACTTTATATGTATTGATTAACCTTTAGAAGGGAAATAGTGCTGCTGTGTCTAGTGAACACTGGCACTTTAAATTAACTCGCTGAACGAGTTCTTTGTACGGGTCACATTTTCCACATTCGAAAGAAATTAAAATTTTTACGTCGTTTTTGACTGTGTTTATTTTTGTTGTGGATTTGCCTTCTTTTAGCCTACAAGATTAATTAAATCTGTACTTTGCCAAGTGCCACTGTTTTGTTCACGTTATATGTAAATGAAACATCAGTTCCACTTTGTAGTACTGCCTACGGGGATAATACTTTGCTCGCATGCTTTTTCTGTGATACCCGCCATGAATGAAAGCGCGTGATGTAGCAATCTGTTATGTTGCCAGTATCCTAGTCTCGTTTTCATGACCTTAAAGAAGAAGTGACTGAGTTGTTGTTTATACACGTATCTTAAGACGCATGAACTACCGTACTGACAGTACGTGGTACGAATGGAATATTGTCTTAATCAGTCTTCCTCAGCTGGTAGGCAGCGGACCGAAGACGTTCTGGAAATTCTAATTAACATTATACTTTAATATTATGATAGCTGGACAAGGTATTTTACAAATACTGAATTCCTTAATTTTATTTTTCAGGAAAAGTGCGTTGTAGGTGTCCGGCGATTTTTAATTTTGATCTGTGATCTTCCAAGTATAATCCATGTTTACGTAAATCGCGAATCTCGTTTATTTTTCCCACAGATGGGTTACTGCACAAAAGTGTGGCTGACGGCCTAAATTGTGGATTATTTTGCTTTTATTTGAAACATCTTTCGGTACAGAATATGGCGAACATAATTAAAAGAAAATAGTTTGTGACTGTATACAAACAACCGTGAACCACTGGCATGCGTGCTGCAAATAGTAGGCCAAAGCATCCTGACCATGTAAAATGCTATTTCAGAGAAATAACAAATATTAACTAAAGTACTAACGAACTGTTAATTTATACGTGGATATCTGTGGGTTAGAATGAAATTTGTGTTCATGTGTACGAAATTCTTTTCCTTTAAAGGCTTTGTCGATACTGCTGTATAACATCTATCTGTATCTATAGTATGATTAGCTTTGCAACGCGGATGTTAAACGGCACTTTTGTACGTGCAATGAATCAACATCTGATAAAAGGTGAAATGCAAAACAGCAAAGAACCCTTTTGGAACATGAGTGTACTACAGCCCAAGGTACGTCATTCCACTTTTGTTTATTTGTAATGTTTTATATCTTTTATTTTTCGTCGCTGTCGGTGTTTCAGACTACATAGCATCAGTGCTCAAAATAATTAGTGAGTGATCTTCTTGTGGCATCACATTATGCTTTCTAAACTGAATCAAAAATACTTTTTCACTCCGTCAACTAACTTTATTAGCGAATAATTCTTCTTGTTTACAGTGCTAGCTAAATGTTTCGACTTTCTAATAAATCCGTCCTCAGACTAACAACTATAAAAGTGTAAAGTTACAAAACTAAGATTATAATTATGTATTTACATTTTTATGTAAAGTTATATTTACGTTTTTACATTGTATTAGTTAGCCTGAGGATGGTTTTAAACATGCCGAAAATATAGCTAGCATTTTAAACAAGAACAATTGTTTACTGGCAATGATGTGTTGGCAGAATGAAAAAATGGGGTAGGTAGTGTCGGAGTTACTACCGCTGAGGTTTTTGGCGGAAAACGTCTTACCCAGGCGGTGTTGTCGGGGCGGGGTGTTTGTAGGGTTGGTAAGAAAGAAATGAGCGCAAGGAACTTGCATTTCTTTTATTTATTTTATTTCTGACAATGCTGACAAATTTGTAGAATTTTGTTGAAGACAGGACGACTTTTGAAAGTGCTCCGTCGCAGACGCCAATGGGTTATAAACGCTAAATCTCGATTCTCAAACGTCTCATCTGCTTGTATTTCGTCGCATTCCATCGGTTCTATCTCACTGTCGACATCCATTGCCTGTGAACTTGCGTCAGGCGTCGCGGCGTCAGCGCGACTGGTGCTCGCCTCAACTTGTCGAAGCTGCCTCATCCTCCGCATTCGTTCTGCTGCTGTCATAGGGGCTTTTTGGATTCCTCATTTATTCTTCTTTCACTTTGTAAGCGTTTACGATAGGCATTTACCTTCTTGTTTTCAATATATTTCGACATTTTTTAAATTTTAGGGAAAATTTGTCCAAGTTCAACACTTTCTGACTGTATATTTTTTCAAGTTCTTTCACTATTGTCACTATTAAGCTCTGTTAAACGACACCTCACACAACGTCCTACGCATACGCGTTCCCGAGCTATACTAATTTTGCCGCGCGGCGAACCGGTAATTTTCTACTCCAACTTGGCGACCATCTTGTGGCGGCGTGTGACGTCACGCGCTCAAGGTTAATGTCGCGTAACATTCTTTCATCCTTGCTCTTTTAAACCGTGTATTGCTTATTTGGATATGCTTTATAGATTTAAAGTTATTAAGATTTGTGTGGTATACACAAAATTGTAACATCGACTTTCGCATAGTTTCCCCCCATACTGGACCCGCGGGTAAGACGTTTTCCGTCAAAAGTACGTTTCATTCAATAAGTGAATGATGGGTCGGAAAGCATTTGGAAGGAATCGATCGTGGCCTACGTGAGACACTATACCTGAATTTGCCTGAAGGGGCAGAGAAAGATAGAAAAAGTATTCTCCAACGTTGTGACCGAGAGTGTAACGGGCACTTCCCGAACAGAAGTCTATAAATAACCTTCAAAAACCAACAACTGCACTAATGAAATTTATTTAACACTTTAAGATTGCCCTACATATGTTTCGGTCACGAAGTGACCATCATCAGGGGCGTCGTACGCATGTATTTGCACTTCACTTCACGCTGTCCACTTTTACTATATTATGCGTTGAGGATAACAGTGGACAGCGTGAAGTGAAGTGCACACACGTGCGTACGATGCCCTGATGATGGTCACTTCGTGACCGAAACATATGTAGGGCAATCTTAAAGTGTTAAATAAATTTCAATTAGTGCAGTTGTTGGTTGATGAAGGTTATCTATTACCATAATGCACGGTGAACAAAAAGTTAAGAAGTCTATAAAACTGCCACTACATCAGCCTGCTGAGTAAGACGGTTTGCTGGATTCTTGTAAGGCTTGTTCATTCATTCTGCTTTATCTCTGTCGCAGCAAAACGTTTCCGCATGTAGCAAAGCTTTGTGTTGAGGTGTTCTGGCTTTTCCTTTGTCGTGTGGCAAAAACGCTACGTAATTGCAGCATCTCTTTGTGGAGGCTGGAGCTTTTATGCTATTTTAAGGGAAGCTATGCAACATGCAAAACCACGAAGGGTGTTAGAAACATTTGCTATCTGATCTTTCGATCGGTAAATGTGGCAAGCAACCTGAATTCATTAAGAAACTGTTTCGGAAACGTCGTTTATCAATGCCAAGTTAAAATGTAGAACAAGAGTGAAGGTTTACTGCTGCGTAGTTCAATGCCACACAGCACGTAGGTGGTTCAGTCTTCCATGCGTCGTAGTCGCGCCCACAGCACGTAGGTGGTTCATCGTCCAATTGCTGTCGAGTTCACGCCACACAGCACGTAGGTGGTTCAGCCTGTCCACATTGCTGTCGTAGTTCAACGCCACACAGCACGTAGGTGGTTCAGTCTGTCCATATTGCTGTCGTAGTTCAAAGCCACACAGCACGTAGGTAGTTTAGGCTATCCATATTCTGTCGTAGTTCAAAGCCACACAGCACGTAGGTGGTTCAGTCTGTCCACATTGCTGTCGTAGTTCAACGCCACACAGCACGTAGGTGGTTCAATTTGTCCACATTGCTGTCGTAGTTCAAAGCCACACCACGTAGGTGTTCAGTCTGTCTGTCCACATTGCTGTCGTAGTTCAGCGCCACACAGCACGTAGGTAGTTCAGTCTGTCCACATTGCTGTCGTAGTTCAACGCCACACAGCACGTAGGTGGTTCAGTCTGTCCACATTGCTGTCGTAGTTCAAAGCCACACAGCACGTAGGTGGTTCAGTCTGTCCACACATTTGCCCGTCTACAACTTGTGTGTGCATACATGACTCTCCGTACGTATAACATATGTCGAAAGAGACTAAAGGTTTTCATGCAATCCCGTATGAATTCTTGGTAATGTTACACTTTTCCACGTGCTAAACACTAACCATGAACGCGCATAAGGGTGTGTAGGTAGAGTTGTAGACAGTCTAGATATCAACTGTGGATGGAGACAAAAGTTAGCTTCATTCTCCGGTCGTCCGTCTCCCCCTCTGTGGTGCCACGACACCGTACCGACCTTACAATTTTAACATGCAGTAAATGCATACAAATGTCGTATAGTGACCTGACCATATCAGCATGTATTCGTCACACATAATACAAGAAATAGACGCCCACACTTGTGGACTTATTAGGCCCTACTCAACTGAACGGATTTCGATAAAATAAGGTGTTACGAACTCCTCTAAAATTTGTCGGAGGAATTTGTCTTCCTGTAGTTCCAATATTATCCATATTCACACGAAGGTCAAATCAGACTTTATCGGTGCTACTGAAAGCAGTAAATGTGTGCATGATATAGAATATAAATATCTTTAAGATTATAAACTTTAACAAGATCGAAGTGCTGTGGAAAGTTGCGGTGTGTCGATTGGTAAATACTTACCCACGTTTCGAAGGATCGTAGTGCCTTCATCTTCAGGATCAACCAGTCCTAGAAGACTTAGAAATTAAGTCGTTAGCAACACCTCTGTAAGAGCCTCAAGTCTCGCATCTGATAATTTTGTTTGAAGCGGTGAATATTTTATGAAACACGAAGCAAATAATTCTTACTCTGTTCTGAGTGCTTGTCTTTAAAGCAGTGAGACGTGAGCGTGAGGACTAGATGTAGAGACAGAGACATCTTGTATGACGTTTAGTGTCGATGTTCGCAGCTACGAATGTAGGTCATGCCTGCACAGTGTGACTGTGTTTTATATTGCTAGGCCCCATTAGTATAAAACACAAGCTGATGAGTTGATCCCAATCAGTAGGCTAGCTTTCAGTTTTATGTAAAAACATCGCATTCAGTTCATTCAAGAGCCACAAAATAATTTGATTGATCTCGTAATTCCACTGTCACTGTAGGCTGTGTTTAGAGTACAGTGTCTTCTTGTTCTTGTACGACACATATTGCAGTTACAGCTTGCAGTAATAGTGATTCATTCCAACAGTACATCACCAGTGCCCGCTCTTGCTATTTCAAGTGATATTGTTTCAGGCAGACATATAGAATTATCGGACGACAGTTTGGCCCCACTCACCTGAAGCATAATGTTTCAACTACAGTAACGCAAATCGACAGTGTATAAATAGCAGAATACGTGTGTTTGGAATAACGGCCAGTTTAATGTTCCTGTAGGTCTGTGGGTTAAATTTCGTGACTTCTGAACAGACAGCACTTCCAAGTCTTAAAAAATAATGTCTGAAATTTGTGACTTGTCTGATGAGTGTATTGTTAAGTGGCAGGAGTCGAATTTATAGCGAAGTTTAACTAAATACCAGAGAGAACTTCGTGCTTTGTCTCTCATTTGCAGCTGGGCGTATACATTTACTGAGCGGTAATACTGTTATGGAGTATCATTCTACTTTCTGCAGAGAACGAATTCAAATACAGAGGCTACCAATTTTGTATTGATCTTCCAGTTAGAGGGTAATTCCGAGACAATGTGTGTGACCTGCTGCAGCAAGACATCTGCAGAGTGGCCTTTCTGTAACCGTCAGAATGCTGGCATGATGGAAGAGTTACGTTAATGCATTGTTAGTAGACATATGACCACGTGCATCCATATTCGATCCTCGGATAGATTGGCAAGCTTTCTGACCTAGTGTAAATTTCCTCGAATTTCTGTTTGGTCTCGGATGTTGAGAGTAACAACGTTAATTAACTTAAGTAATCGATAAGAACTCATTGGACATGACTGTTGTCTTTAAATGCCCATCCCGGTGGCCGTGCGGTATAAGGCGTAGGTTTGCAGCCTTTCAATTGCTGGGACCGCGGGTTCGAATTTTGTTGAGGACATGGATGTTCGTCTGTTGTGTTTGTTGTTGGGCATGTTGTTGACCACTCACTTCCGTGTAGCACTGACGTTAAGAAGGAGTGGAGCTATACCTCTGTCCCCACCCCCTATATTTCTTTGTTGCGTGGACAGGGACGACTTTAAGGAAAGTCACTGGTGGTTGAACTTCTTTTGTGCGATATGAACTCAATATAAGGCACTTACTTATCTCCAAACCTTTTCAGAGTCTAAGGGATTTTATGTTTTGTGGGTTTGTTGTTGAGTGAGCGTAGAGTTATGCAACACACCGACGTTCCATGTGTTGAGAATATTCCCAAGAATTCAAGTTCTCTAGGTAGACGATTTTGTAGACTGCTGGAAGGTGCCTTTGCTTGGCAGTAACTTTTCGGTCTACATTTTTGCTACGATAACTTCATTAAAACTTGGAAACGTTTCAGACGAACTCCGTGCGCGTGTATGTACTTTACTCTCCATCGAGCTAAATTGAGTCAGACAAATATGCTCCTGTGTGTATACACGTCGAACATTATCCTATACTTATGTCGAATTGAGCTATGATGTTACAAATAGCTTCTCATGAAGACAACTTATTGTTTCGTAAATATTACTTGTTCATTCTTCGCAACTTACAACGATGATGTATAGTTAAGTTGCGCAGAAACTTTGTGCATAGATAGGCATATACATAAGTGCAGAGGTATGAAAGATTTATCGTGCAAGTACAGTATGTTAAAAGTGGAAAAAATTACAAACATGAGGATCTCTAACGCTTTCTATGTCTGTCACATATAAGGGATTCTGACTTTGTAACAACGAAAGCCACGCACAGAAACTGATCCGTAATTTGTATAACTATTACAATGTATTCCATGTTTGTTTCATAATATTAATTTAAGGTTTTGAAGAAAAGTGGATATCATACACTAATTCATTTCTGAAACATTTAATATTTTTGAGAGTTTAGAATAGAAAGCTACCACAGGTCCTTCACATGTAATCCAGATAGAAGTAATTTTACATTTTATGTTTACATATGAAGTTACTGCCTATATTAGGATTACATTAAATTCTGCTTTTCTTGCTACCCTCAGTTAAGGTTTTTTTTTGTCTTCTATCAAACGACGCAAAACTTAAAACATAGCCTGTGAAACTGAAATTTTACCTGTTTTTTAAGGATATGAAGCATGGTCTTACGTATTATGGGATAAACATTCATTTAGTGTGTCTGTGCTGAACAGAGTATTTGGACCGTAGAAGGAGGATAGAATTTTAATGATGTAGAATTTCATAATTTTTACTCTTCAACAAATATTGTTATGGGTATCAAACCTAGAGAGAGTGTGTATGACACATGGCAGAGACGAGAAGTGCATACATAATTTTGGTCGGTAAATCTATAAACGGTAATGACCAGTTGGAAGATTGGTGCATGAGTAAAGTAAAGTAAAGTTCTACCTATAACAGGCCACGAAGGCCCAGAGGGGGAGTAGAGGTATAGCTCTACTCTTTCTTTAACCTCGGCGCTAGATGGGGGTGGGTGGTCAACTCCACGCCCCGGCCGCTTTACCCCCGGGAAACAGACCCGGTACCCATTGTATAGGAGCTGGGTGGGCCCCAGGGCCGGTCTGGACGTCTGCGAAAAAATCTCGCCCCCACCGGGATTCGATCCCCGGACCGTCCAGCCCGTAGCGAATCGCTATACCGACTGAGCTATCCCGGCCAATAGATTGGTGCATGAAGGGGAGGAAAATATGTAAGTAGGTCCTAAACAAAGAGGGTGTGAGGGTGTGGACAGGTTTCGTTTGGCTGAGGATAGGGTACACAGTGCTTCCATCTCTAATGGTTTCAACACGTGACTGACCCTTCTTAACTTTGAATTAAAATTAAGCCTAACGGATAGCATTGCTTCGTGCACATCAACTTCGTGTGCGCTTTTCACGGTTGATACAAATTTCTGTTACGAATGAAAACTTGGGACTTCACCGCGCGTCTAGACGTCACAGATCACACAAAGTTGTCGCCTTGTCGCTGTCCGAAGTACATAAAACACACTTATTCCTATGTATGTGGGTAGAAAATTAGGTAGGTAGGAAGTGGGTGGATACTTGTGTGGGTAGGTAAATCAATATTCAAATAACCAGTTTTTATGTATGTGTTTAGGTACTGCCGTGACTGGATTGGTCTGTTAGCCGTAGATTTCTACCCCCAGTGGCCCAGGTTTAATTCGAGAGCAGTCCCTGTGGGACTTGTGGTGAGCGAAGTGGAACGGGGGAGGATATTTCTCCGAGCACTTAGGTTTCCCCCTGCTAATTTTCATTCTACCAATGCTTCATACTCGTCTATCATCGGGGGCGTGTACAGTATGTCTATTAGAGGCCGCAGTACCGAGGGACCCAGTCTTACTCCCAACAGCTACATAATAGGCTATATCGCTCATGAAAAAGCCATTTTTCGTAACCCACCGATGCACAGTTTTACAGGAAACAGAAAGAACTTGGCCGATCCTCAGTAGACCAACACTTAATCATGTTATATTTTTAATAAAAATATAAGGAGAAGCAGTATTTTGTGAACACAACATTTTGACAGAAGGTGTGTCTGTAACCCAACTCTCCAGTAATGCGGGAATCTCAGTTTGACAAAATGTGTGGGTTATGGCAAATGCTGTTTCGATGAGCGATGTGTGTGTATTTTATTGAGGTCCGTTTAATGCGTGTTTAACGATTCTGTCAGTAGCCCCAGACTGTATGGCGTTGAGTTTTATGATTAGTCAATAGTGAAGTGGAAAGGAAGTGGTCGTAGCTGCTATCTGGCGGTACGCTTCGATACGCCGTACCGAAATCTGTATCTTTCTTTACGAAAATAAATTGGCACAAGAATAAGCCTAAAGTCATCTGTTTTGCTTTGCGCGTGCCCACATAGGCTTATATGTTATCAGACAGGAAACGCTACTGTCCCGGCCTTTGCCTAGAGAGATTAGGAAATAACTGAAAATCGCCAGTCCGGATAGCCGGGCTCTGGGCAGAGATTTGAAACTGGGACCTCCCGAATGCATATATTCACGTACATAAATGTGTGTCTGCGTGTGCACGCACGCGCTTACATACGTACAGCGTTGTGGTGCTTTGGCCCTTCTTTCCTGGCCGCAGGACACCACTTCAATTAACGGTCAAGCAAACGTGTGGGCGCTTGCCTGTATTTGCCGAGCTAGCCTGGCCGAGCAATGCAGTTAACCATCCCGCGTCGCAGCTTTGTAACCCAGTCCCAACGGTGCTCTATCAGACAGACGTCCGAGGGGAGTTTGTTACATGACCGAGCAATACCTAATAGACCCTCAAGGTACACTTCCTGGTTTACGCGTTTGAATCACGGGTAATGTGTACCACAGTCACGAGATTTCATAACGTGCTCTGGCCTGGTTACTTTTTCGTGACATCTCAGGCTACTGATTAGACTGCTGCTTATGTGGGTCCCTTTCGGCTACAGAATCAGACCCAAGCAGTCCAATGTACCCAATATACTACAAACTCCCAGTGGCCGAGCGGTCTAAGGCGTAGTTCTGCCGCCGCTCGCTTACAGGGATTGCGGGTTCGAATCCGCCGGGGGCATGGATGTCTGTTTCTTGTGAACGTTGTGTTGTCAGGTAGAGGTCTCTGCGTTGGGCCGATCACTCGTTCAGAGGAGTCCTACCGGATGTGCGTGCGCGCGCGCGCGTCACTGAGGGTAATCAGATACAACAATGACCCTCTACACCAGTGGTTCCCAAAGTGGGCGGTACCGCCCCCTGTGGGGCGGTGGGATTACCGAGGTGGGCGCTAATAGGTACGAGAGGTGGAAGGGAGCGCTGTTATTATCACAGGGGGGCGCTAGTAGACAAAGAGTGAATTTATTTTTATAATAAAATTCAAATAAAGTAATTTTTGTGTTAAAAATAAAAAATGAACTAATTTCTTAGTATTTTAATTTATAAATCTTATTCAAGCACATATTATTTTTAATAAACTATTGCTAGATGAATTGTTGTTAATCATAAAAAATATAATAAATTCTAATTTATTAATTAACACATAAAACATTAAGTTTAACTCTTAAAATTTTATTTAAACGATTTTTTAAATATAAAATAAAAGTGGAAACAAAAGCGCATTTATGTTTTTTAAAAAAAGATAGGGGGGCGCTATGGGTGTGTATATGGAACCAAGGGGGCGATGAACCGAAAAAGTTGGGAACCACTGCTCTATACCTTCAATGAGTAGGTAGAAGAGGTCAGACTTTATATATAACCGGAGCGCATTGGCTACGTCCCTCATTATCGCCTACAAGCTATTGGCCTCTCTCCCTCGAAATATACCTTGCGACCCATAGGCAAGACTATTTCCAGACACACGAGATTACAGACAGAAACAGGCCTTCCCTCTTCCACTGCTAGTCAGCACACAGCTGAGCTAGATAGCGGTGTTCGTGCTGGTACGTAATCATACGTAACAGAGGTCAACAAGTTTCCTTATAGATACATGTGTGCGTGTCACAATAACGTTTTGCTTTAACGCTGACAACTTTAGTGACCACAGTTTTGGTGACCGTTGCCCGGACTCGCATTAACGTCGTTTCCGCTGGCAGTATCTTCAACGGCCAAGCTCTCTTGATTTTTATGGACAAAAATTGCACATTTGTAGGTTGTTTCGCGATATATTGCGATCTGAAGGAAAGTAAACCTGATGTTAAACAAGGAGTTTTTTTTTTTTTTTGCGATGGTGAAGGGCCCCGCAGCAGATGCTACGGACGCACCGCAGCCTTAAGGCTTATTGTGCAACCCTGTGATGAAGATAAAGACTGAGCAGTTTTTTACCAAGTTTTACAAGTAATGGAGCACCAGTGGAATGAAATTGACAGGGGAAAACCGACAACTCGGAGAAAAACCTGTCCCAGTGCCACTTTGTCCACCATAAATCTCACATGGACTGACCCGGGATCGAACCCTGGGTCTCGCGGTGAGAGGCCGGCGACTAACCGCCTGAGCCATGGCACGGCCATAAGGAGTTACTGTAATATTGTTGTGTAGGCGCTCTCGTACTGAACTTTCAGTAACTTGCTGACCTGCAAGTGTGTGCCTTGTGTGGCCAACACGTGTATTTTCATGGTACATTGCCAGTATGTGCCCCAAAAGGCGTGTCTTATGTACACCACCAGTATGTCACAACAACATACAGCGCAGTTCTCCGTTTCGTATCCAAGCGATTACGTCGTTACAAGTACATTGCTATCCTTTTCGGAGTAAATCTGTATAGATGTAGACTGTATTGTTAACGTTTCGGGTGTCTTTACTGTTTCTATTTTCAAGGCGATGAAGCCGGATACATTAAAGACCTCTGAAATTTGAGCACTATAGCCTACAGATACGAGCATAGCAATACCACCGCAAAACACGATCCACACCAATACTGAACTGTTCTGTATTGATTTCGTTACCATGCTGATATATCACCCTGCTGGGCACTTCTCCATTTTTACTTTGTGTTTCGAAATTGCGTAGCTCAGCAAAAGTACAATGACACCCACACGTACCTGCTGTGTCCAGTCAATCAGGCATTAATTTTATTAAAATTCTGATGTATTTATACACGGTAACGATTATTAGGTAAAACCCAAATAAAGCCACCAGAAACAAAGGCGAAGCTATCCTGCAGAACAAGCCCTCCATTCTGTGCCTCGCTGTAGTATGCCTATGTCCTACAGCTAGAATTCAATTCAAATGTACTGAATGTACTGTCAGCACAGAATGCTTTATGTTCGCTCGAACTGAGCCCTTTGAGTGGATGCTCGGAGGGAATGTTACACAAGTTTAATATTGCCATCACATTACAGTTCAAGTTGTCGTCAGTGCATCTGCTGACTGGTTATTGCTCGTATTGCGCGCCTGTGCAAGGTAGCACCTACACACTTTTGTCCGTCCATGTTGGTGTTATTTCAGGTGTACTTACACCGGACGTGGCCTGATGTATATTAACCTGTGTGACGACGTTTTGGAATTCCGTTGTTTAGTAAAATAAATTAAATGATTAACTCCATGGAGCGGAATATTTTTGAGAAGCTACTAGTCACTCTGCTGGTTAGAAAATTTTCTTCCTCTTTTGGAACCTGAACGTTCATTACAGTATTCACAAGAGCAAGCCACTGGGCCCTGTCATAAGCCAGATAAATCCAATTTACTCCTTCCTATCCTATATTTTTACGTTAATCATAGTGTCATCATTACCTCTGTGACGGACCTTGAAATCCATATATATTTGAGAGCTGACAGAAGCAATTTTTGACCCATAAATATTTTGTGAACAAGTACCTTAACCCTACCATTGTCATGCTAGCCGCTACATCGCAAGTTGTTTAGTGCAATACAACTTTTGTGTCAGTCATGTTGTTTCTGTTGCCGCCAGGTAAAGTAAATGAGGATAAGCATTTAGGGATAGCCAGTATGAAATGATCTCTAACGTGTGAACTAGTCGAAGACTAACAACATTTTACTGTAACAGTATAGTCAAAAGATGGAAATAGGGCGCGTTATCTGTAACGAAGTATGTGAAACGATTTAGATGGCTTAGGCTAGGCTGCGATGCCTCTACGTTGTACGCCTTTGTTTTCAACATTGTCCATCTCGCATTCCATCGGTCATTCTATCAAAAACCGTGGTCCCATCATCCCCCAAACAAGTAGTCTGTTCTATCTTCTTCCACAAACGCATGTTACAATTATGTGCATTTTAATGGCTAGGCGTCCGAGGTATCGGGGTTCGATTGCTGGCAGGAAGTGTCTTCCGGAAAGCGTCCAGACCAGCTCTGGGGTTCATGCAGTCCTATTCACTGGGTGCAGGGGCCTCATTGCCCTAGGGTAAAGTGGCCGAGGCGTAAAGCTGACGACTCACCACATCTAGCGCCGATGTTAAGAATGAGTGGAGCAATGACTCCAAACCCCATACACTTTTATGGCTTGCACAAGGACAAATTCACCTTTTCATGCATTTTAATATTATATTTGTGATTAGTGTAAGTCGTTTCCAGACACCACGTTCCACGCGTCCTACCGTCAGTCCTTACCAGTGGGATGCCTCCCACCTTTTAAAAACACTGCTGTGCCCTTCTCTTGCAATTGTTTCGGAACTGACGTTCATATACTTCTTTAACGTCTTTGAAACTTGGTCTCCCGTTGCGGGCTTTTAGGAGCTAAAAAATATGTTTAAAGGTAAACAGCCTTTCCCAGACACATTTATTGCAGTCTTGTCACATACCAGCAGCGGACACAAGAAAAGCAGCAGTAGGCACTGTAACAAAATGCTTATACCGCGCACAAACTGACACATTTGTCGTCGTTTTTCTGTCTTCTGCGATTACTGTATATTTGTTATGAATTATGGCGCCAAGAGACGAATGGTGAAGTGGTTGTGGCACATTTTACGAAGTGTCGTGAAATATACCTCTTTGTGTTGAAAATGCCCCTCATATTTAAGGCATTAGTTCATCCCGAATGTTGTCAGCATAGTCTATATGGGCCTGTTGTGTAAATATACAGGTTGACATATTTGTTTAATTAGACATCAGTGTTTATTTCAGTGCTTATTTATCGGTGACAGGGCTGTGTGCACTTTCCATTGTTTAATATTGTTTCCGTCAACCTGTTCCTCTCCCTTTCTTAGCAGTAATTTGAAAAGTCAGATTAGTGGCTCCTGGAGACGAATTAGGCAGTTGGTTATGGTAATATATTTAGCTTTAACTTACGGTAAAAGAAATTGTGTTATCACATAAAAATATCTAAATGAAGTGGTTGTGGGCTTCGAAAGCTGCGCGTGACAAATAATGAACGGGATGTGGGGTTTAAAATTCATCAGTAAAAATAAAACACTATTCATTGCAGATCTATCAGTCTCTGTTTTCGACTCTCCAAGTCTATTCGAAATCCTCGACAAGTAGAAATCATAATATATTTTGTTCGGGCACAGTTTTGGATTATTTAAAATTACATATTTTAAAGCATGGGCACGACGCTGGATAAATTTAAATAAAATTCACCTGTATGGGGCTTCTGTTTTTTGAAATGTGTACCTCGCCTCGGTATTGCTGATTGAGATCACGAATAGACCTGCAAAACATCATCACATAGTAATTAAAATAATAAAATCAAGAAAGAGGAAGAGAACAGTGCAAAGAGAAATGCGAAATTGTGTAAAGTATGTTTATTGGGGAAAATTGAAGTGAAGGACCAATAGCAAAGCTAGAAGTAAACAGAATTAATCATCTTCATCACAGGGTTGCACAGTAAGCCTCAAGGCTGCGGTGCGTCCGTAGCATCTCCTGCGGGGCCCTTCACCACACAAGCAGAAATATTAAATTGAATGTTAAAAAAAAGGATGGGATTCACGTGGCTCAGAATAACTAAGAGTGACGAGTTCTTGAGAGAATGGAAACGAAACGTCGGGTTTCATAAAAGGCGAGAAATTTCTTGAGTACCTGAAAAACTGTTACCTTCACAGGATGGATCCTGCTTCATGGAGCTAGATAATCAGTTAGTTGTTTACCTAATTAGCGGTTTTGTGAGAATGATTACTCTGTATATGAAGTACGACTAGAATTTGTATTTGGAAAGAAGTATTGTAACAAGTTAATACGTAAGTAATTATGTTAGGTGTAATCTATCTTATGAAGTAGAGAGGATCTGCATGAAGGTGCAGTATTTCATAATATTCGATATTATGGAATGCCTCTTCAAACCAACGACAGTCTCGAGATTTACGAGAATCAGCATCTATACTGCACTTGTGCAATGAAAGTAACGACTGTTTGCGGATGTAGTGGGGCCAGAATTCATGTGGTTCTTAGCGGTTTCCAGTTTCTCTGCGGCTGGCCTACGTCTCTTGTAGTTCGTATGTAACTTATAAAACGTGTCATGCTTTCACTCACGGTATATTTTATGTTCGTTTTGAAACCTAAGTAACATTTTTTCAGTCGGTGGACCATGATCAAATACCAAGAAACATAAGTGACACACTTTCGCAAATTTCGAATTAACCTTAACCCTCTGAATTATGAAAGTCATATAGGCTACTTATCAATTCAGTTCGTACTGCACAGTAAACACGCTGTCGCCATTACGGGTGTGAAGACCTCACATGTTGAAGTTGTTGAAGGAAGGAATCGCTGTATGCATTGAGAATCATATGAAGCACATCTGCGCAACACAATGCAGAGCTTTTTGTGTTAAAGCAGGTTTGAGTGTGGTTTAAAGCATAAAGTAACAGATCCTCCCCAGATAGTTGCCCCGAGTGCTTCGCTAGCTTCGTGTTCACGTTTTATGTTGAATGTGTGAAGGCTGTTGTCGCAAGACATTCGCGAACAATAGCATCTTGTTCGGTACCTTCTGCAGGTTATCCAAAGACGCTGTCAGGAGATGTGAGGCCCATTCTGTTCGGTGAACTTTAAATAACTGCAATAACATACCGTTACTTGTGTAGCGGAAATGAGTAAAACTGGGATAAACATTAATTAGAATGGCCTGAGCTCCGATCGACCATCAGTCAGGCGCCTTCCGAGATTTAAGGATTAATATTGTGGTCTTCAGCGTTATGACACCGTTACCAAGGTTTCGAAGGAACGTACTACACCCATCTTCAGGATAGAAATCTCTTCTACCATGAAGATGAAAGTAGTATGTGACTCTGAACCGTTCGTGACCATTCAGCTGACTACGCGGTGTCGTACCTGATATCATAATGTGAAATGTGTTCCGAGTTACAAGTTCAAATGCTGTATTCCATTAAATTTCTTTGCATTGTATGTCAGTCCTTTGAGGACCTAATATAACCAATGTTCTTTATCAGAATTCTCTCCTTCGTCATTGTGTCAGGAGAGCCGGGACATTTAATTTTCTCTTCTGTCATTGATGTTGACTGAATATGGGTGCAGGTTTTAGGGATGTTACTGGTGTACAATGCCTGCAGCGCACTTGCTACTACGTTACTTGCTGTGCTTCTTATGACGTGCTAAGAACGTGCTTATTCTCAATCGATACAGCGGACATGCTGAGTGTAAAATGCAAGCACGTCCTGCGTTGATGTAGAATAAATGACTTGTCGGCGTTTTCTTTTCACTGAGCAGAGAAGTAATTAGTTCGTGGAGACAAAGGAAGTTCATAACACTTTGTTTCGGAAGGGGAAGGAGGAGCAACACTTCAGTACATAGATCGCACGTTGGCACATGAACTGCAAATAAGTAGGTTCAGACTTCGAGAAAACTTGTCCGATATCTGTACCAGAACTTTCAGCTATTTTCAGGTAGTCCAAGTGTTCTGTCAAGGCAACACCTGGTTAAAGAACTTATCTTTCACATAAGGAATACCAAGTATTGTTTGATTTCATTCTGCATACCTGATTGTGACTGAGAATTGTGGGTGTTGATTAAGTCCCATTACAACACGAGTTCGTGGTCTTGTACATAAACACTAGACTGGCAATCCGAGGGTCGCCAGTTCGAATCCAGTACGGTTCATCAATATAATTGCCATGGCTCAGGCGGTTAGTCGCCAGCCTTTCACCGCGGAGGCCCGGGTTCGATCCCGGGGTCAGTCCTATGTGGGATTTGTGGTGGACAAAGTTGCACTGGGACAGGTTTTTCCCCGAGTACTTCGGTTTTCCCCTGTCAATGTCATTCCACCGGTGTTTCATTACACGGAAAAGTGGAAAAAACTAAACATTACAGGGTTACGCAATAAGCCTCAAGGCTGCGGTGCGCCCGTAGCATCTGCTGCGGAGCCCTTCACAAAAACAGTCCTATTACAATAAAAGCTTCCCGGGAAACCAGTTCGGAGTTAAAGTCATAAATCTGTCTCCGTCATCAGAGAATGGTCATTCTCTGATGACGGAGACAGGCAAGGTCTTAGAAACTCTCAACTTCTGCTCCGGATTGCCTCGGTATGTCGCCCGAGAATATTTAATCAATTGGAGTCGCCCTTAAAGCTTCAAGCCTTATATGATTAAACGTAACGTTGTCGTTGTTATTACTGTGTACAGTAATTCAATTACCGTTTAGTCCGTGTGGAATTTGTGGTATACAGAGTGGCACTGGGACAAGTTTACCTTCCTACATGTACTCTGATATTCCTTTGTCATCACCATTCCTCCAGTGCTATATATTCATCATCACCACAGTGGCCGGTACGGTAGGTCCACATCAGGCCGCGGTCCCAAGGGACCACTCCTTCCACACATTTCTCGTAATTGTTGTTGCTGCTGTAATCGCAACAAGAACTGTGTTCCCTTCTCTTGATACTATTAGTCTTTAATGAAAAGTTATCGATTCCTTAACCAGTTTTTTACATCCAGACTCTGTAAGCAGCCATATTTTTGTGTATGCGGACACTGTTCTCATGTCGTGTGTCGTTCTCTTTGTAACTACGGTCTTGTTTGTTTTGATTGGGTTTCGTCAGTTCCTTTATAACTGAAAGGCAGTAAATACCATGCTCACCTGTAAGTGCCTTCCTTGAAGCTGTCAAACACTTCAATAAATGGATAAAATATATTTTTCTTTCTCTGTGGCGCAACAGCCCAGCTCGGGTCTATGTCTTCTCAGGTTTCTAGATCACACACTATTAGACACACAGGCACACACTCGGTAGGACTCCTCTGGTTGAGTGATCAGCCCATCGCAGAGGCCGGTACCAATACAACACACAACAAACCCAAGAGACGAAAATGTATGCCCTCGCGGAATTCGATCCTGCGATCGCAGCAATCAAGCGACCGCACATCTACGCCTTAGAACGTACGGCCACCGAGATCGGCTGGATAAAATCTATTACTGTCATAATCATTATCATCATCGTCACACACGAGATTGTGATGAGTAAGGAAGCAACAGGATGAAGGGCGTTGGCCAAAATGTGTTCCCTTTATAGTTATGCACAAAAATAGTTCTCAGTTCTTTGCACAACATTCCTGTCCGTACGTTTCTGTCCTTCACATGGAGCTGCCACAGCTTACAGTTAGCCAGCACTGCGCTCTGTTGTCTTCTTACGGTCCTGTCTTCAAGGTTGGTGGCCCATATTGGGGATCCCACGCACTTTCACAGGCCAGAGAGGAATGAATTTAGTTCAGGTGCTGGAAGTTTTTTTGTAGGCTTGGAAAATTTCGTCCCAAGTCACTGTCGAGAGGCTTGTCTGTTTTTACTCTTTATCAAAAAGTAACTTTTCAACTGTTTTTTACAGAAGTCTCGCTCCCCCCCCCCCCCCCCCCCCCCCCCACGTTCCGCCTCCCAACCAACAAGATTAGGTACTCTGGCCTGTTTCAACTCATAATTTGTTTTCGGGCAGACAATATTCCTACATGCTGTGGGCTTGCTTTCACGAGACACAACATCTCAAGGCTGATACCAGTACAATACAGAATGCAAGAAGTTAGGAAACTTGCGCATAGCGTAACTGTTGTTCCCGTTCGGTTGGATACAAATCTGATGTTCCACACAACCTGTGGTTTCCTCCTGCACCAGCAAAAGCGTTGCAATTGATGCACACTTCCATTCGCGCTCGATTATACGGCTGTTGCTAGGATACGCGGCAAACAGACTCTCTGGAGCACCAAATTTGCACTTTGTAGTTTACATGCGACACTAAAGTGTGATAGGAACTGCACAAGCGCAGGACAAGAATGCGAATCCGCATGTGCGCAGAAAGGCCTGTAATTCTTCGTGTAAAGAGGGTGTGTAATCTGTCCGCTCAAAATGAAAATTCAACTTGCTCGACATCAGATGTCGTAAAAATTAGTTTAGGGGTCCTCCAGCTGCGATATGGTTACAGACAGACTAACATGTGGGTTCGCAGAGGTGTCAAAGCGCCTGAAAACGTTAACAAGTAGCTGTGCTAACAGCAGCAATTGAATGCATTGCGCAAGTGTGCCGACCCTTACCTGCTAACATTAGAA
Organism: Reticulitermes speratus; assembly: GCA_021186555.1. Classification (NCBI taxonomy): domain Eukaryota; kingdom Metazoa; phylum Arthropoda; class Insecta; order Blattodea; family Rhinotermitidae; genus Reticulitermes; species Reticulitermes speratus. Next base: position 27,972,547 of record JAJKFL010000013.1, on the reverse strand, counting down.
GTAGATACGTACTTTATCGCTGATATACAGCGCAGTTTTTGGTCTTAATTGTGCGTCTGAACTCTAAAAATTGTAAGGTCACGTGGATATCGTTTAAAAGATTGTGGTCACAAGTACAAGTATGAAACTTTTGTAGTGTTATTAATTTTGTGTCAGTTTGGTTTAATTTTAACTGAAAGGTAGGTAGCAATAAAATGGTATGTTTTAATTTTAGATAATTTAATTTGTCTGTGGAAGCAACATTGCTTGAATTATGTAACGGACATCCCTTAACACAGTTAAGCTTCGGCGATGCGGAAGTTGAAATTAACTTTAAGCACATTTGGCATTCAAATGTCGCGTTTGTTACTAATGACTATATACTCTTGGTGAGTCTGTCAAAATCTTCAAAATAACTATAACTTTTAGGCTGTTTACTAGTTTCTCAGCCGCTTAAGAATTTTTAGCTTTCTGTGAAAACTTTCAATATGGCGTTCATAACCGCTCGCCACTCTTCCCTGTCTTGAGCCAGAAAAATCAACTCCACGCCCTCACATTGTTATTTCTTCAATCCCATTTTATTATTATTTTCCCGTCTGTGCCTAGATCTCCCAAATAAACTTATCCGCGATACTAATTTTTGTCACTGTTTGGCCTACAACCTCCAGACATCCATCCAACCGAAGCTTTTCACAAGGGATTAATATCCCGATGCGATCTCATCTCGCTATCAGCAACAAACTCAACACGTCGAGGCTTTTAGCCAAGACAAATATACCCATTACTGTACTGCCACGCCCAGTTAAAATTTACAGCATACCGTTTTCACATTAAAGCTGTGCCCTTCGTACTCAATAATGGTTTAACCTAGGGAAGGAGAGTGGAGCGCAAGTTTCCACCTTTCGTTAGTTTTCTGGTTTGTTCTTTGGTTGGTCCTACAAATAAGTTTGCACTGCAGCAGTATGCGTTGATTTTGAGGAGGAACATGAGAAATGGACTCAGAGGCACGTCCTTATTTGTAGAGGGGACGAAGTTGGCAAAAAGGGGGTGGTAGACTGTAGGGGTGAAGTTTATTAGCATTTTTAATGGCACAAGCAGTTTTGAGCGGTCTCGCGTAAGGTCACGAAAACTCTTAGAAATGTTTCGTTTATAGGGCCTACTAAATATAATAAGGTAAAGTAAAATTCACTCCTATTCCAGTGGCCGCGCGGTCTAAGGCGTGGGTCTGCGGCCGTTCTCTTGCTGGGATTGTGGGTTCGAATCCCGCCGGGGGCATGGATGTCTGTCTCTTGTGAGTGTTGTTTGTTGTCAGGTAGAGGTCTCTGCAACGGGTTGGTCCCTCGTCCAGAGGAGTCCTACCGACTGTGGTGTGTCTAAAGTGTGATCGTGAAGCCTCGAAACATGAGGCGGCCTAGGCCTCCAAGGGGCTGTCGAGCCATTTAAAAAAAATTCACGCCAGGAGCAAAAGTATTTCACTGTGCAAACCGGTAAATATGCTGCAGGAGGAAACAAAGAGCACTTGGTGAGCACAAACCGGTTTATGCTGGCACACTGCTTGATCGTTACTGGCTCTGCAACTTACAGGTTAGAGGCGGCTATTTCCACAGGCATTTTCTTCTATCCTGCTCTCAGTCCTACACGATTTTGTACTTCAGTATAGACATCTAGATATCGGCGACAACACTTTACTTCAACGGGCCGCAATTTAATACCTCCTTTCAATCCCTCTGCCTTCAGTTTTAGCGACACATGCAACGACAAAACTTTTCTTACTTCGCGTGCAGCAGACTTTGCACTGGAAACTGTTTAATGGAAATTATAATTATTACATGCTTCATTGTCCATACCGGCTCTGAGGTACACCCTGTCTCCTACTCAATGTGTGCCGGGGCTCTTCCCCAACGGGTAAAGCGGCTAGTGCGTGAAGCTAAGCACTCACATCTGTCTGGTGCCGAGGTTAAGAACAAGTGGAGCTGTACCCAACTTCCCCTTATGTTCATAGTACACATCATTTCTTCATCACATTAAATATATTTTTAGGACCTGAAACTTGTATTTGAACGTATTTGAATATTATGAATTTTTAACGAATCACTTTTTACTGGTTTGTTGAAAGACACTCTTAGTAGCTCAGACTATATAATGTTCCATGCTAGGATGATTAGTGAGGTAAAAGTAATTACACAGTTATCCCTGTGCACACCATAAAGGGGGGTGGGTTGGTGGTATGGCTCCACACATTCCTAACCTTGGCAGTAGTTAGAGGTGAGTGGTCAGCTTCACGACTTGGCCGCGGAAAGGCCGTCTGTCACCCACTGAATAGAAGGCTTGGTGCGCCCCGGAGCCACCCTGACCCCAACGGAGAAGAAATAAATTTCATGTCCCTGCCGGGAAGCGAAAGACGATTTCTCGGTCGTTCAGTCCGTGTCATGGTCACTGTACTGAGCAGCTATACCAGTTGCGTCTAGGTTGGACAGAATGTAGAATGAGGCGGTCTTGGTTCAATTTGAGTTACTGCCCGGGCTTTGCCTGAAAGGGTTGAGCAAAACCATGGAGATGTCAGGAAGAAAAGCAATTTATGCATATATACATGTAACACTGTGCAGCGTGGTGTCTGTACTTTAATCCAATTTGAGAAAATACATGCAGAATTGTATCTATAATAAATATAAATCAGGACATTAAAATATGAATATTTTTTCATCGCTCGACAGCCCTAGTGGGCCTAGGCCTCCTCCTTGTCGAGGTTTCGAGATCACACTCAGACACGCCACACTCGGTAGGACTTCTCTTGGACGAGTGCTCGGCCTGTCGCAGAGACCTCTACCTGACAACACACAACACTCACAAGAGACAGACATCCATGCCCCCGGCGGGATTCGAACTGCAATCCCAGCAAGCGAGCGGTCGCAGACCCACGCCTTACACCGCGCGGCCACTGGGATCGACAAATATGAAAATTAAAAAAAAAAAAAAAGTATATATTTGGAAGGTACGTACTTGTAGGCTTGCGTTGCAGTTCTAGATCCTGTTCATTGCGAGATACAGTAGAACAAATGTTGACAAGTAGCAGCTGTGTTCACAGCCAATATCAGTAGAGACGTACCAGTAGTTGCATGGCCGTGCAGTACCTGACGCAGTTAGACGCTGGCTTGTAACCGCGGAGCCTCATGCTCAATCCTGGCTTACTTCTTGCCAGATTCGTGACGAACGAAGTGGCACTGGAGAAGGTCTCTCACCGAGGTCTCTCGGTTTGCCCTTGCTGAATCATTGCTGTATAGCCACTCGTTTATCACTGCCGCCCTCTAAAGTGTTTAGTATCACTAACCAAGCAACAAATTTTAACGTCCTCGGTTATATTTGGGTACTTGACCAGTTACAGAATCAGAAGGAAGTTCATGGAAGATTTTAGAGCTCACATGTGGCAACAAAGTTTTATTTTCTGGTTTTTAGTGGCATTATATACACCGTGTCGTAATGTGAACTGTTGAAATTTTACAGTGTCTTGTCAATTTTTCTGAGTGTCTTTTGCCTACAAAACACATTTCAGTCATCGTATCTTGTGAAGTCTCGAAGGACGTAAAAAGTTCGGCTATTGCGTATTTACAGAGTGGCTTGTAATGTTTTAAGACAGCTCGAATTACAAACACACTTCCTGCAGAGTATAATGCCGTGATGAAGTCTTCTTTCGTTTGCTAGGACGAAACGTAAAAGTTTGTAGAAGTTGAGATTGTCATCATATTGCTGTTTTTGAACACTTAACAGTTCTTACAATTTTTCAAAAAAAAAAAAAAAAAAAAAAAAAAAAAAAAAAAAAAAAAAAAAAAAAAAAAGTATGCTTTATAAACATTCCGTCTTTCGTACATACTTAGTGAAAATACATATTGTCATAAAACTGTCAAAAGTATTGTCATTGTCAGGGTCATTATACTTTTTATCCTAATAAATACTTCGAAGTGTAGTATAATTATCAGATTTAACGTATTTTGCTACTACTTTTTGAGGTGTTACCATTTTAAAGAAACAGCCAATTACATGGTTCGAATCCCCTATAACTTCATTACGTTTTCAGTGAAGTCCCACTTTGTATGCATGTTGTTACACACTTTATAATGCGATAACAATAAACAAATTATCCTGCACAGCACCACGTGCTTCTTACATTCTTCCTATTAGATGTAGAAGAACTGCCAGGTCCATGCCACTGCGACGTAGCACCGCACCAAGAGACTCCTGTACACTTTGGAGAACAGATCAGGAAGACTCCAGATAACTCTGGATGTGCTGGGGAACCAAAGTTCTTGCTCCTACCCAGAATCCAAGTCCTGTCGCCAGGCCCCACACATTCAGGATCCCTTGTAAAATCTCACTAATCTGTGGATCCTCTCCTCCAGAATTTTCTGAGCTCAAGGACCACGCAGGCACAGCTCACAGTAACATATTTACAGATATTTACAGATATTTACAAATAAAAACATGCTTCGGTTCTGAAAACCTTTATTAATTCTATGTAAAAAAGTTATTACAAAAACATTAAATTCCTCAGCAGCAAAGAAAATAAAACGAAGATTAGGAAAAACTCCATATACCACGGAGAAGAATCTGCTCAAATCACAAAACCCTTAGGCACAACTCACGGAACCCCAGGGGTCCTCAAACTCCCTGCTGATAAACACTGCTTTGTAGAGTTTCGCGAGTTGTTGTGAGATGCGATGTAATGTAGTTTGATCGAGTGCTACGACCGTTTCAGAAGAACATTCAGGGTTGTATGCCTTAAAGAAGGAAACGAACATAAAAATTTTCTGTTTACCCAAAAGACTGAGCTAAAAGGAAATCAAGATTATTTCGCCTCTTAAAGCAGTTTTCTAACAGCAACAATTTATTACTAAAAGTTTGGCTCATAGTTTCGTCCTGCTGATTGCACGTTCCTGCCACGTCATCACGCAAACTACTCAGCACCTGCTGCACCTGGATGGGATTTGGCTGCTCTTTTTTCGCTATTCATGTGTGAAACCGCAGAATAGTATAACAGTGTATTAATATTTCACACAAGTGTAACAAAGAGCTCAAAACACAAATTCCCTCTAGCGCAATCCGACGCTTTTATGATCTAACAAATACACACAACGCAACATTCTGGTTAGTAAAACGTGGGTCAGTGATAAAAGACTCAGCACATATTAGGGGTCTGTAAATTGAAATAGCTTCAAATTCAGGCAGTTTACACTGTGGACATAGTTTAAATAACTTTAATTCCTTCGCTATTTGCTTTGAAGACAGAAAATGAAGCTGTGTAAAATGTATTGTTTTCAGTGCCGTATTTGAAATCGATTTTAATCTTTCGGGAGTTGTTTCATTTTGTGTTAGTAAATTCTTTCGTTGAAAAATCAATATCCGTTTTAAAATGGATATTGGTAAAAAAAAATTCCCCACTGAGTCCCTCTACATGACGAAGCTGTGCTTGTACTGTAGCATTTATCTTCATTGTTCAACGTTTGTCCATAAAATTCCGTGTTGTAGCTGAATGGAGAATCAGTCTTCCCTTTTTGTACCAAAATATTACAGGCCTGTCCTGTGTCCTGGACCGGTTAAATGATTTTAATGAAACTCAGTGTCAATTTCTATGCAAAGTGAGGAGCATTGCTATGGTACATTTTGTCTAAATGTCTAATGTGAACAGTATTAAAGCGGGGTGTGCATGAGATAGGAGCGGGCCCAGTTATTCAATTTTTTGAACCTGTAATATTTCTTGTTGCCGTAGATTTATCAAAAACGTAGCATTTATGCTAAAATGATTATTTTTACGTTTTAGATGATGAGGGATTTGTGGTGGACGAAACGGCACTGAGGTTTCTGTCCGAGTACTTCCAACTTCTCCTGTCAGTGTCATTCCACTTATGCTATACAAATTATCAGTTGAGAGCGTCGTTAAGTAACACTTAAATAATAAATCTTTACTGTTTATGTACGAGTATAACAAATTGAATGCCTTTAGATTATAGACTATATCCTTACAGTTCTTTGTGCGCTTAGATACACGTATTTCTATCAAAATGCAACGCAACTTAAAAATTCGTGTACAAATCCGTACATATTTCGACTGTACTGTAGTCGTCAGGGAATTAACCACAATTATTAAAACCCCTCGAGATGTTATTTTGGGCCAGCTATGTTGGGAATGTAACACATTTATAAATCGAGATATAAAATGCACTTTAAAGGTTATAATACCCATACAAAAATAATAAGAGTACAACAGTAAACTAAATATTCCAGACTTGCGTAAATTTGCTTTCTAGCTTTACTCACTTTATAATTGTATGGTGGATTTGAAAATACTGTGTAAGAGTACGGCGGGGTGACTCAGTCGTTATAGCGACTTGCTATGGGCTGCAAGGTCCGGGGTTCGAAATCCTGTGGAGACAAGAGATTTATCTTCTTCATTCCCATTCAAACCGACCCAACCAACCTCCATTTAAAATGGGTACCGGGGTTATTTCCGAGCGTGAAGCGGCCGCGACGTGTCGTTGACCATCGATCCTTATCTGGCGCCGAGGTCGCGAATACGTAGAGTTATACCTCTACTCCCCTCTGGGGAGACCTTTACCTTACGTAAGAGAACAGAGGCCCTGTGTGCGTTGAAATATCTGCGTCTCTAATATTAATTTCTCACAGCAGTTTGTTGCATGTTGTTATGTTTGGTATTTTTAATTGTCTGTGTAGCCTACATTTGATACACGTTTCGGAGGCTGACCCTACTTTCGTCGTCATGTGAGGGTCTTATTATTAAGAGTAGTGTGTCACTTAATTGCCCATTTAACCGCAGATATCACGTAGTGGCCAGTGGAAATCGGCACAGCCATTACGAATTGTGAGTTTAAGCAATCGTGACACAATCCGGTTTTTTTATTCTGGAAGAAGGTTGATACACGAATAGACCTGTGAACATTGAATGTTAATCACTGCACCATGGAATTTGCTACACAGAGAGCGTTATTGTATTAACGTAATGAATAAATAATGTGTTGTTGATACAGATGACATAAGAGCATATATGTACAGGCTAAATTATTGCGGTTATCTGCTAAGCAAATACGGAACTCAAAATGAAATGGTACTCGGTTATCAACAGCCACAGCATGGAACTGTGTGTGCCTAACTGTCTGTGAATATGTGGTAAGTTTGCATCACAGAAATGCTTGCGAATTTGAGTGTTTTTCCACCTGCTGGACTATGTTTGATGTGAAGACTGTCATAAGCCTAATTATATTTTCCTAACTGTACCCTCAGTATAGTTCAGAGTGTTATAAGCCATATTGTCACCACTGAATTTTTTTTTTTTGTGAATGGCCCCGCAGCAGATGCTACGGACGCACCGCAGCCTTGAAGCTTATTGTGTAACCCTGTGATGAAGATGTTTAGTGTTTTTTTTTTGTATTTCCGAGTAATGGAGCACCGGTGGATTGAAACTAACAGGAGAAAACCGAAGTACTCGGGAAAAAAACCTGTCCCAGTGCCACTTTGTCCACCACAAATCCCACGTGGACTGACCCGGGCCTCCGCGGTGAGAGGCCGGCAACTAACCGCCTGAGCCATGGCACGGCCCTGTCACTACTGTATTACAACGTATATGTATTAAAACAGTCAATTGTTTGTAGGGTGGTTCAGAATTGCATTCACGAAGAAATTAAGACAAGTGAGACTGGGCAGATACCTGATTCCATCCAGTTCAGAATGTCTGCTATGTGAGAGCGCAAAAATTAAAATATACAAGACTGCATTTTGCTGGTTTTTTTGTATAGGTGTGAAATTTTGTCTGTCACATTGAAGGAAAACAATATTAGTATGCGAGAGTATTCTGGAATAGGATGTTATTACAAAGCTGTGTACCTGAGATAAAGGAAGCGACAGAAGTCTAGAGATAATTGCCTAACGAAGAGAGTCGTGATTTTTAGTCATCGCCAACTATTGTTAGGCTTGTCAATTCAAGGACGGTGAGATAGGCGGTTCCTGTGGCACGCATGGGGAAGAATATAAGTGTTTTGGATTTTGGTTGGAAAACCTGTTGTAAAGAGGCCTTTTGAATATTTAGGCTTAGGTGTGAGGATAATATTAAAATTGGTCTTGAATAAATAGGATGGGAGGTTGATGACTGCATTAATCTAGTTCAGAACAGGAACCAGAGGCTGACACTTGTGAACACGGGAATTAACCTTCGGGTTCCACAAAATGCGGGGAATTTCTTGACTAGCTGAGGAACTGTTAGCTTTTCAAGAACGTTTCTGCTCCATGGAGTCAGTTTGTAGCATAGTACGGTACTGTTACTGCAGAGCTGATAGCGCTCTCTTTGCACAGCCTGTTACTGTCCCCATTAACTTAACAAAGTAGCCTGCAGTTTGCCAAGTTGCGTGACGTGTTTCTTTCTTTTCTACTTTTCTTTCTGCGTCTTTTATTTTCTTTTCCTCGTCTTTTTTTGTTCCTGCCTTCCATTCTTACCTTCTCCTGAATGGAATGTATACTCTTGTCTGTGGCGTTTGATCCAGTTCTTGCATCATGAATGCTTGGCGAGAAACGATACGAGTTTAAATCAGCTGCGAAGACAAAGTTTAGAGTCATGTCCCGAGAAGGAATGAACCCAGCGACGCCAGCGTGCCAAGGCCGTCTACGTTTTTGCCTTTAACTCGGTTTCCATCCTCTTTCTTTATAACTTGTTATTCCGTTGGGAGTACGGAAGTCCATTTTATCTTGTCTCCTGCCATAGGAACCGGCCGTTCTGAAGTCAATGGCGGACAAAATTCCATTCAAGCAAACCATCGGTATTCTTCTCTTTTGTTTGTCACTCGGCCCGATTCGTGAGTTATTTTGTGACTTTATGTCAAGTGTGGTTATTTCTTTTAGCACTTGATTAGGTGAAAAAATGAAGCCAGTGAAATGGAACGAGTAAGGAGGAGATTGTCCTACCCGATCACCTGTACACCTCGTTTTCCACTAAGAAGTCTGTGCAGTGAGAACAGTATCGTTTAATAGCCCACTAAAGCATATGTTCGAACAAATCCTCTTATGCCATTATCGGACTTAAGTAAAGCTAGCCCACACCTAACACATCTCAGCTTCTACCAAAGTGAGTTCCCAACACAGCCACATACTTCTTTAGATTATTTGAAGTACAACAAATTACAAAACATTTTAGGGTTCTCAATTGTGGCGTCTTCTAACACCCGTAACAAAACACATGCTGAAAACTCACCTCATATACGTCATTAATAATATGGAGGTCGACTGCCGTCATCGTCTAGGTGAACAGTGAGCTGTTAGACCTACTAAAATCGCGTCCATTATTTTCTGCATTACACAAGCGAGGGCAGCCATTGTGACGCCATATAGTAAGGCCTGGCATCACGGTCACAAGTCCACATGGTGCGAAAGATTTGTATTAGCTGGTCGTACATAAGATCATGAACTGCGCGTAAAAGACTAAATACAGTATGTAATCTAAATTACATCTTTTTGACATTTTAGAGTTCACAGTCAGTTGCTACGACGGCATAAAAATGGGGATTTTCGCTCATCTAGCATGGCCACGCTGCCTTAATGTTTTCCTGCTCTGTGGCAATCGTGGTCACTGAGAAGATAAACCGCTTAAACTTTAAACTTTCACGTAGATCAAGATAATAGAGGAGCCGAATATGGAACGCGAATACCGCTTGCTAAAACAGTGAGAGTTTGTAAAGGCTTGCTGTTGCGTGTTGGATTCACAGAGTATTACAGAAAGTTGCAACACAAGTATCGAGTTCACATTCAAAATTATATACAAGAATTGTAATTATATCTTCTTATGTAATGGGCATTTTATAAAAGACGGCATATCTGCTGTAAGAGGCTTAGTAAATATTATCACATTCGTTGTACAGATTTCCCTTTAATCGTGTCCGTGAACACGTCAGCTGTCACCGTATGTCCCAGTGGCTGAAGCCTTTCTCTGCGATAAAGCTGCCGTGCTCAGGGACACGATAAAACGGACACCCTCCGTATTAATTCATAACTCGATAATACAGAGTAGGAAAGGGTGAAATAAGGTAAAATTTTCCCTGGGCGTAAATAAACACTGTTCCATGAAGATATGTGAGAGAGCGGAGGTACAACTCCATATGTTCTTAACCACCCACAAAATGAAGGTAAATAGTAAGCTTCACTCTCTTCCCGCTTTAATTCTGGAGAAAGTACTCCTGTTACACCCAGAAAGCTGCATGGGCCCCAGAATTTGTTTGGGCACTGTGAAAAAGAGAAAAATCTCTGCTTCTGCTGGGATTGAACCTCGATTACTGACGAAGCATCTCTTCTCCTCAATTGTACATGTATTCCTTGAAAGTTGATGATCGGCAGGCTTATAAAGTCCCTACTTTTACGAGTATGTAAGCCGGCAGTTCACTACAGTGTTCAAAGAGACCCGAAGCCGGCTGTCTGACGTTTCCCACGGCCAATGGGGAGCTGGTGTAGCTCAGTCGGTATAGTGACTAGGCTAGAAGCTGGACAACCGAGGAATCGAAGTTTGATTCTTACAGGGGCAAGAGATATTTGTGTTCTCCAGAACGTCCAGATCAGTTCTGTGAGCCACACAACTCCCTATTCAGTGGGTACCGGAGGTAAAGCGGCCGGGGCATGATGTTGACCACTCACTTCCACCCAGTGTTGGGGTTAAGAATGTTGGAGCTATACCTCTACGGCCACGTATGGCTGTATGACATGCACAGGGACAACTTGACCGCAACTATTTGCATGCACGCCACTACCTCACACCCTAGTCATCTGAGACCCATTTTAGATCAGATGTTTTCCCATCGACATCTTGGTCGCCAATTCTGTATCTGCTCTTCGTATTTTCTTACTAAAATTTTGCTTACTTTATGTTTGACGTGCTTTTACGTATAAAAATTTCTGAATTTTTTCTAGATTGTGCAGTATCACTTTTTTACCTTGATTCTCAGAAAAAAACAGCAATTATTTCCCTGAACAGCGGCTGCCGGTTAGTCTTTGTAATAGATGTGCTGTATGTTGTTTTTGAGATATAATTCAAATTTGTAAATGTATTTGCGTGAAATCCATACGTCGAGATGTAAAATAATAAGATGATACAGCCTGTTGGAGAGACAGTGGCCTGTAAGTGTGAAATGGATTTAAAAAGACGTGGTCTAACTTTCCTAAATCTTTAGAGCCTAAGCCGTGAGAAGCAATAGACGTTGGAAGACCAAATAGGAGTTTACTGAGAGACAGGAATGGAACTGAAGCAGGACGATCTACTGCTTAATTCGTGACGACATTCGTTTATAATATTCTGACAGGGGACAGATGATTATTGTTGTACGTTCCGTTCAGTTCATTGAGTCCCTGGGCAAAATCAAGATTCGGCCTTCTTTCGAAATTCTTCGTACCTTTGCACATTTCCGTTAGGAAAATTTCAAGCTAGACGTCACCAGGACTGACTTAGTATCATATAAACAAGCCACTAGAGTGCAAAATGTAATTCTTCCGTGCGTGAAATTAACAAATGTTTGTGACGTCGTGCATAAGTGCCGTTCAGAATCAGGCTCACATGAACATGCCGTAACGTACTTCTCCAGAAATGATAAGGAATTTTAGCAACGTACTGATTCTGGTTTAATAATGAAACAAACCAGATATATTATTAATAATTAGGTGTATTGATACTTCTACGTCATAATTAATTTTGAAACAGCGATTTTTTTTTTGTGAATCGTCAGGACGTCTTGGTTCAAATATCAGTTTATTGCAAGATGCCATCAACACTAGTGTAACTTCCCACAGTTTCTTGTATTGGCACAATTTCTTCCATTTCCTCATAATTTATTATTTCCTATGTGTGTTCGGTAGTTAATGAGGGCTCTCATGTCACTGTCTGTCGTGTACAGATGTTGGCAAAAATGTTAGAGAATATTCGGGTAAATAAAAATTGGAATGTTGGTAGACTTATGTAGATTTCATGCGCTGTGTCTTTATCTCAATTAATTTTGATGAGCGAGTTACCACAGAGTATGCCATGACACTATATTACAATCATGCTTTAACTTTGCTGACAGTTGTATTATTAGATCACGCGGATATTTGTATATCACTTGACTATAATGTTATATTATTCCTTACGTCTGTCTGCCTTTATACCAGATAATCTTGCCTTGTAAGGAAGCGCGGCTGAGTGATGTGCCCCGCATTGTATCCGCGTCTGAAGAAATGCCTCGCTTCGAGACAACACTTGCACATCTGTGTCCATTGTCAATTATATTTAATAGTTCTATGACTATTTTGAACAAATATATTTGCCTGCAGGTTCTGTAACATCTAACGAATCTGTTAAATTAATCATGGGTAGTGACGTCTGTAACTTTGTCCACGAGCTCGTCTGTTTTGCCACAGTCAACATCGGAGGGCATCATAGAAAGTCAAATATATATTTCGCGTTTGGGTTTTGTACCCGAGGCTTTCGGAATCAAGTAAAATGTATGCAGATTTTAGTAGTAGAGTCTTCCAGTAACTAAATGTAATGAGACACAACCACAGTCACCAGCTCCCAAATCCTCTTCTCTTAATTTTCTTTTGTAGTCGTTAAGTGCAGAGATGAACGTGCTGCTTTGTACACTTGTCATTTCTCGACAGTGGGCGCATAAGATAATTGGATTATGAAACGAAATGAGATTCCGAGGACAGAACGTCAAAGCCGTGGACCAGCTAGGTGGAAGTTCGAGAACCAGACGGTTGATTGAATTCATTTCAGCACATTTTATCTTCCAGTCATCTTTAAAAAAAATAGAATAAATGATAAAGAGATAATTTAGCTTGTTACTTTAGGTGGCTAAGAAAATGAGCACTCAGTAGAAACATACATTGAAACGGTTTAGGAGGGAAAGGCTAAGGATTAAATTCGGATCTAAGAAAGAAGAGCATACAGAGCACCTTAATTTGTAATACATCTGCACGCCCACCCATCTGTCTGTCTGTCTGTCTCTCTGTGACCTAGTGTCAGCGACTAAACCGTTTGTCGTATTTTTATGAACGTCGGTGTTAGAGTTGTTACAGAAAGCTGTCGAGCAAGCACGAGTTACTTTAAAATCGGTTCAGTGCAGTCATATTACTTGAGAGCGTATGTGAATGTCTACCATTACTATCCATGTTTCTTGAACGAACTGAGTAAAATTAGGTACAGATCTCCACATAGTATCGTTGAGTAATTATAAGTTTTTGTGAAAATCCATGCAGTGAAAGCCATGAATTTTTGTCCATGTTTTATACGTTTTTATTCGATGTGAAAATTCGGTACAGGAGATGTGTACAGAAACTTATTGGCTTAATGTGTCATGAAAATCGGCGCAGTTAAACCCGTATTTTTCTTAGGGTCGTAAATTAATTTTTATCCGCATCTTCCACATTTATTGTATGATTTTGGTGAAATTCGGTATGACATGTGCATGTAATGATGTTGATCGTTTGAGTTTCGTGAAAATCGGTGCAGGGAAGGCCGTACTTCTCTTACGGACGTCTGGGAAACATTATGGCATTTCTAAAGTAAAAAGTCTTGGTATAGTCTCTGTACTGTGTACATCGTTTGCAGTCTTATTAATTTTTTTTTAGATTACAGCGCTATGGAGGCCCAAGAACACCAGGAAGGGCTGCAATTGAACGGATTTGTTTCTGAACCCACCCAGAAAGAGCTCATATATTACCGAGTTTGTGATTACGTGGATTTATACATCCACATACGTTTTCATGGCGTTGTACTTAATCAGCCAGAAGGGTCTGCAACTTTACAATTTGCCTTATGAAGAGGGATTAACTGATGATCGGGTCTCTCAGTTTCTACAAGCAAATATATAATCCAGCACATGAGCGCATGGACTGTAACCGTCAACCCGATAGAAATGTACTGTAATTAACCGGCTAAGCCACCGACGAATATTGACCGCGCGGTGCGTGGCAGTAGCTTCCGGACCGTTCCATTTCGCTCTCCATCGCTTGGCAGAGTGAATAGCAGAAATGTGCAACAGATTTCAACCATGGCAAAGCAAGTAACTAGTCTGCAGTGACAGGGTTTTGTGGCATCAAGAAGTAATAAGTGTTATATTTTGTGTCACATTCCGGAGTGAAGGAGAAAGAAGTCTGTCCATTGGATTGATGAAAAATGGGCAGAGATGACACTGGAGCGTCGTTAAATAACCTACTTTTATGCACGTAAGTAGGTAATTGACAGCCAGTAGCACGTTTATGTCGCCATAGTTCAGAAAATGCTTGGGTCTCCCGATAAGCAAACGTACAAATAGGCTACAATGTGAGCCAAAAATTGTATGCCAATACCAATGACGTCCGCTAGTAGACCCGATCATATATTCGCAACACATTTCTGTAAGATCCTTTTCAATATTCCCTCATACGATTCTCACCATTCCAACATGTTTCTCACCAATATTATGTCCGTGTTTTCACCCATTTTTCCAAGTACGCAAGAGGCCATTTCATTGTCCTGACGTTTAGGCAGCGGCTTCTCCTCTCAGAGACCAGCGTGCGGTTTAACGTTGTTTCATGCAGGCATATTTTAGTGGCGTAAGCACTAAGCAAGATTGCTCATAGTACTTCGGTTGTCCCTCGTCTGTCGTCATGCCGCCAGTATAACATGCTACAGGTCTTAGGAGCTAGCAAGCTTATCACAGTTTCGACCCTGAAGTGGGGCTTCATTTCTGACTGTATACTTGGCTGGACTCACAACAAGGAAGTTTAATTAAGTTTTCAGCTCGTTAATCATGTTAGAAGCGTCGCATAGACCTTAATTTCACTCATTACTGATTCTTCAGGAAAACAAATGGTAGACACATACCAAGGAAAAAGTCCATAATTGCCTTCATAATGCAAAGCGTAGAAATAACCTCATGTTTTTGCATTGAAGATGCGGAGTTAAATCGTTAGTGTAAATTGGTATAATTTGTGTAGGCCTAATGCCCGAACTTATAATTACAGTCGGCCAGTGAAATATGCGTATGCCTCGCTTATGTTAAGTGTGTGTACATGATAATTGGTCTGTATTAGTTTCAGTGGCAAAGACTTCAGTACAGATTAATCAAATTATTTTACAGCAAACATTTATTATACTCGTATTTTTCTGTTGTTCTCTTTGTGCATTAATGAATACATAACAACATTTCGAAAATGGCGATCATGTAACAAATATGACTGTTGGGACATTCCTGACTTCCATCCATAAACAGTCATGCAAAGCGGTAAACGAGAGTTCTGCACTGTACGGAACGACTTCTCAGCAAACAAGAGGCACACGTCCGTTAGAGGCGTATTTTAGCGTCACGTGGTGCTATTAAACTTTCCATTAATCTTGACGTGAAAGTATTTTATGATCAATACTGATCAATATGATCAATCTGGCTGCGGATTTGCGATGGCAAAACTACAGGCATGCTATTTTCCTGTATATTTCCCAACAAGTACGTATCTATAGTATGGACTACAGTAAGTTTTGGTACGACACGTTGGTGCACGTTTTTACGTATTAGCAAATACCACTTTGATGTTCCAGAGTTTATAAGCACATGATCACTATGAACCTGCTACACAAAATCCGAATCTTCATCCAAATATGAAATATGAGTATCCGATACAAATTCTGTGACTGACGCTTAAAATATGTAAAAATATAAGAGAGTTTCGAGTTGTTATATAGAATATTCAACAGAGTAGGCGGCAGTCTAAACTGCCACCATCTCTTTTACATTCTAGACGTTGTAGATTACATAGACTTATGTCTAAAACCCGGCATAAGAAGCCAAATGACACCATTAAATTGGAAAGACGGTAATTTATCAGTAACACCTGGTTCTGAAGATTCCTCGCTTGGTACACTCCGAAAGGCAAGGCAGATCCTGTATGAGACACTAAAACTTTCACTTACACGAATGAGCTAAGAAGGCCGAGCACTTATGTCTTGTCGTATAGAGCTATATGGCAACAAATTTAGAGGACAAACGCTGAACTGTGAGTGACTGAGATGATTTTCGTAGTTAACTAAAGCAAGAGAAGGCTATCTTTTTGTGTATAATTACGTGAAGTGTGTATATCACAAAAGTCCAAATTCATCAAAATAACACGGGCATAGATATTCCAATTTCCAAGTGTACAAATCCTAAAGGAGAATTTCCATGACCTTTCGCGTCTTCTCATTATCAAGAGGTGTCAGTATAAATGCACCGAACTTCCTTTCCCCATGTGTCTGCAGTGACCAGATCTACTCGTCCCAGCTTCATGCGAAGACCACACCACAAAGTCCTTGGCCCTGGTGCAGCCTATATTGCAATGTCCGGTGGTAGTTCCCATGCTGTGAGTAACTCGCTCACCACGCCGTTAGGCACGTCAGTAAGCAATCATTAATGGCTCGGCTACTGGCCTGTGTTAGATGTCAACCATTCCTCGCAGGGACCAGAATTTAGTTTGGAACGGTGGTTCATGTAGGACAGGATGGCGTACAGTGAACGGATTTTCTCACAGTACATTGGACATGTCACCGTTCCAGTGATGCACGTTCAGAACACGTGTGACAGGTCGTAACAGGACGAAAAACACCGCTTTCTGGAGGAGTGACATGTGAAGACGAAATACTTAGGTAAAAATCAGTGACGGATAAAATAATGGAGCGTGGAAGGGTGTCTAAAATTAGAAATAAGGCAAAATGTCAATTTGAAAATCAAACATACCGCACCTTGCAACGTTACACACTGTTTCCTAACAAACGTAATGAAGAGACGAAAGCGTACATACATATACATAGACATATACATATACATTTACACTCATCCCACGCTTTTCGCGGGGGTTAGGTTTCAAGACCCCCCACGAAAAGGGAAAACAATGTTTTGGCATTTTATAGCGTTTTTGTTGTCTTTGCAGAAACATTGTGATTGGAGCTGCTTCTTTTTATGCTTCAGCTCCTTGAACATCATGCGGTGTGGAGCGAAGACCTGTTCGAGTTGTGAACAGTTCTGATGCTCCTATCGATTGAAGGGTCCGAGTGATGTAATTTTATTCTTGGGGCGACCCCACGAATTTGCGAAATCGCACATTAAGAACCCGCGGAAAGCGAGCGATGAGTGTGCGAGTTTATAAATCCCATTACCGTCTGTTCTTGTACTCTGCGGACATTGTCAAACCCCTAAAGATGTCATAATGATAAGGACACGCTGAGCTGCACACACACTTTCGCTCTTCTGGGAAGTTACGCTGCGTAGGTTTGTAGTTGCTTACCAACATTAACCTATCGTCCGAAACGTCTGCGACCAACTACCAACCTAACGCTGCGTAACATCCCAGAAGAGGGAAGGCTTTGACTACCCCGCGTCGGAAGTCTTAAGTCTCGCACAGCACAAACACTTCTCCCAGAAACGCGTGGTAAAGCGTCTGAAAGGCCTGAGTTTCCGGTTTGACAATAAGCTCGGCAAAGTAGCGCATTGTGTGATGCTGTCCGTCTTTGTTCATGTTGATCTGTGTTAGTCATTTGGTTGTAGAGGCTTGCATATGTGATAACTAAACATTCCATACGTAATGCTATACTTCATGTTATCTTGGGAGGATTTTCCCCTTCACTAACTTGAGACAAAGATACGTACAGTATTTTAAACTGACACGCATATTGGACAGGGTCTGTCGCCTAGTCTTGATTTAAGACCACAATGGCACAGAAATAGCCGTTTCAGTCGCCACGCAGTAGTCAGAAAATTTTTTTTGGCACAACAACCCAACTCGGGCCTAGACCGCCTCATTGTAGAGGTTCCTAGATCACACACAATTAGACACACACACCCAGTATGACTCCTCTGAAGGAGTAATGAGCTCTCGCAGAGGTTGCTACTCAAACACGCAACAACACAAGAGAAGAACATCCATGACCTCAACGGAATTAGAACCCACGAACCCAGCAATTAAGTGCTGAAGACCTTCGCCTTAGATCGCACGACCACCGGGTTCGAGTTTGGGTCTATTATATTGAATTAATTCGTAGTACAAATAAGTAATATAAAAAATATTTTTATTGGGGTGCACAGGGAAATAACACGTATATATAGGTCATGGGTCGCAGTGGACTTTACGAAGATAGGATTTATGACGAAGTAACAAATTAACTGGGATGGGGCCTATTGGCGAATCTTAATAAAGACTATTATGAACATTTGTTTCCCAGAAATAAGAGAATATGCACAGAATGTCTTTAATATACTCAGTAAAAATACCTTATCATATAGTGATTATGTTTGACGAATTATCAACACCCCTGCGCGCAACAACAAACAGCAAAACTGCGTTTACCCTTTTTATCGCAGCTTTACAAGTAGCAAACAGGATTAGAATGTTCTCGCCAATCGTGTCTGCATTCATTTGATTTACTTTCCACTGCTGAGAGGCTTGTCATGCAGTGCCAGCTTGCGACTTAGGAGATGCGAATTTAAAATTGCAGAGCAAGTGAGAGTCGCCCATTATTAAGTTTTCCATTGACAATGTGTAATAAAAACACCAGGAGAGCCAAGGACACCACCAGAGATCCCTTGTGTCTTGTGCCTTTCGGATCCGTCGCCCACTATGACGCATCGGGCTAGCGTCTTATTGGTTCAAACAAACATAAACTTAATTAACATACACGTGCCATCGGTCTTTCTTCCATATCTGACGTAACGGTTAACGACATGTCCTGCACTTGAGATGTAACCGTTAGCAATGATGATTCGGGTGTTGTAGCATGGGTGAGCAAACTAGGGTCCTGAAGCCTCAAGAGACCTTCGAAAAAAACGCAATCGGACCCGCGGCAATATTTAGACATTTCTAATAATTGGGCCGTATCATACGATATAGAGCAAGATTGTTTATTTGTTTATTTATTGAATTGCTGAATTGTGGCTCTTTACGTGAATCTATGCGTAGCATAGGGCCCTTAGTTATTTGGGTCTGCCCATTCTACATTGGTCTACACTCATTGTGCTACACACACTGCTACACTACTACTCTACTTTACAATGTTTCTGCTTCTCCCCAATAATTTTGTTAGTGTCTCATTCTATTCCCCGGTGGTGTCCAATAAGGGCTGCGTATGGAGAAAGTACTAAGATAAAGTTGTTTCCGTCCAACCTTGTAGGCTTGCAGGGGGGGGGGGGGGAGCAGAAGTACGCGTCCACACATTCTTAAACTCGGCGCTAGATGGAGGTGAATGGTCAACAGAGAAAGAGAAAGTACTGTACTAACACAATGCATAAAAGACGTAAGATTCTGTATTCTGACAAGAATGTTAAATTTTGGGTCCGTAGTAGGCCAGAACGTAATTACATTTGTCAAGCGCTTTCATATCCAGCACGTGTAACACAGTGCGAGACAGTGTAACGTTAGTTGTCACCGCGGTTAACTGATACAAAATTCTGGGGAGATAGGATAGCTCAGTCGGTATAGAGGCTACGGGCTGCATGACCGAGAAATCGAGGTTCAATTCCCGGCAGGGGCAAGAGGTTGTTCTGTACTCCAAAGTACTCACACAGGCTCTGTGGCCCATCCAGACTCCTGTTTCAAAAGGTACGTGGGCCCACTCACTTCCATCTAGTGCGGAGGTTTAAAATGTGTGGAGTTATTCCTCCACTCCCGCATATGCCAAAAGCTCTTCGACCTGCGGTCTCTCTGAAATATACCTGCTCGACCCCCCCAGTAAAAGAAATTCCGCAACCCCCCCCCCGTCACGTACTTCAGAGTTCGTTATAGAACCTAGGTATACGACGTGAAGGTGGGATTGTTATGAAGGTGTCCTGGTGTCGTAGTGCACTTGCTGTCAGTTATGCAGTTGACACTGGACGAAGCATAGGCTGCTGCAGAGGTAAAGGGGTGATGCTTGTACAGGGCGCTACTCTTGTAATGGTGTGAAGGGAATTCTTGTGTGTTCTTCACATGTGTATTTACTCTTCACGAGCTCTATTAAGATTAGATTTGTGTACTTACTAAAATATAATTAAAACCAAACGGAGAATTTACGTTACTTCAAAACTCTCTTCTCCAGTTTTTACGTTCTTATTCTTACTAGAACTGACAGAAGCGAATTCATAGAATAGATTTATATCCTTTACTTCAGTTAGAAATAATAAGACCTGCTGTGGGGCCCATTCAACAAGTTTATATCATCCAATAACCGTATTTCTCCGAGCCCAAGGGTTATTGAATTTCTTTTTTAATTTTGTTTTATTTGACAAGACATATCAGGGTCGACTGATTAAAAAAAATAATCCACTAATCCGCATTTGGCCGTTGTAATATGTAAGTTCACCCTGAAGGAAAATGTCAGTTTCTTAATTTGACTCTGTAAGCCAGAAATTCCGTAATCTTTAAGGTCTGAAGTTACAAATTTTACGTCCAAGATCAGGCTACCACATCGGTAGCGACTCCCCAGTATGGAATAGACGTACGTGTGTGTATGTGTGTGTGTGTGTATGTATGTTTCACCGTGTACTTGATAATCGATATTACTAACATATGCACCATCAACAGCACACATACAGGATTCTTAGAATTCTTTATTCATACAGCCGACATGCTGCAGTACAGCTCGGCACTCCTCAGGGCAATCTTTCGCTAGCGAATAATTTTCGTTATTTTTGCTTACGTCGAGAAAAGACTTATACATGTTACTGTCCAAAATATCTTGAAACAACTTGTTCTGTATAAAAGTAAAAAAATGATATATGTAATACGTATATATATTCACATATACATATATTTATTTCGTAGTCTGTCTTACGACAGGCCTATAGCTTCTTCCAAAGCAAGTTCGCCACAGACTACGATCTAGTGCTTCCTTTTTCAATTTCCAATATCCTTTTGATTCCATAAAGTCATCCAGTAGCTGTTTACATCTTCTTCCTTGTCTTCCCGTCTCTTCTATCTGTACTTCCATAACGTGCTTTAGAAGGCAGTTTCTACGCAAGATGTGACCAATCCACTTAGCCTTCCTCCTTTTCGTTGTATGTACGATATTCCTTTCCTCCTTGACTCTGTGTAATACTTCATTTCTCACGCGATCGGTTCAACTGATCTTCTCCATCCTTCTCCAGCACCGCATTTCGAAACTTTCAACGTATTTCTGATGTACTTTCCGAAGTGTCCCAAGTTTCAGCATCATACAAAGCTATGCTCTAAATGTAGCACTTTACTGGTTTCTTCCTTAAATGTAAGTCCAAATTGCTGGTGAAAAGAGTCCTCTTCTTACTGATTGCTGCTTTTACCATGAGAATCCTAAATTTAACGTCACGTATACATCTTGCATTTTTATTATCATGCTACTCACGTAGTTGAAATATTCCACACGTTCTCCAGTTTTATATATATATGTTGTAAAATGCAATTATAGAAGTGCTCTAATATATGCCACGGTAATCGTTAAAGAGTTTTAGTCCTGTAAGTATAAGATAATTACACAATACTTATGGCATAGTGGAACATAAATTCTCATGATATTATAGATTTTTTAATCGTAACTCAGAATACATATCCACTATATTATATGTTCATATACCACTTACACGGAGATTTGGACTGTACATTTTTAGACAAGATACCGACGCATGTGTCATCTCTTTGGCCGGCCGTGAATGTTGTGTGTACATTCAGAAAGCCATCCGGATATATAGTTACTATGACTACGCTAGGTGTGTAGGGATTTTGGTAGTTCAAATCCTTCGCTAAACGTGCAGGGAAACGCAAAGTAAATACTAACAAGGCCAGCTAAACTGTGTATTGCTGCTTTGAGACGTGACGTAGCGTAGGAATAGTTGGGTATGAAAGTGCGAAAATTGGGTAAACGTAACTAATTTGGCCTGTTTACAATTTGTGTTTTTAATACGTGTTGACATACACTAAGCTGACCCTATTTTAATAAATAATAAGTGGAAGTCCAAACCGTCAACCGCAACCGAATTTATATCAGATTTATGGCTTGCTACATGTTTCGGCTTTAGTGAAACGCCATTATCAGGTAATTAAAAATACATAAAGAAAGATAATCAAATAAAACCCATTAAAATATTTTGCAGATAAATATATTACCCTGTTTTAATTACCAGATCTTATGGATAGTCACTTGTTTAATGTAAAAGCCTGACACTGTACAGTCTAGTAGCTAAGTTCCGAAGTTCGTCTGCTATCCTGTAGCTGTAGACAACAAGTTTGCCGAAACGTCACTACTAATCTATCAGTTGCACGACGTCGTATTCCATATCAAATTCTAAGTCGCCACCGTGGGACCTTAAGATCGCAATTAGGAAAGTAATGTAGTCTTGTATAAACAAATATTTCTAACCTGTATCGCCCTATAGTAACTCCTTGAATTTTATAACTCAGCCTGAATTCGAAGTGTGTACGAAATAGTAGCGCGAGTAAAATCCTTCCAGACTGCTACACGAATGCTAGGCTTTATAGGTAGCTTTACTGGCCTTGCCATGGCTCAGGCGGTTAGTCGCCGGCCTCTCACCACGGAGGCCCGGGGTTCGGTTCCAGGTCAAGTCCATGTGAGATTTGTGGTGGACAAAGTGGCACTGGGACAGGTTTTTCTCCGAGTTGTCGGTTTTCCCCTGTCATTTCATTCCACTGGTGCTCTATTAATTGTAAAAATTGGTAAAATAAAAAACTGCTCATCCTGATCATCTTCATTGGGGTTGCACAAAAAGCCTTAAGGCTGTGGTGCGAGGGCCCTTCATCAAAAAAAAAAAAAGTAAATTTAAGGCCCACATCTTCAGCCATTTATTGTCTTTCTTATTTCGCAACAGAATTCTGTCTGTTTATGCGGATATTGTCATTAAAAGTACGGGCGTATGACTAAAGAAGCAAGGGTTTTGTGTTAAACAGTGTATTTTAGTGTATGTTTTGTTTTGTTATTTGTATCTCTATGTCGATTCTCATAGAAAGAATCATGGGAGAAAGCGAGTAATTATACCCCTGATATGACCACTTTATCTTCTATAAGAAGTTCGTGTCCACGGACAGGCAGCGCCTGTCCTTTCTTTATGTAACGTTTCGTAACATGCCGGTTTATTGCGGCGAGGACTTATCAGCCCTCGGTCCAACCCCCAAGACGCAGCACGGCCTTTGTGACTATTTATTAATATATTCATACCTACCCTTCAAATACGGAGGCCTTCTCCTCTGTCCTCAGCCTGAAGTTGTGTGTTGTCGTGGTGACAAGGACCCTACGTAACATGCAGGACATAGACCATGCAAGTCTGCTCCACTATTAGGCCTATGTCTCCAGCTTTCCATTGGAAACTCCGTGGCTCGTTATCCCTACAATGTTGCTCTCTCTTTTGTTCGTGCATGAAAACAATGAGAGGAAGCCACATATTGTTATTAGCATAGTTGAAGTAAAGGTAACGTTGTGCCCTGCACATGCCGTGAAGGTGTATTGAGTAGTGGGGGTGTAGCTCCATGCGTTCTTAACTTCGGCACTAGAGAGAGGTGCGTGCTTATTAGCGCAGAATTTCGGTATATGTCGGCTGGTACTGTGATATCAAATTATCATTAACAATACTTTCGCTCAACAATTAGGCCTACTGTGGATTTTAGGGATTTCATAGCAACAGAACGACAAATGTCTAATAACAGTACGTAGAATTATAGCGCTATCTTCAACATTTCTTGCGCATCACCTCTCTGATGTTCAAGTTCCTATAGACGTAGTACACAACCAGTCTGAATTCCTGGAATAGGATCTAATGCCGTTATGTGAAGCATTTTATCAAATATGTTCGCGTGAACTGCATTGTATACAACATTGCAGTCGAATGGTGCCGTCAAGAATCGATCATGGCGAATGGTAAAGATGATCCCAGAGCAATCTATCGTCAAGAGATTGAAATAAGAGCCAGTAGTTTATTTCGCCTGCAGTAGATGGCAGAACAATTACGCATTTTCCGAATCACCAACTTCCTCATGACGTCGGTCCTGTTCGTTACACATTTCGACGAGTTACATGCGCGTACATGGAAGCACTTTAACACCATTATCACCGTAAATGATATGTGAACCATATACAGCATTTAGTGAAACAGTCTTCTTCTTTTGGCCTTTGTCCATCGTCTTGATTTTTAACGGAGTACGACGTTCTTTGGTTGGTGCTGTTTTTGTTTATAAGCATTCTAGTTAATTTTTAGTCTTTTAATAGCTGTTTTCCTGTTACTGCCTGTGGAAAAGATCTGGTCTTTGGTGCAGATAAGCTTGGATATCGCGGTCAATATAGCACTCTGAAAGTCCGTGCTTCGATTTCGGACATTGACTAGATTTACTCTCTTCACCACCACCTGCATACTGATTCAGGTGATCACGCTGTCTCCTGTCCTCAGGCCATCGGGATCACTTCCCCGCGGTAAAGCACAAACATTGCGGCGTAAGTAGTCAGTCATCTGGAAGTGGATTATATCTGCAGCCATCTTGTCCTCCAGTAATCCTAATTCAGGTTGGAATATGCGTGTAGGCCTGTTGCACGACAGGATTATAAAACAAACGAAGATTAATGATTAAATGAGCCAAACAGGTTCTACTTGCACTGTATAAGAAAACGTCAGTGGAAAAATGATGTTAACTCTTTGAAGACTAAAAGTAGTCTGCGTCATATATAAATATTCATTTCGTACCTCACAGAGAACGCGATGTGCTTCCATTAAAAAGACAAGGCAGTGAAGGCTATATAGAGACACAATAGTTTATTGTAAGAATCATACGGAACACGTACGAGATGCAATGTGTGGAAAAAAGTGCATAGTTATTAGTGTTAAACCTGGTGGAACATGAAGTTACCACTGAATTTTACAGGGTCAAAGCTGGCTGAAAGGTCAAATCAGGCCCTTTCTTACATTCGGTCGGTAATACTTCTAACTGGAAAGAGAAAAGCTATTACTTTATTTCTGTTGTATAACTTAGTTTTGGTGGTTTCTTGGAGTTATTTTCGTCGGTAATGTTCCATATTTCTCCAGAATAAGGCTAGATAACCTGTGTGTCGGCACATCTCGTGAGTTTAATTTCCGGAATAGCTGCTTTCTGCTTGAACAGCGTCGGTTGGTAAGTGGCGCAGCCTGTTCTCTCGGATACAAACCACATACCGTGCCACGCACTGCAGAATGTTCAGTGCGGACGACACTCCTGCAGAATATGCCGGGAAGAACGCGTGACACTTGCTTTCATTCCTTGTATATGGTGTGGCTAGCAAACACTGCAAATGGTAATACGTACATATATATATGTATATTTTATCTTTTAAGTGACTTGCTTGATGATGAAGGTTACAGTCGAAATATGATGTGAGAATAATTATAATAAAGATTAAATCTGTGGGACAGAAAGCTCAGTAGGCTTATATTTACATATCTGTGTAGGTAAATGTATAATTACACGCTGTAATTATATGATTATACACTAACTATTACAATGATCATTCGTTCAGAGGAGCCCTACAGGGTATGTGTAATTGTTTGTGGTCTAGAAACCTCAACAGTGAGTTTGCCTAGGTCCGGCTTTGGCTGTTTCGCCACAGAGAAAAGGAATTATGTAATTATACATTGTAATTGTATAATTGTACACGTTAATTATATAATTATACAATATAAGTATATAATTATATCACGGTAATTATAAAATTGCCGATCGCAGTTGCCGCGCGGTCTAAGGCGTGTGTCTGCGCCCTCTCGCTTGCCGGGATTGCGGGTTCGAATCCCGCCGAGGACATGGATGAGTGTCTGTTGTGAGTGTTGTGTGTTGTCAGGTAGAGGTCTCTGCATCGGACTTATCACTCGTCCAGAGGAGTCCTACCGAGTGTGGTGTGTCTGAATATGATCGTGAAACCTCGATAAAAAGGAGGCCCTGGCCCACTAGGGGGCTGTTGCTCCATGGAAAAAAACATAATTGTGTACCTTAGATATTTAATTATACACTGTAAATATATAATTATTCATGATAATTATATAATTATACACGGTAATTTCTACTACTTCAGATTTCGAATGCGTTAAATTTGTACAATATGATCTCAAAGTTTCTCAACACCTCCAGGTTTGTAACATATAAAAGCTTTTTCTTGCTGAAACTGTATGTACACTCGTGCTCTATCTCAACACAATTTTCTTATGCCTAGCTCCAATGTTTCTATAGATGTCGAACCGTTCCGCTCTTTGGGCGAAGTAACACGGATAGATGATCCTGTTGGTCAGAAGATGAGCAAACATGCTAAGCGGATCGGTTTGCGGCTTAGCGTAGTGTAGACTAAATCCTGTAACGACTGTACTGCACACAGTGAGGTTTACCCCTGTCGCACCGCTGACACGAGATGCAGGCTTAGTTGCTTTGCCTAACATATCTAGGGCTAACTATAGACTGCGCGCAGCCACCGTGTTGATTTACATTCCTGAAAACTTTATCGTAACAAAATATATTTCAACGCACAAAGTCTAGTATCCAAAATTAAGTACTGTTTTTATCGCTTCAATCTCACGAGATGAAGATGGCGTTGGCCACTAGAGGTATAATACGCATACCGTTTTTATTAATAGCCTCATTGGTAAGTAAATTATAATTATTATGATTATGGAGGGACAGACACGCGAACAAATGTAGCCTTATTTTTTTTCCTATGGCTCGACAGCCCTATATGGGCCTGGGCCTCCTCGTTTCGTCGAGGTTTCACGATCACACTTTTTAGACACACCACAGTCGGTAGGACTCCTCTGGACGAGGGACCAGCTCGTCGCAGAGACAACACACTACACTCACAAGAGAAAGACATCCATGCCCCCCCGTGGGATTTTTTTTTGTCCGGGGGTTTTTCCCCTTTGATCCATTTTTGTACTGTTTAAATCCTTTCGTCCTTCATGTCACTTTACGTTCCATGCTACCGTCCTTACAACAAACACAACACAAACATCCATGCCCCCGGTGGGATTTTTTTTTTTTTGTATTAATTCCTGGGTTTTCCCCTTTGATCCATTTGTACTGTTGAAGTCCTTTTTGTCCTGCATGTCACCTTATGTTTCATGCTGTCGTCCATACATCTAACACAACACAAACATCCATGCCCCCGGTGGGATTCGAACCCACGATCCTAGTAAGCGAGCGGCCGAAGACCCACGCCTTAGACCGCGCGGCCACTGGGATCGGCAATGTAGTTTTATGATGTACCATAAACATTTTATTTATGAAGTGATTAGGGACGGTAAGGTAGAAAGCCAATATTCTGCTGCTAAGTGTAGTGTGCATAACGTGTTACAGTACAATTTTTAAATGCCATGTTACAACAATTTGTTCTGCTTTCCGTAGGCGCCAGGTCCCTATGTTGCTATTTTCCGTTTTTCTGAACATATTATTGTGACCACAGACTTTACAATTTTCCAAGAGCATCGTACGAAGTCCAAGAGTGCGCCAAATGACTCCAGTGGGCCACGTCGTATGTTCGCATTATCACCACGTGGTGTTGTCAATTAAAACAGCGTGTAGAAAGTAGGCCTTGCAAGATGGAATGGTCTCCGATAGCTGCTCGTACCGAGTTTGACAAACATCCTTATTTACTGATATCCTACTGCTCATTAAACTATTTTATTTGTGAGGAGGTGGTCCTGAATGGTAATTAATAAGGATCTGGAAGGAGACGTTTGTAGTTTATTTCAAGGCACAATCGCGGCATTAGGTTGGAGAGACTGAGGTAAATTACGGAAGATTCAGGCAGATGGCGATAAATCCGACCTAAGGACATTCCGAGTGCACGTGACATTCGTACTGGTGTAGGGACAGCAGACTAACAAACGTGCAAATTGGGCTGAAGTTGTTAAACAGGTAGACGGTTGCTGCTGGCACTGGTGCAGCTGTCATCAATGTTTTGTAGCGATATCAAAATATATTAAGGGGTTTCGTGCCTACGTATCATAATATCACGGTTTGCTGTATATTGTGACACACACGAAGCCTACTGTGACTCACGACATGAACAAGCCCGCAGGTGACACACGTCACAGTGTGGTGCGTGTGATCTGCATTCAGGAGTTCTCGGGATTAATTTCAGACACGGGATGGCTTGAATATACGAGACTGCCTGTTCTGAGTCCGGGTTTTTCTTAGTGTACCGAAATATTTGTTGTGACTGTCCTGTATATATTCCCGTTGAATGATGCTGTATTGTTCACCGCCGTCACCCAGCAGTGGTCAGTCGATAGCCTACGTAGAAAACTTCTCAAGCAACGTAACAGTCAGCACTAGATTGAGATCCAGCAAGGATATAGGCTGTGAACTAATTCCTACTTTTCGACTGTTGCTGTCGTGATGAGTAAAGCAAGAAGGTTAAGACGACCGAGACACAATGATTCTCAACGTGTTACATCTTTGTCTCACACGTTACTTTGTCAAAAAAAACTGTATTTCTACTTTATTAAAACAAAGTTTCAATTTCTAAAAGAAGTGTATATTTACAGTTGTGCACGTAGTAGGGTCAATGGAAGTCCGTAAATTTCGAGATCTCAGGCCGACCTTCAAGTCTGACCAGTGGGACGCACCCACCGGTTAAGGAATACCGCCCTACATATGTCGCCGCCTGTGGAAATAGAGTATGCACATCAAATTTTGTAATAAGTTTCATGGGAGATTACTTCCTTTACAACGAAATGTAGACAGTAGACAAAGTTAAAGTGGTTGTTGGGTGAATACTCGTATGTAAGAGTGTGAGATATGAATTGGACTAAACTGATTCTGGACGGAGGTTGGTGTTGGGTTCTTGGATGAAGCAACAAAATTCCGTTGCTTTAAGAGTTGAGAAATTTCTGTCTTTCCTATTCTGACCTCTGTCTACCTACTCAGTGCAGGTGTAGAGGGTTATTGTTGCACTTGATCACATTCAGTGACACACACATGCACACACACACACTCGGTAGGACTTCCCTGGTCGAGGGATCGGCACGTCGCAGAGACCTCTACCTGACAACACACAACACTCACAATAGACAGACTTCCATACCCCCTGCAGGATTCGAACCCGCAATCCCAACAAGCGAGCGTCCGAAAATCCTATAATTTATTTTGGTGTTAAATATTTATTTTTATGTTCCCAAGGCATAGTCACTATCATTTTCATTGGCCGGTCACTCAGTTTGTTGGCTGGTTGTTGTAATCGGTTTATCATTTAGTTAACTGCATGGAGAGCATTACATCTTGTGGAAGCTACAGGGCAATTGCCTCATTTATCTGTGTAATATTCTTCTACTACAAACGTAATAACTTAATGAAATAACCAAATGGCAATACGAAAGTCTGAAACCATGATAATGAGTTAAATATGACGACAATTTTGGAGTGGGAGGCGGGGAAGTAGGACAAGTCAGTAGAAACGCGTTTTAATGCATATTCACCACCCCCCCTATATTATCCTCGCGCGATTATCGGGAATGAAACGCGATACTTCTGTCTATAGAACCTATATAGCCTAGTAGTGCACAAGCTACAAGATGAGCTTTGTCGGCCTGGCCTTAACCAAGTCCCAGTTTATTTATGAAAGTATCATTCGCGTCTTTATTAAAAGATTTGTAATTAATTTTATATTCAAAGCGGCATTAAGTACATACAGGAGAGTTGAGACTGACATAAAAATCTGAGTCGCGAAACATGACGTTAAGACGTAAACGTAGATGGTAAGATAATATTAAAGTGGACTGGGTTATATACTAATATCCAGTTGTAGGTTCTTGTGAATACGGTATTTAATCTCCGGATTTTATAAAAGGCAGGGGATTTTTTTCTGTCTGATGGACTGTATATTCACAAGCAGGATTTTACTCCATGGAGTCCTGAAGTAGGCGGGTTCTGACGTCTTCTTCAGTAGCGTGTTTGGATTAGGTGGAAAGACTTATTGTCACGGACAACGTGTTTCATGAACATAATGATGTTACTGAAGACACCGGTTTGAAATTTTGTGTAGTGTTATATCTATTAGAAATACTGAAATTCTATTAAAGTGTTTTCAGAAAATGGGGAAATAAGTACATGGCTATTGCCAGAATTAATGTTGTCAGTGATAGCTTATGAATTACTGTAAGTTAACGTGCTGAGTTTGTATGGTGACATATTTAAACATACCTGCAAGTAGAGGGTGTTTCTTTTATCGCGTCCCTCAGCACGGCAGCTTTATGGTATAGAAATCCTGAGCCTTCCCGGAACATCCCGTGACAGCTGCCGTGCTCGGGCACACGGTACATAGAACATCCTGCAGTATGCCTACTAGTGGTACAGAAATCTGCAATGTCTAAATAGTGTACCCCTAATTGTTTCACGCAATTTTCGAATCCCTTCTACATCATACATAATTGTTACTAAATCTCGTACGGTTTTTTTTTTTGCTGCATTAGCTCACAGACTATCCGCTGCTGTACATTGTGTGAAGAGATGTTGAGGTTTGCTTTATTTGTAAACGCTAGTACCATGTTGCGTGTTAAGAAAAGTGAATCTTTCACTGTCTCGAACCCTTCTACTTGGTCTGTTGGGATCAAACATGCCATTTCCACGATTGATCACTTGTACCCTTTTCGGCTTATCTAAAAACAAAGCACCATACATGTCAGCAGTAAGAGGCCACACAAAAACATGCACGAAAATGGAACTGCTTGCAGTTCTTCCGAAGAGTTCCCGTTGTTTTTCATTAGGGACCAGCTGCAGCTTTTATCGTGATTACAAAATAAAAAAATATAAAAGCAGTTTTCTTGTAATTGATTTCTCTCAGAGTAAAAAATTCGTCTTTTAAACGTACAATCAGAAGTATCATTAAAAGCCAGTTTAACAGGCTTCTCTAGAACAATTAGAGTCTATAAGTAAACCTGCACATCTTTGACTATGAGTGTATTTTCATTATTTACATGTTAATTTATGCATTATTTATGTGTGAATGCTGTCATTAGCTTAGAATTTTAGTCCTGTGGTGCCATATAGAAGGACAGTCGGGGAGTGATTAATTGGGAAGCATGTGGAAGGAAGTGGTCGTGGTGTAATTTCAGATATATTTTCGGCATTTTTCTGGGTGGTCTGAGGAAAAATGCGGAAAATTTCAGTCAGCATAGGCAGTATTCTGACCGAAACTTTAATCTGGGACCTACGAATACAAAACAGGACTTTACTCATATCGGCTTTGTCTGTTATTTCTCTTGACCCTCTTGTCAATAGGTTGGCCTAGGACCGGTGAATAGTGTCCGAGAAATAAGATGTGGACAGACGGAAGTGACGTTGTCCTAGGACAGCTAGATAGTGTCCGAGATATAACATGCGCCCAGACGGAAGTGACGTCTCGATAATGTTGACTTCTTGCAAGAACCGCATACAAATTAAACCATTTTCATGGAGTTTAGTTCTTGAGAAGTTTAAAGTCCCTCAGCTTGTCAAGAAACTTGTTGCCTGTTATGGAATTGGAGAGTTCATTACCGTATTCACAACGGTACGCCAAATTTCACTACAGCAGTACTTATTATTATTATTATTATTATTATTTACTGCAATTGGGTTTTCACCCGGTGGCAGTAGTCCTTACACTAGTACACACAATACAAATGGACATATAATATACATAAAAGTAACAATACAAAACAAGCTATACACAATTACAAAACAAAATACATACAGTAAATACAAGTACATACATTAGAACATCGTACACACATTACAAAAACATCCACACCTTAAAACAGCATCCACTCCTTACCAAAGCATCCCTACCTTACAAAAACATCCACACCTTACAAATACATCCACACCTTACAAAAACACCCATACACATACAAAAAAAATACATACAGTAAATACAAGTACACACATTAGAACACCGTACACACATTACAAAAACATCCACACCTTACAAAAGCATCCACTCCTTACAAAAGCATCCACACCTTACAAAAACATCCACACCTTACAAATACATCCACACCTTACAAAAACACCCATACACATACAAAAAAAATACATACAGTAAATACAAGTACACACATTAGAACACCGTACACACATTACAAAAACATCCACACCTTACAAAAGTATCCACTCCTTACAAAAGCATCCACACCTTACAAAAACATCCACACCTTACAAAAACACCCATACACATACAAAAAAAATACATACAGTAAATACAAGTACACACATTAGAACACCGTACACACATTACAAAAACATCCACACCTTACAAAAGCATCCACTCCTTACAAAAGCATCCACACCTTACAAAAACATCCACACCTTACAAATACATCCACACCTTACAAAAACACCCATACACATACAAAAAAAATACATACCGTAAATACAAGTACACTCATTAGAACACCGTACACACATTACAAAAACATCCACACCTTACAAAAGTATCCACTCCTTACAAAAGCATCCACACCTTACAAAAACATCCATACCTTACAAATATATCCACACCTTACAAAAACACCCATACACATACAAAACAAAATACATACAGTAAATACAAGTACACATATTAGAACACCATACACACATTACAAAACATCCACACCTTATAAAGCATCCACACCTTACAAAAGCATTCACACCTTACAAAAACATCCACACCTTACAAAAACATCCACACCTTACAAAAACACCTATATACAATACAAGAAAAAAAAACACACACGCACATTACAAAAAACACCCACACATTAGTTAATTTCAGTGCGTTAGAATATCCTCAGTATAAAGTCAGACCAAAGTACATGATAATTATATCCCCCAAGAACTTAATTCACTTCACTTCACTTCACTTTGAAACCAAAGCACTTCACTTCACATCACTTCACACCCCTTCACTTCACATCCCTTATTTTTATTTAATCCTCACTTAAAAACCCTTAGCTTGTAATGACTTTCTTGACCCTTTTTCTAAAAGTGCTTAATTTACAGGGGAAAGTCGCTAGTACGCTTGGAGGTAATTGGTTCCAGCTTTTTATGGTCCTATTTACAAAGGAATATTTACCTACATCTGTTCTTTGTTTCCTAGTCCTAATTTTCCGACTATGATCGTCCCTACCCAGGTAGCATGGTTTTAGCAGTCTATCCCCTATGCATGACTGTTTCTCATTCAATTAAGTTATGTTTCACCCGTGCGTGGGCTGTCAGGTGAAACAGATCAAGCTTGAAGCTGAAGATAATTCCTGCTGAAATCCCAGAAGAGTAAAGGAAATCCCACCAGTGCACATCAGACCGTGTTAATAAGGATCGGGTCGGTCACAACAGGGCTTGCTGGCACTATGCACTTTGATGTGACGCTCACAGATGTTAGCCCGTTATTTGTAATCCTCTGAACACAGGAACAGTTGAGTCTAAAGGTAACCCTGGACTGATATTTATACGAGAGAATGGCTCTGTTATAGTGTCAAAGCATAACTACACATATGAACGTCTGTTGGAGCAACTGTGATTGCTGTAACCCGTGGCACTATGGATTGAATGCTTCTTGATCTTTGGAACTGTTGTTTTCAACTGCATGAGTGATGTATTGGATTGAAGTGTATGGGAATATTCGTGGCCTCTTTCAATGTGTGTCTCAGAATTCGTGTGGGGATGTGGGGAAAACTTAAATGGAATGGATGTCTCTGTCCGAGCCAAATTCGAACACGGGACTGCAGTACACAAAGCAGATTTGTTAACCAACGAACAGTGACGTTCGGTACCATTATTTATGTTTTATAAACACAACAACAGGATAATCGGGCCATGTTCATGCACCATCGCGCCAAATCCAGTGCTTTCGCACAGCTGATTACTTTTTAAATAAAATTTTACACTCTAAAATTGTCTGCCGTAAGGAAATTTGCCTGAAGGTGAGCACAAATATTGAAGTGTTGTGGTAATTATTTTTTCGACATTGTAATATTACTTTCATAGACAAATTATGTATAGGCCTGTTTTAATGTAAATATTTTCCTGTGTTTCAGGACTATAATTATTGTAGCCCCGGGTTTCCGATTATGGAATTCTGATATAAATAGAAGTATGCCCTCCATACATACGCATACAAATTTCATCCCTGTAGACCTGAACGATTTAGATAGGAAAATGTTCAGTCAGACCAACCTGCTCACCATGTTCAGTCAGACCAACCTGCTCACCATGTTCAGTCAGACCAACCTGCTCACCATCTTCAGTCAGACCAACCTGCTCACCATCTTCAGTCAGACCAACCTACTCACCATGTTCAGTTAGACAAATCTGCTCACCGTGTTCGCTCAGACCAACCTGCTCACCATGTTCAGTCAGACCAACCTGCTCACCATCTTCAGTCAGACCAACCTGCTCACCATCTTCAGTCAGACCAACCTACTCACCATGTTCAGTTAGACAAATCTGCTCACCGTGTTCGCTCAGACCAACCTGCTCACCATGTTTAGTCAGACCAACCTGCTCACCATCTTCAGTCAGACCAACCTGCTCACCATCTTCAGTCAGACCAACCTACTCACCATGTTCAGTTAGACAAATCTGCTCACCGTGTTCGCTCAGACCAACCTGCTCACCATGTTCAGTCAGACAAACCTATTCACCATCTTCAGTCAGACCAATGAGACCATCCTGCTCACCATGTTCAGTCAGACAAGCCTGCTAACCCTGCCTAATTTGTTTTGTAGTTTTCCTTGTGATTTTTCGTTTTCATCATAAAGATTAACATCGTTTGTGCAGCCACAAGCTGCTGCGTTCCACTCAGTCCCAGCCCTTCCAGAATTTTAAAATCTATCCAATTACGTTTTCTGGAGCGAAGTTTAAAGTCAGTGACAATAAAGCGCTTTCTTTTTTCAGAACTTTCTGAACGTGATTTGAAACAGTGTTCTCTTGTACGGATCCTACTCCTGAAATACCGTAATAAAATGCATTTCGTGGAACTGAAGTTACGTAAATAAACTCAAAGCCCTAAAGAATTGGTGCGCAGTAAATTCTTTTGTATGACTAATAACAACCAAACGAAATTTAGTAAGTCGTTCGCTCTACATTAAATGTGACCTTGATATTGCTGTTAGGGCTTCCATTTGTTTCTTTGTTAGCAAAGACCTGACAGTTAATATATCGCAGGCAGTTGGCAGGCTTCATAAAATAACAAGCCGAAAGGCAATTTTTTTTGTAAACACGTTTCGTGCCGAGGAATGACGGCGTTAATCTCGTCGTTTTGACGTAAATATTTCTGTTACCTCAGTGAACATTTCTTTGTCTTATGCAGCCGTCAGATTTGCCAACAAGATTTCCCTGTTTTAATACCTTAAGAACAGTAGCTTCAAAGTGTGTTGTCCGTTCCCAATACGAGGTACACTTATAAATGTATAAGTGATCTATGAACTGTGCTTCTCTCGTGACCTTCATTTAGATGTGTGGTTATAAAAATCCAGCTCCGTGGCACAGAGTACGTCTTGAGAAGCGTATAGATTTTCAGGTAGTCAAGAAATGTCCCACCTTTCGTGGTACCCGAAGGTTCATGACTGTGTTCACAAGACGCCACCATGTGTCTCTGTCCTGAGGCACATTAATCCAGTCCACGCTCCCCATCCTCTCTTAAGATACAATTTAATATTATCCTCCTATCTACGCCTAGGTCTTCCAGGCGGTTTCTCTCCTTCAGGTTTACCCTCAAATACCTTTTATTAATTTACTAGTATCTTCTCCCCATATGTGTGTCACATTTCATTTTGCGTTATTTTATTTGATCGCGTTAATAATATCTGGCGAGGATTAATACTTATGAAGGTCCTCACTATGCGGTATTATCCAGCTTCCTGTACTTCCTCCCTCTTAGATACAGATTTATCCTAAGTATCCTCTTCTCGAAAACCCTCAGCCTCTGCTCTTCTCTTAGTGTGAGGGACAAAATTTTTTCCCATACAAAACAAAATTGTGGTTTTAATATTATACGTAGAAATGATATTTCAATCTTTTCGTTTTTAGCTAGTAAACAGGAAGCCAAATGATTCTAAATTGAATGGTAATACCAGTGAGATCTTTTTCAGCCCTCTTTTGTCATCTCATCCGCCACTTCGCACTTGAATTACTCTGCCTCTTCGTTCTGGAGTACAAATCGAGGCATCGTCGCCTCTATCGTGGAAGTTCCCCAGTCATTGTTAAAGACTGCGGTAATACTGGGGTGGAAGATTGTGTCAACGCTAAACCTGCACCATCACATGCTACATAGAATGGGATTCTAAAATTTTTAGACTCCCAAGTACCATTCGAAGCATCGATCCCATTTGTCGAGCGGCCTAATATCGCCCCGAACAGTAGAATTGTCCAACTCTGTTGGTTTTTCTTCCTGCCCGTCGATTCTTCAGGGTTTATGTTCAAATGTGTGTTCCACAGAAAGGAAGGGGTGAGGCGCGGCAAACTCTTGTCACCCGCGCTGACAGTCCGTTTATATTTTCAAAAAATTCCGGAACACTTGGAGCGTGTGTGTGTTGTGAAATAAAAGTACAACAGCTGGATTGTGAGCAAAGTGTCGCGTAAGCCCTTTGTTGTCGATGGCTTGGTTATTTCTTCCATTCTTGGTTAAATCAAGAACAAAATGCAATTGGAAGTCTGGCCTGATTACCCGACACAGCTGCAGGCTTTGTCTCTGTGGTCAGCCCTCTTGTATAGACAGAAGCCCTAAAACGGGGATTGCCAACCGTATGTGCAAGGGCACTTTGGTGCCTTCGCAGGGATGGGAATGAGTGGCTGTATCTTCCCCTCCCCCGCTGATGAAAGAGCCATCGTACTTTCGTGTAGGATGTTCGGTTTACCCTAGAGATATTTTGGGCCTGATAGTGAAGACATAAATCCCATCGCCCTTACCTGGAATCGAATTTCGGTCGTCCAGTCAGAACTGTGATATTTTAATGATCAAAGGGTCAAAGCTCAAACAGTTGTATATACTTGTTATTATTGGTATTGTCCTGACACGCTTATAAACACTGTAACTACAGTTGAACAATTTTTACCAACAAATGCACACAGACATATCATGTCAATAGTTTCTTTTATTAATAGCTTTCCCCAATACGTATTTCGGCGTGTTTACATCGCCATCTTCAGGGGGTCGTTGAAGTTTTCTAAGATGGCGATGTAAACACGCCGAAATACGTATTGGGGAAAGCTATTAATAAAAGAACTAATGACATTATATGTCTGTGTGCATTTGTTGGTATAAATTGTTCAATTAAACAAAATTGCACGGTGAATGCAACGTAAAATTCACTGTAACTACAGGTTTATTTTTCGCTAGGAGTACGAATGCTTCAGATTTCGTGTTGCCTTGTGGATTTTACGATGGAGTGATCATTCAAGGGATCCTACAGCTTGTTTCAATAAGGATTTTGGAAGCCAGTGTAATGAAGTGGAATCTAGGCCGAAAATTAGCGGTAAAAAGGAAGGGATCGTAAAACGATACTTCTAAATACGGCTTCAGTGCGTGCTGTGTAGGCGGTGTCGAGCCCAGGTAATGCGAGACACGAGTTACATATCAAAAGGTAAAGCTAACCCCTTACAGGCCTGAACAGGCCCTGAGAGATTCAGGAGGTTAAGGCTCCCAGGATTTCTAGACACTCGGCACATGAGTGTGGTAAGGTTGTCAGCCCTACGCACCGGCCGCCTTTACGCCCGGGAGATATCCCTGGTATTCATTTCTGTTAGAGTCTGAGTCGATCCCAGGGATAGTGCGGCCGGAAGAATTAAGTCAAACAAACCCGCGACCTTCCGGCTTGTAGCGCAGTGCCTCATCGAACTGCGCTACCGCGTACCCTCGAGTCACGTATGTTTCCGCCAAACTACAATGTTGTCTTGTGACACTGCACTACAGATGTGTGAAATGCGAAAGATCTGTTGTTAAATCTGGGAACGAACGAAGTGAGTACCTTGTCTGAGCGTGGAGACTGCTAGAAGACGGGGTGTCCTGAATGAAGGATTTCCCGGTCTTCCTCACTTACTGAAGATGTTCTTACAACTCTTCACATCCACGTCCTACACAGCCCTTTCCATCATTTCCTCGCCTTATTCGAAAATACACAATAATCCGCACCGTTGATACAGCGTCCTTCAAGGAACCAACGAAATATAATGGTAACCTAGCAGACCTTACATTACTTCGTCAGTGAACAACCGTCTATTTTATGTGTTGTTACGTCACGTAATGTCTGCGAGGCTGTGATACGAAATTTGACGTCACGATAAATATGGAATCAGATTCTTTAAGACCTGACAGAAGTGAAATTTCGGGTAAGATTGGCCATTGGTATAAAGGCAAGTGAAGATAACCAGTCAGTTTTGTCGGCTGGGATGAAGTGAAATTCATGGATCTTCTCACTGCACTGAATAAATAATTTTGGAGCTATGGACGGAACAATGGAAGTTTATAACACGCTGCTTTAAAAATAAACAGACCGATCTGACCCTGTAGGGGCCGGGATAGCGTAGTCGGTATAGCGACTACGCTATGGGCTGGACGGTCCGGGGATCGAATCCGCCGATCCCAGTGGCCGCGCGGTCTAAGGCGTGGGTCTTCGGCCGCCCGCTTACTAGGATCGTGGGTTCGAATCCCACCGGGGGCATGGATGTTTGTGCTGTGTTAGTTGTAAGGACGGTAGTATGGAACGTAAAAAGTGACATAAAGGACGAAAGGATTTATACAGTACAAAAATGGATCAAAGGAGGGAAAAACCCCGGACAGACAAAAAAAAAAAAAAAAAAAATCCCGCCGGGGCATGGGGCATGGATGTTTGTGTTGTGTTTGTTGTAAGGACTGTAGCATGGAACGTAAAGTGACATGAAGGACGAAAGGATTTAAACAGTACAAAAATGGATCAAAGGGGAAAAACCCCGGACAGGAAAAAAAAAAATCCCGGTGGGGGCGAGATTTTTCGCAGCCGTCCAGACCGGCCCTGGGGCCCACCCAGCCTCCTATACAATGGGTACCGGGTCTCTTTCCCGGAGGTAAAGCGGCCGGGGCGTGGAGTTGATCACCCACCCTCATCTAGCGCCGAGGTTAAAGAAAGAGTAGAGCTATACCTATGCTCCCCCTCTGGGCCTTCGTGGCCTGTTATAGGGAGATCTGTACCTTTTTATCTGACCCTGTAGAAAGAGCAAAACCATTTATTTTATGTACGTGCCGGATGTTTCTTTGAGTAGAAAGGCCATGTTTGCGATGGGAAAGAAATGTATGTAGAATTTAATTCCCGCTGTTTTTAAGGGCAGTGAAGGGTTTAAAATAACTTCCCAGGTTTATGAAATGTGTTCATTCAGTAGGATGAATTTGCTGAGTCATAACACTCGTTCTTACTTAGACTGTACTATGAAGCCCAGCACAGTGAAATGTTATTCAGACGATATATACGCTAATGGACGTGTGTTGTACTGACTGACTGACTGCTGACTGATAAAATTCTGACGTAAAATTAATAACATTTGGCTCCCTTTGTACAGTACATGAGACCTTGGAATAAAATCAACTCTTTCTTTGTAAATCTACAGTTATTAACCTCTGAATTATATTCACTTCTTCTTTGTTTCATCAAAACACAACCACCACCACTATAATCATCATCATTATCATCATCGTTAACTTCCAGAACCGTGCCTTTTTTACACTTCTGTCCCAGTTTTAACTAATAACACCTCACAAAAAAGTCCGCATTTATCGAAAAAAGTTGGTTTCGACTAAATGTCTTTTGCTGATGACACAGGTGGCTTTCTTTTTCT
This sequence comes from Reticulitermes speratus, assembly GCA_021186555.1. Lineage (NCBI taxonomy): Eukaryota > Metazoa > Arthropoda > Insecta > Blattodea > Rhinotermitidae > Reticulitermes > Reticulitermes speratus. Next base: position 27,932,770 of record JAJKFL010000013.1, on the reverse strand, counting down.
TATTCTTTATTTTTGTATGCAAGATCCCAGCCACTGCTCTTACGCAGTTTGATATAGTGGCGTTATTCTCACATGGCACACAAAATCTATACTCCGGTCCTGTCAATGTTCACCGAGGGATGCTTACATTTTAATGTGTGTATGAAAAATGGTCATTACAGTTTTGTTGAAACAGTGTGTGTGTGCCGATTTGGGTTTAGCACATCAGAAATAATTTAAAAATTTAATTTTTCTTTAACTATAACTTGTGTTATATAATCTGCCCTCTCTGTTGTCCCACTGTGTTCAAAAAATTAACCTGTGACTTCCCATCTGCATCACGTGACACGTCCGTTTATATCTGTGATCGGATTGTTCCTCCTACAGACAGAAAATTGCCTCACACCCATTTTACCTCGCACCAGTCGAGAGCAGCGCTTGGCAGTACGCGTTAACTTCCTCTCTGCACCCTGAATCTGGTTAGGACTTGCTTACTTAAAGTTCCTGGAGGCAATGTAGTGTAGTCCGTACAGTGTACTGACTGTGCTGCAGACTGGACACGCTTTCTGACAGGGACAAGCGGTTTTTCTCTTCTCCAAAGGGCCCAGACAGGTTCTGGGGCCCACGCAGCCTCCTATTCAGTGGCTACCGGGGGCTCTTTCAACGAACCCAAAGCGGCCGGGGCATGATGCTGACCATTCGCCTCCATCTAGTGCTGAGGGTAGGAATGGGTGGAGCTATACCTACACTTCCCCATATGCCTTTATAGCGTGCAGAGAGACGCCTTTACTTAAAGTCTAATTTTCATTACTGCTCCCCACGTTCAACGAATTACCATCATTTACGAAGGTCTTGTATATATGTCCTTCTGCTATAAATGGTCTTTCAGATCGTGCCATGGCCTTCATTGTACAAAGTTTGCTTTATTTCTTCGCCTTCTTTGTACTTATGTGTGATGTCTCTGTTTAGCTGCTTAAAGCGCTGTAGTAACATTCAGCAACACCTGCTTTAACATTGAAGAACTCCGCTTTTTCCCACAGAATATGTTTGCGGGTTTCGTGTGATTCAGAATAAAAGAAGGATTATTTTCCTAAACAGCATAAACCAGTTGATCTTTGTGGTGGAGGAACGATTTGTTTTCTGTGAGGTAGGGACTTCTTTACAAATACAATGTAGCTCAGGCCCACTCAGCCTGTAGCTAGCGGACAACTTGTTTCCGCGACTCAGTGTTATGTTGTCAGTGGAGACATTTTAAGTGAGAGTCCTCTAATCCTTTCTATAGCAAAGCCGAGACAGAACGCCGAAGCAAATTGAAAATTTATTGGGGGTTTATTTATGGTTATACACATTACATTACTAATTTATTTTGTAAAAATGTGCTATACTAGCGACAGACTAGCGTGGGTTGTGAATTGAATTTTGCTATAAATGTTTCGTATTATTATAAGTGTGTTTGTAATGCAACATGATGTGTAGAAAATACACTTGTAAATTATACATGTATTTGTACGTATACTCATCCATACCTCATTCTGTGTATTCGGTTTCATGTTGTCCACATGCAGACCCAATTCTGCTGAGTTTGTTTGCACCTCATAAAATGTTGAACGGGCCTGGTTTAGCTGCACTTCATATTTCAAAATATTAAGTAGGCCAAGTCAAATAAGATTCTTATTACAGAACTCAGTGTCAGTTACCAGTTTGCTGGTCACAAACTGTGTTCTGTATTGCCATAATTGAAATTCCTTCACTCTGTTACAGGTAAGGGGCCCAGATGCAACCCCACCAGTTAGGTCTAACACAGAGAGATCCTCTTCTGATGTCCGTGAGTGTCAGTAAGTAGCTATTTTTAAACGCGGGGGACAGTGTCATTCAGTTTACAGCCGATATGTCAGGAACTGATGAAGTTGTACATACCTAGGGCCTAAGGCATTAAAATGTCGTTTCGCTGCCATTCGGGATTTTATTCATTCTTGCACTGAGCCCGTAAAAGCGTGTTTTATCGCGGCTGTTTCCCGGGCGATGTGTAGGTTTCAATAAACGTAAGGTTAATGGGCCCCCCACTGGGATTCGACCACACCATTGTCCGTTTGCGAGTCACAAGCGTTGCAGATAAATGCTGTGCTCAGTTACTGACTTTCCGCTCAGTTATCCACTGAATATAGGGGTGCATCGTTAATTAATGTAATTTTGCTTACCGTTTGAGAGCTATTTTTGGTTCGATAATCGTGTCTGTGGTGGGATTAAAACAATTAAGTTCTTGCTGAACGGACGGTTCTCGTTGTCTGAAGAATCAAAGTCCGAACCCAGAACAAGCTGCTGCTGTACGACCACCACACAGCTTACAGCTGAGCGCTCATTGCGTTTGATCAGCGATTCAGAAAATGCGCCTACACTTCACTGTAACCACTAAACGCAGTAGCCACATCAGAGCGCAATGACGTGGCACGTCCAAATTGTGGCCTTCGGGGCTGTGAATAATCGTGTAGCATTGTAGGTGAGTGTTAAAGCTACGGTGGAAAATGCTACCTCCATCTTCAAGGTCGACCGTGACTTCCAAGACTTCGCGATATCACAAACCAGAAAACCACAATTTGGATAAACACCACTGTGAAAACCTATTATCTCAAATAATGAGGCACGTCTTTGTATTCTGTATACAGACTGTCTTATACAATTAAATCATCATTAAATAACCTTTGAAATTTTAGATTTCCAGTTTTGCGTGAAGTCTGTTGGCGGATGCTGCGTAGGAATCTACCTGTTTCAGATGCCTGTCTCGATCTCCAGAAACAGGTGAACACAGCTAACTCCGTGTTGTTACTCTCGTCATGTGCCCCCCCCCCCCCCCCATTCTTACCGGCATATTATTGCTGCTCACTGGAGCAATAACTAGCAGTTCTTGTTGATTCATACAATATACCTCACAGTATACTTTCTGTATCTGCCTCGGTGGACTAGTGGTTAGCGTGCTCGCCACTGGACCCAAGGTTGCGGGTTCAATCCCGGCCGAGGTAGATGGATTTTTAAGGGTGATAAAAATCCGTAGCACCACTTCCTTCGGAGGGGAAGTGGTGCTACGGATTTACGGCATGTAAAAGAACCTTACGGGCATAGAGAGCAAAATTTGCCGGCCATTTCTCACCCGAGTCTCCTGATCGGCTGCTAGAGGGGCTCTAGCGGTCATATCAGGATGAATATAATCGTACACGGCGGAAGGCAACGGGAAACTACCGCTGGTAAATTCTCCCATGACAACCTATGGCTTCGTGCCAGTAGGGTCACGACACTCAGAAATTAGTATAAACGACTCGGTATTATATTATACTTTCTGTAAGGACTAAAGTGTACCTAAATTATGTAAGTTCAGTTCCTACCTCAGACTGTCACTCCATTACACATTACACATGCATACTTCAACATATTTACGGAAGGGATCGGTATTTGTTGTGAGAACCATGCGAAACACTTAAATACACTTAAAGGTAAAGCTATCCCTGTACAGGCCCTTAGGGCTCCAGGAGGTTGAGGCTCCCAGATTTCGAGACAGTCGACACATGAAGGTGGCAAGGTTGTCAGCCCTACGCATCGGCCGCCTTTACCCCAGGAAATATCCCGGGTACTCATTTCTGTAGAGGCTGAGTCGGTCCCGGGGACATAGTGGGGACGGAAGGATTAAGACAGTGACCCCATCGGGAATCGAACCCGTGACCTTCCGGCTGGTAGCACAATGCCTCAACCAACTGCGTCACCGCGTACTCCTACAGGGTTGTTGAGTGTTAAAAGGCTTAAAATATGATGAGTTAAATTTACTTATCTGTATTGACATACGGACTGCCGTCAACCACAACACAGTTTTATTAGTTGCGTCAATATATGCTACATCGAGGAGTGGAGTATTGCTACACGAATACACGTAGAGTTAAGACTTATAGGAGGCCAATATGAAATGTGTGTCCCTCAGATCAGGTGAGCACAACACTAGCAATAACACTGTACGAACTCTGTTAGTGCCAAGTAAAGTCCACAAACTTGTTGTATGCCAATCGTAAATACAGTCGAACCCGGTTATAATGACATCGGTTTATACGACACCTCGCCTATAGCGTCAGATATTCTGTGGTACAAATTAATTCTTCACTGTTAACCATAACATAACACTGCTGGGTTATTACGACACTCGTTTATAACGACAGAATATATTCAGTCTCTCTTATGACGTCGTAACAGAGTTCGACTGTGATTTAATTTCGAAAGAGTTGTTGTTTTTTTTGTAAGGGGTTTCAATGAAGAAATGTTTCTGTTGTAACTTACTACTCGTATTCCAATCTACGTGGCCTATAGTAACCCCGTTTAAATTTCAGAGTGATTACAGTAGCGGGTATAACTATGTTTAATGCCTGAATTAAGATTAACAAACTTCATGTCACCAAACGGTGTTTGTGAGATTCATATGATTCGCGTAATAAACAGAGATTATTTCCATACATGACATCAACAAATTAGTCTTTGTCTTGGACGCGCATTTTCTTTTCTGTAAGGCAATAACTGAATTTTAAAAATATTAATTACATTAGCTTAAAAATTTGTTATATGAACATAGAGGAGTTAATTCAATTATGTCGGCTTGCCCTAGGGAAATCTTTAAATGTCTGCGAAATTATCTTGGATATTACAGTGCTTTCAGCCCTGTTTGTCCGGAGATGCAATTACATGAAATGTTCATACACAATGTTTCAAATTTAAAATGTAACTTGGAAGATGAGTTTACCACAGTAATGTATTGGACTGCCGATCCCAGGGGCCGAGCGGTCTAAGGCATGGGTCTGCGGCCGCTCGCTTGCTGGGATTGTGGGTTCGAATCAGCCGATCCCAGTGGCCGTGCGGTCTAAGGCGTGGGTCTGCGGCCGCTCGCTTACAAGGATCGTGGGTTCGAATCCCACCGGGGGCATGGATGTTTGTGTTGTGTTTGTTGTAAGGACGGTAGCATGGAACGTAAAGTGACATGAAGGACGAAAGGATTGAAACAGTACAAAAATGGATCAAAGGGGAAAACCCCCGGACAGGCAAAAGAAAATCCCACCGGGGGCATGGATGTTTGTGTTGTGTTTGTCGTAAGGACGGTAGTATGGAACGTAAAGTGACATGAAGAAGGACAGAAGGATTTAAGAAGTACAAAATTGATAAAAAAAAATCCCGCCGGAAGCATGGATGTTTGTGTTGTGTTTTTTGTATAAGGACAGTAGTATGGAACATGGAGGACAGAAGGATTTAAAAGTACAAAATGGATCAAAGGAAAACACGGGACAGGAAAAAAAAATCCCGCCGAGGGCATGGATGTCTGTCTCTTGTGAGTGTTGTGTGTTGTCAGGTAGAGGTCTGTGCGACGGGCTGGTCCCTCGTCCAGAGGAGTCCTACGGAGTGTGGTGTGTCTAAAGTATTGGATTGTAATTTATGAAGGTTGAGAATTAACGTGATTGAAGTGAGTTAGATCTGAAATGTAAAAGTAAGGTCGAGGCAGCTCAATCAGTGGAGTGAGTGGCTAAGGAATGCAAGACCGCGGTTTATTTCTCGGCAGAGCCAGGAATTGTCTCTTTGGCAGCTCGTCCACACTGGCTGTAGCGCCTGCTCCCAGTGAACGGGTAACCGCCAGGAGAAGAGGTCCCGGTACCTATTGATAGATACCGGCTGAGACCCAGAGCCCATCCGGATTTTTTGGAAAAGAGAAACATCGCCTTTACGGAAATCAGTATTTCTTCTGAGAGTCGCAGGGGCGAAGCTCATGCGACTCTGTGGAGAAAATACGGAAACACCTACAGTTGCCACTGTGCTTTAAACGGTAAAGCTGATCTGTGACGGGGGAATTTGTATGGCGAGGTGGCAGTGGAAGTGTGGTGCACAGATTAACAGATTTATCTGTCCTGTCGTCACAAAGCACGGCCACCCTCAACACGCAGGGACAAGAAACAGCTGGAGCACTCACAGCTCACTCACTCTGGAAATGGAATGTTGGGGGGGGGGGGGGGGGCATGACACACGAACCGACATGGTCCCTGCCCTTTTTTCTAACTCGCTTCATGGAACAGAGTCCTTCGTGTGAAACTAATAGTCACCTTTTATGGAACCAGAAAGTTCATTGCCATATTCACAACAGCCCTTCATCGCGCGCGGGGTAGTATTTCGTAACAAGTTATTATTCAGTTGCCTCCCTTACAATTACAGCAGTCCGTTTATTTTCCATTAACAGCAACTCCCTTTTATTTTAATACAACTGGCTACAGTTTGGTTGCTTTACAAAATGAAGATGAAAGTTCGTCCGCTTATAAACAGTACTGTACTCAGTGGGTGTGTATACACTGTATTTTAAGTTACATCAATAAATCTTGTAATTTAAGATTATTTACCTCATAATTAAAACACAGTCTTTTATAAAATTATGTGCGTTCGTGTAATTATGTAAGGTTCTTTGGTGCTGGTCACAGTTTTTGGAGTGGGATATGGTGTGTTGGATTTCACAGTAGGTCTAAATATGCACTAATAAAAGGTGAAGGTGAAGTTTTCCCTCTCCATGCCATGAAGACATGTAGGGGGAGTAATTTTTTTCAATGGCTCGACAGCCCCTTGGGGGCCTAGGCCGCCTCATTGTTCGAGGCTTCACGTTGACACTTTTTGAGACACACCACACTCAGTAGGACTCCTCTGGACGAGGGACCAGCTCGTCGCAGAGACCTCTACCTGACAACACAACACCATGTCCCCGGCGGGATTCGAACCCACAATACCTGTAAGCGAGTGGACGCAGACCTACGCCTTAGACCGCGCGGCCACTGGGATGGGTAGGGGGAGTATAGCTCCGCTCATTCTTAACCTCTGCACTAGATGGAGATGCATGTTCAACTTCAGGCCCCGGCCAGTTTACCCGCGGGAAAGGACCCCTGTACACATTGAATAGGAGGCTGCTTGGACCCCAGAGACAGTCTGAGCGGATTGGGAGAAGAGAAAATCTGTTATTCCTGCCGGGATTCGAGCCCCGAAACGTCCTGGCTGTAGCTAGATGTTATACCGACTGCGGTATTCAGGCTCGCCTTTTAATTTAAAGGGTTGAATTAAATGTTGGCGGAATTAGAACGCAGTTCTTAAATTTATGATTGTTTAATAATTTAAAGAAAACGCCCTGTTTCTGTTAAATTGTGACAACGTTTAACGCACTACTTCAGAAGTTTGTCCTGGTACAGTCAGGATCATATAAGGAAGAGTCGTTGGCCTCTTGACAATTTCTGCGCTAGTGTCCACGTGAGACGCGGCCACTCTGTATAATTTCTGTCCTGATGTCCGGCTACATTTCGAGTTTGGGTTAGCTCTGCTATTTGAACCACGCAGTTTGATGCGACATTTGCGTGCATCTCTCTCGCATGTATCTGTAAAGAAGGCGCGACGTTTCAGGACATGACACGTAATATTCCCCACCCCACACATCTGTGAAGCTGAAAACACATTCTCTGCTAATACCCAGTTTTCAGCTCAGAAGTTAACAGAAATTATTTCAGTTACCTCGTGTAAGCTAATGTCACGCGCTGCATTATCTACACGACACTTTTATGTCCATTATCTGCCTTCTGACAGAGTGTCTGCCATTCCCCACTTCCCCTGCCACTCCTCAAGTAATTTACACATCGTTCTTCTTAATTCCTAAGTCAGTGATTTTACTGTACGCTTTCCCATGCATGGCATCTCAACTGCTGAGTGTATTTGTGTCCTCTTTCACACATTTAATAACAAATTTGTTCGGCGCCAAGTTTCATTACTTCTTCTTGTTCTTCTCCTTCGCCTTTTTGTACCCTTCTCCAACAAAGCACTTATTCATCCGTGTTTACCACTTCGTTACTGCCCCTTCTTCGCTTTTCATAGCCACTGTACTGAAAAATGTTTAGCGACTATATTTATCCTTTATCTGTAGATTCATGTTCTGTATAATTTCTTCTCCACGTGTTTTGCACCTTGTAAGGCTAGGCCTGCCTTATTCATAGCTAACAGCTAACATTTGTACTTCTACAATGAAGATTTTATTTATATTTAAAATTCTGTTTTGTGGATTTGAAACTGACTTCAGTCGACTACACTATGCTGTAATGTTTGTGCTGATTAGAGGAAGTTATTGTTATGGCCTATTGATGTTCGAGTTAATTTCCTTGTTCTAATTTCCCCCAGTTTTGGCGGTTCGGTGATGGGCTGGGCGAGGGATGTTCAAGTGACGCCGAAAATCTGAAGAAGGGTGGTGGTGGCTGGGAGTGAGAGAGAGATACGCTGAACTGCAGAGGTTCCAAAGTTTAATAATATTTGACTTGCCGGTCTGTAGTTTAAGGTTGAAGTTGTCAGTCCACGGATATATAGTGACGCGTATTCGATCGCGTGCACCGTCATTCATATTTCCTTCTACTTACCCAGTGATTTCATCATTCATGGTGAATGAGATGCGGGCAGTGTTTTGGGTGTGAACCGTTCAGTGTAACCAACTCCATGGAGCATGATCATTTTGACAACACGAACTCGCTAGTGACGAGAAATCAGTGCCTTTTATGCATGCCGAAAGTTTATTACCGTATTCACTAGAGCTACAGGACCCTATTCTGAGACACTTCAGTTCAGTCCCCCCCCCCCCCCTCATAATTGATTAAAAGTACATTTTAACCTACTGCCATCTACTTGTAGGTTCCCAGGTAGCTTTTTCCGTGTAGACTTCCCGACCAAAATTTTGTACTCTTTCATCTCCTCTATGTGGCACGTATCTCAACCCGAATATATTATTTTGATAGCTCTACTAATACTTTAGAAGTGTAAGCCCATCAATTATAGTGCGCCAGTTTGATATTTTTTCCATCCTCTTGTTACTGTGTTTATCTTGAGCAATATATCGCTCATGAAACAAAATTTGTCGTAACCCACACAATTCGTCAAACTCAGATTCCCGCATTACTAGACAGCTGGGTTACAAACACACCTTCTGTCAAAATGTTTGTCCACAAAACAAAATCGCTTCTCCTTATGTTTTCACAAAAACATAACATACTTAAGTGTTCGTCCATTAATGCTCTGTCGAGTGATTTTCTGTCTCTTGTAAAACTGTGTATCAGTGGGTTACGCCCAAAATTGCTATTCCATGAGCGATATTATGCCATCATTATTTGGAACGTAAGTGCTTGCATGGCAGTGCCGCAATCATTGGACACTGCTGCCGTGACGTAGAATGTACTGATCGCGATGTTTGATGTGTCCTCAGAACACTGTTGCCTGTATTATTTGTTTATCCGTCCACTCTGGCTCTATGCTAGACCATGTGGCGTCGAATGATGTCTTGATTGATCAAGTGGAAGGAATATGGAAGGAGGCGTTCGTAGCCTACTACCAGGCATTATCTCGGCATTTGCTTAGAGACGCTGAGAAAACTCACGATAAACTTATCAGGAGAGCTGCTGGTTTTACCAGTATGTTTCCGAATCTGTAATGTAGAACTATCACATTTTTTCATTCGAACGCGTTACTCTCTGCAAAAGTAACTAATATTGACTGAAATTATAATTGACCGGCCAATCAATTTCAGATATTGGAACGGAATATAAAACGTGCCTGGTTGAAAACGCAGCAGAGTTTCATTTCGTTCGGAGTAGAGAGACCGAATGATATTGTGCTCAAAAGCGCAGACCTAAGTCTTTCTTTCGCATATTTCTAAAAACTGAAATGCCAAACGATGTCAAAAATATTGGAATTAACAGTGTTTTCAAAACCACTTAATGCCCGGGCTGATCAGAAACATAGCAGTCTTTGTAACTCGCACGTAGTCTTGTCGCTGTCTGAGTCATTCAAAAGTTCTTTAATTTCTCAGTTTTAATTTGAACGTTATATACAAGTAATGACACATGAAATGAAAAGCTGTATATCGTAAAAGAGCAATTTGAATTAGGTTTTTTTGTCGTAGTTTGAAAGTGCTGAGAAACGCCACGAAAATGTCACGACAGCCAGTTGCACAGCAGTTGTCTTCCAGCAGAGATGAGGGGCGTGTCCACTTGTCTACCTTTTCCTTTTGTGGCACGTTCTCCAGGGTTGTGCACCTTTACTGTTAAAAACGTACTTTATATGAATCGTCTCTAACATTTATATTAAGGAATTGAATAGTGTGCGATGATAGTATGTGGATTAAAACTTGGTTAACAATTAGTGGTTTCTAATTTCCCCCACTTCTTAACGCCTCTTTTTTTCCTTAAGCTGAATACAAACCCCTCCCCCGGGTTGTGAACAGCTGTTACTGTTGTGGAAGGTACTGCCATCTACAGGCATGCGCGAGAAACTGCATGGAATACGACTGGAGCAAACGACTAACCGCCAAAGCCGCGTCAGTCGGAACATCGGTTGGGTCGTCGTTGGGTATGCAGGTACCAGTTGCGTGCGTTTTGAGTGCGTGTATGTACGAGGGCGGTGGGTTTGGGCGTGTGTTCGTGTAGTGCGTTGGCAAGTCGAAATGACATATGGGACTGATATAGTGCTTCGCAGCTTCTAGAAAAGAAGCGACGAATCGTACGTTCGTGATATGAAGTTTTTTGGCCGGCGTGGGCGTTTTGTAGAGTTCTATAGCCCGCATACTTGAAGTGCTTCCACCCCAGCAGGAGTCAGTAGGTTGTAGTGAGGGTGTGTGTGCGTATGTGTGTGGCTGATTTGTATTTAAGGTGTTGTGATGCGACCAATTAAGAACGAACCGCGGGTGCTTAACAGTGTAACAGAGTGTAGCAGCTGGAGACACAGTTGGCATTTCTTGTCCTATTTGTCAGAAGTACCTGTGGGCTCTCTCTGTGGTCCCGCTTTCAGCTTGGAATCCCCACTTTGCAACGGGAGCACCTTGCTTTACTCCAACAACTGCCATTCACCCCAGAAGCAGCCAGGCCATGCTGTGGAACATACTGTAACAAAGTAAGTTATTCCTGACGCTGCCTGTCTGCCGTTAGGACTCTGCTGCCTCCCACGCATTCAGTGCAATGAGCCGTAGGTTAAATAGGGTTTCGGCGATGCGAACAATGCTGCGGGGTAACCGACTGCGATTCTGAATATTTTCTGCGATCCGTCCGCATAAAACTCACACTTCGGGGGATTTGATGGGAACAGGGAAGAAATAATTTATAAGTACCTGTCCTAAAGGTTTTGTTGTCGGATGGCGGTATGTGAAATAACATGAATAACAATAGGCATTTTCTGGGAAGATTTGGGTCAAACAGGACTTTAGTACAGGACCAATAAACATAGAGAACCTAAAACCAGCTAGCGTGTTTCGGCTTTCAGTGAGGCCATTATCAGGCTGTACAACATTTTATAAGAAAGCGTAATATACAAAATGCAAGGGATATTAATCAAGATAGAAATCTCAGAATTTTACATGGTATTTGTAAATGTCATAAAACGAGATCTGCGCTCTTCTGGGATATTACGCGGCGTCGTGTGGTAACCTATAACGTACTTTCCAGATTCTACGTTATAGGTTGCTGACTTTCTTTCTTTCCTACTCGGACTCTTGACCCGTGAGGATGGGACCGATACGTTGTCCCGAAACATCGGTAAACAATTACCACACGACGCCGCGTAATCTTCCAAAAGAGCGCAGATCTCATCAACATCGCGGCGGAAGCCTGAAATCGCGGTCATGAAAAGTTGATTACCGTAAAAGTTTAGAGTAAAACAGATAAATGTGATGGCTTATCGCTGTTTGAGGAGGTAGCTGCACACCATATAGAAATTGTAACATTAAAATCATTAATCGTGATGATGGCTTAATTAAAAGCCGAAATGTGAAGCTGTGTTTAGGTTCTGTGTATCAAATATATGTCTTGTTTGACGGATACTTATTGGTTATTTATATTTTTAGCGCCACAGGATGAGTAACGTTACGTGACGTGTTACAGGACCGTCGTCTGTGTACACAGCATAACTGCTTTTTACGTTGTGGAATACGATTTGTTATTAAAAACTGTTTTGTTCTGTACGCCATCGGAATAAATTTTTATATGCTGCTGTGTCCATGAACCCGAACTGAGTTTGTTGTGGAGTCTTCAGGTAAAATATTGAAACAAATTTTTCCAGCACCTCCCCTTTTTTTGTCACTCATTTTGTCGTCTTTACCTTGTTTGTTATTACCATTAAAAGTCCATACAGTCCGTTAGGCTTTCATCAAGACACAATGGCTTCTTTCAAATCCCGTAATCAGAGTCATTCAATATGTAGCCCATTCCAAAGCGAGTTCTCCAGAGTGCGATCTAGTGCTTCTTCTTTCAAGTTATCTTCTCGTTTCCTTAAGGCCATCCAGTAGCTGCTTATCAGAGACGTCAGCTCAAATGGTAACACGTCTGATCGCATTGGAGAAGTGCCGGGTTTGAATGTTGTCCAGAGCACCGTTTGTCTTGACTGATGTTTTGTGCATTTTCATCTCATTGCGTGGGATGCCACTTACCGCTGCTGCTGATACCACATCCATTCGCACGAACACTGCCGCCGGTTTCCTCTGTGCAGTGACTGTACAAGCAGTGCTACAGTCTTTATGCGAAACTAGTAGCGTAGCGGGAGAGCTTATCAAGGTTTACGATAAGCTACTGATATTTACACTATATGGCTATTGCATTAGCGATACAAAACTCGTTTATTCAAGTCCATACAAAACGAATTTTCGACTTTATGCTTGAAGCTTTAACACACCATTACGCGACCCTCATTACCGTTTCGTGCGGTCCACGACATGACGGGGCTATCAATGTGATGTCTGTAGGATGAAATACTTTTAAATTTCAAGAGCAGCAGATACGGTAGCAGAATGGAGATGGAAGATTAGCTATCAGATTCGTGTATTCTGAGTAGTTCCGACTGTGGTACATATCACACTTGGAATATATGGTTTCGGGTCTTTCTTTATCTCTTTTGGACAAAGTCCAGAAAATGAAAAATTTTAATTGCTAGATTCATGTGCGGGATTGTGTGTACTTTATTAGTTAGGTGTTTTTCATTATTTTCCCCGTCCTACACTTTATATGTTCGACAACGCTGTAGTTAGCGCATGTTCCTAAACTTTTAACACTAAAACCTCTGCATTTTGCTCACACCGTGTGTAATTATTTCCCTATGTAGCATTCAACGTCTGGTTTTTCTGATGGCAACAAACTGTGTTCTGTGTGACGTACGGACTGTTTACATGCAGCTAGTTCGGATGAAAGTCAATCCTCATGAAATTAATTGTAAATACAGACATTGGTTATGTTTCTAATGATTACCAACTAACTCCATGGAGCACAGTCCTTTCTTGAGAAGCTAGCAGGTCGTCAGCTAGTCAAGAAATTCCCCGCGTTTTATGAAAACCGAAGGTTCATTACCGCACTCACAAGAGCCCGCCACCTGTCCCTATCCTGAGCCATATCAATACAGTCCACGCCCTACCATCCCACTTCTTGAAAATCCGTTTTAATATTATCTTCCCATCTACGCCTGGGTCTTCCAAGTGGTCTCCTTCCCTCGGTCTCCCCACAAAAATCCTGTATGCACCTCTCCCCTTCCCCATACGTGCTACATGTCCCGCCCACCTCATTCTTCTTGCTTTGATCACTCGAATAATATTTGGTGATGAGTACAGATCATTAAGTTCCTTGTTATGTAGTCTTTTCCACTCCCCTGTTACCTCGTCCCTCTTAGGCCCAAATATCTTCCTCAGCACCCTATTCTCCAACACCCTCAGCCTATGTTCCTCCCTCAGTGTGAGAGACCAAGTTTCACACCCATACAAAACAGGCAAAATTATAGTTCTGTATATTTTAATCTTTGTATTTTTGGATAACAAACTGGAAGACAGAAGATCCTGCACCGAGTAATGATTACCGACAGATAGCGTAATTGTAGAAACATTTGAAGAAGTAATGATATATGAAATGGCGGCGCAGCGGTGGATATAGTAGTGAGGATTGCAGTGACAGTGGTGAAAGTGAACTGTCATTACGTGTGCAAGAATTATTGTAAGACCCGTAAGTGAAGTAGTATGATCAATTTGCCAGTATTACTACGTACATACAAGTTGTGACTAGAACAAGTGGTGCACAAGAAAAATAAATAACTGAAAAGAAGTAAAGTTGGCCTGCGTGCATTTGTGGGTATGTACACTGAATGGTTTGCTTTTAAGATCTCTTTTACTGTGCAACTTAAGGACGGCCGTAGCTGTGACTCAGTTTTGTTAGAAGATACTGTACAGGAACTGTCACCGTCCTTATTGGCATGTAACTTGCTGTTAACTTTGCGTTCTCAGACTTTACAGGCAAAATTGGATGTGCCTAGGCGTACTGTACAAGTGAGTAAAGAATCTAGAGAGTAACGGCTAAATCGTCTCATGCCTGTGCTGCTAGTGTAATTTGTAACTTTCGACCTGCGCTACAATCCGGAAGGTCGTGGGTTCGATTCCCGATGGTGTCATTGGAATTTTTAATTTACTTAATACTTTCAGTCTACTATGGCCTTGGGGTCAACTCAGCCTCTAACAGAAATGAGTACCAGGAATATTTCCTGGGGCGTAAAGGCGGCCGGTGCGTAGGGCTGACAACCTTACCACCTTCATGTGCCGATTGTCTAGAAATGTGGGAGCCTCAACCTCCTGGAGCCATAAGGGCCTGTCCAGGCCTGTAATGGGATTACTTTACCTTTGCGTGTCTGTAGTTTCCCTCTGAAACAATGCAAGTTTTATAGTTTACACGTAAGATATAACACAGGTACCATTTCTAGTTTAGTTTGGAAATTACAAGTACACGTATAATGATGGAGAGTCAAGTATTCAGAGATCTTAACTCCGTGTCGACTGGTATTTACCATCGTTTCGAAGGGTAGTAGTGCCTTCATCTTCAGAGTCACAAGCAGCCCAAAATGAAGTCACTACCATACTTCGAAACGTCGGTAACTATTTACGAGTTGATACCGCGTAACATCCCAGCAAGACTTGAATCTTCAGCAGCAACTCTGTGGAAACCTAAAATCTTAACTCGTATAAAAGTACTACGTATTTGTCGCTATTGGAGTGTCGCCGCTCCTGTAACGATGTGTGCCACAAATATGTATTTTAATACGCCAACAGCTTGGGTGTTCTGTAGAATACCTTTTATTCTAGTCCTCTGAAACCCAAATTAATTGGGAAACACATTTGCATCATCTGAAAGACCAACCCTACTTGTCACACAAATCCAAAGGACGTAGGCACCTTTTCTGTTTCAGACAGTTTCCCTTTAATGTAACTGCGATAATTCCCTATTTATTTATTTATTTACATATGTACTACTATCAATCACAGTCCAAATTAATCGTCTGTAATGCAAGTCACTCTAGGGTTATAAAAATTATATTAATACGTTGTCACTTTGTTATAATGACTACTATATTGTATTGTAGCATCTCTTACTGGTTAGTACACAAATGTATATCGTCTGTATATGCACTGTTTGTGCACTCTTACTGGTTAGTACACAAATTTATATCGTCTGTATATGCACTGTTTGTGCACTCTTACTGGTTAGTACACAAATTTTTCCTTTGGCTATTCACAACCATTATTATGTACGCATTGTGTTAACGGTTGGGCTTCATTCTTTCGCATTTGTGACAGGAATGTTCCATGCTCAGATTGGTAAATTATTTAGCAGAGAAGACTCACGGAACAAAATTACATGACATTTTGAGATTCTCATGGCTGTGACTATGGAGAGTGCTCTTCTGTGCGATGTGGCCTCTGTATTTACCAGTGTTGCAGGAGAACCTACTGCCTACCGCCCAGAAGACGAAGGCAGTGCGCTCGTCGAAAAGGCCGGTACATTTCTGTGAAACTGAGGAGATAATCTCCAAAATTACGTGAACATGAATATTTGCTGTTTTCAGTTTGGGTCTTGTTTTTTTAATTTCCGTTTCCAAGGTAAACAGCTTCAGTTTATTAGAGCCAATTTTAATTTTACAACAGTTTTTAGGAGCGTTCGCAAAATTGCGAAAAACGATTATTACTTCGTCATGTCTGTCCGTCCGCATGGAACGACTCGGCTCCCACTCGACAGATTTTCATGAAATTTGATATTTGCGTATTTTTTCGAAAATCTGTGAAGAAAATTAAAGTTTTATTAGAATCTGACAAGAATAACTGGTACTCTACATGAAGACGTATGTACATTTATGATATCTCGCTGAATTCTTCTAAAATAAGAAATGTTTCAGACAAAAGTAGAGAAAATCAAAACCCACATTTTATGTTCAATAACTTCTTTTCCTTAACTGGTGCCATTTATGAGACAACGTGCAAAAATATGGTACAGCCTAGAGGTGGGACGAATCCTAAATTTGCTCGAATCCGATTCCTAAAAGGTTCTCGAATCCCTCGAATCTCTCGAATCCTTCATATAAGAATAATAATAAAAAAAAAACTAAAGGGAAAAAGACTTAGTTCTATACCATTTAGTATTTATTTTAAAATTAAAAGTTTTTATTTGAAGCAAAATTTAAAATCTGTGTTCAATGAAAAAACACATTTAAGAATACAGTTTTCAAAAATATACCTATATTATTCATTAAGAAGATACAAATAAATGAAATAATAATAAATAATTATATTATATATAATAATAATAATACAAATAATATTTGAGTAACAGTTCACATTTTTGACATTTGTGTAGAGGGAGGGATTATTTCAAGAGTTAATATATCGTAGATAAACAGTAAACGCTAAACATGGAATACTAAATTCTTTCAGAAAATGAAGAAAAATAAAAAACATGTTTATTTTAAGATTAATAAAAATGAAAAACACTAAACACTGAACTCTTTCAG
Source organism: Reticulitermes speratus (assembly GCA_021186555.1). NCBI lineage: Eukaryota > Metazoa > Arthropoda > Insecta > Blattodea > Rhinotermitidae > Reticulitermes > Reticulitermes speratus. The sequence continues at coordinate 27,915,925 of JAJKFL010000013.1, read as the reverse complement.
GGCAATCTAAAAGAATCAGAACCTTTAATAGAGATTTTTATTTAAGAACACTAGCATTCGAACTCGCTCTGGGTCTAGCCTACTTCGTTTTTTATCAGCTATGATACCTGCTGTACTGAATAGTCTTTCTGATATTACTGTCGATGGTGGTGTGATTAAAAACTTTTTAGAGAGTTTCTTTAAATTTTGATATTTTTGTTGTCCTTCCAGTATTTAAAGATGTCCGCAGATGGTGGAAGCAGTGTTTCTGCTAAGTAAGCATTTATTTCTTCTTCAGGAGACAAACTATAACTTTGCTCAGTGCTGGTAGATGGTATCATCAATTGAGAATAGTAACTCCACATGCTATGAACTCCTTGTTGTTCAGTTGGCGATTTTTGAGTGGTATCTCTTTGACTTTGTTCTGATGACTGCAGTATCAGTGTCATCTGCTTGCAAAATACTAATATCAGAAATTTCCATGGTCAGTGTTGATTTAGCTTACTCAAAGTTTTCTTTGCTCAAAAATACACTTCCTTTGAATCGGGGATCCAGTATAGTACCAAGAGCATACAATTTTTCTGTTTCAACAGACTGATAGCGCCTTTTTAGAGATGTAAGCAAGTCATTTCGAAAACGCTGTATGGAACCTAAAGTTGATTTGAAGTTTTGTAGAGCATTAATGGTGCTATTCACTAAAGGAATTATTTCTGAGATTGTTACTTGACTGGAACTGGCCACAAATGTAGCTCTATCGAACACATCTAGGATTCGTATCACTTCTTCTATAGTTGTCCACTGTCGAGCACTAAGATTTACCTGAAAATTTAAGTCTGAAGCAGATAATAAAACAGCTTGCTTTTGTTCCATGAGACGAGTGAGGTGAGCAAGTGAAGCTGAGAATTCCATCTTGTCGGTTCGTCTTGTATCAAACGATGAGGTTTAAGACTTAATTTAGCTTGAAAAGCTCGTAAGACTTTCATGGCTTTAGAAGAGTGCTTGAAATATCCCACAGTACTCCAGCAGGCTGACATTATTTCCTTAATTTCACTGTTGTTAAGTAGACCATCTTTAATAACTAATTGAAATGTATGAGCCAGGCATGGCAAGTGGTCAAAGGTACTGCGTTCTAAAGCTGCAACCATATTCGGACCATTATCTCTCATGAAACACACAACTTTTTCTAAGAGATTCCATTCTTTCATAGTGTCGGTTATGAAAGTTTCTATTGAAGAAGATGTTGTATGTGAAACTTCTGCAAAGGGAATGCATTCTAAACACAAGTGGTGATACTCAAAGTTTTCATCTACGAAGTGAACTGTCAAACTGAGGTAATCGTCAGAAGATGTTGATGTCCACATGTCTGTTGTGACTCCAATAAACTCGGTTTTTTCTAAAAGTTTCTCAACTTTTATTTTTTCTTCTTCATACATCTCTGGAATTACCTTATGGGCAAAATGTTTCCTGCTTGGGATGATATATCTTGGCTCAAGGTGATTTATCAGCTTTTTAAAACCTTTATCTTCCACTATGAACAATGGTTGGTTATCTTTGCAGATCATTTCCGCGAGTAATCTGGTAATTGATTTAGCTCTTTTGTCTCCAGGCTTAAAATGTTGCATTTTATCAACAAATTCTTTCAGAGTCGGTTGGTTAGACGATACTGCTTTGCGTTTTATTGGGGGTGTTTTGAAAGGGCTTTGTTCTCCATAGGAAGAAGCTGCTGAACGTGGTGTAGAAGTTGAACTAACTGATGGAGGACTCCCAACAACAGCTGGATCATCTGGGTCATTATTGTCTTTGAATGGATAGTCAACTCTGACAGTCAAAGAGCTTAAGGTTGAAGCTGGAGTCAGTAATGGGGATGGTGAACTTCTACCTTTCAGTTCTTGAAATTTGGATAAATGTTTGCCTTTCAAATGTTTCCACATTGCTGAAGTAGTATGTCACCCTTTTCCTCTGGATATTTTTTCAGAACACACATTGCAATTCGTATAATTTTCATTATCCGAAATTTGGAAATGGTTCCAGATATCAGAAGGTGCCATCTCATGGGTTGTAGGTTATAGGAAATAAGAGGTTATGCCAGAGGCACAAGATAAATCGCTCCCAAGTAAGCGTAAATGCTGTGGTTAGCGATAGAAACCACGTAGGAATAATCAAAAAAGCGTGAGAAACGCTAAGAGTGAGACAAAAATACAGTCCGGATAACGCCGAGCGTAGACTGATAGCGTGTACAAGTGAGACGCTGCGGACAGTTGAGTAGAACTAGAAACGCTGAGCTATAGAGTGAGTAGCACTAAGTAGTTTAAGTTCCTCAAGATTCCGCTAGGTGGCAGAATTTCGCTAGGTTAGGATTCGAAAGATTCGAAAGACGAAAAAAGCGCAAAGATTCGAGTTTTCGAATCTCGAATATTATTCAAGATTCGCGGGATTCGAGGATTCGAATATCCCATCCCTAGTACAGCCAGACAGGCCACAGATGACAATATAATACGGCTCATGCGCCCTGCATGCTGGATAACTAAGGCCACAGACACATGCTTAGACTATGTAATACTTATTACTTTTCCACGGCAACAATGGTTACGCGAACGCTGCTCAGTGTTACGTTATACGTACATTGCCTGTCTTGCTTTTTTCCGTCTCGGGGACCAGAGTGGTATTGCAATAAAAACAGGTTACATTTTAATCCAGGCTCCGTTTTAGACAAACTTTACTGTTGTACGTAGGCCCATGTAGAGAACATCTGTAATCATTAACGTTTCTAGGATATGATTTTTAAAAAACAAATTGTAAACTCGTGTTTCATCATGTAGTTTATTAACCAATCAGCCATGCCATGGATATAAATGTTTGTGCTTGGATCACCTAACGATCATTATTTGTCTAATTTAATAAGAACAAAGTATTTCGATTTCTTCCAAAATATTTCTGAAGGAGGAAACGCTGAATGCGCAAAATCCGTATGTCTGTAACAGTAAAGGAGCCATGTCTACTGGAAGAAAGGAATTAAACCCCGTTTCTACGCCGGCATCCACCGATGCGTGGTAGAGTCACAGAGCACGCGATGTTTAATGAGAAACGATCGTAATGCAGGTGAACATTTAATAACGTTGAGTGACTTACATGAGTACTTCGAACTTAACAACTTACGTCAGAAAGTTTTCCTGCAGAAGTTACGTAGACTATGAAGAATTATTGGTCATGAATTATGAATTGTCGAGAACTAGGCAGAGGTGTGCTGCCAGAATTTTAACTGCCATTTCGCATGTTCAGTTTCTCTGTTACCAATATTGTTCTAGCCTGCTCCCTAGAACGGACAAAGGGCTTATGATGTCTTCGTTATGCTGTGCTGTTACTTTGTAGCGCCTCTGCGTAGCACTGACCGAACCGAGATTGCCTCCTGAGTACTTTTCCCATCTGTTTCGTGTTGTTAATGTGTCCTGATATGAACAGGCCCTACCACACTCTGGAACTAGGTGTTCAGTAAAACCTGTGACATTTTAGGTTCTCAGGGGGTTTAAGGTGCAGTTATTCTGGGATAAGACGCCATGTAGTCCAGCAGAAGTTTATTACGTTTCGGAGATACTCTGAAGATAGAGGCAGCAGGTTCCTACGAAGCGTTGGTAATTTTCTACCAGAGTACTTGGGCAAGACGTTATAGTGCTGTATGTCACTCACAGTTTGAGACCAGAACCGATATCAATAGGTACCCCAAACTTTGTCCTGGCTTAAGGCAAAGGCCATTTGAAAGGAGGGGAATGGTGTTCCCCGTTTTGTTTTGCCACCACTCCTGCTTTAACCTTTAAAGCCTAGTGGTTGCTTTGTACCACAAGGTTTAACATAAAAATTTTATGTCTTGTATGGGTCTCAGAGTAAACAACGGTTATTTCCCTATGCGACCTTGACTGACTGGTTTACATGATATTGAGTGTGTTTACTGCGCGGTAGGCGGTTAGACGCCACCTCTCACTGCGGAAGCCCGATGTCGATCCTAGGCCAGCGCATGTGAGATTTGTAGTGGACAGAGTGGCACTGAGACAGATTTTTCTCCGAGTGATTCGGTTTTCTTGTTCCAGTATCATTCCGCCAATGTGACATACTCATCCTTATATACATGTTGCTGTTACCAGCAGGACAAATGGGCGAACCCTGGTACCCTTCCAAAAAAGCAGTGCTCTTTCGGAGTTCGGGGAATTTGGATAGGAAAGTACTTTTACTTACGATTGCCTTCCCCTTTCCTTCAAGGTTTTATAGTTTCGGTTGTTAAAATGACGTCGTTAAATGGTCAAGGAAGCAATCGTATTTCGTAGACGGACAATGAAACTGACGACGTACGAATGAATGAATGCTCATTACATTAAATGACATATTTACATGCTTTCCGACTTAAAAAAGAGTACTCACATGCAGTTACGACGACTGTGTGGGAGTACAGATGGGTGCATAACGCATTATCACTTTTCGTTGGATCCTAACATCTTGTCAGGTTATTCTATAAATTCCCTATACATTTTGTCAATTCGTCTGTAGCTCATGTTACAAAATACATTGGGCCAGGCAGTGCGAATTGCTGCTACAGAACGTGCGTACTGTTGGCCGCCATGCATGTGCTAGTAGACGTTTTTATGGACCGTGTAATTCGTCAGAGAGCATTAAATATTTACAGCATATACCTGTATAATGCTTGCTTTTTGTTTGATTTATCCTTCAGACTATACGCCATAGTAAAAGTACAGTCGTTACAAAGCAAGCGGCACCAACTAAAAAATAAGTAAATTGAAACAGGAAATAAAGGATTAAGTTCAGACTAGAGGAGAAAGTATGAACCTTCCCAGTGATAATATCTCAATAAAGTGACTGGTTTACGGTCTGGTCTGTTACAATTCCATTCCTGGTAGGGACAGGTGCACCTCTCTTCACCTCGTTCACACCGGCCATTCAGCTCATCCTGCCTCCTACACAGTGCCTATCGGAGCCTGAAACTGATCGCCCATCTCCTGTTACACTGCGTTACTTTCATGAATTCAACACACCTGCATGTGATGAGGTAGGGTTCCGCTAGTGCAATAAAACCGTGTGACTTGCAAGCAGTGGCTGCAGCTAAAGCACTGGCTGAGTTAGCTCGGCTACCGCAGCACATTCGCAGTCATCACCTGGGTGCTGAACAGGATCCGTGTCAGTCTGCCTTCAGGGGTTCATTGATTATAGCAATCAGACGGACACTTAAAGAAAATTTCACACGGTCTCCTTATTGTTATTTTAAATTATACAAAACATTACCTTAACACAAGTTGCATGTTATTCGACGAAGTATGTTCCGTTAATGTTCACTCCCACCTCACAAGTTCGCACGCCCACCATGTTATTGCTGATTTTAGAAAACTAAAAAACACGACTTTAAGTTGGCCTTCCGTGGCATAACGCTTTTACCAAGTTTCTTGAAAACTGGCGAGTTTGTTAAAGTAAACTGGGCAAAAAATACAATGACTGCACGGACTGCGTCGTCTGAAATTTGTTTTGTTTTTCACATGATTTAGCTTCACAACTTAATATATGATTCGTGCTTTACCAGCTTGGTTTTCGCATCGCGTCTAAAAATTTACCTCTCTTGGTACGAAAACTAAAAGTGCTGGTCACGGGAACGCACCTTGCTGCTGCTGCTGGCTGCCAAACTATCGTCACTGTCGATTTGCCGGTATTCCTATTCCGTATTCGGGGGAATTCGAATCCCGGCCCAGAGTCCGGCTTCTCATGCTGTTTTTCGCGTTTTTCGTCTGTTCTTCGAGGCAAGTGCACGTACGGGACTGTTGCCTTAACACTGTCCTTCGATTCCTTCACGTGGTTCCCAATTTATCTTTCGCAGTAACTTCTATAAACCCATATAACCAAACCACTTGAAAAAACGTCGTTAATTAGTACGCGTACAGTGAAGTCTCCTCTGTCCAATAATTGAGCACCCTGCAATCTGTGTGAGAATGGTTACCGAGGTGTAGCTCCACTCATTCTGAATCTGAGCATTCCATAAGCTTCACGGCCCGCCAGTGCTGATTGGCTGGGAGGCTGGGTGGTCCCCAGAGCCGGTGTGGATGCTGTAGAGAAGTCTCTGCGTCAGCTGGAAGTTGAACCCCGGCTTCCCATCTCGTAGCTTAGTCACATTACACCGAGAGGTCCCTAGACAACAGGTTCAGTTACAAACAGGGTCAGGTGGCCAGTGCAAGCGGTAGGACATAAATAGGCTCTGTTATCATATTACGGCTTGTCTTGTGCACAGCGGTGGCATGTGTCATGCTGCCCAGATACCAGACAGTCCTGTTCTTGCACGTTCGTACTCAAACCACTTGGACAGGAGCTTTGCGAAATGAAACAGGTCAACAAACTTCAACAGGGTTCAGTGCTTGGAAGTACATTACAGTAGGTGTATTGACAGAGATCCGTGACTGAGTGGTATGTAAATTTACAAGAACACACACACCGCAAGGATCGTGCATATAAAAAAGTAAACTTTTTTTTTCTATCTATAACTCGCTGAACTTGCCAGCTAACCGGCGATTGTAATAGAACCCACACCCGACAACTCAACACCGTCAGTACGAAAGTCCGCTGTTGGATACGGCACTGAATCATTGCAGTTCAGCACGTTCACAGTGTCTAACCTGAAACCCCCGTATAATATTGAACTTTTGAAATATGAGGTTAGGCTGAACTATGCTGGGTGGTTTGAGGTTCCCACACCGTTGTTACGGAAGATACAAGTCAACTGGCATGTTACGCTTTGTCGCCTGGTAAATAGTTGCCGACGTTTCGAACGATCGTAATGCCTTCATTATCACGTTCAATCAATCCAAGAATTTCGGTTTCTTTGTCACAGAAAATTGGCCGATTTTCGTGGTGCGCATTATGAACAGGATGCCATCGTACGAAACCCGACAAGGTGTCGTCTTAGCTTCCTGTCTTCAGCATTATGGCTGTCGTGACTTTTTGCGATTCTCATCATTTCGTGACCAGCTGAGCGGCTGTTAGCATATCAAGAGGGATTCTTCCTCACAGAGTTGATTAATTATACCGGGGTTTCAAAATGTGACGCTGTCAGTATGCCTTTAAAAGCGAGCAGGCCTCGCGTAGCTCAGCCCTTAGGCCGGGCTTGCGCAGTGTCATTCTCGGAAAATGCAAATATGTAGTTAAGAGTCTCAGACTATATGGTATAGTAGGATGATAAGCGAATGATGAATCGAAAGAATCTGATAGAGGCACTACTCTGGCATTTGCCCGGTGGTACAGAGGAAAACTAATAGATCCGAACGAGGCAACTCCCGAGCACAAATCTAGAGTGCATTACAAAAACCTGCTCAGCATTACGGCCGTACGAACTTGCGAGATGCTGACAACAGTTCGCCTTCTTGGAGTGTCTTAAGGTCGATTATCGTCACAAAACATGTAACACATGTATATTCCTTCAGCAGAAGTGAAAATAACATGACGAATAGCGCGAAATGTTTTAGCTCTTCTTTTCTTCGTCTTTAGCTTTCACTCATCAATTAATTTCTGAAACTCTGGATTCTTCCAGACGTTTGGTAGGACTCTTGGACGGGGGATCGGCCCATCGCAAGGCACACACCTGCAACGACGGTGAAACACACAAAAGGTGTGAGCTTACAGCAATGTTTTCAGTGGAATCTGAACACGCGATGCGAGTGCTTGACCTGCCCAAAACCGCGCAGCCAGTGTTTTCGGTAATTGGTCAATTTCATGGTACATTTGCATGTAAAATTTGTATAATTACATATTGTAATCACATTAACTTTGTGATGTATTATTGCATATTGAGATATAAATTTGTGTGATTTCATATTGGCGAACTTGTTAAATAATCAATTCGACAGTCATTCTGGCAATACAAGAGCTTCAGCATCACAGTGGAATTTGAGATGCTGTGTTGGAACTACAGGCGACCGAATTCGGCAGAAATGTTTGTATTGCAGTATAAACCTGGTTATCCCTGGTGTGATCTCCCCTTCTGGTTCCTTTTGGAACATCTCGTGCTTTTATGATACCTGTCATTGAATATTAACAGACATCGTAAAAGGCTCATCTAGGTATATGAATGCGAGGAAGCTAATGCCTTGGTAATAAGCAACAAGAAAACTCCCCCGGGGCTCCTTCTTACGCGTATTTATACAGGAAAAGCTCTCTGTTCATCCTCACTACAATTCCCATTCCTTCTCCCACTTATCTGCTTTCTCTGTTTATACATTTTGTATTATGAAGTTAAGCATGTTTCGATAACACTCTTCTCTTACGCATTTCTGTGGCAAAGATAGGTGTCAACAGAGGGACACGTGTCCCGCAGAAAATATTGTTCGAATATCCATATCTCAGTGGCAAGGATACATGCTAAAAAATGGGCGTGTCTCACGCGTTAAATATTTGGAATATCTGTTACATGTGTGGCAATGATGGATGCCAAGAAATGGCGCTAACTGATATTAACGGGTCTGCATAGATGAAGTCGCGGACTGGCTGCAGTCCTCGGACCACCAGTTGGGGAACACTGCTATAAAGGACCTTGTTCATCTCTTATTATTTATGCGAAACCTTCGTTATAAGCATCAGACCGAGGGAAATTTACGATATTCTCTCACGAGTTGAATGAACTTTTCGCTCTTCGCTCGCTGTCTGAAGAATCTTCTCCCTTCGTTCCCGAGCCCGGTGTGGGAGTTCAGACGACCTAAACTCTTGGGAGAAGTTTCTAGAACTCAATTGACGAATTAGGTTCACAAGCTGGCCCGGTTCTGAATGTGAACTTCACAAAAGATCCAAGATTGGAAGAGGAGGGGTCGTGTTTGCTTGGGTTGTGGGAAGTAAGGGTGGCTCATTGCTCGAGGTCCCTGCCAGATGGTAAAAGGAAATAATTCAGGTTACGGTTTTATGATATTAAGCATGAGAAAATTATAGAGTTCCCTTGAAGGTAAGCTCCGTGCTTTGCTATGTGTACCTGTGTACTCCGGTGTATTAACTTGATAACAGTGTTATGAATGCTTGCACTTTATGTAGCCTGTTCATTGTTCGACCTTCTTTCAAACGTATATCACTTTGCTTTAGACACAACCATTATATTCGTGAAATACAGTTGAAAGTCTTATTTACGTCACAGTGTTAATGAAGAACCTTACACTTCATCCAATGGCGCAACAGCCTCAAGTGGGCAAGGACCTCCTCATTATCGAGGCCTGTACCTTACACAGGTCCTTTTATGTATGTTTTGTACAGTAAGGGACGTTACAGTGGATCTAAAATATGTGTAGTGTGTACAGTGAATTAATATGGCTCACAGTGGAACAGTTGGCGGGATCTTATCATTTCGTTAATTAACTTTTCATTTGCTTTAAACGATGCGGGGTTTTTAATTAGGTGGGCAACTGGTAGCTTCTGAAGAAATATTGTGCTGCATCGAGTTATTTGTTATCGTATTCATCACGGGGCAGGTAGCACAACGCTGGCAAATCATGCGTAAGTACCACAAATACAAAGGGGAGTCGAAAGGCATTACATCTTAAGTACAGGATAGCGGTTTAAGCTACTACCAAGCCCTGTCGCAAGCGCGCGGTGCATAATAAATATACGTACTCAAAGCAGTCCTTGTAATTGGCACTGAAACTTTTGAGATGTGATCCACAGCACCCTAAAGTACACTCCAAGGTCCTTTATTCCTTCTTGTTTGTACATGCTAGCATTCTGTTGTACACGTTGCCGTATACGTATTGGCTGACAGACTAAGCTAAAGCGTGATAATCACCAATTTTGCTGGATGAATTAATTAATCACGGTAGTCTAGCACTGCAAGCTACATCTAAAGCCGCACTGAGTCACGAGCACGCATGCGAATGAGCACTGACGAATACTCTCGCATGCTCAAGTGTGTACGGCTCGCCGAACCGTTCGCACTTACTTGTCCTGTTCGTGACGAATGACGAACGTGAGCCTGTCGATGTCTGCTTAAAGTCGCGTACACACATGAGCGCACTAAACTATGAGCAGGGCATAGTTATTCGTCAGTGCTCGTTCGCCTGCATGCTTGTGTCTGTACCCGGCTTAATAACATTACCAACCCCAGGGAGCAGAGTTCTTGAGAATCTGATAGTCACTCAGCTGGTCAAGATACTTTTCGCCTGTTGTTTTTTAGAACCCATATTCACAAAAGTCCGCCAGTGGTCTGTATCCTGTACCATATGCATCCTGCCTTATTGCTTTAAGCATACGTCAGACACAACACATTTTTGTCGCATTTCAATGTGTATTGAACAATGAAAGTGATATGATGTTTCAATCAGTTTTCGGAATGTCACTACTAGACGTGAATTAACAGTACACTGTTTTGTGCCTTCGATAGAGTACACTGCACATTGCGAGCACTATAGTTCCAGTTTGTGGCGCTGGAGTTTCGGAAACTGTCAAACCTTAGTGATAAACGCAGACAAAACATTTCCACGGATACTTGCTGTAGCCTATGAAACAGCTGACGTACACATGATGGGCTGCAGTAAACAAAAGAGGCTACTGTAAATGGGCTTCCGGAAAGTTATAACTGTAGTTCCCAGCAAGAAGGCTTCCGACGTTGTCAAAATTTGTAAGTATTGGTAGGAATACAGTGTTTGTTATTTACCGACCCACCTGTGACGGACCGGCAGTTTTAAATGTTCGGTTGCTGGAATAGGATTCACAGCATTCACAGAGTTCTCGAAAGCTGTACACGATAAGTACAGCCTCTGGTAGGGTTCAGTTTGCTGAGCCGTATCAGGATACACAGAGATTTAAGTCTGTAAACGAAGCGCTAATTCCATCCTGAGAAACTAATCATTGCTCTAGTCAAGAAATGTCTTCTTGTGTAACCCGAATCAGTCACAAGAGCCTGTCACTGGTGCCTAACTAGACGATTCCAGTCAACATTCCTCCTTCCTGTCTTTTAAGATCCATTTGTCTTCCCTTCGGGCGCCCGGATTGAAATTTGTACGTACTATTTATACCATCCGTACAACCCTTCGTGACTTGACCGATTAATGTCATTACATTAACATTTAGAATGTTATGTCGGTGGCAGTTTGTTCGTGGTGTCCCGTTCACGAAGCTTATAAGTCTAATAGAGTAGGAGGATGCAAACTCGTTATGCCCATTGTGTTCCTTAGGCTGAGGCAAAATTGTATCGAATTTCGTGCTGAAAATGCAGCCGGAATGGCGCGGTAGGTGTACGTTTAGTGACAGGCTGCGGGTTGGTCGATCGAAGGATCGGGGTTCTGTTCCTGGTGGGGGCAGCAGATTGTTCTGTCTTCGTAGCGTCGAGGCTGTGGGACCCACCCAGCAATCCATGCAGTTCGTACCGAGGGTAAAGCGAAAGGCCCACGAGCCTGACCACTCGCCTCCATTTAATGTGAGGTTAGGGTAGGTTCCCATGCATTTCTTTGGCTTGGTGCTGAATTAAACGCAAGGAAAACTGTAGGTGCTTAATGTACGCCACGCTATGGTAAAATGTGAACACAACATACGTCACAGAGTCACTTCTAAAGAATTCTGACGATAGCAAAGCCATATTACAACTAGGGTATCATACTTGGTTGCTGGAATTGGTTCATCATCTGATATTCAGAAAACAACAGAGAACTTCGGAAACTGGATGTTTCTGTCTGATCGGCATAGGTGCTTCCCGGCCTTTCCACGTCAGTACAGAATTAAGATCCAGTGTATGAAACACTGTGTTGTTTTAGGAGTACAAGACCATGAAGCAAGTCCAGAAGTAGTGTGCAGTAATCCTTAATACATATTTTGCGTGAAATATTTTCAGATTCCGTAAAGTTTCTCATGTCCATTAAAATCATAGTCGGACATTGCACTGTCCGACTATGATTTTAATGATTTTAATTTTAATAATTTTAATTTGATATTCGCCCCACTGCAATGGGGCGATTATGGTGTTTTAAATTCAAATTAATTAATTAATTTAAAATAATTCCAGACGTGCAATGACGTAATTGTAGGGATTGTTATCACAAATAGAGGATTCCTGTTTCATAATATTCTCTCGTACGAATTGTTTTATGTACTCGTATGTCGATCCCGCTTCTTGGCGTCAGTTTGCCAATAACTGTTCTTCAGCATATATATAATGACGTGTTTGTTGAATATAAATGAAGTGCAGACATAAGGAAGTATCCAACATAATAAGACATTGGATATTTATGCGTCATGTAAAATGACATTTTATATCTCAGATCTCTGCTCCGATACACATCTGCACGATAAATAAACACAGAGCGGTGCAAAGTTCCATTGTTGTGTCACTAGAATTGCGTTTATCATTTATCAGCCCTAGGACCCACGACATTCTATTTATCAGTCGCTAAGAACTTAACGGTGTCCCATGTATCAGTTACTAGAACTTAACACAATTCTATTGATCAGTCACTAGAACTTGGGACGAGTCCATTTACCAGTTAGTGTACGCTTGTGCTAATGTGGTTGGTATCGACCACACATCGCGTAACCAGTGCTGCACGCAAAGCCACTTCTTATTTCAGAAAAGCCATAGAGTTGCAGCTCAGTTCTTGCATTTATTTTTGTAACCAACTCCCTGGAGCAGAATCCTTGAGAAGTCGATAGTCGTCAAGTGGTTAAAAATTCCCTGCCTTTATGGAAGCAGAATGATTACAGTGTTCACAAGAGACGTGCACCATGATTACACTGTATATAATATATATATATACATATATATATATATATATATATATATATAAGGTAAACTTCACCCTACAACAGGCCATGAAGGCCCAGAGGGGGAGTAAAGGTATAACTGTACTCTACTCTTTAACCTCGGCGCTAGATGGGGGTGGGTGGTCAACGTCACGCCCCGGTCGCAGTACCCCCCGGGAAAGAGACCCGGTGTCCAATGTACAGGAGGTTGAGTTGGTCCCAGAGCCGGTCTGGACGGGTGCAGAAAATGTCGCTTCCTCCGGGATTCCATCCCTGGACCGTCCAGCCCATAGCGAGTCGCCGTACCGACTACGCTATCCCGGCACGCACGCACGCACGCACACACACACATATATATAGAGAGTGTGTGTGTGTGCCTGTGTCTTTGTCTCCAGGCTTTACTGGCAGTAGCCCTACATAGAAGAGGGTGAGGTACAGGGAGCTGAGACAGACATTTGGATCTGCGAGGAAGGAAGTGACAGAATGAAGGAAAAAATTGGGTAACGAAGAGCTTCATAATTCGTATGCAGCATTAGTTATGGAACGATGAGTTGGGCTTGGTATTTAGAACGCATGGAAGAATTGAGAAGTGCATACACAATTTTAAACGGAAGATCCTAGAGGAAGAAACCGCTTGGGGGAAATAGGCGGAGATGAGAGGAAACATGCAAATAGATGTTAAGAGGAACAGGATGTGTCGAGGTGGACTCCATTCAAGTGATTCGTAACAGGGACAGGTGATGAAAGATTTCTGAATACCGTAATGAGTCGTGGGTTTCATAAATAGCATGAAATTTCTTGATTAACTGAGCAAATATTCCCTTCTGAAGGAGGACCCACCGTAGTGTTATTACGAATTATAAAGAGATTTACCCTTAATTTGGTCATCTGTTGAATCCGATCCCCGGGTGTGATATCTAAATCACAATTTCCTAACCATGTTTCCTGCACAGCAGTATCTGCATATGGAATGTGAACGGCATGCAGAGTCATGCAGCCATTGTACTGATGAGGCCCACACTCGTAACTGCCAGTCGATGAAGTGCATCTAGTGCTGCACGCTTCAGAATTTCTGTCGGTAGCCTTTTGTCCGTTTACTGTTTCGTTTGTCTAACCAGCAGCGTCAGTAGCGCTTCATTCGTTTTGTGGCTGCATGAATACACATCAAAAGCTTTTTTTACAATTACGTGTCAAGGATGGAAGTTGCTGTAGGGTATTTCAAACAACAGTTCAGCCTTTTAAAGACTGAGACTAATTGGAATTTTATTCAAAGATCCAGTTCGTACCAATAAATGAATGCTGTATAGGCTGCTTGTTCTGAGATTTATACAAAACTCGTAAATACACTCTGTGGACAGAACTTAGAATTTTTTATGCTAAACGTGCTGGTACATAAAGCATCCACTAGGCTGTAAAGTCTTAATGCAGCTAGCTGATGGCATTCACACTGTCTGCTCTGTATAGGCTTACTACGGGCTGGCTTGCTGTATCAACATACTTTGTCGTTAGCTCAAGCGATTGTAAAAAAAAAAAAAGTAAAGCAATCCCATTACAGACCTTCACAGGCCCTTAGGGTTCCAGGAGGTTGAGGCTCCCAGATTTTTAGACAATCGACACATGAAGGTGGTTAGGTTAAGCGATTGTGACATACTATATTAGTCTGCAGTTTTAACCACAATTTTCTTGTTCGTCGTCATAAAATGTGCGTTTCAGTGCGTGAAATTTCTTTGGAATGAATGGAGGCAGGAAGGCCATTGGATTTCATGGTTGTTGTACAGCGTAGGAAACAGGCGCGTGTTTTATTTTCAAATAGTAAAAGGGGCCTCCATTCATATTGCAGAGGTTTATGCACTTCAAAACATTGGTGTCATTGATCTGTGTCAAACAAGGCGCGTTCGAATAATATTTATACCCACTCAGCTATCCTAACAGCCTCACGCCATTTCACTGGAAGAGAGCGCTGTTATGGCGATTTAATGTCACCGGCAACAATAAAATGTACTTAGGGTATTCATGTAAAGCGTCCGATGTTTTTACCCTATTATAACCAAATTTGGAATTTATTAACTTATTTTATAGAAGAATTCCCCAATATCAAATTTCATGGAAATTCGTCCAGCTGGAGCCGCACGGATACAGCGGACAGATAAACACGGACGGACTAACAGGCCGACGCAATTTCACTCGAACGAAATCGCTTTCACGAGTATGGCGATTTAATATCGCTGGCAACAACAATACGTACGTAGGTATACATGCAAAGTACCGATATTTTTGTCCGATTTTAACCAAATTTGGATTTCCTCGACACAGTGTCATGAAAGTCCCCAATATCAAATTTCACGGAAATCCGTTCAGTGGGAGCCGCTCTGATACATGCGAACAGACGGACGACATGACGAAGGTAAGAGGCGCTTTTCGCGTCTATGCGGACGCGCCTAATATATGATTGATTCTCAAATCACTCACTCTGAAGAAGGTTGTCTCCTTGTTTTCTACATAAATAAATAAATGAGTAATAAATATATATAGTTAGTAAATATTTTAAGTTAATTTTGTAAAACATTTGTGCATTTGTCTTTGCTATGAGTAAGTTTGACGCCTGTTGGCATTTATCACCATTCTAATAACACATGTATTCACTTTCCGTAAACTGTACATGGTATTAGTTGGACTTAGAGCGATCCAGACTGTCTTAAGAAAACGGTTGAACACTTTTACAAATTCACATGATTGTTGGATGAACGATATTAATTACTGAGTTTAAGTCAAAACCAACAAATGCACAAGATTTTTTTTTCTCTCTCTCTCTCTCTATGGCTCGACAGCCCTAAATGGGCCTGGGCCTCCTCATTTCATCGAGGTTTCATGGTCACACACATTAGACACACCACAGTCGGTAGGACTCCTCTGGACGAGGGACCAGCTCGTCGCAGAGACCTCTACCTGACAACACACAACACTCACAAGAGACAGACATCCATGCCCCCGGTGGGATTCGAACCCACGATCCTAGTAAGCGAGCGGCCGAAGACCCACGCCTTAGACCGCACGGCCACTGGGATCGGCGCACAAGATAATTAACAAGTATAAAATGTATTTGCAACCCCTACATATGTTTCGGCAAATAAATTGCCATCCTCAGGGATTATCTATCAAAGAATTACAAGTACGTACTGCATCCAAATTATTTCGATGACAATTTATTTGCCGAAACATATGTAGGGGTTGTAAATACATTTTATACTTGTTAATTATATTGTGCATGTGTTGGTTTTGACTTAAACTCACGATAAAATGCACGGTACATACAGCATAAAAGAAGATATTACTGTTTAGTTGAGCGATAATTCTACTAAACCATCACAAAGCCACTCCGTAGTTTGTGTCATGCATATGATTATTCCGTTGAATGGAAAATGAGATACTATCAAGCACCCTTGCCACTCAAGAGGTCATTCCTGATTACCCTTTTTGGCCTTTGACCAGTTTCACTGGTCGAAACATGAAACATTTCGAACAGAATGGGAGGAGTCAGACGTGGTGGTACTGCAGTTTGAAGATCGCTGAGTTATACGTTGTATGAGTGCGACGTACGTCATTGGGACGTCATTTCCCGTTATTCTGCAAATACACGTTGGTTTTTCTCTTAGCGTAGTGGTACAGCGGGCTTCGCCAGTAACCGGAGTCAAGAACAGTTTAGATGATGTAGGGATTTATTTTGTGAGCTCTGGTAGGTTCTGTATTCATGTGCGACGCTTTTCGCTTTGAGGGTCACATAACCCTTGCCTTTTTTTTTAGCGGTATGTTCCACACCTTTAATTCGAAGTCTGTTGTCTTATCCAAGTATTTTTTGGATAACTCTGTAATTGTCGTGTTAGTAGCGGTTTTAGATCAATGGAAGACTGATGTTAGGGTACGAATCCTATTGGTGGTAGCTTTGCTCTTTTTTTTCTTCTTATGGTGGTAGAGGTCTGCTAGGCACACGTTCCTTGAATTACTAAGGACCTGAAGTGCGCTTCGGTAGCAGAGGTTAAAGATTTGACCCCAAGAAGAAGAATGAGGAAGCGGAGGAGGAGGTAGTAGTAGTAGTAGTAGTAGTAGTAGTAGTAGTAGTATATTTCGTAACGTTTTATTTGGCAAGATAATGTAGTGTGGATAGAGATGAAAGATGATCCTAAATGGACGGTTTATTTTCGAGTTTCTTTTTATCACGGCATTTACTTGAATAAGCTGAGGAAAAGAACGAAAAATCTCAAGCATGATAGCCAGTAGTAACACAGCCGTAATGGGAATCAGGTGCCTGCTGAATACAAGCCGTGTTCGTGTGTAGCATTGCAGTAGGTGACATAGCAGCATATGGTTAATGCTATGCTTCTCCGTACTTGAAACAGTTTATTATCCCGTAGATTGTATTGCGCTTTTTAAAGATGTGTCGATCAGAAAAGCAAAGCGCCTGACTTCTGAATCGTGGCGCCAACAGAGGCACGCCCCCATATCGACTTTCTGTGTACTCTGCGAAGTGCAGAAAGGTGGTGACACAGTTGGAGCTAACAAAGGGAGATGACACTTAGTAATGAAACGCAGTGACGAAAGATTAACCCGTTATGTACTTTGTATCGGTAGCATAGCAGTGATAAGGACTACGGAAGTCGAGAGAGTACTCGTATTGTGTTGTTTCGAAAACGTTAGTGCTCGCCGCTTTTCTCTCCCCCCCCCCCCCCCCCCCCCCCCCCCCGCTGTTTATGACGCTGGAATTAGAATAGAGGACTGATCTGTATAAGAGTAGACGTGTTTTCAAAAAGTGCCGTTTGTTGTATGAAATAAATTATGGTAAGGCAGACATAAGAACGCATTGCTCGTGGGACGACCAGTCACGTGTAGGCGTGAATAGAGCCAAGCCACGTAATCAGGTTGTCTGAAGGAGTGAACATCGGATTTGTGTTCCGTGGAGTACCCGGTTCGAATTTCGGCCTCGATGCCGACTGTCTCGTTTGAGGTTTTTCTTTGTTTTCGTCAGTACCTGCAGACGAATACCGGAATAGTATTTTCAAATACACCCCTACCACTTGCTGTCCGAACATTTCTTGTTCGCCAAACGCCATGTTATTTGACATTAAATTACCTTTGCAGTTTATGCAACGTCGCGTAATGACGTGTTCATACAGCCGTCATCAACTACGTGGCAGGATCTTGGGCGTCCGACACATAAAGACACGTTTTGTCAGTAAAATCATCGTGCTGCTTCTAACCAGAGTGCAACGCTAAGCCAAACATGAACGGCATTGCCATGTTTTTAGGTATTATGTGCCGTTAGACCTTGTGCAAGCACACTTGGATTGTACAGCAGTGACTTGTTAGTATTTTTCAAGCACCCTTTAAAATCTTGGAGTCATTGGTTTGTAATGGTGTAATTAACCGATCGTTTTACCAGTGTCTGATGCTTACAGTAACCCATTATACTTCGTGACACAGTCTTACAAGCACCGTTGTTAAATGTGTGACTGCACTTCAGTAGCTTTCGTGCGTTTCTATTTTAAGAAAGATAGGTGAATATGAATTGTGCGAAGCAGCCGAGTGGAAACTTCAGGAGGAGTCGAAGATAAGCAATCATGGGCTAACGCAAGAAAGTTTTGTTAACTAGTAGGACTGAAAGAATTGGCAGTTGGCATTATGATTTTCGAGGCTCCGAATTTGTAGGCCAAAGTGTTGGTACCACTGGCAGTGCTAACAGATATGCTCGTAAGATGTGACCATCGAGCAAGTTGTTTTCCTGAGACGTCGGGTTCGAATCTCGGTCTCATTCCTTTCATATTCATTGAACGTGATAATTGTAATATACGACGCTAAACAGACTGTTCAGTTAATGGAGACGTTATACAGGATGTCTTGTTTTATCTCGTCCCTGAGCACGGTAGCTTTATTGCATATTTAGCCTGCATCCGTCGGGACATCCCGTTCACAGCAGCTAGCCTCAGGGACGTCCATTAATCCATATCTATATCTTACAATTTGATGTTGAAAAGGCGCCGTAAAATAAACTTCAGAAACACCGACTACAGGCGCGGTAACGTACCCGCCCCTCCGCCGACAATTCAAGCACTATCCTCGCGTTTGCAACATGGTCTATCTTTAATCACTGGTGTGAAAAAAATATCAACAGGCTAACATGATCAGCACCTTCACGAAATGGTCGTGTGGCAGTCCTGGACTTCATGTGATGCTGTTTGTGCCAATGCCTTCGTACGGTTTCTACACACTGCAGTTTCTCAGCGAAGCGTGGATCCGACCTATGTAAGGGTACCGTATCGGCATCTTCCTGAAGGAACTGAGGTGTACCACGATAAAACGCAAGGGTTTAGGTCTCTGTGCCGACATTCTAATGCCGGCCATTTTGCACCGCTACATTAGGTTTTGTAAACGACATCGAATCCGCAATGCTCCGCGTCATTCGGTCACTATCTGGAACAGTACAGAATCTTTATTTTATCTGACAAATATCGTTTGTCACTTCACGCCCGCTAGTACGCTGCTCGTGTTGGCGGTCGGATGAGTGGTTTGCGTTAATGCTATAAGCGAGCCTACAAGAAGTGTCAAACAATATTTGTCACATAAAATAAGGGCCCTGTATAATTAATAGAATTTTCTTGAAAAGTTGACGTTTGGTTAGCTGTTCAACAAAATTCCTTACTTTCATGGAATCCAAATGTTAATTGCCGTGTTTATAAAAGACCGCCATTTTAAACTACCCGCAGTCCAGTGAGTCAGGTGTGCACACTGTCATCCTGTTTCTGTAAGACATCGCGACGTATTTAATTGTCGGGAATTAATTGTCTCGATCTGTTCCTTAGTTCGATTACTGGACGTTTATGCTGTCTCTAAATTATATATTTATTATTACTGCAAGTGGGTTTATACCCGGTGGCAGTGGTATTACAGTGACACACAACACAGAATAACATACATCACAAAAAATAACACACAACACTCAAAACAATACACAACACACAAACTTACAAAAACAATAAAACACATACCAAAAAAAAAAAGAGTAGCTAAGCCTAACAAAAGAAAAACCTAACGTAGATAAATCAGAGTTAAAAATCTCATTCATTCATCCATCCCGGTCCTCAAATGCATATCTGCACGCTGTTAGACTTACAGTGATGTATATACATCTGTACTGAGACCACGGAAAAGAAGTCTCATGAATCGATGAGTCCCACATTTCCCAGGAGCTGTTACGGCTCGTCCATTGTACTTTCCTGAATTCCATCCAGTCGTCAGGCTATCCTGTTACCACCAGTGTACAGCAATAGACCGAGAGTGGGAAGCCACCAGCTCCGTCTTTACCACCATCCATGGGACTCATTTCTGTGACCACCGTATGCATAGTTTAACACTAATATAGACCGGCCACTAACACAGTACAGTATTACCAACCCTCAAGGACGAAGTACCCCACTCCTTGGATAAGTTATATTGGTCCCCGAGTAACAAAGAGACATTGCTTGCAGGAAGATCAATACTAGAGAATCTAAAATAAATCACAAGGGTTTCAGACACTCAACGAGTAGAGCATAGCTTGCTAGGCCGCGAGAAGCGACTGTGACGTCTGTGAGTGAAGTATGTAGTGCAC
The DNA here is from genome assembly GCA_021186555.1 of Reticulitermes speratus. NCBI lineage: Eukaryota > Metazoa > Arthropoda > Insecta > Blattodea > Rhinotermitidae > Reticulitermes > Reticulitermes speratus. Next base: position 27,895,563 of record JAJKFL010000013.1, on the reverse strand, counting down.
GCAGAAAGGATCTGTTCGGGTTCGTGAAATTTGTGTTCCTGACATTTCACTGTTGTTTTGTGTTATATACTGAGTGAATGTCACACTAAATACAAGAGACATAATAGCGGGGACTGGAATAGCAGCCACTACCACCTGGCACTGCATCTGTGTATAGTGGCTGTTGATTTACTCGGATGGTATCGGTACTTGGCACAAGAAAGCAATTGTTTATGAAACTGGTATGCTTCCATTTGATTCATAATTTAAGACGAGCGTTTTGTCACAAAAAAAGAGCTCTGCACGTATATCTATTCCCACACACGCAGACAAACAAAGAGCTCTGCACGTATATCAATTCCCACACACGCACACAAACAAAGAGCACTGCACGTATATCTATTCCCACACACGCAGACAAACAAAGAGCTCTGCACGTATATCTATTCCCACACACGCAGACAAACAAAGAGCTCTGCACGTATATCTATTCCCACACACGCCACACAAACAAAGAGCACTGCACGTATATCTATTCCCACACACGCAGACAAACAAAGAGCACTGCACATATATCTATTCCCACACACGCACACAAACAAAGAGCACTGCACGTATATCTATTCCCACACACGCATACAAACAAAGAGCACTGCACGTATATCTATTCCCACACACGCAGACAAACAAAGAGCACTGCACGTATATCTATTCCCACACACGCAGACAAACAAAGAGCTCTGCACGTATATCTATTCCCACACACGCAGACAAACAAAGAGCACTGCACGTATATCTATTCCCACACACGCAGACAAACAAAGAGCACTGCACGTATATCTATTCCCACACACGCAGACAAACAAAGAGCTCTGCACGTATATCTATTCCCACACACGCACACAAACAAAGAGCACTGCACGTATATCTATTCCCACACACGCAGACAAACAAAGAGCACTGCACCTATATATATTCCCACACACGCACACAAACAAAGAGCACTGCACGTATATCTATTCCCACACACGCATACAAACAAAGAGCACTGCACGTATATCTATTCCCACACACGCAGACAAACAAAGAGCACTGCACGTATATCTATTCCCACACACGCAGACAAACAAAGAGCTCTGCACGTATATCTATTCCCACACACGCAGACAAACAAAGAGCACTGCACGTATATCTATTCCCACACACGCAGACAAACAAAGAGCACTGCACGTATATCTATTCCCACACACGCAGACAAACAAAGAGCTCTGCACGTATATCTATTCCCACACACGCAGACAAACAAAGAGCTCTGCACGTATATCTATTCCCACACACGCCACAAACAAAATCGGCAAAATGACAGTTGAGGAAGGACATAATGCAAGTGTTTGAAAATGAGGATTCGGGAAAATATTTGGCAAAAGACGGATTAAGTGGACTCAGAAAATTTAGGATATTGGGTGCGTATACGAGCGTTCTGTGTACCGTGATGGTCGTCTAGCAGGGTCTGTTGTTAGGGAGTGCAAACTGTTGAGTTGTTTGACGTGTGGTCCGAACGTGCAGGAGTTTACAAGACTGGTGGGGAAGCCTCTTGTGAAACGTCTGCTGAAAGATTGTGAAGATGGGAGGATGAGGTTAATGGACCTCAGAAAGATAACTGTGCGATAGATGGAACTACTGCAGTTCCATGTCGGACTTTGCTATTAGAGATACTGAACTTCGGATTCTGCTACCAGAGATTTATGTTCCAAGACTGCGTACGATATCACATCGCACGGTGGAATTGTGAATCACCGTATGAATTTACATGAGAACTTTTCTTCATCTGTTCCATCTCCACCTCTTTGCAGTAGCGTTTGTGACACTGCGTGCGAAAGATTCCATGAATTGAATTCCGAAAACGATTACTTTTTGCTTGTTGCCTTTCAGCCCTTCTTTCTGAGTGCCACTGGAATAACTCGTAGAAACCCAATAATGTTTATTGCACTTCAGACTTTGACAGACGTTGACATTCCGCGATACGTAAGTGGAGGCACGTAGGCTTATCTTTACTCAGCCGATCCCGGTGGCTGTGCAGTCTGCGGCTGATTGCTGGGATTGCGGGTTCGAATCCCGAATGTTCGTCTCTAGTAAATTCTAAAAGGTTCTGACGATGGTGTATAACATTGAGAACCAATTGTCTTCAGGACTTTGTCCATCGTCCGGATAAAATATAAAAATATAAAATCACGACGTTTCGGAAGCTGGTTCTTCTTCCGTCTTCAGGTGAAGGGAGGGGAGACACCTACTCAGATGGGTCCTTTAGACCGAGCTAATCTCAATCACTGGTCCAGTGTATTGTGTGGGTATCGGCCTCTGCGACGGGCTGAACACTCGTTCAGAGTATTCCTACCGGGTGTGTGTGTGTCTAAGTGTGTGTGATCTAGCAACCTGAAAAACGAGGCGGACTAGGCCCGAATTGGGCTGTTGCGCCACAAAAAAAAATCGGGGTAGGTAGTGTCGGAGTCACTACCGCTGAGGTTTTTGGCGGAAAACGTCTTACCCAGGCGGTGTTGTCGGGGCGGGGTGTTTGTAGGGTTGGTAAGAAAGAAATGAGCGCAAGGAACTTGCATTTCTTTTATTTTATTTATTTCTGACAATGCTGACTAATTTGTAAAATTTTGTTGAAGACAGGACAGTGGTACGAGTAGTACGATATGTAAGATATGTCGACATCCATTGAACTTGCGTCAGGCGTTGCGGCGTCCGCGCGACTGGTGCTCGCCTCAACTTGTCGACGCTGCCTCATCCTCCGCATTCGTTCTGCTGATGTCATAGGGGCGTTTTTGGATTCCTCATTTATTCTTCTTTCACTTTGTAAGCGTTTACGATAGACATTTACCTTCTTGTTTTCAAGATATTTCGACATTTTTTAAATTTTAGGGAAAATTTGTCCAAGTTCAACACTTTCTCACTGTATATTTTTTCAAGTTCTTTCACTATTGTCACTATTAGTGTTTTATTCTATAGTACTCGTCGAGCTCTGTTAAACGACACCTCACACAAACGTCCTACGCTTACGCGTTCCCGAGCTATACTAATTTTGCCGCGCGGCGAACCGGTAATTTTCCACTCCAACTTGGCGACCATCTTGTGGCGGCGTGTGACGTCACGCGCTCAAGGTTAATGTCGCGTAACATTCTTTCATCCTTGCTCTTTTAAATCGTGTATTGCTTATTTGGATATGCGTTATAGTTTTAAAGTTATTAAGATTTGTGTGGTATACACAAAATCGTAACATCGACTTTCGCATAGTTTCCCCCCATACCGGACCCGCGGAGTAAGACGTTTTCCGTCAAAAATATGTTTACTCATGTTAGGTTGTTTAATGTTCTCATGAGCCTCCATACGTCTCGGATGTAAACTATGGGACATAAAGTGCAAATCATAAGACGCAAAAGTGCAAGATACGTAACAAGTGTCACAAAACGCGTTACAAAATCGCTTGCTGTTTGCTAAACGGCAGTACTAGACCGCAACAGACTTCTGTCTTTACGCTGTGAGTCAGCTGATCCGGATGCGACACAGGAGACGATTTGTACTTTACGTAACAGGGACTCGTATAAGTAATCTGCGATGGATACATGTGTACGAGTGTTCCGGCCCTCTTGGCGAGGCCGACTGCCAACACGACACAGGCCGACTCCATAGTGGTGTTCGCAGGGCAAATGATAGTCAGTTGGCCTAAAAATTGCACGACTCTAAAGACCAAGTCGCCTCAAGCGATAACACTTGTCACTTGTATTCGAGAGGCGCACGTTTCGAATCTCGACTAACCTGACAGGGTTTTCTATTGTGGTTTTCCTCAGTCCCTCCAAGACAATTCCGGATTCTTAAATTGACTATAAACATACTCTTTAAGGAGGAACCAAGATGGAGTTCTCAGGTTTTCGTGGCAGTGGTTGTTCAGATGGTGGTCTTCTTTTGAGGTTCTGCACCGTGTAGTGGTTAGATGTTCCGACGATTCGGAGGAATGTAATAGTAATGCTTCCATCTTCAGGGCGACTGTATTGGTTTTTATGGATTCTGAAGTGATACAGAGGAAAGTTCCTGACGGTTTTATAGTGCTGTGTAACCGATATAAACTTTCCTGAAGATGGGAGCAGTACACTCCTCCGAACGTCCGAACATTTAACCACTACAGGGTGCAGAAACCAAAAGTAGACCATCGTCTGAACCTAAATGCTCATTATCATGTTTGCCAACATCCATCGCTGGACTCTTCTGATGTAAAATCGTTTCCTAACAAAGGTGTCATATAGGCATGTTTCCTCACTCTTATCCTTCCTAATTTAATTACCTCTAACAGTACTAAGACTGGCTATGGGCCCACCGACCCTCTTATTGAATGGGCACCGGTGGCTGTGTCCCAGAGGGCCGAACGGCCAGGACGTGCAGTTGACCACACAACTCCATCTTCTGCCGAGGTTAAGAATGATGAGAGCTATACCGCCATTCCCCCCATATGCCTTCATGACATGCATACAGGCATTTTTACCTTTAGCTGTTATGACAATAAACTGAAGACGGAGATACAGCCAACTGCCGAAACGTCGCGTAGGTCGAACAGCTCATCACTGAACTGTGTCAAACACAGCACTGGTAGCCTGCCGTGACAGAACCATTGTCACAGAGCTTATATAAAGAACTGCCATCTTGTCAGTTTGTTCTCCTATACCGTCGCTAGCAGTCAACTCATCCGTTAAAAGTGACAGACATTGCAAAGTACAAAAAGTATAAATGTTTGCTTCTTTTAGACGTAGATTTGACACTGAACCTAGAAGGTCGTCATAGGCTGGATTTATCTTACCATCCGTGACTCGATTTGTAACGTAAATTTTCACATGTGACGAGTGAAATGAGTATTTAAAATCTTATGAAACTTGTGCTTCTTGACCCATTATGAAATACGCAAACATCTTTTTTTTCAGTAATGCTCGCTCGCACACGTGTAGTGTAGTGTAGTGTACGTAGCATCAGTGGCATATTCTGAATCCGTGCAGAGAGCTTGAGGTGGAATGTGTGTGTGTGTACATCTCATTATCTCTAATTCTTGCTTTGCACTTCGAGGTCAGACACCAGTCCCTCTTTGCTAGGACACAGCCGATGTAGCGCATTTAAAAACATGACTACGTGTGTGATGGGCAACAGGGATGACATAAAGTTTTTGTTTGCCACCATTACCAGATGGAGCTGTTTCACAAGCTATAAACAGACGGAGCGTGATGCTAACTGCGTATATTCAGCAAGCAAGAACACTGAAGCTGTACTTTCAATTGTATTCGATGTGTACGTACGTGATCATAACTGAATGCTTCAGCACAGGGACAACTGTCCAATTACGTTTAAGCGGATAGTTTTTTTTTATGGTGAAGGGTCCCGCAGCAGATGCTACGGACGCACCACAGCTTTAAGGCTTTTTGTGCAACCCTATGATGAAGATGAAGATGAGCAGTTTTTTTTTTTACCAAGTTTTACAAGTAATGGAGCAGAAGTGGAATGAAATTGACAGGGGAAAACCGACAACTCGGAGAAAAACCTGTCCCAGTGCCACTTTGTCCACCACAAACCCCACATGGACTGACCCGGGATCGAACCCGGGCCTCCGCAGTGAGAGGCCGGCGACTAACCGCCTAGGCCATGGCACGGCCCAAGTAGATAGTTAATAAGGGTCGTGACCAGTTGTAAGGTACGGAGGAACTGGTGACAGCTCTGGTGCAGTCTATCCCTCTGGAAGATTGTTCTGGCAACTGCTGATTCTGTTAACACACTGCCTCTGCTTCACATTTCCCCCGCATGCATCTCGTTCGTCTGTAATTAATATACCCAGTAATGTCGCTCCAACTTCTGTGAACGCTGTGTATAGCCTACTCTGCAAACTTCGCGACACTAGAGTTCCATCAGAACGCTGCATAAGTCAACACAGAGCTGCAAAACCTCTCTAATTAATTAGATTGTTAGTTATGCTTTGTATCTAACGTATAATGCACACTTAATGCCGCAAACCTAATTGGAAATTGAATACGAAAAGTGTGGCTTCTTTTTGTTTTAACGTTGTTGACGCTTAGTACGTACAGTGAACGCATAATAGAAAGGGGACACGTGTCTCTTACCTGTACGCATGTTTCATTTCGCAACTGACATTGGCAGAGTCTGACATAGGCGTAACTTAGCTAATAACGTTGGGGGGGGGGGGGGGGGGGCAACTCAACCGTGGGTATTAGGAACTTTAATTTCCAAAGATGTCAAGTTAGAAAGATAAGGAAGATTGGTTTGAACGCAGGATTTTCATTTTTTTCCTGTCTTTACGCCACCCAAATAATCGTTGAGAAAATGTTTCCTTTTTTATTTTCCCCGCTTCAACTCAAGCAAAAAATGATTTTTAGTTAGAAAAAATATTGGAGGGGAATTTGCCCCCCCCCCCCCCCCCCAAGTTACGCCTATGGATTCTGGTGTACGATGATTTGATGTCGGTGGTCTATGGTACTAATTTTATCATTCGAACTCACTTTCTATGTCGGCCTGCTAATACCCGTACCTGTATTAAGCTATAACGACGCTGACTGTAACTTAGACTGTAAGACCTCGCGTCGAATAGTCTAATGATCAGTGAACAGTGTATTAGAAGGTACGCAGATGGACGCGGTCGTTGCCGTATTTGTTGTACTGTCCCGAATGTTCCCGAAGGGGCCCTACGAAAATCCTCAGCCTGGATATATGGTGTTCCGACTGGGATTAGAACCGGGTGGCTCCCTGGTACAAGTGAGAACAGTAAGTGCTTCAAGCGACTTATTCGGCAGGGTTCATCGTTACATTTCGTAACATAGGCATTAAGAGCCACAGCTTTATTTCAAAGCATTTTCGGGCGGTATACGTAGTGAGTAGCAAAAGTGAACTGCAAGGTATTCACCTGTGTACTATAATATATCGCGTGTTTTCGCTTTGTCAGCACTAGAATCAGTTTATATGTGCAGTCTAAGTACTGCACTGTTTGTAAGCCGAGTCAACACATGAGGCTCCTCAGTTTACAGTTTCCGTTCCGTCCTGCTATTTTCTCTGTCTGAAATCCAAGTAACAATCGGTAGCACTTTTTGTCAAACACCATCAGTCAGCATCCGTCGCGTAGGGTGAGAAGCAGAGTTCCACACTCATGTAAAATACAGTGATACCTCGGCTAACGAAGATAATTCGTTCCGGAATCACATTAGTTAGCCGAAATCTTCGTTAGCCGAAACGTGATTTCCCGTAGGTTTCTATAGAAAATCGTCTAATTCGTTCTGGATGCTGCCCACTATTTAAAGATAAGTTCTATAAAATAGTAAAAAGCACACTATAAAAGGGCAAAAACTCACCAAAGGCTGAGATGAACAGCTACCCAATTGGATGAAGGAGAATGGAAAGTAGAATGAAAAACTGACGATCTTTACACTATTATACTGAAAATATATTATACACTTTATACTATTAAACTGAAAATATGTACACAACGTTTGTCACACACATACAGACGGAAAAGATAAGCTCCTGGAATGGCCCGACCGTTCATGTTTGCTGCTTTATGTTAGCGCGAGCATCCACTAAAACATTCGTTAGCCGAATCCATATTCGTTAGCCGAGTCCGAAAAACAGCGAAAAAAATCTTCGTTAGCCGAAAAATTCGTTAGCAGGGTCACTCGTTAGCCGAGGTATCACTGTACTATATTTTTGTTATATTATTGTCAAGGTTTTAGGTACAAGACGGGAAGACTGAATTGATTAGCACCAAGAATTCCCGAATTTAAGAATGTATTGGGTGTCTATGAAGATACGAGTGTATTATGATACTGCCAACCATTCTGGTGACGAACCGTGAACAGTACAATACGAACTTTATATTAGTCTCACCATGCATCCTTTTAACAATTCACTGTCCACGAACAAACTGAATGCACTTTTTTCACTTTCACTTTTCTTTATTTACAAGTTCACCCCTACAAATGTTTCGGTCCTCTTAAAGACCATCATCAGGGGGCACAAAATTACGTTCAATCTACACCCATATACATTCAATCTACGATCACAATCAGTTTCGTCAACCTGTATGCTAATGCAGGCATACAGGTTGACGAAACTGATTGTGATCGTAGATTGAATGTATATGGGTGTAGATTGAACGTAATTTTGTGCCCCCTGATGATGGTCTTTAAGAGGACCGAAACATATGTAGGGGTGAACTTGTAAATAAAGAGATGTGAAAGTGAAAAAGTGCATTTAGTTAGTTCGTGGACAGTGAATTAGTACAACACGAATCACAGTGTGTCTCAGCATCCCGTTCCACTTCATCTCATCCGCCCTCCCGTTTGCCCATTAGACTTCTTGGTTGTCGTTACTGCTTGCAGTTAATGTTCCTGCTGAAGAGGAAGAGTAAGAGGAAGACGTCTGCTCTTCACATTTATCCAAAATTATCGTACTTTTATTTTATAATTTTATTTATCTTTAATGTATACAGTTTGATGTTCTAAACTTGTCTTTCTCTTTTCGTTTCTTTCTAGGTAAGTTTTAAGTCCCTTGACTAGGAAGTATATAAAGGCAGTCTCACCACAGCAGATCGGTGAGTAGCAGACGCTTAAAGTATACGTACAGTTTCTGCCAGTATTCAGTTCTGTTGAACATAATAATTTCTTTAAATTGAGGTGCATCTTTCGTTGTAAGTATCAACAGAAGCCCTGTACAGATCTTTTAGTGCCTCTGTGGATTGTGCAAAATCTGCCAGTAGGAAGGAGACCATGTGCTGTATGCTACGCTCAGTATGTGTCATAAGACGATTTTAATGTAACTTGAGCACTATAACTACCATTAATGAGCGTGTAAGTGTGTAACTGATAGCGGTATCTGTCCTTACTTGAAAATTGTACTTGATATAGGAACTTCCAATGCATGGCTTTGACACGTTTCATAAATTTTCTCATTATTTTTAAACTTGTCCAGGTATTGTAGTTTTTTGTTTACACTCAGTAATGCCAGTTAAACATATCTTAACATGGTGAAGTCACTAGCCTACCTTTACAGATTTCGTACCATTTAGTATAGTGTTTCCCTTTTTCAAACTGACAGCTGTATTTCTCAATACCATACAAATCTACGAGCATCTTAGTGCTCGAAGTGTCAGTTACGGTTCTAAGACAGAATCCAATCTTCGCGCATATTTCAAGGATGCTGCAGGAAGTATTTAGGTTTTAAGTTTCAGCAATCTAATTTGAATTAAAGAAACCTTTTGGGGATAATGAAAAAAGGAATTCCATGACGTGAGTAGTACAGGGTTGATACGTTGATTTTGAAATAATAATAGTTGACATTTGAAGATGTAGTAATTAACGAGTGTTGATAAATCAAGGCGTCAGACAAGTGTTTTGCGTTACCTGTTACGTCTGTTGTGTAAGGACCTCGTTATATAAGTGGTATTTCTATGAGTATCTGTTTAGTTTCTAGTGATCAAAGATCTTGATTTGTACAGAAGAGACTCTCTGAGAACCATTTATAAATTACTGAAGATAATTAGTGAATGCAGCGTAAAAATGTTCACCTGAGAGAGACAAGTAATTTCATTCAGAGGAAGAGAACCTCTGAGAACAAAAGTTGTTTTTGATAAATTACTGATAAAATATTTGAACAGTTGAGGAATTAGAAACACGTTGTTGTAATACATAAAATGTCATTAATTAATGGAAAGTGACACGTGACCTTGGGTGCCTTCACTTTGTGGACTGAGAGCAAGAATTGCCTAAAGTGATTCATTGTAACTTCAAAGGAAGACTGTCGTCGCCCTGCGGTTTGATTTGGGCGTCTCGAGTAAGAGCAGAATTAGAATAACCTCCTACGACTAGTGGTAACTATGTGTACCACATGGTTATTTCAACCCTTGTAGACTGACGTTCGTGTACATTGTCTATAAAACTTCAATTTCAGCGTCACAGACAACGCAGTCCCGCTTTGTTTGAAGATCCTACATCTAACGGCACTGCTGCAGAATGTTCATGTTAATATTGCCGAAGGTATGGAATTAGAAACGTGTTCATTTCGACGACACGGAGGTCACGTTCTTTTAACGCTGAGGTCCATAATTGATTTCGGGATGCATGGACACAAGTTGCGAGTACGATTCCGAAGAAGGCACTCGTCCCGCGGAATGCTGATAAATGAAGCATTTGTACGATCATGCCTGTACTGGGATCACACAAACTGTACCTGCCACACTTTGACCTGAGAATGGATAGTAGTTGTACTGTCAGTCAGCGTCTCCCAACCTTTTTTTTTATGTAGGAACCCCGAAAATAATTGTTTCATATCCCGATGAACCCCAACCTACGAAAACGTTTACAGGTTAGAAGAAGGTGACAGTGGGGAGCCTCTCTGTCGCCAGCCGTGAAGCAGCACTGTAACAACACGAAACGAACACGGACACAGTGCCAGTAAATATAACCTTAAATACGAAATGACCAATAAGAAACAAAGGGACGGTTGGTGGAGCACGGAGATTACTCCAGTACTGCCAATAGCCGGACAAAAATTCCCACGATATTTCGCGAGATATTTGGAATTTTTGCTCTTATTTATCTATTTCACGATTCCTGGCGGAACACATATTCAGCGGAACTCTCGTTGGGAAACTGCTGTAAATAACTACGCAAACGCCAGTAACCAGCTGCTGTTCAAGTCTGAGTAGTGAGAGCTATGAAACCGATTTCAGCTCCGTTTCTTTCCTCGAGGATTGAACATAGCGCTCGTAATTTTGAGGTTACTTTTCATACGCTTTGCATTCATATTGTGACCATAGGTGGTGGGTTATGTGGCGAGAAGCGGAACTGTTCATTCAACAGAAAGTTTTGTTACGCTGCTTTACCAGCCTGTGTCAGACATGGACGACCACAGACCCCTCACAGGCTAGATAACGACTGGCCGTCTTCGGCATCTGACCGCAATGTCTTTGAACTGAATTGTTGGTGCTGGTTTTCCTGGAGCACAAACAAGAGTAATGACCAGAGCGCGTAATGAACCACTACAGGAGCTCGAGCGTCATAAGAACTACCGACTGAGCCGACGGCTGGGCATTAATCCGTCCGACCTTAATTCTAAAAGTACGCAGTTGGAATCCAGATCGCCATGGTTTCCTGTAGTGTATTCAGGTAAATTCCTGAATATTGCGTTACAGTCGCCACGACAGCTTGTTGAAAAACCCGCCCCTGTTCATAATCATTGCAACATAGGCCTCGTTTTAAGATGTGTAACTACAGCAGTGACACATCGTTGTGCAGTAACGTCACGAGCAGCCTACTGGTGTGTCTGAGTACGATCTACGAAACACGAGACAGGGATGATTTTTCGCATCTGTAACTCCACACTTATTTCAAATCTGTTCAGACTTTGCAAAGAAACGTGTGCTTTAATCAGGACTGAGGCATTAAATTCATAATCAGTATTCGCAGTAGGTCCACATTTGAATTATGATTAATTATGATTAAGTGACTTTCAAAATTTAAAGTTAATGATTGAATCACCAATTACGTAATGGCGGACGGGACAAGAGAAGAATATTTTAATTGCTCGCCACCCAAAGTTATATAACTTCGTTTATGGGATTTAGACTCTTTTGTTATTTTGATGCCTAGCGGCGGAATGCGAGTGACGTGTCGTAAAAGAAGGAATGTGACCGCCGATGTGAATAGGTCTTCTCAACTCCAAAGGAAATTATAATAACAAAAAACATCAAACTAATGTATTCGTACAGTCCAGTTCATTCTTCAAGAAGGCGTCATGTCTGAAAGAGTCGAAGTGTGAATTAATTTACGTTAGACTGGTCCATTCAAGACTCAGACGGTAGTCATTAGCATCTCTTGCTTTTACGACCTTGAAACAGGATAAATGAACTCGTGATTAACTACATGGTACATGAAATGCTTGGAGTTAAGGGCAAGAATTGACAGGAGTGTGGAGAAAACGTAATTATGAGCCTTATAATTTGTGCTCTTAAGCATGTATTCTTATTTTGATGAGGTCAAAGAGGTTGAGGTGGTCGGGTCACGTAGCACGTGTGAGGAAGATGAGAAATGCATAACTTAATTTCAGTTACGAAACCTGAAGAAATTTGTCACTTCTTAAACCTAGGCATAAATTGGAAGATATGCTTGGTACATTAAAACGGAGCTTACAGAATTATGCGTAGTTTAGGATGTCCCCTGGTTGCAACTGGCCCGATGTCCAATTGCACGGTTTTGTGTACTATGTCGTCAACTTTCGGGTTTCAGTTCGTTGACCAGCTGAGCGACTGGTAGATTGTCAGGAAATATTCTGCTCCATACAGTTAGATGATTAGTCACCTGATCACGATTCCTTTATTGTCCTCAGATCACACAGCATTCAACTAGCAATAACCGTCTGATAAGGGAATTGTAAGCCATATGTAGAGGGCGAGTTGGCTGTTGTTGCCAAGAGATTGTAAATTCGAGAATAATTTCAGAAGAAGCACTTGAAATGCGAGTATTTTTAACGCGCCGGTATCTTAGCAACAGGTTAAAGTCCGTCATAATCAGTAACACATAATCGTCGAGTTGGTGTGATTTTTACAAGATCGTGCTCAGTTGCTGTGACTGGATCGTCAGCTGTTTCTTCTGCCTCCGCTCGCACTACACAAACAATACACAAACAAGCCTTCGCTCTTCTGGGATGTTACGCGGCGTAGGTTGGTATTTAATTGCTGATGTTTCGGGACAACCTATCCATCCTGTCTTCAAGGGATAAGCAGTCCAAAAAGGATCAAACATCGCAAATAATACACAGACTGTCTCAGTTAAAAGGGATAATAACGGCGAGATATTACAATGAACGTAGTTCTTAATGTAAAGTTTAGGTCGATTTTAACGAAAATTGGAATGTATCGGTACATTTTAGTAAGAATCACAAATTTGAAACTTCAGTAAAATCCGCAAGGCGGCAGTCGAACTTTTAATACAGACGGTCGGACATGACGAGGCTGACAGTCGCTTTTTGTTTGCAACTTGTTTTTTGCGAACGCGCCTAAAAATGTGGGTCACGACAGCCGGTGCCCAGGCTCAGCCACGCACCTAATACCTGCTACTCGTGCCCGCGGAACTATAAGTAGGCGTCATAGCGCTAAGCAGACCTACAGTCTCTCCTGTAAGTTCGGAAGACGTGGTGCGTTTGCTGTTCCCGGCTTTACACCGAGATCGTGTGTGATGTTAGAAGCAGCTGTTCATTAACATGGGTCACAAATTCAGGATCTAAAAGTGGTGTACCGTACGTGACAGGAGAGTTTCAGGGCTTCGAATTTAAGGAAAGTCCATTGAACTTGTATTTGGAAGTTAAGTTGTTGCCACATTAATGACAGTATGGTAGATCTATTGTCATGCTTCCAGCCACATTGCTCTTCTAAGACGGTAATAGAAGCACCGTCTTTTTGAAAGAAAAATAACATGTTGCGTTCATGTCATAATGTTCAGCAGAGTAATTTTGTGTACACCATCTGGCGGCAGTATCTCTCTCCTCCATTCTGTGATGATTATTTTAAACACGAGGACTGCCAGCAAGGTCTCAGAATTAATAACCAGAGCCCTTCACCGTTGCGTGGAAAATTACGAGAGTGCAGAGATAAATGGGAAAACTTTATAAAGCACGAAAACTCAGTGGACCTCGCACAGATGGGAGTTCTGAGCTGTAACCGCAAGGCATTTAACGGGCGAGTGCTTGTTTCTTAGGCACGGATGAGGGGGGGAGTATTAAATGAAACTTCAAGAAGTGGGGGGGGGGGGGTGGACTGGAGCAAACTGGCTTAGGGCTCTTATGAAAATACGCCTTTGAATTTTATGAAGGCAGTGTATAGTTTCCTGACCAGCGGAGCGACTGTCAGCTTCTGAAGAATGACTCTGCTGTTTGGTGTTAGTTAAACGGCTGTTCCCTTGAGTGTTCCGAAGGATCAGTGTTTAAAACTGCTGGAATCTGTCTGTCCGTGACTGAAAGGCGAACGTCAGTGTTATGGACAAAAGTGGTGTCGTCAGCAGTGTACCAACTTTTCAAGTGAGGGGAACATTGGTCCTGTAAGATAGGCCTGATCACATGGTCTTAAAACGTGTACCATGCTAGATTTTTTAAAAATACAAACTTTTATTAAGTTACCTTTTGTTAGGAAAGTAAAAAAGGAACATATGGCGCTCACGCGAAATATTTTGGTGTGATGGTCGTCAGCAAATAATTTTGACGTGACTGCATGCAGTGCAGTACATGCAAGTTGAGCTGCGTTGTAAATATTCAAGCAGTAGAAGTGGAGTTACGTTTACTAAGTTTAATTCTTCGGAGCGCTGAAGTGTGTCTCAAACGACCTGTGGTGTACTTCACAGACTACCGCTCGAAGCTGGCGGATGCGACGCAGACCGAAGCTGGTGGTCACGTGTTCCCGGCTCGCAGTCTGATTTCGCCTTTACCGTACCCACCAGGTTCGAGCGGGTTCATTTTGTGTGTTTTAATTCAGTTACAGTACGCTTGTATGTTTTGGATGAGTAATGCCAAGGTCGATAGTTCAAAATTGCTTTCACACAGTGTAATTGCTTTGCTTGTTATCCATTATGGAAGCCCGGCATAGGAAGTCCTTGTTACCGATAGGAATACATGCTTCAGTGAATTCGGTGCTCTGGAGACCATGCAGTGAATTCAGTGCGAGGTGCAAATTACTCCTGTAACCAAATTACTCTATATACTTCGTCACAGTGGAGGCGGTGTACGTCATACATGAGCAAGCAATAACCTGTGGAAAATGCTGAGAACTGTGCTGACTTCATGATTCGCATGTAAAGTCAAAAGTCTGGGAGTTCATGCATGGCTGATATGCAGTTATGATGAAGATTTACAAAAGAACTTACATAAATTTCAATATGAGTGCAGCACTGTACAACGAACGCATACAAGCAAAATCAGGAAGGATATGAAACTTTTGTAAAGCAATGGCGGAACTGGAATAGAACTGATGATGGGAAAATCGAAACGGCCGGAATGAAATTCATGAAGTTTTGCTGGGGTTTGCTCTACGAGACGAAGTAACTTCACTGTTTGCAGTGAATTACAGATGTTTGACACGAGAAGGGGATTGCTGGTCGGACAAAGAAGTTGAGCGATCGCTTATTACGAAAGGGGCGTACTACGTAGAACAGGTGGACAAACTGGTTGTGGGAATGTTGGATGTCAGAGAAAGAGAAGGAGATGGGACGATGGTTTATGAAGATGCCCGTACGATCGGCAGAGACCCTTCTGGTCGTCCTTGATGATGATGATGATGGTGGTGGTGGTGGTGGTAGTAGTTTCAGCTCGACGTTTTCAGCAGCGTCAAGATTCTGAAAATTCATTCTTTGGTTCAACAGTTCTTAGGGGAGGAGCCGCGTGCGATCAGGACACACCCGCCGTAAACAAATGTCTGAAGATACCGTAAGCCTGTCTTACAATTAAGGTAAATAAAATTAAAATGTAAATTTCAGTGCTCTTTTCTGTGTTCGCATCTCAGTATTTCATTGCCTTTTACAGTTGAATGTACCTGAGAGTTTCCAGGGGTCTTTTTAGACATCAATTATAAGACATTTTCTTAGTTTATGGAAATTTTGCAGTTATTCAAACTGAATCGCAATATTCTCTTTGTTCTATAGGGGTCACAGAAATGCGATCAGGTTATGTGGCGAGGGAAAGAAGAGATGATGTTAATTGAATGAATCTTCTTCGGCTGCTTAGTTATACAGGGCATACACAAAAGAATGGTGCGGTTTCAATGTATATTATATGAATACCGCACCAGTCTTTTGTGTATACCCTGTATGTCAGATAGCAAGATGAATATGAACATGGCTTTGCCGTATGTCTTATCGTGCTTTCTGTGAGTTACCTTGGTGAAACCTGAAAACAACGAAACGAAAACCGATCACTGTAACAAGAAATCCTGACGTATTACCTGCGCCGTTGTCCCCGTTCCTCCCAGCAAATGCAGGAGAATAGGCCTACCTACAAAATGACCGTCTTTGCGCGTCCGTGCTGATTCTTCTTCATTCGCATTCATCTCTCCACACGTTTACATTTGTATTTACATTTGTTGTGACTTTTTTTAACGGCGTTGGCAGTAGCTATGTTTATACGGCGTCGAGTGGTAGGGTGGCTAGTGAATGATGAATGAATGGTCAAGGATGTGGAAGGAAGCTTTCGTTTGTCTTGAAGTTTCCACGGCTACAGAATTTAATAAAATCGTCCCGGGCTTAGAGCCGCGTCAGATAGTTCAAACACACGAACGTTTCAGAGACAGACTTCGTCTCCAATCTTAGGATAGTACCCTGAGGATGGAGACGAAGTCGGTCTCTGAAACTTAGGTGTGTTTGAACTATCTGACGCGGCTGTCAGGCCCAGTAGGTTTTATTGAAGCGTTCGTTGCCTAGTTCGAGGTAGTATGTAGCCATTTGTATGGAGGAACGATGAGGAAAGCCACACAGTGTCAAGATAATCGGCGTCCCGGCCGACATTCGAACAGGGCATCTCCGGATTATAAGGCAATAGAGTTAACCAACCGCGATCCAGCTTGCGTGGTGCGGTGTCATAAGAAATAGTAACACGCAACCAGCCGCTCTGTAATACTCGTGTCGATAAGCTCGAGAAACAAAACTACAACCATCGGGCTTTGCAGGTGTTTGATGATAAAACCAGGGGATGTGCCTGGTGTTAACAGGTGTGCGTACATTGGCGAGGCGCTAAAATTGAGCTCCCTCTGCAGCAGATGGAAGCCCCAGGAGAAACTCTTCACTCCTGACACGCACAGAGCGCGCATACCGAGAGTAATCGATACGCAGTATGTGTGCATGCGTGGGTTCGTTCGGGGGAAAATTCTACGGCACATTTAACTGTGTGGAGTTCCGCGCTCGCATAATCGATTGGAGACTGCTGTGTGGGAGGCAGCCCTTGGCTGCACTGTTCCTGAATGCGCACTTCATGTGGCGAACACGCGTCCGTGTCCTGCAAACTATCATTTAAGTATTGAGGCCATTAATTATGTCGGTCTAAACAACATGACATGTTCACGTGGCTGTTACGGCAGGGTAGGAATGGGATTTTAATTTCTGCTGAGAGCATAAAGTAGGTTTCCAATCTGTTCTCACCAATTGCTGAATCAGCGAAGGGTTTTTAAAGGGTCACCGGAAACCTTCCCTAATGAGAAGTCTGAATTTTACAGAATTCTTGCGTAAGTAATATTATGCCCTTCAGGAAGTAGGAAGTTGTTCTACGTTTCCTGACAGTAATTAGCACTGCTGCTGGTGAACTGTATTTACGAAGCCTTTGCAGAGTAAATGGTTCAAGAAAGAGAACCCAAGGAAATTAATGAAATTATGTTTCGCAAAATAAACTAGTCACAGTAAATTTCAATTCATATTAACGAATTCAGCTCGATAACGTTACTCCTAAGCTTGCTGGATTCGCCTTTCATTTGATTTTAGATTGGCATAAACGTATTTATTCACATTTAATTACCATCCGTCCAAAGCCCAGTGCTGCTGTAACGTTACGAATTCTGCATTTTACCACGCAGTGTATTTATGCGCTGAGTATGCTTCTCACAGTAGATACCGTTTTATTTTCCAACAGAGTATTAACCAGTTATGATTATAATGGACACAGACTGTTCTGTGTGAATTGCTATATGCGTTATAATTTAGATGAACTTGAGTTTGCGATTTCGTTGATCTGATGAACCGTCAAGTGTTTTGAAAACCAAAAGGGCTCCGCAGCAGAACAAGTTTGTAAAACACTGCCGTGAAACGATAGTGTGAAAAATGCAAGTAGAGTATAGGCTGTAGCTAAGCAACGGAAATGAACAGAGGCCTTCTTCAGAAGCTAATAGCTGATCACTTGGCCTACAGTTTTCCCACTGTTAATAGAACCCAAATGTTCATTACCGCGTTCACAACAACCACCATTGGTCCCTAACCTGAGCTACGTAGATGAATCCAGTTCACACTGCCACGCCAGTTTCGCGATGAACTATTACCCTCCCATCTGTACATACATTTGCAATTTGTCTGTACCTTTCAGGCTGAATAAGTAACATTTTGTATGGATATCTGTGAGTGTTGTGATTTTATTGTCGCCACTTCATTTTCGTTACCCTGAGGACGGAGGCACCAGGTGTCCCCGAAGTGTCCAGTATACTTCTACCAGACTACACGGATTCACATTTCAGAAGACAGTTATCTTTATAGTCATTGCGATGAGAACGTTAAATCTTGCAAGACGAGATAGGCTGAACATGTAGCGCGGGCGTGAAAACGAAGAAAATTACCGTCATGTGTGGGGAATCCTCTTGGGAAGCAGCCACTTGGCACATTGAGAAGGAGGTTAGAGGAAAATATTACACCAGAATCCAGGGAAATAGGTTGCGTGGATATGATACTGGATGGAGATATGAGTTGTAGGCTGTGGTGTGCCTCGTGCCAGGAATCGTGATGTGGTGTAGAAGCAGTAAGTAAAGGAATAGTAAGTACATCTGAAACGAGTTTGAAACACGTGCACGATGAGTCTGTAGGAGCGACTGGTAAGGTGAAAGAGTTAATGTTATGAAATGACATCACAACAGGACGTCTGTCATGAAGGTCGGTTCGTATTTATAAAGCGGCGTCTGCTGTGGGCGGAGGCAATTGTGTGACGGGAGGGGCATGACGACAGTGCTTTTCTGATTCTCTTCTGCTGCAAGTGGAGGGAGGAGTGGACCGAACTAATATTGACGGACTAGGGCAGTCGATAGAATAGTAATATTTCCACATTCTTTGTAATACTTGAATTAAATTCCATCTCCCGCCGTTGGTATGTATGTGACCCACCCATCAGAGGTACGCGCATTTCTGTTCTTCTCGAGGAACCCTGGACGCATCAGTCGCTGAAAATAGATTATGTCAATAAGCCTACATATTTCGGAGCTGTGCCGATACGCATAGATATTGGTACTTGTGTACCACTGTCAGTTACATGTGTCCTAGTAACGAAACTGGCCTCGAACTTTTGCTTGTAGTGCGTTGTTGCAGCCCGGTGTTTCAAGTCTGCTATAGCAAAGCCAGCCACTGCACTGTATCTTTGAATCAGTTCGGCTCCGAGATTCGCACTACATGTTAGCTTATTTTCTTAAAATTGGCTTTTGGATTTCGCATTTTTGTCACCAGCGTAGTATTAGAAGGATCAAATCCTTGTCACGGCATCATTTTGCAGTTTGTGTAGGATTGCCAGTGCAGCAGGCCTAGTCAAATGAAGAAGGTTGCGATGGTTTGAACCTGTAGCTCAGTCTAGGGACGAACAAATTTCGTATATTCATTGCAAGTTTTGAATCTGTTAGAAACTGATCACTTGGAAAACCATGAAGTAGGGGGGAGGATAATATTCAAACGGATCAGGGTGGAGGGATAGGTTTATGTTAACTGGTTCAGAATTGTGTCCAGTGGCGGGATGTGTTAACCACTTCAATTTTATTGCCAGGTAGTTAACATAAGGTATTTTAATGGTCGGTCAGTCAGTCAGTGTGAGTGATGTCATCGTATCCTAATATTACGTAGCATAATAGTTAACCATTGACGACGTCGGAAGTAAGCTTCGTTTTGTGGTTTGTAAATACAAACCTGTAGGCTAAGATGTCAGTTCTATCACACCCACCTGTAATACAGTCCAAGTAAATATAGTTCGAAGTGTCTCAGCTAGAAGTTTTTACGGCCTGTTTGAAGGTGATGGATTGTTGCACAATTTATGACGCCTTCGTCTCTTTATAAGACGTCGTTGATGTGTCAAAACGACTGAAAGAAATCAGTTCGTTAGAACGAAGCCCGCACAGTAGAACCCATCTGCACCTCGCAGTGGGTCGGAAGCCTTATCCGGTCCGACTGGTACAAAGTTTTGTTCTCGTCCCCAACGTGTCTGATCTCAGTATTTATTAGATGCGTTGCTAGTTAGTTGGCGTCCCAGACCCTCCTTCTGTGTAGCTTAGTATTACATTCTCCGTTAATTTAAGCTGAAATGTATGGTCTTCACGTTCTGAACTGTGTTCGTTCAGTGGAAGATTGTAGATCATGTGTCTGTAAGTGACCTCTTCGTTTTCGAACCCCTAAAGCAATGCGGATACCGCCATCACTATTAGAAGTTAACCTCACTGTATTCTCTCTTTTCTTCCCTGTAGAAGTGTTCTAAGCCGTGCCACACATCTGCCGGAAAGCACTGGTTCCTTGTTTATCCATTAGAAGCCCGACGCTCAAGTAAATATTTTAAAATCCAGTTCTTACGTCACAGAAAACGCACAGAGTCTCTATAACACTCCAACCACTTAATGCCGTTTAAAGAAATAATCGCTGTTTTTTTTCTGAGAATTACTAGAAACTTAAACACACGCTATAAAAATCCAGAATTTTTAGGCGCCTTCCCAGAATGGCGAAAATCGACTATTAACTGCTTCATGTCTGTCTATCCGTCTGTCTGTCCACGTGGAGCAACTCGGCTCCCGCTGGACAGATTTTCATGAAATTTGATATTTGAGGACTTATCGAAAATCAGTTTGGAAAATTCAAGTTTTATTAAAATATGAGAAGAATAACTGGTACTTTACATGAAGACGTATGTAAGTTTGTCACAATATCTCGCTTAATTCTTCTTATATTGAGAAATGTTTCAGACAAAAGTCGTAGAGAAAATCCAAACACGCATTTTGTGTTTAATAACGTTTTTCCCAAAATCGTGCCGTTTATGAGATAATGTGGAAAAATATGGTGGGCTCAGACAGGCCACAGATGACAATACTGTATAGTACGGCGCAGAAAAGATGCGATTTGCATGCCGGATAACTAAGGCAAGAATACAGACATACACTCATAATATTTAATGCTTATTGTTTTTCAGCGCAAGAATGGTTACGCAAATGCACCACAGTGTTACGTTATACGTACATTGCGTGTCTTGTTTAATGTTAAAAATGGGTTTTACATCTAGTAACCAAGGTGCTTTAACTAGTTAAATTTATTGAACGTTATGCATCCTTCGTAGTTGAATTATTAATATTAAGCCATCTTCTGGAATGATATTTACTCTTAGGAGTGTAAAGTGTCTTACGCAACACCACCAAGCATTTTAAGTGTATCTGTTCTTAGATACACGTTGATATTTGCATTTGATGGCCATCGTCGTTATTGGTAGCGTGGTAATACCTGACAACACCCAACGCCGTTACAAGCATTGCCGGGCAGAGGCGATGTGGATGTTAATTTGGTATTTCAGTCTGAGAACTGTTATCAAAACTCAGTGCATTGCATTATGGGTCGTTAGGAGACACACAGGATTACCCACTACGAATCGTAACTATGCGTTTTCACTCCTGCAATGGATTGTATGGCCACCATTTTCAGATAGTCACGTGTTTCATAAATAGGTAGGCCTACAACAAGGTTATTAACCACTGCAGTCTACAGATAATACATCCTAATAATAATCTAACCGCTACATAAATTATGTTACTAAGTTAATTTCTTTGCTACATTCCGAGAACTTTTAAATAAAGATTCATATTTTCTAACACGGGTTCTAAACTTACCTCTAACACAGCCTGCCTGGAACAGTAGCTTCAGGAGGGCTTCACAGTTAATTTCGCAAGTGTAATATTTTTTTCATCTTTATTCCGCGTGGCTGTCACAGATGCCCAGACCAAAATGATGAGAAATGCGTTTCCACATTTCCAGATTTCCACCTAGTAGGCCCAACGTTTTGCCGTGTCTGCGTTTCCAGTTAGCAACAATGTAGCAATACTCATCAGAATGTATGTTGCCAGGCAGTGCCTGAGTGTGACATTTCCTGCCGTGCTAATACTCCATTCACGACACGAGTGTACAGGTTTCTTCTTTGAGGTTTAATACTATTGAAGACCACTACACCACCTTACGCTTGTAACGTCTTGTATAACCTTGTCCGCATAGTGGTAATGTATTGTGCCACTTTCTTTAAATCCCCGCAGTGTATTGACGAGTTACGTATGATCCTCACAGTAAACAATGAAGTGAATCCTTAAAGTTTGTATAGTTGTTGAATTTTGTGCATCGAAAGGTTAATGTTGCTGTCCGCGTCACGTGTTTGACAGCAGGATGCTGAGCAGAATATATGGACCTTGTGGAGAGGACGCAACGTGGGCTGAAGGACACTTCGTATCCGCTTAGAAGAACCTTCATAATCTCTTCACCAAATGTTAGTGGGGTGATGGTAAGGATGAGACATGTAGCACGCATGGGAGCAATGAGTAATGCATACAAAATTTTAATTGGAAAACCTGAAGGAAAAGACCAATGGGTGGGGGCGGGGCGGAGGGGAACTAAGCGTTTCGTGGCATGATAATATTAAAGTATGCCCTAAAGAAGTAGGATAGAGTCTGAACTGGCTCAGGATAAGGACCAGTGGCGGACTGTTTTAAACAGCGTAGTAAACCTTCAACTTCCATAAAGTTGCGTGGTTTCTTTACCAGCTGAGCGACGTCTAGCTTCTCAATAAGGTCTCTGCTCCATGAAGTTGTTTCGTTAACTTATGGGCTGGACATGTAACTTGTTCCAAAGAGCTGTATGTTTCCCAATTGACCACTTTGTGCTCATTATCAGAGTATCTTCTCCACTAAATCGGACGGCATTATCATTTCGGTTCTGCCACATGTTTGATGTTCCAGAACTGCTTTGTTACAAGAGCTTTATGATGCTCCTTTGTTATGGTCGAGCTAAAGCAAACTCCCCCTACAGAGAGACGAGACGAGACCACCTTGCCCATCTGCTGAGGTTCAAGAAACCTCCCTCAAGATTTAGGGAAATGCTGCAGCTGTCCTTAGTCTACTACGAAAACACCACGCCGTCAGGATTCCTAGTACAGTAATTAACAAAAATGGTTTCGCAAAGGCAATGTGGATAAAACCGGCCACTTGTTTTCCCCGCAGCTTGTCTCGCGCAGTAGGCCTATTCGTTTCAGTAGGAAACGTTTGGTTGGAACAGAAAACAGGAAGACCGTAAAGTTAATTGTGCGCGTGCTTTGCATGAATCGAGGAAAGTGAACGCATGAAGGATCGTCGATCCGTCCTTTTGTTGTCTACAGTTTTGCCTAATGGATTTAGATTAAATTTATATGCAGAGTTGCCGTGAGTTTCATTTGGTTATGCAGGTCAGGTCCTAATTTAGTACATAAAGCTCAATAGAAGTTACGACCAATTTAAGGACTACCTGTAGGGTAAATTATATGAAATACGGATTTATTTAATTATTTGAAGCTTTCTCGGCAACTCAATACCGTCGAGTTCTCTCGGTTCGGACGATGAGCCGTGTCAAGATGAAGTTCGTATCGGGTGTTTCGGGAACTGTTTTTTGTCTCCTTAATGAGGGGTGGATGTGATGAGCAACACCGCCACACGTATCTACAAACACCTGCAAGCTTCGTTTTAGATACTTTTCCTCCATTACGCCATACAATCAACGAAGCAAAAGGAAGAATAATTGTGCCTGTAAGTCAGCCTTGGAATGTACGACTTCGTAGTGGGATAGGTTCTGCCTCAGTACATGAATATGAGGACCAGTCAGCGCCTTAAAACCTATGAGCGAACAGAATTTATCAACCCTTTCATCCTGTGTCTAAGTCAGTCAGCAACTGATTTTCCGTCTTGGTGTCGAGCCCCCCCCCCCCCCCCCCCCCCCGGGTCTCATGACCAGATCATATAAAAAGTGAAAGTAGGAGCACTGCTTTTTGGAAGGTTTCCAGGCTTCGCCCGGTAAGAGTAACATGTACGAGGTCTGTCCAAAAAGTATCCGACCTTGGGCCGGGAAAAAAAAAAGTTCTGTATCTGGGTGGTTACAATACCTAATCCCCTTCAAAGTAGGCCCCTTGTGACTCCACACACTTAGCCCAGCGGTCCTTCCATCGCTGGAAGCAATTCTGGAAGGCTTGTTTTGGAATGGTGTGCAGCTGCGCCGTCGCTTTCTGTATGATGTCCTCCGGCTGTCAAAACGGGAGCCTTTTAGCGGTGTCTTCAATCTCGGGAACAGCCAGAAATCACAAGGAGACATGTCAGGAGAGTAGGGAGCCTGGCGAACCTGCGGAATGCCGTGCTTAGCCAGGAAACCCTGGATCAGGTGTGATAAATGAGCTGGGGCATTGTCATGATGCAGCTGCCAGTTGCGTGCGTCCCACAGCTCCGGTCTCTTGCGCCGAACTGCATCACGAAGATGACGGAGGACTTCTTGGTAGTACTCCTTATTAACAGTTTGGCCTAGTGGTGCGTACTCATGATGCACAACACCCCGGTAATTGAAGAAAACAGTCAGTATCACCTTCACATTGCTCCGAACGTGTCGTGCTTTTTTGGGCCTCGGGGATGTTGGATGCTTCCATTGTGACGACTGGACCTTGGTTTCCGGGTCATATCCGTACACCCACGACTCGTCACCAGTGATCACAGTCTTCAGGAAATCAGGATCCCTGTTAGCGCACTCCAGCATGTCCTGCGCGACCTCAAGGCGGAGTTGTTGCTGCTCCGGCGACAGCAGCTTGGGCACAAATTTTGCCGCCACTCTTCGCATGCCCACATCCTCAGTTAAAATCGTGTTTGCGGAACCTCTGCTGATCCCAACCTCATCAGCAATTTCCCGGATGGTCAAACGACGGTCCTCCATGATCAATGTCCGCACTTTGTCAATGACATCAGCATTTCGGCTCGTTGACGGTCTCCCGGAACGCTGGTCACTGTCCGTCGACATGCGGCCATCTTTAAAGCGGTTGAACCACTCTTTAATTTGAGTGACCCCCATCGCATCATCACCGAAAGCCTGCTGAATTTTGCGGATTGTTTCCGCTTGGGTATCCCCAAGTTTCTGACAAAACTTGATGCAGTATCGCTGCTCCAAACATTCTGTCATCTTGAGCGAAACGAGAATGCGACGAACACGTGTTACACCACTTCGCTATCTGGCAGCGACAGACGCATCCGGCGGTGTTGCGAGGCAGCAAAAAATCACGCATACGTATGAAAGTCCCTTCTACCACTACGCTCAGTTTCCCCATCCTTTCGCCATTACTTACCGCGGGAAAAAATATAGTCGGATACTTTTTGGACAGCCCTCGTAGATGAAGATGAGTATGGTGCGTTGGTGGAATAATAGTGACAGGGGAAACCTGAAGTACTCGAAGAAAAACGTGTCCCAGTGACATTTTGTCCACCACAAATCTTACATGAATTGACCTCGGATTGAACCCGGGCCTGCGGGATGAGAAGCCGGCGACTAGCCTCCTGAGCCATGGCACAGCCTACCAGTTCCTAGTAAGTAATTAGTCCGACTATCGCTGCAGTTCCTACCTCACAGAGAGCACAGTCTGTGTCCGTTATAACGATCATTTGGTTCATTCTGTTAATGCTGTTCACAAAAATATCAGTATTTGTTGTGTGAATCATACGAAATGCCTAACTACACTGTGCGGCAGAGTGCAGAATCTCTTAATGCTACAGCGGGTTTACATATACTCTGAATTACCATTGAGCTTTAAACGGTTAACATTTATCGTCGGCTGTTGAAAGTTACGAAAAACCTGCCTACAAGGTTAGAGTGAAGGAAATAAATGAACGTGTCTTAGAAAGACTGTTTTATTCTATGCAAGAAAGTATGACCTCATTAGGGGACGCAGTTTGTACATGTGTAACTGTGGATTAAGTCCAGTGTGGAAGCTTCTGAGTAAATCACAGTAGTTCGGGAATAACTTTTGATGTCAGACGAGACGAAAAGTTGCATGAGACATTCGGTAACTAGGTCAGTAACGAAATTTCTTTCAGCAAGATTCGATTGCCTCCTGGCACGATCACAGCAATCACCGTTATTAGAGCGGCAAAAGCTGTCTGCTCCCAGGAGGCCTATGTGAATGCAGCTGTAGGTGTTGTCGGCTTTAGAAACCACAGTATGACAATGTTCACGGAGCTGGTCTGTATACACGAAAACACAATGTGGTAGTGTTTTGCACTTTATTGTGCTAAGAGTATGCAATGTATTGTCGTTGAGTTAGGCACATCGACAGCTTTTTTAGAAAATCATGTGTGGTCTTATAAATTATTATTATTATTATTATTATTTGTGTTGTTTTGAGCTTCACGGAGTAGGTACTCGGGCTTGTTCCAATTCAGATTAAATCTGAAATCATGCATCCTTTTGAGACATTATAGTGTTCGTTGGACGGTGTGTCGGCCTATCACAAGGTCTATGCTTACACAGGACTACACAAACAGTGCAAAACGGGGACATAATCCATCCCCCGAGTGGAACTGGAACACATGATCCCAGCTTTTGAATAATTTCAGTGGCCTCCTCCAATTCAGGATTCAGTGTGAAACTGTATATCCTTGTAGATATTTGTCAGGCTTTGTTCGAAAGGGTGTCAGCCGATCGGAATTCGAACCCGGCGACCCAGCAGTCGAAATATTTAAGATATTAAGTCTGCGCGGCCAATGTCATCGGCACGATCTGTGAATTGTACAAGGAGAATACATTGCCGTACTGAACACTGTTCTTGCCACAGTGAGTTTTTTAATCTCTGTCCTGAACACCGAAGTTCTCACGGGATAACTTACTTGTGTGTGAAATACATCTCCCTTCAGCAACGTCTAAGAAACTGTTGGCTTATTTGTTTAGTTCCCTTAGCACAGTGAGTGCAGTTTAACCAAATACTGAAACCGCCAGTCTTCTCAGGATCAGCTGCACTGATCTGCCTCTGCGGAATTCTGTAGGTGGTTCACTTTTGTAATTGGCAGGGAGGTGGTCTGATGCCTTTACTGATACAGATTGGTGTACATCATGCTTTTGTGAGCCATCGGGCTGCCAATAATTATAAGTGGCGTTAACCACCCACCCCCATCTAGCGCCAAGGTTAAAGAGTATAATTATACCTCTGTTTCTCCTCTGTGTCTTCATGGCAGGATATGCGGTGAACTTTTACCTTCTTATGATACGTTCTTATGAACTGAATGAATTTCCCTTCACGGTGGCGCAGTTGGTTGAGGCACTGCGCTACAAGCCGGAAGGTCGCGGGTTCGATTCCTGAGGGTGTCATTGGAATTTTTCATTGACATAATCCTCTCGGCCGCACTATTGCCCTGGGGTCGACTCAGCCTCTAACTGAAATGAGTACCAGGAATGTTTCCTGGGAGGTAATGGCGGCCGGTGCGTAAGGCTGACAACCTTACCACCTTCACGTGCCGATTGTCTAGAAATTCTGGGAACCTCGACCTCCTGGAACCCTAAGGGCCTGCCCAGGCCTGTAATGGGATAGCTTTACACAATATTTCAACCCAATGAACTCAGGAGTATAAGTTGTAGTAAACGAAATATTCTACATCTTCTTCTGCATTTAGCTGTTTTTCTCTCGCAATAACTTTCTAACGCAGTCGAGGCATTTGTCTTTGTATGGAGAACAGAACTTGTGCAGCCAGTTTCTGCAACTCACACATTCGATACAGTCATCTTCCGTAGTTGTTTGCAGGTAGTTTTCCCAGCACGCACAGCATTTCGGGTCAGAATCTTCAGGTGTCTCTTGATTATGAATATCTTTTTTAATGAGTTCTTTTTCTGCATTTTCTGACTTTGTAGACCTAAAGTATTGGGAATGTTTACACTTTCGATTTTCCTCTGCTCTTTGACTTTGTTTCCTTCTTGATTCCTTGTCTCTTCCTCTGTATTATTAGCTTCTTCAGTGGGAACAAAAGAGTTGATTTTCGAAAATTGAATATTCCCTCAGTATTTTCGGTACTGGACTGATCTTAAAAACGAAGGTCCTTCTGAGGTAGGTTGAGAGTTTGTTCCTGAAGTAGAGGGTGCACAAATCGGAGCCATATCTGGAGGTGCTGTTTCCATAAAGTTACACTTTCGCTGGTATCAGAAATGAAAAAGAAATATTCAGGCACTCTGTTGTTGTTCAAAGGATAAATATCCGTTGACTCAACAGCACTTACATCAACACCCATGGAAGCAGTTTTATTCCAAGCAAACCCGATGAGGTGCGCCATGTGATATCGAGTGATTTTCCCTTGTGGATTCTCCTTCATCCTGCGACTGCGTTTTTGAAAGACTCTTTAAAGACCCAAAAAAAGCACTTACCCAAAGGCTGTAAGGCATGAGTACAGTGACTCGGTAGACAAATGACTGTGACGTTATTTTCAACAGCAGCCTGAAGCAATCAAGGTGAGCTGCAATGAGCTCTGTGGCCATCTAAAAGTAGAACGACGTTCCCTGAAGTTTTGTGTTTGAGGAAATGCTGTGTGAATCACTTGATGAATAAGTCGGTGCTAATGTACGACTATTTCTGATTCATGTACACATCTGACCCTAGTGGTAAGGTGACAGAGCAATAGAACAGATAGTTTTTAGTATTATACAATGTGTATGCACGATGTTTCCAACCGATTTGAAATTGTTTGAGCGCGGCATCTCTCCCTTAATTTTTTGCGGCGTCTCTCCTGAAGCCGCCCCCCCCCCCCCCCCCACTTGACGAACGGATTGAAGAACATGGCGGCTACATGATGTGAAGGCAAGGTCAACAATGCCAGAAACCTCTAATGTATAGTGATTGCATAGGTACTTCGACTAGAATTGATTAAGACACATTTCGCGAACACTAGAAAAAAGTTCGAGCATAAAATTAATAAACTCGCCGCATAAAATCAGTCATAAGTCTCGCAATACAACGCCGATATTCACTGCGTTCACTCACAACACCTCTCTACACTGATGAACACATGTGCTGCGGTCTGCAGAGGATTGCCAGAACCCATCAAACTAAAAAATGCGGCGTCTGTCCCGCCGCGGCAACTCTCCCGGAATTACTATATTTTGCCGAAGATGTTGGTAGGATTAGCTTGCGTTGCATGGCTGGTGGAATTACGGGAGAAGGGCGATCTAATCCAGTGAAAGGCTCATGCGAATACAGCGTTGATCCTCCGGGTTCTTGCAGAAGGCGGGAAATTAGTGAGTTAGAGTATCAGATTCCTAAGACACGGCATGCATGCAGTTATTGACTTCAGTATCAAACACACAGTCTTCCAATTCTAGAAAGACACATCCTCTTCACACAATGGATTTATGTTCACTGTCTTTAATGAATCAATGCGAGAAACGTCTTTTGAGAGCGGGTAGTAGAATGCGAGATTTGGGTTCTCACAGCGGTGTTGTTGTATATTAAATTATTCTGGGTTGTATTACGCCGTGTGGACTGGTGCACAGTTACGAACGTTTGGAAGGACCGCAGTGCCCTTTACTTCATGGTCAAGCAGTTTCTTGGACTGATAAGCCCGAAATTTGATTTACTACGCTTCTCCGAAGCGTCGGTAACTGTTTACCCGTCGACACATCGTAGCATGCTAGAAGGCATGAATCTTCAGGAAATGTAATATTTTATATCCTCTACGTAAATTACATTTTTCCACTTTCTAGAAATAAATGGACGTCACCTAGACTTGTTGGGAACTAATATTCTTGTAACTGTACAGCAGGGAAGTGGAGACTGTGGTAACCTCATCGGCCATCTGAAAGACTTCCAATTTTTTTTGGAGTGATCTGTACATCACAATGCGCTGTCTGACAGGTAAGTGCAAAGGGAGGTCGTCTGTGATTGCAAGGAGCAGCTGTGTCTCGACATGCAATGCCCTGTGAATAGAAACCCGATTCAGCATGAGTGCCTTATAAGAAAACTTTTTTTTTTTGCTGAACGGAGGGAAAGGCGGGGGGGGGGGGAGTGCTTTGAAAAGCATTCGAGTCTCTAGAAATTTAGTCGGCGTTATAAATTAAAATTAAAATCCAATAAACATTGGTTATTTTGTTATTTCATAGCGCTTTTATCCTTTTTTGAGTCTCTGTCGGATGAATGTGTTTGATGAATCAAATGGAATGTGAGAGGGATCAGCCTGAATATACTATAACCCTTACTGTACAAAATTATTAGTGTGAATTCCAATATTCTGGTGCAAATTAATTTTCTAGAAAATCTGTTAATCTTCAGAGTTCAAAGACAGGCACTAGACATCAGGAGCTTAGATAAAACCAACATACAACACTGTAAAAACATGTCGATCTGAGCTGGACATTGGACCTGGTACAGCGGAAAGTGCTATCGAACTTAACTCGACATAGAACATTGGACAGTGGACCGATGACGATTTAAGGGACGCTCACGGTATTGCCTAGAGGGACTGTGGAGTCTGATCACACTTGGTACTGTGACCATAGTCTTGCTGAGCACCAGTTGGACGCGTTAGCGCTGACTCACGTTCAAAGAACAGCTAACTTCTCTTCTAGAGACACCGTTGTGCTAACTTCTAAACTCTTGACACAGTATCTCTAATAAGGAAGATTGCTGTACACCAAGGTAGCAGACCATTCGTACCTTGATGGACACTACATATAGTGGTTCTGTTGTTATTCTGGCATTACTGATTTCTTAAAACGGCGGTAAAGCATCTTACCACAATGGAACCTGAGTTCCAGGAATGATGTGGAATATTTAAGGCGAATTATTGAAGTGTGCAACTTAATTTCCAAAATAATGTGTTATAAGAGTAAGTGATACTGTCCCTGATATGCCATTTTTCCAACCTGCGGAAGAACTCTCCGACTCGACTGCCATCGTCAAACGCGTCTCCACCCCAGCATGTTTTGTGCACCCTGTCTTGTATTATGTGTAATGTGAACTAAAATGTAATAAGCAACAGAGAGTACAATTGGTCTTTGGGAAATGGTTTGAGGTGTGAACTTCTTCGAACAGTTTGATTTATAATATCGCGTTATTATATATTTTTTACTCTTGTCTGTTACTGATCATTTTTATGCTTCAGTGCTCCATGCACCAAGTTTCGTATATAATTTAATATAGGGTAGTTACAAACCTGCGTATTGCTTTTGTGTGACATGAAATGAAGTTTGATCGGTCGATTTTTCCTCTTTTTACGCCTTTTTAAATTTTGTTGCTTATTAATATCACTGAGGTACACAAATTACTTTGGACATCGAAGCTCTGTACAACCCTAATTCTCTGCTTGCACACTGTCACGATTGAGAGGAATGTCTAGTAATGAATAAAAAAAAGTGGAGGATGTTTGAATGTCTCGTCCTTAGTGAAATTTTCTCGTAACAAGTGGAGTGAAGTGGAAATTCTTGCACGAAGTGTGGAGGAAGATGCACCCGCCCGCCACGTGGCGTGACCGGCCCGTTTCAGCCGCTCAATAAGATGTTGAGCCCCCGCCAGCGGGTGCAGAAGAGCCAGCAGCTGCCGAAGAACGGCTGCCGGCACAAAGCAGCTTGATCCCTTCCTTGATTGGGTGGTGCTTGTGGCCAGATTAGTTGCCCCAGACAGTGCTCTATTCTTGCTGGAGGCTAATGTCCTTTTTTCTTTACTTATGGTGTACTTCCATTGGGATAACGCACTCGTAAGATAAAAATACGTGTAACATTTAACATATCACGAAGAAGGATATTTTGGAATTTGAACTAATAGATAATATTCTAGTACTGCACATTTCAGCATGTTAACGACAATAGATAAAGACATTACTGTATTCAAGATTGGGAATTGAAACTATTAGTAAACTAAAGATTAATGTACAATGTTAACAGTGAATTGCCATTGATCTAATAGGTTAATTTGAAAGGGTGAAATTTCAATATTTAATTCAAGTTTGTTGAATGTAATAATTTATAGAAAGTAAGGAAATGTCTCATGAGTCAAAGATGTGTCAATATTTACAGTAAGCTCTTTTATGCTTGTGTAGAATATTTCAAAATCCTGATGATGGTGCCTTAGAATAGCGAAATCTGTGTACAAGATATAATACATATTATTGTGGTATAATGCACATTATTATGGTATGAATAAAAGTGTTGTATTGCCGAATACAGTTGGCTGTATTTGCGCGCAGCAGGTTATGTAAACAGACGTTTAAAGTCGACAGGAACAGGAGGGTGGTGGTGGTGGTGGTGGTGGTGGTTGTGCTAGTAGTAGTAGTAACAGCTGTTAAATTTCTTTCATCTGCGTGAGTCAGTGCCATTCAGGCCAGGCATATAAGATGCGTGGAAGTATGGGTCTGCGCTCTGGAATTGAAGTTTCGAAGTACGTGTACACGGTTGGCCCTGAGAACCGTTGGAATAAAAGAAGAGTACGTTCATCCACAGTTACCAACCCTGGCAATGCAATACAGAATATCATTTGAGAGCAATATAAACAGATATAAATAGAACCTATTCGTTTCTCACGAAGGGCTCTGCTCCATAGCGTTAGTTAGATGTGAAGCAGTTTACATCGACTTCTGTTAAGGGCCTCCAGTTCTAAAAATGCGTACAAATTATTTTACAGAGCTTGCGGAAACATTGTCGAAGACCAAGCTCTCAGCCGTGCCTCCCTTCAGATGCACAGTAGCGTGCAGTTCAGTCATTCTCGCCTGTGTATCACGCGGCGAATCGTAAGTGATTTTCAGACAGCAGACTAACAAGAAAGGCAGGCCAGATTGTGCCAGTCATCAAGGGCCAGACGCAGGCACCAGTTGGTTTTCGTGTTTTGCAGTACCCCATTCGTGATTCACTCTGTGAATTTGACTGCCTTGTAAAACTGATTAAACTTCTCTGTACTACGCGACCACTAACATGTTCAAGCAGTCGGCTTAAGTGTGTGTGTGGAAAAATCGGTCAGTGATTTACTGGCTTAATGTTCGTGCACCAAGCAGAAACACGGAGCTTTTTGGAGTCATGAAACGACTAATCATTTTAATATGAATTTTAAGAGTAAAACATTGAAAAATGCTTATCTCTCAAACACAATTCCCAGCGCCTGGTTCCTAGAACTGTCAAAGCAAATTGACGGGTAATGAATAGTTCAAGTACCAGTCGTTGCATGTTTTAAAATTCTAAACTCACCGTTCTCTGAGAGTGGGCTTTCCACACATAAATCATTCCGTAACATATAAGATAGTAGCTGCACTGAGTGATTAAAACAATCGCCTAGCCAGTGGCAACATCAATAATTTAGTATTCATATGTATCCGGATTTGATTTAAACCTCTATTTTTAATATCGGAAATTAAAGGAAACCTATCAGCATGTGGCATTTTATGCACGAAATATGCCTTAGACGATTTGAAACCACTCTACCCCGTCGTGGATTCGAATAATAGCCTCATTCCATTTCTTTTGTATCCTGATGTGTTCTGTTCTGTTTATTCAGAGAAGATTACATCCTGTAAATTGTGCGTGCTTCAGTGTGTTTTACACCGGGTGTACATCCGGGGTCTACCTGTCTTTTCCTGCTGCACAGGCATCCAGACATCTGTCAGTGGCAGATGCCTGTGCATACTGCCGCCTTGGGCTTCAACTATTCAATGAAGCCCAGCGGCATGGAATTATGGGAGTTCTGTCTGTTGGAACGAGTCTTTTGGCGCAAAAAATTACGAGTGGAAAGGAAAAACACTGGGACTTTCATGCTGAACAATCAAGGCGACCGGATATACGACCTGATCCCCGCCTTAACGGACACCTGCTACAGCTGGTTGGTTGCTCCTATTATAGTTTCATTCGGCGTGATTTAATGGCAGTTTTATTACCAACATAATCAGTCGTTGAAACGGTTTGTCTGAAAATACTTCTGAGACGTACTTGATTAATTTCTCTAGCACTAGAAATGTTACGTTTGGCGTGTCGCGGCGGTAAGTGGCTTCTTCCTTTCAGGTTTTGTTGCTGAAAGTTCCTGTAAATTAGTCATCTTCAGAATGCGTTCGCTGGGTGCCGTGGTTTATTCCCGGGGTAAGGGGGCAGGGGCATGAAATTGACCACTCACCCCTATCTGATGCCAAGGGTAAGAATAAGTGGAGCTATACCTCTTCTCCTCCTATAGGACTTCATGGCGTGGACAGGGACAACTTTACCTTTACCTTTCTCCAGAATGCGTGCCGTGTCCCGTCTGTCTCAACTCATTTTATTTGAGGTGAATACAAATAATTTTGAAGCTTCACATTATGTGGTTTCTCCATTCTCCTGCTACTTCCTTTTAAGTCCACATATTCTCTTCGCAAAAATGTTCCATCTGTTTGCTTCCCTCAGAGTGAGAGATCAAGTTTCCAACCCCTACAAAACAATAAGTAAAGTCAGAGTTTTGTTCTCTGTGAACCAGTTTTTAATAGAAGGGAAGGTAGAAGATTGTGAACCGAATGGTAGCAAGCATCCCCTGAACGTAACGTGATCTTAGCTTTGTGATTGTCTTTGTTATGCTACTTTCATCCCCAAATATTTTGTCTTTGAGACATTTGCAAATAATTTATTAGCTATGTTTACATTATGATTTTGTCTGCATTCTGGTGACGGACACATGAATATGTGGGGGGCTGGATGGTGCAGTTGGTATTGCGACTGGCTATAGGCTGAGCGGTTCAGGGTTCGAACCCAGGTGTGGGCAGGAAATTTTCTGTCTCTCACATCCGTCCAGACCGGACCTGGGACTCACCCAGCCTTCCTTACAATGGGTACCAGCGCTGTTTCCCGGGGCTAAAGTGACCGGGGCGTGGCGTGGCCACCAGCCCCCATCCAGCGCTGATATTAGACCTATATTTTCCCTTTGTGCCTTCATGTTGTGTTGTAGGATGAACTTTAATTGGTATGTACTCGATCTGCTTTCCCTAGCAAACGTCACTATTATATCTACTCTTCTTATCTCACGAAACCAGGAGAGTGCAGCTGTGTAGGATTCTGATTCGGTCACCAGAATCGAGAAAGGTTTCCCTTTTCGATTACACCCTTCAGAAATGTAAATTACACCTTCAGTTCACTTGTAGTTCCGTAACGCCATAGTTCCATGCTCCAGTCTACATTTTGTGATGCGTAATGGTTTTCTGCGCACAGTGAACTTGACATGAAAATTAGCCATCAGAAAACGTTGTTTATGACGTGTGCATTTGCTAACTAATTAAGTAGTTAACTTCGCCCTGTCTTCTAGCTATTTCCTCGAGGTGACAGCTTGCCCACTGCCAATATACATAGGCCAATACCTGTATAGTAAACAGCTATTATGTCTTGGATACAGCGCTCCTCCGTTTTGAAGTACAGGATGTTCATTTTAAAACGCAATCCGATTTTGTACGCAGCATAATTGTGTAATACACAACACTCAGTGCATACTGTACAATACAATACTTCCTTGCAATATAAACGACTTGCCGGTAAAATGATGCTCTACATCGAAAATTATTTCTTGATCATAAACTCATAAACACGCTTGCTTGGTTGTGAAGCGCAACCATGCCCTCCCCTTCTCCCTCGATACCGATGTTCTGACTTCCCAGATACCTTCTCAGTGACTAATTTCACAATTCTATCTCAAAACTTGAAGCGCACTGAACTCTGAAGTTACGTGATGAAATGAGCACGCCGTAGGTGTGACGTACTGATTTCATAAGGAAGCGTCTGTGTGTCGATTGTCACGGTATAGTGGTTAGCCCTTGACTTCTTATTCGGAACGTACTAGGTTGATAAAGGCTTACATGTTGAGGAGACAATCTAGTTTAACAGATATTATTGTACTGGAGGATCTCGTTTTGATTTTTTACTCTAGATCATCTGTCAGTATAGTGACAACCAGTCATTTGAAGGCGCGATCTGATTCCGCGACCTCCATATACTTTTCTTTTTTTGTGGCGCAACCGCGCAAGTCGGGCCTGGGCAGCTTCATTGTCGAGCTTTCCAGATCACACACAATTAGACACAAACACACACACGGTAGGACTCCCCTGAACGAGTGATCAGCTTGTCGCAGAGGCCACTGCCTTCACAACAAACACAAGTGACGCACATCCATGCCCTCAGCGAGATTCGAACCCGCGATTCCAGCAATAAAGCGGCTGCAGACCTACGCCTTGGACCTCACGGCCACCGGGATCGGCGACTTCCATATACGGAAGGCCTAAAACGTGATAGGCACTTGTTCTTTGCCTGAAGTTCACCACACCCTATAAAGTTTTCGTATTAAGGAGCCTCATCATTTCGTTAAGCGTGGCCGACCCAACACACCCTCTGTGTAATCCCAGATTACCAGACACAATGTGCCACAGTGAGCCTAATCAGTCCTAGTAGAGCAATACTGTGGTCTGTGCGTAATCACCAGGGAACTCTTTCATACTGTTAACTGTTGCTTCCCTGTCGAAACTCTTACGCCAGTCAGAATTTCCCTTGATTGCAAATGAGAGTTGTTTGGTTAAATGATTGTTCGATTTGTTATTACTTTTATTAGTCTGGATTTAATTGGATAGCGTAATTTGTATACCAGCACGTATCGCCAGTTTTGTAGATGTCACCAGCTGTAAGCCTAAACTCCAAACCCCTGGTGTCATGGAACCTGTCTTGCTGATAAACACGTACATGGTCTCACTGCTGTAACTGCTGGCAGACTTTTACGGTCTGGGTGGACAGCTGTGAAAGTGATCCGATAATGCATTTCATAACAGTTCTTATTTACAGACTTGTGATTAAAACCCAGTAGAATTCATTAATCATCTTCTTGCCTTCCACTTCCTCCCGGTACGCTTACTAAAGTGTGTATGTTATTCACGCACAGAAGACGTAGCCACGCTCATGGCCTTAAACCGTCAGACGGCCTCTGCATGTACAGACTTTCACCTAAAAGAAACTTCCCTGCCTTTTCCACTAATTTTGTATAATAGATGAACCATTGTCACAAATCTTTAAAATGTCATTATAATCGTAACGTTATAGTCTTTAACAAGTCATATTTTCGCAATGAATAAATAACAGGACGTCATCAGTCAGCCAGCTTGTGGTCGGATGACCAACGGGGCTGGCGTAACCGTAACGCGTCTCTATCGGTCGCAAGGTATCCATTTTGAATTCTGTACGAAGACCGGCTGTTGTGACTGACATTTCGTGGTTTTATTTTATCCCGTAACAAAGGTTGGAATATTAATTATAATATGTCATGGCCGCTTCCTCACACATCCTTTCCAGTTTATCATGATCCTACCAGTTCCATAGGATACCACATAACATGAGCATTTGCTGCGGCTTGAACGCTGTAGAATTACAGAATTACCATCAATTCGTGTTGCAATTTGAACTCATATAACAGATCTTAAGCTTCGCTGTTTTGTTTTGTTGACTGTGGCCTCTCCTGACTTGTCAAGGGCAGACAAATTATATACAAGGACTGGACAGATGAAGACGACAGGATGGCCAAAAAAAGAGACAAAAAGACCGGTTGAGTGAGATGAAACGAGCAGCAAGGGCGTTGTTGCACGACGTGTCTGGACAGATTAGAAATGAATGATACTGGTCCGTGATCCAATTTGCTGCCTTGCAGCTGTAAGTGATGCTGTTCATATTCATACTTCAAAATGTAGAACGAAACTGTCCCTCTGCCTGCCTCCCCACCATTTCGTAAAGGCGTAACGTATACGGGACATGAGAGCAAAGTTGTGTGTTTTGTACTGAGTCCTATAAGCGATGACGCTCGAGGCTTCTCAGTCTCTGCCTAATATCGTCTTTTACTGCAGCCGCCACTGGCCTTTAGTCAACTAGCCCAAAGCACTAGTCGCTAAGATTATCACGGGGTAGTCACTAACAGTAGTCTTGTGTTGGACAAGTCTTCTCTAGGGAGAATATTAATAATTCAAATCAGCTTTCTAAAATGGTTGGGTGGGGGGCGAAATTGTATTCCTTGTTGTTTCGGTTGCCGACTCCTTAATAAAATAAGACATAGGCATATAAGTGTTAGTGAATAAGAAAAGATGTATGTGACAGTTTTCCTTATTTCGTTAAAAAGAGAAACGTTACCGAAATTCGTAGTACGCTGTAATTGATATCGCCTGAGGATCCGTTCTTCTTGGACATGACGCAACGTCAGTGGGTACTCGGATCCCGACGTTTCAAGGGAACGTAGTGCCCTAGCAGAACTGTAGCCTGTTTGTGTTACTGTAGCTAACTAACTAGGTTACCTAAGGAACCATCTCAGTACAGGCGCATGTGGCCTTACAAGCTTAAGACCCTGCTCTTAACGTAACTTGATGATTCATAACCGTCATTACAAAAGCAGACGATTGGGCCATATCGTAGCCAGTTCAGTCCAGTTCAAGTCATTGTTCTGAGATTCACATTGTATCGGGTAGCTGTAACATCATCTTTGCGGCTTACGATTTCGTTGCCTCTTTGTGTGTTGCCTGGTTGTTGCTCTGTTAGTTGATCTTCCATCCAAGGAGTCCTGCCTCTTGTCTGTGTAACAATTCGGAAGTCTTTTGCAACGGAGGAGGCCAAGGCTGCAGTTGATCGGCGACGTCAAGAGGAGGAGGAAAGATGTGCCACTTAACGTGGCGGTAGACACGTACCCTTGACTGCCCAGTTCTGTTTCACATTGTTGTGACTTGTCGCGGAACGTTCACGTCTGCAAACCTGAACAGGACTCAGCATCTGATCAAGAAGAATGTGTGACTGCTACTGCTGTCTAGGATTCACCTGATGGCTGCTTAAGGGTTGTGCCAGAACATTTCAGTAGGCACAGTGCTTTCCTACAAGCAGTTCCCACCTGCTTCATCTTGGACACGGATTTATTTTCTTTTTCCAGAAGCATAATCGCCCCTTTATTACGAAAACATATGCCTGCTAGCGACAGCATTATGAAACGCTTGGGTTCATGGCAGCTGCACGGTATGCAGGCTTTAACTCTTTGTTGCCTACAGAAGGTTGGTGGGAGGGGTGGTGACACTACATTTCTGACGGTGGAATGAGAAAATGTAACGGTTGTGAAGGTTCCCAGGCAGTGCCTGCTCGTCCTTCTGGAAAGGTAGGTTGGAGGCGATGTAGAGTGTTGGGGAATTGTAGAAGGTAAGGTGACGGGGCACTGCGCTACAAGCTGGAAGGTCGCGGTTTCGATTTCCGTTGGGGTCATTGGGATTTTTCATTGACTTAATCCTTCCGGTGCACTATGGCCCTGGGGTCGACTCAGCATCTAACAGAAATGAGCACCACGAGTATCTCCTAGGGGGTAAAGGCGGCCGGAGCGTAGGGATTACAACCTTGCCACTTTCATATGTCGATTGTCTTGAAATTCTGGGAGCCTCAACCTCCTAGAGCCCTCATGGCCTGTCCTGGCCTGTGTAGTGATTGCTTTTTAGGGTGAAAGTAAATGGGCCTTATTATAGCTACTGTGAAAGGTGTGATGATTGTGTCTGTCTTTGTTGTTCAGTAAGTGATTAATCATTATGGAGTTGTGTGCTTCTTTCTCATGATTAACCTGTGTTGGTAAGGTCAAGTTACCACTGTGCACGCCATGAAGGCATAGGGGGTAGTGGAGGTATAGCTCAACTAATTCTTAACCGCGGTAGTAGATCGAGGTGAATGGTCAGCTTCATGCCTCGGCCCCCCTACTTCTGAGGAAGGATACCCCTGTCCTTGGTGGCTTCCAGAGCCGGTCTGGGCGCTTTGGAGAAGATAATCTTCTGCCCCTGCCGTAAACTGAGCACGACTTCTTGGACATCCGGTCTGTATCCTGTTCACTGTACCGACTACGTCATCCCGGCTCCACAATTAACCGTGTAATTTTATAAGTGATGCAGTATGCAGTTCCGAAGTTGCAGCCAATTAATGTGCACGTTATGCAGAATGTCCGAATGATAAACAACTGCTGCAAGAGGGTAATTAAGGGTAAGGAAAGAAGTCGTTCTGCGTAATAACTGCCAAGGCCTTCTTCTGAGAAGTAGGTCTGTATTTTTGTATCATAAATTCCCGGTTATTGTATCCCGAACTGGTTATGCATGAATTGCCTCGTGCGACTTTATTGCTTGTACACGTACTTGACTTTCATTCGTATTTTTCCTGTGCAGTAGCAACACCTGTGCTTGACAGGGAATTAAGTTCGCTGCTTGTGAAATGTATAGACATGTTATACGTACTTACTGTCTCTCCGTCTGTTCACAATAACAAAGTGTTTCTCTAATTTCGGTTCTTGTTTAAAAAAACAAACGAATTCTGTGTTTCAGTTACTGTTGTCAGGCTGTAGGTACGATTTATTCCAACTTAGTGCACTATAAGTTGGAATAAATCTTATCTGTGCATTGCCACCTGTACGGGAGATGTCTAACATAAGTTTATTGTCAGTCTCTGTACCTGTGTCCCCATTTTAAGTGGGATCCATGTCAACACTGCATGTCGCCTCCGTAGCTTGCTGGTGGGAGCTATGAATGTATTGATATCGCGGATACGGGTTCGTCTTCCAGCTTGGAGTTGGGGCGGGAGCCAGAAAGCCCTCAGCTGTAAAAATATTGCATGTTACGTCTTGGGCTGATTCTTTGGAATATTAAGGGTTAATCCAGCTTTGCTGTCCGTTCAGAGCACCGGCTGTACCATTTTAAGCGCGTTCGCAAAACTGCGAAAACCGACTGTTAGCTTCATCATGTGTGTCTTGTCTGTCCGTCCGCATGGAACAGCTCAGCTCCCACTGGAAGGATTTTTATGAAATTTTATATTTGGGTATTTTTTTGAAAATTTGTCGAGAAAATTCAAGTTTTTTAAAATGTGACAAGTATTACGGGTACTTTACATGAAGACCTATGTACATTTATCATATGTCGCTGAATTCTTCGTAGAATGAGAAATGTTTCAGACAAAAGTTGTAGGGAAAATCAAAACACGCATTTTATGTTCAGTAACCTTTTTCCGAAAATTTATGAGATAATTTGGAAAAATATGGTACAGCCAGACAGGCCACAGATGACAATATAATCCGGCGCATGCGCTTAACATGCTGGATAGCTATGGCTACAGACACACATTGAGAATACGTAATAATTACTGCTTTTCCGCGGCAGCAATGGTTACGCGAACGTACCTCAGTGGTACATTATACGTACATTGCGTGTCTTGTTGCGTGTGATCTTTCAGTGGGTACGCGATCACTCCAAGATCACGTCGAAAAAATGATAAAGCCGGTGTTCTGAATTGATAGCAAAGCTAGTCCAATCCAAGGTTTTGATTTAACAAACCAACTTTCAGCTACATACAGGTTTTACATTTTATTACGAATCATATATCCAAATTGTTAATTTTAACTATATTGTGTGCAAAACATCTTAATATATGGAAACACACAACACCTTGATAAAGCTGTTCTTCTTGAAGATGAGCACTTGATGGTTGAAACATGTCGAGGATGTGTTAGTAGTTTTATTCTGTAGATGCGTATAGTGTTGTTAGGATTTATGGTTTATTTATTTTGCTAATTGCCTATTATTGTTTAATCGTTCTTGCAATGTATTAAAGAAGTTACGTAGGAGATCCTTTTGCAAACACGTTTAATGAAATAAATATACGCTTGCAATTTATTTACCCCATTACCATTTAATTTAAGAAAAGACGGGCCAAAGAACGAGGATCTTTATGTCAGGGGTGCTCAAACCCTGGGCACCAGGTCATCATTGCGACAGAGTTTTGTACGGTGGCACTCTACATTTTTGGGTCCTTATTATGGAACTTGCTTCATGTCACCCTTTGGCACCTAGAATTTTGAGATGACTTATAGATTACTGGAAGATTTGTGCGCCCCTGCTGTACGTAATATTCAATACACACGATGTCTCAAGATTTGGACACTCGCGTGAATATTTATTATTATTTTACCGAGTTTATTTGCTTATTTCACGTAATTTATGTTTATACATTTTGTATCGGCAACTGCGATTAAACCCGAAACCCATTTATACCCCAACTTTGTGTGATATGAAGCTGACATGGTTTACCGTAAGGTGCAGCACTGTCTTTGTTGGATTGAGCAAATCCAGGAACACTTCTGTGGCATTGAACGGAAGCCTTCGGAATTCGAGCCAGACACGCAGCGTTTTGACATGGCACACTTCAAGATTTATTGAATAATCGATTTCGTCTAATGCCATTACCTTTCTTCCGTGGTGTGATGTAATTGTGGAGATAAATTGAGAACTTTAGAAGTATCAGAACGTACAGGGATGCATATTTGAGATCTGGTGTAAGAGTCTGCACAACAGCTTACTCCATCTTTCACGGTAGCGCCTAATGGTTGCGTTTAGACTTCCAACATAACGTTAAAGTCAACTGGGTTGCCTTTCTGTCTGGCGTTCGTGAGAATACACGGCCTACGTGCAGCGACGTCTGGGAGTATGTTACGGTGGTGCAGTGACGTAATGCTGTGCTTCACAGGAACATTGTTATGAAATAAAACTTATTAGTATAAAATATAAAAAAAGTTCATAAGGCAAAACTGAAGCGCACAGAAATGTGTTTACCAGTTTTAGTGAATGGTGACGATTTTGCCTGTGGCTCCCACAGATTAAACACTGAACGTTTTGTGTAATTCGAATGCCCGTTAAGACTGTAACACTCATAGTTAGTTGTAGTAGTTAGCACTGCCGTTTTACAATTGGAAAGTTCAGAATTTGTTGGCGGTTCCATGGCTTAGGCGGCTGGTCGCCGGCTTCTCAACTCAAGAGGCCCGTATTCGATCCCAGGTCAGTCCGTGTAGGATTTAGGTTAGAAAAAGTGAAGCTGGGACACGGTTTTCTCACAGTACTTCGGTTTTTCCCTGTCACTATCTTTCCATCAATGCTTCGTACTTATTCGTTCGTCACCGACGCTATATTGTCTTAGCAACTGACAGCGTCTCTGAATAGCACTTGTAATATCTTCCCGGATGCCGGCTATCGCAGAAGAGAATTCGGGGTTTTCCTCTGATTCTGAGGGAAATTTTGGGCTAATCTATTAAATTGGCCACCTTTTCTTCTGTATTTATCCGTACCTGCCATTCATATCGGTCTCTCATTTGATAGTGTATAATTCACAAGTTAACAAAGCGTCGCTAAGTAAATTTAACGTATATCTGTAATTAACGTACGTAGTATTGGTGCGGAAATTTATGCCTTATTTAACTCTTATACTTTTATAAAAAAGAGTTATGTTGGGGATAGTTAATATGTATTCAGAAGTAAGATTGAATACAAAATGTTGATTGAAAATACTCGAAACATCACGCGAAAGACTGAAGCTAATGGGAGAATTATGCAGAAATAGCCTGTGGGAACCGAACTACTGTAAATCGCTTCAGGGTAAGGTTCGCTTACGGGCTTTTCTGATGACAGTTACGAGTGTGCAGTTTCAATAGGACAGGAAGTGTATCAAGTTGGTTTCTGCTTTAGGTAATTATATCAGCCGGAGCCGCGGCTTATTCTTTTTCCACCCTGAAGACAGAGGCGGTAGGGTTTTTCGAAACATTGGCATCCAACTGCCGAAGTGTACGGCGTCATGTCCAGAAACGTGTAGTCGTGATATTCACCGCTGTGACAATCTGAATTCTCATACTTATGTAGTTCATCAGCTGATTGTTTATTTGAGTAGTCACTTAGGTAGTTGAGTAGTAAGTTCTTGTAATTAATCAGCTTTATTAATTTCTTAGTTACACAGACGTAGGATACAGAGTGGTGAACTGAAACTTTTTGTCTGCACGGCAAAAAAAAAGTTTCCCTTCTGCTGTGACAAATGTCTTGTTGGAAGATTTCACAGTACAAGGTGGATAGAGAAGTCTTTTTAGTTTTTTATGATTTTTTTAGATACATGACTACGTGAAAACAACAGACTTGGCATTAATACTGTGTGTAATGTGTCATTATTTTATCCGTCAGCTTACATAAAATTTCAAGCCTCAGCGGTTGGTTTAAATTTCTGTTATCTAAGAAGCGTAGTATGCTCACGAATGTGGATGTTCTCCAGTTAGGCTATTTCGATT
Organism: Reticulitermes speratus; assembly: GCA_021186555.1. NCBI lineage: Eukaryota > Metazoa > Arthropoda > Insecta > Blattodea > Rhinotermitidae > Reticulitermes > Reticulitermes speratus. The sequence goes on along the minus strand of JAJKFL010000013.1, from coordinate 27,851,679 downwards.
TCTGAACGGAAAGAATTCTAACAGAATGCAAATATTTCCCTCTTTCAGGCAAAGAATGTATGCATCGTTTCTTATTTCCCAACATCTTTACTGATGTTAGCGTGAACACGTTAGTATTTCTTCGCTTGTGACATATTGTGGCAGTTGAAACATGTAGAGTATTCTGACTCGGATGACACAGTTACCAGAAGTGTTACCTTCCAGTTTATATCCCTCACTGGTTTTTAAGTTAAATTGTTGCATATACAAATGTATTTTGATAGAGATAAGCAGTATTAAAGATATTGCACTGCAGTAATAAATGACATAGGTAGCATGAGGTATTACACTGCATGGAAGAACTATTTTCCCCTTGTGCTCCATTAAATACACCAATTAGAAAAAAATCCAGACGAGTTTTTGTCTTTAAAAGTGTATATTTTGTGCCATACACATATTTTTAGTAATATGAACCACATTTGGTAAATTAAAGTTTGATATAAGATGTGTGTAAAGGGTAAGTTTTACTACACTAACACGGAGAAGAACGAATTTTGGCCAACAAATTTTACTGTTTATCTCCGGTAGAGAATTTTGTTGAAACCGTTGAGTAGTTCTGAAGAAGAAGCTTGCAGAGCGACAGATATGACCGCCCCATCGTGCATTAATTTCATATCCCTCATGAAAATAATGTAAGAAGTGAATAAAGGGGAACCAGCGTTTGGGAAATTAAGGGAATGTTTATGTTTGAGAAGTCATTAGTATCGATTAGGGATGTTCCGGTCGTGGTTGAGGCTTTCTTCCACTTGACTGAACTTGTGACGATGGAAGCAATGTTACTCTGACCAGGAGCTGAAGTGTTTGGACTTTTGTTTCAACTTACCACAATAGCAAATGCAGTACAGAAGTCCAGTGTTGCAGAAAGTACGTTGAAAGTAAAATACTGCATAGTGTGACGCTTTCCCGCAAGGAGTTGGGGCATGAAACCATGAAATGTTTTGGACTCATGGTACCATAGTACACACAAACAATGAGAGTAGAGCACCTGACGTGCGCTGAATGCGTGTGAGTTTCTTTCAATGGTCCGAGTCTAATTTTACGTTACATTAACATTCCGTCGCATTACTTGAAAATGTTGAAAGCGTTTCGATGTCAGATATTTGTCTAATCAGTATTTTTTTGTGGCGCAGCTGCTCCTAGTGGGTCAGGGCCTCCTTATCATCGAGGCTTCACGATCACAGTCTAATCAGTATAGGCCTATAAATAGGATATATGGCATAAAACAGCTTGTCACTCGATGTTAAAATAAAAGGACACGTGGGGAACTGAATATACAGGTGCAGGGCTGAGAACATGGAGTAGGCCCACAGGTGAGAAAGTCTACATAGAGCCTAGTACCGCAAAGATCCAGCTACACTCGCTCGCTTAACTATATCAATCCCTTTTGAAATGTTACCCAACTTACCCATACACCCACAATGTATGTAATCGTATTGAGAACCAATGTGGTTAGTAATTTAGTGAAAGTGGGTATGCCGATCCTGGGGATTGCGGTGTAATTAGGACATAGGCTTTGACTTTTTTAGAGGGTAGAGTGCTTTGATATCGCGTATTAATCCCACCAGTGCTTATTCGCCTTTATCTGTGATGTAATGATGGAAGAGAGGAGAAAGTCATAAAAGCTTTCAGTCGTGCGGTCAAGTTTGTTCCATCCGGCTGTGTTTTGATTCGCCTGCAGACTGATACATCACTGCTTGTTGCGGTCAGTTTGTTCCAACCGGCTGTGTTTTGATTCGCCTGCAGACTGATACAGCACGGCTTGTTGAGGTCAGTTTGTTCCAACCGGCTGTGTTTTGATTCGCCTGCAGATTGATATAGCACGGCTTGTTGCGGTCAGTTTGTTCCAACCGGCTGTGTTTTGATTCGCCTGCAGACATACAGCACGGCTTGTTGCGGTCAGTTTGTTCCATCCGGCTGTGTTTTGATTCGCCTGCAGACTGATACAGCACGGCTTGTTGCGGTTAGTTTGTTCCATCCGGCTGTGTTTTGATTCGCCTGCAGACTGATACAGCACGGCTTGTTGCGGTCAGTATGTTCCAACCGGCTGTGTTTTGATTCGCCTGCAGACTGATACATCACTGATTGTTGCGGTCAGTTTGTTCCATCCGACTGTATTTTTGTTCGGCATATCACGTCGCGTGAAGAGAGAGTGTCACGCGCTAACTCGCTAACATCCATCGCGTGCCCAAAGCGTCAAGTGTTTCGAGAGGAATGTCAGACTGTATCTGGTTAATGCTCCAGGAACATGTTCGAATAAAATAAAAGGGTATTTTTATGTTGTGATAAATATATACAAGTGTGCTGCCATCTGTCTGAAAGTGCCCATTGCAGTTCAAGTTACGACTCCCGGCAACTGCACATATTACATTGTACATACGCGTGTTTACTGCGCGGTACAAACTAATTCTTTAAGTATAATTAAGGCTAATTTTCGTTTTTAAAAGGTTAACAGGTATTGTAGTATAGAGACTGCGTGTGACATCATTGTCGACAGCTTTGTGGTGCGTAGAAAGACAGGTGTGCGTGTACGTTGCGTGAATTTGGGATGACACATTTGTAAAACGACATTCCTTGTCAGCTGCAGAACTGGAAGTTATGACACAGCTCGGGAGATACATCTTCACAAAATCCAGCAGGCTGTTCAAGCCAATACTGAGAACACCTAGAATATCTGATAGTGTTCGTGAGTTGCAGGAAACAAATTAATAATAGGAACATGGAATGTTAAATTCAAAATGTCAAAAACTGGAGAAACTCATCCAGGATAGGAAGAAATGGAAGGATATAGTTGAGAAGGCCAAAACCTGCAAAGGATGAGGTTGTCGTGCCTGTATAAGAAGAAGAAGAGAAGTTCGTGATTTGCCCGGTTCGAACTTCCGTTGATATGAATAAAAGACACGGATGGAATTGACATGAATAAAATAAGAGGCAAGTATCAGTTATGATGGTCAGTATATGTAGACAATTCAGTACAGGTTTTTTGCGAGTGATCCGTACAAAAGGAAGAAGAAAAATAAGAAAAATACGTCAACGGATTTGATGGAGTCAGCAGCTGTTCATCTGTGAATGAAGTGTCGTGTGATTTTGTCCACTCTCTCCAGACACATGAGGGAATAGTAGCCTGAGGTGAGTTCTAACCTCTTTCTTGCAAACCCTCCCGTTCCTACCATTCACGACAACATCCACATCATATTTGACGCTGTATAGATGTAACTTGTGCAGCTGAAGTAGCAGTAAACTTGTTGTGTGGTGTGTGCGTAAGAGTTCACGGAAGTACTGTTCTCACCACCCAACAGGCAACTTACTCCGATAAACAGGATATCAAAACAGCATAGATTGTTCAACGTTAATACAATTTTTAACAACCAACAACCACAATTTTTAACTTTTTAATTTTTATTTGTTTTAAACAGTGTATCTCAACAATTGTAAAGAACTCATGTAAATAATTGTGACAGTTGGTGTGACTAAGTGTGCGATTTTAGATAGCGTGTCCCTGAAGATGAACCCAGGTTAGGGGTTCGAAACATGTAGGACGGTGAAAGTGCACAAATAGTGTGATTAAATTGTACATGTGTCGGACTTTAAATATTCATGGAAGTGGTTGCACATAGCCATCCACAATTAAAATATACGCTTTAAAATTAATTTTAGTATGAATTATCGGTCATTACTAAATACAGTTTTATCGGTTTTAACTGATCAGCATTACAATCATCACGGTTTCAATTCTTTCCTTCCCAGACTTTATAATGAAGTCTTCCTAAATCTAGCTTCCGCTTATGCATGCCTATACGAGTACGCCAGTATTTTCTCGTCTGTATGTGTGATTTGAATAGTGTATCGTGACTTCAGTATGGTTAATCAACTAACGACCTGCATTCTGTATTTCCGTGTACTGTATTATTAACTAGTAAGTTGTGGAGCAGTCACGAGGTGCTTGTGCTTCGGTCGGCATTGCAGCGCCGTACTTTGCCCGTGCCGTCTGTCAAGCTGTCTAATTCATGGAGTGAATATGCAGTGAACATGTGATTTTATGCTGTCCCTCTAGGGCTGTAATATACGTGAACGGTTCCATTGTAGGATTATTTCTGGATGTCATAACCGCGGACGGGAATTGCCGAAACTTTCCGTTGAAATGTCAGCGGACACCGTGTCGTTACATATGTGATACAGTTCGGTAGTCGTTCTTTCTTAAGTACAATCAAGCAAGTGACTCCTGCTTTGTAAAGAGAGCGGTAAAAGTTTTAAAACCAGTGACCTAGTGGGACGGGGGAAGTTGAATTGCTGATCGTCAGCGTCTGCGCTTTCCCACTTGTTTGTGCAAAGAATGGACTCTTCAACTTCAGAGCTAGAATTTCTACTTTCAGAGCACGCTGTCAGCATATTGTAGATGTTGCTGGTGCGATATGTTCTTGACCGACTGACACACACACATCACGAACTGAAAGATCTGCCAGCTACGAGAACGGTTGCGGAGAGAGCCACGTGCTTTTATTGCCTCTTTGTTCAGTTTGCTTTGGCAAATAAAGTAAAAATACAATTTTTTGTATTGTAAATTTTAATAAAGTTTTATTGTAATTAATAAGATTCGTAGTCCTTTCTTAGCAGGCGTGATGGCGTGACTGGTTCGAAAATCGGATGACGATAACTACGGAACTTAATATTTTCGTGAATTGTTTTTGGCACGCCTGTACATGCAATCAGTAACACAAGGTCACGTTTTTATATTATCTTCACCGTGCATTTTTTAACAACTCACAAATTACATGAAGATGGCCTTGTAAAGGCTGAAACATATGTAGGGGTTAAAGAATAAAAAGTGAAAATATAGTGCATTTTGTTGGTGTGTAATTTGTGACTAGGTCACTTTTCCCCCCCCCCCCCCCCCCCCCCCCCCCCCAAAGTCTACTGTAGTATGTTCGATATCTCTGAATAAACCTCTATCCGTAGAAGTGCAGTTTTAATTCCTACATTGCTTGGTCAAAGCGCTGTAAAATTCACCTCAAATGTTTTTTCGGTAGTCCATATAAAAATACTCAAGTATGTCTTGTGCTGTCAGGTGTAGGTATTTTTGTAAAAATCCAAATTTTCGACGCGGGCGGTGCGGGCGCCTGCATAAGGTCAAAATTTGAGAAACCTGACACTTGTAGAGTTAAACCATTTTTTACTGCTTTTTGACTCGTCGTCCTGCTGTAGACATGAGAAGTGTGGTCGCAAGTATACTGCCACCGTATAATACATTTAAAGGAATGGCAAAAGCGGAAAAATGTAGGTTCTTTAATATAGGCGTAGGTTCGTGAGTTAGTAGGTATGTAAGTTTACGTTGGTCTGTGGTGAGGGGCAGAGTACTGTTTCAGCTTCACTACATTAGTGTACATGGGATGGTTTCGAACGCTCACTGGAATAAAGGTCGTGTTTGTAACTCTTTGAGTCCCGAGTTCAATCTCGCGGCACTCCATGTGGGGTTGGTGGTGGAAAAAATGGCACTGAGGACAGAGTGATCGACTGCGTTGGTTTTTTCCGTGTCGTTTATCATTCCACAAATGCTTCTTAGTCATTCATTCATCCGGAGATTGGACAATGGGCTTATTAGAAGTCGGGTTCCACAGAGACAGGGTCACACCCTGCCACGAGAGTCAAACAAAACTGACTAGATAAAGTGAGTCGTTTGAAGGAGTACCCAAGTGTGTGTACTGCAGCTAAATATAATTAGCGTTGGTTATACACTACCTGCCTAGTTATCGCCCAACAGAACGGAACACAGCGTAGACTGGAAGGAACGCTTCAAAATGCACAGCGGCCTCCGCTGCCGGACATGGCATAATCTGTGTGAACAATGTTTAAACTTTTAGACTATCTACAACCTCTTTCTGTCTGTTTTAACGGTTGTTGTGAGAAAATCTATTTTGAATTTATTAAGTCATAGTTTAATTTCAGTATATCTCTGCTTTTGCTACCTACATTCTCTTCCATTTCGTTAATTTATTAGAAACCGCTTTGCGTGCAACACAACGTTTCCACTCCCCCCCCCCCCCCCCCCCCCCCCCCCCCCCCCCGTCTCTACTTAAAATATAAGGACGTAACGTCAGTATATTTTCCAGGGCAAACAACTTTCAATGAGACAGTTATATCGGGATAGCCATTACATCAGGGCACAGTATCCCGTGGCTTTTCGCTTAATGTTGAATTTAAGGATGGCTGAACAGTGTGGGAGCCGCCATTTTTCTTTAGTAATCTGCTTACTTCTCAATTGCTCGTTCATCTTGCAGTCACTGTTTGCTACCAAAAGGCCGTCTTCTTTCAGCACATTGCCAAAGATCCGAGGAGTCTTCTTGTCGTTCCACATTTTTGACGCAAAGAAGCCACTGCGACCACAACGTTCGCTGAATCCCAACGACTGTCTGACTCAAAATTAGGCCTACTTATATCGTTCCACGTGAGCAGCTACACGTGCCAGCTTAGTGATGCTGCCAGTTGCTGACCGATTAGCTAAATATCGGACGTAGTGTAATCCAAGTAGCGAACTACAAATATTTCTTGTGCATCGCATCTGTCTAACTTGAAATTGTCAACATAGAGATTTGCAGCCTCCAGTACCTTCCGTACTGTGTCCGGTTAGTGTCAAAACGATCCGTATTACAAAGGAAAAGGACAGTACAGGGTATACCAGCAATATTGAATTGATTATTCCACTTGAAATATACGACTTTGTCGTCCACCACGACCAGTAGTAGTAGTAGTAAGTTAGTAGTAGTAGTAGTAATGTTATTTCTTTAACTGCATTGGTGCTTGCTCAAAATGCCGATCGGTCGCTGGACAGTAAACGTAACTGAAGAGATTTTCCAGCTGTGCTGCCGTTAACTTGTCTTACTGTGGTGGCAGCCGATGGGCATTTTTACGATGCAAGTAGGTTTTTGTGTCCCTGAGAACAACAAATAGAATCATGTATGAATATCACGAAAATAGCTCTGGCCCCTTTACATCGGCTTTCGCTTCTTTTTTTTTTAATGAACTATTTGCTTGTACGGATTTTACTGCTGCGCATTGTGGCTAAATCTTTGTCATGGTAAAGACAGCATTAACTGGGTTTATTGATGTGCGGTAATCGAATTAGGTCTGCACGTTTACTGGTTGCACTCGGCCAGCTATCTGCAGCGTGCAGGGGTTTGCCTCTCATCTCTTGACACCAGCATTTCACATTATAACTTGAGAGGTCTGTGGCTCTTTGTTTGCGCTGAGTGAACATCACTGTACGCTTAGGTGTGGGCTGATTTAATGATTAATCTTCCAACTGCCCACTGCCGGAGTTTCGTTACAGTCTTTGCCAATTTTTAAGTCTGGTCTTATGAAATACAAGCGAAGGAAAACGACAGCATAAGATCTGCCGAAACTCCAACATCGTGTAGTCAATACTGTGTCCATTCTCGGCGTGTTTCCAAGAAGGAACTGCATGAAATCTTAATCGAATTTGAGTGAACTTGAGAGGCGTAAATGCCAGTTCACAGAATAGATTTCTCGAAGATAGAAACATCTTAATCTGAGAATGGAATGTAGGTCAAATAAGACGTGACGAAACTTGATGCTCAGAGCACAGCAAGAAGTTAATAACAGGAATGCAAAGTGTGTAATCTGGTTTGGAGTGCACGTACGTGTGATACGTTAACTGTTAACCCTTTAAAGACTGAGAATGACCTGAATTGTTTTTGAAGTTTCAGTCCGTACCGCTCAGTAAACACTCTCCTTCTCGGTTATAAAAACCAATCAGTTAATTTCGTGTAGAGAAATAATAGCTGCTTGTTCTGAGACCCATACTAAACACACAAATTCACTGTGTGGGCAGAACGTAGAATTTCTGCATGCTAAACCTTGAGGTACATAAAGCAACCACTAGGCTTTAAAGGGTTAAAGTTTGTTAAGAGGCTCAGTATTTTGTTTATTTATGGAGTCCATGTAATTTTTCGAATAAACAGCGATTTTTGCATTACACAGCATTGACTGGTTGGCCATTGTAACGGAGACGAAATGTGCTTCCCGTGAGACAGGAACTGATTTCTTTACTGTTACAGTCCGCGTGTCTGTATGCTTATTTATTGCAAGTAATACCTTATGTTTGGAGTGTGTGTGTGGGGGAGAGAGAGAGAGAGAGAGAGAGAGAGAGAGAGAGAGAGAGAGAGAGAGAGAGAGAGAGAGAGAGGGAGAGTATAAAAGGTTCAGACAGTGGGCCGACAGTGCTGGGAATATCTGTTGCTTGAACTGATAATCGAGCAGCAGGTGTAAAATGATATATTTGATAAAGAGACGGGCGCCAAAATAAGACTGTGGACGAGACGTGACAGAAAAAAAAAGCGAGAACACAGACGGAAAGAAATTACGTTTGAAAAATTAAGTTGGTTAAGGGCGGATGGCGAGGAGAAAGAGGTTCCACGGGGACAGGAGAGCGCATGTCAAGAAATCGAAACGTAGTCGATATAGCAGCGATACAAAAATGTCACCCCCACAACTCGGAAATGGCGACGAGCCTCACAGGAAATCAATCTGAAACACAACCAGTTTGTGGCCACTGAAAGAAACCGTGTTGAATATGGTTGTGACTGTGCACCGACGCATTGCGACTCCCTCTTTGCTACGATCTTAAAGACTTAAATATACTTAGTGACAACGAAAAGGTTTGATTATTCATATGCATTTACTACACTGCGTTGAGTGAATGTAATATAGTATATATATTCTCTTCTGCTGAAATAGCGTTGCCGTATAATCTGCAAATCCATCAGTAAATCTGTACTCATGAATAGCTTTGGCATTAACAGGTAATTCCTGTCTGGAGTACGTCTACAGTAGGTATGTGAATTTCTGTAATAATGTACAGGGTTCTGTTGATTTCTCAACCGATCCAAGAAATTGAATTCCAAATAAGCTGCAGTGTGTAGCCAAATCAACTTTCAGACGTCTTGCATGGATACAGTACTGAATTAAAGGTAAAAGGTTAAATTGCTCCCCGTGCGTAATCATATGCCACATCTTTAAGACATACAGGATAGTGGAAGCATAGCTCTTAGCATTCATAACCTCAACACTAGATGGCGTGCTCAGCTACATGCCTCTTCGTCTTTAGTCCTGGGAAAATAGTCCCAGGTGCTGGGTGGGCCCAAAGGTGGTCAAGGCATACAACTGCCGCCGGGAATGGTCGTTTATTGAGCTGTATAAATGTTTTGTATTTGTAGTTTATTTAACGACGCTGTCAGTAAGTCGACTGTGTAACACTGAATGCTTTAATAGAATTCATCCCTTTGTGTCTTCGAAATAATCAAAACAACATCATATCATCAGTTAACACAGCAAAGGCTGCATGTTTCGGATTAGGTTGACTAGTGCGAGAGGAAAAGTACACACGCCGACCTATAAGACCACGACGTTTAAGGCCAGTTGCTTCTTAAATGGATACGTTAAAAATATAACTCTAAATTGAGAGCATCAAGAAACTAACAACGTACATAGAATAATTTTATGTAAAAATAACTTTTGTCCAAAAACACGGCTGCTAGAATAATTATTATAATATCTAGAGTCTAATTACACATGCTGAAATTATAATATGAACATAACACAAGGAAAGGTAAACAACTTTGGCCTATACATCCTCGGCCCAGCAGTAGAAAAATAAAACTATTCTATTCACTTCTTGTGTCAACAAAATCTTACTGCGTTGGCGTACTTGGACTTTCAAGACAACCGAATAAAAAAATGCAACTAGAATATATGCTAAAAATATAAATTTTAATAAAAGCTTTTTAATTTGAATCTTATTTCTATCTACTATTGGCTAACTTGCCTATTACAGTTGTATTGTAATACTAATATTGTGATGTTGCATCCCGCAAAAACACGAAAAAAAAAAGAGATCATACTGTAGTAATATGCAATTTGTCTGTATTTAGCCTGATGTTGGATTATTTGAACCGAAACATGTAGCGTTTTTTGAGAATATATAATTGTGTTAGCCTGATGATATGATGATGTTTTAAACACTGAATGACTGGTGAGTGATGAATCGGAAACTATGTGGAAGAAAGCTGTCGTGGCCTGATTTTTGTGATGCTGTGTCGGCATTTGCCTGGAGGGACTGAGAGAGCCGCACAAAAGTAAATGTGAAGTGCCATAGCAGTGCTGTCATATAGAGCGTGTTCTGTCCTTTAATGGGTAAACTTGAACTAGCACTTCGCACAGTGACACTGTCACGCATTTCGCTGCTGGGCTGGCAATGTAACAGCTTGTCATTCTGTTCATTAGTGTCGGCGTACTGCTCGTATCACAATTCTGTCAAAATATCCCAGCGTGCACACAGCGCCACGCCTACAGTTTAATATCGAACATGAGCCACAGTAAAAAAGTTTAATCCATCCATCATTATTTGTGCCTACGTGTCGTCTACATTAGACTGTGTCCCGCCCACTACCACCAGCCCCGAACCCACATGTCAGAAAAGAATAAACTGGTAAAAGCTCATAAACAAACGTCCTGTTACCCTTTGGTTTGCTTGTGTTTGAACTGGGCAGTTGTAATCTAGCGGCTGTATTGATTTATGAAATTCTGTGTTCAGGCGAGTGGTTTTTGTAACCAAAATGTGTCGCGTTTAAAGCGTCACGACCACAAGTATAAAATGTGATTTCGGTTTCTCTTAACCTTCTTGGTAATTTGTAGTCCCCTGGTACGTGTTACTGATGGTGGCACTGTTAGATTGGCCTCAGACTTCCATGCCCTCTTCCGAGGATATGTGCTGTCGCACTGACTCTTACCAGATTTCATCCTACAAGACAGCAATGTAATTTGCTGTTGGCGTTGTAGTTTCCAGTTTTCCCGCACATTCTCTTCCTTCTGTCATTTATTTAATTTCTTACTGTCTTTCGTTTTATTTCGCTAGACATCTCGCCGTAGCCAACGAACGTCAAATAGAGGCAACAAATTATATTTCTGAGACCATTTGCTGGGCACATATTAATATGCACAAATACAGTCACAGCTCATGTGTTTGTAATGTAACAAAAATATAATTGTGTGTGAACACAAAACAAGGATGACAAAGTAATAATTATACACCAAACCATATTTTACTCTTCAAACCAACAAGTATGAGTGTTTTTTTTTGGCTTACATTTAATTCTGAGGCATTATTGTTATTGTTTTATAATATTTTCTGAGGCACGGATACGATTCGTTTTTACATGAACGCACCCTCTCATTTCGTTTTCAGCTTGAAAGTGAAAATTTAATTCGAATTTGAATGATCACTTACTAAGAACTGCTTGAAATTCAGAGGCTGTCACGACTTGTAGTTGCAGACCAATATATATTTGGTTTTCTTAGTGCGATTTTGAAAGAAGGGTTGGTTGCCGAAGATATTCCAAAAAAGTTGGTCTTCATAAAGTAAATTTAAGACGTTGCATCCCTAGTACGGGAGCCGGGATAGCGTAGTCGGTATAGCGCCTGAGTACGAGCTGGATGGTCCGGGGTTCGAATCTTGGTAGGGGCAAGAGATTATTACCTTCTCCAAAACGTCCATACTGGCTCTGGGGCCCACTCAGCCTCCTATTCAGTGGGTACCGGGCATCTTTCCCGATGGCGTGAAGTTAACCATTCATCTTTGTCTAGTACCGAGGCTCAGAATGAGTGGAGCTATGCTTCTTCTTGCCCTATATGCCTTCATGGTGTGGACAGGGAAAATAGCTTACCTTGTATTTTACTACTGGCGTTTAAACCAATCTTTCTTTCCTACAGGCCAACATATCTTTGGTATTATCAGCGAACAGAAACTTTCGCCATTTCTTGACATTTCAGGCCAACCCTGTGCAGCATTTCGAGTATTAAGAACTTATATGGTCTCATTTTTCGCTTTCACACTGGTGAAAGACATTCTTGAGTAGCCTAATCACCTTACCATGAATGCAGGTTTGGAGGTAAAAATATTATCCCCTACACAAGATTACTTCTGTTTCTCGTTGCAAGCCACGAAGGCGTGTGGGGGAGTGAAAGTATAGGTTCATTCATTATTAGCCTCGGCAATAGGTGAGACATGTCAGAGTCACGGCCTCGTTGCTTTACTCCTGGAGAAAGGGCCAGCCGATACCCATTGAATAGGGGGCTGGATGGACAGATGGACCCCAGAGTCGTTTTGGAGGCTTTGGATAAGAGAAAAATATCTTTCCCCCGCTGGGAATCTAGCAACATTTTCTCTGTCTGGCTGTAGCCTAGTCGTTATACTGAGTATGCTTGGCTCCAAGCTCTCCTCTGCACCCAGCGGCTATGACTCGAAATGCCTCCTCCCTCCATCGCCCGCCTATCCCGTCCCAGATGTGCGAGTGAAGAGCGATGTCTCGCCAAGAAAAGTGCAACAAAAATGTGCATCTAGTCTACTTCCGGAATGACCCTGTCATTAGATTCTCGGTACCTGCTGTTCTGTTACGTTCCCTTAAGGAATGTCCCTGTCATTAGATTCTCGGTACCTGCTGTTCTGTTACGTTCCCTTAAGGAATGTCCCTGTCATTAGATTCTCGGTACCTGCTGTTCTGTTACGTTCCCTTAAAGAATATCCCTGTCATTAGATTCTCGGTACCTGCTGTTCTGTTACGTTCCCTTAAGGAATGTCTCTGTCATTAGACTCTCGGTACCTGCTGCTCGTTACGTTCCCTTAAGGAATGACCCTGTCATTAGATTCTCGGTACCTGCTGCTCGTTAGGTTCCCTTTCTTCCTCAGAGAAAAGTTCTGCGATGGAAACATGACAGCCATGTGCTCATGCTTCCTAAAATCACTACCGCATTCTAAATCGAAGACCAAGGCTATAAGGATGTAGGACTGTGAATGAAACAGACGTAAAGGTCGGTACTTACTTCATAATTAATCGACACTTGCTGCTATCGCAAATTCATCGGCACAAGTACAAATTAAATTCAGTTACCGGTCTTTCATTCCGTTTAAGGAGCCCTCAGTAAACGTTGCCAGAGGTACTGTGTCCAGTATTTGCTGTCTACAACTACAACACATCAGCTCTCGATGTTGTTTTACTGCCTCGTTTACGCGAGGGAGCTTAATGTCTATAATAACAGGCATGCCTTCATTGCTGCTGAAGGATCAAAGGGCGTACTAGAGTGTATTGAAATGCTGTGAACATGAATCCATAATCATGATTAGAAGGCTTCTTCTACTAAAGCCCACCTCATTTAGCGTTACCATCGCTACATTCAGTTTAATATCCTCTTAAACATTTTCTATAGACAATAAACCTTGCCTCTACTAACAGCATAAAAAATTTCCCGTTTTCGCACTATAACTGTATAAGAAGGAAATCATTTTACTTCTTTTAAAGAAATACAACGGACTCTTCCTTAAGCAACGACCCACTTAATTGGCTGGCCGGCGAAACGGCTTTTAGTCTAACCAAAATTAATTTGACATTATTTAATAACGTATTTAATAACTTAGGTGACATTATTATCGCAGTCATTCAAATTATTATATTATTATTATTATTATTATTATTATTATTATATGTAACTGGAATTGACATATCATTGTTTTGTCTTATAAATACCAGTAATGTTTTCAGTAAACGCGCATTTTCATTATATTATACTTATATATACTCTTGTTTCTCCGGATTAAGCAGTTTTCCGATTAACTGCTCTGCCACTCCGACCTGTTTACGCCAATTTTCGGTCATCAGATACTCCATCATAAAGAACGAAAGAGGAACAGGGCAGATGTGTCTTATAAAGCCTAATTATTACTGCATAAAAATGTTGACGTATAATATAAAAATTAACTTCTTTATGAATTATTAAAGACTAAGAGACTATAATAAGACAGTTAAAGAGCTATGCAGGAAGACGTGTGAATTAAATGCAGGTTATTCGTGATGTATCTACCATCCGAGAATGTGCCGTCTGAACGGCTGTCTGCTGCCCGTGTCTCAGACATGTGGCTGTAGGGTCCAAAATCGTGTTTTCTTTCTTGTAATTGAACGCCGTAAGAGATGCAGAGGAATAAAAAGTAGAGCACAGAAGGGAACGAAAAGTGGGAGGTTTATAGTTGTGAAATGGGGTTTCTTCCCCCCTTCCCACTTCTGATACTAGTTAATAAATACTGAGCAGTACTGGCCTGGTTATAACGCTTTCTTTTGCCATGATCAGATCAATTAACGCATAGAGATACAAACAATAGTCACTGTTCTGTGTGAGGATGAAATTCAAAGCAATGAAGCTGAAATCCCCTTGTAGAACCAGGCCATTGAAAGGGTTACAGGATTATCGGTCACTTCCCTTGGAAGGTATGTGTTCATATACGGTCCGGCTATCACAGCCCTCTACAGACTGAAGAACGAATGGGGAGGCTGGGAAATAGGGAAGCAGACTCCGGCCCTAAACAAATTGAACTCTTTATTTTCCCCTCAATATGGAACAGGATGCTAAGTAGAATGTTTGCGCCTAAGGAGCGAAGTATCGTGAGTCCTGCGAAGAGGAGTTCTCATACTCTGCACGCTGCACTGTATATTATTGCGTCGATACAATAAAGGATCACGCATGAGTGATGAGAAACTAGCATGGAATGTTAGCTGGTAATTTAAATGTTTTACCACCATCTGCTAGACATATATTAAGGGAAGTAGAATGTGAGAGTGTGCACTCGGTTCATGTGGGTTCAGGATAGGGACTGACTGTCTGGCCTAACCACCGCGTACTGGTACAAAAAAGAGGCGAAAGTAATTACGTAATAATGAATTGAGTAACTTCAGTTGCATTTTTATTCATCTCATCTAGTCCTAACTGAAACAGCATCATCAAATAATGTGATGATCAGTCAGTCGAATATATCGATGTTTTAGTGCCATGTCTGTTAGGGACAGAGAAGGGGCGCACAGTTACATGTCAGGATTACTTGGTAAATTTCAGAAAAGGAAATAATCGTCTGCCTCTTCGAAGCTCGGTAAATCTGTCTTCCGTTACTGTTCTTAGGTACTTATGGGTATTGTCGTGCAAGACCACTAGTACTTTTTAAGGTGAATGTACATTAAGATGTTATATGGGTTACAACACTGGATACAAATATTTTACCTCGTATGTCCTATAAAAACCCGAATTTGTCTTGTGGACTGTAAGAAACTGACACTGCGTCTGCCACTTTAAAGATAGCATAGATTGAAGGTGTTTGAGAACAAGATGCTGACGTGAATATTTGTATGTGACAGAGAGGAAGTAACTGGAAGATGTAGGAAAATACACAGCAAGGAGTTACGTGATGTGTACTCTCGTAATGGCCATTAAACCAATGAGCACGTTAGATCAGTGGTATGGCGTCTCACTTGCATTCGGTCCTGCCGAACAAGAGCGAACAAGTGCGAAAAGCCTCAGTCAAACTTCCAAGCCCTGGGTAAGATTCGAACCCGCGATCTTACCTCTGTTGTCATAAAACCAACTGATCTTGTCTGTATGGCCACTGAGCTTGGCACTAAAAGTGTACCGCTTATGAGGAAATTGTTTTGCCTTAGCCGCGTTATGGTTGGCTCGTAGGTTATTTAACATCGCTGTATCATCTGTAGTGTTTATTTGGTGTCGATTAATGATGTGCTGTGAAGTAGCAAGGAATGGAAAAATATCGTTGCCTTGACTGACGAAACATAATGACCATGAGTCAGAAAGTTAGTTCTCTTGCCGAGATATAAACCAGGTGCTTTCCGAATACAAGACAGCCGCGAAACCTCTTGAGCTAGCGTGCTCAGTTTTCTTATGCATATTCTCCCTTTGAAATTTCATGTGACAGGTGAAGTGCCTTTAAAACTGTGTAGTGTCAGGGTTGCTGAAAGGTGGTCGTTGTGCGATGTTGCGTATCTAAACCAACGGAGAATCGGACCTTCATGTAAATTTGAGGGAGGACTTGAGTACTGTTAATTACTTTCATTCCTTTGGGGACTAAAGTTTGCTGATACATTTCTGACATGGACTTAACATCAGAAAGTGTATCCATAACAAACTCAAGATTCACATTGCGCACAAACGTTAAAGTAGTATAACTTTTTTAGGCAGTGACTGGCATAACGACAGTAAGGCCTATACAAATTATTGCTGTCAGTTTTAAAAAGCAGTGAGAACATTTAACAAAGCAGCATTTATATTATCGTGGTGTTGTGCTGAGGTTGCAGTTTGCACACGTCATTACTTTTTATATGGAGTGTGAACCAATTTTGTTTCATGATTTAAATTCATATTGTCGCTTTCTTCAGGCCCATGTCAACTATTATAACTCGTTTGGTCTGATGTACTATTATGATATAATATGAGGCCAAACAGTATTTTATAAACTGTAATTTCAAAAACAGTGACTGCACTAAACAAATGCAACGATCTGTACAAATGTAAAGAACAGTGGTACATACCTTCCGGAAGTGATCCTCGTATTTGCTCTCTTGTCGTTATACTTCACTAACAGAATTAACATAATTCCATTTTATTACCACCACAATAAAACTCAACTTTGTTGCATCTGTACTGTATGTTTCGACACAATCGGATCATCCTCAGGGACATTCTGCTGAGACTATAGAAATTGATTAATTTGACTTCCGACAGCGAATTTACTGACCAGAATTGTATACATTGGTGAATATGTGGATAGTAGGGTAGACATAGGACCGTACAGCATATATCGAGGTCTGCACTAAGTTTCATTTCTTTTTTCCAGTAGGATTCGGCTGTGTATAGCCACGCGCTATCCCAGAAGAGGAAACCGTTATGTAGATTCCATTTTGCTGTATGGTTCGATCCTGTGGCGATCCACAGAGGAGCCTCGATACTATGGTCATCCACACATGAGCCCAGTATTTTGATTTATAGGCAGGTAAATTTCATTTTACTGTATGATTCAATCCTAGGGCTATCCACACAGGAGCCTCGATCCTAGGGCCATCCACACATGAGCCCAGTATTTTAATTTATAGGCAGGTTAAATTTCATTTTGCGGTATGATTCGATCCTAGGGCCATCCACAAAGGAGTCTAGTATTTTAATTTATAGGTAGGCTAAATTTATTTCATTTTACTGTATGTTTCGATCCTGTGGTCATCTACGCTTGAGGCTAGCATCTAAGCCCTGAACCAGAATGCATTTCACTGTTGCATAACAAATCTATTTTCGTAACTACAGCTTTAACAACTTGGGATTTTTAGAGCTGGAAGATTATGCAACAGAAAAGTGGGCTTTTTGCATACTGTCCCGAGCTCCTGTTCCTTCCATTGCTTGAATTAAATGTACACGTTCCGTTTCAGTGGCCTGTTCCCGTGGAAGCGGCAAGGAACCGCCGGGAGTCCTTGTCCGAGCCCAAGTGCAGGGTTAAGGCCTCCCACGCCAGAAGGGGCCCGTACCGCTCCTGCAACGGTGAGTCTGTTTACTTTGGTGTTAATTGTCCGGGTGCTAAGAGCTGCAAATTGTGAATGAGAAAATGCAGTTATTCAGACATTCTAATTGCGAATCGCGTACTTGTGTATACTGAAAATGTAAACCTACATATTGAAAGAAATCTTTCCTGGGGGTAAAACGACCGAGACCCGAAACTCACCATTCCCATGTAGTGCCGAGAATGCGAATGCAGTGATTTGTACCTCCACGCTTCCGTGTTTAGTCCTGACGAGGAGTTTAGGTCTAGAGACAAATTTACAACTGTTACTACTACTACTACTACTACTACTACTACTGACTGACTGCTGCTGCTGCTGCTGCTGATGATTTATTGGCCACTAAACGGTGATGAAGCAACATTCCATTCCACACATTCGTGGAAGTGTGCTGTCGCAAGCGAATTTGGAGGGAGAGATCAGTGCTTGCACGTGACAGTCGATCATGTAAGAGATAGCTGTAAGTCGGTGTCTGGGCTGGTGTGCTCCCCTATGAAATTGCTGGATCCCTTTTTCTTCGCATCGCGTACCTGGACACGCACCAACAGATCGTAATACCACAAGCAGGTGGACGGCTTGACACCGTCAGGGTGGTGCTTCACATCATATTACTTGCACGTGGTACAGTTTTTGAATGAAACATTTCCCGATAGGTGGCTGGGCGGGGGTGGTAAAATTGTGTGGCCCCCCAGATCACCCGATGTACCCTCTTGGATATTGAGTGTGGAGGGTTTATCAACTCCCAGGTGTACAAATTGAACATGTAGGCGTTTGCAGAACGTGTGGAAACTGCTTTGAACAGACACCAGTGGTGCCTTTAATTGTTGGAGTGCTGTAGTTTGTGCCCAAAGCACACGGTCGTTTGGTTGTTGGTTCGTCAGTTTAGGTAATTAGTTAAATAGAAAGTTACGAAAAAATCCACAGATTGGATTAGACATTGCCTGATTGATTCGCGGTAAATAGCAGGAATGTTAAAGATGTTTTGTGCTCACTACCCTGTCACTTATGATGGGTCCCATTGTGGCGTGCGCAGGAGTCGCATTTTGTTTAAGAACTGAGTTACGTGAACGATTTTGGCCTAAGTCTTAAACCCACACCACGAGGGGTCAATTGGAATGTAAAATTTTAAATGACAACGTTTTCGGACCCAGACTATTAGGAATTAATTTACACTTGATTCTTTGTCTCTCCGTCTTTCTACTTCGTCTTTTTCTCATTATTTCTGTTATAAACATTTCCATTTCCTTCATTTTCCCCCATTTCCTTTTTTTTCTCTGTCGTTTTCTTTTTACTCTACTACTACGACTACTACTACTAACTACTTTTACAACTACAACTATCACCACCCCTAAATCTTCTGCTACTGTATTAACAATTACTGTCACCTTTTCCTCCTTGTTCTTGTTCTAGTCACTGTTCATTCTTTCTCCTTTTCCTTCCTCAGCGTCATGACCCACACACTTTTCGTTCAGGAACTAAAGTGACAAATCGTGTCTTTTTCCCACTTTGGAATTTTGTACTGAAGAGAAATCCATTCCCCAAGATAAGGCCGTCTCTGTATCTAAGAACCATGCCATGATGCGTGAATGACGCAGCATTGAAGTCCGCTGCATTGTTAACCTCAGGACGCGTTGGCAAAAGGAAGACTCGGCCGTCCGGCCCGTATGCTGTTCTGCACTAAAACAGTTCTAAAAAAGACTGGGGAGGTGTATTCGGACACGTTCATTGTTGGTAGCCCGTCGATTTGGGCTACATTGCGCATTGTTTAAATGGCGTGGAATCTCAGGTGGGCAATGTTCATCGACGTCTGAATGATCCTTTATTGCAGAAACAATTTGTGTTGTTGATAGAGCTGATCAACAGAAGAGTCTGTTCTCGCCATTGCCCTTTCCTGTCGTACTTCATTAAGTAGGACGATATAATTCGCAGTTCGTGATGAGTTGCGTACACGTATCATGCAGCAGTAGCTTACACTAAAGTAGATCACTCCCTATAAATTTAGTTCGAAATCAGATAAGCGATTTTGGTAGGTAGACGTGCCTTCATTACGCATCCATTTTATGCGCTGACTGCAAAAACATGGAAAGTGATCATGAAGTGGCAGTAACATACGGGATTTCGTTTTAGGAGCAGGAGTAAAGAAATTCTTCTTGGGCTACTTGACCCTTGATGATGGGACCGATAGACTGTCCGAAACGTCAGGAAACGACTACCAACCTACGAGCACATCAACTGGACGCATTCCCGTGACGCGAACGTTTTTCAGCAACGAACTTCATTTTCTTTGCCACAGAAGCTTTTTATATGGCACTCAGACATTTTATTTCATCGGCAGATCTCGCCACTAAATACCGCCGCCCTGATACTAGGGGCTTCCGCGTAAATCTTCTTTGCTCGCAGGTGTCAGGTTTAACCCAGCGATGTTTGTCTTCGTCTTTATGTAGGTCAGGTGTAAACAAGCGACTGAATTTATAATCATCCAGTTCCTGGACTTACGAATGACATTAGGGAAGCTTACGTCATCAAACAGTGAAACATACTGTCTTCGCCGGATATCCCTCTACGACCAAACTCATTTCTACATAAACTGGAGCGTAAATGAGTTAATACAGAAACTTCCACTCTTTATAAATCGCACGTGCGTTTTGTTTCTTTACTTGTTTAGGATTTGTGAAACAGGCTGTTAGCACCTCAGGCTGTATAACGCAGGGGTTCACAAACTCCGGGCAGTAGGTCGCCCGGGCTACTAACTTTTGTACGGTGTTGCCTAATATTTATAGGTCCTCAGTATGGAACCATGTTTCATGCTCGTAGATATTTTGACAATTTGTGCTCTGGAGTAGCGTCTAATGGCAGGATGATTGGTGAGTGTCGAATTGGAAAGGATTTGGAATAAGTCGGTAGTGGCTACCAACAGTGTGATTGGGAACCATGTTCAAATGCTTCTCAGATTGTCTGAGGAAGATGGGGCAATTACGTGAAGTAAATAAAATGAAAATGGACACGATTTCTAAGGCTGATCGGCCTACAGTGTCGCCAGCTGCGCAGGAGTTGTTGACGTAAGTGACGGAACAGTGCAGTGAAGTCCTACAAAGATGCTTTGTCAGTGATTGTGTTTCACCCCCCACGGTCCCGCAAGCTTCTGCTGATGTGGGGCGGTGTGCGACCGGCAGGGATGGAAATTCAGGGGTGACTGGTCACGAAAGTTCTGTTCCAGTTGTTCGAAGAAAGAAAGTTATACAAACCCTTGGCACCCCTGTTAGGAAAAACAGAAACACAGCGACTGAGCTAAGAAGCCTTTCCTCTCTCTCCTCATCGTTTGTAGAGTCAAAACGAAACATCTTTACTCCTGATGTCTTGCCCGCCGACATGGAATATTCTCGTTTGAAGCAACTGAAGTTAAATACACCCACGTGTCATATACAGTCGAACCCGGTTATAACGACATCGGTTTATGCGACACCTCGTCTATAACGTCAGATTTTCTGTGGTACCAATTAATTCCTCACTGTTAACCATAACAATCCAGTCCTCGGTTATAACAACACTTGTATATAACGACACAAAATATTCAGTCCCTTTCATGACTTTATAACCGAGTTCAACTGTACTTAAAACTAAGTTCCTATCCTAAACTTCCTTTCGTGTTTTGGAAAAATAGGATGACTTTAATAACGTAGGAGTGTGGTCAGGTGGCTGTGATGGCCGTTATTCGTAAATTGTTATCCGAATTTGCACAACACTTCTGTAGCATCTGTATTCAGCGTTGTGTATAATACGAAATTCGCATTGCGACTGAAGATGGGTCATAAAGTCTCCCAATAAGAAGCATGGGAGCAAACCAGTGAGTGGTGTAGTGTATAAGTGACCCGACGGGAAGTGAATAGCGATTTGGTTCATATAAAATAGAGGACCCTGTAGATCCGACGTAGAATTTCTTTTTTTTTAATTCTGCCAGCGAAAGTCAGTGATGAATTGATTCAATCTCCGAGCCAGAGAACTTACGTGAATTATATACAGAAATTCGGTTCATACCTCACAGTAAACACGCAGACTTGTCTTTACAAATGCTGACCGATTGATGCTGTGTAGGGAAATAATAATAAATAACCTGGTGGTACATACAGTAACCACTAAACTTTAAAGGGCTAATTATTATTTTATACTCCTAATACGCCAAAGTGATTTATCATTTAAGTTGTGTAATCAACAGTTTAACGAAACATAACATTACTGTGCGCACAAAACTTGACCACTACAGGCAGTTGACAGTGGTGGAACAGTGGTGGGTGGTAGCACATATGACTGCTTTTATAAAGTGTGACTTCTCTGTCACTGGTAGTTGTTCTTGATATGTTATGATTTAAACTGTATTATATATATAAGAGTTACAAGCAAATTTAAATTCCTCTGCATAGCATTGGCAGGGTACAACATGGGAACTGAGTGCTGTGCAATTCTGTAATGGTTTTGTCATTTGCCATTTTCTGGAATGTTGCAACAGGTTGTTTCTCCCATAAATAAATATTTGAATGTAGCATCTATTTAAGAATTGTTTCCCATGCAGACAATGTAAATGTGTATGATTACAGCCAGTGAGAGAACCCACATCAAGTGGACAGGATACGAGCCAATACCGACGGTCTCCAGGGCTGTCCAAGTCAGTCCGGCACACCAAAGTTTCCAACACACCTCTCGATGACGAGATCACCAGCAGATCTGACTGGGACATTAGAAGGTGGGGCAGCCTAGGGTTATATCAGTGGCACATGAACACACGGACCAAAGACTACCACCACAATACCACAGCTAAAGTCTATTGCTCTGCACGTCACCTTCAGAATTAATCCAAACAAATTTGGCTCACATCCATGTTTGCTATGTAACTCCACAAACGTTTTATTCAGCTGTTAAAACGTGGAATTTTAGAATACTCATTCCAGTTTTCAAGCATTTCATGAAAATAGGTATTGTTTGTTTTGTTGTGTAGACATTTTTGAATGTTTGGATTGTTCTCTGAGACGTTGATATGGGTTGGATTCCCGAATGTAGTCCTACTGACATAAACAATTATCTCGGTCATCATATGACTCATGATTGGAGGCTGTTGTGGTTCTCCAGTCACAAAGGTGGGTACTCTGAGAATGCTGCATTTGATTCAGTAGCATATTAGTGTTTGGACATAGTAGTTGCAGGATTATTCCCCGTCACATGGCAAATAAAAGTTGAAACCTCCTACGGCTCCACAGCTTTATAGGGTGTCATGTTAAAGCTCAGAATTCTGTAGGTGATGTTACAATTTCGGGTGATGTGTATTAAATGTTTGCCTGTTCCAAAATCACATTATCACAGGCTGCCTGTGTCTGCTTTCAGTAATATTTTGTGCTGTTGATCGTAACTGACCAATTTTCGTTAAATTAATTGTTCCTTACTAACTTGAAGGAAACAAGGGCGAAACATCGGAACTCAACCCACATTGACACAGCAGAACAAACCTAACACTCGACACTGCCTCATTCAAGGGCTACTCAACCACATTAAAACCACTTAGTATGGGCAAACATTAAAGCATGGATTTAACTGTGGAAGGTATGGAAATACATATTTCAAGTAAATGACATGTGTCCTATTTAACTCTAATTTCGCACGTGGTAAGTCACCTGTGTAACAATTTGGAGTGTTTTAAATAGGATAATGACTGTAAAAGGAGTTTGGACATTGGAAGTTTATATGAAGCAATACTGAACATATTTATTCAGTGTTATGTATATGTATGTGTGTATGTATGACTGTGTGTGGGTGAGTGCTGGCATGAATGCATTTATGTATGTGGGCATGGATTGTGCATACATATGTTTCACTGTACAAAACTATTCAGGACCAAATTAAATGTGTAATGCATCATTTTATTCATGTTCTTACAAAATGGTTATTTCATTTGAAGGAATTGTATAGTACAAGTTCATGAAGTGCAATAAATATGAACTCATTGTTGTGTATTTGGATCCCAGAAGCCAGTTTCATATGCAGTACATTATTTTCACAAAATTATGCTGGTGGTTGGTTAATCTTGCAGCATGCCTTGTTATATTAATTTCCTCCTTTTTCTTTCCAATCATTCCTCTTCATACTGCATGGAGCAAGCAATTTGTTGTGGCAATGGAGAGACAACTGTAAGTGAAATGTAGATTAGGAGGTACTTGAGGGACACTTCTCTGCACATGTTCTTCTTGAACACACACCTTCACAAAACATTGGTTCCCAAGCTAGCTACTCTTTAAAATATATAAAAAATAAACAGTTTCTTTTGTAATTTTTAACATGTAACAGTTCTAAAACCTAATAAAATCTTGGTGACTGTGACTCTACTGTTTGTAAATGACTGGTGATAAATTCCTACCTTGTGTCTAGTACCCCAGGAATATGTACGTATATCCCTAATTAAAGTATCCCTTAACATGGATGCTATCTTCAAAAGTTACAAGAACAATGCTATGTAAATAAACCATTAATATTCAGATGACACTTTAAATAGTAAAGAAATGAGCCTGAATTCTGTGAACAAACATCATATTTTTGTGACATAAATGGTTACTTAAGATTGTGTTAAAGAACACGAGTTTAGTTATTTGTAGCACCCAGTTTCATGAAATTTAACTTCAATGACATGGTGAAGTTTCAGACACAGGAGAGTAACATCTTACAGTCAGTGGTGTAAGTTCTGTGCCTCCTGTCAGGATGTTGTACATGTTTCAAAATGATTGCCAGTTACAGGCTGAAGTGGTTCTACAAAATAATCTGTGCTTTCCCCATCTGTACAGACTTTCTAAATCATGATGTTAAAATATAGTAATAACTCCCAGAAAACTTTTACTTTCATATATTTTCATAATCTTTCATTAATGTCATTCATACATTTGGTAAACAGAGTGATTTATAAATTTAATCTAGAAAGCAATTCACATTTCCGGTGTTGGGCACATTCACATTCCACATCACACCAACTACCCACGCTCTGGACAGGACCTGAACCCAGGACCACAACCATGCTGCATCGTCAGTCAAGGATGTAATTTTATAATGGTAACAGTAAAGATAGTTTAGAGTAATCCTGTATACTAGCAATGTGTATGAATGGAGGTCTACAGTTTCTTTGGGAATAGGTTAGTTGTGAAGGACTGTGCATGCAGGGATTTTCATTATAGAGAGTGGGCTATAACTGTGTATCTTAAAGCCCCTTTATGTCATGCTGTATATTGTGAGCAGATATGCTGAGAATATGCTATTTTATGTGTCTTAAAAGCTTTTATAGTCCACAAGGAACGTATAGCAATAGTGTATATTGTAGACAAATGGAAAGTGGTTTTGGATCTTGCGGATGTCTTTGCTTATTACTGGCTGTAACTGTGAACTTTGTTACTCACAAAAGCTGAACCAAACTACTGACATGAAGGTGAATAATTTTACTTTTAAATGCATGAGGTATCAGCTTCGATTTGCCATGCAGCTAGAATTATTCCTGTGTATCATAGCAGTAAAGAGCTGCTGAATTTTTGACACATTGTAAAGTGACAATAGTACTTGCAGTATTAAGTTGGTTATGTTGGTATTTTAATTATTTTATTAGGCCATGGCCACATGCTGGCTCTGACAAGGAACCAGCAGGATCATCAAGCTACCTGCCATCACAAGCAACACTACCTTTTCTCACTCATCCCAGGCTTGCTGATAACAAAGACTTGTCACAGTCACAACGCAATATCTCAGGTGAAGCAACGGTCACTGATATTTGTGAATATTATTACTGCAGTGGAATTTTCATGTTGTGGTATAAGTCATCAGGCTTTCTTTCTGGATTTTGTATTGTGTGGATGAGACTGAGAACTATTCTGCGCTGTTTTTCATTGCAATGTTTATATCTGTCCTCTGAAAAGCTGCTGCAGTCTCACAGTTGGCTGTTGGTTTCATGTTAGCAACTGACTGTGAGAGAGATACAAAAGAACACGATGATATGTATTGATAAACAACTCGTACACAAATGATAAAATCCAATACTCAAACACCTTTATACAAAAGAACACGTTGCACACTTTACATCTCTTTTAAAACTTTTTTTATGGGTTGTGGATAACCAACATACTTTTTCATAAATAAATTTAGTTGATCTGTGTTGGAAAGAGAATATATCAGTGTTATGTGCAGAGCGATCATGAAGTTATCAGGGTAAAGTAAGCAACACTTTTGGGTAGTGGGGGATGGGGGGAGCACAGATATTGAAGTGAGCCATTGCAAAAAAAAAATCACTTTCAGGCCTACTGATGGCTTTATATGAAATGAAAGTGTTGCAGTTCACCTCATATTAGTGTAACATAAGGGACTTTTGTTCTACAAACACAGGGTTACCATGTGTTTCAGTTGACTGGAAGACATTGCTGGTTTTTGGAGACTTCGTTTGTAGTTTTGTACCAATCTTTCACATTTTCTTATATTTTAGTAAAATTATTAATATACATGCACATGTATTTTGAACATGAAATGAGCAATGGGGACTTCTTTTAAGGTGTTGGCCCAGAATTTGCCAGAGGGCTAAGGAAACCCACATCAATCCTATTCTGGATGGCCAGTGTGGAATCAGGATTTAGACAACCTACCTCCTAAATACACTAAGAATATTGGTCTAGTAGTTATCCTCTGGACTCTTATGTGTATGCAGGAGATTTTGTGTGGTTTTCTTGCAGTTACTCCACACAAATCACAGACAGTAACTTACCTCCACCTTCCAAATCCTTGCATACTCCCCACTCATGAACACCTTTCCAGCCGATTCACTCTTGTAATATAACATCGTATCGTAGTAATTACTTTTCATTTAGAAAAGTGTTTGTCAGTTGGTCAAAGAATCAGTCAGTCAGCCTCTTGATTGTAAGCTGCACCAGTCCACCTGATCTACCACACTGAGAATTATTTTGTTATAATGAAACATAAATATTGTCTGAGTGATATCTATGAAACATGTTTTCATTGTCACTTCTTGTTCATTCATGGATGCTGCATAATACTGAGCGTATTCTACACAGTGACTTTTGTCTGATAACAACATTCTTTATTCTGAAGTCACAGCAGTTTAGCTGGTTTTCAGAGAGTATGGGTCACTGATCAGACACTTCTTATTAATTATTCTGCTAAAAACTTTCTAACCCTATGACATGTATTGACTGTTACCGCTTTCTGCATCAGACTATATGGACCAGGGTGAAGATTGAGCAGTTTCAAACTGTCACGTAATTTATTTGGGATGATACCCATGTGGATAATACTAATGGTACTATGTAGATGGCATTCAGTTGTGATATACTTGTTAACTCTTCTTTTATATCCGTAGAGTTATGTGTAGAGGTTGTGACTGTTAGAAATTGCTACATCTATTAAATATGCTGTTATTATTATTATTATTATTATTATTATTATTAACAATGGTGTCATTCTCATCCATAGGGAGTGCATCCGAAAGTATTCTTCAGAAGTTCCGGAAGAGTTTTGCTCTGAAGTTCCACAAAAAAGGTGGAAGCAAGGAAGGTAGTGAGGGTGGAGAAGATGTGATGGATGAACAGCCTGTTGGTGAGGAGCCAACACAGCTACAGGACACTGAGTCACCTCCTGCTCCACCACCTCCACCACCACTACCACTACCTGGAAAGGAAGACGGAGCCCCAGATTCTAAATTTAAGTGAGTTGTTAACAGTACCTGGAGTGCTTCCAGAATGTGTTGCCACATTATATTACCCCCTTTTCTTTACTTTCTTGTTCGTAGGTTTGGTCCTCTAGTTTGGCGATCCAGCAAAGAACGTAAGAAGGCAAAGAAAGCTGCAAGGAATGCAAAATGTAATAGTGGTGATAGTGGCATACAGATAGAGGTAAATTTTATATTTGTCATTACAGTACCTTTTTCTCTCTGTGGAACGAATTAACTAATTGCATTAGCATCAGAACCACAATATTGTTAATGTGATTAAATCCAGAAGGATACATTTGTTCCAGTTGTGTTTTTCTGTTTTGTTTACATATTAGTGTTGAAGTACTCTATAGGAAACAAGCATTTGAGAAGGAGACTCATGCTTCCACAACTAACAATAATTGCTAACAGGTATATGTGACCTTGTCATGTAGTGAACTTGGATAAGAGTACTCAGCTTCTTAAAAGTTATGTGATAAAACAAAATGTTATACTTCTGTGACATTCCAGATGGCTTCAGGATCAACTCATGTTGCGGGAGGTGACAGTTCTGAATCTCATGACACAGATCATCAGATGGATGATGAGCCACTAGATGAAATGGACAGTCCTCCTGCTGTAAGTAAGCAGTATGCTGCCATTTCCCTTTACAAAGGACCGACTACCAGCTGATAACAAATATGAAATATTCAGATGCATATATGATGTCAGAAATGATCATTTCATTACTGTTGTGTTTCATAAATTGAATAGATTACTTCAAGTATCAGAACCTTAACTACCAAATTTTACAGTTGTAACTCATAAAAAGAAGCCAGTTGCTCTGTGATCTGTGTTATAAATTTATTTCGGATACAGCCAGTGGCCATAGTTACCCACATCAAGATGACTGTAATCAAAGACAACTGCATAATAAAAGATGCGCACTAAGAAAAAATATAACAACGATGACAATGGCAGTGGTGATGAACATCGACGTCGTCGTCATAATCATGATCATAATCATCTGGACTTCTTTTTGCATAGCAGTTGCTGGTTTTCTCAGCATGGTTAATCAGCGTAAATGTTCAGTTGGCATCATACCTTTGCCTGATCCCATTTGGAATACAGATCATGCTTGTTAGGCTCTTCTGTATGTGGCCAGTCATTTTTATTATGTTACTGAACTGTTAATATGAACTGTAGCACTGCAGGATGCTGTATTCTCTCTTCTCACTACATTCATAGTGATGTGGCTACACATGACTTGGTTTGGCCCAGGACAGTTCAGTTCAGTTCAGTTCAACACTTTGAACTCAGAGTTCAAGACAACCCCAGATGTTTAAACACTGAATTTAAGGGCAGAAACCTAGTCTTGCATCCAGGTAAATATGGTATATTTCATTCATTTACCTGATCGGTTGTGTTACACAGGTGAGAAGGCGAGTCACGGCAGAGAAATCATCACGACCACAGTCTGAGGTCATAAACCAAATATTAATTGAGAAATTTAAGGTAAGGAGTATACTAGAGTACAGTAAAACCTCGATGCATCGTTTTTAGGGGGATGGAAAACAAGAACGATATATAGGGGAAAACAATAGTACCGGGAAACTATTAAAAATTATAGATAAGAACAATTTAATGATTATTATTACTTCTTGCTGAAAAAATGTTTGATTGACATTTGTTTTGTGCAAACTCAATTCAAAGTACGATTTTTCAAGGCCTAGAACACTTTCACGATCACTGTCACTCGTGCTGTGCGCATAAAAGAAAAATTTTACTTTCATCAGCGCTTCACGCGTCTCTGCAAATTTCGGCACAACTTCGGGTTCGCCATCTTCTTTTTCTCCTCCTTCCCCCTCCACACTCCCGGACGCCACGAGGCTCTCGCACAGCTCCTGCACTGTTTCTACACTACTGGTTGCCACGTGACTGTCCACAGAGACGTAGTCCTCGAATGTATCTTTGTTCATGCCACTGAACTTTTCCCAGTCTTGGCGGAAATCGTCGTCATCGTTGGTCAATACGACGTCACTATCGCCTGAAGATTGTCCCTGCACGTAACCAGCTTTGCGAAAACAATTTTCGATTGTCTTCTGGGTACTTGTTGCAAGGCTGCCACAGTGTAGTGCAAAGCTTCCAACACGTTTATCTTCTTTTTCGTATCTTTGCCTGCATCCATTAAGCAAACAGGTGTTTGCACGAGGCGTTTTCTATAAAGCTGCTTATAACACTTTATTACCCCTAAATCAAGGGGCTGGAGCACACTTGTACAATTTGCCGGGTACCGTATAACTTTTACATTTCTTAGAAACGATGTATACTTTGGATGTGCGGCACAATTGTCCACAAAGAGGAGAATGTTATTGTTTTGCGCACCCGTACTTGCGTCTAATGAACGCAGAAACGAAGAAAAAATGTCTGTGGTCATCCACGCTTTATTGTTCGCGTGGCATTTGGAGGGTAATTTTTTTATATTCTTGAAACATCGCGGTTTCGGAGATTTTCCGATAACAATCGGCACTTGTTTGTCACTTCCATCACTGTTAACACAAAGTAAAACCGTAACTTTTCCCGAGTCTTTCAAAGATCTTGTATAAGAATATACATGCATCTCAATCTCGCGGAAAACCAAAATGATAGAAATTAAGGCAATTTTCTCATTCTGGTATTTGGTTCAACACGCAGCAGGCAATCCAGGCGGCACAAAGACAGCAATACATGCGCGCGCAGCGCACTAAATCATCGTTTCAAATTAAAAAAACATATCCATGTGGGAAAATGTTGCGTCAGGACCGTGATTTTTCAATGATCGACGCGATAAAACGACAGTTCGAGGACCTGTGGAGGCGGGAAAAAATAGTGTTATTTATATGGGGCTAGTTCCGGGACCAAATAAGGCAGACGATATATGCGGGAACATGCAACGAGATTCCACTGTAGATTAGGGTGGGCACCGCAGTGACCCTTGCACCTCGACCATTTCCGATCTTTTGTGTAATATATACTACATTAATTAAACTTTATGTTTCTAAGATCTTAGAACTGCCTACCTAGATCTGACACACTTTCAAGCTCTGTAAATATTGGTTCCTGTCTGGATTAATTTCATTACAGTGAACCAATAAAACACTTTCCAAAAGACAGAAAGTACATTTACATATATTGATCTATGTAATTCACAGTGCCCATTCCACTTTCGTTCTCAAAAATGGTGCATTGTTGAAAAATAGTTTATACAAACAACATTCCTTATGGAGGGACACCTTGAGAAAGTGATTGATTTTTTGTGTTTAAAAAATTAGGCACATAATGCCAGAAAGGTAATCTGTGGCAACTTCAGTCACACTCAGTGAATATCGTTGCACTGGGAAAACCCAAACCAGTGCCATTGCTGGGATGTGGGGAAAATCCGTACTGACAGTACGGAGGAAATGTACGGATGAGGAACCCCCAAACTTGAAACTGATGTCATAATTTTCTGTCACAATTACTAAGTAACATTAATGATTGATACAGTATCACCATTTTTTGCGCAGTTTTATTGTAACACTTTCTGTCTTTATTGCTGTGAAATATCACTTAGGGAGTGAATGTATTAGACTGCAGAATTATTGTAATTAAATTATCTAGGGAACGTGAATTGGACACTGAAGTTTGAACTTTTTATGTACACAGCAAACAAGTAATAAGTATCAGTCAGACACAGGTGATGCCATAACAGAAAAACAGTGCAGGGATTACATGTATACTGTAGTTTGAACTGACAATCACTTAATTAGAAGCATCAGTGATAAGCAAACTGGAGTGGGAAGGAAATGTTCCTACAGGAAATGATGTCATATTTCCAGCAGTTTGGTTCCTGAGCTTCATAATGGTCTTTCTCTGTAACGATAATTAAGGAACGTGGTTTTCAACGGTGATAATATTTCTTGCATCGAAGTAATATTTTAATATAAAGTGAGTGAAACACTGAGAAAGTGCCCATACAAGACTGTTTTCTGAAAGGAAATGTAGGTGACAGAATTGCATTAGAGTGCTTAATTCCATGCCGCTTATTGTATGTGGTGGAGTGATTCACATGTGAAAATTATTGTTTTATCCTGTCGAATGAACTACACAAGAACGCAAGAAATGCTTTGCCAGTCTACTTAACTGTACATAAATATTTCAAAAAAGAGAGTTCACCTCTTTATTATTAAACATGAAATTTGTGAAATAATGTGTGGTAGTAAAATGTGTTGGGTGATTAATACACTTTCAAGGCATGATGGTCTTTATCATTTAACATGAAACAATAGGCTAACATCATACTTTGTAGAATAAAGAAAATCAAGCATGGAAATGAGATTTAGTTACATGTAACAAGCGTGCATACATTAACCAAAAGCAATAGGTATAATCTTGCCATTATGTAGAACAAGATTTATTGAAATTTTTAAGAGCAGCATCAATCATAACTGTATGTTGGTTAATATAGAATTTCTAATAACGAGTATTTTCTATTTAATAGCAACCATTTTCTAGTAAATCTGAGAGCATTTTCTGACCAATCTACGATCAATCACAAAAAATCATGAGAATTTGCGAGTGCTTTAAAGTAAAACAAGGACGTGCAGATTGGTCAAAGAAATACTCGCTGATTTATTATAAAATGCTCGGTATTTAATTAGAAAATGCTTGCTATTAAATAGAAAATGCTTGTTCTTTATTAGAAAAGCTTTATATGCTGAATTGCTACTCTTTTACCAACATTTTAATTACCGTATATTCTCGAATGTAATACGCATCCGAATCTAATACGCACCCAGTTTTTGGCGACTTCTTAAACGAAAAAAGTTAGTTCGCGATTCTAATCCGCACCTTTCCTTCAACCACCCCTTGCCCACGGGGCGACTGATTGAATAATATTGGATGTTACCAATGCGTTAAAATCCGACGCTACGCCTGTGGCCGATGAGTCATACCGATAGAGGCGGGGCCTTTCTCAACAGACGTGCGCAATCTCGTCTGAAGCCAGCTGAGCCTTAGTTGTTGAAACGTGGGAGGTGCTTGTTCCAATTTGTCGTGTACCGTAGTTATGGAAGAGGGACGCCTGAAATCTAAACGACTCTCATATACGGCAAAGTTCAAACGTGAAGTTATTCGGTGCGCAGAGGAGAATGGAAACCGCAAAGCCGCTGCAATTTTTGGAGTTGATGAAAGCAACGTTCGACTATGGCGGAAACACAAGGCAGCGATGACATTGTATGGGAGGACGATGTTGAAGATAAAGATGATAGTGACTGGGTGGAGAGCACGGATAACGATTCAGTTATGAGTGATGACGGCGAGTCTGATGAATAATAAATTATAATAATAAATAATAAAATAATAGATTATTGTATTGTATTGTTCTTACGGCACGTACAGCAGCTCAATCATTTTTCCAAAATCCAGCTCTAGACCGCGAATCTAATCCGCACGCGAATCTAATACGCATCTGATTTTTTAGCCCTCTAAAACTATAAAAAGGGTGCGGATTAGATTCGAGAATATACGGTAATGCCATGAAATTACACAGCTTTCATAAACATAACGGATTACACAGAAATTATTGTCTCTCCTTAACTCACTAGTGCAAATCGCCAAACAACACAGAGCACCATCGTGACACTTGCATTTATATGATAAGTTGAGTCATCTCTAGCACGTTCATGAACATTCCTGAGAAAACATAAACAACAACAGTGTGACAGGGTGTTTCCTAATAAACATCACAACCTGTGTTGACAAATGCTACATTCAGACCTGTTTATAAAAATGTTAATTATATTTTTCATGAATACTTTGAGAAGAATAAACATAATTAACATGATTATATTATGTAAATAAATTAAACTTTTCAATCCAGGTTTCATATGAAAATAGCCATCCCCCTGCCTCATCTCAAAAAGTATGCGTGCTGGAGAAAAACTAGATACAGATTTGGAATCAGCTGCTCAAACTTTGTCTAATTTACATGTTAGTTTGAGGGGGTACAAAGGGCCTGTTAAAAAGGCCTACGTGCATCGGGCCTGTAAGGGCTTGAACCCATTAGATATTCTATTGTACATGTTAGTTTGTTCGCTGAATTTTCCTTGTAGACCAGTGTTATGTGAGATTTGAGGCTGTTACAGTGATGACTATGATGATTATGATCTTCTGGGCCATGGCTGGTAGATATGTACCGCTGGATTTGTGAGAAATGCTGCCTCCATCTTCAGGTCTTCTAGAGGCAATATGTCCACCCAAAACATTTGTACTTACCTACTAGACCACACAGTGCCACATGCCAGAAGAGAGTAAACAACTAATTTGAATTGGAAGTTATTTATTTATCATACCAACTCATGCACAATTTTACAGTATTATTACTTCACCCTATACGTATTTCGGCATTCAGAATGCCATCCTCAGGGGGTATAGGGGTGAAGTAATAATACTGTAAAATTGTGCATGAGTTGGTATGATAAATAAATAACTTCCAATTGCTATAGAATGCACGGTCAACATAACGTAAAGTTTAACTAATTTGAATATTTGGAAAGTTAAGAACATTACATATTTCACGTTACTAACACCATGCATCTTCACTAATTAACCAATTTCACACCAACTGATGCACTATTAAAACCACCTTTATTGTAGCTTTTGTAAATATATACCCCTACATATGTTTCGATCCTCAGATCATCGTCAGGGGGTTTCCTTTTTGAAAGCCACTAATACTTCAATACATAATTTGAAGGATCGAAGAGTACTTGTATCTTAATATTGTTATAAATTGTCTTGATTTAAACACGCCATCATAGAACATGCCACCGCAGGACGATAGTACACACCGCTCCACATAAAACGCACACATAACATACGCTCACGAATTACCACGATTCAAAACACCAGTACTTCCGCAATCAAAACTTTTACAACCTTTTTACAAACTTTTAACCACAATTTTAACTTATAAAACATAAGTTTTAATGTGTTATAATTTTAAATCAGGACAATTTATAACAATATTAAGATACAAGTACTCTTCGATCCTTCAAATTATGTATTGAAGTGTTAGTGGCTTTCAAAAAGGAAACCCCCTGATGATGATCTGAGGATCGAAACATATTTAGGGGTATATATTTACAATAGCTACAATAAAGGTGGTTT
This sequence comes from Reticulitermes speratus, assembly GCA_021186555.1. NCBI lineage: Eukaryota > Metazoa > Arthropoda > Insecta > Blattodea > Rhinotermitidae > Reticulitermes > Reticulitermes speratus. The sequence goes on along the minus strand of JAJKFL010000013.1, from coordinate 27,817,299 downwards.
TAATAGTGCATCAGTTGGTGTGAAATTGTTTAACATTACATATGTTCGTACTTATTGTGTAAAATGTTAGCAATGAAAGAACAGAAAAAATTTTTTGTGCATGGTATGAGCTGCCATGTTGTTATTTAGATTATGGTGATGGTGACATAATGGTATTTCTCCAGGTGAGTCACTGTAGATCCTATCAAGAGATGAGAATTCAGTTTGGTAGTTCATATACAAAAAGTTAATGCTGATGTTTTTGACTTCAGGCTGTTTCTGTCATCTTGTACTAACATTTTAACAATTATTACAGGCTGATCTACAGACGCGTATACAGAATCGTCATCAGCAAGTGAGGAGAGCACATTCAGACCTAGGTGGCCAGAGACTTTTCAATTGGGATGTGCGTAACAACTACCGACGCATGCACTCCACACCTTCACCTATCAAGATGCGTCCTCCACGCACTAGTCCGCCACATCCTACTGTTACTGATGCAGTTACTCTAAGAAGGTTGGCTAGCTTGTCTTAAAGTTTCTGATTTTATCATATGTACTGTATGTGTACACGCGCATTCACATGTGTAAAATGTAAAGTTACTGTGTGCACACAATGAAGGTATACAGGGGAGTAGATGTATAGCTCTCCTCATTCTTACCTTGGCACTAGATGGGGGTGAGTGGTCAGGTTCATGCCCCACCTCCTTTACCCCTGGGGGAAGGTTCTCTGGTACCTGTTGAATAGAAGGCTGTGTTGGCCTCAAAGCCAGTCTGGATATTTTTGAGAAATAAAAGTCTCTTTTCCCTGCCAAGAATCAAATGCTGGATCATCCAGCCTGGTCACTTATGTCTCATCACAGAAGTACTTCAGGATGTTTTAGTTTTGTTATATTTTCATGCTGATTACTTGTACTGTAAATCCCATCTGTGGTGTAAACAGCTAATTCTGGAAGAAGTTCCGAGATTAACTATATGGACAGTGCATTTCTCTTATTCATGTTCTGAGCACCACAACTGTCTTGGGATGTCTGGGTAAATGCAGGCTTTCTGCATGATGAAGCTGTCATGCTGACTTTGGAAATTAAAGAGAGACCTTGTATTTATGTACTGAATTGAAACGTGAGTTATTCCTTTCAGATCCTCTGTCAAGCATAGATTGATACTTATAGAAATTGCTTCCAGTTCAGTACTGGACTCAAAGAGAGAATTATATTCTGTAAGTTTTCAGGTTTTCACAGCAATTATTGTTCAAATGACGTTTGGCTTTTGGGTTTCTACATTATATAGTATGGTTTGTACCAGCATTTTGGAGGACTGACTTCAGGGTGACTGAATTTGGTTTAGGTAGGTGTTTCAGAACGAACCAAATATGTTGCATGGTGTAGAATCCCCAAAAGTTTATCATCACTTGAAAATTGTATTATGTTGAGAGTAGTACAGTGTATGACTCTTGCCAAATAGCATAACAAGACTATGCAAATCAGTGTCTGTGTTTGAAACCTTTTATGGTGACCTACCTCCCACCTCCACTTCCACCCGCAACTACCAGCTACAAACACCATGAGAAAGTGTTGCTAACAATTTGACACCAGCATTAAATGCTGGCAGTGATCTGCAGAAGACCTGAATTTGAATGGGGCCTGCTTAAGAGCCAGTATATTTATATAACATTCAGTGTTTGAGCATCACACTGTGCATTACATATATATAAAACATTTTACACCAGAGGGTTAATTAATTAACCCTTGATGCCATTTTGATTCACTGGAGCTGATAAGATGTTGGAATGACTGTGAGTGGTATGATTACATGGCTGGATCCTGTCAGATCCTTTCATATTAGCAATGACCTTCCTCCAGCTAATGTTTGTAGCTAACTCAAAGTGGAAAAGTGTAATGGAAATCTGTATAGAACACTGAACACAATTTCAGAGCCATAACTGCTGTGGGCTGACTGCCCAAAGGAAGGTGTATGGTGTTGCAATGTTGCAGCTCTTTGCCAGCTGGATTACATCAACACTGTTGCAAAGTGCATTGTGTGGCTGAGAAAGATCAATGATGATTAACATTTTGAATGCACAAGTAATAATCAAGCAGCACACCCATATACAGAATTATTCAACATTTTCTATATATAAACTGAAACAACTATATTTGTTACATTTTTATTCCTTTGTTTGCCTTCAATTTCAGCTCCAAGCGAAGATCAAGACGTCCCCATTTACGAAGATCTGTCAGTCAACCACTTGGATTAAATGAACTGTCACCTCTTATGCATCGGAAACCAGGCGGTGGTATGCCAGTCTTTCAGCGAACATCAAACACAGTACTTAGTGAGGATGAACATGATGGTCGAGGTGGGACAGGCACGTCTGATGATGACATGATGTCTGATTCAGAATCATCTATTGCCTCGCTCACGGACAGGAAGAAGTCTTTTGAGCAGGCAAGTGACAGAGTGGTCAAAATTGTGTGATGCTTACTGACATTTGTATGTCATAAAATTAACGTGGGAAGGGACAACATATTACATTGTTTTTGAGGTACATGCCCAGCACATTAGCATGTCAGTGATTTAACACTCCTAGCAATATTATGTGAACATAAAATTTTGAGGCATATCGTACCTTCAGATTACTGTACTTCCTGCTCCATCTTTCTAATGTCCAGGTATTTTCCTTCCCAGTTTTGATTGTTTTATGTAGCTGTTTTGTAGTGCTTTGGGAAGTAGACAACTGGCAGCAGTTTTTAAACTGGATGCTAAGCATTCATTGAATTTGTCCTTTCTTATTCTAAAACTGGCCATAACTGCTTTTGTCGTATGTCTTGTAGTTCACAGTTTGTATGCATCAGATAAACCAATATGTGATAATGTATGTATATATGTTTGTATGTATGGATGGATGAAAACCAGGTGGTGGTATGCTAAGGATATAGCAAACATCCAACACAGTACTTTGTGGGGAGTTGTAATTTATCCTTCTTTAAAAGTGCCTTATAATTTGCATGCAAGCATATGTGACATAGTAACATAATGTTGCTTGTAGGGAATGCGTATTTCATCGAGGGCACAAAAAACTGTAAACTAAATCAGGTGTCTTAAACCATTGATACTGTATGTTGTAAGTACAGTATCAGGCCGAACTGGCTTAACTGAAGCGAAAAACTCAAGCCTCCCTTAAACATCAGATGTTGACCATCAGATGAATTTCTGTCTAGTATGTGAAATATCCCTCACTGCTATGATGCAGGAGCATTTTTTAACCAGTTAGTGTATAAAATGTCATCTACTGTTTTATTATCTGTTGGTTAACAGGCAATGGAAGAGGATGTGACAATTCTGGCAGAAGCAGTGTGGGACCATGTTGCCATGGAGCCTGAAGAACTGGCATTCCGTGCTGGCGATGTCATTGAGGTGCTTGATACAGTGGACCGAGATTGGTGGTGGGGTTCAAGAAATGAAGACATTGGCTGGTTTCCTGCAGCATTTGTTAGGGTTAGTGTATAACTTGTCCAGTAATTTTTTAACAGAGTGCTGTGTCTTCCTTGTTGCTGGGTGGTAATAATTTAGGAAAGAAGTTATACTTTTACTTTGTACACAGTTCTCAATAGACCTTTTTCAGTATTTTCCATGATCATCTGGCCATCAGCAAAGATTAATTTGCTATCGTCAACATAAAACTAATGTTGTAATTGTGTAATGAGTTAAACAAATTATCTTCTTGAAGTTTGATGTGAAGTAAATATGAATTCAGTTGTACCTAATTAACATGAAAGTTATTGTCACAGTTGCGGGTGAGCCAGGAGGACACTGTAGAAGACTGTTTGGCAGCCATGGCCTCAGGCTCAACTCCAAGCACACAGTTGAGGCGACGAACTAGCGTGTCTCTACTGAGTAATGATCAGGTGCGCTCCAGTGTGGTGCGTGAGCTTATCAACACAGAACGTGACTTTGTTAAGATTCTCCGTGATGTTGCTGAGGTAATTCAGTTTGTGATGTGAATACTCATGTAATCAAGTGGAGCAGTTTTGTGGTTCACAGGGATTATCTGTGTTTATACTATTACATGTGGTTGCATCATTTTGTTAGTTACCATCATGAAGCAAAAATTTCATGCATGGTTGTCTTGTTTTACAATATTTCCCTTTTTTAAAAGTACCATATTATGTACAGTCATATATGTTGCATATTTTCAAAAATCTATAATCATATAAAACTACAGGGCTTTGCACTGAATGGTAGTAGTTTTCTTCCTGTGTTTACAAGTTCACATGGCTGTGATATCAATATTGATGACACGAAGTGAGAAAATATCAACGTGTGATGGTTTTCATTGATGTGACTTTCATTTTAAGTTTCATAAGATTCAGTTAATCGAATCAGCCAGTTAACAACTGCAATTATATCTGAGGACACATAGACATGTAGATGGATGCAGACACGCAGCTCATTAACTGGGTTATGAATAAAGCAGAGGCCTATTCTTGGATCCTGAAGGCAAAGACCAGTTATTATACTTATCTGTTAAAAAATGATGTAGTCAGTCACTTAAATCATATAATTGCACATTGTCTGTTGACATGAAAGTTAAATTCGTGTGCCTATATATGTTGTGGCTGGAATATAGATCAAGACATTCAGCTGTAATAGAAAGTAAGAGTATTGGCCTCCACGGTTGTATGAAAACTATTGCTGCAGAAAAGACACAGTAATTAGAAATGCTTTCAGTTCTCGTGGCCTGTGTATATCATTAGGAAAGAAATGCTGACATGGTGCTAAGGTTTAGTGGGAAATACAGGTAACATAATTTAAAAGAGGGAAGAATGATATTGGAGTAATTTTCTTCATATTTGTGGGGCAACACAGAGCATATAAGATCTAGAGTGCTTACAAGTAAAATGCACAACAGTAGCTCATAAGTACAGTAATAATTCTGTCTGATAGGGTTACCTGGCTGAATGTCGGGAACGGACAGACATGTTCTCACTCCAGCAGATTGATACCATCTTTGGCAACTTGGAAGAACTGCTGCATTTTCAGTCCACATTCCTGCAGGATTTGGAGAGCCACGTTGAGTGGGATGCACCACATCGGAGTTGTATAGGAGAATGCTTCCTTGCTCATGTGAGTGCGCTTAACTTCTTACATACTTGTTTGTGAAGGTGGGATAGAGGATGTGGAACTACTGGGACTTCTAAAACAGAGCACTTTAACCTTGGTTAACCCTTGACAGACCAAGATTAACCTGGATTATATTTAAAGATACAGTTTGTATTGCACACTGTCTCAGTTACAAAAACCAGTCAGTTAATGCAATATAGGGAGATAATTGCTGTTTTGTAAAGTTCCTCGCTTTATATGCTATATCTAAATTATGTGTTTTGTATGTTTTTCAGAATTAAACTATTTTTATGGCACCATGTTTCTGAATTTTCAAGGATAAAGGAATGCACTAGCAAAAGAATCACATAAAATAATCATATGAATGAAAGGTCTTAATCGTTCCATTGCATTGGCATAACTGTTTGGCAGAATACTGTAAAAAGAATATCATGTCAAGAAATTTCATAGCAATGGAATGGTTTAAATGACAGCTTCATATTGAAAGTTTAGATGAACCATTATTTCCTGCACTTACAGCGAGCTGGCTTCAAGATTTATTCAGAGTACGTTAACAGACATCCAATGGCAACTGCAACTCTACAGGAGCTGTATCAACGCAACAGCTACAGTAAATTCTTTGAGGCTTGCCGTCTCATGCGTGGGCTTATTGAGATTCCTCTTGATGGGTACCTGCTCACTCCAGTCCAGCGCATCTGCAAGTATCCCCTTCAGTTGGCTGAGCTACTCAAGTATACAAAGGTGTGTATGTCATATATAAGCATTCTCCTGGAGCCTGTACTTCTGCGTCAAGAAGGAATTGATGGAAGTGACTCTGTATTGTAAAATTCCTGAATTTGTGTCAGTTTTATTGTTTCCTGCATGTTTCAGCTCTAGTGAAATGCCATAAGCAGGCAATTAAAAGTATACAAAGAAAGATAATTGAACACAACCCATTAAAATGATACTTTTTCACATAGCTGAGATCTCAACTTTACAAGATTGGAGTCTTATAAGCCGAAACTAAATAAAAGTCAAGATGTATGTAAGTTAAAAATTAATTGAAAGAATTATTATTTACAGCTTTAAATAATCTCTGATTAGCGCACAAATCTAAGGGTGCTGGCTAACTTTATGGTGCAGGTTTTTCTCTCTTTGTTGTTAAGTAATAAAGTACTTATTTCTGTTATTCAAAACCTTATCAAAGGACACAGGAAACAAAAGTACAGATTACAAAAAAATTCACTATGCTAATAATATGGCAGGTGTGATGACAACAATGATGATAGAGGAATGCACAGAAGACTGGAAATGCTGGACTGAATATTGCAGTTCATAAAGAGACATACCGTATATTCTCGTATCTAATCCGCACCCTTTTTACAGTTTTAGAGGGCTAAATAATCAGATGTGGATTAGATTCGCGTGCGGATTAGATTCGCGGTCGAGAGCTGGATTTTGGAAAAATGATAGAGCTGCTGTACGTGCCGTAAGAACAATACAATACAATAATTTATTATTTTATTATTTATTATTATAATTTATTATTCATCAGACTCGTCGTCATCACTCATAACTGAATCGTTATCCGTGCTCTCCACCCAGTCATTATCATCTTTATCTTCAACATCGTCTTCCCATATAATGTCATATTCAGATGATAATTGTTGATAATTCAACAACTTTTGGTCAAAATTTTTTGGGAGCTTTTGGCATATCGTTGTCCTATGCCGCAACGCCAGCCCCATTTGGCGCATGAACCTTATGGCCCATCCTTTACTGGCTTTAAAACGACTTCGAGGAATGTTCAAAGATCTGGCCTTCTTTATCGCCTCCTCGCGAAGTAGATCATAACTCACAAACAGTCCAGTCTTGCGTCTCTCTTGAAAAAACGTGAAGACTGCATCATCAATTTCAGGAAATCGTCCTTTCTTGGGTCCAGTGAATTTCCTTCGTGACGCCTCACACCTGCTAATCGCTGCCTTGTGTTTCCGCCACAGTCGAACGTTGCTTTCATCAACTCCAAAAATTGCAGCAGCTTTGCGGTTTCCATTTTCCTCTGCGCACCGAATAACTTCACGTTTGAACTTTGCCGTATATGAGAGTCGTTTAGATTTCAGGCGTCCGTCTTCCATAACTACGGTACACGACAAATTGGAACAAGCACCTCCCACATTTCAACAACTAAGGCGCGAGCTGGATTCAGACGAGATTGTGCACGTCTGTTGAGAAAGGCCCCGCCTCAAGGTATCGGTATGACTCATCGGCCCCAGGCGTAGCGTCGTATTTTAACGCATTGGTAACATCCAATATTATTCAATCAGTCGCCCCGTGGGCAAGGGGTGGTTGAAGGAAAGGTGCGGATTAGAACCGCAAACTAACTTTTTTCGTTTAAGAAATCCCCAAAAACTGAGTGCGGATTAGATTCGGATGCGGATTAGATTCGAGAATATACGGTATCCTATTTTATCTGTGGATGTCAAAACTGTAGTTGGTGGACTGCTGTATCTGAATATGACATGGATGTGTTTTTCATCACCAGTAATCATGACTTCTGTCACCAGTTTCCAAGTGTGTGTCAAACCACTTGAGGCCAGTCTTAGTTCTCATAGCTGATCTGAAGGGTAGTATGTAGATTAGCTTCATGGTAGACTTGAACCTACTTGTGATATTTGAGGTTCTCATGGCAGTCAGTATGAAGAATACTGTCTTCATAAACTTGCATTGTAGACAGTTTTGCAGGAGCTTCATTGGTGTAACAAGACTCAACTTGTCATTAGCAGATACGAGATTTGAGGTGCTCACATTGGTGAGTGTCAGGATTATGACCTCCTGGAATGTGGCACTTTGTCATTTGGTAGACAGGTATTAATGTTTCATAGAAGCCTGCTGTCTTTACTTTATGCATAGAAGAGAAGGTACAGATTCTTAAAATTTCACATATTTTTAATTTTTGCACATTCATTTGCACCTGTATTTCACCTTACTCAGTCTGCCTTATATAATATGCTTGGTTTGTGAATAAGTGAAATGAACTTCCCATTTTGTTGCCTTGGTTACTCAGTTTTCATGGTAGTGATAAGGCTTGTGTTGTGAGTGAGAGTGCTGCCCTCTGTTTTCGTGGAAACCTTATGAAAATCTGAGTTACTTATGATAGCACTGCCAGATGGCAGCAGTATTTATTACATAGTCAAGAAATATGCTTCAGCTGGCATTGCAGCAGCGTGCTTTGCTGATACCAGCTATCAAACTGTGTCGAAAGAAGTTTTGAAATTCATGGGATGAATGTTCACTTGAATTGTGATTCTATAATATTCCTCTATGGCTGTAATATATATGAATGGATGATTTTATGGGTTATCTGTGGAAATCATAGCTAGAGATGCCGTGGATTGGCATGTGAATTATGTTAACCCTGCCACATGATGGTGCAGTTTTTAGTTTTATGTGTGTTTGCATATGGCCTCTAAGAAACTCAGCCAATCATCAACCCCTGCTACCACCTGACTACAATTTTTAGATGTATCTTACTGGTAGCTGTATATCCCTTGTCAACACACCATTGCATGCTTCAAATGTTATGCATACTTTAGTTACTAGTGTTGATTCAGATTTCTGTATATTTTACTATTTAACAATGATACAGTAATTCATCTGTTTACTGTTTATCCTTTATTCTCATCTTTTCCCATTATCACTAATAATTAGGAGCATGGTGCCAAAATTTTAACTGCTGATTCACATGTTTATTTTCCAAGTACCTGTTTTTTAGTAGCTTAACTTTCCAGAAGGGAGAAGTGGCTTATATTTTGTCATCACCACTCCAGGCAGTGTGTTTGCTCTATAACTTGCTTCATGGCATATTTCTGTCTGTTTTTAATTTTTAATTATCAGTTTTACCAAAAAATGCAAATCACCTCCAACACATAACTGCTAATAATGAATTTGAGGATACAAAATATATGAGCCAATGATGTTTAACAATATTTGCCCAGATATTATACCTCATGTACATGTCTTCCAAAGAACATGGATACAGGGGAAGAACTCCAATACTGAAGATCACTGTCTTCTGAGATGTGATGTTGTGTAGTCTGGTAGAAGTTTAGTGACTTTTAAAATGTCAGTGAATTTCTACCAGACTATGTAGCATAATTTCCAGAAGACAGTAAACTTTGGAGTCACCAATCAGAACTTCACAGCTTGCATCTTTAAATGCTGATTCCATTAAGGAATGATGCATTTGTAAACCCAAGTGTAAAGTTTTAGGTAAAATTACATATTGTCATAATCAGTCAGATTAATATGTACTTGTTTTCAGCATACTTTCCTGCCTTATAATTTAAGGAAGGAAAGTAGGCATCTGAGACCACCATGGTGTGTATGCACATGCTTGAATATTTTAACTGCAGAACCAGCAGAGCAATTATCACGCACTTTAGAAGTTCATTATTTTATTTAACAATGTTGTGAGTTGCTGAGATTGTATGAGATGTGGCTAATAAGTTCCGAGAATGATTTTATCATGTTGTCTGTTGTGTGACTTCAGAGTTGATCATGTCAGAATCATGTCTGTGCATGTTTCAGGTAGTGAATGAAATACTGTAGTGTCAGTTGTGTCAAAGTTACGGCAGAAATAAGAGATGTGTGTTCATATCTCATCAGGAAAATGAGTAGTAGCATGAGTGGTAGATGAATTAAAATATGAGTATGGAGAATTGGTGGAGTGATATTTGTGGGAGTGGAGAAAAGTTAATATGTTGGCATTTATAATCCAGTTTTTAAGTAATAACTTTGTGTGATAATAAATGATGAGAGAAAAGTGTAATTTGCTGTACAGATTATCTTCATGAAGTCTTCACATAATCTTTGAGAATAAGAATAAGATTAGAGATGCTGCTTGCCACAACAGTGCTTCAACATGAAACAAGAAATTGTGAGGTGTAAACACGGTGGTACAGTTATATGTTGTGTTGTTGTTTAGTTGAACATAAATTATGTGTGAAGTTAATGCATAATCTAGGTTCATTTACATCACTTTTCCACGCATCATAAAAAAAAAAAAAAATGTACATTAATATACAGTGGACCACATATGTAGTGGACAGGAAAAGTTCTGTAATTGAATCAACAGTGCTTCTTGATTTCTTGTCTTTTTGTCAGCATTTGTTACTTGTGAACCATTAATATTGGTATCAAGAGAATCTGTTGTAACAGTTTTGCTGGATTTTATAAACTGTTGTAATAGGGAGCTTTTGCAGTATACCCCATGTGTTTATAAGTCTGGATACATACAAACCCTGAAACATGAGGTCTGTTTTGAAATAAACAAATTCTTTGTTTTCAGGCTGACCATGCAGATTATGACAAAATTCGAGAGGCACTAGAAGCTATGCGAAATGTTGCCGTCTTAATTAATGAACGAAAACGAAGAATGGAGAGTCTGGAAAAGCTTGCTGCATGGCAGCAGAGGGTGGAAGGTTGGGAGGTGAGTGAATTTGAGCTGTGGAAATGACACTGATCACTCTCCCACCCTCCAGAATACTTTCAGTGTAGTTGTTAGTGAACAGATGAACAGTCACTGCCCTTTCTTAGTTACTTGACACGTACATGTAAATTTTGTGACACTGGTTCAGGTAGGTGCATTTGCATTTACATATGCTTGATTTTAAGACTGTACCTTCTGTTCTGTGAATTTTTCTTGCCATTGCTGTGTTTTACTTCATTTATACCCTAGGAATATGCCTGTGTGGAACCGTAACCTGGAACTTACAGCAGAATCTCCTTACTTTTGTAATAGAACCACTCTTCACACAGTTACCATTCGTGACTGTGCATTATTCATTATCATTTTGGTACAGGAAATGGCATGACTGCGTGAATACTTATCATACAGTACAGTAATGGCAGTTACAGCAACATGGCACTTAGCATATATGAGTCATCCAGCCCATAGTACATAATTATTGTTAGCTGTTCAACAATTTACTGGGCCATTCAGAAAATACCATCGTATTTAAGAATTACAGAATTAAGAATTACAGAAAGAAATGCATCCTGTTTTTATCTCTTCACATCATGGAAATCCTTGACCATTTTCAGTCATTTCTACTAGTTGCAACTGTTTCACTCAGCAAATGGTAGCATCATAGTTGATTTTAAAATGACAGATATTATGTTAAAAATGATGAGCAGTGATTGAGTTCTTGGTTGCTGAAGCTGAGAAGCTAACTTGTACTCACGAATGTTTGCTCAAAGTGCATGGTGAAGCAACTGTGGATGTGAGTACTGTTTGATTATGGCTAAGATGGAGAAAAGAAGCTGTAACAGGAGGAGCAGAACTTCATGACAAACTGTGGAGTGGTCACACTTTCACTGCAGTAATGCCTCACAACAACCACCCATTTTATTGCTGACTATTCCATAACAACAGATGAATTGTACTCTACCCTTCCTATCAGTAAAGGCAGTGCAGTGTAATTCAGTCACTGAAGAGTTTGGATGTTCCATGATCTGTGCTTGTTGGGTACCACAAGTAGACAACGAAAACAATAGCCACTAATCTCTTGCACTGATACAAAACAGAAGGTGAGGGCGTCCTGTCACAAATTATTACGGGGGTTGAATTGTGGGTCCACCATCTTGAACACTAATCCAAGTGGCCAGGGGTGTGCAAATCCCAGGTGCCATGTTGCCCAGTGATTAAATTTTATAGTGTTGCCAAATGTTTGTGGGTCATCAGCATGGAACTTACTTCATGTCACCCTTGTGGTGCCTAGAATTTTTGGAAAAATTTGTGGATATCTGCAAGTGGAAATTGATGGACTGGTGCCACACAATATCCCCAAGGAAGCAGAAATTCAATATGGTCCCATCAGCAGAAAAAATCATGACTTCAGTCCTTTGAGATGAAAAAGGTATTATTCGTCTGAACTCTTGCCTTCATCAACTTCATCCGACGAAAAATGTGTCACAAATGTTGCTCTTCCCTGACGATGCCAAGCCACACGTAAGTGTGCACACCACCAAGGCCATCACAACGTTTTGGTTGACATTATTGCTGCACCTACCCTATAACCATGACCTCACACCATAAGATTTTTCACCTATTTGGTTCTTTGTAAGATAGCCCGTGAGGCCACCAGTATATGAATGACATGGCAGTGTAGAACACCATGCACCAGCAGCTGCAGAAGGACAGCAACTTTTACCAGTAAGGAAGAAGTGGAAGAAGACTGTAGGTAAAAGACAGAAGGCATTAGTTTCTGACTAACCCTTGTGTATTGGCACCAGAAGATGATGATGTTGCAGATAGGTTCCCAGATCTGCCTCTGTCACACGTTGCCATTCTATTTATACAGGTGTGAAAGTCATGTGTGTTAACACATTTTTGTGAAATTTTATTTGTAATATCTTCTGTCACAGGGTCAAGACTTGATTGAGCATAGTTCACAACTGATCCATCAAGGAGAAGTTGTGAGAGTCACAACTGGCATGTGGACCAATAATATCACTCTTTTCCTCTTCGACCACCAGCTTATCTATTGTAAGAAGGTGAGTGACAGGCATTTATGATAGGGTAGTGGGTTGTAGCAGTCATTTGTTCTTGAAGAAATGTTTGTTATTTGTGGGGAACATTTCTCTCCATCTGTATTGCCTGTGGGCATGAACTCATTCATCAGTCTGCTAAAAGGATTTGCAAAATAAGACAAAATATCAAGTGATATCACAAATCAGACTTGGACATGCACTTTCATGACTTTAGGGCCACAACTCAAAAATAGAGCAAAAATGTTTTATATCACTATTTGGAAGCTGAAGTTCTTTTTGGTGTAGTGTATGTAATAACATCATATCTATAATTGCTCTCATTCCTTATATGTTAGTTGTGCTCCTAGTTATTATAGTCTACCCAAATCTGTGTACACAAAATTTTCAGACTTTCATCCTGTGAAATTTTATTTCTTTGAGTCATGGCCCTGTTATTCTACACATATGATACTTCAAATAGAAACCAAGAGAACAAATGTAAAACCCGTTGTGTCAGTTTGTTTTCATTGTTCTTTCTGCAGGATATCCTTAAGAGGAATACTTACGTATATAAAGGACGGATACACTTGGACACAAGTGACGTTGTCGATGTTCCAGATGGAAAAGGTAAGGATCAATTCAGTGCTTATAACACGATGTGGTAGAGTCAGTATGAAACAGTGGCAGCTCATGGGACTTTATTATGGTAGTGTTGTGGCTAGGATTATTATATGATTAATCAGAAGGGCTTAATACAGTGAGTCTTTCAGCACAGCCACTCATCTACTAATGTTTAGCATATACAGCAGGGTTAAATTTTCTCACATGTTTGTTTTATGCTTTGTGACCACTGAGAAATAACTAAATCAGGTATTGCACGGCATAAATTCTTAATCTGTCTTCTCAACGAGAGTTAATTGCGAAGAATTGATGACCTGTAAAATCCTTCACACTGTTCTTGTTCATGTTTGTCTTAAAATTGGAACTACTGAAATTAAAACATTCACAAATATGGCTTTGAAAACTGGCAGGTAAAAATGGTTATCAAAATGCCAGCGTTTGAAATGTTAGGAAAGGTAACCAGATATATTAAGTCCTCCTTGAAATGCTGTCTGGGCTGCAGTCAATGCAGCCCACCCACAGGCTTAGCTCAGTGAGTGTGCCCACTACTCACACTAGCTGTGCTGAAGCCATCGTGCAAGGGCTGGATGGGGCACAGCCCACTCTGATCTCTGCAGTGCTTAGAGTCTGTTGTGAGTATTTGACTTTGAAATTATTTCATTCATATGGTTTTAAAGAAAGTACGTATCTCCTAACGAAGACTTTTATGCAGATACTTAATTTTTCTCAAAATTTCTGGGAAGGCTGCAGCCCTGCAGCACTTATGGACAAGCCGCCCCTTATATGAAGGCATATCCAAAGTTCTGTTGAGTCCTTGAGAATGATCCAGTCACTGTCACTGGACTTTATGTTGATATTTGCTCATTCATATGGACCTGTTACATCGTGTTCCCCAGTTTTGATATGAAGACAAGCAGATCCAGCTTCCAAAACCATGTGTTTTTGGTATAACACCTAGCTGGATCATGTTCAAGATATTGGAACTCTAAAATTATGCCCAAAGGCATATAGTTTACCAGACTGCTCAGAAATTGTGCTGTATGCAAAAGGGAGAGGGATGACAATAGGAGCATGGAAGTTGTCACTGAGAGGGGGTGGGATTTGGAAAGAAAATGTTCACGAAGGGGAGACATCAATGAGGCAGTAGAGGAAGATTGATGGATAGCTGAACAGAGATTGAACGAGGCAGAGAGAAATAGATGTGGCTGCAGAGAGGAAGATAGAATACATATGAGACAAAGAGCAGCACACATGTGTAAACAAAGAGAGGTGTATATGGAGAGAGAGAATGGGACAGGCAGAGAGGCAATCATCTGCAGACTAAAATCATAACAGAAAGAGGGAGAGAAAGTGAAAAGAAAGATGGAAAGGAATAGAGACAGAAGACTGACATACAGAGAATAATGCTGTAGGAGAGTGGACAAGTCGGAGCAAATAGAGGGAAAGACTAACTATGGATCCAGGTAATGTTTTTAATTCTGAGTACAGAACATGGTAATACTTTTCACATTGTTGACACCGTGCATCTTCGTCATATTAAATTAAGTTATAGACCAACAAATTTCTAAATAACTGGCTTAGTAACCAAATCCAATTACCTAATAGATACACAACATACAACTCTACCCAATTAGCCAATGAACTTAAAAAACTAAATATCACAGAATCAAGCCGACTTATTACATTCGACATAAAAGATCTTTATGTCAATATCCCCATACAGGAGACTATACAAATCACCAAAACCTTAATGACAACTAAAAATATTGAAAACACAACAATAATACAGACAATGACACTCCTGGGTACCATTTTAAAACAAAACTATCTAAAGTTTGACAACAAATATTACCAACCAATGAAAGGTGTCGCAATGGGATCCCCCATATCAGCTTTAACTGCTGAAATATTCTTACAACATTATGAAGAACAGTTAATAAAAGATATACTAGACAGTACAAATATCTGCTTCTACAATAGATATGTAGACGACATATTAATAATATACAACCATAACCAAATTAACAAAGATGACATCACAAACTTTTTAAACCAGATAAACCCTGATCTAAAGTTCACAGCAACAGATGAAACAGACAACACGATCAACTTCCTCGACCTATCAATAACTAGAAAACAACATGAATTGGACATAAACATATATCGCAAACCAACCACCACTGATATTACAATACATTACAAATCAAACCACCCAATACAACATAAACTTGCTGCTTACCGATTTATGCTAAATCGACTAAATAATCTCCCACTGTCAAAAGAACATAAACAACAGGAACTGAATACTATCATTCAAATAGCACAACAAAACGGATACCCAACCATAATAATAAATAGACTCAATAACCAAATCAAAAACAAAATAAACAGACCTAAAGAATACACTATAACAAAAAACCAAAACCATAATAACAATAAAAAATGGAGCATATTTGAATACAGTAACCCATTGATAAGAAAAGTCACGAACATCTTCAAAAAAACAAACTTAAGAATTACATTTCGTGTAAGCAACACCTCTCAGAATCTACTAAAAATCCACACACAAAACAAGGATAAGTACAAAAACAGTGGAATCTACAGTTTAAGATGCAATACATGCAATAACCATTATGTTGGCCAGACTGGAAGAAATTTAACAGCTAGATATACTGAACACACCAGATACATAAAGAATAATGAACCCAAATCTGCATACGCCCTTCATATTTTGAACAACCGACATGAATACGGCCCGATACAGGATACAATGAATTTAATAAAATACTGTAAGAAAGGCAGGCATATGAATATCACCGAAAATATGTACATCCAAATTTTTCATAGGGAACAGTTATTGATCCAAGAACAGTACGCAACGGAAATAAACCCGCTGTTCCAACTTATCAAGCTCCCCCCTTCCATACAGACTAACACACAACCTCCCGAACCGGACATTCCACCGTAGGACTCGTCAACACACAGTACACAGTACACTTCGCTAACCACGCGAAAACATTTCACATGGTAAGTCATTCATGTACATTAAATAGAAAATCAATAACGATTACTATTAGCAATATATATACAAATTCCATATTACTTACAAAATCGTTTATTTTACAGCTTATAATACCACAATACCAAAAGCCAGCAGTTCTGCACTTCTAACATCTACAGTGTTTTTATAATTTTACAACTTTTTAACATATCTTTTTACAAGATTTTAACATGTTTTATAGTGCCAATGGAATAATTTAAACCATGTGATTGAAGTGACGTAGCTTTTAGCAAAAAACCCCCTGACGATGATCCTAGGATCGAAACACGTGTAGGGGTACTATTTTAACATTTTTAATAAAGCTACTTAAAAAGTGCTTTAAAAAGTGCATCAGTTGGTCTATAACTTAATTTAATATGGTAATACTTATTTCTTCTGTTTTGGACTGACATGGCTTTTAATGGTATATTATAAAACAGGTTTGAAGAAAATGGTGGGAAAGTTTCCTGTTCACTGCATTACTTGCTTAAAATGTTATGCTCTGTGGTTTACTGAAGAAAGTTATGTTGAGCATATGATATCCAACAGATGATTAAAATTAAATGAAATAAATATGTTTTCAGATCCACAGTTAAGTGTAATGGTGCGGCATGGATTAAAGGTGTATAGCTGTGTCCGTGACAAATGGCTGCTCTTTTGCTGTCGGTCAGCAGAAGAGAAGCAGCATTGGCTAGAGGCCATGGCAGAGGAACGTAGACTTGTTGAGAAGGATCGTCAAGATGGTCTTGAATTCCCTCCAGCAGCTCGTCAGCTTGCAAGAATGGCTGCCCGTTGCCAGAAAAGACCACCCAGCAAGCCCAGAAGTAAGTAGTCTTTATGATATAGTGACTGAATTCTTTAAAAAATGTATTTTCTTTCACACGACGTAGGGAATCGTGAACTGAGTTGGCCAGAGTTAAAGAAAAAAGATATTTTGAGAGGAGACTTGACCATGAACTTCATACAGGCACCCCTCAGGTCTTGTAAGCCTCGACTTATGTAAACTCAACTTTACGTATACTTTTCCATAAACCACATGTGAAAAAAGTTCAAGGTGCATACATATTACATAATGCTTGGAATATAAACTTCCATTACTGGGGATATTTTTTAAGATTAATAAATGTCCAACTGGAAAATTGTGTCACACAAACTAAGACACCCTCCATGAAGAGTTCTTTCCAGTGACTTATCTATTGCACCCACAATTAGTTTTAGGGTTTTAACACAATTACACTTTGCTTAGTATTTGAGTAGACAGTTATGCGACTAACAGTGCACGTGCATGCGTGCAGCACACACGTGTAGTATAAATAAAAAAACATGTTTGGTGGGTAATAGGTCGAATTCCAACATACATAAAAGTCGAGTTATGTAAAGGTTTGCAGAACAGAACCCTTACATAAGTCGGGAGTGGCTGTAATGTGAAAATATTTATGAACACTGTAATACAGGTGTGTAACACCATGTCTGTAAAGTGAAACCAACTGTTCTGATAACAACGATTACGTATATTGTACTTAGTTATGTGATATTTAATTTTGTGTTGGTTCTGTGGTTCACTATATCAGAAATGGTGTTGCATAAAAGTGTAAAAATGGTTGTGGAAGGTGACTGCATGTGGAGGGAGAGACAGTTCATTTCAGTTTTAAAGGAGTGTTTTAGCTTTCTGCCAAAAGAAAATGGGAAAATGCAAATAAGAAGGATGACTGGACAAACCTGATGTCCCAGCTAAAATTAAATAGAAACCTTCTGAATATAAGTCAGGTACCTTAATGATTGAGATACACCTTCTGTTTATTTAACAAGACAAAAGTAGTGCCCACAGACTGAAAAATTTATCTTACAACATTGCCCAACTACAGAAAATAAAACATGACCATCAAAGAGATGTATCTGATTATGTACTTTATTTTTCTCCTTTCCTTAGATAAGAACTATAAGCGAGACTCTGGATACAGCATGAATCCAACAGAAGCAAGATCCAGTCATCATAATCTTAGTGGTTCACAACCAGCACATGGGTCCTCTCACTCACTGGGAATCAAAGTTGGCAACCTGCTTACATTTGTCAGCAGTAAGAAAGGGCGATCCCTAGCGCGGACCTCACCACACCATCAGCATACGTGAAGTATGGGTATTTCCAAAATGAAGGTCTTCTGGCAGCAACCTGTTCAAGCTGTTATAAAACAACACTGAAAATTAAGAAATTTGTTCAAGCTCGAGTTAAACAAACACTCGACGCAGTGGATGTCCACAGTTCAGGACCTGCACAAGTCCAGATGTAAATTTCATACCTTGATACAAGAAGAGAATGCATAACATGCTTGCAATCTGGCTTATAGATAGGTCCTTTGTAGTTATATTTTAATACAGAATGACCTGTAAAGAGTTCAGCATAAGGTAATAGGAAGAGAAATTAGAATTTGAAAGTGACTCTACATAAATACTGAGAATTGTGTGGTCAACTGTTAGAGAATGAGGTCTATAATATTACCAGTATTATAATGAATGGACCCTGTCCGTTGGTTGTTTAGAACATTTGGGACGGAGAACAATTAAATTCAGACATGCCAACATCACTGATTTTGATATTCCTCAGTACCTGTTATACTATCCACCACGTCCCAAACAGGCTCGGAAAGTTGCAAAACAGGTTTAATATTTTAAAATAAAAACATATGTGTGTACATTATGATCATACTGCTTTTACCAACGTTCATATTTCACTACACTATAATATTTAAGGCAATAAGTGCTGATATTCAAGGGACAGAAGGGAAAAATACACAAGACTGAATTCTTGAGCCTTCCTGTAATTGACGTGCAAAGTGTGTGTTGACTGTGACTTCACATACTCCTGCTACAGTTAACAAACATGTATCACTTCTGCAGCATCTTGTTGAAGCTTTAATGTAACTGTCCATAACCAAATACTGATGAAATCCATGTTACATATCAGCTACAAACTGGAATGGTGTCAGTATGCTCACATATCTACTGCTGTGATTTGAATGCAGCCCCATAGTAGAAAAAGGCAGTTTATATTCAGAGAATGTAAATACCATTGTTGTATTGACAAAGGAGAATCAACACTATAGCTTACACACAGCTCTATAAATATCACCTACTTCGTAATTGAAACTATTAGAAAGAATCAGATTAAGATTTACAGACACCAAAGTTTTCCACATCATCACTCCTCATTAATCATGAAAATGTGTGTTACTGCCATGGTATACAGTCACTTGAGTTTTTTTTAACCCAAAAAGAGACAGTGATACCTCAGATGCATCAAATGGCCTAAATTGAGCCACTTTTCCTCTGCCTATGGGAAACCTCATCATTCAAATTTATGTAACCTTGTAATGATGAGTTTATAAGGTAATGAATACTCCATGATAACAGTAATGAAGCAGTTAAACATAAATCAGCCAGTGTTGGACTTTCTGACCAGGCCTACAAATTTCACAGAGACGCACATTCTAGAGTCAAAGCTCAGCAGCACAGGTGATAGCTAGCACAGTTGTTACTTATGTTGGTTGCAACAACGTTGTTTATATATATGTATATAATTTAAATTGATGGGAGTGTGGAACTGTAAGTATAAGATTATTTGAAACTTTGTTTTTACACGTAGAGCCTCAGAATTTGGGACTGAGGAGATGAAAAATTTGAAAAGTGTAAGAAATAACTGCCTTTAAATTTTACACCTGGAACTCATATTGCTTTAATATCCACCATTATATACATAAAACCAGTGATAAGAATGTATATAGTACACCACATATTTACATAATAAATTGGGCCAAATTTTGAGATATCATTTACACAAATTATCTAGTGCAGTGCAGCCAATAACAGCAAGCACAGAAAATATATTTCTGTTGCAACACATGTATATACTTTTTTGTAAATATGTATTATTATGTATTATGATATTGATACTGTAAAAATAATGTAATTAGATAATACCACTAGTGTTAATGTTTAAGATAAGTTTAAGCTGTACTGATGATCTCCTGAAAGCTCCATTGACAAGTATTACTGTTGAATATGTGTCAGTTCTCATACTGTACTAATAAATTTATGGTTGTGTGTTCCTCTCTGTATAGGGAGAAATTAAGTTAACTATTGACGAGAAAGAAGTGTTGCACAAACAGATGTTATTGTATGACAAACAGCATTTTATGAACCATTGTGTATATACAAACTTTAAAAGTTGATCAAAATACACTAATGCAGTAGTTTTACAAAGAATGTTGATTTAATACAGTAAGTACCATACTTTCTTTAGCAGTGTTTTCCCTGTAATTTCCAACATGGTCCTCTGCATTTAATACAGTAGGATAACACTGTCACATGAACACATCTAAGTTACATTACTCTGTCTATGAAAATGTGCATTACAGTTAGATTCAGCCATTACCATTTGGTGAGAATACACTTTGTGTTTCCTCCTACTGAATGGGTACTGGGGGGTTCTTTCCCCAGGTGTACTTTGGCTGGGCCATGAAAATCATCACTCACCTCCATCTAGTGCCAAAGTTAAGATTCCCTCACATGCCTTCATGGCATGCATAACAGTGCCTTCACTTTGACCCATGGGAAGGTAGAGAGGTTATATTAATACTCTGGTGCTTCAGTATCACACAGTGAAGGTAAAAAGTATCCTTCGAAATGACTATTTCAGAAAAGTAATTATAAAATAAAAATTCTTGTTATTGACATGAAATATTTAAATACTTGTTTTTATACCACCATTACAAAAATTATTTTCCCATCTTCATAACATCCCATGTTTTAAAAGACAAAAACAGCTGGTGTGAAAAAAAGTTTCCAGAAAGTTCTGAGGGTCCAGAATCATAAGCCTGTATCTGTGAACTTTCGGCTGTTGCTTTTAAAATTTCCCATCACTTGGATGCTACTGTGCTTGGATGAGGAAGCAGAACTCAGAAATGGTAAAAGGACAAACATTTTCATTATTTCAGGTTGGGCATTTTAGAAATGATATTACTATAATTTTTGTGAACTTGTGTACTTGTTATTCATGGTGTGTAATCTGTTACGTATGAATGCAACAAACTATTTGTGGTGCAGTTTTCATGGTATCACCATCTTAATGTCTTTCACTGTATAATCCAGGAAGTGTGAGTATGCTGGCTACAGCTTGTGAGGGTGCTGTTTGTATTGACACTGATGTGTGTATAGCAACGATGAAGCTCAAGAATAATGCAAAAGGAAGGAAAAAGAGAAAAGGTAGGTTGTAATTTGAATGTTACGAAGATTGTAGAGTTACATAGGCTGAATACACAGTCACGTAAGTTATGGAAAAACATAAATTGCCTTTGTGATGTGGTAATTATGCATGTTTAAGAAATTTTAACTTTCAAAATTGCATGAATGATGACTGTGCCAGGTTGAAAAAATGGTTTAAAGGAAATAAGTTTCCATTAAACTTTGACAAAACAGACTTCATGAAATTTTTCCGTAACAATAAGACATGCATTAATTTAAATATAGGTTATGGTACTAAAACAAAGAAGCAGCTACAACTAAATTCCATGTCCTGCAGATTTGTAACAGCTTAAGTCAGAAAAGAATGTACTGAATATATTACCCCCAAACTTAGTGAAATACAAGACAAACACAACCTCCACATGCCAATGCTATGTCGCTAGTCACCACAAGGGTGTGTAGTGTGTAGGAAGCAAGGTACATAATGCTCTTCCATCTAACATTAAAATCTTAAACCATGACATAAGAGTATTTAAGCCACCACTGAAAGATTATCTCTCAGCTCATCCTTTCAGAAAAATTTGTTCCAACTGTAAGTAGTGCGCACGTTGAGTAAAATTTGGTACAAATACCTTGCTAATATTTTTGGTCTGCATAACATGATATTCTTACAAGATGATTATGAATAGCTCTACAAATCACATATTTCATATCTGTATATGACATATTCATGCTGTGACATGCTACATCCAGTATATCTGTGAAACATAAATAAATTCCATTCTAATTCTATTTTGTTCCCAGGCTCTGAAATTTTCCCAACTATGTGGACGTGCAACAACAAATCTGTAAGTGTGATGGCAGTATGGAGATGATGCTCACTTAATATAAACTGGTACTTCTTAACTCAGTAGGTCATGTGCAGTTAGTGTTATGGGTGCCCGCTCAATAAACTCAACCAGAAACACACATGTTGGGATAAAAGGATAGTACACTGAAATGGGTTGTGGAAGAAATCTAGAACATTTGTAATGTAAAAAATACAACTAGCACAATGGTTAAGTCCTTTCAACGCATAATTGTTTCTGCATATAGCTGAAATAGGAACTGTTTTTGTAACCCGTTTTCCATTAAACACGAAAATTCAACAGCTTCGTCTGGTATTTACATATCCCACGACTAACATGTGACATAAGGCTCATGTACTTATCATATTCCATGTAATCTGAAGTTTTCCTCGATAAATTTTGAACAAATGTTTATTTACTGCTCCACACCGTCACTGACAAGGGACTCAAGTCAATTGAAACCTTATGATCCGGCTTTGGGTTTGCAGAATTACATTGGGCCCCCTTCCGATTTCCTGCCAAATATACTAAGTACGCTTTTTTACTTTCCATATCTTTAAACAACCATTTCCTCATATAAAGTTTAATCACAAAACTACTACTGAAATAGAAAAAATAATTAAATCTCTTAAACCCAAATCTTCATATGGCTATGATGAGATCTCAACTAAAATATTAAAAATAAGCTACCTATTTATCAGTTCTCCTCTGAATTATATATGTAACAGATGTCTTAGATCAGGTAAATTTCCGGTTCGCTTAAAATACCCTGAAATAAAGCCATTATTTAAGAATGGAGAGAAAAATAATATGTCCAATTATATAGACCTATAGCACTATTAACTTCAATCTCTAAGGTCCTCAAAAAGGTGATATATAGAAGACTAAGTCAACATATTAATTGTAACAATGTTCTATTTGAAGAACAATATGGCTTTTGAAGGAACTCTTCAACAGACAAAGCCTCATTTAAACTAATAAATGACATATTACAAGCTGTAAACAATAAAATGTCAGTTGGTGGTATATTCTACAACCTTCAAAAGGCATTTGATTGTATAGATCATGATATTTTGTTGTCTAAATTGAAATTTTATGGTATAGTAGGTAGTGCAAAGGCGTTAATTGCATCATACCTTAAAGACAGATATCAAGAGTTCTAATTAATGGCACCTCTTCATGCTGGGGAAAGATTAATATTGGAGTACCACAAGGTTCGATACTTGGACCATTGCTTTTTCTGCTTTTTATAAATGACTTATCTTTAACCATAAATGACAATTCCAAACCAGTCATCTTTGCTAATGACACAAGTATTATTGTTACCAACCTTAATCCTGATTACTTCAGGGAAGTTATCACCAATGTCTTTGACAACATCAATACTTGGCTTAACAGTAATTTGTTACCTTTACACTTTGATAAGACTAAGTACTTACACTTTAGAACAAAAAACAGCCATCTAATCGACAGAGAGATTAATTATAATAATGAGATTAGTACTTGCACACAGACCAAATTTCTTGGCTTAATTATTGATTCTACCCTATCCTGGAAAAGCCATCTTGATCACCTCATGAATAAACTTAGTATGGCCTGTTATGCAATTAGGGTGGTTAAGCCCTATATGTCACAGGAATCATTGAGTGATTTACTTTTCTTATTTTCACTCCATAATGTCTTATGGTATAATATTCTGGGGGAACTCTTCAATTAGCAACAATATATTTAGGCTGCAGAAGGGAGTAATTAGGATAATTACAAATATCAGAAGTAGGGATTCTTGCAAGGAACAATTCAAAAAGTTACAAATTTTGCCACTGCAATCACAGTATATACTTTCTTTATTACTATTTGTAATTAATAGTAATGACATGTTTGAACATAATTGTGGAATCCACACTATCAATACTAGAAACAGAACTAATCTTCATCTACCACACTTGAGACTTACAATAGCCCAGAAAGGTGCTTACTATACTGGCATCAGGTTTACAATAATCTTCCCTCAAATATAAAATACTTGATTCAAGAAAAAAGAAAAATCAAGAGTACATAAAAAATTTTCTTCTCACACGTATTTTATTCATTAGAGAAATATTTCAATACTGACTTCAAGTACGTTCTTGGTTTGTTGTGACTGCTAATATCAGGGAATTCTATCTATGTAATTTTTTTAACTTCTTTCATTGTTATCTTATTGTTCCAATAGAATACTTTTATAGCAATTATAATCTGTATATTAGGGAAGTTTTATTACTTTAATGCAATTGTTGTTCTATGTTAAATTTATTATATTGTGATATGATGTGACTGGTTCTGTCCGGCAGGTCTCTCGAGACCCTGTAATGGATTTACGGAATTTAATAAAGATTATATGATATGATTGAGTTACTTCCTAAGTCTCAAATTTAAGTGTAACTTCCTGATTACTTTCATCAGTACCTCTTTACATGGATTATCTGTAACACGGATCAGCAACCGGATATGTAATTCGGCACATTCATACATGTCGCTCGTAACCTAACCTAACCATGTTGAACTGTGATTGAGCTCAGGGTGTTTAGGATATCGAATTTCTGAACAAATTTAATCGGATGTGTACCCAAGTTAATAATGCCAATGATCTTTTCAGAACTTTTGGTTATTGATGCTTGAATATATATAAAAATAAAATTCACTTAGTTATGTTTTATTGGCCCTAGTCAGTATGGAGATTATGTCAATATTTAAAGATTGCACGAACATTGTATAACGTAGTGTGTAAGGCGAGTGAAAATGGCGTCTGATAATGAAGCATCTTGTGTTTGTGACCCAAATTTTGCAGTTATTTGCTCGTTTTTAGAAAAATTCGGCAAATCATGTGGAATTACATACCCAAATTTCATGGAACTTCAGGAAATGCTGGAAAATTCTCAGGAAGGTTAGCATATATATTGTCTTATAAAGTACACACTTTTTGACAAAAGCGTCCTTTATGGAAATGAAAGATGTTTGTGTTTGTGTGTCAAAACGGGTTTTGTGCGAATTGTGACCTATTCATAAGCAAAAACAAAGCAAATCTAAAGTATTTTGAATCCCGTATAGCTTGGATCTTGAACTGTGTAAACGGGTTGGAATTGTGTGATGACAGATGTATTTTGCGAACACCGCAAGAGTAATGGTGCTGCCATCACTGTACATCACCTAACATGTTATGTAGCGGGAGTTACGAACTGAGTCCTAGTTTAAACCTTATTAACCAGGCTACAGTTCGAATAAACGGAAGGCGTGTTTTTATGTGAGCAGTTTTACATTTTTTAGGGTTAGTAGAAAATTTTACATGTCGGCCTTGTTATTGGGGCTTTATATGACCACGTCAGTGTCCAGAATTTATTTGTTTTAACAGCTATACAGGAGTCATTATATATGTGAATGGTGCTTGTAATTTTTTTATTTTTTCTGGACTTTATCTACATGTTATTAGATACCTGACTTGAAGGCAGGTATGTATGTAATACTGAGAGTACTCACATTCAGTAATGTATTCAAGGAGCCAGTGAAGATGTTCCCACAAACAATATTCAGATTGTAAAATACGACTTGTACACATTGAACATCGATCTATAAGAATTGTAGCTGATAAGGAGTGTTAATTGTATCTTCACACTATTGTGTTGGTGATTGATCATGTACATTTTCTGGTATAAACAGTGCCCCAGCGTAGTTGAACTGTTCACTAGC
This sequence comes from Reticulitermes speratus, assembly GCA_021186555.1. Taxonomy (NCBI): domain Eukaryota; kingdom Metazoa; phylum Arthropoda; class Insecta; order Blattodea; family Rhinotermitidae; genus Reticulitermes; species Reticulitermes speratus. The sequence continues at coordinate 27,791,218 of JAJKFL010000013.1, read as the reverse complement.
AGATGTCTGTAAGTGTTTAAAAGAATTAGCAAATCCAAATTTACTGATACGTTTAAGGTTGTTTTAGTTTAGCTTGGTTTAATTTACTCAGATGTACGTTTTACTTGGTTTGTGTTGAGGCTAGTAAGTGTAATGAAAGCAGCAGTTCTGTAACGTACATGGAAGTAGTTGATGTCATTTTGACACATGATAGTATGGTGCTAGTAGATATTCAGTATATTTTAAACTATTTTCAGGTAGTGAAATATATAATCAAAGTTTTGGGCATTTTACTACCCCAAAAATTTGCCATGTACCTGTCATAATTTTTGTATTGTCATACTTTTTCTTTTCAATGTCCTTCTCTTTAGTATTGTTGTTTAGTGAAAGAGGTGAATAAAAATGTACTATTGACATGTTGGAACACATGTGCCTGTACACAGCAAATTCTACTAGCCCAGGCTTTGCAGTCTGAGGTATAGGTTAATTTGGTCATCTCTGGCCTACAATGAAAGTGCACTGAAAAGGATACATGTGACCCTAATTTTATGACACATTGTGACTGTACATACATATAATAATATAAAATGCCAACAGTGTACACTACATTGTACAGTGTACATTGTTGATATTTTTATATTATTATGTTATCTTAAGTTTTACAGATGAATTAAACATTAGGTATTGAGGTGGAGTAATTATATTTGATATTATAATGCTCTACCACAGTGTATTAATATTAATGCAGTGATTTCACCTTTTTCTGTGGTAATGGAAGGGGGAAGCAGCATAGACTAAAAACAATGGATAATTCAGAAACCTGGAAATATCCACTCTTTATTTTGCAGTCAGCTGTGAAATTTGCTTAATGATTGCTCTTAAATAATCCTTTAAACTTAGTTCTTCCTGTGACTTGCTGATGGCAATTGGCTTTTCCATATTCAAGACATTAGACACCTCATATAGGACATTTCATTTTTATTTCATTTCATGACATCTAATAAGGAAAGTCTCTTCCAAAAGACATCCCATGTAGTGTCTTTCCACTGTGGCCTTCAGTCCATGCTCCATTTGTTAAATTGGAGCAGTCAAGCCGATGGCATATATTTCACGAGTAATTTTTGAGCTTCTTTTTTCTGGACATTATCACTTGCTTGCACAGATGCATTATTTAACATCACTATAGCCTTTGTAGCACACCTTTCAATATCTGATGCTTGCCTACCTGTGGCACAGAGTTATTTTCAGACCACTGTAAAAAGCTGGAATGATTCATACATGCTTCACTGTGATTAAGGTATATGACAGGCATATTTGTGCTTTTATTTGCTTTGAAGGAACATGTTTTTTAATGGACAACACAAATACTGATTTTACATGAGCCCAGAGCATTGACAGAACACAACATAGTAATTGTCTTCTTTCTTTATTTATGTCCAGATGCACAATGTTCTGTCAAAATGCTAACGACCTTATTGGGAGGCATGTCTGCAACAAGCCAGTCTCATTGGCATTGTGTATTTGTCCTGTACTTAGATTTTCTTTTTTCATCAAGTCTTCAAAATCACATTGAAATTTGTTTGCAGCCAAGTCATAGCCATTTAATTTTTCTCATTGTATATCAGTCTCCCAAATGCCATGTTTTATTTACAGTGTAGTAACTAGCCCAAGGAGCTACTGAAACCCCATTCCATTCCTAATGCATCAGAAAAAGTTTTGCCTGCTTAACACAGACTGTTCCAAATACAAGCCCCTTGTGCACTTTGATGGTTAAAACATTCTAATATAGCGATATGGAATTGCTTTATAAGTTGATGGTTTTATATGTGCCACTGGTGAAATCAGAACTGATAATGCCTTTTATTAATGTATCTTTATATTTCTGCATGCCCTGGACAGTCTTTTTTGCTATGCTGTATGTCACTGATGTGTTTTAGGTAGAAGTTACTCTTCAAAGCTTCTATATTAATTGTAGTTTCTCTTTTATAGTCAAAACAATGTACATTTTTCTGCCATTTTTTGTAAGAATACAAAAAGAAATGAAAACAGTTAACCAACATTAAAAAGAAAATTGACACCACATAAATCTAAATTAAGTGTTAAAGGTTAAGGAACATTTGACTACTACAGTTTGAATTAAATATAAAGTGTGTAGAGTCAGGATAATGCAGTCAGTCTAGTAAGCTACAGGATGGACAGCTGAGGAATTGTGGCCTCATTCCTGGCAGGGGCAAGAGATCATTCTGTATTCCAAAGTGTCCCTCTCATCTCATCTTTATTACATTCAATAAATCCTCCATACTGGCTTTGAGGCCCACCCAGCCTCCTATTCAGTGTGTACCAGGGCTCTTTTCCCAGAGGTAAAGTGGTCATGGCATGGAGCTGGCTGCTTACCTCCATCTGGTGCCAGGTTTGAGTATGAGTGGAGCTATACCTGTCCTAGTCCCCCATATTGTTTCATTGCATGTCCAGGGTCACCTTTACTTTATTTTGCAGTGTGTATAACAGTGCTTTGTAATTAAGTCTGAAGTAAGGATGGTATGGAAACCTATGAACTGTGTGTGAAGTTAAAATCTGTAAGAAGTTGTAGACTGTTCTGCTGGTCACTGAACATTAAGACAAATATCTTTCCAGTGGAAGAAAGCAATCTTTTTTTCAGTAGTAACCTTTCTTAAGACATCAATGACATTGTGTTTCAATCTTAGGATTATTTTTTGTAACTTTACAGTACCCTGTGGAAACAGGATTTGTTTGTAATTGGGCTAGTAAAAATAAATAAACCCCAATTTGGAAATAGTTATATGTGTTTGCCAGTACACTGAAGTTCTTTGTTTTCTTATGCTTATGTTGACTAAACCAAGTATCTGGTTTTATTTAGATGTCCAATGATTGAAGCTTCTCTTACATTTGTAGTATATTGATTAGTTATATTATGTAAGTGTATGTTGGGAATATCCATCATCAGTTGAAGCTTGAAACATAATCTGCCTTATTTAAAGATTCAGTTTATACTGTGGAGTAACCACACTTCTAAAAGCCAATCAGTTAATGCTGTATGGTGAAATAGTTGATGTATATTCTGAGATCTATACAAAATATATAAATACACTGAATGGGCAGAATGTAAAACTTTGAATGTTAATCCTGGTGATATATAAAGTAACTGCTAGGCTGTAAAGTGTTAGTAAAATCCTGGGACACCATCTCTACCAACTGAGGTTTTTGGCTTTCCTCAGTCCTTCCAGGAAAATGCCAGGATAGTACTATGAATGAGGTGTGGCAAATGGCAGGATAGTACCTTCAGTGGGCCGTGGTAAATGCCAGGATGGTACCCTGAATGAGTCATGGCAAACGGACAGTACCTTAATGGGCCGTGGCAAATTTCAGGATAGTACCCTGTATGAGCTATGGCAAGTGCCAGGATAGTACCCTGAAATGGGCCATGGCAAATGCCAAGATAGTACCCTGAAATGATGCATGGCAAATGATTGGATAGTACCTTGAATGAGTCATGACTGCTTCCTTCCTAATCCTTTCCAATTGACCATCACCAGTCATCCTACCAGTGACACTATACAGTAATCCCTCAGTGGTCTGGACCTTGATTTGGATCCTCAGATGGTTTGGTCAATTTCAGAATGTAAATAATCCAGTCTTCCCTTGCTGATCCATTCACTGGTCCTGACCACCCAGGGGAAGCCTGAGAGAGTCTGTACTCTGACACTGTGAGACCCTAACATCAATAAGTTTTATGTCTTACCTAGCACAGCTTCCATCATCCAAGCTATGCCTGCAAGAGGTTGTGTAAGAAGCAGTATCTTGATGAATTTGTGGTTATTGCTATGAGTGATAATGAGGAGGAGGATAGAACAGGCCAGAGGACACACCAGAACCTGAATGACTGTAACATTAAGTCCATGATCTACAGTTTGGCAAATGGATGCAAGGATGTCAAGACAGTCATACTTATCAATGCATGGAAGACCCTTTGTTCAGTTGTTAAAGACCCGGACTTTGAGAGGTTGGAGCCTAAGGACTACCACAGACACTGTGGCTGGCTGGGGATGTGCAAGCCTGGATGATGATGATGATGATGATGATGATTGATATGATGATGATCCAGGCTACCATAGTGTGACTGAATAGGAGACTGTTGGTTCTCTTTGACAGCTGCTTTGGATTCTGAGGAGGAGGAAGATGAACCAGCAGAAAACCCTGAGAAGCTTTCAGACATCACAGATGACATAGATTATATCATCAGCTTGTCAACAGAATTTTGTATGAGCCTCTGCAGCTTTATTATGTGCATTTGAGGAGTCAGAGGGAAGCTTTTATTAAGGAGCAGAGAAGGAAAACCACCCAGCCATTTTTAATTGTTTTATCAAACCTTGTCCATCCTGGAGATCCGTTTCGACAGATCATCAACCTGGCATCAGCACCTCATCTTCCTTAGCATTCAAACCTCAGTGTGGCATCACCACCTCAAGTCTCAGCAGATCTCCTCATTTTATTATGTGTGGTAATTGATGCTTAGAAGCTGTGTTTAGAAAGTGCAGTTTTTTGCTTCTTTCAGGCATTTGTGAGATGATGAGGGTTTATTGCATTCTTGTCGGGGTCATTCAGTGCTGCTCCTTTATTAACAAAATTGTCATAGGTAAACAATACAATATATAAATTTGGTTTTGTTTTCACCATGCAACATTATAATGTTATTTATTTCTGTAACCAACAAGTATTGCACTAATTCTATTAATACTATTCTATCACTAAACCCTACACGTGTTTCGGTCCGGATGGACCATCATCAGGGGTTATGGTTTTGGGGCGTGCTTCACATTTGTCACTTCATGTGGTGATGGTTTTGTTTGGGCACTTTGCACTTTTGTAATCACTCCGCACTGCACTATGTTGTTGCTGGTGTTTTATGACGTGAATGTATGGGGTGTAGAAATATGGCTGGGAGTCGGCGTTGGTAAGCAGAGTTTGTCACTGCACTATTCGTTGGTGTTGTGGTGGGATGTTGAGTCGCAGGGCGTAGAAAATTGTGGAGATACGGTGGTTGCGTTTGGAGCTGGAGTAGAATCTTGTTGGAATATTCCGTGTTGATGTGGTAACTGACAGTGTATAAAACACATACCACATCAACACGGAATATTCCAACAAGATTCTACTCCATCTCCAAACGCAACCACCGTATCTCCACAATTTTCTACGCCCTGCGACTCAACATCCCACCACAACACCAACGAATAGTGTAGTGACAAACTCTGCTTACCAACGCCGACTCCCAGCCATATTTCTACACCGCATACATTCACGTCATAAAACACCAGCAACAACATAGTGCAGTGCGGAGTGATTACAAAAGTGCAAAGTGCCCGAACAAAACCATCACCACATGAAGTGACAAAAGTGAAGCACGCCCCAAAACCGTAACCCCTGATGATGGTACATCCAGATCGAAACACGTGTAGGGTTTAGTGATAGAATAGTATTAATAGAATTAGTGCAATACTTGTTGGTTATAGAAATAAATAACAATGCAATGTATAGTACACGTTCAGTATTACTATGTGAACGTTGCTTACTGTATACAGAAGTGTAACTTAGTTGTGATCCCATTTCACCTTACCCTCAACCCCTACTACAGTATTTCCCATTAAGATTGTTACTAAAGTACGTAATCATCATCATCTTGTGTGATTGTGTTGTATCTGTGCATTTGTATATGTATGTTTTTGTGCTGGTTTAGTTCTCTCAGAAGAGTATGGGTTTCACAGACCAAGCACTTGTTATTCGCTGTTCTGCCAAAACTTTCTAACTATACAGCATGTATTAAGTACTACTACGTTCTGCATTAGAATATATAGAGCAGGGCAGAGATTAAGCAATTTTAAACTTTCATGTAATTTCTTTGGGATAATACCCACTGTGGATAATACTAATGGTGTTATATAGGCCATTTTCAGTTGCCATATTTATGTAAACTTTTCTGTCAGTCTGTATATATCTGTAGCTTCTCAGTGATGGTGCAGTCACTGCAGCCCAGAGAGTGTTTCAAGGAGAACTTCGTACATCTGGTTACCTTTCCAAATGTTTTAAATGCTGACATTTGGTAACCATGTTTACCTAGATTTTTCAAAGCCATATTTGTGAATGTTTGATTTTAGTAGTTGCAATCTTAAGATAAACATGAACAAGAACAGTATGAAGTATTTTACAGGACATCAGTTTTTCGCAATTAACTCTTGTCGAGAAGACTGAGATTAAGAATTTGTGTCGTGCAACACCTGATTTAGTTATTTCTCAGTCGTCATCAAGCAGGAAACAAGCATATGTGACAAAATTTAACCCTGCTATATACACTGAACATAGTGGTTGAGTGACTGTGCTGAAAGAATCACTGTATTAAGCCCTTCTGATTAATGATATAAGAATCCAAGCTGCAGCCCTGCCGTAATGAAGTCCCATGACTCGCCACTGAGTAGCAGCAGCAGCAGTAGTAGTAGTAGTAGTAGTAGTAGTAGTAGTAGTAGTAGTAATATACTGTTAGGTGCAGTATTTACACCTTAAGGAGTTACACTTAAGCGCTGAGTTATGAATTGTTGTATGTTACCTATACCACAGAGTTTCTTATGAATTTGTTCCTACCCATGTTTTCAAATATTATATGATGGTTTCACTTACTTTCCTGTCTGTGAAATACTAAGTATGAAGAAGCTCCTGTTGTGTGGTTGCCGCTATTTAGGAATGTATATGAAGGACAAAGAAATCTTGGTGTTCATAGAATGTTATGTGTGCTATTTCTGGTCTGTAACTTGTTAACTACAAGGAATTGGAACAAATGAAATGGAAGTGTGGGATGTATACCAGAGTAATAGATGGATAATTTGAAATGGAATAGTGTTAAAATGGTTCCAGACATGTGGTTGTGGCAGATTCTTTCATTCATGAATGCAATAACAGTAAAATTCTTATTCAAGAACCACTGTTTTCAATTGCTGTCAGTTTGGAAGATTGAAGCCTTTCATGCTATATGAGTATTATAAAACAAATCATAATAAATAACATGAAATATCACAAAGGGGTAAGTACATATTATACTACTGATGTGAGCATCTTTACAGTTTATACTTTATCATAGTGCTGTTTGGGTGCCACACTAAAAATGTGTATGTCTGGCTTAGAGGCGAGAAACAAGAAACGCATATGTAGAAATTGAGTAAAACAAACATAATTTTGTTTAGAAAATGATAATGCTTGATGTTAATATGCACAGTAACACTCACGCTGCATGAGTGCGATACTTGTGTTTTTTTCCTCACATTCCAGGCATCATGTGCTCCTGAACAGGCAGTGTTGTTGAGCCGCATAGCATAAGCAACATTCTCTTTGATACTGCTTCCAATAATAATGGAAGTTTAGAAACATCTGTGAAGAGAATGTCATCATTCATTACATGTTCTTTATTTATTTTCATAGCTTTTGTGTTTGTAGGGCCTCTGTATGGGATCAGAACATTTATGAATATAAAAAATTATTAAACACGAACAGTTTAGTTGCTAAGGGACAGAAGGTTATGTAGGGCTCTTCATTTTGACACTGATTTGTTCATAGTCATAAAGTGAGAACATACTCGTACGTGAGAAACATACATAGGATAGGCATTTTTTTGTGCTTCTCATTAATGTGTCATGTATTGTTGTTATGTAAGAATTTTAATATTGCAGCATAACAAATGAGCTTGTTATATGTTTGTGCTAGAGGATATTAAATTCTTTAAAGCCCATTTTTGCTTTAGGTGACCACTTTTTGAAGAACTGACCAGTGCATAATATAATGTTCAGGATGAGTGTAATGGACACACACATACCACCTTCAAGATACAGTATGATGTGAGATATGAGGTGTGATGATGTGTCATTGGGCCTTTAGTTCCAGATATTTCAAAGGATTGTTCTGCCTTGATCTGCAAGGTCAAGCAGCCCAAGAAAAGTACTTGTTGGAATGCGTGACTCTGAAGATGAAGGCACTATAATTCTGTAAAACATCAGGAACTACCGTATATTCTCGAATCTAATCCGCACTTTTTTTTACAGTTTTAGAGGGCTAAAAAATCAGATGCGGATTAGATTCGCGTGCGGATTAGATTCGCGGTCTAGAGCTGGATTTTGGAAAAATGATTGAGCTGCTGTACAATATAACAATAACGTAATTAACGTAATTAATAAACAACGTAAGAACAATACAATACAATAATATATTATTTTATTATTTATTATTATAATTTATTATTCATCAGACTCGCCGTCATCACTCATAATTCGAGGAATGTTCAAAGATCTGGCCTTCTTTATCGCCTCCTCGCGAGTAGATCATAACTCACAAACAGTCCAGTCTTGCGTCTCTCTTGAAAAAACGTGAAGACTGCATCATCAACTTCAGGAAATCGTCCTTTCTTGGGTCCAGTGAATTTCCTTCGTGACGCCTCACACCCGCTGATCGCTGCCTTGTGTTTCCGCCATAGTCGAACGTTGCTTTCATTAACTCCAAAAATTGCAGTGGCTTTGCGGTTTCCATTCTCCTCTGCGCACCGAATAACTTCACGTTTGAACTTTGCCGTATATGAGAGTCGTTTAGATTTCAGGTGTCCCTCTTCCATAACTACGGTACACGACAAATTGAAACAAGCACCTCCCACGTTTCAACAACTAAAGATCAGCTGGCTTCAGACGAGATTGCGCACGTCTGTTGAGAAAGGCCCGCCTCTATCGGTATGACTCATCGGCCACAGGCGTAGCGTCGGATTTTAACGCATTGGTAACATCCAATATTATTCAATCAGTCGCCCCGTGGGCAAGGGGTGGTTGAAGGAAAGGTGCGGATTAGAATCGCGAACTAACTTTTTTTCGTTTAAGAAGTCGCCAAAAACTGGGTGCGGATTAGATTCGAGAATATACGGTACATACCCAATAACAGCATCACGCCCCAGAAGAATTAAATCTTCAAAATATGGTATATTTTCTGTTCAAATCACATTATGATTGCCGGACATGCTTTTACCACAGCATCTATTGTGTCACAACTGTGAAGGTATTGAGAACAGTTTTTCTCAGGTTTACACTGACGGTATATTACCATTATAGAGTCACTTCTGCTGTGAAAGTGGAGGCAGTACTGTATATTCATTTGAAATGTTGGTACTGGCTTACCTGACTACACAGTGACATAACTGAGAAGATTTTTCACAGCTTTGGAAACTTCAAATGTAACTTAATTATTGGTTATAATAGGGATGGGGTATCGGTCATATACTGAGGGGCATTATTGTCTAGTGTAGTGTGTATTTCAACACACACATATAGTTGCTAATGTAGTAATTTTCACCAATTTCAGTTCCTCAGCCACTGGTGGACCTTCATGTGAAATTACTGAGGAAGGCCCGGAAATCTGTGTCTGGAGAACGGTGGGAACGAGCACTAATAAAGTTTTGTCACTCATATTCAAACCAGGATGGTTGGGAAGTTGAAAGATTTGGATATAAGAAGGCTCGTCTTGCTGTGAAACTGCGAATCTTAAAGGTGAATCTTTGTGATGTAATGCTAGCATGAGGCGGTAATGAGAAAATTTACGTTTCATTATATCTAAATTTACAAAAGCAGGACTGTTGTGTATTATATTAACTTCGTGGATGATTCTGCTGCTAGAGGTTTTCATACACTGGTTTAAACCTGAACCCAGTCTGTTTTTTAAGTGCATGGATTTGTGAAGTGTTAACTGAGGAGTGTGAAATTGAAGCACCATGCCTCATCCAGATCATGAAATCTGTTAGCTGTTGATTCTTGAACCTGCCTGTATTCCTTGCCTCAAGCTTCGCCATCTAGAGTAAAGAGTTGTATGGCCTTATTTTTTGTGGGCATACTTTGAAAAACGTTGCACTGCAAGCTGAAGGTTTTGACACCCCACTTTGAACAGCCAGCTGATGCTAAGATTTTTTAGGCTTGTTTCCATATAAGCATCTCTTCAGTCAAAACACATTTTTTGTATGTTTTTTATCTGCACTGAGCCTGTCATATTCCAGTAGTCTGTATATTATGTTTCATGCACTTTTGACATGGTGTGTATTTTACAAAACTTTTGTTGCCTTTTTTTCCATGATGCATAATTTGCAAGAGTATTGAACACACATTTTGTTTTAAGAGAATCCATTTCTCACACACTGTCCACCCACTGTTTACGACTCATAACAGATGATTGAACACCTGTCTCACATTGCAGTGCTGACAGGAGGAAGACCCTGTGGGCTGAGTACCTTCAGCAAGCTGGCATCATTTTTTCTTATGCTTGGGCACACATTTAGAGGTACTCTCTGTAGTAACCAGTATGATTGAGATGATTAATACATTGTGTGAGTACTGTGGAAGAGTTTCTGGACATCCTTAAGAGTCTCTTCAGTTGCACTTTTTTCATGATTTCCTCATGTCTTGTATTTTACATCTATGTGGATCCCTGAAGAAACACCTATCTGACAAGCAACTTGCAGTAGACACTGATGTGAAGCAAGCTGTTAGCTCCTGGCTACAGGCACTTAACACCAATTTGTTCTATGCGGGCATACAAGCCTAGATGCCATGGTGAGATGAATGCTTCCGTGTCAGTGGTGACTGCATGGACGTCTGATGGCCACTTGTTTGCCACGCATATGTTGAGGGCAGATCAAATTTCATAGCATCAAGAATGTTTGTTGTCACATTTTTTGAAACTTCTTTGTGTACTGAGAATATTATTTAAGTCATAATGTTGTTTGAAGAACAGAATGGTTGTGAGCATCTTCATTTGTTTCATTTTCAGTAGCATTAAAAATGTTGTGCTCAAACAACATTATTTCTAGTGAACAAAAAAGATCTATTTTAGAATTGGTACATAAGAATGTACGTAATTTACAGAAATGTATACACTGTATGTTAAAAGCAATTTTGTGTCTCTAATTGGTTATGAAGGAGACAGTCTGAATGTCAGAATTTTTATATTTGGGTTTTTCTGCTGTAATAGTGGCACCTCACGGCACACACATATTTAGCTTTGGCTCTGAAACCCATGATGTATCAAGATTGCACTGTGTTACGGGTTACGTAGTACTAAACTCATCAGCTTAAACTATCCTAAAGATAGCAAGCAAGTGTTATTGATGTCTTATTTGTAGTCTAATGTGTATTTTTGTCTTTTTGTGATGGAGACAAAAATTGAGTGTTGTTTCTGTAAACAGATGCTGCTAGAACTTCAGTTTGATTTGAACATCAAGTTTAAGACAGAAGTGAACAGATTAAGTGCAGAGGAGCTGCGGTCACAGCCACTTGGTAGGGACAAACTGGGGCAATCATATTGGTGCCAGCTTGATGAAGATTGCAATCTCCGAGTCTATCGTGAGGATTTGGATGATGAAACCTGGGAGATAGTTGCAAGGTAAACAGTTCTTTTTGCTAGTTTGGGGATTCTTATACTGTTCATTGTTCTTCTCATGGAGATATTGTACTGACATGACAACCTTCCCCCCCCCCCCCCACACGCACACACACACACATGCATGCACACACAAGTGGCCCTTCTGCATATCAGTGCTGATAATGGAGACAAAGTAGGTCTGTGAAACATTTTCAACTTATCAAGTGATGTACAGCTGAAAATGGTTTTGTATTTTTCAGAGACCGGGAAGGTTTGGTGCAGCTGATCTCACAGTTATCTTCCAATGATCCATTTCGTAATTGTCCGGATGCAGTTCTCAATGAAGATAGCAACAGCTTAGAGATTGAAAAGCCTATAACAGATACTGGACAAATAATTGAATCACCAGCTGCTGATGAAGATGAGGAGGGAGAATTTGAAGAAATTGAAGAGGAGGAAGAGGAAGAGAGGAATGAGTCTGATAAAGATTGTCAGAAAGCGCTGAAAACAAGTTTAGGACCTAGGATGTCAGATTTTGAAACAAAGGAGGATGAAGTTGTGGAATCTTTAAAGAAAGAAAGAAGGAATGATACAGAAAATGATGAAACACCTGCTGCTTGTGTGGATGTCATATGTGGGAAGCAAAAGAGCAAGCAGAAAGGTATGAGGTTAGAAGAAAATGGAATGAGGAGTGAGTCCTCAGAAGAAAGAAAGAAAGTTCAGGATTCTGCACATGTGGCAGACAGAAGTAAACATGTTATGTCTGTTGTTAAGGCTGAGTCAAAGGAGCAAGAATCTTCAGAACTTTCTAACCTTTCTGCATCAAAACAGGGTAAAGTATTTGTTACAGATGCAGGTAAGGTAGCTGAACCTGTTACACCACCAGAAAGTAAGAAGTTGTATGTGGAAGTAGAGCAGTCTTCAAGTAAAGGACAAGAATCTCGGAAATGTGGCACAGAAGTTTCAAAAAGGGTTACACATGTGTCTGGTATCGAAGTAACATCAGACACAGTTCCTTCTGAGAAACAGAAATTATTCAGTAGAGATCTGAAAGGAGAGGAAACTATGCTACTTACAGATAAGAACAAGGATTTTGCAGTAAATACAACCAATGACATGAAGCATGCTGCTGAAACCAGTGAGAAAGAGCATGTGTTAATAAAATCTTCACTGCAGGGGATGTCATTAAAACCACCTGAGAAGTCAGTTTCTCTAGACAAATGTGTGGATTATAGTAAATTGGAAGAGTGTAAGACATCAGTAGATAATACAGGGAGAAATGATAATTCTGGATTTGGCAGAACATATTCTACTTTGGACGAACATAAAGGGGGCCAAAATCATGCAGGAAAAATATCTGTGCGTCCAAGGAAGATACAGGCATATGAGGAGGCCAGACACTTACAGGAGCATAAGCCAAGTAATCAAGGAACAGAGGAAGAAATGAGAAGGTCTAAGTTGAAAGATGGCATAAGTAGTGACGTTGCTAATAGCATTTATTCAAGAAATGAGGATACAATCACAGACTCGAGGGAAAGTATGAAGGACCTGGAGGATGAAGGCATTGGTCTCAATACATCAGCAGTGAATAGTGTGGTTAGTGGAGGCTTGGATTTAAGTGCTAGGAAAGTTTCTGGAAGCCATCATGAATTTCACAAGAATGAAAACACAAAAGAACTACTGCAGTCAGACATTCAATTTGAGGATGAGGATCAAGTCTGTGATTTGAGTACTACAAAATCAGTAGATAAGTGTGCAGTACAGAGAGAATCAATGAGGCACTCCATACATTTACTGGCTAAAGACGCTGATAGAAGAAGCCAAGGTGAAGCAACTGATCTTAGTACAAAGAGATCAAATACATCCTGTATCGACTATTGTAGAGAAAAGAAATTGGAAACTGTCTTGAAAATTGAAAAAAGCTATGCTGGAAGTATGATCTCCAATGTTCATAAAGCTGATACTAAAGATACTCCGAGATCCAAAGAAACTGCTAAAGGTGGAGGAACAAAGAGAGATTTGAATGATATAGAATATTTATCAGTAGCAAAGAAGCCACGGTTTGAAGGTGCAGCAAACACAAACAGAGGTGAAATAGATGTGGGAGAAGCTGTGGAAGAACCATTGATGTTAATTCGAGGAGAAGGTTCAGGGGAAGATTGTAAGATGGGAAATCCAGAGGTCAGAAAAGATGACACACGTGATGGGGATGTGGGGGAGGCTATTGTAGAACCATTGTTATTTGTTTGGGGAGAAGGATCAGGTGAAGATTGTGGCACAGGAAACACAAGTAAAGAAGCACAAAAGGACAAAACAGATGGGAGCAGAAGTAGCCAGGAAGGGAGTGGAGGAGATGGTTCTTCACTTGTTCGTGATGCAGAGAACCTTTCGGTGAGTGAAGTTACTACTAGCAGGAAGCAGGAGGGTTCTTCAAGTAATGGACCAAACACTGAAGGTGCCGAAGGTAAGGACACAAATGTAATACAGTGCAATGACAAAGAAGAAAATTTAGAGGAGGGAGATGCAAAGAAAGAGTTGGTAGTGAACGCTTCTTGTGAGAGGCATATTCCTCTGTCTTCTGGGATTACAGATGTTATTTCAAGAGATTCTGCTTCAAGTGAGCTGGAAAACAAAATTTTTATTTCAAAGTCTGATTCACTTCTAGAAATTTCAAGAGGCAGCAGCTTTATGCCAAGTTCATCCATTAACCCTAATGTTGAGGCTAAGGATAATCCTCCAGCAAGCAAAGAATGCTCACAGGATCTCTCTTCAGAAGGAAGTTCGGTTGAAACTGTTTCTTGTTTACGCACAGATGTAAGTGGCACTTCAGTGGATAATCTGTCAGATCATAAAACACTGAATGAAGAAAGCACTGTTACCACATGTTCTGGAGAATTTCAGGAAGCTAAGAGAAAAGTGTCTGGAAACATTAAAGAGCTTCCAGGTATAAATTTTTCAAATAGCAAGGACAGCAAGCAGGTTGAAATGCCTCAAGAGAAGGGACTGAAGGAATCATTTAATGCAAAACTGATGCAGTTACAGTCTTCAGTATCACCTCAAAGTGATTTCAGAAACAGTGAAAGTAATTGTTACACAACAAGTAGCGATGCAAAGAACACTGCCCTTTCAAATAGCTTAGAGTCAGATATCAGCAAAACAGTTAGGAAAACTCTAGAAAGCAAAGAAAATGAAGGCATACATGTTGAAACATCAAGTGGGGACTGTCTGCGTCAATCAGTACTGGGTACAAAACCTGACGTGAATGTTACGGAATCTTTGAGTAGGACTTCAGATCTTTCATCAGGTGGAAAGGAAGATGGTGCTATAACAACACAGACTGAACAGCATATTCAGAGTGAGGCGAAAGTGTGCAAGGAAATGGTCCATAAAGATCATGCAAAGAACATTAAAATTCTGCCAGAGGAATCAGATGATAAAGGGAAACTAGGAACTAGAAAGAAACCTGAGTATGAAATAGAAACAGTTAGACAAGAGAAGGGTACAGGTCAGTCACCTTTATTGTCATTTCAACCACAAGATCTGGCTAAAAGTCCTCATCAAGTGTCTCTTAACAGAGAAGGAAACACAGGAGACATATCAAACATCAGTGCTGAAGTGGATAATCCAGAGGTGAGGGACATAGCACAATCTATTTCACCCAAAGTGATTGGAAGTTTGACAAAATCCCTTGAGTTGTCTGTATGTAGAACAGAATATCTAAAATCAAGTGGCATACCACCTGTTCCCCTCTCATTAGAGAAGAAGCCAGAATGTACCAAAGCAGCAGAACCATCACTTGTTAGTAGTTTGTTTTCTGCAGTTCCTATATCAGATACTCCGTATTTGAAACAGGGCATAGTTACAGAGCCTGACAAAACAAAGTTAGAAGTCACCAAAACCAGTGAAGCACCCTTACCTGTAACAAAAAGGATTCTTCAACAAACAGCTAATATCATAACATCTTCAGATAGTTCTGCAGCATCTCCAGATTCAGTTAAGGCAGATACACGTGTAAACGTTCCTCCCATGAAGACACCACCAAAACTTTGGAGCATAGAAACCATATGTGCCCCTGATCAAAAATCCAAAGAACCAACATGTAATTCTCGAGGTGAAGTTTTAGGTAGTAATATTGGTTCAACTTTGAAATTTGTTGATGTACATTGCTCCCAAAAACCACAAGTGTCGAGCCATACCACAAAACCTAAATGGTCTCTTGGTGTTCAAGTTATACAGAAATCTAAAAGTGATGGTAGTGGTCATAAGAGGACATCAAGGTGGGATGTTGGTAAACCTAGTGATACTAAGGCAGAAGCAAGTGGTAGAATTAATAGTAAGGAAAATAAGTCTCAAACTTTGGGAGAAACATACACCTTGACAAAGAAAGATAGTCAGAAAGATATCAATCCAACAAAGGCTCTGAATTCAGATGTTCCAAGTGTAGATTTCTGTTTTGCTGCAAAGCCGTTTATTGTAGATGAATTTAATAAAGCGAAGGAAAATAATGATACACATGACAACAGAGTGGAACATACCTGTTCTTCATCTGAAAGCTCTTCAAATACTGTGACTAGCTCTGTGTTACAGGAAAAGGGAGTCTGTAAAAAAGAGCTTATGCCAGGCGGCAGCAACGTTGAAAATGTGAGTTGTGATCCTGTAGACAAATCTTCTGTCTCAGATGCTGGAAGCCCACTTTTCTCCAGTAAGGGGATAGATTTGGAACTGGATGTTGGGTCAGCTAAAGTGTTTGGTAAATGTATGAATTTAGAATATAAGGGGTGTAGTGAGAAAGATCAGAAAGTGTATGCTACATTATCTGGTAAAACAACAAAGCCTGAGCTTCCTGTTCATGCTGAAAATGTTGAGAAGCACCGTAGTATATCTCTCCAAAAGGCAGATAATGTCAAAAATGAAGTCACTGAAACCTTCTCATCGGATTCTTCCCCAGCAAAATTACCAAGGGCAGGAAATGAGCCAGTTGATTACAGTCCCCAGAGGAAGTTAGGTACATCTGAAAAGACTGAAACTCATACTGTAATTTTTTCAAGCCAGGTTACTGTTGAAAAAGACAAGAGACCTGTGGAGCAGTTATTTTTGGGTCTTGGGTCCTCACAGTTGACAGAAAAGGAAATTGAATCAGTAACAGATAAAGCGACAGTATCCTTGATAGGTGATGAATCATCTGTAAAGCCTGGAGAAAATGCTGTTAACAGCATCACTGAGAAAAGTGTCGATCTTGCAAAATGTACTGAAGTTAACGTGGAAAAGGAAGTGGTTCAGGGCAGTAGTGGCCCATCTGTTGTAAAAGACAAGGCCATGAGTGCAAATAAAGAGGCTAGCAAACCTGTGGATATTCCTTCTGAAAGAAATATTTCCAAAGTTATTGATTTTTTAACTAAGAAAACTATTGGAAAAACTGTGGATAAATTTAATGAAAGAACTGTAGAAAAATCTGTGGACATTACTGCAGACACATCTGTTAAAAATCCAGTGGATGTCGCCACTAAAAAAGGCATTTCCAGAGTTACAGATATTTTAACAGGAAAGCATGCCAGAACACATGAAGGTACAACTGCAGAAAAAAATACTGGTAAACCTGTGGATACCATTGCTATCAGTAATACAGTGGGTGAAGTTTTTAACAAATCTGTTCAACAGACAAAGGATGTTATAGCTGAAAAAACTGCTAGAAAAGCTGTAAATGTTACTACTGATGAAGCTGTTGAGCCATCTGTTGATATCATGACAGACAAAACTGTTGGAAAGTCAGATAGTAATGACTTCAACAAAGCTCATTATAAAAGTTTGGCTGTATCAACAGATATAACTGTTGGAAAAGGTGTTGTTATGATTGATAAAACTGCCGATAAATTTGTGGATTTCCCTGTGAACAGAACAATTGAGAAAACTGATGATGTTGGGAAGGAAAACAGTGCAGAGATTGGTACTGTAAGCAAAACTGTTGGTGAGGTTACTGACAAAATTGATGTGAAACTAGCAGATGATTTAACTGGCCATACAGTTCAACAGATTGTGGCTCCTCCCACAAGCAAAATTAGTGAAACAGTAGCTGACATTGAAAAACATGAATCAGTTGCACCATCTCCTTCAGTAGAACATGATTTTAAAAGATGTACAGATGCAGGAGCAGACAAAACTGCTACAGAAAATCTGTATGTTGGTACAGGCAAAACTGGTGCAAAAAGTTTGAATCGTAGTGAACATAAAAGTGTTAAAGAAGATACAGATATTAGTGCAGAGAGGGCTGGTGTGAAAGGTGCAGACAAAATAACTAAACAGTCTCTGGATGTCAGTGAAATCAAGACTAGTAAAAACTCTGTGGCTGTTATTGGGAACACAGTTGCTGGAAAACTTGTAGATGGTTCTGCAGACAAATTGTTCAAAAACCTGTAGCTTTTACTTCAGGCAAAGTTGTAGAAAATCCCCTGGATTTTGGTTCAGACAAATCTGCTGTCAAGCCTGTTGATGTTATGGGAAAAGCCATGGTTCATAGTGTAGACAAAACAGTTGGTAAATCTGTAGATATTGTTGCAGAAAATACTTTTCAAACCGTGAGTGACAAACCTGTTCATGTAGCTGATCAGAGTACTGTTACGTCTGCAAATATGAACAGAAATAAAACTGTTAGTGAAGCTGTCAAAGCATGTAGTAGTAGCTCAACAGGAGTTGCTGAGAAAACTGTTGGTAAAGGTGGTGAAAGCGCTTACAAAACTGGTGGCGCTATTATTGAATCCACTGATAAAATTGATGGCATGTCTGTTGTAAGCACTGAGAAACCTGGGATTAAAGAGTTTGAAGTAACTCGTAATCATACTGGAAATGATACTGAAGACAGTGTGAAAACTGTTGACAGATTGGTTGAAACAAGTGGCATGGTTGAGAGGCAAACTGTGAAAATGAGTGATAAGAATATTGACAGAACTGCTGACATGACTGAAAAGACTGTAGGTGAAGAGGCTGACAGAATAGTTGGGAAATTTGTTGAAAACGTTAATAGTTGCATGCTTGTTAGTATGGATGCAGTTGCAAGTAATACTGACAGCAAGGCATCTTTTGTTAAGACTGACAAAGCTGTTGGAAAAACTGGGGATGAGACTAATAAAAATTCTGTGGAGAATACAGCTAACAAAACAGGTGAAAAATCTGTGGATGTTTGTGTTGTTAAAACTGCAGAGTCTTGTTCGCATAATTTTACTGTGAGACCTGATGTTAAGCATGTGAATGTTTCCTCTGAAAAAGACATTGCAGACGCTGTGGTTGACGCTGACAGAGCTGCTGGGAAAGACAGTGGTGAAGATGATAACAAAACCACTGAAAAATCTTTGAATCTAATTACAAACAAACCCACTGGAAAGACTGCAAGTGTAACTACTGATAAATCCGTAGTGAAAGTTTTGGATGCTAATGCTGATAAATCCAGAGAGAAAGTTGATGCTTTATCTGACAAAACTCTTGTAAAAAGTACAGATGGAACAGATTATAACACTGTTGGAAAATCTGTTGTGAATGATGACAGAACTGGTACACAAGATGTGGATATCACAACTGCTCAGACCCCAGAGCAAAAGATGGATATTGCTGTTGACAAAATGTGTAGCAATACTGTGGATATAAGTTTGGACAAACCATTTGAAAATCTATTGGGTACAGCTGACAGCAATACTGTCACAGACAATAACGCCACAAAAACTGCTGATGAAGATACTACTATGGATAAGGCTGTTGGGAAAACTTCACACATCACAAATACAACAACAGGAAATTCTACAATTATAACTATTGACAAAGAAAGTAGAAAACCTACTACCATTGCAAAAGCTGGTAGAAAATTTGATGCTGTTGAAAAAGTGGTAGATTCTTCTATCAAACAGGTTGTTGAAAAAGGTTCATGTGGTAGCATTGATGCACCATCACACAAAGCCATTACAGACATTCCTCATGAGAAACTCACCATGAAGGCAACAGAAGAGGATTTGAGAAATGACGTTTCAGCCTCTCTTGGTCTGAAGCCTTTACTGGTGCAAGGCAGGGGAAGCTCAGGTAATGTTCGTGGTAAACTTCTTCATCACGGATCTGGGAGAGGCCGAAGGAAGTCTGTGGAGAATATCACAATGGGTATCATGATGAGCAAACTTGCTGGAAAAAGTGGACTGGATTCACAGGCAAAGTTCCCAGTCCCATTGTTAACTGACATCAGTGTACAAGACAGAATTACAGACATTCAGCATTCTGAGAAGCAAGAGAAGGAGCTTAAAGTTGTCCAAGAGAGTTCCAAACCTGAATATGAACCACCTGTGAAATCAGAACCTGTTCCCAAAGTAAGAACTGGCTTTATTACATTAACACCAATAGAAAAATTACTGGAAAAGCCACCTGTCAAATTTCAGGATACAGAAGTGAAAGAACGGTCTTTACCACTGTCAGAGTCACCAGAAAGATCCTTGTATCCAATTAGTGAGTCAGTTGCAGAAAGATTAATGGATACAACTGTAAAGAAAAGTATACCAGGCTGTGATGTGACACCAACTGAGAAACAGTCATTAGAACAGTCTCATCCAGGAGCTGTTCAAGCATTGAAAAGGTCAGACAGTTCATTTGGTGTTTTTGTTCCAGATACACAAATAGTAAGGTCAGGTACAGATCATACTGAAGGGAAAAGGTTAACTACTCAGAAGGATCCTGTTGTTCAAGAAAGTAGTCAGAGCAGTAACAAATCGGGTGGATTGGAAGACAAGCCTGAAAGCAATACTGAATCAGAGAAAGAAAGTCTTCATCATGTAGTCCAGTACAGTGAAAAGTTGCAAACTTCAAATACAGATGTAAGTGTAACAGAAGTGTCACCCCTACAGGTGAGCCCTTCTGCTTCATATATGGAGAAGAAAATGGAAGATGTTACAGTAAGCACCAAAGATTTCATTACATCACCCATAAAATCTCAGGTAACTTACAGCAAAGGTTCTGATGTAGGATGTAAGCTATTTCAAAATAAAGAAAATGAAACGAAATCTGGAAGTACAAATGTTCAAAAATCAGTTTCAGAAGAAAGAAAAATTGATGACAGAGTGGTAACATCTGTACAAGAGTCTTCTTGTAGAAATGTTACAAGTAACATTGACAAGGTAAAGGGAAGCATTGCACCAAAAGTTTTTCCAAAGGTCTGTGACAGTACAAAACAAGATGAGTCATTGCTAGAAGGAAAGTTGGGAGCTAACAAAGCTATTTCTGGTCCGAAAGGTACTGAAAGTGAAACAGAATTATCAGTTAAAGCAATAGAAGGCACTGAAGACACAAAGACAGAAGTTAGTTCAAAGCGGGTTATGAGGAAAGATTCTTCCAAAACACCTGATGTGAAATTGCCTTTGTCAGCAAAGATGAAGGCAGAAGAGAGGAAATCACCCAAATCAGAGGATGCAAGTGTGGAAAAAGAGGTGACACCAAAGAAGGAATTAGAAATAAATACTGGACTTAGTATACAGAATCTTACTTTTGATTACACACCTCCAAAAAGTGAAGAGAAAGAAATTGCTATCATCAAAACCAGGATACAAACTCGGCAACATGGGAAGGTAACTGTGAAACAACGATCTTCAGAAAAATCTAAGAAGGGGAACAAGACTTCAAAATCCACATCGTTGGATTCCTCAAAACAAGAGGAGGAGGTATTATACATTGCAGAAAGAGATCCGTTGGGAGGAGCGAATGATGATTTTCCTTTTACAAGATCTAGGAGGACAAGGTCAAGTACTGCTTTATTGGCTGCGACTGTTGTGAAACCACAATCACCATCTAAGAAAGTGACCAAACCTGAAATTCCCGCTGACACATCAGTAAAAAAAGGAAAACCAGTTGGACAGAAACGTAGGAATAGCCGCAGACTAGATTCCCATTCTGATGAAGAAGAGATTGCTGCAGAAGGACAAAGGAAACGAAGTTTGGCAGAGGCAGACAGCGCCGAAGATGCTGGTGGCAAAAGGCGAAAGCTTAGAAGCAAACGCACACCTGACATGCAGTTGCGACACAGTGTTGAGAAACAGAAACTTCTGGAGGGTGGGTACAGTAGTAGTGATGATGATCGTGGTGGTGATATGCTAGTCGGTTTTGAAGGAGAATCGACAGATGAATCACAGCTCACATCAGCAGCTGACGAAATTACACCTCGCGGTAGGGGAAGACCACCGGGCCGTGCACGTGGCAGAGGGAGGGGACGTGGTAGAGGCAGAGGAGCATTTACGTCACGGACTACTACTGACAGCCCTGCTGTAAGCAGTGATGCCCCTTCTGACATGAGCCACCCAGAACCACCTGTTGCAGAAGTACCTGCTACACCGAAATCTGCTTCTAGGAAAAGTAAGTCTTGCTTCTTGTGCAGTATTTTCTAATGATGAAAGACTGAGACAGTACTATATATTTTAATGATAATAGGCTTGATGTAGTAATAACAGTCTGTTTGTAGAAAATTGTGTTCAGAAGTTAGATGAGATAATTCAGAATAAGCTGAAATGATTGTGCCGAGGATTATCTTATGTGGTAAAGTCAATCTGTTTCAGGGGTATTGTGAAACTTCCAATTTACTGTGCCTCATTTTAAGCTTTATTTCTCTTTAATATCTAGTTCCAGCAATCATGTTAATAATGTCAGATTTTCCTTAGTATTATGTTCAGATCTATTATACTTCAAAGAAACCTTAAGTGAGGGTTTCACTGTATTTAAATTGTTAAATATTATGTATCAGGCAGTTTTTATGTAGATATCCTTGGGCTTTAATCCTGTACAGTTCTTAGCATTAGTCCCAGAAACTGTTATTGTGTTTCCTAATCATTAATGATTGAGTTTTTGTATGGATGTCCTGTTCTGAGAACACTAAAGACTGAGGTAATAAATAATTTTTCCAATGAATTTTGTGGTAGTGAAGTGTGTCACCCTACAGAATCAACATAAATTGCAAGCTGTAGAAAAGAAAATTCTACTGGAAAATATTTCATACTAAGGTGCATAATGGAGGAATGGAGGAAATTATGTAATAAAGAGATTCATGATTTGTGTGTTCCTCTTAGTATAATTATAGTAGTCAAATTAAAAGTGTTACACTTAATTGGACATAGAACTTGAAAGTGGGATATAAGGAATTCATGCAGAGCCTTGGTGGGAAAAATTTGTGAAGAGTAACAATGTGTAAGACCAAAACAAATGGGAGGATTATATTAAGCAAATTGCTTGTATCATCAGACATGGAGGTTGGAGTATAATTGTACTGTAAATCTGGGCACAATACAGGTGTCAGGTTGATTCCCAACAGAGAGTGTGGGAGGTGTTAATGGTGAGCTGGCTCAAGAGCATTTTCTGGCTTACTGTTTGTCTAAGTTATCACATTTGCAGACTATTTCTTTTACTGTAATATGTTGTAATTTTGTTTTTTATTTTTATTTTATTTTAATGTTAGCCATGCTGTTGTTTTATGTAAGACAATAAGGAAGTACTTGTTTACTGTCAAGACAACTTTTGTTGTAAGATATCCTATATTCTAATTGATATAGCAGGATGATTGACATGGCATTAGATTCCTGGATGTGTGGCAGTATTGAAGATAACCTAGAAAAAGGTGCCAGGTGGCTTTATTTGAATACATACAATTATAAGGAAATATTAATTTTTACACACCTTGATTTCAGGCTTCTGCTGTGATGTTGATGAGATCTGCGCTCTTCTGGGATATTACGCGGCGTCGTGTGGTGATTGTTTACCGACATTTTGGGACAGCATATCAGTCCCATCTTCATGGGTCAAGAAACCGAGAATAAAAAAAAATATGGGACCGATGCGTTGTCCTGTAATGTTGGTAAACAGTTACCACATTATGCAGCATAATATCCCAGAAGAGCGCAGATCTAAATTTTTACGCAATTTGAACTGCAGGAAATTTCCGTTCTGTAAATTTGTCACAGTATGCATGGGAGGAAAGTTGGAGAGGAGAAACAGGGAACTAAAAGAAGCTACTAGTGATCATACAAACATAATAACACAAATAATAATCACAAATTTCATTGCCACTGAAAGCTAGTATGACGATGCTTGTAGAAAAGTCTGCATCTTAGCACAGGGACGTAACCACCATTTGCCATAGTCTTGTTTAATTTCCGTCTTGGTAATATTATTTAAATGTATTGTATGTGGAATTCAGCTCCTCAGAGTTTCTCAGGAGTTGGCAGTGGCCCATTGTGGGTGCTGAGTGGCACATTGCTGTCCTGAAGAGCAGCATTGCCACATCTATGCGGAATGAGCATTAGGACTTATCAAGTCTTTTCACTGGGATTTGTAATGGACAGATGATAGACTGTGGTGATGTAAATATGATTCAGCTGGCTGAGAACAAGGTTCACTTGTTGACTGGGTCCATGGAGCAGCAGCATCCTTGAAAAGCTGGTAGTTACTCAGCTGGTCAAGAAATGTTGCATGTTTTGTGGAATTTTTTGGTTCATTACTGTGTTTACAAGAGTCCACTGGGAAATGAATCCAGTCCACTCCTCAAACACTATTTCTTCATGATCCACCTTAATGTTATTGTTCAATACTAAGGTTTCTGATATTGCCCCTTCCCTTCAGGTTTGCCAGGTAAAAATGTGTATTCATTCATGTCTACATCGTGCCCATTTCATCATCCTTCATTCAGTGACTGATGTTCATTGAAAGGCAGAAATATGAAGCTCCTCATTGTGCATTTGTCTCCACCCTCCTATTACCTGCACTTCTCTCTTCTTAGGTGTAAGTAGTCTTTCAGCACCCTATTCTCAAACACTCTCAGCCTGTGTTCTTATGTTTCTGTATAAAGCAACTTGCACACTTATGGTATTACTTTACTCTTTAGGTGTTTGTGCATGAGATGGAAAGTTTAGTATGTAATGTTAAACCAGCAGGTCCTGTGCAAGAGTTGGCTTTTTCCCTTTTAGTAACAGGTGCTAGAACCGTCAGTACGTAATGTTTAATGTAGAATTTGAATGTTTTCCTTGTTACTACAGTCCACTGAGTATTGGGTTTAGCTTAGAAGTTGAATCTTGATTTGTTACTGTGTCTCAATAATAATGTTGGACATAAGATTATCCCTTCCCCCCAAGTTACAGTAAAATTCTAGTTTGTATATGGATTGACATTGCTTATTGTTACAGCCCGTCGATTGCTTGGATTGGATGTGGGAGTTGACATTATCTTGGAAGAAACAAGCAAAGAAGAAGGTGGTGCTGGCCCTAGTTCTGGGTTGCCTATACGCCAGTCACGTCGCATTGCACAAATCAAAATAAAGGAGGAAGCAGAGAGAAGGAAATTGGAGGAACTGACTCTTCTAGAACTGAAGGAACAGCAACGCAGGCGTAAACGCGATGAAAAGCATGACACTAAGGTAAGGATTATAAAGTTAAGCCAGAATGAGAGATTTTTATTAGCAAAGAAAATTTCTTGTTACCATATTGGTATTTCACTCTAGTAGCCTGGAAGTTTAACAATAATGTCTTTATTTTTAGGCATTTTTGTGCGTGTTTGAAAAGTTGAATGTCATATGTGGAATTGTATCTGTCATTTTGTGGACTTTGTCCATCATCAGAATCTTCATAAATATAAATAGCTTGTCATTAACTTTAAAAATCTCCAAAGTAGTATTGGAACCATCTATCCATTTGTTTCATCTGTAACTATGAAAAAGTCAACAATATATTTGGTGCAGACCTCCATTTTAATGGATATGGAGTTTAGCAACCTGCATTATCTATTTGTAGGTTATGACCAGTGATTAAAGTCACTAGCTGTACACTGAACACTTTAAAATTTAGATTTTCTTACATTATATTTGATGGTCAGTAAGGAAGTTAAAGTTCTGTAATGCAGTTATTTTTATTTCAGGAATCTAAGTCAGATAAACGGAAGAGGAAAAAGAAAACTGTAAGTAGATTAAATAATTATTGTTGTAAACAAGTGTGAATAGTTGGAAATATTGTATGTATGGCAGAAGTAAGTCGAATGAAGAAAATGAATAACATTTTACAGGCAGAAAGTGATGTGGACTATACTGCTGAAGAAGAGTTTGAAGAGCCTGCCTCTTCAAAGAAAAAGAAGAAGAAAAGGAAGAAGCGAAAGAAGAAGTCTGGAAAAAGTTTCAGTGATAATCCCTGGCAATCAACATCTGGCTCTTCAAGGTAACAGAAATGCAGGAGGAAAACCTGTGGCTTACCACTGACTTCATTTTGCAGCACATTTAAATTAAAAATTAATTTAACCAGTCCGTTATAAACTGACGTTTAGTACTATTCAGTAACGTGTGTGGTTTTACTGCACTTTGGTTGCAATACTTAGCAAAGTTTAGTTTATTTCTTCTTTACATGATATATTCTGTTAGGTCTCAGTAAAGCTGGAATGAGAAAGGAAAACAGAACTAATTACATTAGGTGCTTTCGGTGTGAAGTTCATAAGAATAAACGGGAAAAAGGAATTTGTGCGTAGGGAAGAAATAAAAATTATAACCTGTTTTAAAGGTGTGTGTTTTTGTAAAAGTAAAAGTCATGTAAATGAAATTCATCATTCAAACGTTCCTCATTACATTCTCTTTTGTGTGAGCCAGGAGGAAGATTATTAATTTGAATTCGTGTTAGGGTGCAGACATGCCGAAGCAGACCACACCCATTTGAGAGTTTGCAGTGCTTCTGACAGATTTTACTGCCAGTGATTTAATTGTGTAAGTCACAGGCAGACACGACAAGTCTTGGCTGGTGTTGTCCTGTGTATGACACCTGTTGAGCCATTCTTTACCAGTCAGGAGAGAGCAGAACAGGAAATCTGTCTTATTTCAACAGCTAACATTTCATTGAGTCAGTGTGGGAGAAACTGTTCCCAGTAGATCGCATCCCTGAAGACAGTAATCTTCATTACCACCAACAGAAATTTCCAGGCACAAAACTGTTCAAGAGTGTGGGTATTATGATACGTATGTCTATTACATCAGCTTATAAAATCCTGTGTATGTGTGTGTATACATGTTTCTTTAGTTCATCACTAGAGGAAGAGGAAGAACAGGAGCAGACAGAGGAGGAGGAAGATGAGAGTAATTTGGTGTTCAAATCAGACCATGAGTTTTCTCCAGAATCAGACTTAGAAAATGAAGGTGGTGAAGTGCAGCCAACACGCAGGGCTAGGACTGCACAGAAAGGTAAACTACCTGTTGTTATGAAACCTTAATGTTTGCCTGTATCAGTAATAATCCTTAAAGTATGTTGGCTGAAGTGAGTCTGTTTTCACGCTCACTTTCCTAAATGGTAACTCCAGTATCGATCATATTGGTAAATGGTCATTGTAATATTGTTGCATTCCGTAGGCTTCTTGTTGTTTTGTTTATCTTTTTTTTTTCTCGTGGTTGTTTTTTTGAGGTTTTATAATCAAGAGGGTTTGTTTATTGTTTTTATATGTGCAGTGCATAGAAGAGTAGGAGGTAAAGGTAAACTTGTCCTGTGACTGATTCAGCACCATTTCTCAAAGCGAATGAGGGTGTGGCAGTGTGGCTTTACATTTGGGGGGAGGGGGCTTGGTACACTGTATTGAGGGTAGTGGTCAGTGTCACCCCCCCTGAGCCACTGTGGCCAAGAGAACTTACCAACATACCTTTCCCTTCTGGGAATTTGACCCCCGTCATCCACCATAATTCGTAGTCACTATGCTGACTGAGCACCCCATTCCTTTTTTAAATTATAACTGTTTCCAAAAATGTTCTTCTTATTTTTTTCTTTCTCTGTTTCATTTGTTTCTTTCTTTTTTTCTGTTAATGTACCTGTTAATTTCTTTGGTTAGAGTCTGATGGAGAGGAGCTAGCAGATGATCATGCTTGCCAGAAGTGTGGCAAGAGCGACCATCCTGAATGGATTCTGCTTTGTGACAAGTGTGATTCAGGTTGGCATGGATCATGTCTGCGTCCAGCATTACTTGTCATTCCAGAGGGGGATTGGTTCTGTCCACCCTGTGAGCATGTGAGTATTCTTGGTATGTGTTTAGATGTCATAGACGTGGAATGTACACTTCAACTGTGTAACTTGACATTAGCCCTTTGGTGCCAAATTTTATATATGTGTAATGCGTATTGTGATCTTAAAATTGCTGAACGTCGTATAAATATATCTGCTCTTATCTAGCCCTCTTATGCAGTAACCATTTAAATTCGAGTCTTCTGCACATCATTATGGGCCATTAATTCCAACACCAAGGGCATAAAAATTCTAATAGTTAAAAAAAATGGGTGTTTTTGTATCAAGTTCTGCATGTGTTCCCATTGAAGGCCTTTTTCTTTCACATTTTAGACGTTCCTATTAACAAATCTTCAGAATAACTTGAGAGAATATGATCGAGCCTTGAAGCGTCGTGAGAATGAAGAATTACGGCGTAAAAGGCTTGCATATGTGGGCATCAGCTTGGACAATGTACTTCCAAATAAAGAAAAGGAGGCTGGAGCTAGTGGTAAGTATGTGGTTTGGGTTCAGATTTAGCATTCATCTTGTAATTCTTTTTAGGGCACATTAGCATAGTTACAGAAAGTGACTCTTAGCTTTATCCTGTACATCCGTTTGTCTGCCTGCCCGCTTCTTGCAAAGAATGTGTGTTGTACTCATAATCTCTGTCGACTGTGCCAGAAATGAGGGCATGGATTAAAACCTGATGATCTAGGAGGCTATAGTGTGTGAAGTATCAACTGCTGAATATGTCTTAAATTGTGTTCATTGAGCAGTATGCTGTGTGGACCAAGGCATTTCCATGCATGAAGTGACTGTACTTTTTCTCTTCTTCTGTTAATTCCTGGAAGAATGGTAAAAATTCTGTGAATGTAATGGTCCAAATTTATTGTTTGTTTTAAAAAAATAGATCCTTGATTGTACACTAAACTTAAACCTCTCATGCAGAGGAACATTTTGAACTGCATGGAGACTTTTGGGGCACTAATATCAGTTGTTTTGGGGTGACAATTTTTTCATGATATAAAAGTATGGTGCAAGTGTTGCAAATGAATACTCTTAGTCCAAATGAATACATTTTACAAATGGTTGAAGACTACTTGCACTCTGCAACCAATAAGAGATGACTAGGTGATCATAGATTGTAGTGGTAATAACACAGTGATTATATCAGGTAGCAAGCATACATAAAATGTTCCAGACTTCAGGGACACAATAAATCTACTAGCCTCTATGACAAGGAAAATTCATGTGGATCTGATGGGAATGTATAGAATGTCGTGTATGTCAACATGTAGAGCATGTGCTGTATTGCAAAGAAGGCCCGTATAGAAATAAATGGACTTCTTGAATATTTGAGCATTTTGGTTTGCAGAAATACTCATGTTGAAGGTACAGCTTGCATTCTTGCTGAGTTATATTTTTCAAGTACTTGTGTTATGTTGTTTCAAAATATGTTTTATTCTGTTATAGGTGGTGAATCAGATCATGCCTCAAAAACTCTTAAATCCACCTCATCATCATCTAGTTCAGATTCAGGATCATCATCAGGTGACGAATCTGAACCATTGTATCACTTGAGGGAAAGGCGTCAGACTCTCTTCAGCTACCGCTTCAATGAATTTGATGATCTTATCAATTCAGCCATTCAGGTAAAAACTGATTCTTTCAGATTCCATGCCTCTAAACATTGTGTAATTCATGAATGATGGTGAATACTGGTGGTTGCTGTGCACTGCAACTCAAGTAATTTTTTGCCATCAGCAGGGGTTACATTTATAATTTAACCGTTTGTGAGTGTAGTTTTATCTTTTAGTTGAACGAGTACAGAATTTTGATGAAGGTATAAGCATTATACTTGGATCCATAAAGAGGCTGTAGGGTGGATGTGGATATTTTAAATGTGTTAACGTTCATTGTGTTTGGGACTAGAAAAATGTTTGGAATTTACTTGATAATGGCCAGTTTTAGCCAGAACATGTTGTCAGACTTCATATAAGTTAGTAAGTATAACTTGATATTGTACTTAATAATATAATAGCTGTGAAAACTGGATTTTAGATTTATTTATTTGTGACATTTATCTTATCAGGTTTTCACTGTATGTAGTTTCACACCCCTTGCTAATTTACACAACTTCTTAATGTGCGCTCTCTAATGTTCACTTTAACGCCCTATAGCTGGCGACGTTCTTTTACACTAACCCCTTATTTCTGATGGGAATATAATTTTTTATTTCCTCCCAATTTTAAGGAACGTGATTGGGGCGTAAAACAAGGGCTGGGTGTATAATAAGCATGTATTTCTCAGTTTCTTTGCTGCTGGGTATAATATTGGAATGGAGCCTGTGATGTAATAATTTTCTGAAGATAAATATTGCATCTATTTAGGATGAGCTTGAAGCTGTAAAAGGAGCTGGCAACCAAGGTAGAGGCAAAGACATTGCTACAATTGTGAATGCAGAGAAAGAAGAATTGGCTGCTGCTGGTGTGGGGTTGGAGGGAGCAGGAAAGAATGATCAGGTTGCCAAACCAGCTGGAAAATTAACTGAGCCAGAGGATGAACAGGAAGAAGCAGCAGAAGCTGAGGAAGATGAAGAAGATGGCTATATTCCACCAGTGAGGAAGTTTCTGGGTAGGAAGAAGCATCGGCGTCTTAATAGTCTCGATATCAGCAGCGAAGATGATGCTGACTCTGATGAAGACTTCAAAGGAAGCAGGTAGTGCTGTAAATTAGTTACATCAGTTGCTTATTTAAGTTACACAGAATGCTCCGTTGTTAATTTCTGTCTTGTTACGCATTCTTTAGTCAAACGCTATTGGTGGGAAGGTCATGTCTGAGTCGGTCTGCATGCTTTATATTAATCAGTGATGTTTGTTAAGCATATTTACCGTATATTCTCGAATCTAATCCGCACTTTTTTTTACAGTTTTAGAGGGCTAAAAAATCAGATGCGGATTAGATTCGCGTGCGGATTAGATTCGCGGTCTAGAGCTGGATTTTGGAAAAATGATTGAGCTGCTGTACAATATAACAATAACGTAATTAACGTAATTAATAAACAACGTAAGAACAATACAATACAATAATCTATTATTTTATTATTTATTATTATAATTTATTATTCATCAGACTCGCCGTCATCACTCATAATTCGAGGAATGTTCAAAGATCTGGCCTTCTTTATCGCCTCCTCGCGAGTAGATCATAACTCACAAACAGTCCAGTCTTGCGTCTCTCTTGAAAAAACGTGAAGACTGCATCATCAATTTCAGGAAATCGTCCTTTCTTGGGTCCAGTGAATTTCCTTCGTGACGCCTCACACCCTCTGATCGCTGCCTTGTGTTTCCGCCATAGTCGAACGTTGCTTTCATCAACTCCAAAAATTGCAGCGGCTTTGCGGTTTCCATTCTCCTCTGCGCACCGAACAACTTCACGTTTGAACTTTGCCGTATATGAGAGTCGTTTAGATTTCAGGTGTCCCTCTTCCATAACTACGGTACACGACAAATTGGAACAAGCACCTCCCACATTTCAACAACTAAAGATCAGCTGGCTTCAGACGAGATTGCGCACGTCTGTTGAGAAAGGCCCCGCCTCTATCGGTATGACTCATCGGCCACAGGCGTAGCGTCGGATTTTAACGCATTGGTAACATCCAATATTATTCAATCAGTCGCCCCGTGGGCAAGGGGTGGTTGAAGGAAAGGTGCGGATTAGAATCGCGAACTAACTTTTTTTCGTTTAAGAAGTCGCCAAAAACTGGGTGCGGATTAGATTCGGGTGCGGATTAGATTCGAGAATATACGGTAATTCTTTATTTTATGGGTCCAGTACGAAAACAGTTTACTTTGTGTGAAACAAACTTAGACCTATTGAGTGTCTCAAAAATTTGAATATAAAGTAAGATTTCTTGAAGATTGAGAACTTTTATTGGAAACGTTTTTGCTATATGAACATTAAAAAATGCAAGAAAAAATTATTTCAAGGTCTGTTGAGTGTGCTGTCTGTACTGTGTCTTGCTTTGCATCTATAGGGCAGTGTCTGCAGCAAGTGAATAACAAGCCAGTGAACTATTTAAAACAGAAAGCCTGTGTTTTGAAAATCTTATATGAATGACTAGAGTGGTTTATTTGAATTCTAGTTGTTCCTCTTCCAGAACCATTTTTTGTAGTGTTGGTTTTTCTTTCTCTGTCTCTGCAACATGGGGGAAGGAGGGACAATCAAGACAAGGTTCTGGGATCAGTGCAGCTGAAGGTTTGTTACAGCCAGTGAAACGGGCAGTGAAACTTGGATGTATAAGTACAGTTCAGAAATAGAACTGCAGTATTGCAGTTGTCACAGTGGGAATCTCCACAGTTGTCATGTCCAAAGCAATGTAGATAAGTTCAATCTTTGTTTTCAGTTTTTTTTTCTTTCTTTCTTTCAACTGACACATTGTAGTGTTGTGCATCATGAATTTATCCCATCAGACCAAACTGTTAATGAACAATATTAGATCTGATACTGTGTTACAGTAAAACATTTATCTAAGATTTCTGGTTTTTGCAGTGGTGTTAATCAAATGATGACCATCTGGGTTTTTATACCATATAGTGTAACGTGTTTGTTTTGATATACAAAGTGTAAAAACTTACCGTTTGTGGGAAACATTTGTTGGAAATTGGTTGGTTCAGCATGACAGTTCACCTGCTCACACAAGCATGTCTGTTGGGTGGTTCATGGCCAAAAAAAAAAATAGCTTTTCCCCCTCCTTTCTTCTCTTCCTGCCAGTTCCTCTTGTTACATGAAATTGAAGCACAAAGGAAAGGTTTAATGGAAATTTATCAAAATGCCCTGTATGTGTACTTAGTGGTATTATGAAACAAGAATTTCAGATATGTTTCCACCAATAGCAAAATCTCTAGACTTGGTATGTCAGTTGGCAAGGGGAGTACTGTGGCAGAGACATGATACAAAATTTGGTTGCTTAAATGAATCTTTATACCTTCTCATAACTTTTGATGTCCATGGAATGGCTAGTGTTATTGTTCCCTTTGTTTTTTCACATTATTCTTGTATATTTATATTTTAGTTCAGAGGATGAAGATGAGGAAGAAGAGGAGGAATTGGAATTGGATGACAGTGAAGAATCTGATGTGGCAGGCAGAAATCGTCGTGGGGGCTCGGGTCGTTACAGGAGGAAGGCAGAACCAGTTCGTCGTTCAACACGAGCTCGTATTACTCGCTTTGATAAAGAATTTAGTAAGTTGCTGTTGATAATCACAGAGTAATTCAGAAGATAAGGCAAGCCAGGTTGGCCTTATAACAATTTGGATGACTCCACTCTATGCATTAGTATATCTGGAGCTTACTGCTCAAAGTTGACCATATGCTAGCAACATCTGGTACACGTTTAGCAAAAGCAATGATGAAACAGCCATAAATCAGAACTGAAAAGGAGGCCTTTTGTGAATATCTGTTTATTGCTCATAAAGGTTCAACCTTCACTTATCATCTTGTTTATTCCCTGTTTCATGTAGATGTTATACAAGGGTAACATTTGTATCATTTCTTGCATTTATATCTTTATCATTTATTAGAAGGCATAGGATTATATGTGTTTTACAATATGCAAAATGCATAAAGTTTCTTAGCTACCTTAATTGGCAGTCAACAGGCAATTCCACCTTTCAGTAGGAACACAAAACACAAGGAAATTCTTGCCTTTATTATTAGGCTTAGGATCATATGCATTTTGCAATATGAAAAATGCATATAATCCTAAGCCTATTTATTAGCTAATTATAAAAGTATTAATTACTCATTAACATTGCATACTGTAATTAATTTGGCAAAATGCATGGCTAAACCTCTCCCAGTTCTGATGTTGCATTTTACACCATAATTTTGTGCAGTAATTACTGAAAGCAGAGTAAAGGTACCCATAGAGAGTCAATAATATTATGCAATATTAATTAGTCCTTTATTTTTTCTTTATTTACATTAACATTCATTGCTCCACAAAAGGTCACATTAGTGACCATGGGATACAGAATTGGTCAAAAGAACTTAAATAAATATATAATATACATTAGAAACAAAAGAGACAAAAGATGTCAGTTAAGAAGCACAAGAGTAGAAAAAGATACAATAATATAAATAAAGGTAAAGCTGTCCCTAGAATAGGCCATGAAGGCTCAGAGGGGGAGTAGAGGTATAGCTCTACTCTTTCTTTAACCTTGGCTCTAGGTGGGGGTGGGTGGTCAATGCCACACCCCGGCCGCTTTACCCGGTACCCATTGTAAATAATATAAATACATTAGTAAAATAAAGCTATATAGATATATTAAAATATGGACTGCAAAATAGCTGATAGACAAACCTCCATAAATGTGATGAATAAATAAAAATAGATAATATAATATGCAATAGACAAATAATTAATTCAAACAACTCCAATCCATATTCATGAAATAGTAATAACACTTTATTAAAAACAGGCCTAATGCACATTGAAAAAGAATGTGCATATGTATTAATTATAAAGGAAATAAATATATAATCAACCAAGATCTTAGACATTATTGCAATTAAAATAGTCATCAAGTGTGTAAAAAGAATTCAAATAAAGAAAATTCATTAAAACCAATTTGAACTGTTTAATATTATGGGATAATTTTATGTGCAAGAAGGAAGGCTATTGAAAATCTTAATGCCCATATAGTAGGTACCTCTTTGATAAAGTGACAAGTTAGATATAGTTTGATGAAAATTGGAACTTTGTCTAATATTCCAACCATGAATATCTGAATTGACCTTATATTGATCCATATTCTTAACAACAAAACATAATAAAGAAAAGATATATTGAGATTGAAGGGGAAGAATTTTTAGTGTCTTAAATAGATCTCTACAGGAATCTATTTGTAGAATTTGTAATGATTCTAGTTGCCTTTTTTTGTAATCTGAAAATGTTTATGCTGTATGAAGAATTACCCCAGAAAATAATGCCATATTTCATAATTGAATGAAAATGGGCGTAGTAGATCATCACCAGTGTTTCTTGAGACATAATTGGTTTTATAACTCTAATGGCCTAACATTGACAATCTATTTCACATTGTTGACACCATGCATCTTCGTCATATGAAATTAATTTTAATGTTGAAGGGTTGCACAATATATTATGTCATTCAAATGAAGTTTGACACAATATATTGTGCCAGAGGAAAGATAAGATTGAATAGTCTCTGGACAGTATTGCGCAATATTCATTCAGTTGCTGTCTGTCTGCCGATTAGTAAACACGCCTCCAGCACAATAATTCCATTGGATTGAGGAAATGTAGCACTTATGAACTTCATGCCTTCAAAAGCATTTCCATTGTCGAAATAGTGTACTGTAATGGATAAATGCTGTTCAAGAGTGTTTCTGACATATTAGTAATTCTGTTAGCGGTTGTAGGGGTAACAGTCTTTAATAGCCCATCAAATGATGGACCATGCAACCGCAAAAATTTTGTAGTCATTTGGCTCACTCATCCTTAAATCTCTCATGAGATTTTCATGGGTGTGTTGTGTTCTTCTTCTGTACCATTCTTTGGTCCAGCGGCAATTCTTTTTCTTTTTTAAAGGTAGGGCTAATGCAGTGGTCACACGAACAGCATCAGTATGACTCAACATGCTTTCTCGTCCTGACTCACAAGCAAAATGAAATACTGCACAATGATATTGACCATCTGGGAGCCGCTTAAGTTTTATATTGGCCGTTCAGTTCACACTGTTGTAATAACCTCATTACTTTGCAGCACCTGTCAAATGGCCTCACAGTGTGGATCACATCCTTGTACTTTGATGTTGTTTCTGGTTTTTCAGTTAATGATGATAGTGATGAAAGTATTGAGCCGCGCCGTAAAAAGACTCGCAGATTGTGGCAGGACTCGGATAGTGAGGAAAGTGATTCAACATGGGGGCGGAAGAAAAAGCGGTAAGTCATAATTTTTGTTACGTGCCAACTGATCAGGGAAAAACTCATATTGGGACTGCCTCAACACAGGAGGGTAAATGATTGATAAATTTTACAATCAAAAGATAAATTATTTAATGCAGGTACAAGAAATGTAAGAGACAGTACTCACTGAACTTGACAACGGCTTTTTCTGTGATTCCAGTATTAATCAGGCCTGGACAAAGTAGAATTGTCAGGATGATTCTGAGAGACTGATCTTATATAACCCTTATACCATATGTATTTGTTAGTATTTTGGAATTGTACCCTAATGTCAACTCATCTTGGGTCATAAAAAGAAAAAATCAAATGACTTAGTAATTATTTAAATGAGTTGAATGTGTATTACTAGAAACACTGGCCATTTGGCATTTGAATGGGAACAACAAATCTGATACAAAAAAGTGTGTTTGGTGGCCGTCTTTTGTGCATGTATGAGCATATGTGAGCTAGTGCAGGCATGTACATGTTGTCTCATTAGACGGATCAATTACCGTGGCAGTGGCACAGTCCATAAAAACTGAAGTAAACTAAAATATAGCAGTGGTAATAATATGTGCAGACATTTTGCTCATTAATTTTCATGTCTCATCACTGTATAAAAATAAAAGAGTTTAAAAGGATCAAGCCGTTTATGCACATGGTTCTGATAAATGAGTTTGTTCTTATCTGTAGTCCATACAAATTAATATTGACAAATAAAAGATTGCTTTTTAAACTTCTGGACCATTGGTTGATGTTTAAGTATTGTAGTTCATAATGCATTGTTTATTTATATATGCATTTTATGCCTTTTCAGGAAACTTCACTTGGATAGCCCTAAATCTAAGTCAAAGAAGAAGAAGAAAAAGAAACATATGAAAGAGATGGTTGAAGAATACAGTAAGAATAAGTCTAAGAATCCAAAGGTAAGGGTGAATTAATAAACATGTCATTTGAAACGTGAACTCAGCTCCATCTAGTGCGGAAGTTAAAGAATGAGTGGAGCTAAAGCTCTGCTCCCCCTGTATGCCTTCATGGTATGGACAGGGAGAACTTTATGTGTACCTTTACCTTTTGAGATATGATGCTTATTAAAGAGTTCGAACATTATGTTTCCAATTGATAGCACAGCAGAAGCCATTTGACAGGTACCAAAGATTTACGTATTTGTAGGTACAGTAAATGATAAATGTAATTGTAAATTATAAATGTAAATGTAAATGTGTTGGATGGACACAGGAAATGTTCACCAAATATAAAACTGAACTTTGTATTCCGTGATGAAGATATTGTAGGTTTAAAGTTGTGCATCTCACGTGCTTAATCATTTGCACAAAATAATGTGCATTTGAGGAAGTAACTGATTAATTATATAATTTTGTGTAATCAGAAACCTGCAACAAGGGAGCTTGGTTTCGCTGAATGTCTGTATATGAAATGAAGTTCCATGTAGCAACATTGTCAATGGATGATGAGTAAAAAACATTTTATACTTAATTTTGTTGAATCACTTCATTCCGACTCTGAGATTAATTTTTCTGTGTTGCGTTTTCTCGTGAAGATAGAATCCTTGTGATAGGCTGGTCACTCATTCAGAGAGGTCTGCCAAGTGTAAAGTACTGTTTCTCTGACTTTTAATATTTTGGACCAGTATGTATATTTACTGCTGACTGATCCCTTGTTGGCCTAGATGTTGATGAATTGAACTGCCTTTCTTTACAGATATACATGGTAAAACAAAATAGTGATATGGCATTAAACATTTTTGTGCAACGTGTGTTCAGGTATAACAAAAATAATTGAAGGTTTTCCAACAACTGTCTCATTCTTCTAATACTTTCTTGCACCAGGAAAAAGAGGTTTGTGGACCATAATTTGAGAAACATTGGTGTTAAGCATTCACTCTTTCACAATTTTTTCTGAATCAAAACAGGCTGTTGAGTATAATTAGTGAAAAAAGAAGAACAACAGCAACAAGTCAGTGTTAACTTTATTCACGTTTAATTAGCACTGATGCAAGAAAGCCCTTTCTGGTCTACTTTCTTACCAAAACAAGAAAGAACATATCCATATGAGATCGACATTCTCTGTGTGTGAGTGGCATATAAGCTTTTCAGCCACTTGACTGATTGTCATGAAACATGGTGTGAACGTTGTACCACTGGAAGATACCCCAGCATCGTACTTTTAATTTCATACACTCAGTGATAACACCATACTGGTTATAGTGACACAGATGTCACAGACTTTTGGGTTTTGAAGTGGTGTATGGTAATTGATCTTGGAAAAGTATGCAACTTTTTAAGGCAGTATTTTTTAGGATGTGAAACCACAATGTGGTAGCGTTAGCTTTCAGTTTGATGGTATTAAGTAATCAACCACTGGAGTTAGGCATGTGAAATTTGATGTGGAGTTAGGTTGTAAATATAACAAGTTATTATGTGTGACATGTTTGTAAATCAACACACACAAGTGTAACAGTGTTCCAAAACTCTGAGATTATATCTGACAAATGTAATGTATACAGAATCTGTACATAAGTAATAAATAATTCACAAAAATAAAATAAAATAAAATAGCTGTAATAAGAGTAATAGATATGTTTAATTATGAAACCTATGCAACAGGAAAGTAAGCTTTATGAGCTTTGCTTCAAATTCTTTATGTATATATATATATATATATATATATTTCATTTTGAATTTTACTTTTTTTTTGACTTGGTTGAACTGTTAGATGAACAAACTGTTTATGAACATTTGGATGTAACAACATTTCAGCCTACACTGATTTGTGAGGGAAACAAACTAAAGCATAAACTTAATATTATTCATTCCATACATTTTCTTTATATATTTATAGTCTGACAAATGTACACTTTATTCATATTAATTGTGTAACACGTTCCTACATGTTTCGAGCCTCAATTCTGGCTCATCTTCAGGGACTCAGTATTTTATATTACACATTTTACATCAATTGGTACAATTGTTAAAATAGTAAAAACTGAGTAACATGAATTTTTACAATAGTGTTTATACACTGGTTAAAATAATAAAAGGTAAGTAAATGTAGCTGCTGTTACATATTATTATATATTATATCTTAGATATTATATGTTTCAGGATACCGTAACAACACAGATTATTCGGCTTTTAACATTTTAACCTGTATAAGACTTGATTTATAACAACGTAACAGCAGCTACATTTACTTACCTTTTATTATTTTAACCAGTGTATAAACACTATTGTAAAAATTCATGTTACTCAGTTTTTACTATTTTAACAATTGTACCAATTGATGTAAAATGTGTAATATAAAATACTGAGTCCCTGAAGATGAGCCAGAATGGAGGCTCGAAACATGTAGGACTGTGTTACACAATTGATGTGAATAAAGTGTACATTTGTCAGACTATATATATATAAAATAAAGCATGTTTTCACTCTTTTCATATTTGTCTCTCTGCACTACTTTATGAGAGTTGCAATATTTTCTTTTCCTTTCAGATAAAATATGGAGGCTTAGATGATGGTGAAATCTCGCCTTTGCCTCGAACACGCGGTAGGAAGATCAATTATCAGGAGACTGCAGGATCAGAGAGTGAAGAGGTAAGAAATAATTTTTTCTGGCATGGTTGTGTGTTTGTTTCTAGGCTGTTTTAAAATGTTTGCAGTAAAAGCTTCAAAACTGCACCTGTTAGCTACACCATATCTGTATCTGTATATAGGAGCTGAACAGATTTTCGTAAAATTTGATGTTTGTACCTTTACTAAAATTTGGTGGCTTTTCCAATTTCCACTAAAATCAGACAGTAACAGACATCCTTTCTAAAATTACCTGAGTAATTAAGGTCACTCTTATTCTCTGTGTGTTGCATTGAAAGCAATAAAAAGTACTACCTATTGGTTGCTAGTGAACATATTTCCAGGTTATCAGAAGTTGGGCACAATTTTTGTGGCAGCTTAAAGAGCAAAATATTTTTAACACAGCAGCTGCATTGTGTGTATGAGGAAAACGAAAATGTTAATGGTCATTGTAGTAGTTGTTAATTTATTTCAGGAATTTATGAAAGCTATGACTAAGCAGGTAGAAAGTGAGGAAGAATATGTAGCTAGTGAAGAGGAGCAAATGATGGTGGAAGAAGAAGAGGATGAACCAGAGGCTGAAGATGAGGAAGGGGATGGAGATGAAGAAACAGAAGTAGAACCTCAGCCTCAAGTTCAACCTGAAGCTGAGGCTGTGGATGAAACAGAAGCTAAAGCAGATGCAAAACAACAAGAAGAGGCAGGGAGAAAGGAATTGGATAATGAATCAGGTTAGCCAATTTTATTTTTATAACTAAGAAAGTGACTGATTTGTTGCCACTGCCACAGAGTATTTTTGTCATGGGTGAAGAGACCAATTACACTGGTCATGTAAGCACAGAGGTGATGCATTTGATTCTTTATTTTGAACAGGCTCCATTTTGATCTCAGCCTGGACACAGCTGTTACGATTAGGGCTCTATTGCTTTCCTGACACAGCTGTTACAGTTAGGGCTCTGTTGCTTTCCAGACACAGCTGTTACAGTTAGGGC
Source organism: Reticulitermes speratus (assembly GCA_021186555.1). Classification (NCBI taxonomy): domain Eukaryota; kingdom Metazoa; phylum Arthropoda; class Insecta; order Blattodea; family Rhinotermitidae; genus Reticulitermes; species Reticulitermes speratus. The sequence continues at coordinate 27,751,249 of JAJKFL010000013.1, read as the reverse complement.
TCTATTGCTTTCCTGACACAGCTGTTACAGTTAGGGCTCTGTTGCTTTCCTGACACAGCTGTTACAGTTAGGGCTCTGTTGCTTTCCTGACACAGCTATTACAGTTAGGGCTGTGTTGCTTTCCTGACACAGCTGTTACGATTAGGGCTCTGTTGCTTTTCTCAGTTCATTCTTCATGACAGGTTCTGGGATAATAATTTAAACTAGGCCATGACCCCTTTTGTCCTGTCATTCTCATAATATCCTTATATTCATTTTGATGATGTACATCTTATCCAGTTAACTTAACATCATTAAGTGAGATATGTTCAATAATCACCAGTCATCACTCTGCAACAACACGACACGGACGTCACGCAGCTCACTTAGTACATACAGATGACCACCTTACTACAAGACCAAACTGCCACTAATTTTCAGGCTAACTACAAATTATGTAAACATTTTAGCAACTTTTAATTCATTTTATAGTAATTTATTTTACATACTGTACGAAGTGGACATTATCAGCCCACTCATATTCTACATATATGAATATAACCATATATGTAATAACTGTAAAGTCTATGCATATTAATCTCTATGACCCCCTGAAGATGGTGGTTTGAACCACCGAAATACGTATAGGGGAATTTTAGGAATAAACTATTGTGAAATAGTTTATGTGCATTGGTTGGTGATTATTGAACATATCTCATTTGAAAATGCACGGTAAATACAACGTTAACTCATTAAGTGATTTGTGAATGAATGAATGAATGAATGAATGAATAAATAAATAAATACCTGCATCCATACATGTACCATTTTTTATTAATCTATTGTAGACATTCTCAAACTTTTTTGCTGGTGTGCCAGTAAATTAAATTTAACAATTTCATTGTATCACCAATACTTTTGTTAGGTAAATAAAAAGCTGAAATTGGATAGACTGGGTGACAATGGGAATGAGTTATATAATGTTGCCAGGAATGCTGCATATTAGCAAATATATGTGACTTATGTTTCATTTATTTTTTAAAATTAGTATCTGTGTTCACATTTCAGTTTTTCTTAAGGCCATGTACCAGTAAACAACTGTTGGTGTACCTGTAGTGGTACATGTACCACAGTTTGAGAAACCATAATTTTGGGTATGTATTTAAATGGCAGTACAAAATCAAATGAGAAAAAGTGACTGGCCAGTCTACGATCCTTTTTAGTACCAAAAAGATGTTTTCCCACATGTTAAAGATTTGATAATTCTTAACTACCATATTTACCTGAATGCAAGGCCACCCTAATCTAAGACTGCTCCCAAAAAAGCACATCTGCCAAGGGAAAATATATGGAAACATTGTAACAGTAATAGGCCATCTGGAAAGGTTAACAGGCCAAGCAGGGAGCAGTGAAAAAGGCAGAATGCACATTGGTATCACTGTAATGGGGAAGGATGGATATACATTCAAGCATGTCTGCCAAAAAAAAAATATTTCATTGTTCATTTCATATGGTTAATACACAAAACATGCAACATTTCATCCACCTTTACCAGTCATTGTAACGGTCTCCATTTTCATCGTTTTTAGTGTCTATCTTCACAATCTCAGCATTTCTTCTCTTCACACTTGCAGCTACCAGTCCCACCCTCTTCACTTTTAATCCATAACATATCATCATGAGGCTTATACATTGCATTGGATGTACAGCACTTTTTAAACCTGTTTGCACTCACTGGTGAGATATGCTGCCATGTTGTAATGATTTGTTGACAAGAAAGAGTCACATTAGGCTTCTTGATAAGCTTTGTGATGGCAGTGGATACACACGTGACGTGAAAACAGCATGTGAAAGCTGCTTTAAATATCACACCTACCCATGGAACAGTTCTGCAGCTAACAAGGAGAAGTAGGGATTTTAATTGTGACCAGCCTGATATATGGCAGACATTTAAATTCTCCCTATTCTTACTGCCATATGGCCTGCTGATACTGTCCTTAAAGGGTTAACCCACCATCTGTGCCCATCCTTCATCTAGTACAAGAAAATGTGTGTTCTAAAATGTAACTGTGAGAATTGCATATCTGAACAGAGAATTTACTTGACCTTGAGGCAGAAGTGTTTGGCCGTTCTTATATCAGCTGCTTTTGAAGGCATAAAAGTTGCATGAAAGTTCTTTCATTTAAACTTCTGTAACTTCTGATGGACTGTAGCACAGGGTGATATGTTTGCTTGCACTTTTCTGTGCTGTAGTGACCGGAAGCTAGTAAGTGGTTTGGCCTAAAAGCAGGAAGTGATGCCTTGAAATTATGCATCCAGATCTGTCACTCTGCAGGCTGAACTGCATGTCAGATATCTTTTCTGTTGGTCCTTGTATTGTCATTTAACGTGTGTGTAATATGGATAAGTATGAGTAGATACTGAATGAGACTACTGTATGTGGCAAAAATTTATTCCTTGTTACATGTTCGTGCAAATTTTTTCTGGCTCGTTGGCCTGCATATGGCACATTCATCCCTCGCACCCTGATCCTTTCTTCCACTGTGACCTACATACATGTCTGTTCACTTCTTCTCCTGCTTTACATTCACTGTGAAGATGGTAACTTGCAGTATGTTGCAGTATGTGTTGAAACTTTGGAACAGCTTCAACATATGACACAGCTGAACTCCATGAGCCAAGGCTACATACAATATGCATGCAGGACACTAACCCAACTACTGATAATTTGAGACTGCTTGATATGATATCTTAGCTTTATGCTTGTGTTAGTAGGAAAGTGCTGTATTATACAGTAAGTAATGGTATAAAATATGTTAATGTTTTCCAAGTATGAGAACAGTGTAGGGTTGATTCTTATCTTTTAGATATTAGGAAAGTCATTATTTTGAATATGTTTCTCTTATGTACTTACAAAATTTGATTGTGATTTAACACATTTTGAAGCTAACATTGAAATGTTTCAGCTGAAGAGGAGCCTCCATGCAAAGTGGGAAAGAAGAAGAAAAAAGAAAAATCTGAAAAGAAGCCGAGAGTTGCAAAGCAAAGGAAAACTCTAAAGAAACCCAAAGTTGAGAAGAAAAGCAAAACTGAAAGGAAACCAAGGAAAGCCAAACCAACACGTACAAAGAGGCAGATCATCCGGGATGATACTGAGGATGAGGTGGAGGATCTTGGTGAAGAGTTTGATGATCTGGAAGAAGGTGAAATAAGGTTAGGGGCTATGTTGGATGAGAGAGAGGAACTAGAAGAAGGTGAAGTAAGGCTAGGTGCCGTGTTAAATGAGAGAGAAGAACTAGTGGATCAAGAGCTGTTGGAAGAGGAATTGCTGGATGAGGAAAAGGAAATGGATGAAATGCTGAAGGAAGAATTACTTGAGAAGGAAGTGTTAGAAGAGGAAGAAGATGAAGATGAATCACTTGCTATGCAGGAAGCAGAATTGGCATTTCAGCAAGCAGAATTAGCCAAGGCTAAAGAGAAAAGGAGACAGAAGAGAGAAGCCAAGAAGCTTGAGAAGAAGGAACAGAAGAAGAGGGGTAGAAAGGGTAAGAAAGTGGATGAAATGGCATCTGTACAGCCTGTTTTGATAAGTACATCAACACACAAAGAACTACCTCTTCAAAAAAGCACAGAAATTGTGCCAGAACTTTCAAAGAGGATAGAACCACCACCAACAGTTTCACCTGTCAATTTGCCAGTGGTATCTACTTCATCAGCTACTCCAGTAGTGTCACCACCAACACCAGCAAAGAGGAAAGGTCGAGGTCGTGGGAAAGCTACACTTGCCGCAGCTGCTGCTGCTGCTGCAGCTGCTGCTGCTGCTGACACAAATGCAACTGTTGCTTTAGCAGGGAAGCTGTCTGATAATGGTCAAATGGTGTCAACATCTCTGAGTGGTATAACATCATGTTTCCCAGGACCAAACCAACAGCAGCCGCAGCAGCTGCCTTTCTCGACACAGTCCCCACCTTCAAGTAGCAGTGTAATTACACGAATGTTGCAGTCACAGCCGGTTTCAGGAGGACCGCAGAGTTTCACAGCTGCAGCCACAGCCATGGGACATAAGTATTTTGGCGGTCCAGGCAATGATCAAGCACCATTGACAGGCCCAGGTTCAGGAAATTCAGGCTCTGGGCTAGGTGTGGGAACTAGTCCTTCAGGGCGAAACAGTGTTGCAGCAGCACAGTCATACTCAATTCCAGCTCGTGGCCGTATCCCATCACCTTACCGACAGCCTCCACCTTTAACTAGCTCTCCATCAGGTAGTCCAGGAATTTGCTTGCCACATTATGTCAGTCCAAGAGGATCTCCCATCTGCCCACCACCAGGTTCTGTACAGCAGACAACCATGCCACCCTTACGGATGAGAACTCCAGGCCCAGGGTCACAAGGTCCTCAGATGTACCATACATCACACCACCCTCTTGATCCATCACCATCTGGTGGAGGGCCAATTGCAATTGCACCCAACAATGGAGTTCAGCCTGGGGGAGAAGGTTCTCCTCTACACCAACCCCCAACACAGATTCCTCCGTCAGCTGGAAGCCCATTGGCCGCAAAACCTGGGCCATCCCCCACATCACACAACACCCCACCACCCCCACCCTACACACGAGGAGTACCTCCTTCTATGCATCAACAAGTACCCCCACCTCTTATTAGATTTCCTCTCCAATCAGCTGATGTGGTGGGACCTACTGGGACGCCACAGGGCAGACACCACCAGCCACAGTTCCCACCTTCCACAGGAGCAGGAAACCATCTGCAGCAAGCTCAGCCTTCCCCACCTCCACATCAGGGTAGGAGCCCAGCTTCTGGTAATTTCTCCCCATACCACCCACCTCCACCACCTAATTACCACTATGGTGCCTATCCACCTCCTCCACCTTTATCAGCTGCAGATGATGCTCTTCCACCCTCAGCCTACCAGGGGTCTCCGTACCCAGATCACTATGCTTCTCCAGATGCCTCCCACAGTTTGCAGGCATCAGACGGTAGCAACAGTAAGTCTTATGATGAAGAAGGCGGTGGTGAATTTGGTGGCCTCGTGTCATACTTCTCCAGCCAACGAGAGGATGACCTCGACACATAGCAAGGTGAGGTAGTGTGATTTCTTTCAATGATGGATGTGCATGAACAAGATGCTTGTGAGAGCAAGTAAGTTGTTCATAATATTCATTAACTTCTTGAAACTTTTCCTTCTTAATAAGTGTCTCATAAATTTGTTGAAAGTGCAGCTAAACATCACTTGTTTATTCAAACAATATTAACTTTTACTGAAGATGTAGGAAATGTGCAAGAAGTTAGTTTCGTGACTTAGAAGAACCTGCTGTGTTTTATACAGAAGAACTGTTTGTCAGTATGTGAAAACTTTTTGTCATGTGACATGTAAATAGGTGTAAATAACAGTGACTTAAATGTACTATATGATATATAGTAACATATATTTAAAACAAAGTTTCATCATGAAACTTTTATACTGGAAAAGTGTAATATGTTTTAAATGACAGCCATGAATGTTATGAAGATGAGAAAATAATTTTTATAATGGCAGTGTAGAAACACAAATATTTAAGTACGTTGTGTCAGTAAAAAGAGTTTTTTATTTACAATTTTTTCAGAAGGAGGCATTTTAAAGGTTGTTTTTCACCTTTGTTGTGTGGTACCCAAGCACCCAAAGATATTAATTTAACTTGCAAGCAGTTTTTGTCATTAAGATACAGAGGGAAATCCCAGGGTTCATCCTTGGATTATGGGTACACTGCTTTTTCTTCCTCTTCTTTCTTCTTTTTTCTTTCCTTCTTTTCACCTTGTATATATTAAAATACAGTGTTCAGATTTACGGGCCTTACATTTATAAATTCATATTTATTTTCTTTTTCACATTTATAAAATATTTGCTCTGGGATGAAAGCGTGTTTCTTCCATTTCAGAGTTTTGTTGGTTAAAGAAATGAAATGAAATAAAAGTAATACTCATTCTTCAGTCCTCCCCCCAAATTCACCCTGAGAGCTTCATTTTTCTTGATTGATCTATGAGGCTCTTTCTGTATATTAGGAATGAAGCTTACAAGGAACTAATGTCATTGAATTGAAGTTGCATAGTTATACAAAATATACTTGTTTTAATGTCTGTAGCACCTTCAACATGTATTGTAAGATTTCATTGTTCTTACATGCTTCATGCTTTGAAATTTATTTCGTTTTATATTTGTGAGAATGGAGCTTTCAAAACTGTCCTGTATAAATGTTACATATGTGACTGGATATAACAGTGTCAGTGTTGTAAACAAAATGTACCTATTAAATTTGATGGGTGTTACGAATCATGAATTGTAAGAGGAAAAATATGTAAAATATCTCTAGTACAGCCATTGTAGAGCCTGTCCTTTAAGCAGCATAAATAATTCTATGACAAAATAATGGAGCACATTAAATTACCTGTTTGTACTCCTCATTATATGAGCTGCTTTAGAAGCAACTTGTGACGTATTCTCATAAAATGGTAAGGTCTGAATCTAACTGTAATGTACATTTGTGTAGACAGAGTAATGTAACTTAGATATGTTCCTGTGGCAGTGTTATCCTACAGTATTAAATGTAGAGGACCGTGTTGGAAATCAAAGGGGGGGAAAAAAGTTGCTAAAGGAAGTATAGTAGTAAATTAATGTGGTCTTTATAAAACTGTTGTGCTAGTATATTTACATCCAGTTTAAAGTTTTTATATACACAGTGTTTCATAAAATGCTGTTTGTCATACCAGAATATTTGTTTGTGCATCACTTCATTATCTTCAATAGTTACCCTAATTTCTCCCTGTACAGGGAGGAACACACAACCATTTATTTATTAGTACAGTATAAGAACCGACACATTCAGCAGTAATACATGTCAATGGAGCTTTCAGGAGATCATCAGTCCATCATAAACTTAGCTTAAATATTAACTCTAGTGGAATTTATGCAGTTACATGATTTGTACAGTATCAATAACCTGATACATATGAATACATATTTACAGAAAAAGTATAGACATGTATATTGCAACTGAAATATAGTTTCTGTGCTTCCTGATATTGGCTGCACTACACTAGATAATTTGTGTAAATGATATCTCAAAATTTGGCCCAATTTATTACATAAATATGTGGTGTACTATATAAATTATCATCTTATCACTGGTTTTATGTATATAATGGTGGATATTAAATCAATATGAGTTCCAGGTGTAAAATTTAAAGGCAGTTATTTCTTACACTTTTCAAATTTTTCATCTCCTCAGTCCCAAATTCTGAGGCTCTGCTTGCTAAAACAAAGCTTCAAGTAATCTAACATTTTTTAGCAACATTGTTGTAACCAACCTAAGTAACAGTTGTACTACTTGTCAAATAGGTTGTTGTACTGTGACTAGAATGTGCATCTCTGTGAAGTTTGTAGGCCTGGCCAAGCAGTCCAGCACAGGCTGTTTGTTTTACTGCTTCATTTTTGTTACCAAGCATTTTCATTACCTTATAAGCTCATCATTATAAACTTCGTAAGTTTGAATGATGGGGTTTGATACTTTTTGTGGAAGTAGCTTGTAGTGAATTACAATAGTAAGGGAATCAAGAGTAGAAGAAAACTGGCTCAGTTTAGGTCATTTGGTGCATCTGTGGTATCACTATCTAGTGTAGTTTAAAAAATATATAGAGCTGTGTTTCAGGTACAGTCCTTTTTTTTGGGGGGGGGGGGGAGGGTTGTTCAGTGAACAGTGGTGTTTATGTCCAACAAGACGTTGTGTAAGTGATGCATGTTTGTTAACTGTAGCAAGAATACTTGAAGTCAGACACCCAACATACACTTTACATGCCAGTTATAGAAAGTTTCAGTGTTCCCCATGTTATCCCTTGAATATTGATACTTATTCCCTTACATAACAAGGTAGTGAAATATGAGTGTTGGTAAACATAGTGTTAGTCTCTACATTGTAAGTTTTTATTTATGAAAATGAAACATGTTTTGTAACACTATGAATGTGTTGGTGCCATGACAGTTTGTATACCAGATTTTGAAATTAAGATTATGGCCTTCAGGGTTTTGGGAGTGTGTACTTTAATGGGTGTTTTACCAACATTTTGAAGGAACATTGAAGGTGGTTTCATATTCCACCCAGAAGGTGGAGGCAGCAAGATTCCTTCAGAACATGGTAGTTATTTATAAAACTAGTAAATCAGAAGGCCATAGTCTTAATTAAAATGTTGTCGAGCTGCAAGTACATAATAAGATGTGCTCTCTCATAAGAGACAGAGATGTAAAACAACAGTTGGTATGGAACACCACACCATGGAGGCCTGTCACGGAGTACAGGTTGCTCCACTCTGAACTAGATAATCTGTGACTCTGAATGTGATTACTAGATGGAGGTAGGTGGTAAAGCTAATGCCCCCCCAAATAATATTCATTGAATATGCTGGTTGACGCCGACTTAAAACCATGCACGGGACATGCACTTGGCGCAATATAAGTAGTCGTCTTTGTAATTATTACCTCCGTTTCATTATATCACTATTGGTATTGTTACTCGTCTGGCCATATTCGGGCTAAATAAATAAACCCCGGACCAGTGTTGTATATTAGTCTAGTAGCATTCCATGAAAGATTGCTTCAGACTAGATGATCCGTGGCAAGTGGATCGGGCAAGGAGAGAACTTTGCATCTATTAGCGACATCTTTTGATGCGATATTTTTCACTGCAGATGGCAATAGTGCAGTCAAACAATCACAAGCTTGTATTAATTTCGGCGCCAAACGTATTTTAATGGCAATGCTACGGGCTGGACGGTCCAGGGTTCGAATCCAAGTAAGGGCAAGAAATTTTTCTCTTCTCCAAAACGTCCAGGCCGGCTCTGGGACCCAACCAGCCTCCTATTGAGTAGGTACCGGGGTCTTTCCAGGAAGTAAAGCGGCCGAGGCGTGAAGTTAACCACTCACTTCCACCTAGTGCCGAGGTTAAAAATGAGTGGAGGTATGCCTCTACTCCCCTTATATGCCTTTATGGCGTGGACAGTGACAACTTCACCCCGTATGTTTGAGAGGTGGTATGTAACGTGTTTATGCTTCATAGCACTCTTCTCATCCGTCCTTTGTTCTATACTCAGTCTGTTTATGTCTACTAGGTAAGAGAATGTTATCGCCATATGTATAAAGTTGTACTCAGTAAGAATTGTTGTTCTAAAATCCTAAGGTCGTACATATTTCTGGAGATCGTCATCTCTGAGTAATGAAAAATATTTAATGAATAATGGCATTTGTGAAGGTTAGTTATGAGTCAAAGGTTATACGGCTGTGTGGAACAGTGCGAAGGAAGCAGCAGCTGCGATCCATGCTTACTACCACCATGGTTCAGAAGGTGGAGTGGTGTGTGTGTGGAGGTGCTTGACACATTTGTTTGGGTTTCCCAGGTAAATAATTATTGTAAATTAAAATGCCTCGTGTCATAGTACACGTCATTCAATCCTGTACACTACTAAGTAACACAATTATCCTGGGCATTATGGCGGCCGGCTGCAGCAAGTCGTTCATCCGTGGTGTTTCGCTCGAGGCGTGAAAAACCACGCAGTAACTTCCAGCATAGTTGACTTGCTAGCCGCAGCGCTTGTGCATTACCTGTGATCGGAAAGTGTGTAGTATATACACCGTGTTCTTTAATTACCATAAATAATGTCCGGGACAGCGCGAACGCAGTCCCGACTACCAAAAATTACGCGCCCGAGTTACCCACATTTGGGGCAATCGCAGGGTTCAACCCGACCGCAGTGCAATGGAAGGGTCTCATCCTGGGGGAACCGCCTTTAGGATCACGGTAACCCCTACGCCAGGTAAGTATGCTTACATGTGATCATTCAGCGTTACTTGAATTTCCAACATCATATTCCGCCCGTGAGAGATTTCACGACTTTAAGAAATAAAAATTATTGTAAGGTTCAGTTGAGAAGACCTTGTATGCTGCTTCCTAGGGTTATTGTTTTCCAGCAAATTGTTATATTTTTGTTTTGTTACGTTATTTACATTATAATTTCGCCGTATGCACGAGTGTTAATTTACTGTTTCTACAAGAGAAACAGAGAGAGAGAGTGAGAAGTACTGATGCAAGCGTTTGTATGTGCGTTTGACTAAATCGTACGTCTGGAGAAAGTGGTCTGCAATGACAGATAGGAGTGGGGTCGTATACTTTACCAAGTAATTAATACTTTTTAGATGTAAGATAATATTCTGTTCCAAGTTGCTTTCCGTCTTGATTAGCATTTATCTATATCGTATTTTAGGATGACCGCTGATATTATTATGTTGGTGACAATGGAAGATTAATCGAACATCAGAATCGACGTATCTACGTGAAACTAAACGAGATTTACATAAAGGTATGTGTGAGATGAGGTTGTGTTGCTATGGCAAAATAGGAAATATGTTGGAAAGTTTATTCGACTTAAATCCGTGCAGTAAGCAGAGGGATAGGTGTAAAGCGGTGGTCTTCAGCCTGGGGTACGTAAAATAAAAAAAAATAAATGTATTATTTCATGATAAACGCTGAATAATCGGCCAGATTTAGAGTTAGCCACAAGTGACCCGGACGTAAGGACATGCGATTTGGGAGCGCCATTTTCTCTCTCTCTCTCTCTCTCCTTTATGCGATTCTTATCTGGGCGGCTAGTTTCATTTTATTCCACATAGTGCATATAATATATTTGTTATTTAGTAACTTGACTCTCCTTTTTCTCATTTAAAACGTATTATTTAATACATTATTTTGGATGTAATTTATTTAACTTATTTTAGATGTAGATTATAGAATATGTATAACTTGAATTATGCACCAACAACTTTGGGGGTACAAAGTTGAAGAGAAATTACATCTGGGGTACGCGAACAAAAAAGGTTGAATACCACTGGTGTAAAGTATAGTATTGTTTAATATTTAGAAATTCAAGGAAAATTACGTTTATTATGTGGCAATTTGTTTTTTGCAGTTCCACGCAACTATGACCCATCATTGCATCCTTTTGAAGGGTTGAGGGAATACACGAGAGCATTGAATGCTGTTAAATTTTTTTTGTTTGCTAAACCATTTGTTGGAAATCTAGACGGACATCAGGATGGTGTGTCATGCCTTGGAAAACACCCTCAGCATCTCTCTTTGTTAGTGAGTGGGTCATATGATGGTGAGGTATGTTTCATCAGTTGTCTAGATTTTGGTATTATTGTGGGGAGATACATTAAATAAAAAACATAAGTCTATTTTGTATCAAACAGGTTCCTTTGTGGGATCTACCACAACAGAAATGTGTACGAAACTTTCAGGCACATGATGGCTATGTGAGAGGAATAACATTCCACCCTGTTGGGCAACAGTTTATTACTGTGGGCGATGATAAGACTATCAAGATGTGGTAGACAGATTTGCCAGACTGGGGAGAAGAGGAGGAACCTACAAATACTTACATCAGCAAGGTGACTGATACGTGGTGATGGTTTTCTGGCCTAGCAAAAACTAACTATCTAACTAACTCCATGGAGCAGAGTCCTTTTTGAGAAGCTAACAGGTCCTCAGCTAGTCAAGAAATTCCCTGCGTTTTATGGAACCCGAAGGTTCATTACCGAACTCACAAGAGCCAGCCACCTGTCCTATCCTGAGCAATATCAATCCAGTCCATGTCCCCCATCCCACTTCTTGAAGATCCATTTTAATATTATCCTCCCATCTACGCCTGGGTCTTCCAAGTGGTCTCCTTCCCTCAGGTCTCCCCACCAAAATCCTGTATGCACCTCTCCCCTCACCCATACGTGCTACATGCCCCGCCCACCTCATTCTTCTTGATTTGATCACCCAAATAATAGTTGGTGATGAGTACAGATCATTAAGTTCCTCGTTATGTAGTCTTCTCCACTCCCCTGTTACCTCGTCCCTCTTAGGCCCAAATATCCTCCTCAGCACCCTATTATCGAACACCCTCATCCTATGTTCCTCCCTCAGTGTGAGAGACCAAATCTCACACCCATACAAAACAACAGGCAAAATTATACTTCTGTATATCTTAATCTTTCACTCTGGAAGAGAGTACACCAGATAGTGGGTACAATATGGGATCAAGAGGAAATACCCAGTAGTTGGAAACATGGAATTATTTTCCCAGTTCATAAGAAAGGTGATAAAATGGATTGTAATAACTACAGGGGAATTACACTTTTAAATACTGGATATAAAATATTCTCTAATATCCTGTACATGCGAGCATCAAAAATGGTAGAAGTGCTGGGGAGTATCAATGTGGATTTCGTGCAAGCAGATCTACTCTTGACCATATTTTCTTAACCTTATCCCAAATTATGGAAAAGTTTTATGAGCATAATGTAGATCTACATCTTTTATTCATAGATTATCAGCGAGCGTTTGATAGTTTGGATAGAGTAAGGATCAGTGAGGCATTAAGGAAAGCTGGCTTTCCAGAAAAGTTAATAAGACTGATCAAAATTACTCTAGAGAATACAACAGCTAGAGTTATGGTGCAAGGTGAAGTTTCGCCAGTTATAAGAGTGGAAACTGGAGTGAGACAAGGGGATGCTGTATCCACTATGATTTTTATTGTAGTCTTACATGATATTATTGGCCCGCTCCAAAAACAAGGGAGTATATTCTACAAAACAACTCAGGTACTTGCTTATGCCGATGACATCGTGATAATATCCCGGACCCTTGCCGACCTGAAAGATACTGTTTTAAAAATTGATAACAGATCTAGAGAAAACGGGCTGTCAATCAATGAAGCTAAAACGAAGTATATGAAAATGTCCAGATTAGTGCCCAGAAGGAAGCCTGTAGACTTGAGAGTGGGCACGTACTGCTTTGAAGGAGTATCCACCTTCATCTACCTAGGAGCTCTCATACAAAACAACTTAGAGGAAGAGGAGACTGTTAAACACAGGATCCAAGCTGGAAACAGGTAATATTATGCACATATAGAACTGTTTAAATCTAATATTCTCTCCAGGACCACAAAGTTAAGACTGTACTTATTAGACCGGTAATAACTTATGGGGCAGAATCTTGGAAACTCACATCTCAAATAGAAAGCAAGTTAATGTGCTTTGAAAGAAAGATTCTACGAAAAAATTTTGTCCCCCTAAAGAACAATGATGGATTGTATAGAATTAGATATAATGCGGAGTTAGAAGAATTGATCCATCATGAGCACGTTGTGAGATATATTAAATCACAACGGTTAAGATGGGTGGGACATGTGGTCAGAATGGGAGAGGATAGATTGCCACATTTGGTATTAAACCAGAAATTGTGGGGAACAAGACCTAAAGGAAGACCAAGTGGAAGGTGGATTGATGCGATAGAGGAAGACATGAGAAAGATGAAAGTGCGCAACTGGAAGAATGTAGCTCAAGATAGGAAGAGATGGGGACGTATTGTTCGGGATGCCAAAGCCCACCAAGGGCTGTAGTGCAAGAGAAGAAGAAGAAGATATCTTAATCTTTGTATTTTTGGATAGCAAACTGGAAGACAGAAGATCCTGCACCGAATGATAACAAGCATTCCCTGACTTCAATCTGCTCTTAATTTCTTCTTGAATGGAATTTCAATTTGTTAGGGTTGTTCCCAGATATTTGAACTGTTCCACCCTTTCAAAGGTTTTATTATCTATCTTTATGTTGTGATTTTTTCCTGCAATCTGATTGTGAGACATGACCATGTACTTAGTTTTCTCAGCATTTACTTCTAGAGCAATCTCCTTACTAGCGACTACTGAAGCATCTGTGTTTTTCTTTATAGCATGTATGCTTCCGCCCAATATATTAACATCATCAGCATAAACTAGAAGCTGATGTGTACCATTTAATTTCAAGCCCTCCTGGTTTGCCTGAACCCTCCTAATGGCATATTCCAAAGCAAAGTTGAAAAGCAATGGCGATAAAGCATCTCCTTGTTTCAAACCATTCTTAATAGGAAATGTGTCAGACAAATGTTTGCCTACCCGGACTCTGCTATAGGTTTCATTTAGACACATTTTTACTAGCCTTACTAGTTTCATAGGGATACCAAATTCAATGAGAATATTATACAAAACCTCCCTCCTAACTGAATCATAGGCTTTCTTGAAGTCTATAAATAGCTGATGCACTGCCTCATTGTATTCCCATTTTTTTCTCAAGTATTTGACGAATACAGAATATATGATCAGTAGTCAACCTGTTACGTCTAAATCCACACTGATGATCCCCAATAATTTCCTCTGCATATGGAGTTAACCTTGTCAGAAGGATGTTGGATAGAATTTTGTATGTGGTTGACAAAAGTGATATGCCTCGATAATTACTGCAATCTGCTTTATCACCCTTCTTATAAATAGGTACAGTGATTGACTTCTTCCACTGCTTAGGCAATTCCTCTTTATTCCAAATAGAATTAATAAGTTTATGGATCTCAGAACGAATTGTCCTACCTCCTGCTTTAATCAGTTCTGCTGGAATCTGATCAATACCTGTTGATTTGTGCCTTTTTAACTTTTCAATAGCCATCTCAAACTCAGAGTCACTGGGCTCAGGCACCAGTGGCTCTGCTGTCTGTATTTCAGTCTGTCTAACATCATTAACCCCATGTACATTCAACAGCTGAAAGAAATGATTCCTCCACCTAGATGGGGCGAGCAGTACCCTTTGTGAATTAGTGTGCCAACAGCCGTGAAGGCGAGAGGTCACGTTCTTGAGTTTCATGCGTTTTTGTAACGTTGTGTTGTAGTGGTTCGGCGATTTTTTAAACCTGCATAAATGGCAGATTTTAAGGAGCAAAGAATCTGCATCAAATTTTGCTTTAAGCTTAAAAAAACTGCTGTAGAAACCCACTGCATGCTTGTGGAAGCATTTGGTGACAATGCTATGAGTCAAAGTAAAACTTTTTTGTGGTACAAATGCTTTAAGGATGGACGAACGTCTGTCGACGACGATGAGCGTTCAGGACGACCATCGACAAGCACAACACCGGAAAACATCGCGAAAGTGCGAGAGGCTATGGTTGCAGATCGTAGACGAACAGTCCATGATGTTTGTGCGATCGTAGGAATATCGTACGGGTCCGTGCAACGCATCTTGTCAGACGATTTGTACATGAGACGCATTGCTGCAAAATTTGTGCCGAGACTGCTGAGCAACGACCAAAAAGAACATTGCGTTGCTGTCTGCATTGAACTCAAAGATGAAGCAAGAGATGACCCCAACTTCATCTCCAAGGTCATAACCGGTGATGAGTCATGGGTTTACGGTTATGACCCTGAGACTAAGCAGCAGTCGTCGCAGTGGAAGTCGCCAAATTCACCGCGGCCAAAAAAAGCACGTCAAGTTCGCAGCAATGTGAAGCCCATGTTAATCGTTTTTTTTACATCCAAGGCATTGTCCACAAGGAATTTGTCCCCCCTGGTCAAACTGTCAACGGGAAGTTTTATTGTGAAGTTTTGAAGCGGCTACGGGAGAGCATTAGGTGCAAACGTCCGGAAAAGTGGGAGAACAACAGCTGGGTTCTCCACCACGACAACGCGCCCCCCACACATCGCTCGTTGTTCGGCAGTTTTTGGCTTCCAAAAACACGACAGTGATTCCCCACCCACCCTATTCGCCTGACCTCGCCCCCTGCGACTTTTTCCTGTTCCCCAAAATGAAATTTCGATTGAAAGGCCGTCGTTTTGACACAATTGAGGAGATCCAGGCAGAATCGCAGGAGGTGCTTAAAACACTCACACTTGGAAGACTTCCAGGGATGCATGGAATCATGGAAAAAACGCTGGGATTGCTGTATCCATGCCCAAGGGGACTACTTCGAAGGAGACGGTGGAAACTAGGAGTTATGATAAGCAAATTTTTTTATGGGCAAATTCCCTGAACTTTTGGGTAGCACATCATAAAGTGTACGTTAGTAAATTAATGAGTGAAATTGCAGAAAAGTGTATACGCCTTCATTCCATTAGATGAGAGCGTAAATTAAAAGTGTGTGCCTTGATACACTCCTTGCAAAATTATTTTCATACTGATGTTCACATATTCTCACATGAATATCTGAGCATCGGCATTATAGGCAGATGTGAGAGGACTTTTCTCCTCATTTTTGACATTATGTTGTGGTAGGTAGGTTTGCCATTATTTCAGAGAAAGTGGTAATTTCCACATGTTGTCACAGCAGCTGACAGAAAGATTTACATAAAGGCATTGACTGAAAATTCTGTGGATGGCTAACTATGTGTTAGTTGAGACATAGTGAACAGTGATAATAATGGAAAGGCATGGGGTAATGTCAGTGATTTAGAAAGGGGAAAAAATTTAAAATTGTAGGGAGTGGAGGGAATTTTCATTGGTGTATTTGGGCGACAGGGTACAATAAAGGTAAAAAAGAAGAGGTAAAGTTGTCCCTATACATACCAGGGTAGTGGAGTTGTTGTTCCGCTCATTCTTAACCTCAGCACTAGATGGAGGTGAGTGTTCAGCCTCATGCCCCAGTCAGTATACACCGAAGAGAAGAGCCCCCTACCAAGTACCCTTAGAACAGGTGCCTGGGTGGGCCTCAGAGCCAGCCTGGACATTTTGCAGAAGAGAAAAACCTCTGGCCCCTGCTAGGATTTGAACCACGGATTGGCAAACGTGTAGGCTACTCACTATACTGACTATGCTGTCCCAGCTCCTGCAGTAAAACACACAGTTAATATTTTCAACAATTTTTTATCTGTTTTTCAATGAAGAATGTGTGGGTAATATATTCCGACAACCAGGCGTTATGCTAAACAATTACTAAAACTACTTGGGGGGTGTGTTTCCACTGAAGTGTTTATTGTGTAATGTGTGTTGTGTTTAGGGGGGTGTTTATGCTGATAGGGATGTTTGAATCAATTTTGAAAAGTTCAAGGTCTTCAAACCAAACTTAATTACTAAGACAATATAAGTCACATCGTCATAGTCTGCACATATTACAGGATTTGCCGACAGTATTTGAAATTGAATTAATTACAGCATTTCCATCCACATTATCTTTATTTTTGAATTTGAAGTCCCATCTTTGCTGTCCTGAAGTTATTGAAACTGACACTGGAGGGTTAATATTTGAGTCAGAGAAGGAAGAGAGAAAATTGACTTAATGGGAGTTTTTAATAATGTAAATTACTTTTGTTGTTGTAGCTACCTGTGCTAGTGATCACAGTATTATTCTTTATGACACTCGGGACACAGGGCCAGTCAGGAAAGTAATCATGAGGCTGCGATGTAACAGGCTGTGCTGGAATCCTATGGAAGCATTCATCTTCACTTGTGCTAATGAAGATTATAAGTAAGTGTAATATGTAAATTTGGGGGAGTATGTAGTGTAGTGTCAAGCAGTGGTAAGATCAGAGTGGTCAGTATACTGTATTAATACACTGTGTAATAATAATTAATCATTCTACCTACTTGCAGTGTAAGAAATCAAAGAGCTGCTCTACCAGTGTAACCCATTGTTTATTTCAAGATTGTT